>CM057451.1:260840000-262195000 GCA_016271365.2 Neoceratodus forsteri | reverse complement strand
ATAACTCTGTTGAAGAAACTTCTCTGAAGTCCACCCACGAGGTGGCCACAGCCCGGGTTGAGTGGGCTTTCACTGGCCCAGGCAAAGGCACTCCAGTCAGATTCAGACAGAGGTGATGGTTGGTGGACCCATCTGGCTATAATCTTTAGAAGCTTTTTGCTCATTTTCTGACCCGCAGTGAGAATGAACAAACTAGGTGGTTTGCGAATTGACTCAGATCTTTTAATGTAGCTTTACTGCTCGTCTGGGGTCCAGAGAGTGAAATTCCCTTTCCTTGTCATTTTTTTGAGTGAGGACAGAAGAAAGGCAGAATCAACTCCTGGCTGCAATGAAACGGAGACATACCTTAGGCAAAAACCTGGATCTGTTCAGAGGACTACAGAATCCTGAAGAAAGCCAGTATAAAAGTTCTTTAGTCGACAGAGCTCCCAGCTCGCAGATTCTTCCAGCTGAAAATAATGGCTATGAAAAGGCGACTTTCCTCGTGAGATGTATAAGGGATGCCTCCTTGAGAGGTTCAAAGGGAGCCTTGGTCAATGCTTTGAGGACCAAATTGAGTCTCCAAGGGGGTACACCTTTGGTTTAACTGGTGGGCATTTTGAGTTGCTTACCGCAGGAACCTTCTAACATGGGGATGAGAACCCAGCGACTCCCCTGAATCTATTAACAAGACCATCTCCAGTGCGGAAACCTGAAATCACAAGGTGGCCAGCTGCAGCCCTTTGACGAATCCTTCTTGAAGGAACTGGAGCAGAATAGGCAACGATAATTCGATATTGGCTGGTTTGGTGTTTGTTGGGATTAAAGCCCAAACAGGAATCTCCACCAAATCCTGTAGTACACTTTGGAGGAAGATGTGCAACGCGAGTAAATCATCTCAATCAAAGGAGCACCTATATCCTAGTTCTTTGAGAGTTTCCCGCTCAATCTTCAGGCCGAGAGGGACTGGCTGCGCAGACTGGGATGTAGCACAGGGCCTTGATGAAGGTCTGGGCAGATTCGAAAAATTATAGGTGGTTGCCTTGACAGGTGAATCAGAAGGGGAAACCACAGATGATGGGGCCAGTGCGGGCAGACTAGTATCAGTTCTGCCCGATCGAGCGCTACTTTGTAAAGAACTCTGGATAAGAGCAGTATGGGGAGGGAGAGTCATCCAGGAGACCATACTGACCCCAATTTAGAGAAAAGACGTCCTGAGCCACCGCTAGTTCGGCCTTGGCTAGGGAGCAGAACTGCCTGACCTTGGGAGTTTTGCCGGCAGGCGAAAATATCTACCCGAGGACAGCCCCAACGTTCTGAGAGGACTCTGAAGATGCTGTCCTTCAGCTCCCACTCCCCTAGTAGGATGTCCTTGTGACTCAGCCAGTCTGCCGTGATGTTCTCCTGACCTGTAATGTACACCGCCCTCAGGCCCGTGAGGTGACGTCTGGCCCATTGAAACATCAGAAGAGATTCCCTAAGCATGCACAAGCTTCTTGTGTCACTCTAATGACTGATGCATGCCACATATTCTCATTTGCCGTGGAAGCCCCAACTTGTGACCTTTTATGATATTGGTCCTCAGTCCTCCAATGAATGGAGGTCATCTGGTGAGAAATTGGGATTCTTTTGGTCCTGGTTGTGTCTGGACTGGGACCACAGTCCGAGGTTTGCCTGGATGGGTCGCATGTGAATTAATGCCCAGAGGACTGTATCGGCCAGAGAAACCACAGTCCCCATGAGCTGCATGAAGTAGTGAACCGGCTGTCCGAAATCTCCTGATGAGCTTCTGCAGGTCCTCGAATTTTGTTTCCATGGGAAACACCCTGTTCACTTGTGTCTTGAAATCTGCCACCATATGGTTCAAGGTCAGCGCTGAAATTAAGGAGCAGTTCTTCCAGTTGTGACCAACTTGAGTGCTGAGAGGCACCATACGACCATGGCCAATGTTTGTATGGCTTGCCAAAATGCAGTGCTTGGATGAGAAGTGTGTGCAGATAAGGGAAAAGCTGTAACCCCTGGCTCCGAAGTCGAGCTATGACTGTCACTAGGACCTTGAAGACGACTCCTGTGGCAGATGAACGCCCAAATGGAAGATCCTTGAATGGGAAGAACTGTCCCCCCATTTTTGAATGAGAGACTGCCTGTGTGCCTCTTGGATGGGAATGTGTAAATTGGCGTCCTGCAAGTAGACAGCTGTCAACAGTCTACCTGATGGAGCTCCCTGATGATGGATGTTAGCGTCTCCGTCTGAAGGATCTGTTGCACAAAGTGGTTTAGAAATCTCAGGTCTCAAACTAGTCTGAATCCTCCAGTGCATTAGTGGTGATGGTTGAATGGATACATCTGGCTACAGCCTTTAGAAGCTTTTGTGCCCATAGTCTGACCTGCAGTGAGAATGAACAAACTAGAAGGTTTGCGCATGGACTCAGATCTTTTAATCAAGATGAACAGAGAAAAGCGAGAAGAGGCCCTGGTTGAATTCTGCAGTAGTGAACCCACTTGACAGCCCCTGGTGGTAGAGGTTTGTAATTGCCTGGAACGGTGCACATTTTATGCAGAGTTGCCCAAAATGGGTGATGGTACCACATGAGGTACTGGTGACTTCGAGTCTAACTTGATTAGGTATCCCTTGAGCACGATGTCTAAACCCACCTGTCTGTTGTGGTATGGACCCATTCCTCGTGAAAACTGGAAAGCCTACCCTCACGGCGAGAATGGGACCAGGCTGTGCAGCCTGCAAGGCTGGGCCTGGAACCTGTCAGCGATGATCCCTACTCGAGGATGGGTTTGAAGTGTTCACTGATGTTGTTGCTCCCCTGGGCCTGTCGGGAGACACTTTCTCCTCCTTCGGAATTACACTGGTTCCGTGAGGAGAACCCCGTTTGTTTGCTTGAGAAGTTCCGTTTTGCCCTTTGATGCAATTTCGGCACAAAAAATTCCACCAGTGATCTGCTAACCCAGACTTTACTCTGGTCTTAAGACTGCAGAAAGCACACCATAGCGCCCCCCCATTCTTTGAAGGCAGAGCCAGACAGAAGATAACCGTAATGCTGCCAGGAGCCTGCTGACCAGGACTTAGGTCTGCAGCCTGCGCTCCATAATGGTGTCCCCTGATTATACACTGCTTCTTTGAGAATGGAGCCAAATAGTACATAACCTTCGTAGGCAGCACTGACTAAGGGAAACCTAGAGAAGCATCTGCTTACCAAGCACGAAGCCAGAGGTTGTGCTGCACCAAACTGATAAAATATGGTTCTAGCAGCACATCTGCCTTCTGCCTCCGACACATCTGCTGAATAAATGGAGGCTAACCCAAAGAGCTGGAGCTGCTGCAGTGCTGCTTTGTTTTTTCTCATTATCTTCCACCAGCTGGAAGCTAGGATCTTGGCCCATGAAAGAGGGGCTCTGGCTAAGAAAGGATTAGCAGTCGCTGCCTAGAGTTAAGTTACTGAAGCTTGGAAGACTTTCTTAAGATGCATTCACTTTCCTGACCACCAGGACTCAGAGTGGCCTCTCCCTCTGCCGGACTAATGGTTTGCTTTGTCTTGGAAAGATGCACAGAGAGGTGCTCCTCAGAGGACAGGAACTTGGTTGTCTTTCAAGTTGCCATCCCATGGACTCTCTGCTTGGGGCTTGGAGGCTGCAATTCAGAGCATGGGGGGCCCCCCCAGAGCAAATGCTCTTTTCGGTGATTTTATTAGATCTGGGGCCGAGGCGTCGCCAGTTTTTGGCCCTCCAGTGCAAACACATGCACCTCAGTCCAAGAAGCATGCCGCTGATCCTAACGAGCAGATGAGGAGGGCGCCTCCATAGGGTCCTCCGCCCTGGAGGTCGCTCCCATCCCACACTTCAAAACAGAGGTAGCCTGCAAAGGTGGACAAAAAGGAGGGATTTGCATTTTCTTGGCATCTCCTGCCCTTGGGAGGCTTGTCCGCCAGCATAGTGTGGCCTAATCTCAATGTCCCCAAGGAATGGGGTTCCCTCCCATGTGAGCCTCGGGGAGCGATCCCAAACATGAGAACCTGTAAAGGTGGCCAAAGGAGGAATTTTGCGGCTTGATTCTAATGCCCTTGAGAATCACCATGCTCCCTAAGAACTGGGGCTGTAAGCAGTTATGCCCAGCGCTGTCATCATGAGTTGAAGGCCTTTCAGAGTTACCCATTGCCCCCAAGCTTGAGAGTTTATTGCTGTGCTTGGAAGA
This sequence comes from Neoceratodus forsteri, assembly GCA_016271365.2. Classification (NCBI taxonomy): domain Eukaryota; kingdom Metazoa; phylum Chordata; order Ceratodontiformes; family Ceratodontidae; genus Neoceratodus; species Neoceratodus forsteri. The sequence continues at coordinate 262,190,817 of CM057451.1, read as the reverse complement.
AATGCTGCTTGCTAGATTCTTAAATGCTGCTCACAACTGATCCTGTCAAATGTTATAGCTATGCACGCCTAGGAAGAAAAGCAGATTGCTAACCCCTCAACTGCTGCTGGGGGGGTGGGGTATGGCGCTGTCGATGAGGAGTGCCATCAATGACTCTAGAAGCACTAAGCGTTAGCATCAATGAGTGACTGTATGAACGCTTCCAGCTGTCAACGAGATCGCCAGTTACTGCTGTCGACAGGGAGTAAGCTCCTTAACCCTATACACACACACACACACACACACACACACACACACACATATATATACACACACACACATATATATATATATACACACACACACACACACACATATAAATATATACACACACACACACATATAAATATATATATATATATATATATATATATTACATACATATACACACACAGTACATACATATACACAATATATATATAAAATATACACACACACACACACACACACCTCTGTTGTGAGCAGCATTTAAGAATCTAGCAAGCAGCATTTCTTCCAAGCACAGCAATAAACTCGGGAAGCTCTTTACATAAGGGAAGGAATCAAAGCAACAGAACAAAAGGGAAAACAGGGAGGAGAAGAAGCACTGTGGGTAAATTTGGAGACCGGCAATGGCACCACAATCCGCACAGGGGTTGTATACAGACCCCCTTCTCAGGGGGAGGAAATGGACAAGGAAATGTTAGAAAGAATACTTAGAATGGCAGAAAAAGGGGAGATATTGCTGATGGGTGATCTGAATATGCCAGATGTTAACTGGAGTGCAGTTGCAGCAGCCACTTCGAAGAGTGGGGTTATTCTAGACAGAAACACAGAAGTTGACGGCAGATGAGGACCCCAAGGCCCATCCAGTCTGCCCATTTCTTTTTCTACCTTATAAGTGTGCCACCGGCCTTTGCTCTGTCAGTGGCCTATCTATTCATACTCATTTGTATTGCTCCCTTATGCCTATCCCATGCCTGTATGAAGCCCTGCACTGTATTCATAGCCACCACTTCTTGAGGTAGGCCATTCCATGCATCCACCACCCTTTCTGTGAAAAAGAATTTTCTCACATTCCCACTTAATCGGCCCCCTCTAATCTCATGCTGTGTCCTCTTGTCCTGCTATTTTTCTTATATTTAAACATGTTAGACTCTTTCACCTTGTTAATGCCCTTAAGGTGTTTGAATGCATCGATCATATCACCTCTCTCCCTCCTTTGCTCAAGGGTATACATATTGAGCTCTGTTAATCTGTCCTCATATGTCTTCTGATGCAGTCCCTGCACCATTTTGGTTGCCCTTCTCTGGACTGCCTCAATTTGTTTAATGTCCTTGTGAAGGTGTGGCCTCCAATACTGCACGCAGTACTCCAGATGGGGCCTAACCAGTGTCTTATAAAGAGGGATTATTACCTCCCTCTTACGACTTGTGATACCCCTACTAATACACCCTAACACCCCTAGCCTTATCTACTGCTTTAGAGGTCTGGTTGGATGATTTCAGGTCATCAGTGATGATGATGCCCAAGTCTCCTTCTTCCTTTGTGACTACTAGCAACTCCCCTCCCAGCCTATAGGTGGCTTCAGGGTCTCTCTTCCCTATGTGCATGATCTTGCACTTCTTTGCATTAAATCCCAGTTGCCACTCTTCTGACCATTTTGCTAGTTTATCCAGATCTCTTCTCATTCTGCCCACCCCATCTGGATCATCTACTCTGTTGCAGATCCTGGTGTCATCTGCAAACAGACAAGCCTTACCCTCTAGTCCATCTGCAAGGTCACTAATGAAGATGTTGAAGAGGACTGGCCCCAGGACTGATCCCCGAGGTACTCCACTTGTGACTTGCATCTCCTCTGACTGTATACCATTTACCACCACTCTGTTTTCTGCCCGTCAACCAGTTTGCCACCCAGCTGACCAACTTCTGACCCACCCGAGCCTACCCAGCTTATTTATCAATCTTCTATGTGGAACAGTGTCAAAGTTTTGCTGAAGTCAAGGTAGGCAACATCAACTGCCCCCCTTGGTCCACCACTCTGGTTACCCAGTCAAAGAAATCTATGAGATTAGTTTGACAGGACCTCCTTTGTAAACCCATACTGTCTTGGATCCTGTGCCCCTATGGATTCCAGGTGTCGCACTATCCTTTCCTTAAGGAGTGCCTCCATAATCTTGCCCACTACTGAGGTAAGACTGATTGGTCTGTAGTTCCCCACCTCCTCCCTGCTACCACTCTTGCGGAGCGGGATCACATGAGCCCTTCTCCAGTCTTCTGGGACCTCTGTGCTCAGAGACTCACTAAACAGTTCTGCTAATGGTTCTGCTAGTTCCACCTTTAGCTCCTTAAGTACCCTGGGATGTATGCCATCAGGTCCCATTGCCTTATCCACCCTGAGCTTAGCAAGCTCTTGTAGGACCCTTTCTTTTGTGAAGAGAGTAGTGCTCACCTCCCTCCCCCCTGTGCCCATGGTGCTGAGCTGTGGGCCCTACCCCACCTTCTCTTCGGTAAATACTGAGCAAAAGTATCCATTTAGGATAGATGCTTTTACATGGTCCTCCTCTTCACATGCTCCCTTTTCTCCATTAAGCTTAGCAATACCCCCTCTGGACTTTCTCCTTTCACTAATGTATCTATAGAAAGTCTTGTCACCTTCTTTTACTGTTCGTGCTAGTGTTTCCTCAGTTTGGAACTTTGCCTGCCTTACTGCCTTCCCTGCTTCAATCAATCAAAATCTTTATTTATTCAGGCGAACATCATTGAGCAAAGCTCATTTACAAGATGGACCTGATTGGTCTTAACATTATAAGGTTACAGTTTTACACAAAAAACAAGGTACTGATTGAATACAAATACAAAGATTTATAAATGAAACAGGTATACAAATATTTACATATGTACAAGGCAATGTGACATTGGATCTTGGTTATACTAAAAATGAAAGAAACAAACAGTACTGGAGGGATAAAGCTAGGGTGATGGGACTTTGGGGATCATTTTATGCAAGTAGGTTGGAGAAAAACTAGAAAACAAAAATAGGGGGCAGTGCAAAAGGGGTAGGGGAAAGAGGGGTTGTGAGAGGACTAGGCCTTATGGAAGCAATTGCATGATTCTGGGAAGAGACTAGTGTACAGCTTTTTGAAGGATGTTAATGGAATGAGGGTATCAATTTCAAGGTCTTTTGAAGAGAATTCCAGATAAGTGCTAGGGAATAGCTGATTGCAGCCCTTCCATACCGGTGCAGGTAATAGGAATCTTCAGCATGATGAGTTTATTGATCCTTAGGCGTAAGGCCTGGATATGATCTGGTTGAAACAATCTGAAATGTAGGATGGGAGTTTGTTTGTCAGAGCTTTGTAGATCCAGACAGCAGCATTTTTATTTCTTCTATGGTGTAGGGATGTCCAACTGACTGCATTGTAGAGAGAGCAATGATGGGTGCTGAAGGGAAGATCTGTAATGAATCTAAGAGCTCTATGATACAAGGTGTCCAATTTATTTAAATGGGAGAGGGAACAGTGACCATAAAGGAAGTCAACGTAATCAATGAGGGATAGGAATGATGCCAGGATTAATCTTTGTTTAGAGTCTCTGGTCAGGTAGTGTTTGATCCTATAAAATAGGCCAAGTCTCTGTCTAAGCTTTTTCAGGAGCTCTTCAATGTGGCTAGTATAGTGAAGTTTGTCGTCAATCCAGACTCCAAGATATTTGAATTTGTCCACATATTCCAGATTTTCACCAAGGATGGTAGATAATTGGGGGAAGGCGAATGATCGGACAGTGGAAGAGAAGCTCTTGGTGGCAAAGAAACACAGCTGCTTTCTTGGCATTTAATAGTAGTTTCTTTTCTAGTAATTTGTGCTGCAGGAGGGAGAACTCAGATTGTAAAAGTTCACAGGCTTTTGATGGTGAAGGATTACTGACATATAGGACAGTATCATCTGCAAAGAGGTGAATATTAGATTGTGAGAGACTGGAGTCAATATTGTTGATGTAAATGGCAAAGAGGATGGGGCCCAAGATGGAACCTTGTGGTACACCTCTTAGGAGAGGTTTAGAGGTAGATAGGTCACCTTCATTTTTTACCTGTTGTATTCTTCCGGAGAGATAGCATCTGAGCCATTTAAGAGAGTGAGTCAAGGCCTATGGAATTCAGAGAGGAGATTAGTAGTTCATGGTCCACAGTGTCAAAGGCTTTGCTTAGATCCAGAAACACAGCACAGATATTACTCTTTTTGTCTAAGTCAGTCTGCCAGTCATTTGTAACTTTTGCTAAGGCAGAGATGGTGCTGTGCATGGATCTAAACCCAGATTGAGCTGGGTTAAGGAGATTATTGGTATCAAGGTAGACACTTAACTGGATGTTCACTAACTTTTCAAGCATTTTGGACAGTACTGGTAAGATGGATATGGGCCTATAATTGTTGAGGTCCATGGGATCACCTGCCTTACATAGGGGAAACACTTGAGCTGTCTTCCATATTGAGGGAATAGAACCAGTGGCTAGGGACAAATTGAAAAGGTGAGTTAGGGGGGCAGCTAAGGCATGCAATGCTACTTTTAGAAAGTAGGGATCCAGAGAGTCTGCACCTGCGCTTTTAGTTGTATCTAATTGGAATAGTAGGTCCTCTACTTCTTTTAAGAGTATTGGCTAAAGGAGAATGTGAAGCAGCCTTTTGTCCCTCAGTAGATTGGAAGTTTAATGATGACCTCATTAGATTTGCAGGTGAGGAACAAGCTAGGCCAGCTGTAGTGAAATGATTGTTGAAAGCATTCAAGATTTCTTGCTTGTCAGTGATTTCCACACTATTTAGGTGCACTTTGGGTGGTGAGACAGGGGTAGAAACTTGACCTAGGATCCCCTTTATGGTACCCCAGAATCTGGAAAGGTTGTGGTAGGAGGCATCCAATTCAGCTGTGTAGAAGGCAGCCTTGGCATTTCTCACTTGTTTTGTGCAGGAGTTTCTGGCTTTTCTGAATTGAAGCCAGTCATTTGGATCCTTGGTCTTTCTTGCCCTTTTCCAGAGTTTATCTCTGGCAAGCAGTGCGGATTTAAAGTCAGCAGAGAACCAGCGACAAGATTTGAGCTTGGTTCTGACACTGGTGAGGGGTGCATGTATATTGAGGGCACTTATGATAATGTCGTTTAAGACCTGTAGAGCTGTCTCTATTAAAGCTGTAAGATAGAATTCTTGCCAACGTGTGGTATGGCACAGATCATGAAGATATCCTGTGATATTAAGGTTCTTTTTAGACCTTCTTGGGAGAAATTTTGCAGGGTTGGGTGGCTTGATTGTTGATCTTATGCCAGCTATGGGACAGTGATCACTTATGTCACTGAATAGCACTCCAGCATGAGAATACAGATGAGGCTTATTAACCAACATAATGTCCAGTAGTGTGCTGTTGAATTTGTTCTTTGGATTAATCCTTGTTGGTTCTTTGATTAATTGAGGGAATCCATAAGTGTCACAAAGGTTACTAGAGGTGCAGATGCATAGGCTAGCCAATTTAAATTCAGGTCACCTAAAATAATGGTGTCTTCAGGGCCTAGTTTAAGTATAGATCCCAGGTGGGATAGGAGCTTGAGGCCTGCTGAGGGGGGCCTATAGCAGCCAATCAATTGAAAAGATGACATGTTGGGAAGGGTTATTTTAAGTAATAAACATTCGAATTCCTTCAGCTGTGATGTAATATTGAGGCAGGATGCAGAGATATTTGCTTTGACGTAGATGGCTACCCCACCGCCCCTGGATGGACGGTCAGATCTGAAGAGCTAATAGGAAGATTTATTTCACTATCATTTGTTGCAGATTTGAGCCATGTTTCGGAGATTACCAGAAAGTCAGGTAAGGTGTGTGCAACCCAGGCCTGTATTAGTGAGAACTTTTTTAGGAGCCTGCAGATGTTGATATGAAGAAAACTTAGGCCTTTTATGGAGGCTAATTCAGCTGGGGAGATAGAGCTCTGTGGGTCCAGGATTGATTTCAACAGTGCCAACACAGATCAGCAGAAAGAAAATTAGTTTAATGAGGGCACCAAGTGATAGGAGTAGGGAGTAATCAAGAGGATTTTCTCTTCTTGCTTGGGATCCAGTGTATAGAGGACTATGATCCTGCTGAATGATTATAAATTTTGTCATAAAGTACCAGCTTAATGGACAGGTATAGGGGGTCATTATAGTGCCAATAACGGAGCAGGGGGCTTGTGGAGTACAGAACTGGTTGTGAGCCTTTTTGTGGGATACCCCAAGGATTATAGTGCAGAAGCGGTAGTATATACTTGAGGAATTGAGGGACATCCATTAGGGATAGCAGAGGGGCAAGCTTGGTAGCCATCCTAATCACCAGGGCATTGGCTGCTTCAATTTCCTCCTCTGGATCACGAGGAAGGTGAGAGGCAAAGCAGCATTAGGAGGAACAGCAGCATGGTGGAGGTAGCTAGGGGTTAAAATACTAAAGGTGGTGTGAAGAAAGGAGCTGGGAATTGGCTAGGAGTTAGCTATGGGCCGAGATAAGGGGTCGCAGGAAGGTGTATAAAGAAACACCCAGGAGGGTGGGAGGGAGCGGCAAAATTTTGCGGCTTTCCGTACCTTTCTGGCTGTCTCTCCAGGCCTCCTGGTTCCCTTCTCGGCTGCGCTGAGCCGCCGCGCCTGGCTGGCCTGGAGCCCCCAGGGTCTCTGGGTACCGAGGGCAGGGCCGGCTGGAAAGGAGGGACAGAGAAGAGGGCAGTCAGAAAAGCACTAGATTGCAGCAATCTGCAAGTGGTGCTAAAAGATTTGCACAACAAAGATTGGGGTGTTAGCCCTATGCCTGCCCAGCACAAGTCCCACCAAAGGACTGTAATCACAAAATCAGCAAGCAAGAAGGCATTTCACAAAATTATACAATAATAAAGGTAAAACAGCTCTTTTGGAGAATTTTACATTGAAAGAGCAGTAATCCCGGCCAGTTTGGAGGTGCAAACAAAGCAAAGTCAATGGGCAAGCGCACCAATCAGAGGCAAAGCTTAGCTGGCGGTCACCTTCCGATTGGCTGCGGCTGTCCCATACCTTTCTGGCTGTCTCTCCCGGCCTCCTGGTTCCCTTCACGCAGCTCTGCGTGCCGCCGGGCGTGCCTCGGAGCCCACGGTCTCTGAGTACTTGAGGGCAGGGCCGGCTGGAAAGGGAGGACAGAGAGAGGCAGTCAGAAAGCACTAGATTGCAGCAATCTGCAAGTGGTGCTAAAAAGATTTGCACAACAAAGACTGGGGGTTAGGCACCTATGCGTCTAGCCCAGCACAAGTCCCACCAAAGGACTGTAATCACAAAATCAGCAAGCAAGAAGGCATTTCACAAAATTATACAATAATAAAAGGTAAAAACAGCTCTTTTTGGAAAATTTTACATTGAAAGAGCAGTAATCCCGGCCAGTTTTGGAGGTGCAAGCAAAGCAAAAGTCAATCGGGAAGGCGCACCAATCAGAGGCAAGGCTTAGCTGGCGGTCACCTTCCGATTGGCTGCGGCTGTCCCATACCTTTCTGGCTGTCTCTCCCAGCCTCCTGGTTCCCTTCTCGGCTGCCCGGTCGCCGCTCGCCGGCGGCTCAGAGCCCCTACGGTCTCTGGGTACTCGAGGGCAGGGCCGGCTTTCTGGCTGTCTCTCCGCCTCCTGGTTCCTTCGGTTGGCGCAGTCGCCGCGCCCGCTGGCGGCTCGGAGCCCCTCACGTCTCTGGTACTCGAGGGCAGGGCCGGCTTGGCTGGCTCTCCTGGCCTCCTGGTTCCCTTCTCGGCTGCTGGGTCGCCGCACCGCGCTCGGAGCCCCTACGGTCTCTGGTACTCGAGGGCAGGGCCGGCTGGAAAGGCTTCCCTTAGGGCAGTTTGGTATGCCTCCCTATCTTCATCCCGCTGTGTTCCCTTATATTTCCTGAAGGCCAGCCTTTTGGCTCTGACCTTTGCTGCTACTGTATTTGAGAACCAAAGTGGTTTCCTTCTTCTTTTGCACTTCCTTTTCTGTCTAACACAATGGGATGTTGCTTCAAGTATTGCATCCTTAATGCTTGCCCACTTTGCCTGTACCCTCACCTGTGTTTCTTTTGCCAGGGCTAGCTTAGCTCTGTTGGCCATCTTATCAAACTCAGCTCCTCTGAAGTCCCATATTTTTGCCTTGGAATGGGATGATTTAGATGCAGTAGCCAAACTGAACCATACCATGTGATGGTCACTGGCCCCCAAGTGACCTTCTACCTGGAGATCTGTGATCCCTTCCCTGTTAGTCAGTACTAGATCTAGGATAGCCCTGTCTCTTGTGAGTTGTTGTACCAGTTGTTTGAGGCCCTCCCCCTGAAGGGAATCCACTATGTGTCTAGTTCTGGCAGATGTTCCTGCTGGTATTGACCAATCTGTATCTGGCATGTTGAAGTCTCCCATTATCAGAACCTCCCCTTTAGCTGTCATGTTTTGTATATCTTCTAACAGTAATGTGTCTATGTCCTCCTCCTAGTCTGGGGGCCTGTAGACAACCCCAGTTCTTATGGCTGTCCCATTTCCTGTTTCCAGGGTGACCTACAGTTCTTCTGGCTCCTTATGTGTATTCTAAATTTCTGTAGCTTTGATATTTTCATTGATACAGGGACACTCCTCCCCTTTTGCACCTCGGTCTCTTCTGAACAATGCATAGCCAGGTACTGAAGTCTCCCAAGTGTGGTTACTGGTAAACCACGTCTCACTAATTGCTACTATGTCCAGTTTAGCTCTGACATTTTGCCTGCAGGTCTGGGATCTTATTTCCCAGGCTGTGAGCATTTTGTCATGATTTTCCATTGGCCAGATTTCGTGCGTTAGTTGTTGGGTGAGGTTTGGCATTACCCCGTCGTCGTATGAGGAGACAAACCTTTTTCTTACCTGGTGATGCAAATGAACTGCAAACATGCTGAATCCCTGTTTGACCACTAGCTGAGGGGGGAGGGGTGTTCTTCCCATTCGACGTATGGGGTGCTGCACCCCTCTCCCCATTTGCTAGTTTAAATATTCTGCAAAGACGTCAAACTTCTGCCCCAATGCACCGACTCCCTCCTTAGTCAGATGCAGGCCATCAAATTTAAAGAACTTTCGCTCCCAGAACTGCCAGTTCCCTACAAATCTGTGTCCTTTTTCCTCGCACCAGCCCTTGAGCCACGTGTTTAGCTCCCCTATCTCCCCTTCTCTGACCTTCCGTCCATCTGCCTCCCTCTCCCAGACTGGCAGGATCTCAGAGAAGGAGATGCCGGACGAAATGGATGATAGTTTGTCACCCAGCCTGGTCAGGTGTTCCTTGGTCTCCACAACTGAGCGGCTGGCGAGATCATTAGTCCCTATGTGTACTAGGACATCAATGTTTTCTCCTGCTTTGTGAACAATTTTAGCAATGCGGTCAGTGTCTCTCCATGCTGATGTACCTGGGAGACATCTGACCATTACCCCTGGCTGGAGATGGGTATCAACTCCCGAATCATGGAGTCTCCTATGATCAGAAGTTTTTGGATTTCCTTTTTGCTTTTTTTGTTTTGGTTCCTGATTTGGGCGAGTTTTGTTATGCTAGCTCCTGTGCCGCAGTGTCCTGCTCTGCAGTGTCTTCTGCCTCTTTGTTTGATTTCGGAGATAGAGGCAGATACCTGTTTGTAGTGTTTATATGGTTTTTGGAGGTAATATGTTGGAGAGCAGAGAGTGATGGGGCACCCAATTTGGCCCTCCTAACCACCTGCCAACCTCCTGGTCCAACTACCCTCTGCGATCGAGGTTTTTCTGTTGGATGCTGGGGAAATGGCGGGTGTTTCTTATAATGTATTTCCTCTTGAATATGAAATTTGAGGCGTGCAACCTCTGCCCATGCTGCCCGGAGCTGAGCCCTAAGATCTCCAATGGCCCAGCATGTAGGACAGTGTCCTAAATCCTGTAAGACTGTCCTTCTGAAAATTGTTCCACAGTACCTGCAGTTAATGATATCCATTCCAGATAAGTTGCTGAGTTTATAACCTAGTCAGAGTAATTAGAAGGAAAAAAAATGCAAGTAATGGTTTGATTGTGTTTTGTTTTTGTTTAACTAGTTATAACAAGTTAAATTACTAGTGCCCCTGTAAATGAGTTCACCTTGTGGATGCCCCACTGATCTGCCTCTTCCTGCTCTGCCACAGGAAATGTCACAACTGTGGTACCCTATAAAAGGAGTGTAGTGTGGGGTGGTTGGGCCCTTCCCCTGCCGAAAAAGAAGAACCACGGACGAAAGAACAAGGAGATAAGAGCAGAAACAGTCAGTCAACAACAAATGTAGTAACCCTGAAAGCTTATCCTAATGTTAGATAAAACTGTAAAACCTGTAAAACACCACCTGTAATAATTTCAGAGAAGATATACCCTTTAAGAAACACTTTGCTACAGAGAAAAATAAAGCAGTAACAGAAGATATACCTTGCAAAAGACAATTTGAATCAGAAGATTACAGCAGTAATCTGTTAGCACACACCTGTAGGCACACCTTGTAATAATGCAGAAGAAGGTATACCAGTAACAACAATCTGAATCAGAGAAAAATAAAGCAATGAAATGTTAACAAACAGTAGCAATCCCTGTGAGTAAAAAAATCAAAACACCACCACACAGTAAATCTGCTTAGCCAGAAGAAGTCAATCCTTTTCCCTTGCTCTGGTAAGGTTCTCTACTCTGCCTTTCAAGCAGTCTTGGAAGGAAAGAGCTCAGGTGAAGCTAGGTGCCTTGGCCAGCAAACCAAGTCTTCTACAGGGGGCATGCCCTAGACAACTAGTATTGGAGCCCACTCGAGAGGGAGCAATCTTAGACCTGGCTCTCTCAAATGGAGATGAAGAGAGGATCACAGATGTAGAAGTGGGTAGCCATCTGGGAACTAGCGACTATCGAACAGTATGGTTCACAATAAACACAGCAATAGAGTCAAGCCATACAAAGGCAAAAGTACTGGACTTTAGGAGGGCTGACTTTGCCAAAATGGGTGAGTGCCTAAGGAATGCACTAGCAAATGGGCAGGAAGGAGGGGTGGAAGAACAATGGGGAATAATAAAAACTGCCATCACAGAGGTAACAAGCCTTTGTGTGAAGCAAATAAACTAAACGAACGATGTAAGAAACCACTATGGTTCTCAAAGGAAGTGGCAGTGAAGGTTCAAGAGAAAAAAAGCATTCAGGAAGTACAAGAAATCACAGAAGGAGCAGGACAGAGAACTGTATCAGTTAAAGCAAAAGGAAGCTGGGAAGGCAGTCAGAACAGCAAAGGCCCAAACCAAGGAAAAGATAGCCAACTCAGTTAGAAGGGATAAAACCTTTATAGGTACATCAGGAGCGAAGGAAGACCAAGGAGGGTTAGTGAGGCTTAATAAAGGGAGGGAGGGAGGTGGGCAGAGGGTGACTGTGAAAAGGCAGAGATACTAAAATATTTTTTCTCAGTATTTACAAAGGAAGTGGGGGATGTACCTAAAAAACAAAACAGTAGACACACACTGGATACAGAAGTTGATACCAGCCCATTTACAGAAGAAAGGGTTCTGAAAGAACTCTTAAAACTGAAGGTGGCCAAAGCAATGGGGCCTGATGGGATTCATCCCAGAATTCTAAAAGAACTAAGGGTAGAACTAGTGACACCACTGACTACCCTCTTTAACAAATCATGGGTGGATGGGGTGGTACCCGAGGACTGGAGGAGGGCAGATGCGATTCCCCTTCACAAAAGTGGGAGCAAGGCAGAAGCAGGAAACTACAGACCTGTTGGTTTAACCTCAGTGGTAGGGAAAATGATGGAATCACTTCTGAAGGAAAGAATTGTTGAGTATCTAGAGGCCAGAGGGGCACAGGACCCAAGGCAGCATGGATTCACAGCGGGAAGGTCAAGCCAGACAAATCTGATAGATTTCTTTGACTGCTGACCAAAGTAGTAGATCAGGGAGGGGCTGTGGACATGGCCTACCTAGAATTTAGGAAGGCATTTGACACAGTCCCACACAAAAGATTAATATACAAGTTAGCCAGCCTGGGAATGGGCACCAAGATGACAGCCTGGGTAAAGAATTGGCTGGAGAATAGGACACAGAGTAATAGTAAATAGAGTCCACTCTGAAGAAAGGGGGGTTACTAGTGGGGTACCGCAGTGTTCAGTATTAGGACCAGTCCTCTTTAATGTTTTTAAAAGCGACACTGCAGAGGGACTGGAAGGAAAAGTATGTCTCTTTGCAGATGACACAAAGATCTGCAACAGAGTTGATGCACAAGGTGGGGTGGAAAGGATGAAAAGGGACTTAGCAAGGTTAGAGGAATGGTCAAATGCATGGCAGCTTAGAGTCAATGCTAAGAAGTGCAAGGTAATGCACCTGGGAAACAAAAACCCAGGGGAAGAGTACACAATGGGGGGTGAGATACTAACAACAACAAAAATGGAAAGGGACCTGGGGGTAGTCATATCAGATGACCTAAAGGTGGGCAAGCAATGTGGAGAGGGCAGCAAGGAGGGCTGGGGGATACTGGGATGCACAGGGAGAGGCATCACCAGTAGAAAACAGGAAGTTATTATGCCTCTGTACAGACAACTGGTGAGACCCCATCTGGAGTACTGTGTGCAGTTCTGGAGACCCAATCTCCACAAAGACATAGACATGATGGAAGCAGTCCAGAGGAGGGCAACTAAAATGGTGCAGGGTCTGCAACGGAAGACATATGAAGAGAGACTTAAGGAGCTTAATATGTATAGCCTCGAGGAAAGGAGGGAGAGGGGGGACATGATCGAAACTTTCAAGTACCTCAAGGGAATCAACAAAGTCCAAGAGGGTAGCATCTTTCAAATAAAGAGGTGTGCAAGAACAAGGGGCACAATTTTAAGATGGGGTGGCTCAGAGGTAATTTAAGGAGTATTTTTCACAGAGAGGGTTGTGGATGCATGGAGCAGCCTTCGGAGGAGTTGTGGAGTCAAAACAGTGGTGGAATTCAAGCATGCATGGGACAGTCATAAGGCAATTCTAGGGGGTGGGGTAGGAAGAAGTAGGCTGCTGGTTAACTAGGATCTGCAGCTTATCCATTGGGTAGGGAAAGGGGCAGACTGGGTGGGCCAAGCGGTCCTTATCTGCCATCAAAATTATATATTACACACACATACACACACACACACATATATATATATACAAATCACCACAGAATGTTATGCTGGTCCAACTTTAAGCAGAATTGCATGGTGCCAAAAGGCATCTCACACAGTTTGCAAAGGATGCTAACAGAAGACAGACATGTGTTTCGTCCTACCAGGACTCATCAGTATGCCTCGTCTGTTTGACACCCCAGTGGAATGGACCAGCTACCCTTAAAGCAGTGTGCCTTGGATATATTGTGAACCCATTAAAATAAAAAACTATTTAAAAGACAAAGAACCTCTGTGTGCAAATACTGAGGCAAGGGTTACCCCATACACATACATACATACGACACACACACACACACACACACACACACACACATATATGCACATCACACACACACATATATATGCACATCACACACACACACACACACACATATCTAGCTCCGTTTCTGAGGCTGTGATGTCGATAGATGGCTTTTTAGAGTCATGGGGAATTTCAGCAGCAGCACGGCTGAGCCCCATATCACGGGAAAAACTCAACTAGGAATGTGAGCCAGTCTGTACAGCGTACAAGACGGAGACTGCAACCAAACAGAAAAAACAAAAAGCTTTTGTAATGCTGCTAGTGTCCAACGTTGAGGATATCCAAACAGAAAAATAAAAATGAGTCTTACAGTCTGATGTTTTCTACCCTGCCATGAGGAGACAATGTGGCCAGTCTGTATAGCATGCAAGGCTAAGACTAGAACCAAAAAGAAAGAGCGTTTGTAATGCTGCTCTTGTCAAACGCTGAGGATGTCTAAAGAGAAAAATAAAAATGAGACGTACAGTCTGTTTTCAGCCCTGCCATGAGGAGGCAGAGCTCTGCTACAGAGTACATGTCTTTTGGAAGGCAGGAAGTAAACTGGTGTGCACAGGAAGTGGAGGGGAGGATGTCTAGGCTGCAGAGTTTTGGTTCCTGCCTGCATGATAGCATCAGGAGGTACAGTCCATCAGTATGGAAGCCCGGAGACCAGCTTAAGAGAGAGAGAGAAAAAAAAGAGGTCATCTTGCCACTCTACAGATCACTGGTAAGGCCTCACCTGGAGTACAGCATCCAATTCTGAAGACCGTACCTCAAAAAGACTTCAGCAGACTGGAAACAATGCAGAGAAGAGCTACAAAAATGATACATGGACTCCACAACAAATCTTACGAGGAATGCCTGCATGACTTAAATATGTGCTCCTTGGAGCAGTACAGAGATAGGGAGACCTGACTGAGACATTCAAATTCCCTAAGGAATAAACAAGGTGCAGGTTCAGAACCTCTAACATAAAACCAAAAAAAAAAAAAATAAACACACACACTAGTACAAGGGAACACAACATGAAGCTTTAGGGAGGCAAATTTAGAGGAAACACTCGTAAGTTCTTTATTGAGAGAGTGGTGGATGCTTGGAACTGCCCGCCACAGGAGGCTGTGGCAGCGAAAACAGCTGAAACTTTCAAAAACTCATGGGACAGACTTAAGGGCATCATAACACTGAATAGCAGTTAAAGGGGGGGGATAGACTCATGGGCAGGCTACATGGGCCTTGTGGGCCCCTTCTGCTGTCGCTTTCTATGTTTCTATGAGACTGTCGCATGGTTTCCAGAGGACAGAGGAAATGTCAGGATTGTAGGAAAAGGTGGGCCATCAGCCGACCCCAACCTCACAGCAGAAATTCTAATAGCAGGTAAAGTGGTACTGGGCAACTACTTTATGGCCTTTAGTACTCGGGAGAAAAAAAAAAAAAAACTGGAGGAAAAATCCATGGCCTCGGCTGCCATCCCTCCTGGCATAGGTACTTGATAGGCTTACCGTCATTAATCTGGAATTCCAATTCAGCAGAAACTTTTGGAAGGATAACTCTCGCTCTAGCCCTCCAATAGATAATGTGGTGGGAGTGCCACAAGTGGATCTCAAAACCAAAAGTAGGTACCTTAGGGAAGGAGGCCTCCTCCAACAATGTAGACTGAGGAGAGAGCGACTGCAGAAAGGCTAACACCCAGCATCGAGACTGTGAGGAGGCCTAACTTTGACTGGAAATTAAAGGAAGGAGATAAGGCTAGGAGAACCTTAGGCACAAACAGAGGAGAAAACTTTGGAGGTGCTACAGATGCAGTCTGCACAGCTAAGGATCCCATGTAGACTTAGTAGTGAGGTGCAGACTGTGCGCCTGCATGGCTGAAGCCCACCCCCTGCACTGGACCTTCTAGTCAACAGTGGGCAGCCAGAAGCTCCGCATGTATAAACTACGAAGACCCCCTCAGCAAAGGACTCACCCTCAAGATGTGGACTAAGCAGGAGGCAGAGCAGAACTTCTTGGCCGCATAATCCATTTTTTTTTTTTTAACTTATTAGGCGACTTATCCACATCCCTTTGGCCTCATCAACTTAAAGCAGCAGTGCAACGAAATTTTACCCTACCTTTTTCTTCTGTATGGACTATAAAAAAAGATTCCAGGCATCTTCCAGTTAATTTCACGTTACAATTTTCATCTGATATGATTACCCCCAGGTCCCTTTCCTTTTTTGTTGTTGTTACTACCTCCCCACCCATTGTGTATTCTTCCCCTGGGTTCTTGTTTCCCAGGTGCATTATTTTGCACTTCTTTGCATTGAATCCTAGCTGCCATACTTCTGACCATTCCTCCAACCTTGCCAAGTCCCTTTTCATCCTTTCCACGCCTCCTTGTGTATCAACCCTGTTGCAGATCTTTGTGTCATCTGCAAAAAGGCAGAGGAAGAGCAATGCTAGCTCCTAGTCAAGGACCACTAGAGCAGGAAAAGCAGAGCACTGATCTGAGGACCAGTGCGTCCTTGGGCGAACCATCATAGCAGAAAAAGGAGAGCACTGATCTGAGGACCAGTGTGTCTTTGGGTGAACCATCATAGCAGGAAAAGGGGAGCACTGATCTGAGGACCAGTGTGTCCTTGGGTGAACCATCATAGCAGGAAAAGGGGAATACTGATCCAAGGACCAGTGTGTTCTTGGGTGAACCATCATAGCAGGAAAAGGGGAGCGCTGATCCAAGGACCAGTGTGTCCTTGGGTGAACCATCATAGCAGGAAAATGGGAGCACTGATCCAAGGACCAGTGTGTTCTTGGGTGAACCATCATAGCAGGAAAATGGGAGCACTGATCAGAGGACCAGCATGTCCTTGGGTAAACCATCACAGTAGGAAAAAGGGGGGAGCACTGATCAGAGGACCAGTGTGTCCTTGGGTGAACCATCATAGCAGGAAAAGGGGAGCACTGTTCTGAAGACCAGTTTGTCCTCGTGTGAACACCGAATAAAGCTCCATTTGTGAAAAGCTGCTTTATCTTGCCAATCCTCCTAGCCAAGCAGATGGCAATGATAAAGAGAACCTGACAGGATAGAAGCAAAGAGCCTCGAGGAGGAGCTCAAAGAGAGGAGGAAATCTATCAGAGCTTTGAATACCACAGTAAGCTTTCAAGAAGACTAAGAAGCTAATCCTGTGTAATTACTGTATGTTAGGCGCCTCTATTTTTGGATTCCTTGTCCTGTTTATTGTAGGATATATGGACTATAACTACAAGTCCCAACGTATTTCTATAAATTACACGTTTTGATTTTCTGTACTTATAAAAATGTAATTTCATTTCCCCACTGTATAGCAATGTTTTTTCTTATGTATGGAATGCTTATATTCCCTGGGTCGCCCCTGAAAAAGGGACAGCTCTGTCTCACTGGGCCTGCCCGGTCAACAAAATTCAAAGAAAGAAAGAAAGAAAGGAAGGAGCTGCTTGTATCTTGCCAGTCCTCCTAGCCATGCAGATAGCAAAAAGAAAGAAAGCAACAGGATAGCAGCAATGAGCCTCAAGGAGGAGCTCGGGGGGGGGGGGTCCAGAACTTTGACGACTACAGTAAGCTTCCAAGATGATGGGACTTAGCATGTTTCTGGGCAGAGCTGGTGAAATGCTCTGAGGAAGTGGACATCTTAAAGGGGGCCCAAGGGAGTGTGATCCCACGTAAGCCCAGATAACCAGGACAACTGTGACAACCCTTTGTCTAGGCCCTGCGGCACAAGTCCATGTCACTGGACAGAGGGGTGACAGGGCCTAGATCCAAGAATGGGTGCACCAGAAGCAAAACTTGTTCCACTCTTCTAAAAGTCATGCTTAGTATCTTGCCATTACAAATCTTCTGCAATTAGCAGCAGAGTCTAGAGAACTAACACCAAAAAAAACACAGTGATTCACCCTCATACACCACACCTTTGAACTGTAAGCTATCCATCCATGCCAGGACCACTCAAATTTTGCTAACTGGGAGCTGCCCATATTGACATGCACTCAGGCTCCTATAAAACTGGGGGCAGACCCTACTGCTCCTCAGATTCCTGCCGGAGATGAGCTCGAAGGGCCACATACCATGTGGAACCAAGAAGTCAATCCAGTGCAAGGCACACAAGGAAGGGTTGCATAGTAGATGGACATCTCCAAACCAGGCAGGAAATAATGAACAGCCAGCCAGAAGTATTTTGGGGGAAGTACACTGTAGCCAATGGAGGAGATTCTCTAAGACCTGCTATGATGAGTAACTGTTCTAGCTTCATCAAGGATCTCGCCTCCATTTGGCCAGTGTTTTGAAATGAGTTCCAAGCAGTATCCAGGTAAACCATGGATTTAACTACATATGTGCCATATTATGCTCAATTATTTTTATCTGCCAAAAAATGTAATTAAAAAAATTAAGGTAGGGTAAGCAGCTCACATCAATGGAGAGAGTTTGCCTGGAAGGTATTAATTCGTTATTTTAGAACCCCCTCGATCACTAAACACTATGCACCGAGTAACACAGCGGCCTGCTGGAGGGGGTGTGGGGAGCAAGAAGCCAACCTGACCCATATAATGTGGAACTGTCCAGCTCTCTCCAATTACATGCAACAGCTTGAAACTCAACTACGAGAGTTTATTGACTCAGGGATACGGCTCACATTGGAGATGTATATATTCCCTAAGCCCTATCAGGGACCTAATACTAGATATCTTCTCTCTCTACTCCTCACAGTAGCCAAAAAGGCAATTACTAAGCACTGGCTATCTGCTGTGGTCCCAACCATCCAGGAATGGTGGGACATCACTAGACAAGTTTATAACTTGGAAAAGATGACTCACAATCTGAATGACCGCGGGGAACTTTTTTCTGAAAGATGGACACGATGGCAGCTATATTATATGCTAAAGGACCCTTTGTTTGTACCCTGAGAAGCACAGCCCCGGAAATTTTTGGCTGTCCATAAAGCAGGGACTGCTCCCTACATCTGTGGGCCCTGTGGTCTGACCCCCCCCGTGTCCCCCTCACCCCATGAAGTAACTGGAACTGCTATAATAACTAAATCGGGAATTATGGGTTTGTAATACCTAACTCAATAGGGGAAGAACCGAAAGGTAAATAGTTCGATGTCCTACTGACAAATGCTTCAATGCAAGTTATTAGGCTTATGGGGATAACAAACCGGTTGAAACAACTGTGACTTTTGTTGTTTGAACTGTCTGAGATTGCTTCAGAGTTGTGTGTATTGAATGGCCAGATGTAAAAGTATTGTGTAAAATCAAAGATGATGACCTGTATGTATATGTTAAAATATGAATAATAAAAAGATGATTTAAAAAAAAAAAAAAAATTTAAGGTAGGAGTTACATTAATGCATACTATTCCAGATGGACACATCCTGGACCTATATAGAGGAAGAACGACCCATTTTCCCCTGCTGATGAACCCCCTTGATATGCAACCTAGCATTAGACTTCTCTGCCACTTGTTTTGCATTGTGCAGAAGATTTCAAGTTGCTTGTAACTGCAATACCCAGGTCCTTCTCCTCCGAAACTGTGACCTTCACCACCACTACCTCCAAGTCTATAGTGACACAGGGGTTAATCCCTGTGTGCACCACCTTGCACTTCTTAGCACTGAACTCCAGTAGCCATATTCTAGACCACCTCTCCAACCTTGCAAGGACAACACTCGGATTCCATATGCCCTACCTCATTGACCGTTAGCCTGCAGAGTTCGGTATTGTCCATGGAAAGAACACACACACACACACACACACACACACACACACACACTCCACCTTTGATGCTGTCCCCAATATCATTTATTAACACGCTGAACTAACCCGGACCAAGCACTGATCCTTGCTAGTCACTTCTCTCATCCCAGAGTGCTCCCACCACCACCAGCTGGATTCTACCCCCATCCAGTTTACCACTCACTTAAGTTTCTCCCCACTCCCATGTCTGCCAGTTTTGTGATCAGCCTACTGTGGGGGACCGAGTCAAAGGTCTTGCTGAAGTCCAGGTACAGGAGGTCTACTGCTTGGCCCTTATCCACTGCCCTAACAACCCAATCACCCACCATACTGGATCCCGTTCCCTTCAAGAACTCAACTAACCCTTCTTTTAGAATGGTTTCCATCAGCTTGCCAACAACAGATGTCAAGCTGACAGGTCTATAGCTACCCTATTCATCCCTCTGTCCAGTTATGCAGGGGAACCACATTAGTTGCTCCCCCTCCCTCCATCTACCGAGCAGTTGGCCAGCAGGGGTGCTGCAAGGACCTCCGCCAGCTCTCTCGGGTGCATGCCATCTGCTCCTGAGAACTTGGGTACCATGAGGGCCCCCGAGCCCTTTGAAGACTGACCTCTGTTACTGCTTCCTCCCTCATCTCTGGCACCATACCTTTCTTCTCATTGTAGTGGCCCATCTGTCTCCTTGGTGAAGGCTGAGCAGAAGTATTAAGTACTTTCACCTTTTTCCCCATTTTCCTCCACCACTCCGACTCCCTGCTCAGCTTCATTATGTCCTCTTTTGTTGTTCTTTCTCTCCCCCCCAACCAGATGTATCAGAACAAGGTGTTGTCCCCCCTCTTTCACCCCAGCTATTCTAAGTTCTGTCTCAACCATGGCCTGCCTTACCACCCTGCAAGTTGACTTAGCTGTCTTGCAGATTCTGTCCTGCCCTCTTCCTTCTGGGACTTACTGCATTTCCTGTATACGGCCCTTTTCTCCTCACCGCTCTGCCCACCTGCTCTGTAAACAGCGGTCTTCTCTTCTTTCTCTTTTTTACACTTTTGCTTAAGGCAAGCTACAGTAACTATCTGGATCCTTCTCTATTAACAGCCACCTATCCTCCTCTCATGTCATACCCAAGTTCCCTCAGTCTTTCTCCCAGCATCACCCCTTTGCTATTCATTTCTGGATTTGGCCATTTTATCTGGGCTCTGAACTGCCAAAGATTTCTATGATTCTATTTCGATACTGATGGCTGCTGTCTAAATGAAATGGTGGGACTGTCTGCAGATTTGGGAATTTCATTACAAAATTACTGTAGCAATTCGCCAAAAGTAACAAAAATTTCCACCTTGCCCTCTGTTTAGCTCCACAGCCATATAGCCAATTACCTGCCTAGCATTGCTCCCCAGCCTGATGGACTGGCAACTGTTGTGAAGATGACCCGTTAGCCTTTCCAAATGGGGAAAGCAGGCAAACCAAGGGAGGCAACAACCCCCCCCATGGTAAAATGACTGGGGCAAGAAGTTAAAAGGGGGATGCAACACAGGCAGGGGAGGAGAATGGATCAAAGGGGACTAAAAGACCAGGTATGGGGAAAGCAAAACAGGAGGGAAGAGTCATAGAGTGCTTCAGGTAACAACATTGGCAGAAGGGGAGAACGACGCGGGGGGTGAGAAAGAATGCGAGAGCCATATGCACGAACACCTGGAGCCTCGGAAACAAAATCCCAGACAAAGGTGATCGTGGTGAAGGCTAAATGGTGTACCAAGAGTTGCCCTGTACCAGCAAAGAAACGTGCAAAGAAACTGACAATGCAGCACTTCTACAGTGATGTTACCATTCAACTATACCGTCTACTGACGAATATTCCTGAGAGTTAGGGAATTTTTTTTTTTTTTATCTGAATGTAGTGGGGAATCTCTTAACCAACAGATAAATATGGTAAAAAGACAAGTGTATCAAATCCTTTGCTGGTACCCTTAATACTTCCTTGACTGAATGCCTTTGGGAGGTTGAATGTTACATAAAGGTGCTTAAAGGGCTACAGGTTCCTTCAGTGATGTACCTAATGTAGGGGTTCTCCTTTATAAGTGTACCAGGGCTAGAAATTTAAGGTACTCCACCCTGTTTTGCATACCAGTTTTCGTGACGGAATACCATTTTTATTATGCTATTTTTCCAACTAGAATACCACTTTTCCACATCCCCAATCTGCAGTTTAATCTGCTGTACAGCTCTTCTGGATAGGTGGAATACCATTTATTTATTTTTTAAATTGTTTATACCCCCCCCCGGCCCCTCAGGAACGTCAATGAGGCATGTCCCCCACCTCTGCCACCTTGCCCAACTTCTCAGTCGACCCCCATGGAGCCTTGGTTCTACCCCCCCGCCCGGGCGGGGACGAGGTGGGGCGGATTACACACTGCAAATTCTGCTGTGTCGGAGACCACGGAGTCAGGCAGGTGGGGGCAATGAGAGAACTACCTCAATGCTCAGTCTCCCTGGAGCCTGCAGGGCATTTTCCCTGTTTGTGGAGGAATGGCACGCAAGTTTAGCCTTTTCCCCCTGGGCCCCAATGGGAACTCCGCCCCGCTCCGACCCCGTCCACCACTCCCAGGCTTACCCCTGTGGGCACCCCCCCTCCCGAAAGTCACATGGAAACAAGCCCTGGTTCACCTCCCAGGGTGGGGCCACAGGAGAGGGCCCTCTCCCCCCCCCATGGAGAAGAGGGGCAACGGCAGCGGAGCAGGGCATCATGGTTGGAGACCGGACTTTGTAGATGTGATCCCTGGAGGTGGGATGTGTGATGATGTCCACGGGTCAAGCCCATCTGTTCCGCCTCCACACAGCAAGGCGCTGGTCGTCACAGATCCCCTGGCCTCTGCCAGGGGCCGCTAATTCTCCAGACGCTCATCCCCCCCCCTTCAGGACAGCCGCCCCTCGGAGGCGCAATCCTTCTCCACCCGGCAGGCCCTCCGACTCCAGAATCCGTTCCTGAATCCAGGATGTGGGCGTCGCATACGGACACTGGCTTCCCCCCTTCCCCATTCATTCAATATTTATGCCCCCTTCCAACACTGCAACAATCTTTCCCTCTGGGACTCCAAGTCATCCTGTGGCTCAGCCAAAATCCATGTTGGATGGTCTGTGCTGGGTTCCCAGGACTGGTCCAGGCACTAAGCATCGGGGCCCGTTGGGTGCAGAAGCAGGGTTTTTCAGTTTTCTGGTTTCTCCCTGCACCTGAGGATGAAGGCATAGGAGGCCCAAGGAGCCATGCGCAAGCTGAGACATGCTGCCATTCTGGACCCCAGCCAGCATCTGCCCCTCCCTTGCAGCGATTCAGCCACACTGCCACCTATGGTCACCCAGGTGGCAGTACAGCACCTGGACGATGCATTCTATGTTGCTGTATCACTGATTAGTCTGTATGTGCTTGACATTTTTTCTTTGCTGTATAAGAAACCTCCTTGCAAATGAGCTTTGCTCAATGGATCTTATCCCTTCATAATAAACTGAACTCAACTGTTAGCAGCAGGACCAGCAACCCTACCTCCCTGGAGGAGAGGGGCCCCATGGTCACTCAATACTTCTCCCCCCCAAGCCAGCCCCCCAATGATCCAGACTCATTCCGAACCCGGATCGCCAGCATCACGAGCAGTAGGTCTACCACTGTGCCAACAACCGGCCTGTAATACCAGATATTATGATGGAAGAAAAAATTACTCACGTTAGTAATCTTTTTTTATTTCAGGAAATGCGTCAATATGATTAACTACAACAGTCAGCCTCCAGTGTTGAACTGCCTCAAGAGAAATTTTGGAACGCTATGCTAATGAAGAAACATCTACTGACTTGTGCCACCATTCAAATCTGCTGCCTCTACCAACTGCTGCATTCTATAATGTTCAGATTTACTTGGAGCCTGCTTGTAGAGACTCCTAACCTAAGCTATCCTAACCATGCTAAATAATTAAAAAAAAAAAAAAATCCCCTTCAGCCGGCCCAGTGGCGCCGAGGGTTGTGGAGCTGGACGCCACACCTCACAACGACAGCGACACGGGTTTGGGAACGAGCTCGGGTCGGCAGGGGAGGACTAAGATTGAGCGTCGGGAGACAGCTCTCCTAGTCCTGGGGTGGGCTGGGAAAACTACACCACACTGCGGCGGCCCCTGGGGATGCCCGGAGGCACTGCATGTGCTGGTGTTACTACGAGGGGGAGCGTGGTGGACGTCTGCACGTATGTGCGTGGACGTCATTGCACGTCCATGCTCCCAATGGGGAGAAAACCTGGAGGAAAATGGCTGGGCGCAACTGAGCAACCTGATGGCCGCACCCTGTGGTGCCAGGATGACTGTCGTGGAATCCTGCTGGGCGGGGGGTCCAGGGCCCTCCTGACGTGGTAGGGTAAGGGGAGCCCTTCAGCAGGTCGGCGACAGCCGTACTGGTAAACACCCCTATCATGCAAGTGAGCCAGCTGCTCTCCCGGCAGGCAGGGCCAGCAGTTGGATGCCCCCACCAGTTAGACGCCGCAGCAGGCGTTAAAAATAAATAAATAAATAAATAAATAAAAAACACAATCCCCTTTTCCAGTCCCCTTGAAATGTCAAATAGGGCTAAACTAGAGGAAACAAGAGCCATCTGGTTTTTAAAGATTAGTAAAACCCAGGATGACCAACAGTAATTTAAACCAGCTGTGGTGCAGAGGGCAACTGGATTTGGAAAGGGAAGTAGGGAGGGAGAGTTAATCATACTGAAGAATATCTTGGAAGAAACAAGATAACTAAGATAAGTAATTTTACTGCCAGCCCAGTGGCGCTGAGGGTTGAGGCGCTGGGCGCCACACCTCGCACCATGCCGGCGACCCGTGTTCAGGGACAAGCACAGGCCATTGGTGGTCAGCAGGGGAGGAAAGGATCAAGCATCCAGAGGACAGCTCTCTTCTGGGAGGGTGGGTGTGCGATCACCCGGCACTAGTGACTCCCAGCAGAGGCTAGGTTCAAGTCATTGACAGGATGGGAGCATTGGCAGACGTCCGCTGGATGTCACTGCACGTCCACGCTCCCCTGGGGAGTTCAAGTTCACGTAAAATGGAAAAACTCCGTTGGCTGGGAGAAAATGTTACCTGTCCCCACTTCCCTGCCCATCAAATCTCGGCACCCATCACCTCTGCCCGATGGGGGACACTGGATTTGCAAGGTAAGCACCAGAGAGCTGTAGGTGGCCGGGCTCCTCCCGAGGGTGCGTCACAGGTGGTCTGGGCATCAGGATCACGGACCGGGAGGGCCTCGGAAGGAGCGGCACAAGAAAGGACAACAGGGGGGGTGCTGTTGAGCCCAAGCTAGTCAGAGGTTAAGATTTCAAACTCTCTACAAAATCTGTAAACTAAGCTAATTAAGACTGTTTATTGTATGAAATAAGAAATTCTACGACCAAAAAGGCAAACCGGAATACCACAGGATTCAACATGGGTAATCCAAAAAGATAGATTACAACGAAGAAGAGCAAAAAGTAAAAATGTGTCAGGACTCCCAGCCGTGAGGTCTGCCCAAGGCCGCACAGCTTCGGAAGATGTGGGAACAGGAGAAGAAACTCTACAGACTCTAGGCGTCAAAATTAACCGCCCGATATTTACAGTGTCAGGGCTAGCGGAGAAGTTTGAATTGATGACAAATAGAGTCACTCATTTAGAAATGAAGGCGATTTCAATCAAAACAAAAGCCATGGAGACTAGTAAAAGTTCAGAAACGGCAATGGGCACAGCCACCATGCCTGTAAAAGAAAATACACATCTCCGCTCCAGGCTTGAAGTTTTGGAAAACCAAGCCCAAGCGGCTAATCTCAGAATCGTGGGCATGCCTGAGCGTACTGAAGGAGACCACCTCGGTCTGTTTATGGAAGAATGGATGCAGCAGCAATTGGGCCAAACTTACACCACTCAGAAAATAAGCATACAGAAAGCTTATCGGGTGGCATTCAGAGGTTGTTCTGAGAGTTCTGATGCTCCCAGGGCGATAGTTCGGATTCTGGATGGTGTCGGATCAAGACACTTCGTATTGGCGTTAGCGCGTCAGAAAAGAATGTTCTTGCACGAAGGAAACCAGATACGAATCTACCCTGAACTAAGCTATGCAACGAGGCAAAAAAAAAAAAATGCTTTGATGGAGTTCGAGCTATTTTGAGGGAAGCGGGCATACCTCATAACATGTTTCCAGCAAGTCTACGGATCCTTTACTTGGGCAAGGTCTTTATCTTTTCTGACTCAAGCGAGGCCCTAAAGTAGGCCCAACACCAGGTACTGTCTCGTAGCCAGAAGGATTCCTCGGACCAGATAGACCAAGAGGACGAATCAGAAGAGGGAGAGACATGAATCCTTTGCTACTGCCTCTGATATCGGGTTGGCTTTAATCTGGACAGATCCCATAGTTTCAGTTCGGGACTAACAGCCTAATATGATAGTGCTGAGCTGACTAGGCTCCTAGAAAAGAATACCCCCTCGTTTTTTGGGGAGTATTATACATTTCCTTTCTCTATCTTTAATATTTTAAAAATATGTTAGTTGTGTTTTATTTTTTTTCCTGTAACGGTTTGCATTCTATAAAAGTTTCTAATTGAGAGCTGTAATCATAATTTAAAAGGATGCCAGAAAGATTCCTAATAAAGGGTATTGCATGATACCTGCATTTCCTTTATAGAATACAGATTTCGAATTCTCAATGGACTTCATATACAGATTATATTATCATGCAGTTCATGAGCTTTTTTTTTATAAAAACAAACAGCCTTAAATGTACCACAATTTGAAATGTTATTATATCCCCAGAATGTTGTACCCAATTGATGTAGTGTGTTCACTTTTCAATCTGCTAGTATTAAGAGGAGTGGCGCCCTCATGTGGTATATGTCTCATCTCCTCATGTACTGCCTCCGGAACACTGACTGCATGTCTACTGTAATCACAATAAACAGAAAGTAAAAAAAAAAAAAAAAAAGAAAGGACAACAGATGGGGCCACAGCCAGTGGTGACGAGAGAGAAAGAAACTGGGGGGGGGGGAACGATGAGTAACTTTCTTCTAACCAAACAAATTCTTCAATATGATTAACTGTAGCAGACTATGAAGCAGTACAGTTGGAGGGGGGCACAGAACATTACTTAGGAAACAGACTCTCTGCAGCACTGCTGTACCAAACCTGACATCAACCCAGGAATGAATGTCCGGACTGTAATGCTTGGTAAAGGTATGTATTACAGAGTTTTAAATAGCTAGTACAGCATAGCAAAACACTACACAAAGCAGGGAATAATGCTAACCATTTCCAAAATTGTGTAGCAGTAGATTGCCAGCCCCCCCCCCTTTTCCCCCAGTGAGTCTATGGCACAGTAGACAAAAATTATATATATTTTTTTTTAATTTTGCTAACCATTCTGTGCCAAGTGCTATGCATTTTTACAGCACTTTCACATATAAAACAGCGAATTGATTTTTTCGGCTTATTTCATACCCTGTACTGTTCTCCATGTAACCATTTTACAGATTTCCAGAAGGGGAATATCCCTGGAAGCTGCAACTGTGGCAGCTGTTCCCCTTGTAGAATGTGCCCTCAGCCCTACTGGCTTTGCTGTTAACAGAACTGGATATATGCTACTATCCACCATGAGATGGTTCTTTCAGTAGCTAGCTTTCCTTTTCTTTCATCTCCATAAGTCAGAACAGCTGCTGTCTGTCCTGCCTATGGTTCTTAATATGGTCAAAGTAGTATCCGAGAGCTCTCTTAATGTCTAGACACTGAAGACTCCGCTCCCCAGAACTGGAATGGTAGTGAAGAAGACTGGCAGAGTGAAAGTCTGGTTCAATTGAAAATCTGAGACTACTTTAAAGGAGGAACTTCCTATATGTCCAGAGGACCACCTTATCCCTGTGGAATCCAGTTGTATACACAGAGCTTGTAGGTCGATTATCGTCCTGGCCAAGGTAATGGCCACCAGGAATATAGTTTTACAAGTGACAAACTTCCAAGCGTGCTGTAGACATGGGCTCAAAGGGGGTCCCATGAGTGTAGCAATGCAAACATTAAGGTCCCAGGCAGGTACTGGTTCCCTATGAGGGGTGCATGCAAGTGTGCCAACCCTTTGAATGTTTAAAGATAGGGTTGGCTGCTAGAGAAATGCCCTTACCAGCCAAAAGATAGGCAAGAGACTGATGCCAGATGGACCTTAAGGGTTGAGGGCTGTAGGCCCATAGAGTGCAAATGGGCAACATAGTCCAGGAGGACTGCCAGGCCTGAATGGGCACCAAGTCCTTGGTGCCACACCAGATTAAAAAGACACTTTTCCATTTTGCAGCAGCATAGGTCCTCTTTGTAGCAGGCTTCCTGCCCCCAGAACACAGAGTTGCAAGTTAGCATACTCTAAAGTCCTCAAGAGCCAGGCCTCGAGCCTGAGTGACCTGAAGTTCGGATACAGAATCCTGCCCCGAGAGGAGGTCAGGAGGTTGTGTTTCTGAGGAAGGCTGATTGGTTGAGCTACACACACACACACACACACACACACACACACACACACACACACACACACACACACACAGCAAGTGAGCGCAAGAGCAAAGGAGGGGGATGAGAGATAGAGAAGTAGGGAGTACCACAGTTGCCTGGCCCAGTCTGGGGCTATCGGACTCATGGCTGCTGAGACCCAAGTTTTTATCAACACTCTGAGAAGTAATGAGAATTTGGGGGGGGGGCGCAACTGCGCAAAGGTGCACACCTGTCCAATCCAGCGCCAGTGCATCCAGGGGTACTGTGCCCTTTACTGGAGGCCTGCAGCAGAACCTGGGCAGCTGATGATTCTTCTGAGTCACAAATATCTATCTCTGGGGTTCCCCTGTCTCAGAAACACAACTTCTAGTACTTGTACTGTTGAGGGACCACTCGTGGTGGTTTTCGTTGCATCTGCCACACTGTCTTTCTCTGGCAGATGGGACACCTGCAAGGAGTAGGCCAGATCCTATCTTCATTGCTTCTGTGCGCTAGAGGTCAGACCTTGTCCCCCGCTTGCTGATGTTGTACATAGTAGTGATATTGTCTTTTCTGACTTACACCACCTTGCCCCTTATCAAAGTGACGAAAGACTGAAGGGCTAGCAGCACTGCTCAGAGTTCCATCAGGTTTATGTGTAATACTGATTCTGTTCGGAACCATGTACCGTGCACTGTATTATGTTCCAGATGTGCCCCCCCATCCTAGGAGGGAGGCATCTGTAGTGAGGACCAGTGAGGGGGACTTTGCCTTGAAGGGACCCCCAGCCTGAGATTGTTTTTGTCTTTCCACCACTGCAAAGCCTGCAGAAGTGTGCTTGTTACTGGGACCAGGAGTCCCTTCTTTGGCACTAGGGTGCTCTGAGATAAACTTGATGTCACATCTGGAATCTGCAACCTTGGACTGTTCCTGCTGCAGCTGCCATGTGTCCCAACAACTTTAGGAAGAGCCTTGCTGGCTGAGGCCTGTTAAGGCTAAAGGAGCTTGCAATTTAAGATATATAGTGTCCACTCTTTCCTGAGGAAAAAAAGCTCTTCCTTGCCGAGTATCCAGCTCTGTCCCATGAAAGTCAGAACCCGAGTGGGCTGGAGGACAGACTTTTGGACACTGATGATGAACCCCAGTGACTCCAAGGTGTCCTGGGTGAACCTGAGGCATCTCTTACCTGCTGTGGGGATGGACCCACGACCAGTCGTCCAGGTAGGGGAACACCGTTATACCCTGGCTTCCAAAGTGTGCCACCACCTAAGCCAGGCACTTTGCAAAAACCCTGGGGATGGAGGTTAGGCCGAAAAGCAGAGCTGTAAACTGATAATGACCTGAGAGAAGCCTGAACATGATATTTTCTGTGAGATTCCCCGACTGGGATGTGGAAGTAGGCATCCTTGAGATCCAGGGATACCAGAAAGTCTCCTTCTTGAAAAGTATGGAGAATCACTGCCAGAGTCACCATTCGGAACGTTGGCTTTTGTCAGGTGCTTGTTGCTCTTAAGATCCAAGATGGGTCGCCACTCCCCATTCATTTTTAATGTGAGGAAGTTATCTTGAGTAGAATCTTTTCCTCCTCTGAGAGGCTGGAACAGGTTCCACTGTCCTTGCTGCCAGCAGGCCTGACCTCTTTTTCCAAGAGTGTCCTTTCTGTGATAGATGCTGGTCTGAAGGGTTCCAACCTTAGCTTGGGGAAAGATCTGAAGCTGAGGACTAGTCCCTGGCTCACTACCTCCAAGACCCACTTGTCTGTGGTGACTGCTTTCCAAACTGGGAAGTAGTGAGCCAGCCTTAACCCTACTAGTGGTGGGGAGGCAACCATGACCTGCTGATCAGGGACTCCGTTTTGTCTGTGCACCACGCCTGGAGCCCCTTCTGCTCCTGCCCCTGAAATATCCCCTCTGCTGCTGGTATACAGGGGTGGCCTGGGCCTGAAATAAAGGTCTGCCATAGCCTGACCTTCCTCTACCTCCCCTTCCCTGTGCCCTGTAGGAGGCAGAAGCCTTTTATTTGGCAGTATTGCTCCTATAGATGGTTTTGTATTCATCCACCTTTTTCATGTAGGCTTCAGTCTTATCTCCGAACAGAGAACTGTTGTTTTCACAAGGGAAGTCAATGGCCTTGTTCTGGGTATCCTGAGCCAAGCAAACCTCCTTAGGACCAGTCTATCCACCTACCTGCAGTGTCAGAGTCCACTGCCGTGTGGAATTGATACTTAGTGGCCTCTAATCCCAGCCTGGCTTTCTCAGTCATCTCGGAAGCCATAGTGGGTGGTGCTTTCTCAGCCAGGGCCATCATGGAGTTCCACTGAGACTTCCGACACCTGGCTGCATGTGACATGTAATTAATTGGCTTGTCTCATGGGTTAAGCAGCAGCCAAGTACCCCTTCTTTGCCATACTGTCCAGCTTTTTCGAATCCTTTTCTGGAGAATGAGAAGACAGTGGCGCTTTTGCCCTCTCTCAGTGAACTGCCTGCACTGCCCCCTCACGGTCAGGGTGTTGAAACAGAAATTCTGCCCCCGACCTATCCAGTTAATACTTGTCAGCTTTTTTTTTTCCTTTTTAAATCAATTGGGGGACTGAAACACCTGTAGGGCGTGTTTCTTTAGGAATTTCTGAATAGGCAAAAGGTGCCTTCTTGTTGGGGCCTCTCCTCTCCCCCGTTTCATTACTGGGAATGTCCAGGGTCTCCACCATTTCTTTACAAAAGTAAAATGGGAAGAGTAATCCTTCTGGCAGCCTAGGAGGAGATAACCGGCAGCAAGTCCTGTAATGCCTGCAATATTTGCAGGGCTTGAATGACAGCCTCAGCTGAGAGCATGTTCAGTTTCTCTACTGAGAGCTCCCTTGGCTTTTCTCCTGGAGGCTCCGTGAGTTTCTTTTTGAACTTTTCTTAGCTGGAGACAGTTCTGGAACTGGGTCAGTGGTTATTTTTGTCTTGGATCTTTGCCTCTGTCAGAGGGTCTAGTCTTCACTTTTGTATTTAGGAGCAGAAGACGGCTGATCAGGAACCGACCCACTCTGTTCCTCCATTCGCTTTTTAAGCGTTCCAGGCGCTTTTCCGTGGTTTGAGCCAGGAAAGTTTAACATATCACAGTCTGCCTGGAAATGAAGAGCCTAGACAGAGCAAACAGGTTATGTTTGCTGCTTTTGCAAAAGATGTTCCCACACCGTTTTCTTTTTAGGCTTATCAGACATAACCAAAGATAACCCCAACACCACCACAATCAGTTACATTT
Organism: Neoceratodus forsteri; assembly: GCA_016271365.2. Taxonomy (NCBI): domain Eukaryota; kingdom Metazoa; phylum Chordata; order Ceratodontiformes; family Ceratodontidae; genus Neoceratodus; species Neoceratodus forsteri. The sequence goes on along the minus strand of CM057451.1, from coordinate 262,159,867 downwards.
TGAAAAGAACAGGTGAGGTTATCCCCTTTTAGCAGTGCAGTCAGTTACTGAACCAAAGGAAACCTGTAAAAAACTTCAGAACTAACCGAAGTTTACTCAAAGGACTCAGAGAGGGTCCTAAACGAAAAACCTTCTATTTTATTTAATAAAAAAAAAATATAGAAAAAGGAAATGGTCCTGTCACAATTCAAAGAACTGCTGAGGAACTAAAAATCTTAATGCACTAAATGTTAACTAAAATAGCATCAAAATAAAGTGGAAAATAAAGGCAGATATAACAGTAAACTAGAATACTTGTATTTCTAGTGAAAATAAGAAATTCTTCCACAACGATGAGGAGCAGTCTCCAAGGCGCCCTTACAGTGAGGCTGAAAAAGAAATTCGAGCATTACAGAATGCAGCAGTTGGTACAGGCAGCAGATTTGGTGGTATGCGCCAACAGATGTTCCATCATTAGCATACTGTTCCAAAATTTCTCCGGGGCAGTTCAACACTAGCGGTGGACTGCTACAGTTAATCATACTGAAGAATTCCTGGGATTAGAATACCCAACGTGGAGTTTTGGTATGCCACCTCCCACACAAGATTATTTTCTTAATTTCTGCCGCTGTGTACCAATGCAATTTGTGGTACTGTATTGCTATCCTCCTGGGGATCAAAGTTTGGATGCAAAATCTAATAAGAAAAAAAACCAAAAAAAAAAGACCTACACAAACCTCTAAAAGGGGGAACCAGGTGCGTGAGGGAAGTCTCTTTCAAATGAGAAGGAGCACCAGGGCTAAGAGTCATGTGATGAAGCTGGAAGATTGAGCGTTATAACATGCGCATCAAGGTGGCTGCTTCAGAGGCAGCAATGGGGAGACTTGAGCTGCTATGGGTGCCACTCACGGCAGCCTCAGACAAGAAACTGCACTTGACAGTGATCTACAGACCCCCTGAGCAAAGTGAGAAGAGGGACAGAGCACTCAAGGAGGAACTGGAAAGTGGGGTGGCTAAGGGATGTGCCAATGGCCAGAAGCACTGGAAGTCTAGCCTTACTAGACACAGTCCAGACAGTTTGCTGGCACAGCTAGTTAAGGGGTCCACTAGGCATACCACAGCTCTTTATTTTTAAGTTATATCTTTCTACTTTGCTGGCTTGGCCTCTGGAGGGAGCCCCCGGCATCCACCATCTGGCACCAGCGCTTACCCCCCCCCCGCCAAGGCCAGCGGGGTTCCACAACCCCCACCACAGACCAGATTCAGAGGGCCAGCTCCACGGCTGGCCGGAAGCAGAGCCTGCGAGGCACCCTCCACCATTCTGCCGCAGCAACTTGGTTTCCTGGATTTTCTCTCCAGGAGTCGAGGCGTACAATGACGCCTATGAAGAGGAGCATGCACACGGCCACACAAGCTCCCTCCAAGCATCCGCCCTAACTCCTCCCCCTTCTACAGCATGGCACTCTGTCCCCCAGTCTCCGCTAGGGAGTAGACAGGCGCAGACCTCTGAGAATCCCCCTCCCTGGAGAAGGAGAGGGGTCAGTCAGACGCTCAATCCTTCTCCGCCCTTGACGACCCCCAGCAGCCCTTGCTCGTTCCCAAACCCAGGTCGCCAGCGTTGCGTGAGGCAAGACATCCAACGCCACAGCCCTCAGCGCCACTGGGCCGGCTCCTACCACAACTCTTGACATAGGGATCACCAACTTGGAGGTGGCAGGAGCTGTGTAGTAGGGCAGCCACTAGGGAACAGTGACCATAACTCCATTTGGTTCAAACTGGCCCTCTGTTCTGGTAAACTACAAACTAAGTGGCTCAAGTCCTTGAATTTAGAAGGGTAGACTTCAGTAGGCTGAGGGAACTGGTTAGGTAAGTTAGCGGACAACACAGATGGGGTGAGGAAGGAAGAGAGCGAGCGAGCAATGGGGCCATGCTCGGGGCATCCAAGGTATGCAACAGTGACCAAGAAGAACAGGTTCAAGACAGCACTGGTTCTTGGCAAGGGTCAGGGAAAACTTTGAGGGTCAAGAAAAAAGGCCTAAAAATTTGAGAAAGGGGACAAGCAGGGAACTTCAGACCAGTGAGTCTTACCTCCATAGTAGGGAACCTGATGGGAGTCACTGGTCAACAAGGACCTCAGACTTCTGGGAGAGCAAGGGCACCAGAATAATAAAAAGCACCGATTTGTGGCAGGGAGATCTTGTCAGACCAACATATCATCTTTGATAGAGGAAAAGGGGAGTGGAGTTGGACAGAGGCCAAGCTGTGGATCTGCTCTTGATCATCAGGAAGGCTTCTGACTCAACGTCTCAGACACTTGAAGATGAAGATCTGTGTGTGCCTAAAGTCTTAATAAATTGGGTATGTACCCAGCTAAAGGGGAGGCAGAGGGTAGTGGTTAAAGGGGTTATATCCCAAGAGCAGAAGGTCATGATCAGGGTTCCAAAAGATCTGTCCTGGGGGTCTGGTCCTCAACATGTTCAACATGGACATTGGTCAGTGAATCCGAGCCAAGTTCTGTCTTTTCGCACATGACACCAATCTCTGTGGGAGGATGGAGAGCGACAAGGGAATAAAGGAAATGCAGATACTCTTGCAAAACCTGGAATGGTGGTCAAGGGTTTGGCAGTTGAAATTCAACCCAAAATGTATGTGGTGCAACACCAAACCAATAGACTTGATTTTGATACATTCCAAACCTTTTATTCAGCATCACTATCCTGCTTGCTTTGTCCACTTGACAAAACAAAATACATATCCCAAATGTTTTCACTTATGTCCCTTGGCTTTTTCCAAGGGAAAGTGGTCCCGATCTGTTCAAAGTGGCCAAAGCAAGCAAGATACTGATGCAGACTAAAAGCTTTGAATTGCTATTGAAATCAAGTCTGCTGGTTTGATACTGCACCCAGTTCGAGTCCTCCCCTTAGGAACGATAAAAATAGACCGGAGACAGTACAGTAAAGGCATAAATTAATGTCAGAGACTTGATTAGCGACCTTAGCTAATCAACATGAAAAATGATTAGCAACTGGTCGAAGCTGATTAGCAGTGGGGGGTCCAGAATGTGGGGGAGATGACAAAGAAAGAAAGAAAAAAAAAAAAAGTGAAAAATAGTGCCATTAGGTGCATTCCAAACCCTCTGGGTCCTGGAAAAAATTTGATTAGTACCTACCGCAAATAAAAACCAAAACAGATTCGCAACTGCCGGTTTTTGATTCACAAACTGCCATGCGAACCTGCTTATTTTATGCCTTGAGCGTAGGGTAAAAAAAAAAAAAAAAAGTATTCAAGGGCCAGTCCTAGGAGGAACGCCTCAAGGCATTAAACATGTAATCGCTAGAGACCAGAAGGGAGAGGGAAAATATGATAGAGAACTTCAAAATTCCTAAATGAAAGTAACACAGCAAAGTGCAGGGAACTATTTAACTTGCATAATTGCTCATGGTCACATGCTCATGAGTGGAAGCCAACAGAAGGGAGGTTCAGGAGGCACACTGAGAGGTAATACTTTACAAAACGGGTGGTGGAGACATGGAACAGGCTACCAGCCAAGGGGGAAGGTGCAAAAACCATTAGTATTTTAAACACGATTGGGACAGAATGAAGAGTACTGTGGTTGCTCAGGGCGTCAGAATCAGGGATGAGAATCAAAAGGGGTAGAACCCTGGAAGATCAGTGGATCCAAAGGATAAACAGGGAACTCACAGATTGGACGGACCTTTGGTCCTTTCTGCTGTCACTATTTCTAGGAGGGGAAGAAGTCTGAGACGCGAGGAAATAGTTCTTCATTGAAAGGGTGGCAGATGCCAGGAATAGACTGACAGAGAAAGTGGTGGAGATGGAAACAGTGGGGCTTCAATCATGCGTGAGAGAGAGAGAGAGAGAGAGACACAGGTGAATTAGAAAACAGGCAGGGTGGTGCTGAGGCACTGGTGCCTTACCTCAAACCACGCCGGTGACCCAGGTTCCAGAACTGACTCGGGCACCGGGGGCTGGCAGGGGAAGGAAAGGATTGAGCATCTGTAAGACTGCTCTCCTCCCACTCCGGGGGTGGGCTGTGGGAGTGTGTCGCTCTGCAGTGACCTCTGGTGGAGACCAGGGGTAATGCAGATGCAGTGCAAGGAGGGAACATCACTAGAAAACAGAAAATGGCTCCGCTCTCAACCGGATGCCGTCAATGTCCTGAGCCATCCATCCCTCAGCAGTACTCCAGAGTTAAGCATTACGCTTGCCCTGTCCCAGGTGCCTCTCCCCTCGGAGGAGTGGGGCCCGCCCGGCGAAGGGTTACGTCCGAGTTACCCTGGGGATGTCTGCGATGTGAGGGATTGGGCTGGAATAGGACGGATCGGGTGTAGACTTGGCACAGCCTGAAGGAGTGGCTGAGAGCGGCAAGACATAAGAGGGGGACAAAAGATAATACAAAAAAAAAAAAGAAAAACAGGAAGGGTGGAGTGAGAGTTGCCAAAAACCAGTAAGGGCCTGCGTAAACAAATTAAGCAAGGAACATCTGGGCAAACTGAGTGAGCCAAGTGGTCCTTTCCTGCCAACGAACAGAATTTCAAATAGCTGTGTATTTTCTTCCTCCGACTGCTGGTCGCATGGCTCCTGAACCACTGGACACTTCCCGCCCATGCTTCTACAGAAGCAGGAAATAGATATGCTGCACACATGACACAGGTCCCATCTCCAGTGGATTGTGCCAGCCAGTTCCAAAGCAAGGAGAAACACTACTCACCAAACCAGACAATCCATCTACAAGTAAAGCTAGAAACGTAACATCAGAGGACAATGAAAAACCAACATGGGGCTCCATATCCAACTACAAAAACTGTCAAGATATTAGGATGAAAGCAGCCCTGCAACCAGCAGTTGGAGAAAAAAAATTTACAGGTATTTATATTTTGATTTTTCCCTCCTGTTTGTGCTAGTCACATGGTTCCCGAATCACACTGGGACACATAACAGTGTAACCTTAGAGTGGAAAGTAATATAAATTGCTAACGTCAAGGATGGCCAGCAAGACTAATGTCAGAAGGAGGCTGCCACAGACACTGCTACATCCAACTTCTAGAACTTCGTAAACGTGTATACACAAGTCCAGGTGGCAACCCTGCTAATGTCAGCTGGCTATGTGTCCCTCAGTTTTGTCCATGAAGAGGTAACAGAACCCATATGGAAGATGGCTGGCGGAATCCACCTGGCAGACTTCTTAGATGTCTCCTTGATTCTGGCCAAATGAGGATCATTAAGACTTGTAAGAAACATATAATATGATGGCAAATAAGGCTGCCTAGCCCATCCAGTCTGCCAATTTTGTACCTTCATTTTTGCTGCAAACCCACTTGATCTACAGCACTGTCTCTCTCCCCCCCCCCCCTTTCCTTATACCTACAATTTTCATGTTCCTATTCCAGGCATTTTTCAACCCCACCAGTTTTCACCCCCACTACATCTGCTTGAAGGCTGTTCCAGGAATCCACCACTCCTTCTGTGAAGAAATACTTTCTCGCATCTCTCCTGAATCTACCCCCTCTTCAGTTTAGAAACATAGAAACGTAGAAACATAAGACTTTGACAGCAGATAAGGACCTCTTGGCCCACCTAGTCTGCCCATTTCCCTACCTAGAGGATAAGCTGCAGATTCTATTTAACCAACAGCCAATTTCTTCCTACCCCCACAAAAATTGCCTTATGTCTGCCCCATGCATTCTTGAATTCTCCCAGGTTTAGACCCCACAACCTCCTTAGGAAGGCTGTTCCATGTGTCCACCACCCTCTGTGAAAAAAAATACTTCCTCACATTGCCCCCAAGCCGTTCTCCCAGTCTTCAAATTGTGTCCCCTTGTTCCTGCACATCTTTTTTTCTGAAAGATGCTATCCTCTTGGACTTTGATTCCACTGAGGTACAGTACAACCCCGTTTATCCGAACTGCTTGGGAGACACTAAAAAGGTTCGGATAAACGAGAGGTCGGATAAGAGGAAGATAGCTGTACCGTTTACCAACAAATCTAAAAAACAATGCAATGCAAGAATGCAAGTCTGTATGTTAACTGTTTAATTTTTTTACTGTATTAAATCTGTTTTGTATGCTTAAAATCAATTTTGATGCATTATTTTTTCATTTAATCCTTTAAGAAAAAAAAAAAAATCAGTCATTGTTCTCTGCTTGTAGCACTCGACATGTTTGCTCGCAGTGCGTTGCTTCAAATTTCTCAGCAACATTACCTGCACTGTGTCACAATCAGGCTGGCTTTCAAGGAAAAGTATGCATTTCTCTGACATGTCAACTGCCTCACCATGAGTTGGGATTGTGATCGGGGGTACAGTCCCTCCTTCTTCCTCGTCCTCTGACTCCGCTGCTGGAATCTCAGGCTGCGTTACCAGTTCCACAATTGCAGCGTCAGACAGGACCTCGTGACCTATCTCCTCTGAATCACAGTGCACCCAGAGATCTCCTCCTCTGTTAGCTTTTGTGGCAAGGCAGAAGCAAGGGCTGTCAATTCTTGTGACAATTCCTCTGTCAGCTCCTCAGTAGCATCAGGTTCCATCAGGCCAGTGTCTGTTCTGCTAGTTTTGATGCCAGACTTCTTCCACGATTTCTGGGAGACAGCGCCAATAAAGGCCAGTTTCATCGGAGTTAAAAATTTGTTCCGGCACTAATCCTTCTGAAACAATAATGTCAAGGAGCTGCTCAATAAAGGGGGAGATGTTCTCATCTCACGGCACTCAAGTGCTAGCCCGCGAAGCTTAAGTTGAATACCAGGCGGCGTTGCAATCGGTTTAACCACCCCTCACTGGCCACAAAGTTTTCACTGCTGCCCAGACGTTGGTGGAACTGGATTGCTTTCTCTTTAAGGAGAGGCCCTGATATTGGGGTACCCTTTTCCCTCTCTTGACAGAACCACATGTAAATCGCTGCATCTCTCTGGTCATCATTGCAGGCCCTCATATTTTTTCGTTCCAAGGACCCGGCAGCACTTTCCATTGTAAGAGCAAAATCCCTGAGTTTTTCTTTGAATGCCTTAATGTCACTTATGGTTGATTTTCCGACACCATACTCGCCGGCAAGAATGACAGCTCTCTCCCCATGCTCAAGCCGCTCAACAATTTGGATTTTATCGGCAACTGTCAGGACTACACGCTTTCGTTTGCCAGCCATGCTACGGGTGTTGTAAAGAGATTCAGGTTTATTTCTTTGCACTCATTTAAGGTGAATGCAACACCTGTAGTGAATTGATTAGTGTTTAACTGGGTGATTAACATTCACAGGGTTACAAGCAAGGCAGTTTAAACAGCTAATCGGATGATAAGCGGCCGCGAATAAGGCTCAGCGTGGATCAGAACCTAACAGTGGGGGACACTAATCGGGTTCATTAGATAGGGAGTTCGGTTAAGGGAGGGTCGGATAATCGGGGTTGGACTGTACTTAAACGTTTCTATCATGTCCCTCCCCTTCCTTTGCTCAAGGGTATACATATTAAGCTCCTTTAGTCTCTCATCATATAGCTTCTCTTGCAGACCCTGCACCATTTTAGTTGCCCTCCTCTGAACTGTCTCTATCCTGTCTATGTCCTTGCGGAGATGGGGTCTCCAGAACTGGACGCAGTACTCCAGATGGGGTCTTACCAACTGTCTGTACAGGGGGATAACAACTTCCTGTTTTCTGCTGGTAATGCTTCTCCCTACACATCCCAGTACCCCCAGCCCTTCCTACCTCCTCACATTGCTTGCCAACCTTAAGGTCATCTGATTACCCCCAGGTCCCTTTCCATTTTTGTTGTTATTACTACCTCCCCCCCATTATGTAATAGCTTCACAGCACATCCTCTTGTTCTAGAGCACCTTTTGTTCGGAAAAATACTCCCCCTCCCTACCTTAACAACTCCTGTGAGGTATCCTATCCCTCCCCCCTCTCCCTTCTCTCCTGCAGGGTGTACACAGTGAGCTCCTTTAGCCCCTTTTTTCCCCTCTCCCCAACTGTTTAACCAGGTGAAACACACTAAGCTGAAAGCTTGTTTACAGGTGCAACCTGGGAGCACAGGGAAGTTAAGTGACTTGCTCAGGGTCACATAGTATGCAAGTGGGGGCTGTGGGATTCAGCTCGGAGCCTTAAACCACTGCACTATACTGCCTCCATAAAGCTTCTCAAAGAGCTTTTGATGTAGACCCCGTACCATTTTGGTAGCCCTCTTCTGGACCACCTCCACTCTGTCTATACCATTCCTGAGATGTAGTCTCCAGAACTGGACACAGCTCTCAAGGTGAAGTCTTACTAGCGCTCTATATAGGGGCAACACCACCTCCCTTCCTCCTTTTGCTGGCCGTACCCTTTCCGGAGCGACTGCAGATTCTGAGGGACAAAGACGGCAGACAAGATTATGCTGTCCGACGGCCAACTGTTGCTAGGCAACAGTCAATCGCGTACTAGCCATATTGGCCCTTCCTATGCACCCCAGCATCCCACCAGCCCTCCAGACTGCCCGGCCATCTTTAGGTCGTACAATAAGATTAACACCAGTTCTCTTTCCTGCCTGGTCATTGTCAATACAACTCTACCTCATTTTGTACTTCACTCCAGGTTTCTATGGCGCAACAGCATTATTTTGCACTTTTCACATTAAAACCCAAATGACATACCTCTGACCACTCCTCCCGTTTTTCTAGATGTCCCCCCCACCCCACCCGGAGTGTCCTTCCTGCTGCAGATCTTAGTATCATCTGCAAAGGGGCAGACCTTCCCTTCCAGTTTCTCTGCTATGCCACTAATAAAAACATTAAAGAGAAAAGGTCCCTTTGCACTGAAGCACTGAACCCTGAGGTACCCCGCTGGTCACCCTCCCTTCCTCAGAGGGAACTCTGTTTACCACTACTCTCCATCTCCTACCCATAACCAGTTTCTTACTCAGGTTACCACCTTGCTGCCCACACCCAAGCTACCCACCTCTTTTACCAGCCTCTTATGCGAAATGGTGTCAAAAGTCTTACTGAAATCCAAAATCAAGGTAGGCCACATCTACCACTCCACCCTGATCCCAACTCCTTGGTCATCTGGTCAAAATATGTCAAATTCATTTGACATGACATGACACATATATATACACACACACACACACACACACACACACACCCAGGGTGAATCCATATTGCCTAAGATCCTGTAAATCTATGGATTTAAAATATTCCACAATCCTTTCCTTTAGCAAGGTTTCCATTAACTTACCCACCGCTAATGTCAGGCTGACAAGCCTATAACTGCCCACCTCTTCCCTGCTACCACTTTTGTGAAACAGGACTAGATCTGCCCTTCTTTAGTAATATGTTAAATAGATCTGTCAATAGGTGCAGCAAGTACAGCCCTGCGCTCTCTCAGCACCCTTGGGTGCACCCCACCTGGCCCCATAGCTCTGTCCACCTTCAGGTTTGCAAGTGCTTTCCCTCAGAAAAATGACTAGTGTCCACTTCCCTCCCATCAAAGCTCTTGACGCTTTTGCACAATCCCTTCCCTTCCACTATGAACACCAAGCAGAAATATTTGTTCAAGATGTCCGCCTTTTCTTTGTCCCCCTCTGTACAGCCTCCCCCTTCCCGTAACTTCACAATTCCTCCCTTTGTCTTCCATCCACGAAGGTGCCTAAAGATGTCTGGCCTCCTTTTGATACTGCCTAAGTTATTCACTTCAGTTTGCGTCTTTGCACTCCCTACTGATCCCTGCCCCTCCTCAGTTTTCCCTGATGCACTTCCCTATTCTCCTCCATTTACTCTTGTGCAGTGACTCTGTTCACCTGGAGATACTGCAAGGCACATTTACAATGCAGTTTATGTTAAAAAACAGAATTACAATCTTAGAGAGAATCTCTCATCAGGCCACAACCTTGGAACTACATCCACGTTGTTAACGTGGCAAGCTGGAACTGGTTTGTTGCTGCGTTGACCCCACCGGTTCTCTGTCTGAGGAAGATGACAAGTTCTCTTTCTGGATGCTTCTTTGTGAATAGGGCCTTAAGGCAAGGCAGGGGGCTGCAGATCAAAACACGCTAGGTCAAAAGCAAACATTCCGTTCCGTTTTGCTATCTGGTCTAGGACCAGCTGAAGCAGCAGCTGCTCCTGTATGCTAATGGAAGTGGTGGGATCCCCTTCTGTAGAATAGCTAGCAATGGTAGAGGACGCCAAAGCCTTGCATTTGAGGCACAGGGATCCAGCAAAGGTGGCAAACAGGGGTGATCTGAATTTTTAAACATTCTGCCCCTGAAGACTTGCTCCCCAACTGTCCACAGCCATCTTGGTACAATCAGAAAGTAGAAGCCCCTGGCAGGATACACAAGACAGCAAGAGCACCCTGCACAGGTAAGGGGTTTGCTGTTGTGGGGCAAAGATTTAGTCCACTGAAAGCAAGGACTGCAGTAGAGTAAACTAATTAGTCCCCAAAGTTGAGTCCCCTGCGTTAAAGGGAAGAAGCTGCAGTGGAGATGAAATGAGTCCCAAAGAGCACAGACTCCACAGAAAAATCCTTTGAGTCATCCAACAGACTGCCAGAGTGGGAGAATGACCCTGGAGCTGTGCCAGATGCCATCGACTGCTCCTGACTGTAGCTGCAGTCAGAACACCCCTAGTGGCAATTATAATGTAGCTGTCAGCAACAAGCTGAACCGTTTGTAGTAAACCTGGGACTTCAGCAGTAACTTTTTATAAACTTGTCTTATGGTTGCCAGCAGCCATGTGGTATAACCACTTGAGAAGCAGTTACCATTAAAATCAAATCTGGGCATTTAGACAGGCTTGAATTATACTTTCTATACTTGTAGCAATTTTTCTCCAGGAGGAGAAAAACAATTTATTTTGCAATTTTTTTTAATAGAATGCTGGACTACATCATGGCACATATAGCCCAACCTGAGTACAAAATGAATACAAGGGGTGCAGTTTTGGACTAACTTCTTAAGGGAGACACCATGAGCTCTTGGGCTACAGTTCTGCAGATTACTGTAATTTTTGCCATTTCAATGTACTTGGAATTAGTGGTAACCTATTTCAGGAAGGTTCAAAGGGCACAGTTTACCCGTGAATATTAAATAGATATGAACATAAGAAGCTAGCAGAAGAACGTCATTCTGTCCATCAAGTCTGCTCATATTGCAGGGTCCACGGCTTGAGCTACTGTCCCTGCCTCCTCTCCCCACTCCTCCCTACCCATGACCTTTACCCTTCCCCTATACCTGTCCCCAGCCCCTCTTAAAGCTGCCCACTGTCCTCAATAAGATTACCTCTTCTGGCAGCACATTTCAAGTGTCCACCACCCTTTCTGGCAGCGCATTCCAAGTGTCCACCACCCTTTCTGGCAGCGCATTCCAAGTGTCCACCACCCTCTCTGTGAAAAAGTGCTTCCTGACCTCCCATCCTCCAGCTTAAGACTGTGCCCCCTTGTGCTATGGTTGCCACTCAGCTTAAGGAGACTCATCAACCTTATTTATCTCTTTCAAGTACTTGAAGGTACCAATCATGTCCCCCCCTTCCCCGTCTTCCAGGGATAGTTCCATGTGACAAGGGCGACTGGAAAGTGGGCCCAGGAATGACACTGAATGGCACAGCAGCGCATGGTAGCAAACTTCAAAATGCAACCAGGAGCAGCACACACCTGGGCGCTGGAAGCAATGGCAAGTGGCAGAAGAATTCCCTGCAGAATGGTACATAGTAAGTGTGGGCAAACCTCAAACACGCACATACACACCACACGCAACTAACACCACCACGAAAACAGAAAAGCCCGGATGCAAACAGGTCGTCGGGGGATGTAGATGGACGGACCATGGGCGCATATGTGCCATGCGTCCAGTCACAGGGCAGGCAGGGGGGCATGCAAAAGTGAGGTGCAGCACAGCAAGAGGGGGCAGCACAGGGATGCCACACGTGGCCAGAAGGCGGAAGCAGCCGTGAGCAACGGATATGGTAGACACAGGCGTGCACGGCGCTTGGGCCGTGCAGCGGCAGGCACAGGAACGGCTGCAATACGTCACAGAGGCATCCAGGAGTGGCGTACAGCGTGCATCAGGGTACACAAGCCAACAGCGGCAGCAAGCTGACGGCAGCAACCAGAGTTGGGGTCAATTCCACTAATGTAACTCCAATTCAATTTCCTCTCCAGATCAATTCCTTCAATTCAGATTCAATTCCAATTCCATCCAACTCCTTTAGTTCCAATTTCAATGTCAACTCCAATTACACCCATGTATATATTCAGTTCCATTTCAATTCTGTCATTCCAAATCCAATTCTACCTCTAGTCCATGAAATTGTATAATTTTGTATTAAAAAAAAAATTAGAGAAAGTCACACAACATATACTTTTTTTCATTTTTTATTGCCACTTCTAACAGCAATAACGATAATTTACATTTATTATTGTACAACGTGCATGGGCACATCCAAGAAATACAAAAGAAAACAAACCATAGATAAACAACGTTGTACTGTAGTATGCATCACTGATGTATGCTATCGCATTGCCTCAAAAAGAAAGTATCCAGTTATGCATACAGCCATAAAGATCATCATCACTTATCAATTCTGTTACACCTGATCATCATAAGCTCTTCAAATTTTGCATCACTTAGGTTGCACTTCTCAGACCTGAAAAAAAACTTTGCCTGTCACACTATAGTGTCTTTCTACAGCTACAGATGAAGCCGGTATGGCTGGATGCTTGCAGGCTAGTTAGGCTAAATGGGGGAACTCCATCTGTTTTTCTTTCCAGTAAGCCTGAGGATCAGAATCTTCTGGCAGACAGGGTTGGCTCAGGTGGTTCAATATTTCAGAAGAAGCGTCTGAGGTGGCGAAACTGCTGCAGATTTCAGTGGAGCGGTTGGTCATAAATGAAGAGAGTTTGATGCGTGTCTTTGGTGGAGGGGATGCAGCCAGGTCAGGAAATCTTGGTAGCAGGGAGGTGACCTTGTTAGTCGGCAGTTCCCTCATGCTGTGCACTTTTTCATCCTTGCACCAGTCCAATTTGAAACTAGGATCCAAACATGCAGCCATCTTGAAACACTCCATCTCCTCAAACTTTGCAAGGTGCATCTCCAAGGATGACTGCATGGTTACCACCATCTTGTTGTTACAGGTTTCATTGATGTGTGCTATCACATGACGTAAACCTCGGACACATGCGATGACATAGCTGGCAGTGATTATCTGGTCTCCCTGGACCTTCTCAGTGACCTCTTCAAAGGGCTCCAGTATTTCACAGAGTTCCCCAATGATTTTCAATTCATATGGTGTGAGTTTGCATGGGGCATGAAGCTTGTATAGGACCTCTGCAGGAACTTTCAAAATTGACCTCAGCATCTTCAGCTGGCTATTCCACCTTGTGGCATTTGAAATTTGCAGTTTGTAGTGTCCCTCCAGTAACTCTGTTGCTGTGGCGGATTTATGGCAATTAGATACTATTCTGGACACCTTTGCCATCACCTGTCAAAGGGCCAGCCTACTCTAGGGCATCACGAACAACCAGCTGTCCAGTGTGAGTGAAACAGGGGCTACGCTCGGGTGGAAAACAATCCAGTTTGTCGCTCACACTCACCACTTCAATATCAACAGCCTCATCTTAGTCTTCGTCACCATCTTGGACATCCAATGATGGGAATATGGCGAATGCCTTCATCATGTTGGCAGCATTGTCAGTCACTATACCTGAAACTTAGTCAACCATGTTGTAGACTTCAATAGTCTCCTCATACGTTCGGTAGATGTTCTCTGCAGTATGCGTGCCCCTAAATGCCGACAAGCCAACATGACACTTTCTAGTGTGTAGTCCACGATGAAGTGGCCCGTGATGCCAATAAAGGACCTCATATCTCTACTTGACCACAGATCTGTGGTGAGGTAGATGTCCTGGGCTTGCTGCATTTGAGTCATCAGTTGATCTTGGACACCGGAGGTGCGTTTAGGAAGTAGCTTCTGGCTGAGGTGTTTCCTGCTGGGCATGGTGAAGCGTGGTTCAGCTGTGCTAAGGATGTCACGAAAGGCTGTGCTGTCTACAACAGATAGGGGCATGAGAGCATTAGCAATGAAGCTAACAATGTTGTTGGTAAGCTTCACTTGGCCTCCCACTTCTTAGGGTCTTAGGTCTGGCCAGATTGATCAGCAAACTCCCCAAGGATGTCAGGGTACTTTTTCTGAAAATGCACAGAGGAAAAAAAAAAAAAAATCACACATTTTATGTACATAACACACTGAACAACAAATCTAGCAAAATAACCAGTATTCAATTACCAGGTGAAGCTTGGCATTTAATCATCTTCTTACAATAATGAACCAAGATGGAATATCTAATTCTCTGTATTTAATCTGGCAAGATAGGGTAGGATACAAATGATAATACCAAATCATTCAAGCGAGACCTGCTTAGTACACAGGCACAAGGCATGACGCTTGCAACCTATGCAAAAAATGTAATCAGGCAAGAGCTAGCCATTGAAATACAGCTTTCCTTTGAGGAGTGGATACACTTAACCAATTCACTACAAAAGCTATTAAATGTATTACGGAGACCGAGTAGTTTTAGTGAAACTCGTTCATCAATTATATAACCACAAATCTTTTACACAAAGTTTTCACTAAGTATTTTCTACCTGCATCATAAAATTCACTAAGCATAAACACAAACATTAAAAAGATAAATTTATCTAAGAAATTTAGACATGCAAGATATGGATTGTCACATAATATACTTACTTTGAGGTGCCTTATGAAGTTGGAAGTAGCTTTTTTTGAACCAGAGAGATGCTCAACAATGTTTACATATAGCACAACGGTTTCCCACTTTGCTACCTCCACTTGGCTCAAATTGATCAAAGATGGAGGTCTTCCTTGACACTGTGGCACTTAAAGTAAAGACGACAATGTTTAAATCAGGCAAAGTTTGTGGTCAAAAAGCAAGCAAAATGGTCTTTATTCCGTTCCTCATCCAGTCCAGGGTCAATCACACGATCAGGGTTCTCCATTCCAGTCCAGGTCCAAAATCCAAGTAATCGTTCAAAAACTCTCCATCACAGCCAACTACTCTCCAAATCCTAACACTCCCAGTCGCTCTCCTTGTCTTTCCAAAAATGTACTCAAAGACAGAGTGTAAGGCTGGGTCTTAAATAGAGCTATAGGGCAGGTTGGCTCGTTCCAATTAATTGAGAACAGGAGTTAGCATTCACATGATAATTGTTATCCTAGTAAAGATGACAACGACCAATTATCAATAGAAGTGGCTACTAGTGATCTGCATATCACGGGCTCCTCTTCCTTGTGGAAACTTAAGCTGCAATCAGCTCATCAGTCATGACACCCGTCGTGATTGTGTGAATTACATACAGCTGTGTCAACTACTGAGCCAGGCTACACTGGGAATACTATTCCTCAGGTTTCTGAAAGCAATTCAGTGCAATAGTTTTGTGCAAAAATGGGTGTTCAGTGGAACTGAAATGGAATTGACAATTCCATTCACTAAAAAAATGCCAATTCCAAAGCTTTGAGATTTTTCTCAATTCCAATTCATTACCAATTCCACACTTGAATTGGAACCGACCTCTGAATTTCAATTCAATTCGGAATTGACCCAAACTCTGGCAGCAACTGGAGGATATGGGACCTGCAAGCTGTGATAAGGTGCAGGCAAGATGGGCACAGGACACAGTGGCAGACACTGGAACAGGCAGGAAGGCAGTGGGCGACAGCAGCGCAGCATCTGACAATGGCCGGCTACACCTGGAGTTGGAAGTTGTACACCAGGCCCCTCTGGTAGTCCGTCATTGTGCGCTGGCTGTACCCCTCCACAATGCCCTCAATCCGCCGTGACAGGTCCCAGTACTTCCTGCACTTTGCAGTGGTGCCACACCCACATACAAGCTGCTCAATGCAGATCTCGGACAGGCGCTGTTCCTCGAGGAGGCAGTCTATAAAGCGCCAAATCCCAAGATGGGCGGCACAGAGACGGGAGTTAAAGGACCTGTGCCAGCCCTCCACAGCACTGTTGGCACGAGCAAGCCCTGCCCATGTAGCGTCTTACACGTTCCATGCCTCCAGTGGCAACAGGTGCTTGCGCCTGCCCGTACGACCAACAGAATGGCCAACCCATGTCTCCTCTACATAGTCGAGGATAGGTCTCAGTAGGTCCTCATCCGCCCAATAACATGCAGAATCACACAGGGCAGCATATGCATCCAGCTTGTCACCAATGGGCACAAAGGCGAGTGCAGGCAACATCCTGAGCTGCAGGGAACCCCACATCAGAAGAATATCGTTGTAGGGCCTCAGGTGACCTCTGTATGCGCCGCCACTGGGTTTGGCTGAAGTGAAAGCAGTAGCCTCTCAGCAACACCCCTGGGAACACCGTGGTAAACCCACGCCAGGCCACCCTCTCAAATACCACAAGGGCTGTACGGGCGTGTGACATCACCCACCAGCCTGCGCACTACTGTGAACACCCGCTCCCGACAGTTGCACAGGAGGATGTAGACTGCTGGCACTATGACATCTGCACGCAAGCCGTGAACGGTGTAGAGTTGCCCGAAGAGGGGTAGTGCGGCGCGAAAGGTGCCATCAAGGAAACAGTCCTCACTGTCACCCAGGAAGTGCGCTGCATTGCGAACAGCAGCACCCCGTCGTCTGTCTGGCCACTGTCATGCAGGAGGAAAGGCTCCCCTGCACAGGTCGCAGTATTCAGGGGGTACATACAGTTACGACGGTAGCGGACATGGCCAGGCAGCCCCGTGCAGTCTGCCGAACAAGCGGTATTGTCCTCTTTAGCAGGGGCACGGCGGGCAGCATGCCCGCAACTGCATCCGGCACACCCGAGGTGCACTGAACAATCACCTGTCCAATGCTCTCCATGCTTGTCCAAGCCCTTTCACGGACAACGGCCATGACCCTGCACACCCCCACCTCTCCGGCATCAGGGATGTGATTGTGTCCTTGCCCCAGGTGCACCACATGGTCAACAACCGTATGTATGCATGCAAGGCATTTGTGGTGGTTGTACTGGGTACACCGCCAGTACATTTTCCCCCTTGGCTCTCTGATAGACATATCCTGACAGGGACAGTAGGGGTCTCCCCTTCTGGCTTGGCAGGAATGTTGAGTGTCTCCATCCTACATATGCCAAAACATAGTGAGATACACTCCCTGTGCAGGCATCCGACTTATGTAGCCCTACACGATCACGACAGGCGACATCACAGGTGCACGCCCACATCATGCAGGTGGTGTGTTGAAAAAGGGGAGCACCTCCCACCGGGCGGGTTTAGTGTGGGGGAGGGGGGAGTGCTGCTCCATGCTATGGCAGCATGTGGTCTGCAAAACGATGCATGGCTGTGCCCCTCTGACCTTCGCACAAACAGGAGTCTGCACCGTGTTCCCGATGGGCGAGTGAAGTACCTTACCAGCACACCAATCAGGGCTGTGCGTCCCGCTGTACGCCGAGCTGTCCCCCCCCCCCATTGTACTCAAACTCACAACCATAGTGGTGCTGCAATGACCTGCCTGTCTAAGCATCTACCCAATGCTATACACCACAACGGCTTGACAGCTGCAGCGGCCCTAGGCGTTTCAGTCCACTGCAGGTCTGTGTCCGCATTGTTGTGGCTGGTTGCGCCCGCTGCGTGTGGCACTGCGCCACACAGTCCACTGCCTGCGGGGGTGGAGGTCCTCACTGTCCTCTGCATGGTGGGGGGGGCCTACATGCCTCCACAGCACTGGCGGAGGGGTGGGTTGCTGCATCATGCTCTTCCCATCTGTCCCCTGCCTGTCCCGCCTGCAGCAGATCTGCCTGCAACATTGTGTTGCCTGCAGTGGTCAAGGGTCAGGCGGTCCTGTGTGTGCTGCATGGCATTTGTCATGGGGCGCAGTGTCTGCCATGACCAGGTTGGGGGGGGGGGGGTGTTGTGGCATGTCCTTGGTTTGTGGGTGTGGGGCACAGACTGGGACCGCTGCTCTGTTGCCCCATGAGCAGATGTTGTGCCAGGGTATGGGTGCCGCATGGCGCACTGGGGCCTGCCTGCCAGTCATGGCTGCATGTCCCTACTGAGTCATGGGCACTGCCTGTGGATGGCAGGTGTGTGTTTTGTTGATTTGTCCTTGTTCGTAGTTGCCCTTTTTGATTTCGCCCTTATTGGTAGTCGCCCAGTTGACTATCGCCCCAATTGCTACTCTCCTACGTGCCAGTCACCCATATGACAGGTGCCCACCTGCACCGTGGCTGTCCTTTGGCAGTAGCCTTTTACTGCTGTGTCAACATTATGCTACTCTATCATGCTGACATGCTGTATTTGCAGGTGCACACATTCAGGAACCATTATCACTGGTAATCTCCAGGGAGTACATGTTCAGTGCCCTCAACCACTCCTTGTATGCCTTACTCTGCTGACCAGCCATCATCTTTGTAGCCCTCCCCTGGACCTTCTCCAGCAGCTTAATGTCCTTTTTGTGGTGTAGGCACCAGTACTGAACTCCATACTCTAGATGCGGCCTTACCAGTTACCTGTACAAGGGTAGTATAACGTCTTTTCTCCCATTACTGATCCTAGATATGCATCGCAGCATCTTGTTTGCCTTTGCTGCTGCTTTCTTGCACTGCGTGGATCCAGGTCACTAGTGATCACTCCCAGGTCCTTCTCCTCTGATGCAGATACTCGGACTCTGCCAGGTAGTACACCGTCCTAGGATTCTTGACTCCAATATGCATAACTTTGCATTTCTTGTCATTGAAGCCAAGCTGCCAGATCCTGGAGCACCTCCCTAGCTTTTCCAGATCTTCCTGTAGGTCCTGCATCTATATCTAGCTACCACAATACCACAGACCCTTCCTGGTTTCCAGCTTTACCCACCATTTCCCAATTAATAAGGTTCCCGTATGCCTATCCCATGCATTCTTTAATCTTTTGAATCACGTTACAGTTTTTGCCCCAACCACCTCCACTGAGGTGCTGTTCCAGGCATCCAGTGAGAACCACTTCCTGACGTTCCCCCCCAAAGACTGTAACCCCCTCCAGCTTTACAGTATATCCCTTGTTCTTAAGCACATTTTTTCCCTGAAAAATGCTTCCCTTTTATACTCTATTTATACCCACAAGGTATTTTAAAGTATCTTATAGCCCCCAATATTTCTCCAAGATGTACATACTGCAGTCCTTCAGCCTCTTCTCACAGTGCCTTTGATGCAAGCCCTGCACCAGTTTAGTTGGCCTCCTCTGGACCACCTCTACATCCTTCCAGAGATGTGGTCTCCAGAACTGGTAATCTCCAGGGAGTACATGTTCCGTGCCCTCAACCACTCCTTGTATGCCTTACTCTGCTGACCAGCCATCATCTTTGTAGCCCTCCTCTGGACCTCCTGGGGAGGTCTCACCAATTATCTATGTGTGATTACTGTATAAAATGCAAGTTTTTTTTTTGTTTGTTTGTTTGCTCCTCCTCAAGCACTCAGTTGGCCACTCCGGGCCACCAAGGCCCACTGCCATCACATCCCCATCACCATCCGCCGCCCCATCTGTGCCATGACCCTGTGTAACCGGATGTAACCTTTCGTCGGGAAGGCCCCTCCCTCAGGAGGCACAACCAGGACAAGAGAGACGCCCACAGGCATGCAACGTATCCAGAGCACGGCGGGGGTCAACACAAACACCTCCAGGCTATTGTGGTGGTGGGGACCAGCAGCCGTCATCTGGCAGGCCAAGGGTGGATTTTCTGCTTTTCTCCCATGTCGGCATTCCGCAAGAAGGAATGCCATGACACCCAGCAAGCAGAGCACTCTCCTGGCCGATACCCACTTGTTTCTGGCCACCAGATTTGCTTGCACCATCATGGATTCTGCCATAAGACCCAGCAAGCGGAGCACTGTCCTGGCTGATCCCAGCTCGCTTCTAGCCAACAGATTTGCTCAAGTTTCAGGGCATCCACCAAATCCTCCATTGGGTAGCCTTATAAAGTGTTTTCAACCTCACCACTGGAAAGATCAACCCAGAAAACATTAAGATGGGTAACCCCAAGAAAGATGAGTTTACTGACGGAGTAGGAAAAAGTAAGGGAACTGGTGGACTCAGGAGAGCTGATGATGCCAATGCTAGAGGAGAGGCCCGATTTGGGAGAGATCACCTCCCTGGGTCATAAACTTCAAACCCTCATCGCATCCATGTCCACCCTCAATCAAAATGTCGACGACTTTAATAGCCGGGTCATAATACTAGAATCAGCGATCGAAGGAATTAAAACTGATCTCCACGATGTGCGCAAGCAGGCAGACGCATCAACTGGAGTGACCACTCTCATGCTCAAAGAAAATCAACATCTTAAGGCAAGGTTGGAAGCCCTTGAAAATCAAGCTCAGGTGGCAAATGTCCGGATTGTAGGCCTCCCTGAGGGTTTGGAAGGTGATCATCCGATTTTAAACATTCAACACTGGCTAACTGAAAAGTTCAACACCGGGATCCTCAGAAGGTGGTTGGGAAGTGAAGAAAGTCCACAGAGTAACTCTGCGTGGCCACCTTCAGAATGTGGAGGAACCACGTACTTTAATGTTGGTGACCTTGGGTGTAGCAGCTAGAGACAAAATCTTTAAATGTGCTCGTAGGGCTGCTCCACTGTTCCAAGATGACCATCAGGTACATCTTTTCCTAGACATTAGTTACGCTACCAGGCAGCACCGTAAAAAGTTTGAGGGAGTTAGTCGAACCTTAAGAGGCTTGGGGGTACCACATACCATTATTTTTCCTGCGTGGCTTCGAATCTTACATAACAGTAGAATATATTTATTTTCGTATCCCGTGGAAGCCAGCAAATGGGCAGATCGGAAAGTGGCTGAATCTCGTAGAAGAACGGATGGTTCAGACGATGAGGATGACGAGGCAACACCCTGAAGGCTATCCTATGAACATTACTTAGTATTCCGTGGTAAATCAGTAGCAGTATGCCCCCAAACTGTTTAATTTTTATTACCTAAAATTTGGCTCAATCGTTCATTTAGAGAGTTAAGACTTACAGATCTTCACGTTGCCTGTAATTTCTAATGTAAATTTGATTTGAGCTCATGGGTAGTTATAAGGGTGTGCTCCATGCTCAGAGCACATTTGCTTACATTAGGAGCACTGTTTTCAAATCTGAATTTAGTGTCATTGTACTCCTGCAAAGTACTAGGAGCATGGTCCATTTTGCATTACTGTACAAGGCTGTAGAACTTTAGTATATGCCCCAGAATGACTTGTGCTCGTTTTAGTTTTATTAGATCCATTCAAACCAACTATACCCAATCACCCCATGTTTTTACTATGTTTTTCCTGATGTGAGCAGTGTTAATGTTGCACATGCTCAGGACGACCAGGGTCATTTTTTTTTTTTCAGCTAAAACCCGAGAAGGATTCTACTATGATAGAAGATTAGGTTCTGCTGGAGTAGCAGGTTTGCAGAGACCGGCATGCACATCTAGTGCCAGCATAAGCCAAGACTGACTGTGATGGTCAAGACAAGTGGCTGGCTGTGTGGAATGGAATGGGTGGTAGGTGTGGGGCTGCCACTGGGAGGAGTGGCCAAGGGTACCCGTACATTAACTGATCTGAGAAGGGGTCATTTATCGGGTGCATGAGCCAGGTGTACTAGTCTCTCAGTCTCTCTCTCGACTTGTGGGGCAGTGGTGCAGGGGAGGAAGACAGACTTGAGAAAGGGGTCACCGCCAAGACCATCAAGACTTGCACTGGGCCTCAGTGGTTGGCCATTCAAGACCTACCACCGCATGCTCGGTTTGTCCGACTTGGGACTTTTGGCTGGGAGACCAGTTGACACTGCCCTCTGTCTGTGTGTCAGTGGCTGCTTAGGTTAGTCAGGAGTGGACATTCAGGCAGGAGCAGAGGAACTCGAGACTGAACTGGAGAGGCAAGATTAGGCTATCCGCATAGCGCGATAATAGGTTGGGGGTTGAAATTGGCATTGACCCGCAAGCCACATGCCGGAAGAACTGAACTGAACCAATAACATTTTTTCGTTAGATGGGCCTCCTGACTTGGAGAAAAGAATATTTAAATTAGTGCGCCTGCTGGGCCTGTGGAAAAGACTGGGACCAGTATTTTCTCAACCACTAGTCATGCTAGTTAACAACTACAAGACTAAATTCTGACCTCAAAGTGCAGAACTATAGAGGAGTTAGTCTACACTGCCACAGGCACGACGTTGCCCATACTTTGAGAGTGAAAGGCAGTGCAGAAAGTCTGGCCAGGTGCAGGTGGTACTATTATGTCTAGTGGCCTTCAAGTAGTTTTACAAATTACAAAAGTACATTGAAGCAGCACAGACAAATAAGCAGACTTGGTCTCTCTAGGTTTCCTGTGCTCTGCCTCCTCAGTCAGGTGATGAAAAAGGTAAGCTAAAGAAAAATAATTCAATTTAACCACCTTTAGAACATACATACAAACATACCGTAATTGCTAACAGAAAAAGGCTGCATGGTCTTATCTAGTCTACTAGAGTTTGCAGACGACCCCCCACACCAGTAACTACTGTGGGATAAGCCCCCACACTAGCCACCCCTCTCACTTCCCTTCAATGTTCTCCTCCCACCTTCTCCCTTTCCATGTAATTTTCCCATTTAGCCTGTCCCAGCCTCTCCTAAAGCTGTCTACAGTCTTCAGGAGACAACTTCCTCCGCAACTCATTCCCATTTACCCCCAAGTGAAAAGTGTCTCCTCATTTACCTCTTGAAATATCCCCACCAGTCTGTGGCAGTGCCCCACAGTGGCCTTGTTCCCACTATGATTGAACAGATCTGAGTTCACTGTTGAAATCCTTAATGCATTTAAAGGTTTCAATCATGTTCCCTCTATACTATACAATGCAATATGGGACTGCAAATTACTAGTACATTCCACAGAACCTTTAGTAATATCAAACAACTGATGATTTACTGTCAGGAAATTGATAATAAATATAAAACACGAGTAGGAGCACGATCATGGTCCGAAGGATCACATATTTCACAACACAAGTTTGATCAAGTGTGGTCCTCTGTTTTGGAGGAGCACACCATGCTAAATCCTTAACACTACCCCGTTTGAGCTGCTAAGGCCATTTTGGCAATTAAAGGGGGCTGCTAGTTTTGTTTTTAATGTTCGGCCACATTTTCAGACAGGAGTGCGTGAAATAACATTTTCCCCTTTCCCCCCTTGAATTATTGTGCGTTAATAGGCTGCAAACAATGCTATCTTTCTTAGAGAGATTTCTCTTTTGCATTTATTTAAAATTTGATGACCGGGAAATGCACACTGAGCCGAGGCTCGTTTCCAGGTGCGACCCGGGTACAGTTTGTACAGGGAGTAACAAGAGAAACAGGAAGTACAGGCAGTTATCACATTCATTATTAAATAGTACACTACAATTATCGAAGATTTAACATTTGGTCAGAGAGGCGTGTGAAAAAGATGAAGAGAGATCTACCTAGGGGTGGCGTCTATGGGGAGTTGGAAGGGGCTGAGTGGAGCCTCTGTAGTGCACTGGGACCGTTTGAGCACATAGGACAATGTGGGTTGAGTAGGAGCCTGAGGAGTTGGGTAAAGGCTGAACTAGAAGGGGCCTGGCAAAGGTTGGAGGGCAGAGAATTCCAGAGTAGGGGGAGGTGGTGGTGGTATGAGAAGGCAAGTTGGCCGGAAAGAGTGCGAGGACAGGGGAGGTGGAAGATGCGAGGGTCCCTGTGACGAAGAGAATAGTCTGGGGAGGTGGTTGGGTTAAGCTGGGACGCGAGGTATGGGGGAAGGAGCCAAACCAGAATTTCACTAAGAGGGAGGCGCAGTGGATGGTACGCCTGAGGGAGAGCAGGGCGAGGGAGTGTGGGGCATAGAGCGGGCAGTGGTGAGTGAGGAGGGGAGGCGGTGGCGAATCGGCAGAAGGAGTTGAGCAGGCTGTCCAGTCTGGAGAGGGAGGATGTTGGGGCCATTTCATAGACTATGTCTGCATAGTCTATAACTGGCAAGATTGTTTTATGTACAAACTCGCAGCTGGTGGGGATTGGTAAGTAGGATTTGTGGCGATAGAGGATAGCAAGTTTTGGTCGGAGTTTAGTGCAGATTGCCTCGACATGAGTGGAGAAATTGAGGCGACTGTCCAGCCACACTCCCAAGTATTTGAAGGCAGAGCCTCGCTCCAGAGGTAAGCTGTCCACGGTGGAGAGCGCGGGGGGACGGCTGGAAGGGTAGTCAGCTTCTGTCTGGAGCCAAAAACTATGGAGACAGTTTTTTTTTTTAGCATTAAGAGTGAGTCAGTTCTCAAGCAGCCAAGATTGGACTCTGTTGAAGTCATTTTGAAGTATGAGGAGGACATTGTCATGGGAGGGGCCCGAGGCAAAGATGACCATCATCTGCGTATAGATGAATGCTGGAGGAGAGGCCGACGGAGAGAAGGTCATTTATGAAGAGAGAGAAAATGATGGGGCCCAGAATAGATCCTTGGGGAACGTCAGATACGATAGGGAGAGGAGAGAGAGTCACCTATTTGAACTAATTGTTGCCTATTGTGGAGGTACGAGTGGAGCCAGGTAATTACTGGTGGGCCGATGCCAAAACCACTGAGTTTGCAGAGTAGCAGCAGGTGCGATACTGAGTCAAACGCTTTTGCCAGGTCTATGAATATGGCGGCTGTGATTTGACTATTATCCATGGCCGAGAGTATGGAGTCAGTTACACTTAGAATGGTGGTTACGGTGGAGTGGTGTTTTCGGAATCCTGACTGGACTGGAGAGAGTAAGTCGTTTGCTGTGAGGAAGTCTGATAGTCTGGACAGTATAAGAGGTTCCTGGACTTTGGCTAGGGAAGGGAGGAGTGATATGGGCCTATAGGTTCCCGATTGGGAAGGGTCGCCACCTTTGTGCAGAGGGATGATTTTGGCAGATTTCCAGGCTACAGGTACAGTGGCAGTGGATAGAGAGTGGTTCAGTATGTGAGACAGGGGGGCAGCAATAGCTGCTGCTGAGATGCGGAACATTTTAGGGCGAATACCACCTGGGCTAGATTTGGAAGAGTTGAGGAGAGAGTGTGGGTATACTTCAAGGGGTGTGATGGGAGGAAAGACGAAACCAGTGGCTGGGTGGAAGGTTCAGCCAATTTGGGGGGTCGGGAATGGCACAAGAGACGAAGAACTTATTGAAGAGGTCTGACACAGTGGCAGGATCAGAGACAGTATTGCCTTCTAATTTGAGGGACGTACATGCCTGTTTCATTGGGGGGGGTCAAGAAGGGAGTTGATCAGCTTCCAGAAAGAAGCATGTGGAGTTTGGTTTTCAGTGAATTGAGCTTTAAAGCAGGAAGATTTAGATTGCCGGATGGCTTTGGTGCATTTATTCCTGAGGTGTTTGTACTATGTGGAAGAATTTGTAGAGTCTCCAAGCTTTGTCCCTGGAGCGACACAAGGCGATGAGGCTGGCTGTAATCCAGGGGTGGCGGTGGCGTTTAACCCTAGTTTTTCTTAGGGGCGCATGTGTGTCCCAGATGCTCCGGAAGATACCGCAGAACTGAGATAGTGCCAGGTCGACATCGGACAAGGAGAGGACCAGCAGCAAGTCTGCGTTAGCAAGGTCATGTAGCAAGGCAGTGACATTTAGGCGATTAAAAAAGATCGAGACCAAATAAATTTGGGCTGGGAGAATGGTGAGTGGATTTTGCAGACGCAATAGGTGACAGTGGTCACTGAGGGCATCCGAGTATACGCCTGAGGCAGAGATACAGTGGGGATGGGAGGATAAGACCTAATCCAGGAGGCTGTGGTTTTGGGACCGATGATTCAGGCATGTAGGTTCATGGATTAGCTGGGATAGATTTAGGGCTTGATTTTTAGGGTGGTGGGTTTGGCGGGGAGAGAGAGCCAGTCTCGGTTGAAATCCCTAGTAGCAGAGTTCACCGTTAGATGTTTTAGTGTGGATGGAAATTATAGCCTTAATGATGGAATCAGGTGAAGCCCTTGGGAGCATATAGGGCCCCAATGTGGGGGAAGAGGAGGATAGATGTGCCACAATTGATTCGTGGGACGAAGGGCAAGATTCGTTAAACAATGACTGAGCACGAGAGGAATTGTCCAATGCACAGTGCCACACCCCCATCTCGTTTGCCTCAGTCCTGACAGAATAAATTGTAGTCTGGAATGGTGAGAGATGAGTTTGGGATCTTGGCGGACAGCCATTATTCCATGATGCAGAGTATGTCTGGGTGGTATTGGGTGACCCATAAAGTTAGGGCATCCATTTTAGGGAGAAGACTCCTGGCGTTGAGGTGAAAAATGCAGAGGCCCTTAGGGAGTGAGTTAGGGGAGGGGCTTGGTGGCAGCCGGTAGAGGTGTTCCTGGGCGGAAAAGGCCCGGGGTTAGGATATATGTCGTCCGCAAGGAGTAAGAGGAGGACGGAGTATGTGAGTAGCACAGTAAGTTTGGACGTGCTGGAACAGTGCTTAAGAGGGAGGCACGTGGAGGTGTAGCCATCGGTATAGAGCTTCCAGGTTCAGAAGGTGAGACTGGAGGAGAGAGAGAGAGAGAGAGATGGATGGATGGAGGAGAGGTTGGAAAGTGTGGATATGGGGATGACGGGGAGGGGAGAAGAGTTAGCATTGGGGTGGGGCATGAAGGGGTGGTACCTGGGGAGGGAGGGGGTGGAGGGTACTTTGGAAAAGGGAGAGTGGGTGAGGGGGAGAGGAAAGCGAGAGGAAGGAGCATGCAGTATAGTAAAAACAACTGCATTTTGGCTCCACGTGACAAGGGTGGTGCCAAATAAGAAAGAAAATGGAAAAGAAGGTTGTAGTGAAAGGTAAACACCACTAGAGGGAGTGGGTTCAGTACTGAAGGGGGGGGGGGGCACGATTGTCAGAGCTGGGTTTTTATGTGTAGCGGTCACTTGAGGCCGGAGCAGATAACCTGCGGTTGGAAAACTTGCCTGATAGGTTAATTTCTGTCAGGTGTCTGTAGCTTTAAATAGCAGGGTCGACCAAGGATGGTGGTGGGGCAGCCGATGCGGAGCATCAGCGGGGCTGCATTCGGCCATCTGCACATAGCTCGAGTGAAACGCTGGGATCCATACCTTAATTTTTAAAATTCACGCCTTCAGGCTGTGGGGGAAGGCTGTTAAGTCACCCGCCCTCGTGACCCTGGGGGCTCACGGAGAGCCAGCTGCAATCTGTGGGGAAACAGGCGAAAGAGAGCTTAAGTACAGGTACGGGATAGGAGGGACTCTTGAACAAAGGGGGTGGGGGTCGCGACAGCAGAGTGAGGTTACAGAGAGGTAGTAGTGCACAGTGAGGTTACAGAGAGGTAGTAGTGCTGCTGTTTTGAACGTGCCCTAAGCTTGATTTAATACAGTACAATTAGGCAATTTATGTAGTTAGCTATACTTTCTTCGGGCACAAAGCTAAGCTGCAGCAAACAATTTCATCGGACTACTGGGATTTAGCTAACAATATGCATGCACGACTGAGAAGACAGGGTTTCAGGCATAACATTACAATTACTAGTGGCGCTTACTGCAAATATCAGTTGCTCGGCTGCCTGAGGTTTGTAAAGAGCGGTGCTTCAGCTGAAAATAGACTGGAGATATAGAAGCAGCCAGAGTTTCAATTAAGGTGCCCTTCTAAACTGAGGCATAAAGGCAGCACTTAGATACAGTTGTGGGCAACATTTGCAGTGCAATCCAGGTAACAAAATTACGGTGCTCAGCCAGAATGTACAATTTAGCCAGTGCTATAAGCTGAAAACTAGGCAAAAAAAAAAATTCAGCATTCATATGGCAACAGAAAATGAGCGGAGTCTTTAAAATGGTGCCGAACTCTGCACTCGGCCGTCTGCACGTAGCTTGAGTTAAACGCTGGGATCCGTACCTTAATTTTTAAAATTCGCGCCTTCAGGCTATGGGGAGGACTGCTCTGTCACCCGCCCTCGTGACCCTGGCGGCTCACGGAGATCCAGCTGCAATCTGAGATAGATACTTGGCACTATTAGCCTCTCTAGTAGGGGCAAGGCTAATTCTGGACAATTTATTTACATTAGATTAGGCCATGTAGCTCATGGGTTCTCTTTCAGCACACAATGAGTATATCATTTTGATGTTTCATTTAATTGGGAATCCCCCGTGATGTATCAATATATAGTAGACGCAGTGTTCCTTGAAGGGAACTGATGATATTCCCAATGGTGTTATATTTTTTTTATTGGACTGTCTGCTATTTATGAAATATTTGTCATGAACATGATAAAATAAAAAATTAAAAAAGAAAGTATGACAAAAAAAAAAGAATGGCACACTCAAATGGCAAGTAGTGGGATCTCCAATTTACTTGGCGAAATACAAATTACAAGGCAGATACAAAAGTACTACCCAAAGTTTTACAGAGACAATAAATGTAATGGGAGCTACGCAGGGCTCGCTATTTTTAAACCCTCCTTGTACTTCATAGTCTGCCAAATGCAAAGTACCTTCACTACTCGTCATTTTAGTGCATCATCTTTTGGTATTTTTTTTAGTCAGGTGATCTTCCCCACACGGTAACATTGGTCCACAGCTGATGCAACACTCCCTATTTGTGTTTCACAGTTTACTGGAGCTCCTGACAAGGAAGTACAGTAGTTCTGATTTTAGCATAATAACTACTACTCCAAGTTAGTCCAATGGTCATCTAGTACAGTTCAGAGCATGACCTCAGGAAAAACAGTTTACTCACCCGTAACAGTAGTTCTAGGATCTGTACATGATGTTCATCCAAACTTCTTGGCAGTTTCCTTTCCCCTTTAAGATCCGCCGGAAAGTCTTCCAAGCTGGCTCCTCCCACCCACTCGGGTGGTAACTCCCCTAGCACCACCCCGTGACACCAGTTCTTACCCACTGGAAGCAGTACTGTGCGCCACGGCCAGGCAAGGTCAGAAAGGTCCATGTGGATGAACATCTTATACCACTCCTAGAATTACTGTTGCAGGCGAGTAACCTGTTTTTTTTTTGTTTTTTTAGGGATATAGATATGATGTTCTATCCACACTTCTTGGTAGACTCCTAGCAGTTCTCCAGGAGGAGGGAGGCAAGGTACACACCTCCTATTTGGGAAATAAAGATTGGAGAACTAAGGCAACAAAACCAGCATCCCGGCATGACTCAAGGTCAATGTGGTAGTGGGAAATGAAGGTGTGTACAGACTTCCAGGTAGCAGCCAGACAGATTTCCTGGATGGGACATCCCTAGATGCGCCACCGAGGCAGCAATACGAAAGGTGGAAAGAGCCCCTAGCCCAACAGGAGGCTCCCTACCCAACTTATAGCAAAGATCAATGCAGGATACAATCCACCTGCAGGCCTGCCAGGTAAGGCTTCAGCATAGGTGACAAATAGCTAGCGAATCTCTCCCCAGACTCCAGCCATACGCTCCTTATAATAGGCTAGCGCTCACTGCAGGTCCCAAAGTATGGAGCCTGTGCTCAGTGAGGTGTGGTTGGTGAAGTACACAGAGAGATTGATTACATGATTAAGGTGGAAATCTGACACAACCTTCAGGAGGAACTTTGGGTTGGGGTGAAGGACAACCATGTCCTCGCGGAAGATCAAATA
Source organism: Neoceratodus forsteri (assembly GCA_016271365.2). Classification (NCBI taxonomy): domain Eukaryota; kingdom Metazoa; phylum Chordata; order Ceratodontiformes; family Ceratodontidae; genus Neoceratodus; species Neoceratodus forsteri. Next base: position 262,130,316 of record CM057451.1, on the reverse strand, counting down.
AGGAGACTCCACTGAGAGCGCCTGGAGTTCACCATCCTGCTGGCTGATGAGATAGCCACCAAGAAGGCAGTCTTCCATGACAGGTGTGAAATCTCACACCTGTGCACAGGTTGGAATGGCTTGCCCATGAGCTTTGCCAAAACCAGCAACAGATCCCAAGGTGGTGGTGGTGATTCACTCACTGGATGGGAAAAGTGGTCAAGGACTTTTAAAAAAAAAAAAAAAAAGGCACCTGACCTTCTCCTGTGGCAACTGCTGACTGGCCCGCACCCAGCAGGCGGAGACGGCTGCCAGGTGCACCTTAAGGGTAGTCATTCTAATGCCTCACAGAGAGGGATCAGAAATGGTTAAGGATGGAAGCCACTGGACAAGACAAAGGGTGCACCCCTTGCCCTGGCACCAAATGGAGAACCTCTTTCATTTGAAGGTATAGCATTTCTTGGTTGACTCCTTCAGAGAAACCTCTACCACGTTCAGGATATCTTCAGAGAGCCCCAAAGCCTGGAACTCTAACCACTCAGGAACCAGGCTGTCAGGTGCAGGGATTAAAGATCCAGGTGGAGTACCTTCCCCTGATGAAGCAAAGGCAGGTCTGGGTGTAGAAGAAGATGCCTTGGGAGCTTGCTGCTGAGGAGATCGGGATACCAGAACTGGTGGGGCCAGTCCTACGTCACCAGGATTACCTGTGCTTTGTCCCTCCATGCCTTGGGCAACACCTTGTGGATCAAAGGGAATGGAGGAAAGGCATACACCTGCAGCATTCCCTACTGAGGGGAGTGGGCACAATACAGCCTCAGCTTTTTCTTCTCCCTGGAGATAAACAGGTCCACCAGAGGAGTGCCCCATTGGAAGGACAAACTGTGCACTACCTCGGGACAGAAAGACCACTCGTGGGACCCCTCGCTCACCCGGCTGAGAGCATCCTCCAGCTGGCTGGAGACACTGGCCACATGGATGGCCAGGACATCGGCCTCCAGGCTGCGCACAAGGGTCCAGACGCGAAGAGCTTCCCTGCACAGAGGAAGGGAGTGCCTGCCGCCCTGCTTTTTTGAGGTAGTACATGGTCGTGTTGAACTACCTGACCAGAGATGAGAAGTAAAAGCGGTCAGTGCCAGCTGAACTGCCCCGAGCTCCAGCAGGCTGATGTGGCATCAGGACTCCTCGGCGGTCCAGAGCCCGTGGAGACTGTTCCCCCAGGTGGGCTCCCCAGCCCATGAGAGACAGTCGTCAGGATGACCGTTGGCTCTGGGCAAACAGGTTACATTCCTGTGGTTATATTATTTGTGTGATCTTAATTTAGTCACGTTAAGTCATTTAGCTATGTGTAGGAGTCTAGGACCCCTTCAGATTAGCTACCTAGCAGCCCTACTGCATGATCTCCGCCCCTTTTTCAACCCTTCCCTCCTTGCTGCCACTATAAAACACTGCGAGGAGCTGGGTATTGCTAGGGCATGAGGGGGGGGTCGGTGTCAGGGCACCGGGAGCTTAACAAAAGTGAAAAGGATCAGGGTGGTAAGGAGCAGGAGGCGCCAACAGAGCCCAATGTGTCTGGTCTCTGTTTCTAGGGCTCCCACCGGACCAAGTGGGAAGGCAGCGAGAGGGCCGACAGCCTTCACTGATCCCCTTCGGGCAGTGTTGTGCAATGCCAAGTCGATGAGGAACAAGACCACAATTATGTCAGACTTGGTTTCCTCAGCTGACCTGGCATGCAGCATGAAGACCTGGTTGGGAGACAATGCAGGGCCCCTTTTAGAAGCATCGGTCCCCGCCGGGTACTCTGTGGTACACTGCCGAGGGATTGCAGGAGCGGAGGTGTAGCCATCTGTTTTAGATCTGACCTGAACGTCTCCATGCATTCAGTGGGCTCTACCTCCTCATTCTGAATGTGTGGCAGTGCATGGGGGTCCAGGTGCGGTTTGCAGTATACTCCTGGTTTACCGCCACCCCTTGGGTCGATGGAGAATTTCTGCAGGAGGTTGCAGACTTCCATCACCGACAGGGTGTTGGAGTCGCCCAAATGGCTTATTCTGGGGGGACTTCAATGCCTGGGTTGATGAATCCTTGCAATTCAGTTACGACCTCCTCTAGCTGATTACATCATTGGGCCCATCACCACGGCCACACCTTGGACCTGGCATTCTCGCTGGGTCTCGAGGTCACTGATCGAGACTGATAGGGTCGTTTGGTCCGATCACTACGCGGTGAAGTTCTCGTTTGGGTCCCTCCCCTGTTGAAATGATCAGCTATTGCCCTTTAAGGAGACTGTCCCCAGAGGGATTAATGGCGGTAATTGATTTTTCTGGCATTAGTGCGGTTAGTGCGAAGGGCTTGGGCGAGTTGGTCACAGCCTATAATAGGGCTGTTTCCGATGTGCTCGATACCATTGCACCTATCAGTATATGACCCATGTCCTCTCGCCCGAAACCTCCATGGTTTAATGGGGATCTCAAGGTGAAGAAGACCATGGGTCGGAGATTGGAGCGTTGCTGGCGTAGGACCTGGCTACAGGATAGACTGGCATTAAGAAATCACTACTGTGATTATCAAAAGGCAATCAACCATAAGAAGGCAGAGTTCCTGTCCAGGAGACTGCGGCAGGGTGTAACAGAGTAGCTCAGCTTTTTCAGACTGTGGACAGGCTTCTCTACACTGTCTACAGCCAAAGAAAGTTTTTTCAATTAACACTTTACGAACAGTTTGCTCTCTTTTTCTCAGACAGGGTATCCTCTATTTGGGCCGTGATCTCGCCAGAAGTAGAGGTGAAGCAGGTGCACTCCCATTGTCTGGGCGGGTGGCTGAGGTCTCCAAGAAGATTTCGAAACTGCGGCCCACTTACTGTGAACTGGACCATGGCCCAACACATCTCCTAGTGGGATACTTCAAGGCCACTGGTCCAGTGTTTGCTGGGATAGTCAGGTGTTCACTTTCGGAATGGGTCTTTCCTTAATGCCTTGAAGGAGGCTCTGGCAATTCCCCTTCTGGAAAAAAAAAAAAAAAAAAAAAAACCACACATTTCGACCCAGACAACCTAGCGAATTATAGACCAATCTCCAATCTCCCAGTTCTAGAGAAGGTTGTTGAGAAGATAGTGGCTCTGCAGCTCTAGAAACCCCTGGATACCTGTAGCTCTAGAAACACCTGGAGACCTGCGACATCTACAAGCCACTCCAGTCTAGGTTTAAGGAGAGGCACAGCACTGAGACAGCACTAGTCCACGTGCATAATGATCTCATGGTCAATTGTTCTCCTCGATCTATCATCTACATTTGATACCGTGAACCACATCACATTGCTGAATTGCCTTAGAGAGTACTGTGGACTCGCCAGTGTTGTCATCAGAGGAGACAGAAGGTAGTGATGGGGAATTTCTCCTCCTCCTCGCCCCTGACCTATGGAGTTCCTCAGGGCTCTATCCTGTCACCGATGCTGTCCTCTGTGTATATGCTGCCTTTGGAGAGAATCAGACAATACAGTCTGAGTTTTCATGGCTATGCAGATGATACTCAGCTGTACATGTCTTTTGCACCAGGAACAAGTGGTGCTGTCAAAGTGCTGAATAAATGCCTCACTGAGATCCAGGACTGGATAAACTCTTAACTGGCAGAGACTTAACCCAGACAAGAGGGGAGGTTCCAGTGATTGAGCCTGGCTGCAGGCATCATGGGGTGCACCTCTAGGACAACAGGTTTCGTCCTGGGGTCGCTACCACTGATGGCATCCTCTAGAGTGAAAACTCTGGGGTGTGGTCTTGAACCACCAATTCCACCCGAGGATCTGCCATCACTAGTGCATGCCTGTGACATCAAGACTTGACTGCTGTAATGCTCTATACCTCGGGGTCAGTGGAGGGAACCTCCACCAGCTGCAACTAGTGCAGCAGCCAGGCTGCTGACATACTACCAAGGTCCTGTCATGTGATCGAGGTCCTACGGGGTCTGCACTGGCTGCTGGTCAGGTGGCAGGTTCTCTTCAAGGTGTGCTTGCTCACCTATGAGGCCCTATACGGATCGGGCCCTGGCTACCTGTCAGACCTCCTTACTCCTGCCATCCCAGTCTGCTCCCTTCGTTCCTCCACCCAGGGCATCCTAACAATTCCAAGGACTGGGCTGAAAACCTCGGATGATCGTGCATTCGGGGTGGCTGACCCGGTCCTCTGGAACTCAGTGCCAGGACCTCTGAGGGAGACCACTACGGTGGAGACATTCAAGAGGGGCCTAAAGACCTACCTTTTTAGGCTCGCTTATCCCACTTTTATATAGTTTAAATACCCCTGAACAATTTTATGAGTATTCTACTAATTTGTAATGTTATTTTGTTACTCTATTTGCATTGTCTTCTACCGTATGGTGCCCAGAACCCCTGGGACTGGGTGCCTAAACAAATAAATGTTGCCCTACTTACTAGATGTTCTGGAACTAACCACCACTGGAGTGCATCCCACATCCGCTGGATCACAGTGACCAGCTGGTCGAAGTGACCTCTGCACTGAGACCACTGGCTAGCCAGCTCCCACTGCAGGGACCACATTCTCCAGAGAGCCCAATGGACCACGATGGTGCAGGCCGCCATGTATCCCAATAGGCACAGGGGAGGCCAAGACAGATGCAGGTCTGGAGGCCATGTTCCTAGACCGCTCCACCTTCTGCCTGGAGGGACCCACGATGAGCCAGGTGTCCAGACAGGAGTATGACCAGTCTCCCCGGTGCCTCAGGTGGGCAACAACCACTGCTAATGCATTTGGTGAAGACCCTGGGGGCAGAGGACAGGCCGAATGGCATGGCCTGGAATTCGTAAGGGCCCCTTCTGCTCGAAAACAGGAGGAAACGCCGGTGAAATGAACGGATCAGGACATGGAAGAATGCGTCCCGGAGGGCCAGTGAGCAGAACCATATGTTTTGCTTGAGAGATGGTATGATCGGAGACAGAGTGCCCATCCTGAAGATGCAAGACCTGAGGAACTTGTTCAGGTCATGCAGATCCAAAATGGGGCACCAGCCCCCCATCCGTTGGTACCAGGACATACCTGGAGATGAATCCAAGTTGTGGTGGAGGGTCCAGGACAGGAGCCACTACCTTCTTGAGCAGGAGATGGGCAATGTCATCCTGAATGGCTGACCGTCAACTGACACCATGTCCTCCTGTGAGGTGAGGGCACGGTTGGGTGAGTAAGCCTTGAATTCCAAAGGCAGACCCTGGCCAACCACCTCTAGAATCCACCTGTTCGTGGTAACAGAGGACCAGGCGGAAAGGAAGTGGTGGAGCCGGCCCCCCACAGGAGGGCTCAGGACAGTAGTGGGGAGAGCACCCCCCCCAAATCCCGTCACTGGGCAGGCTCGAAGTGGAGGAGGGCCCAGCTGAGGGACTACTGGGACCATGACCTCCAGGCTTCCTGACAACCGAGGCCATGGACTTGGGCTGTGGGCACCAGGTCTGCTGCTGGCAAGCCTGGGGCTGAGCAGGTTTGGCTGCAGGGACAGAGGCAGGCCAAAAGGGCTTCCTCTTACAGGACTGGGAGTCCTTAGAGTCCTCCTGAGCAGAAGTCAGAGTCCAAGGTAGCACTGGACTTTTCAGTCCTGGTAAGATGCCCCTCCAATCCCAGAAGCAAACAGGTCGGTCCCCAAAAAGGGCACCTCTGCCAACATGTGCTGAGGATCCGCTGTGAAGGTGGAGATGCGCAGCCAAGCCCTGTAGCGCATGGCAACTGCCGCGGCCATGGATCAGGCACAAGAGTCCCCGAGGCCCATGGCCATCTGGAATTGTTGCTTCGCAATGGCGCGGCCCTGGTCCTGGACCTGCCAGACAGTGGTTTGCAGGTCAGCAGGGCGGTGGGGGAGCACCTCATCCAGGACGCCAGGAGGGCATGTGACAAATGGGCAATGAAAAGGGCCAAACTAGCTGGCTGAAGGATATGGTCCAACTTCTTGGGACTGTCAGTGGTTGGGGGTTTGTCCACGTCCCCGACATTACCTGTGCGCCAAAAAACAGAGTATATGTGAGAGCGATAAGAAGGGAACCTGCCTCTTCCAGCGGAAAGGAAGAACAGGCATCACAGGGCGGGGCTAGGGGAGTTCTCCCACCTCGGTGGGTGGGAGGAGCCAACTTGAAGACTTTCCAGCAGATCTTAAAGGGGAAAGGACACTGCCAAGAAGTGTGGCTAGAACATCATATCCACAGCCCTACTACCAGCAATTACTTGATGGTGCAAGGCGTAATTTATTGTTGGAGAGTTAATCAGCGGCCTTTATTAATCAAAATGAAAAAATAGCAATCAACCGATTTTGATTAGTTTTCTAAAATGGGTTTTTACTTTAAACCATATTATTAATTATATATTAGTAATAAAATAGATTTTGTATACGCAAGTTCTGAAACCGAATTTGTCATTTTGACCAAATTGTCTGCATAGCCTCCCTTATTACCCCACCTCATGTGCACGATACAGAAAGTTTTCCTATACCCACCAAAGCGTAATTCTGCACAACTGCAAAGCCATTCCATGTGCCACAGGTGCGAAAACACATTTGAGACCGGATTTGAAAAATGACTGCTGACATACACAGGTGGTGTAATAAGAACGCCATGTTGAAAATATGGGATCAAAATATTTAAAAATTCTAAAGTTGTGAGGGTGCGTAGTGAAATTGCAACAAATGGTCATAACTTTGCCATTTTTTCATATTTTGACCCCATATTTTCAACATAGCCTTCTTATGACCCCACTTCATGAACAACATGACTCATTACACAAAGGAGTTGCGTAGTGACAGTTATGTTGCTCATGAGGTAGGATCCCCAAAAGGCTATGTAGAAAATCTGTGGTCAATATCTCAAAAAATGACAGAGTTATGGACCAAAGTTGAAACCCCCACTGAAATACACTGAACCGCATTTACCTTAGTTCTCATACTGCAGTCGTCGGTTCCAGCAGCGAGACGTGTCTGATCGGTAGAGTGGATCTTGATCCCGAGACTTGTTCAGGTGAGTGATGGTGTAGTACAGTACTTGGGGGATGTGGGGAGGTGGGTGCATAGTGGGGGGTGTGGGAGTGAGGGGTGCAGAAGTGATTGGCGATGGACCTTCTCCCCCCCCCCAAGGTTTAAAACAACAAAAAAAAAAAAACACATGATTATTGGTGGACAAAATAGGGACAGCAATCTGATGGTGGGGGGGATGCCACTAGACACCAGTGAATGAACAGGGACAGGATCAGAGGGTGGGGAAGCCACAACTAGACCCCCCAAGGAATGAAAAAGGACAGCAATGGGAGGAGTTGGGGGCACTACTAGATACCAGGGAATGAACGGCACAGAGATTGGAGGGCGCCACTAGACATATGATCAGAAATCATTGCTAATCAAGCTGGCAATTGACTCGCATTTCCCGTTTCTTGGGTTGCAAATTGCTATGCGAGCCCGCTTATTTTATGCCTTGTGGCGGGTGTAAAAAACTGAAATGGATTGGGTCCACTCACATTATGATCACCAAAGCACGCGGTCAGGTAAATGGCGACATGGGTGGCTCCAGGTCGCCTGTTTGGCCCCAACGCTGATGACACAATGTGTGTGGGCTCTACAAAGGAGCTATCCTTCTCATCAACAGATGAGGCACACACTAGATTTAATAATACAACCGGTTCAGGCAATCTGGCCATCATTTAGATGGCCATGGATTTTTGTACTGCATTTTCCCTCCTTGCTGCCTTCCTTCTTCCCTGGCGTGGGCCATGCCTGTCAGCCTCATATATAATAGCATGCCCATTCACCAACAGCAAGGTCCCACACCCACAGGGGTTGCAGCATACCTGAACTAGTCAGCCAAGGTACTGCATTCCAGAACCTGCCTGCAGCCTGGCCACCTCCTAGCATGGGCAGAGTCTGCTTCCAAACTCCGGTTGTTGGCACGGAGACATCTGGCAGACCTTAGGCATGCCTCCCAGGTCTGATGGGCATTACTGTAGGTCAAGGTTGCAGTTCCACCAGGTCAAGTGGGCATGCAGACAGATCAGGGTGGGCCTTCAGATGGGACAAGTATGCATTCCAGCTGTTCCTGCCAATCGGAGGGCATTCTGTCAGATACCAACAGGAAAACGAGACCTGTTCTGGTGCTTGGCACATAAGCAAAAATGTTGCCTATTTTCAGCCTTTTCGGGGCGGGGGATGGGATATAATCCCAAATGAAAATGAACCAGATATCGAAATTTGGGTACCTGTAAATTTTCTTTCTCCAACGGCTGGTCTCCGGGCTTCATACGTCTGGGCTCCACCTCCTGATAGCGTCAACAGGCAGGATCCAAAAGTCGTGCAGCAGAGAGGGTAAGGAGCCTCCCCTTCCGACTGGTGCCAGTCATTCTTCAAGCATTTCCTCTGAGGCAGTACTACAAGAACTTGGAAACAAAAAAAAAAAAAACACAACATTTATGGCATAACTGGCCCATTGGCCAAAGACACAACAGCTAGGTCTAAGTGGCCCTGAGGTAATCAACTATATACATTTTGGGAGGGATTCCAGCCGGAGAAAGAAAATTTACAGGTACCCAAATTTCGATTTCTCTCTTCTAAGCTGGTCTCCGGGCTTCATAACGTCTGGGATATCCAAAAGCAGTGCATCCCTAGAGTGCCAGGTGGGAAGAATGTGTAATGCTCTTGTGTGTCCACCACCGCCTGGAGCACTCGGCGGCCAAAGGAAGCGTCCGCAGAGGACATCACATGAAGTTTGTAGAACTTTGTGAACGTGTGGATGGATGACCAAGTGGCCGCGCTGCATAAGTCTGCTGGGGATGCTTCTCTGAAGTTCACCCATGAGGTGGCCATTGCCCTGGTGGAATGAGCTCTCACTGGGCCAGGCAGGACTACTCCCGCCTGATCATACGCTACAGTGATTACTAATCTGATGCATCTAGCTATAGTCTCTTTAGAAGCCTTTTTACCAACATTTTGGCCTGCAGTTAAAACAAACAGGCTTGAAGTTTTACGGATAGTGTCCGTCCTCTTAATATATAATCTGAGTGCTCTCCTCGGATCTAGAGTATGAAATTCTCTTTTTAATTTTTGGGATGAGAATAGAAGGAAGAGAGGATTAGTTCCTGGTTACGTAGAAGGTAGACATAACCTTCGGTAGAAACCCCGGATCTGTCCGGAGTACCACTGAGTCCTGATGAAAAACAGTGTAGGGCTCTTTGGTTGACAGCGCCCCCAGTTCGCTGATTCTCCTGGCTGATGTGATAACTACCAGGAAGACCACTTTCATTGTAAGATGCATGATAGAGGCCTGTTTCAGAGGCCCGAAGAGTGCTTTTGTTAGGGCATTGAGAACCAGAATCAGCCACCAAGGAGGAACGGTTGGCCTGGTTGGGGGGCGTCTTAAGGTAGCTGCTCTTAGAAACCTCCTGACATGAGGGTGAGACCCTAGAGAGTCTCCAGAGTCTGCCAACAAGAGTGCCCCTAATGCAGATACTTGAACACGTAGGGTGGCTGGCTGCAGGCCTTTGTCAAAACCCTCCTGCAGAAACTGTAAAAGGATAGGAAGGGATATTGGATAGTCCTGTAAAGTTTTAAGATTGTAGCCAGAACAGAAATTTTCGCCAGATTCTATAATATACTCTAGAGAAGGAGGAGCATCTAGAGTTTATCATCATTTCGATGACTGGAGCGGTGTAGCCCAGCTCCTTGAAAGTTTCCCGTTCAATCTCCAAGCCAAGAGGGACAGATTGGTCAGATTGGGGTGCATCACCGGACCCTGATGGAGGAGGTCTGAGCTTAGTTGGAAAATAAAGGGTGATGCCTCCGACAGCTGAATTAGTAGTGGGAACCAAAGGCGGCGAGGCCACCTGGGGCATACTAGAATCATCTCCGCCCTGTCCCTGGCCACCTTGTGTAGGACCCTGGATAACAGCGGAATTGGAGGAAACACATACAGGAGGCAGAGGCAACCCCAGTTTAGGGAGAAGGCGTCCTGAGCCAGTGCTAGATTGTCCCTTGCCAGAGAGCAGAACTGTTGCGTCTTGTCGACGTGCAAACAGATCTACCCGAGGATTGCCCCACTTCTCTGTTAGTAGCTGAAATGCAGAGTCCTTCAGTTCCCATTCTCCCAGGAGGATGTCTTGGCGACTTAGCCAGTCTGCTGTGACATTTTCCTGTCCCAGTATGTACACGGCCCTTATACTCTCCAGGTGTTTTTCTGCCCACTGGAAGAGGAGAAGGAACTCCCGGAACATTTTCAAACGTTTTGTGCCGCCTTGATGGTTGATATAGGCCATAGTCATTCGATTGTCAGTCAGAATTAATACATCCCTGTTGTATACATGCTGACGGAAGTGTACTAGGGCTAGCCGGACTGCTCTTATCTATAGGATGTTTATGCTGTGTCTCAATTCCGTCAGGGACCACTTGCCCTGGGCCGACATCCAATCCTTTGAGGCTTGCATCCGTTGTGGTTCTTGTTTGGAGCGGATGGCCTAGGTTCCGGACCCTCATGACATTGTCCCTCCGGGACTACCATGTGAGAGAGGTTTTTATTTGTTGAGGGATGGGGATGAGTTGGTGCCAATTGTGGCTGGACTGGCACCATAGCCTGAGCAGATGAGCTTGAATAGGACGCATGTGTGCTATAGCCCATGAGACTGAGTCTGCCAGTGATACCAACGTCCCGATCAGCTGCATAAAGATATGCGCCGGCTGATGAGTGGAGCTTTGGAACTTGTTGATGAGCTCCATCAGGTCCCTTAATTTCGACTCTGGGGGAAATACCTTGTTGTCCCTCGTGTTGAAAACTGCTCCCAAGTGTTTCAGGGTCTGGCTCGGAGATAGAGAACTCTTCTTCCGATTGATGACAAAGCCTTGCGCCATGAGACACTGTACCACTTCCTTCACAGTCTAGACCGCTTGGCTCTGATGCGGAGCTTTGATGAGGATATTGTCCAGATAAGGGAAGAGCTGGATCCCTCTGTCCGAAGGTGAGCTACCATTGCTACTAGCACCTTCGAGAAGGTTCTTGGGGCTGAGAAAAGGCCAAAAGGAAGGGTTTTGAATTGGAAGTGATGGGTCCCTACCTTGAATCTCAGATATTGCCTATGCAGGTTGTGGATAGGAATGTGGAGGTAGGCATCCTGCAAGTCAATGGATGCCAAAAAAATAAAAATCGCCTTGCAGCACCTCTCTGACAACTGATGACAGGGTTTCCATCTTGAATGGTCTGTTGCGCACAAAAAGATTTAGGAATTTGAGGTCTAAGGTCTGTGGCCTCCTGTGCGCTTGGGTATGAGGAGAAAAATATGCGTATACCCCCGATTGATCTCGTGTGTGTGGGGGACCCGTTCGATAGCCCCTTCTAGCAGAAGGTCTGTAATGGCCTGCCACGTTGCTTGTCTTTTGGACAGGTTGAGAGTGGAGGAGGGCACCACATGAGGTAATGGGGGCTTGGACTCTAACTCTATCAGGTAACCTTTGCTGATAATGTCTAATACCCATCTGTCCGATGTGGTTCAGGCCCATTCCATTCCTCGAAAAACTCAGTCTGCCCCCTACTTGAGGATGGGCCCACATGGTCTCATTGCGACTTTTTCTTGCTATTTCTAATGTCTCTGGAACCTCCGCCGGAACTGCCCCCTCTGAAATTCCGTTGGTTCCTGGAGAACCATGTTCTCTTCCCTGAAAAGCTGGAGTTCTGTCCCTTGTTGTAGCCTCTATCACGAAAATTGCGCCTTGGACCAGAAGACCACGCTTTGGCCCTACTCCTGGACTGGGGCATATGCACCTTTGCCGTTTCCCCAGATTCCTTCACTGCCTCCTTCAGCGCCGAGCCGAACAGGAGGTTACCTTCGTAAGGCGCATTCACCAAATGGCTCTTTGAGGATGCGTCTGCTTGCCATGCCTTAAGCCATAGGTTGCAGCGAGCCGAGATTTGATAAAACATGGTCCGCACCGCACACCTGACTGCCTCCTCCGACACATCCGCTGCACAGGCCGAGGCCAAACCCATTAACTGCAGCTGATGGATAGTGGGGGAGTTCTTGTCCAGGTCTTCCGCTAGTTGAAAGGCCAATTCCGACGCCCATGAGGGTGCGGCTCTTGCGGAGAATAGGTTCACTGCGGCCGCCTTGAGGGAAGCTGCTGATGCTTGAAAGGCTTTGAGGGAGGAGTCCACATTTCTGTCTACTGGGTCCCTTAGCGAAGCCCCTCCTTCGGCTGGAATGACAGTTTTCTTGGTGAGGTTAGAAATTAAGGGGTCGATTCTTGGGCAGTCTAGCCACCTTTCAGACTGTTTCTTGTCAAACTTCAGAAGTTTGGTGATTCGTCGGGGAACCAGATAGGCACGTTCTGGACCTTGCCAGTCGTCTTTGAATAGATATTCAATAGCGGGAGGTATCGGGAAGGCTGTCGCCAGTCTTGAGGCAGAAGCCAAGCGAAAGAACTGTTTTGGTTGGGAGGTGACGGGGGCAGAAGAGTCCAGGTGAATCTCGGAAATGATTTTTTTGATGAAAATGTCTAGATCCTCCAGGTCCAAATTGCTGGATGGGGAGTCAGAGTCTGATGAGGAGTCCACTATCCCCCCCCCCCCCCGGTGGAGGAACAGGTGACCGAGGATTCTGGGGAAAGATCCCTGTGGCGTCTGCCCTTGAGAATGCCCATGGCACCACTTCGGGCCAGAGACCCTTTCTTCCTCCCGCAAGAGGAATGGAGACCATCCTCATCTGACAATCTGCCCCCATCTCTGGATTTCTTTTTCTTGTGGACACGATGATAGGATAGCCCCCCCCCTTGTCAGAGAAAGATGGGGAGGGTGTCCTTTTTCCATTTAGCCTTTTTGTGGGGTCTCCTGTCCAGCGATCCTGAAGGCTGCCAGTCGAAGGAAGAAGGGTCCAGTGCAAAGGCCCTATTCAGCCTATCAGCTCGGGGTCTAAGGTGGGAGTGCCTCCGGACGCTGTTGGTCCCCTGGAGTCAGCCAGTTGTTTAGATCTCTCTGTGCCATGTGACTGTGCTCGCTCAGACCTGGAAGAAGCCGTCCGGTCGGACCTGTCTTGGGTATTTGCCTGTGCCGAGAGAGAGAGGTTGCATCCGCTGAGCCCTCCCCACTAGCAGCTGCTGCCTTTTCACAGGTAAGGCAGAGAGAGCTGGCAAAAGTGATCAAGAGAGGGGATTTACAGCACTGACATTTTCTTCCCCTGATGGATTCCTCTGAGGCCAAGTTCCTATCGCCCTCTCACTGGACTGGGGCGAGGAGCAGACTGGGGAGCTCAGGAGAGGGCTTCCCGCACTGAAATCCACTTTGCCTGGCTTCCCGCGCTTAGAATCACGCTCTCTGGAGTTCTGGCAGGCACGACGAGCGGTCTGAGGCTTTCGGGACCGCTAGTCGCCCAAGAATCACTCAAGAAGGTGACACGGGCGGTCAGAAGTGTCCAGAGACCACTAGTCGCTCATAGGCACCTCTGGGCTGGCGGCAATTAAGGCCATTAGGTCGCTGGCCGGAGCGCGGGACAGAAATGGGCCACGAGGTGCTGTTGCTTGGTGGGGCCAGTCTGTACAGTTTGCACGGCTGAGACTGGAATCCCACCACTAAAATCGTAAATCGGAATGTGCTTCACAAAGAAAACCCAATGAAAAAGCACTTACTTTCTCTTCAGCCCTGCCACCAGTGGCGGGGCTCCTGCTGCACGCTGCCTGCTTCCAACGAGGCAGGAAGTAAACTAGCACCACTCAGAAGGGGAGGGCTCCTTACCCTCTCTGCTGCACGACTTTTGGATCCTGCATGTTGAAGTCATCAGGAGGTGGAGCCCAGACGTTATGCAGCCCGGAGACCAGCTTAGAAGAGAGAATATGCCTTTTTCATAATTATAGGGGGGCACAGTTGCACACTCATATTTACTGTTGTATGGGCAATTCAGTGTTAAACTCCAAAATTTGAACTTTAATAACTTGGCAACTGTCTGGCCCAGTGGCGCTGAGGGTTGAAACACTGGACGCCACACCTGCGCTACGTGGTGACCCGGTTCGAGCGGACTCAGGCCGTTGCGGACAGAAGGGACTGAGCGTCCGAGGACTGCTCTTTTCTCCTGGGTAGGTATTAGATTCCCACCTTGTAGCGCTCTCAGTGGAGCCCGAACACTACAGGCCGGCGGGAACTTGAAAGAAGGGAGATGACGGAGGACGTCTGCAGGAGGGGGCAACAGCATGCCTTCTGCATGGTGACATCATTGCACATCCACACCTCGGGGGGGGGGGAACCTTGGCACCAGGGAAGGCAAAGGTGAGGCCCATGATCGGCACCCACGCTCAAGTGCTGGATCCGATCTGCCTGCCTCCGGCTCCCATTCTCACTCTGACCGGCCACTAGATTTCAGTTAGCGCGCCGTAGGATTTGGCAGTCCCACCTCATGGGACTCCGAGCCGGCGGGGGGGCAGCGACTCCAGAGTGAGGATATGGGAGCACCCCGGGACAGAGGTCCAGTTACAGGGATCCCAGCAAGCGGGAGAAAGCCAGTAAGTGGCACCTACACCGGAGAGAGGTCCGATGGTGCCAGTGAGAAGGGGGCATAAAGAAAGTTGACAAAAAATAAAAAAATTAAAAACTTGCCAACCGTTCAACTATCTGCATGAAATTTTGCATGCACGGTCTTGCTGGGTAGATCTCTTGATGTGCCAAGTTTTGTTCTGGTCGGATCTGCAGATAGTGAAAAAAGTTCAGGATTTTTTCATGTTCATTTGAATGGGATTTCTGACAACTTGACTACTGCCCAGTTTTGAATTTTGGCTTGAAATCAGGATAGAAAGGGACTGACCTACATATGTGCCTTTTGTTTGTTTGGTTAAAAAAATACATATTACATACAGTGGTTTGCGAAAGTATTCAACCCCACTTGAAAGCTGTCAGATTTGTCGGAATGACAAATGATACATTGAGATTTTGTTCTGTACAATATTTTATTTAAAAAGACTGACCCTCAAAATAATTATTGTAAAGTGACATTGGTTTCAAGTTAGAACATATTTTTAAGAAAACGAAATAACTGAAATATGCTGTTTGCATAAGTATTCAACCCCTGTGCTCTGGAAGCTCCAAGTTTACACAGATGAAAAATATTGCCCTAATGAGGGCACAATAGGCTTACAACTGGCCTCACCTCCTCTGAAACATTAAAGTAGCTCACATTTTCTGGATAACCCCCCCCCCTCAGTTTAATGACCATTGGTCAGACTGTGAATCTGAAGGAAGGGTGTGAAAATGAAGACTAAAGAGCATGCTAAGAAAGTTAGAGATAAAGTAATAGACATGCATAAATTAGGAAAAGGGTACGGAATAATATCCAAGTGTTTAGATATCCCAGTGTGCACTGTTGGATCAATAGTGAGGAAGTGGAAGCTGCATCACACCACCCAGGCACTACCTAGACAAGGCCGTCCCTCAAAACTCAGCATCCGAACAAGGAAACTAGTGAGGGAAGCCACAGAGAGGCCAACAATCACTTTGAAGGAGCTACAGAGTTCAGTGGCTGAGAGTGGAGTGAAGGTGCACCAGTCAACCATATCAAGAGCTCTGCATAATACTGGCCTGTATGGGAGGGTGGCTAGAAAGAAGCCAATACTCAAAAAGAACCATATCAAAGCACATCTGGAGTTTGCCAGAAAGCATGAGAGTGACCCAGCTAAGATGTGGCACAAGGTTTTGTGGTCTGATGAGACCGAGATAGAGATTTGTGGCCACAATTCAAAGCGCCTATGTGGCGCAAACCTAACACTGCCCAAGCCTTGTGAAACACCATCTCTACAGTGAAGTGTGGTGGTGGCAGCATCATGCTGTGGGGATGCTTTTCATCAGCAGGGACTGGGCATCTTGTTATAATTGAAGGAAGAATGAATGGAGCAAAATACAGGGAGATACTGCAAGAGAACCTGCTTCAGTCCGCTAAAAAACTGAAGCTTGGGAGAAACTTCACCTTTCAGCAGGACAATGATCCCAAGCACAAGGCCAAAGCAACACAGGAGTGGTTAAACAACAAAAAGGTGAATGTCCTACAGTGGCCAAGTCAAAGTCCAGATCTCAATCCCATCGAGAATCTGTGGCACTGTTTGAAACTTGCGGTGCACAAGCGTCACCCAACCAACCTGAACAACCTGGAACAGATCTGCCAAGAAGAATGGGCAAGAATCACTCCTGAACAGTGTGCAAGGCTGGCAGATACTCACCCCAAAAGACTTAAAGCTGTTATTGCAGCAAAAGGTGGCTGTACCAAATACTAATGTGTAAGGGTTGAATACTTTTGCAAGCAGCATTTTCCACTTTTTAATTTTCTTTAAAAGATCTGCTGACGGATAATTAATTTTGGCTTTGACAATATACTGTTAGGGCATATGAGTTTGCAGTACAAATATTGACTGGAATAATATATGTAAGTCTCATTTGTAATCCAGACAAATCTGATAACTTTCAAGGGGGTTGAATACTTTTGCAAGTCACTGTATGTATACGTACACACATACGTATATATACACACATACACATATGTGTATTATCCATTCCGAAGTTACTTAATTTGGAAAGTCTGAATAACTGAATCTCAGCATGCTCAGTGAGCAGTAAAAAAAAAAAAAAAAAGCTGTATGAAATGAAGAACAGAAATTTGGGTACTTGTAAATTTTCTTTCTCTGACGGCTTGTCCGGGCTTCCTTACTCCTGGGCTGCTCCCTCCTGATGTCAGTGACAGGCAGGTTCAATGCTGCAGCGGGTGGGGCACACGCATAAGAAGCCCGCAACTTCCGGATACCCCAGTCGTTATTAATGCAGTCTGTCTGAAGTAATACCATGAGAACTAGGAAAAACAAAGAACATGAACAGCTATGGCATAAGGGCCGTAAGGCCCAGCAACTATATACATTCTGGGAGGGCATCCGGAGCCCGGAGACCAGCTGGAGAAAGAAAATTTACAGGTACCCAAATTTCTGTTTCTCTTTCCTGGGCTGGTCTCCGGGCTTCCTTACTCCTGGGATATCCAAAAGCAGTGCATCCCTAGATATCCCGGGTGGGAAGAATGTGAAGTGTTCTTAAGGATCCACCACTGACTGAAGCATTCGGCGGCTGAGAGATGCTTCTGCCGAGGACATGACGTCCAGTTTACTAAATTTTACAAAGGTATGAATGGATGACCACATGGCTGCATAAGTCTGCTGGAGATGCTTCTCTGAAGTTTGCCCATGACGTGGCCATCGCTCTGGTGGAACGGGCTCTCACTGGTCCAGGCAGAGATACTCCCGCCTTGTCATACGCTGTGATGATTACTGACCTAATCCATCTGGCTATGGAGTCTTTTGATGCTTTTTTACCCATATTTCGGCCTGCGGTCAAAACAAACAAGCTTATTGTTTTGCGAAAAATGTCTGTTCTCTTAATATAGATTCTGATTGTTCTCCTCGGATCTAAGGTGTGAAATTCTCTCTTTTTCGTTTTTCGGGTGAGGGCAGAAAGAAGGAAGTACGAGCTCCTGGTTGCGGTGGAAGAGAGACATGACCTTCAGTAAGAAGCCTGGATCCGTCCTGAGTACCACCGAATTCGGGTGAAAAACTGTATAGGGCTCTTTGGTTGACAACGCCCCCAGTTCGCTGATTCTCCTGGCTGAAGTGATGGCCACCAGAAAAAACACCTTCATAGTAAGATGTATGACTGATGCTTCCTTCAAGGACTTGAATGGTGCTTTTGTGAGGGCCTTGAGGACCAGATTAAGTTTCCAAGGTGGAACAATTGGCTTAATTGGTGGGCGTTTGAGCGTTGCTGCCCTTAAAAACCTCCTGACATGAGGGTGAGACCCCAGCGTATACCCAGAGTCTGCGAACAAAAGTGCCTCCAGTGCCGGAACTTGCACTCGCAAGGTGGCTGGCTGCAAGCCCTTGTCGAATCCCTCATGCAGAAAATGCAAAATGACTGGGAGGGTTATTGGATGATCCTGAGTGCCCTTGGAGCGGAGCCAGAATAAGAATCTTCTCCATATCCTATAATACACCCTGGAGGATGAAGCGCGTCAGCAGCTGACCATCATTTCAATGGCTGAAGCAGTGTAACCTAACTCTGAACGTTTCCCACTCAATCTCCAAGCCGAGAGGGATAGACTGCTCAGATTGTGGTGCACGGCCGGACCCTGATGGAGAAGGTCTGAGGAGGGCTGGAAAACGAAAGGTTGCACCTTTGACGGCTGAATGAATAGAGGGAACCAGAGGCGGCATGGCCACCTGGGACAAACTAGGATCATTTCCGCCTTGTCTCTGGCCACTTTGTGAAGAACCCTGGAGAGAGGTGGGACTGGAGGAAAAGCGTACAGGAGGCCGAGGCAACCCCAGTTTAGGGAGAAGGCATCCTGTGCTATTGCTAGGTCGTCTCTGGCTAGGGGGCAGAACTGCTGAACCTTTGCGTTGTGCCGGCATGCAAACAGATCCACTTGTGGATTGCCCCACTTCTGGACAAGAAGCTGGAAGGCTGCTTCCTTCAGTTCCCATTCCCCCAGGAGAACGTCCTTGCGGCTTAGCCAGTCTGCTGTGATATTCTCCTGACCTGGTATGTACACTGCCCTTATGCTTGCCAGGTGCTTCTCTGCCCATTGGAAAAGGAGAGGGGATTCCCGAAGCATTTTTGTGCTTAGTGTGCCGCCCTGGTGGTTGATATAAGCCATTGCTGTTTGATTGTCTGTTATAATCAGCACATCCCTGGTGCGCACTTGCTGATGGAAGTGCTTTAGGGCCATAAGAACTGCTCTCATCTCTAGAACATTTATGCTATACCTCAATTCCGTCATTGACCACTTGCATTGGGTTGATGTCTGTTGTAGGTGAGCCCCCCAACCCGAGGCTTGCGTCTGTTGTGATCCTTATCTGACGGATGGCTACGCTCGACTCCTCTCATCACATTCCCCCCGGAGACCACCATGCGAGGGCTTTTACCTGCTGTGACACTGGGATGAGGTGGAGAAGAGGGTGGCTGGACTGGGACCACAGCTTGAGCAGGTGAGTCTGAATGGGTCACATGTGCACCAGAGCCCATGGAACCGAGTCTGCCAGGGACACTAGAGTCCCGATAAGCTGTAAGAAGGATTGAGCCGGCAGCTGATTGCCCCTTTGGAATTTGCTGATGAGTTTTAACAGGTCCCTGAACTTTGAGTCGGGGGGGGGTAATACCTTGTCGATCTGCGTCCCGAATTCCACTCCCAGGTGGCTCAGGCTCTGACTCGGAATTGGGGAGCTCTTCTTCT
This sequence comes from Neoceratodus forsteri, assembly GCA_016271365.2. Classification (NCBI taxonomy): domain Eukaryota; kingdom Metazoa; phylum Chordata; order Ceratodontiformes; family Ceratodontidae; genus Neoceratodus; species Neoceratodus forsteri. The sequence continues at coordinate 262,111,091 of CM057451.1, read as the reverse complement.
GGTTGATTAGAAAACCGTGAACCATGAGGCATTGGACTACATTCGCCACTGCCTGTACTGCTTGGTCGAGCTGTGGAGCCTTGATGAGGATGTCATCCAGATAAGGGAATAGCTGGATCCCCCAGTTCCATAGGTGGGCCATTACTGCTACCAGGACCTTCGAGAAGGTTCTGGGGGCTGAGGACAGTCCGAACGGGAGAGTCTTGAATTGGAAGTGACGACTGCCCAGCTTGAACCTCAGGTACTGCCTGTGTCTGCTGTGAATCGGGATATGCAGATAGGCATCTTGTAGGTCTATGGATGCTAAGAAGTCTCCTTGCAGGACTTCCTTGGCAATCAAAGCCAATGTTTCCATCTTGAATGGTCTGCTGCGCACAAAGTGGTTTAGGAACTTGAGGTCTAGGACTGGTCTATGACCCCCTGTGTGCTTGGGCACAATGAAAAACAGAGAGCAGACCCCCAAGTTGAGCGCTGTGGGAGGGACCTTTTGGATAGCCCCGGCTTGCATAAGATCCGTGCTGGCCTGCAGTGTGGCTTGCCTTTTGGAAGAGTTGTTTGAAATAGGTGAGGGCACCACCAGTGTTCCCATAAAGGCTGCAGATCTGAGGGTGCACTGCACCCTCTCCAAAAATGTTCAGGGGTACAAAATAAATTATAAGGGTTCATTCTACCATTTGTTCAACATTTTTGTGGGATACATATACTACAAACAAAATTATGGGGGTACAGTGTACCCCCTTCACACAAAAATGTACTTGTATTTCATAATTTGTACTTGACTCAAGTACAAATGGGGGTAAATGGGAACACTGGGCACCACATGTGGTAATGGGGGCTTGGACTCAAATTCTATTAAGTATCCCTGACGGATAATATCTTAACACCCATCTGTCCAACATTGTTTGGACCCATTCCTCGAGAAATTCCGAAAGGCAGGTGATCCCTGACAGAATCAAGGTACAGCATAAATGTTCTAGAGATGAGAGCAGTTCGTATGGCCCTAAAGCACTTCCATCAGCAAGTGCGCACCAGGGATGTGCTGATTCTAACAGACAATCGAACAGCAATGACTTGCATCAACCACCAGCGCGGCACATGAAGCACAAAAATGCTTCGGGAATCCCTTCTTTTCCGATGGGCAGAAAAGCACCTGGCAGCGATGTGGAAAATATATAAATATCCCTGAAGCGATCGCACCTTTTGAGCCTTTTCTCCCCCCCAGCAATTGAGTCCTATCTTTAGATCCACCGTGACTAGGGCGCAGGGGGGAGGCCTCTTCTGACAGTCCTCGAGAGGTGAGACCAGCCTGTGTAGTGTGCAAGGCTAAGGCAGGATCTCACGGAGGCTAACTCCCCTGAGCAAGTTAAAGACTTACTGTGCCCACTGCCTCTTGTTGCTTGCTGTACAAGTTATCTTCAGCCCTGCCACGACTGACAGGGCTCTGCTGCAGAGTACCTGCTTCACCAAAGGCAGGAAGTAGACTGGGGTATCCGGAAGTTGCGGGCTTCTTATTACCCCAACCCTGCAGCTTTAAACCTGCCTATCACGGACATCAGGAAGGAGCAGCCCAGGAGTAAGGAAGCCCGGAGACCAGCCCAGGACAGAGAATTATTTGTTTTCGTACGGACATCATACTTTTTCATGAGGGGGAATCCTTTTGCGTTTGGCCACCATCTTGTTTTCCCTTTTCACGCTGTCTGGGCCTCATACTGTCATGTTTTATGCCAACTGGGCTAGTGCCCAGACTGTTTGGAATTGTGGTCAGAAACTGTCATGGTAAATAAAGGAGCTGTGCCTTTTGGTAGTTTGCTGGAATGAATATACACACACACACACACACACACACACACACACACAACTCCCAAAGTTATTTTTTTCTTTTTTTAAATTTGTAAATCATATTTTTTTGTAACTCGAGCAATGAAAAAAAAGTAAGTTTTTCGTATTTCAAGTGACAAAAACCATATACTTCCCTGGTGTCTAGGGGCACCCCCACTCCACCCTCCAATCGCTTTCCCCACAATAAATTTATAGTATCACTGACACTGGGGGGGGGGTGCCCAGTTCCCCAGTGTCGCCACCCAAGTGAACCCCCTGCAGTGCAGTGTAGTGCTACTCCCCCAACCCTCCCTCTGAACACCCACTGCCCCAAACAAAAAGGTTTTGTTGTTGTACTTTTAACTCTGTGAAAAGAAAACTGACCATCGATGTCTTTTGCAGCAGTTACTGTCCCCCCACCAGATGCTCCCACTCAGCACCCACCCCCAGCCCTTACTATTTACCCACAGGGAGTCCAACGCCATTATCTCCTGTGGACAACCACAGACATGCCTTCACTCTTCAAAGTCGGACCACACACTGAAAAAAAGGTATACGGTTCAATATATTTCAATGGGGCTTTTGAACTTAGTAGCATAACTTGGCCATTTCTGCATATTTTTGGCCCAAATTTTCAATATGCATTTTTTGGGACCCCAACTCATGAACAGTTGCAATAATCCACACCGCACAATACAAGACACAGGGAAATATCGGGTGATGGGCAGACTCACCAGCAGGGAGAGGATGCGGGGGCAGATTTATTAAGAACACTCAAGTGGACACAACTCGGGGGGGGGGGGGAGAGAGAAACAACAACAAAAAAACCACCAAAACACACCAAGTCAGCGTTAGGGATGTCACGGTACACCAGTTTTACAGTATACAGCAATATCAGAAGTAACGATATTGATATTGTTGAAAATTCCCTATACTGCGATAACAGATTCAAAGTATATGACTGTATCAAGACCTTTGAACAATTTTTTTTTTTTTTGTATTTTCAGGGAAAACTGTCCCTTCCATGCCTTCTCTCCGATGCTTTGTACAAAAATTACACCATGATACAACGATTAGGGTTGTCATGGTATCACTGTATACCGTGGCATCAGAAATCATTATATTGACTTCCGGTGACGTCAGAACCTGACATGGCAGCTTGAGCCCTCTGCTCCGCTGCCCATCTGCCAAAAACAAAGTTAATCTCCTGAGTATTGATGGCATCCCCAGCTAAACAGCGCAGGAATAAAGCAGGGAAACCCCATCTAACCCCTGCCCAGAAACTTAGGGTGTTATTGAGGGACGAAGACCCTAGATACATCGAGGAGGCAAGCGCCCCCATGGAGATGCACGGGGCCGAACATCAAGCAGAGCCCCAGGAATCGGAGGACGACCTCCTGGAGACTATCAAACAAACAGCAAGAATGGTCTCCAGAATCGACTGCACTTTAACAGAATTACGAGCAGATTTAAGCAGAACTGACCACAAGACTGATCAGATCGAGCTGGGCCTTACCGCAGTTTCGGAGCAGACAGACAGGATAGGCTCCTGTTGTATCTTTTGGCGCAGGACCATGAGCTTACCCATAGGCTCGATGATCTGGAAGGACGAAGTCGTCGTCAAAATATTAGAATCCATGGTGTTCCTGAGGATTTAGAGGATGGACACACAAGCACTACTGAATTTATACAACAATTGCTTAAGAAGGTCCTTGAGCTTCCTGAAGATCTCGACCTAGGCCTTGATCGAGCCCACAGATCCCTCGCCCCCCGGCCCAGCAATCCGGAGGCCAGACCTACGTCTTTTGTGGTCCGATTTACCCTATATAACAGCAAAGAGGAGGTCCTATGGAGAGCATGGCGGCAGGGCCCCCTGGAATTTGGAGGGCACAAGATAGCAGTAGATAATGATTACACTGCAGACGTTCAGGAGGCTAGAAAGGCCCTCTGGCCAATCGTTAAACAACTAAGATCCAGAAATATCAAATCCCAGATCTTACACCCTGCCAGGTTGAAGGTTATAAACGGATTAAGGTACCAGAATCTTTAAAGACCTGCTGTCCCATTTCTGGAGGAGCCGGGGATTTCCACACCGCCCCCTACCAAAGAAAAGCTTGAGCGAGACCTTCTAGCCTCTGCCTGGTCCGTCTCTCAGAAAGGCGCTACAAAAGCTGGAACTACGACGCGACTGCCTCATACCACCCTTTGGGCTGACATCGGTTCGGTACTACGGAGACAGAGATTCTGCCGTAAATCAACAAGAACGCAGCACACTTGAAGTCACCGGCGAAGATAGTGGAGACAGAGAGCCCTAATCCAGCTGAAGCATCTGGTTCCTGAGGCATCCATCCGTGATTTATGAAAATGGGGGATCTAACACCGTGGAGAGACGCTCCTAAGCCCTACCTGTGCTCAATCCACCCTCCTGTGGCTTTTAGCCCTTCCCTTCCAGGCCGGATCCCCCTGCTGTTGCAGCGAGTACCCAGTGACTTCTAAGCAGCAGACAAGGTAACCAACGAGATGGACTGGGGATAATCAGCACCCCCACCTTCCTCTGGTTTATAAACTAGTCAGCTCGGGCGGCCCTGCATCCCCATTCTACCAACTTGCAGACCATTTCCTTAAAAACATGCATGACTGAATTTTTTTTTTTTTTTTTTTGCTGTTCAACGAAGTTGGGTCGGGGTGGAGGGGGACAGGAGGCAGTGGATTCTAATAATGGGCCTCGGTGTAGCAATCCGGCTCTTTGAGTGCTTCTTGGAAACACGAGTTTACATCTATGGGGCTGCACTACTAGAAACTCCATCCCGAAAGAGGCCTGTAGTCCCTCTTGCATTACGGAGGCACTCGCTGCAGAGCTGGCTCACTAGGGAGACGATATAACACTTCATGCATGCGATTGGGGGTGGGGGGGGGAAGACATATTACAACGGCCTGGTTTTGGGAACGGAAACACAGTTCATCAGAATCTGTGGTTCTTCTTTCCACTAACCCTACCCCATCTGGTGAACAATCCAAAAAACCCAGTTGTACAGTCTTAGATGACAAGGGGAGGGGGGCGAGTGAACAACAGCGGGAGGGAGCGGAGCTTGACATATTGGAGGAGCTCTGTGGTTAATTCCATAAGACTCCTGGGCTCTGCGACTCTCCACTCGGTACTCCCAGCTGGGAGGGAGCTCTCTCTTCCTCCGAGGCATGGTGTCCTGGTATCCGGAGGGATTTTTTCCCTCTCAGGTGGTGCCCGGAATGCCTCGGGATCAGAGGTGAATGGGGAACCCTAGAGAGGGACCGCTGGTAGCGTTCTCTCATTACAGGCGCGATTCTGGATGCGTGTCTCTGCTTGTCTGGCCGGCACTCCCAATACTGTGTTTACCCGCTAACAACACTTGACATGTAGCAGGAAGTGCGACCGGAGGAGAGACGACACCTCCTTAAGATAGATACAGAGCATGCCAAAACCAGGATGATCAAAGTACTGAAAGGACAGGCTATCAGGAGTCATAGCACTCCATTAACCTTCCTCTTGACCTTTGGTGGATGGGCTCCGGAAGCCCTCTGACTGCAGGTACCTGTGGTGCCTCTTACCGACTACTGGAGGGGGGGGCATATATCCTGGAACACCCAGGGCCCTGCAGAGAGCACACACTGCACTTTCGAGTGATCTGCCTTGTTCTATCACTACAGACACCCCTCCGCTGATTAACACCACTCAGCACTCCCTTGGAAGTTGGAACATTGTTCATGGTCCTACTCTGCCTAGAGGAGTCTTGGCAGGGGTCGACCGACACTCACTTTTGCTCAAGGTCCGAGACAGATGGAGACCTGAGCCCCTGTTTAAAGTTTTAAATAACTTTTTATCATGTTTGTCTACTGTTTGTTCTAAAAAGTTTGAAACTTTGCTGACGTGTTATTGGTTCATATGCCTAATGCCTGGAGAGTCATTGGTTCAGAAGGTGGTGGGTACTTTAATTTAGATTATGGCTAATTACTCCACGAAATTCATGTCCCTTAATGTGAACGGGTCGTCCAGCCCTATTAAGAGGAAAAGGATCCAACAATTCATCGCATCACAGGGTCGTGTAGGTGTTTTCCTCCAGGAAACCCATCTTTCCCCTTTGGAAGCTAAAAAATTAAAATCTAAAGTTTTCCCCCAGGTATACAGTTCCTCTCTCCCTACACGTAGGAAAAGGGGGGTGGCAATTCTCCTATCGACGGCCCTCCAATTCCAACAACAGGAGGTGATACAGGACCCGGAAGCCAGGTACCTGATAGTCATAGGTTGCATACAGGGCACCCAAATAACATTGGCCAACATATATATCCCCCGGCTCACCGTTCGGAGTTTATTCTAATATCCTCCATATAGTGGCCGAAAAGGCCAAGGGCATCTTAATCCTAGGGGGAGACTGGAATATAATTTTGAACAGAGCTCTCGACTCCACTTTTCAGATTCCAAAAGTAGACGTCACAAAGGCGAGGTTGATCAAGACTCAGCTATCACAACTGGGCTTGACCGACATCTGGAGAGAGAAATATCCTAGGGCCAAGGAGTATACATGCTTTTCCCCCAGATTTAAGATCTTTTCTCGCTTAGATATGTTCTTTACTTTTTCAGGCGACCTGGGGAGGTTCCTCTCCATGTGGGTGGGCTCAACCATCCTGTCAGACCATAGTCCCGTCTTCCTGGAGGTGAAGTTGGGCTTATCCAAATGCCCCACACACTGGAGGCTAAACACCACCCTACTCCAGGACGGGAGTGTACTGGGGGACCTCAGGGAAACCTTTAAAACTTCCCTGGCCGATAATGATAGACCAGACATTTCCCCCCAGACCCTCTGGGATACAATCAAATCTATTCTACGGGGTAAGCTCATAGCATTAGCCTCACGTAAAAAGAAGGAAGCGAGACAAAACCAGATAAGCTTAATGTCTCGAATTAGGGAGCTGGAGAGTGCCCAAAAACAAAGGTGGGATGACCCCCGAAACAGTGAACTAATTTCTTGTAGGAAAGCAGTTCAAAAGATCCAGATGGCCAAGACGGAGAGAGCTTTGTTTTACCTGAAACAAAAATATTACGAAGGAGGGCCCCGTGGTACCAAACTGCTGGCCTACAGGCTCTGCCAATCCAGGGCAAAGGCCATAATCACTAAAGTAGTTTCTCCCCATTCTGGCCAACTGGTCAGACAATCCACACAAATAGCTGGGGCCTTTGTGGATTATTATGCGAAACTGTATAGTGCAGAGACGACCTCCACTAGGCAAGATAAAATAAGCTACCTCGAATCTATCCCACTTCCTAGGCTTTCAATCAACGCTGTTGGGCCCCTGACCAGGCCCATCACACAGACCGAAGTGAGCACCATAATCAAAATTCTTAAATCAGCCAAATGCCCGGGCCCCGACCGGTTCGGAGCCGAATTTTATAAAACTTTAGCCCCTGAAATTACCCCCTTACTTCTTAGGGTTTTCATTGGAGTGTGGACGGAGGGAGCCCCCGGCAATATGCGACAATTATTGTTCTCCACAAAGAGGGCAAAGATCCCTCAAAATGTGAATCATACCATTCCATTTCACTGTTGAACCAGGACTATAAGATATTTACATCAATAAGAGCAGCAAGACTTAATCCCCTGCTCCCTGAATTAATTGAACAGGACCAATCCGGTTTTGTCATAGGCCGTCAGGCCCCAGACAGCGTACGACTAGCCCTAAATATAATAGACAAGATCAGACGCTCTCGAACCCCAGCATGCTTACTAAGTCTAGACGCCTAAAAGGCGTTTGATAGGGTCTCGTGGGAATTCCTTTTTTTGGTGCTCGAGCAAAGAGGCTTCCCGGAGTCCTTTACAAACACCATCCGATCCTTATATATACGGGCCCGCAAGGATATGTCAGAGTGAACGGAGGGCTATCCACTAGATTCCACCTAGGAAGAGGCACCCGACAGGGATGCCCCCTCTCCCCTCTGCTCTTTGCCCTATATATCAAACCACTGGCGGAGGCTGCGAGATCGGCAGGGGGAATTGAGGTGGGCAACGTCCAGAAAAAAAATCCTGCTTTATGCGGATGACATTTTATTAACTCTTTCACAACCACAAAAATCCATACCCCAAGTTTGGCCCATCTTAGAAGAATTTGGGAGACACTCAGGCTACTCTTTGAATAAAACTAAAACAGAAGCCCTCAGTTTCTTCTTTCACCCCTCAGAGGACATTCAACATTTACTGCCCTTGAATTGGGCAGCTGATGACATGCGATATCTGGGGGTCCACTTAACTAAACAAGCGTCTGGGTTGTTTAAGGCAAATTACACCCCCCGGTGTCCTCCCTCAAGAAAGAGAGAGAGACGGACTATCGCCAATCTACCCATGTATTGCAGACTCCAAGCCACATCAATGAATATTTTACCTAAATTTTTATACTTGCTCCAATGTATCCCGTTGCTTATTCATAAATCACACTTCCAACATTGGCACAAGTTGATCTCTAAATTCATTTGGGCCAATAAGAGACCTAGAATAAATCTTAGGATACTGCAGACCTGCCGTGCAGAGGGGGGCAGGTCCCTTCTGGACCTTGAGGACTATTTCTTAGCGGTACAGCTAAAACACGCCCTGCGGTGGACAGGCCATGGCTCTGCCCCTAGCTGGAGGGAGATCGAGAAGGTAGGAGAGGAGGGGGATGACAGACTATCCCTTGCAGACCGAATGGTGGCCCCGCCTCAGGCGTACATGTCTTTTACGCCTAGACTCCACGCAGTGGGGGAACACTTCGGGCTATCCATAGATTATGGAAAAAATATAGTTTACTGCCTTTGCTTTGGCCTTTAAAAAAGACTGGGATGGGCTGAGGATTTCCCACCTAACCGCATGGACCATTCTTACAAACAGTGGAGCCGACTGGGTCTTGAATACTTCCGGCAATTTATCCAAGGGGAAACGGTTCTGGATTTTAACTTCCTCAAAAATAAATATAACCTTAGGAATACGGATCACTTCCGATTCCTGCAGGCTAGAACGTACATAGTAACCCTACAGAAGAAGGGAGGGCCCCTTGACAGGGCTATGCCCCTACTGGAAGCCTTTAAACAGATAAAATCCTCTTCGGTCCAAAAGGGTTACATCTCGATCCTATATGCAGCTATTAGATCAACAAGAAAAGACCCCCTCATAAGGATTAAGGAGCACTGGCAAAGGGAGATGCTCCCTGCCCTCATTCCAGTAAACTGGAAAGCGATCTTTAATACTGTGAACCACACCACTAAATCTCCACTATGGCAGGAGTATGCTTGGAAGATCAGGGTTAGGTTTTTCCTAACCCCCAGCAGCCCTAAACAAGAGAAATCCTAATGTCCCGGCCTGTTGCTGGAGGGGTTGTGGGGAGGGGGAGGTGGGCTACCTCCATGTACTCTGGACCTGTCCAAAGCTATTTAGATATTGGGAGGACATCAGGCAGGCTACTGAAAGCGTGTTCTCCCTCACTCAGGATCTGGGATGGGAGGAACTGATCCTGGGGGTATTACCCCCTGACCTTAGAGGTCCTGACAGTTTGTACTTGTGGGCAATTCTAATAGCAGCCGCTCATAAAGTCATAACCAGACTGTGGCCTAACCACCAAATACCCAAGAAACAGGATTGGATCTCAGTAGTTGGAAGTATTGCCGACCTAGAAAAATTGACCTTTAAAATGAATAAATTCCACGCCTACATTCAAAAATGGGCAAGGTGGACTATGTGGTTGCAGGCAGAAGGCCCCATGGACTCTGGGTATGGGGCTGGTTAAGTCCTCATGGAAAGGGCTTTGGACGACTTGTTAGATACCTCAAGTATGCATGATGTTGTAAATGTTGTGCTTGTGTTCCCCTTCCTTTTCTTATTCCCCTCCCTCTCTGCGGTCGGGGGGGGGGACCCCTCTACTTCGTTTTTTCCTTTAAAAATATTCATTTCCTTTTCTCTTCCCCATCCCATTCCTTCCCCTACCCTCTCTTCTTGCCAATTTATTACAGGAAGATGCTGTGATCAAATGACTGTATAAATAAGTTGTACTCGTCACAATCCCAGTTCATGTTATTTTGAAATACCTTCTTTATTTATGGGAACACTCAGTTTTATCATAATATTAGGCCTGCCACCTTCTGTCATGTCTTCTGTTTGTATCTAGACATCTGTCATGCTTATGTATTGATCTCTCTCTATGACTTAATCCAATGTATAGCAAAGTCCAATAATAAAATATGAAAACTAAAAAAAAAAAAAATTTATATTAATACCGTGGGCAATTTCCGATACTGCGATAACTGTAATTAACAGTATACCGCGGTTTGTTTGTTTTGCATTTTCAGGGACAACTGTCCCTTCCATGACAGCCTCTCCCTGATGCAAGAGTTTGGGGCTTCTTTTTGTGCAAAAAAATGACTAGTTCTGCAATAGCATGGTATGACGATAACAGAAGTATTACATGTGACGGTTATATTGTCAGAATTTCGCACCATGACAAGCCTAATAATGGTTATTGCGATAATTTTATCACGATTATTGTATCATGGAAATCATCATGACACCTCTAGTCAGCGTCGAACCCAGGTCAGCTGCACTGAACCACCCACTTCAGAAACGGTGACTCTAATCACTATGCTACATTACTCGTGGACGTAAAGTCTACTCAGCATGAGTAAAGACAACTACATGAACAGCACTATTATTTTTTTGGAAATTACTATTTTCTCCTTCCTGCCTGCCATCCCCGACCCTTCAGGAGCCTCAAGGTAGACATCCCTCTGCCTTTCACTCTGCCCGTATGACCCCGCATGAACTCCACAGAGCTACGGTTTACCCCCCCCCCGAGCGGAGATGGGGCAGAGCCCCCTTACCCCAACAATCAACTTTCGTTGGTCCGAGGGCCATCGGGCGGGCAAAGGCACATCAAGGGCACTTCTCCAGAGGCTCTATCTTCCCGGCGATGGCAGGCGTTTTTTCTGCTTTACTCCCAACCCCTACAGCGTAGGACCCCTGACGTCAAGGCGCAGAGCGCCAATGTCATGCTGTATGTCTGCAGCCCTTCCCCTAAACATTGGGGGGCTTGCAGTACTCAGAGCCTCCGCTCGGAGTCAGACAAGTGTTCGGGCTATAGCCTTAACCCTCCCCAGAGTAGGCGAGCTGTCGTGGGACGCTCAAGCCTAACTCCCCCCGGCCGGCCCACCAGCGACCCAAGTCTGCTCCTGAACCCGGGTCACCGGCGTGGAGCAAGGTGTGGCGTTCAGCGCCTCAACCCTCAGCGCCACCGGGCCGGCCTCGAACAGCACTATTATTAGTGAGCAGTTATATTCATGTAGCCATTTTCACTCACACTATTTTGTCTGCGCAAATGTAACCAGACTATTACTGCTGCACTATATTCACCGGATACCTGTAGGGTTCAGGCTAAAGCAACAAAAGTAGGGAAATTAGGCTTAGGGTTTCCAAATAAAACCACATCACCCCTAAAGCAAGTCGGGGTGGAGTCTTCTGGGGTTGTCCGTCCTAAAGCTCACCGCATTCTATACACTCCAGAAACACACGCACCTAATGGGGCGAGTTTTAGGGTTGACAACCCTAAGGAAGACTCCGCCCCTGATTTGCTTTAGGGGTTGTGTGTTTTAGGGTTGGAAACCCTAAAACCCCATTTGCCTACTTTTTTTTTTTGCTTTATCTTTTTTATCCCTCCTACGTGCCCCATCTCAGCCACTCCTTCAGGTGTGAGCCAAGGCTGAATCCGACCCATCTCACTCCCCTAGTCACCGTTCCAGATAGCAGCCGACCCCAAGGTAACCCCAATGCAACCTTGGCCGGTAGTACCCCTCTCTTCGAGGAAAGGCACCAGCCGGGAGTACAGACCAGCGCTAACGCTTGGCCCCAGGGTGCTGCTGGAACGGATGGCTCGCAGGACATTGATGGCCTCAGGCAGTCATCATCTAGCTGAACATGGAGCAGGTATTTCCACTTTTCTTGGCGGACCCTACGTTGAGTCTTGCAGTGCCTCCAGTCTCCACCGGGGGCTGCTGCAGAACGATGTCACCCTGTACCCACCCCACCCCAGGAGCGGAGAGCAGTCCTACAGACGCTCAATCCTCTCCTTCCCCTGCCAGGCCCTGGCATCCAGAGTCAGTTCCCGAACCCAGGTCGCCAGCGTAGCTCAAGGTAAGGCGCCAGCGCCTCAACCCTCTGTGCCACCGGACCTGCTAACACATTTGCCTTTTAATCGCTTCAGCTGGAACCCTAAATGTTGCGTTAAACAGAGTTTCTTTGTAAAGAATTTAGTATATATATATATATAATGTATAAAAAAAAAAACACTTCCCAGAACCTGCCCACATCAGCCATCCTCTCTCCCCACCCCATCCACTGGGACTTACCTCTGACCTGTACAGTACCCCATGCCGCCCCCCCCCCAATGGCAGAGCCCCCCAGGTTCCCCAGGCCTGGAAGGGGTTTAGTTCGGTCAGCAGCCCAGTGAGCAGTGCAGGGCCTGTAGAGAGAGGACATCATTTTACTACTGTTCAGGGAGGCTTTTCTCTCCCCCCCCCCACATTCCTATCCCCGAGCACCTCGTGGGCAAGGACTATTCAAGCAGGCACTCCACCCACCAATCATGGCTCTGCTGCACTGCCACCTGCAGTCACCCAGGTGGCAGTGTTGTGGCACAGCATAGACTTCCTCACCCAACTTTCCTGAAGATTTTGATTTTCTTCCGAACCCAGGTAAGCGATTGCACTATCACTGCGCTTATACCCCCCGTTTGTTTTTTTTGTTAGTGAATTGGGGTCATTTGGCCAGGACACCTGGAAATTCTCCTACTCTCCCCCAAGTGCCATGAGATCTTCAACATCCACCTGTATAACCACCAGAACAGGCAGACAAGACCTCAGTTTAATGTCTCATCCGAACAACAGGCATCTCAGGGGTGCAGACCCCCTCATGGTTCACTACAGTTGTCAACATTGGGATTTTTACCCAAAGTTCCTACTAGGGCAAGAACCCACAACCGTCCGTTGTTCCAGCCTCAGAGGAGTGTGTGCAACCTGCTGAGCCACTGACACTGCTGATCATTTGGCACAAACTAATTAGCAAAATAAAAAATGCTTGATTTTACTGCATTTTCACTGAGTAAATACGAAAACAAAGATCACAAATATGTAGCAATCTAGTGTAATGCAGAAAATGGTTAGAACGGGTGTAGCTTTTTGCTATGCTAAACCAGTTATTTAATACCCTGCATTCCGGTTCTGGATGGATTCTGGTTTTCTCCCATTCCCTAAAATATCTTTACACACACTCCTAGTTTACCACCTCCCCGATCATGGACTCCTTCATTACATTTAGTACAGTATTTGTAAGTTCAGGGCATGGAGGGGAGGCCTTATGAGGAGAGATTGGAAAAGCTTGGGCTTTAGTCACTGGAGGAGAGGAGGGATAGGGGAGACATGACAGAGGCTTTCAAGTATGTAAAGAGAATAACCAGGAGTGGAACAAATGAGCTGTTTAGGTTAAGGGGGGGAAGACAACCAGGGGCCACATGTGGAAGCTGGACAGGGGAAATTATACGGGGGAGCGTAGGAGGCGTTTTCACACTAAGAGGGTGGTGGAGCCGTGGAATGCACTGCCTGTGAGACTGGTGGAAGAGGGTACAGTGGAGGGCTTCAAGAAACGGTGGGATAGGTACAAGGGGGAACAAACAAATTAAGACCCTCTTGGGGGTTGGGGGGATGGTAAGGCGAGCAGCCATTAGGTTGCTGGCCTTCAAGCAGACAAGACAGACCATTTGGCCTATTCTGCTGGCTTTTAGTGTGTTAAGTTTTTTGGGTGATGTAGGTCTATGTGCAGCTTTACATGGCATCTGTGTATTAGGATCTGTTATTTTAACCCCGCCCCATTGTTCCTATATATTAATCCATCCTTTTCTAAGCTGCTGGCTTTATTTTTAGTGCACCCCTCCACCCCACTTTCAGGGCCACAGTAATAGGAGAAAAAGTAGAGTAGCAGTCCGGCCTGAGCTCAGGAGGGGCCCACATGAGGAGCTGGCATTACTCCTGCCATTAGCTGGTTTGGAAAACGAGCCCGTTTCAATCGACTTGTCCTGGGCCCCAAAATTCATAACTGCAGCCCTGCCCACTTTCACCCCTCTCCTAGATTCTCCCCCACCTAGAAACCAGCACTGGCTCAGTACGCCTTTCCCCAGGTGATACATACCTTGCGCATCAGGGGAAGGGACAACTGACCGAAATCAGGGACACATCTTTTAACATTGGATCAGCTGAGTAAGACTACTATATTGTGTGGCTTCATGTGAATAAAAAAACATTTCTGTAACACTAATGCCGCCTGATAATATTCTAAACTTCAAACCCCCTACCCTATACTCCAAACTCCTACTCTTCGGTGACAGAAATTACAAACTTAAGAGAGAATATCAGAAAGAAGCTCCTGAAAAATCAGTGGTATGGGTAAAGAAACTGTAATCAAATTAAGTTTATGCTGCGGCCGCTTGATTTCGAACAAAAGGGAGCCAACCACAGAGGCTGGTTTTGCCAATTTAATCAAATGCAGATTATTACTGGAAAATTAAAATTACAAATTAGTCACCTGGAGCCAACGGTATACCGATAGCGATTATACCAGTTACACCCCTGAATACAGACCTGCAAATAAACATAACACGTGTAATTTGCATCAAATGCACACGCTCCTACCAGGCGGGCCACATTTGCTGTAGCGTCTTCGGGCCGGGAACATAACTCAAAAGTCTTAAAAAGAACATTTCTATGACCATCATCTGAGTCTTACCTCACTGCCTCGCCATACAATGACCACGTATACAATATTTTAATTACTAAACCTCCACGGTCCTAAACCGATTGCTGCAGAATTTCCAAACGGGTAGCTCCACGCATAAGTGCTTGGCACGTGCTTCTCGCAGCTTCCGAAGACGGGCGCCAATAACTTACAAAGGGGGAAGGGAAAGAGGCGGGATGAGGAGCTCGAGAGTGATGCGTTTTTCCCATGTCTCTGACCTGTCCCAGACCAGGATTTCCTTTTATTCCTACAGAATGCTCTCTCCTTTGAGACGTCCTTCATGCTGTAAACTGAGCTTTGAAAGCAGAAATTCATAATATTCTAAGAGGTTAGATGAAACATAAACTTTGAACAAGTGAACAGAAGGCTACAAAATTTCTGGGAGACTCAAAGGGGGACACGTGAATGCCGGGAGCCCCACCAATAAGCTGTGGGGGTTTAGCTGCTCAGTGGTGAGTTTGGGGGCTATTAGTGAAAATAAAACACTTTTTTTTTTTTTTTTGTCACATCTTCCCTACCTCTGACTCCAGTGAAAAAAAATACCCCCAATCAGGGATGTGGGAGACTGTGGCAGGCCTTAAAGTCTACAGCCGCAACTAGGGTGGGCAACTGCCTCGTCAGTGCCATCAACAACCCACTCCATGGGGATTATTGCAATGTGCTGTGAACGATTTTTGTATAAAGACTGTGGATCTGCGGGCCCGTTTATATAAAATCTTTCAGAGTACATACCAGTTGAAATGACCTCCCTACCTGTCCCAAAGAAGCTACTAGCACAGCATCAACACCTTCAAACACATCATGTGTACCCACTTCCACACCCCCTTGCAGATTCCAACTGCATCTGTTCCCAAATCCTTGATGTTCCAAACTGCCTAGTCGAAGTCCCTTAATGCTGTCCCTGGCACTTTTTTCCTAAATATTAACGTGTAAATATGTCTGTACTGCAATTATTGTACTAAGATGCCTAGTGTAAATACTGGCTTTCACTTGCATGCAATTTTTAGAGGAAACATCAGCTGCTGTAACAGTCCTCCATGGGACCCTGCTGGAGAATGGGTATTCAAAACGTGTCTGTTCAATTCCAGTGTTCACAATTTTGGTAAAGAACAGAACTGATGGTTACACAGCGGAAGTAGGGGGATGTATTCTGGACAATATGTTTGGATATGTGCCTATGTTTTTTTTTTTTGTTTTTTTTTTTTCAAGTTTATTGCATATTTAGGTACTGAAACACATATCTCAAATCACATTACAATTAATACATACAGTATTCATTACAGTGAGGGAGTCTTTTCCTATACAGTAAAACACTTTATATCTTATACACTAACATGAGGTCTGGCACAACACTTAATTATCTGACACAATCCAGCTCCTTAGTATCACTTGAATCAATTTTGTTGGTACATGGTACATTTAATATGTTCTACTCAACATCTGAGTCCCTTCCCTCTTATTACGTCCTATATCCCCTCTCACTCAGCTCTATCCACTTCATCCCTCCTCTCTATTACTTCTGAGGCTGCATTTCCCTGTCAGGATCCATGGTGTCTATCTGCTGACAAACCTCGATGTTCTGGAGTTTTGTGTGTCAGCTCCTCCATTCCTTGAATCTCTTATACAATCTTCACCCACTGATGGGTGGTAAGGGGATCTGGGGTGAGCCACTTCATCGTAATTGCCTTGTGGGCAGATGTCAGCAATATGTTCCATAAGTATATCTTATCCCCTCCCCTTACTTCCCTGGGCAAAACCCCAAGTATCAATTGCTTTGGGCCTATGTGTTCTGCAATTGAGAATAGTGCAATTAATTTTCGTTTTACTTCTTCCCAGTATTGAGTCGATCTTGGACACGACCAAAACACATGTAGATAGTCTGCCCTCAGGTCTTGGCACCCTCTCCAGCATGTTGGTGGGCAATTCTTCTCCCATTTACTCTTAACACTTGGGGTTATGAAAAATCTCATTCAAATCTTCCATTCAGACTCTCTCCACATCGGGGAATACGTGGTTTTATAAATTTGAACTTAGCTACTTTCCCACTCCTTATCTGTGATTGGCTTGCCCATCTCAAGCTGCCATTTATTTTGGGGTCCTATGGCCTGACTGCCCTTCCTATCCCTCAGTGCCCTGTAAACAGCAGTTATATGGCCCTTTTGTCTTCGTGAGGACATTATCTCTTCTGTCACCCCCCTCAGGTTGGCCAGAGCCTGGTTTTGGATCTGGCGACCCTGCAGTGTTTGTATGTATGTTCTGATCTGAAGATATCGAAAATGGTCGGCCTGTCTAAGTGTGTATGTTTCTTTAAGTTGAGCAAACTCCACCACCAGAGTTCCATCAAGGAAATCCCCCAGAGTACGGAGACCCACTCTTTCCCACCTTCTGAAGGTGAGGTTCTGTTGTGCGAGGAAGAACCCCCCCATCCCAAGCAAACCACCTCATGGTCCATAAATCTCCAGCAAGTTTATGTTTAGACCAGAGCCGCTTTAGTGCCCGCAACGTGTTTCTTACTGTAAGCAAGAGCGTATTGCTATCTTGGTGTGGCGTTTCTGGCATCGCCACCCTAGCCCCCAGAGGCACCCCCTCCGTGGTGACTAACTCCAATGTCTTCCAGCGGCAGGAGTAGCCCTCTGTGGACCACAGCAAGGCCCCTATAAGCTGAGCAGCCAAGTAATAGTCCTCCAGGTTAGGGAGATTCTGCCCCCCCACCCCGAATTTTATATTAGACTGCATGATCTGTTTCTTGACTCTAGGTCTCTTGTAGTTCCAGATGAATTTGGAGACCACCCTCTGCCATATTTGAAACTGGTTATGGTGAATTCTTATTGGGAGGCACCGAAACAGATATAAGAATTTGGGTAGGATGTTCATAGTGACTGATTGAATTTTCGAGTGGAGGGGCAAATTCAGCAGATCCCATTTCTTAATGCCTTGTCTAGTCTGTTTGATCAAGGGTTCAAAGTTTAGGGCATGTAGGTTCGACAGATTTTTTGGAATTTGGGCACCCAGATACTTTATTTTATGAGCATTCTACTTCAATGGGAGTAATTGCTGTATATTAGTGGAGGAGTTATAATAAAATTTAAGTATGTCTGTTTTTTGTTTATTGAGGGCATAGCCCGAGTATTGACCAAACCTATCCAGGATGGTCCACAGTCGGGGAATAGCTTTGTCTGGGTTGGTCAAGTATAGTAGAACGTCTGCCTATAGAGATATTTTATGTTGTTCTCCCCCAACCACCACTCCGTGGACCTCTCGGTCTTCCCGCAGGGCCTGGGCCAGGGGCTCAATATAGAGAGCAAATAACAGTGGTGACAATCGGCATCCCTGTCTGGTACCTCTGCTAAGTTCGAATCTCGGCGAGATCCCTCCATTTACTCGGATACAGGCTTGTGGGGAGGAGGTACATATGGCTCCTATGGCACTCACAAAAGATGTGGGGAATGCCATCCTACGTAAAACCACAAACAGGAAGTTCCACACCACTTTGTCAAATGCCTTTTCGGTGTCAAGGCCCATGATGCAGGTGGGTATGCGTCCTTTGTTTACTATGTCTGTTATGTTAATGGTACGCCTCACCCCCTCCGGAGCTTGTCTGGCTTCTGTGAACCCTGTCTGGTCTTGTTGAATTATTTTTGTTAGACTGGGATTTAATCTAATAGCTATAGCTGCCATGAGGATTTTATAATCAACATTTAATAGGGATATCGGTCTGTATGAACCGCAGTCCTGTAAATCCCTCCCCTCCTTGGGAATCACAGAGATGGTCGTATAGTTCCACGACGGTGAAACCCTCTCTCCCTCCCTCTTGCCACACCTGGTTAAATACCAGTTTAAGTAAGGGTATTATTTTGGCAGTGAAGGTCTTATACAGCTCGCTACTAAAGCCGTCTGGACCCGGGCATTTGCTGCTTTGAGGCCTTTGATGATTTGAATTATTTCAGTGTGAGAAATCGGCGTCATTAACACTTGCCTCTGTGACTCCGTGAGCTTTGGCAAATTTAATCCATTTAAGAAGTCCCGCGTTTCCTCGGGGGAAGGCCTGATCTGGTGCTCGATATAGCTGCTTGTAATATGCTGCCATAGATTCCACAATCTGGTCCCATTTATGCGAGATTCGTCCCGTGACCAGGTGTCTAAGGCTTGTGACAGTTGCCTTCGCAGCCCTCTGTCTCAGGCGATAGGCCAGCAGTCTGGTGGCCCTATGACCCCCTTCATAGTAGTTTTACTTTAAATAATGCAGGGCTTTTTCTGTTTGTTTTTTGTATTTGTTGTAGCTTGTCTTTAAGTTTCCTTATATTTCTTTCCCTAAGTTTACAGATATTAAGTTTTTGTTGTTCTTCCAGGATCCTTAGTTGGTGCTTGAACAGTTCTAATTGTTTAACCCTTTCCCTCTTTTTATTTGTTGCTACTGCTATTACTTTTCCTCTAATAATCATTTTAACTGTATCCCACATTATTTGTGGGGTTATATCTGAGTTATCGTTTACTTGCACAGTCTGTTCAATTACCTTCCTTATCCCCTCTTTCACCTCCTCATCTCTCAGCAGACTGGTGATCAGTCTCCATTGTGTATTTTTTTTTTGGTAACTGAAGCTCCAGGTCTGCTATAATTGGCTGATGATCCGACAGTGTTTCTGTTCCCACCGTCATAGAGTGGAATATGTGTAGGTCTCTGGCAAACATCCAAAACATGTCCAGCCTCAAGTACACTTTGTGCCTCGAAGAGCAGAAGGTATAATCCCTTGCCGAGGGATATTTCTCCCTCCATACATGCACTATCCCTATGTCCTCAATTATCTTCCCCAATAATCTTACAGTCCTGTTATTTGTCATCGGAACCCCAGAAGTGGAATCCAACAATCTGTTCAAGATAAAATTCCAGTCCCGTCCCCCCCGCAATAATGACCCCCTTTGCCTTCTCTGCTATCCTTGTGAGTAACTCTGTAAAAAAGGAGATGGGTGAGCCCGGAGGAGCACACACATTCACTAGGGTGACTGGCTAGTCTTGCACCTTCCCCACCACCATTATATACCGGGCACCAACGTCTGCCACCACCTCCTGCTCCTGTATGAAGGGAATGGAGTCAGACAGCAGGATGGCCATTCCCCTTTTCTTTCGTCTATCCAGGGACGCATCAAACAGTTTCAGGAATCTCTTATTTTTTAATTTCTGAATCTCCAAATGAGTTAGATGCGTTTCCTGAAGAAAGTTAATCTCACATTTCTGGTCTTTCAGAATTTTTAGTATCTGCTTTCTCTTTATGGGGTGATTAATACCATTCACATTATATGAAAGCACTCTTGAGTTAACTTGGGCCATATTGACATTTAGTATTTACGTTTACTGCATTATTCTTACTTTTCTCCTTATTTAGGACTCTGCCTTCCCTCCTTCTGCTCTGAATTGTATCTCCTGTGCCAGACCCAACACTCCTCTTATTTGTTACTGACTCCCCTCTGTTGCTACTAGTCTTTCTTTCCAGTGTAATATAGGGCCCTTCTATTTGTTTCAATATTTCCCAGCTCCTAACTGTGAGCCGACTTCAAATGTGTATAAACTTACTATCAACTTTTCCCAACTAGGTGGGAGTATAACCTTGTTTCCAATCTTGATCTCATACAACACAGTAAACAAAACATTACAACCTTTAACTCTTTGATGTGATTTCTTAATGGAAGAGGCATCCTATCCCCCCAGGCCCAGTTTGACCCTGGAGAGAGGGGCCCCCCATTTCCAAGAGAACTTGTAATCCTTGCATCTCTGAAGTTGGCAGAGCCCAACCCTTTAAGTTGGGCAAGGAGTGCTGGGATTCTGGGATCATCTCCCAAGGCCCCCAGACTTCCTAGGTCAGCCCACATTAATGTCGATGAGCTGGTGTGCGTCCCCTTCGGTGCGCTTTGCCCTTGTAGGTGGTATGGGCTATGCCTCTTGTCCCACTCAGCCCCATAGCGCATATGTGCATCATCAGGAATATTCCTCTAGTCCCCGTAGTGCATATGTATGCGTCCGATTATTCCACTTCATCCTCATCCCCAGGCGCATATGTGCGTTCATGCACTTCTTATGCACTTTTTGGATCAACCAATCAGGGATAAGGTTATTGGAAAGTGCAGGTCAGTAGGAAACATTCCTACCTACCAGAATACTGACTTTAAGATAGGGGTCACCATTAAGTTAAATAGAGTAAATTACTTTTTTTTTAGGTTTTAATTTGGGTTAAAAAGTGAAGAAAATGCTATTTTTTTTCTCCATTACTAGAAACGTGTGATCCCTGATTTGAAAGCTCTTTTCACTGTGAAAAATTAGTATGCTGGTGTCTGGGAGCTAGGAGGTCTACTTTTTTGTTTTAGTTTTTTGGGGATAAAAAAGTGTAAAAATGTGATTTTCCTCTGTTTCAGGTAGTATATAAAAAAAAAAAATGTAAATGCTAGAAATGTGTGTGACCCATCATTTGAAAGGTCTCTTTAATGTGGACAAATATCATGCTGGTGTCTGGGGTCTAGGAGGTGTACTTTTTATAATGTAAGGTTTTATTTGGGAACAAAATGTAAAAAAATGCTCTTTTTTATCATTTCAGGAACTGTACAA
This sequence comes from Neoceratodus forsteri, assembly GCA_016271365.2. Lineage (NCBI taxonomy): Eukaryota > Metazoa > Chordata > Ceratodontiformes > Ceratodontidae > Neoceratodus > Neoceratodus forsteri. The sequence continues at coordinate 262,089,851 of CM057451.1, read as the reverse complement.
AAATATCTGCAAATGCCACTAACATGAGTGACCCATCATTTTAAAGCTCTTGTTATTGTGAACATTTTCCGTGCAGGTGTCTAGGCGCTAGGAGGCATACTTTTTCAGTTATCGTGATTTGTGCGTCATGTGGGCAGTTGTGCAGAGCATTTTTCTGAATTCAGTTGGTTTACTGGCGTTATGTGTTGGCACATACCTTAGTTTATGGTCTGTTTTATTATGTAAAACAGCTCAGAAATACTCTAAACTGTGGCAGCGTAATGCACAGATGTTGGTGTGATGGAAAACCATCATGCAACAGACACGTGCCACTTCTAAGGTGTTTTTTTGAGTTAAAAAAAAAAAAAATTTACATTTTCATTGTTACATGCTCTGTAAAAACAGTTAGTGCTACTAACATGTGTGACCCCTCATTTTAAAGATTTTTTTTATTGTGAATAAACTTCGTGCTGTAAGTTTTGTGATAGGAGTTATATTTTTTTACTGATTTATACTCCCAAGTCAGAGTGTTACCATTTTAGTTCCGAATATTCTAACTGCTCAGGAAAACAGCCATTTTTACACAGGAATACAGCACTCACTCAAGATTCCGTTCTAGAGCTGAGTGAGTTATAGGAGCAACTGTAAGATCTCAGTCTTTGCCTCTGAAGTACCATCAACATCAGCAGCAGCATTAAAACCTTTTTCATTCCGAAAAGTGTTCTCATTCCACTTCCCCCCTCCATCCCGATCCTTTTATGAGGGTAATTCCCTCCAACAATCTAGGTATGCCAGGCAACCACCCTGCAAAGATGCTGAGAGTAGCAATAATTACCTTTCGCTTCCAGCCAGAGCATACAGTTGTATTTGTTTTTGTTATTGATATTCTCCCGCCTCAGAATACCTGTCTTGTGTTATGCGAGTTAGTCCCCCAACTGTACAGTTCAGGCTCTAAAAAGATCACCCCGGTATTCCCATGAAAGTTCACAGCCGCTTACTGGCCCCGGAGCTCGAGCGTCCCCCCATCACATTTATGAGAGGCCCAGGCTTCACCAGACCCATGTGTTTCAGTCCATTGGGAGCCCAGAACTGCCACAAGTTGTTTTATTTTGATGGATCTGCTCTCCGACAGTCAAATCCCCCCCCCCGGGGCCGAGGCACATCATTGACAAAACTTTACAATTATTAGATTATTTAGGCTGTTCACTACCGAGGAAACAGTACCTCTTTGCCTCACATCAGGGTCCACGGGGGTGATGTCCGGGGTGCCCCAGTCCATAACTCACTAGTGGCCATCCTGTTCAGGAATCTACGCTCGAACACAGGACCTCCATCTCCTCCTGTTCGGTTTCTTCTCTTACTGCCTGTGCGATAATGCCCTCCAGCTGGATCCACAGAGTGTAGGGCCTCAGTAATGCAGCGATATCAGCCTTCGGGGTTGATGGTTGGAACAAATTAACTTGATGTGGTTTCATCTTTCCATTGCGTGTCACAGACCATGCGGCTCGTCTAAGCTCTTTCTCCAGTCGCTCTTTTTCTAATTGGGGCACTATTATTCCCAGTTGCTCCAAGAACCGAGAAGCTGCTTCTAAGTCTTCAAACACCCTGTTCCCCTTGTTGGTCTCCACTCTCAGGCGAGCTGGGTACAGCGTTTGAGCCTTCAAGTTCTTCGCCTGCAATTGCTTCAAGACTGGCCACATTGCATGTCTACCCTCTTGCACTTGCGATGTGTAGTCGTTATCGATGGTGATTCTGGATTTGCCAAGGATGATGGTTCTCATCCTCCAAGCCCTACAGAGTATTTCTTCTTTAGTGCCATACATGGTCATCTTGGCGACAAAGGATTGAGGATGGACATTAGGGTTGGAGGGCCGTTGAACGAGTGAGCGGTGAGCCCTGTCCATAGATAAGTTGAAGTCTGCTGGTAGTTTCAGGGCATCCCGCAGAACCCTCTGCAGGAAAGTAATTGGATCTGGTGCTTCCTTCCTGCATCTTTGGGGGTGCCATATACCCTCAGGTTTTGGCGTTGGCTTCTCCCCTCTAAATCATCTAGCTTGTTCACCAGCTCCCGCTCTCTTGCCAGGAGGAATAGAAGCAACCAGTCATGTCTGTCAGACTGCTCCATCACGGAGGTAGGCCCCAACTCCAGCTTATCTGTGCGATGTTCAATTTTGCCTATATCAGCTCTCAAAGCTGTGAGTGAGTTATCTGTTTTAGCCACTGTTTTGTCTGTCTGCAGAATTGTCTCCACTAGCTGAGTACAGCCCTCTTCTGTGCTGGTCGAGGACATCGTGCTTGGCTCATCTTCGAAGGGCCCAGACATTCGGTTTGATTTTTTTCCCCTTGGAGCATGATTTGAAGCTTCTGTGCCGGGGTCTGCGGGCCCTTCACCATAATTGTTTTCAACCATGTCGCTTTAGCTGGTGATTGCATTTTGTTTACCGGTAGATGCCATTCGATATTAATCCGGGATGAAGAGAGCGATGAACTATGCTGCCACCAAGCTGCTGACATCACCGGAAGTTCCCAATATGTGCCTATGTTTAAACCAGGTTGGGGGGAGTCCCTGACATTTGTCAAGAAGAGCAATTAGTACATCAGTAAGGCAGCCAGCAAAATTACTACCACTGCCCCTTGACTTGAGACAGACTGATTTTGACTTTTGAGACCGTAAACTCGCCTTTCTTTCTCAGCTCGCTAGCTCGCTCATCTCATCTGTTAGATGCCTGAAGTACACTCATGCCAAAGACCATGGCTGTGCACTACTGCCTCATCCATCTCACAACACATCCCATCAGGCAGTCAGTCCACAAAGTGGGCAACAAACTGATTTTTAGCAAAAACAAAACAGGTGGAGAGCAGAGAGCTGGACCTGGAGAGTGACGAGGGAGTCTCTCTCTCACTCATGCACGGCAATGGCACCTTCTATTCCAGCTGGCAGTTTCCATCCATCCAGTCCCTGGCCGTAACACAGCACTGACCCTTGGTTCCAATCTGATTGAACTGAGATTGGCTGAGCCAAGCCATGACCTTTTACCCGGTCCAGTCTTGCCTGCAGTTGGTGGTTAATTTAAAGGCCACTGGTAGGTGGTGCATGGCAGGAGTGGGCCGATCGTAAGCTGCTAGGGATTGTGCAGTGGGCGGATGAATCACCAGCTAGCCTAACCGAGACGGGGGGGGCTGCAAAATCTCAAACCGGGACAAAATCCCAATTTTCAGAAATCCTTCAGGGCACTGGGACAGCACTTTAGATACCGGGACTGTCATGGCCAAACCAGGACATTTAGCCGCTTTAGAACAGAATGGCTTCCACAGTGTTTTGAGCTTGTTACTTCATGTTTGAGGATGTGTCCCTCATTATGAGTCAGTGTCCCTTATTTTGAGGGTCACTCATTTCAGTGACATCAGGCTGAGAGGTATGGTTCTTCCAGCCTTCGGACTTAAAATTTTCCTTTATTTTTTTTTAATATGCTTTATTTTGAAAGTAGAACAATCAAACGCCACGACATGGGAGCGTGGCCAGCAGCCAAGCTGAGAACAGCTTTCAGAGTGAGCTCTGCATCTGAATCACGACTAACTGATTTTACAAAAAAAAAATAACTGCTTCTCGTCAATAATCAGATTAATATTCTAATAGATCATCTCATCGAGCTGAACAGTTTGATATCTTACTCATGCTAATCAGACCTGAACTTTAATAATAATGGGGCGATCTAACAAGGCGATTGCTGGAAGTGAAAGTGTTCGACCAAAAGATGCTGAGACTGGGCAAAGCAAAGACCCAATCCCCAACGCCATAAACGAGGTGATACAACCATCTAACGCAGCCCTATTGAAGGCAGTTCAGAAGCTGGACAGCCGAATGGAGGATTTCACCTCACAATTCAAAATTCTGGATACAAAAGTAGAACAAGTAGCCCAGGACACCAAGGCAGCGACACACTCTGCTTCGACCACGATGTCCACCATGGCGGGCCTGGTGAAAGAAAATGGGTTGCTTCGCCATCGTCTAGAGAATTTAGAAAACCTCTCCCGGGCTGCCAATATCAGAATATTAGGGATACCAGAACACTCGGCGGCCGAAGACCCACAGGGTTTTTTGTGAGGTTTCTTACAAGATCTCCTGCAGCTGCCGACAGCACTTAATATTGTCAAAGCATACAGAATAACCCCACAAGGCTCTAGAAACCGCACAATGAGAGGCCTAACGATACCTCGTACTTTCCTGGTGATGCTGGACTCTGCAAGAGAAAAGGACATGGTAATTGCAAAGGCTAAGAGATCTGGAACCATGGACTGGGAGCAGAACAAGATCCATGAATTGCCCGATTTGAGCTTTGCGACTAGGCAACGGAGGAAAGGGTATGAAGCCACTCGGGCCCAACTAAGGCAACTGGGGATCCAACATGTGCTATTGTTCCTGGCTAGTCTCTGCGTCTTTTACGGAGGAAAAACCTTTCAGTTCTCGGACCCAGCTGAAGCTGTTAAATTCGTGGACCGGGTACAGAGGGAATTTGATGCAAAAAAAACAGAAATGGATAGCGACAATGAGGACAGTGAGACCTAGACTTTCTCGGAGGTAAAATCTCTTCGGTGTCACCCTGACTTACCTACTCGTTTCTCAGTGGGTGTTATTTCGGACTGTATTCTTATAAATCCGGAACTTGTAGTTCAAAAAATTTTTCTGTTGGAATACTCGGGAGCTATTTGCTCTTAAAACGGTCAGAACTTAAGTTTATTAAAACAAATATTCATAGAGGTCCTTAATACGCCTAAAGAGTGAGGTCTGAAATTTCCTGGAACTTTAATTGAGACTCTGTATTATTAAGAGAGCTAAAAGAATAGTTTAAAGGTTGCAAGAGTTTTGTTTTTGAAAGCTGATTAATCTGTTTCTACGTTTATAACGATGTGGACGGGAGATGTATCTCTCTGACTGATAGGGAATTCTATAAACATGCTTTGAACAGATGTCTGGTTATTCTCCTTCTCATGGCTGCATTAAGCCATATTGTATAAATATTAACTAATAGTAAATATAACAGTTCTTGATAACCCCCCAGTGATGTAACTTGTTATGGGGCTGAGCAATTGTTGTTCCTGTAAGAATTACTAAATAACATGTCATGCTGTTAGTCTTTTAATTTTAAAAGCCTGCCTATTGGTTTGTGTAGTGTGTACGTGCAATGCAATAAATCACTAAAAAATAAATTACAAAATAAACCAACCCCAAGACACGTTGCTTCATTGGCGCCCTGGGATTACAAGCAAGGTGTCGTGTAGTTCCCATAATGGTAGTTTACTCACCTGGTAAAGGTGATTATAAGAGCACCTTTTTACAGTACTCCGAGTCTCAAACACATGGGTTATCAAGCGCTCTTCTCTCAGGCTGATGCACAAAATAAATTCCAGAATCGAAATCCGATCTGTCTCCTCCCCTGTGTCAGTCTCCACCCTAGTAGCTCCTGAAATCCTCTGTACAAAATCTTCCAGAGCTTATGATGATCCTGAAAAATTATATATAATCTGACAATAAAGATCCTCGACAGCCTCCATTGGGGGTGCTGCCAGGTAGAAAAGCACGCAACACAGTTTGATGCCATGTAAAAAAAAACAATTATTTACTTTTCAGTGATTCATAGAATGTGTACAATCTTGCATCTGTATTGCTGGTGTAGAATCTATTGTTTACTACTGTACATTAATTGAAAACAGCATTGCACGTAAATCTCAGTATTCAAGTCATTTGATTTGTTATCCCACTTTGTCGCTTTTGTTATGTTCCTCCTCAATGGCTGGGATACGGAGTGCTGTAAAAAGGTGCTCTTACATAGAAACATAGACTTTGACGGCAGATAAGGACCGCTAGGCCCATCTAGTCTGCCCATTTCCCTACCTACAGGATAGGCCGCAGATCCTAGTTAACCAACAGCCTATATCTTCCTGCCCCTCACAATAATTGCCTTATGTCTGTCCCATGCATTCTTGAATTCTCCCACAGTTTTAGACCCCATAACTTCCTCAGGAAGGCTGTTCCATGCATCCACTACCCTCTCTGAAATAATACTTCCTCACATTGCCCCTGAACCGCCCTCCTTCTATCTTTAAATTGTGTACCCTTGTTCTTACAAGTCTCTTTTCTGAAAGATGCTACCTCTTGAACTTTGTTGATTCCCTTGAGGTACTTGAAAGTTTCTATCATGTCCCCCCTCTCCCTTCTTTCCTCAAGGGTATACATATTAAGCTCCTTTAGTCTCTCCTCATACGGCTTCTCTTGCAGACCCTGCACCATTTTAGTTGCCCTCTTCTGGACTGCCTCTATCCTGTCTATGTCCTTGTGGAGATGGGGTCTCCAGAACTGGACACAGTATTCCAGATGGGGTCTCACCAACTGTCTGTACAGAGGGATAACAACTTCCTGTTTTCTGCTGCTGATGCCTCTTCCTATACATCCCAGTATACCCCGGCCCTCCCTACTGCCTTCACATTGCTTGCTAACCTTAAGGTCATCTGATATGATTACCCCCAGGTCCCTTTCCTGTTTTGTTGTTGTTACTACCTCCCCACCCATTGTGTATTCTTCCCCTGGGTTCTTGTTTCCCAGGTGCATTATTTTGCACTTTTTTGCATTGAATCCTAGCTGCCATACGTCTGACCATTCCTCCAACCTTGCCAAGTCCCTTTTCATCCTTTCCACGCCACCTTGTGTATCAACCCTGTTGCAGATCTTTGTGTCATCTGCAAAAAGGCATACTTTTCCTTCCAGTCCCTCTGCAATGCCACTGATGAAGACATTAAAAAGGACTGGACCCAATACTGAACCCTGCGGTACCCCACTAGTAACCGCCCTTTCTTCAGAGTGGACTCCATTTACAATTACCTTCTGTGTCCTGTTGTCCAGCCAATGTTTTACCCAGGCTACCACCCTGGGACCCACTCCCAGGCTGGTTAATTTGACTAATAATCTTTTGTGTGGGACTGTGTCGATGCCTTGCTAAAGTCTAGGTAGGCCATGTCCACAGCCCTCCCTGGTCTACTACTTTGGTCACCCAGTCAAAGAAATCTATTAGATTCGTCTGACATGACCTTCCTGCTGTGAACCCATGCTGCCTTGGATCCTGTGCTCCACTGACCTCTAGGTACTCAACTATTCTTTCCTTCAGAAGTGACTCCATCACTTTCCCTACCACAGAGGTCAGACTGACAGGTCTGTAGTTTCCTGCCTCTGTCTTGGTCCCACTTTTGTGAAGGGAATCACATCCGCCTTCCTCCAGTCCTCGGTACCACACCATCCTCCCATGATTTATTAAAAGAGTAGCCAGTGGTTTCACTAGTTCTTCCCTTAATTCTTTTAGAATTCTGGGGTGAATTCCATCAGGTCCCATTGCTTTGTCCACCTTCAGTTTTAGGAGTTCTTGCAGAACCCTTTCTTCTGTGAAAGGACTGGGATCACCCCCCTATCAAGAGTGCTTCTGTTAATTGGATTAGGCACTTCCCCCTCCTCTTTTGTGAATACTGAGCAGAAATATTTGTTCAGTATTCCTGCTTTTTCACTGTCCCCCTCTGCCCACCCACCGTTCATTCTATTCAGCCTCACTATCCCTCCCTTTGTCTTTCTACACTCACTGATGTACCTATAAAAGGTTTTATCCCCCTTCTTAACTGAGTTGGCTATCTTTTCCTCAGTTTGGGCCTTTGCTATTCTGACTTCCCTCCCTGCTTCTTTCTGCCTTAACTGGTACAGCTCCCTGTCCTGCTCCTTCTGTGTTTCCTTATACTTCCAGAATGCTGTCTTTTCTTCCTGACTTTCACAGCCACCTCTCTTGAGAACCATAGTGGCTTTTTTTTTCGTTTTGATTTGTTTATTTGCTTCACACAAAGTCTTGTTGCCTCTGTGATGGCAGTTTTGATAATTCCCATTGTTGCTCCACACCTCCTTCTAGCCTGTTTGCTAGTGCTTTTCTGAGGCACTCTCCCATCTTGACAAAGACAGCCCTCCTAAAGTCCAGTACCCTCACTTTTGTATGGCTTGACTCTGTAGCTGAGTTTAACGTGAACCACACTGTTTGATGGTCACTTGTCCCCAGATGGCAACCCACTTCTAGATCTGAGATCCTCTCACTGCCCCCGTTTGAGAGTATGAGGTCTAAGATTGCTCCCTCACGAGTGGGTTCCGAAACTAGCTGTCTAATGCCTGCCACCTGTAGGGCGTCAAGAATGGCCCTGCTCTTGGATGTGGCTGCAGCAAATGTGCTCCAGTTAACATCTGGCATATTCAGGTCTCCCATCAACAGTATCTCCCCTTTCTCTGCCATTCTAAGAATGCCTTCCATCATATCCTTGTCCATTCCTTCCCCCTGACATGGGGGTCTGTACACAACCCCTGTGCGGATTGTGGTGCCCTTTCCAGTCTCCAAGGTGACCCACAGTGCCTCCTCTCCTCCCTGTTTACTCTTTGTTCAGTTGCTTTTATCCCTTCCTTTACAGAGAGCTACTCCTCCCTCTTCTCCCTGCCTGTCTCTCTCTGTAGGTTATGTAGCCTGTATGTTAACATCCCAATCATGGTTCTCTGTGTACCATGTTTCTGTGACTGCTACGATATCCAGGCATCCTCTTCCATTAAGGCCACCAGCTCAGGGAGCTTGTTGCCCAGACTATGGAATTGGTACTCATTACCCTCCATTTCCTGATGGCCTTACCCCTTTTGCCCCATCCCTGTCCTTCTTGCCTTTGTCACTTTCTCCATTTACCCCTGCCCTTCTCCCTATCGACACCTCCATGTTGGTGTTTGCCACACTTACTACCGTGATTGTTTGTGGGGGCTAGGATTTTCCTGCTCCTTTCCAGTGCCTCCCCCCTTGGCTAGTTTAAAAGCTTGCCAATGAAGCATTTAAACCTATCACCTAGGATCCTGGTTCCCCTCCCGGACAGATGCAGCTCATCATGCCAGTATAGGCTTGCATCACTCTAGGTGGACCCCCAGTCCCCAATGAAGCCAAATCCCTGAGCTCCACACCAGTTTTTCAACCACTGATTGAATCCCATGGTACAGAATACCCTAGCCTCTCCTATGCCATAGATGGGTAGCACCTCCGAGAAGGTTACCGTGCGTGCTACTTGACTAAGGCCCCTGCCCAATTCCACAAACTCTTCCTGCACTTCTCTAATCCCTTTCTTAGCCAGGTCATTTGTCCCTAAGTGGACAATGCCATCCAGCTCCCTCCCCTGTGCAGCTACTCTGGCAATCCTGAGGATTTGCTCCCTGTCCCTCCAAGCCATGGCGCCAGGCAAGCACCTTACCTCCCTCTCCCCTTCCTTGCCCAGTTCTACCTTCCTAACAATGGAGTCCCCCACCAGGAGTTGTTTCCTTCCCCTGCAGGGTCCCCTGCCACCCTCCTGTGGGTCTCCTTTGTGGAGGTTCCCAACATCCTCCTTGGTCTCCATTGTAGGTGCCTCCATAGAGGAACCACACTTTGCCAGAATGGCATAGGAAGTGTGGAGAGGTACAACTGGAGGGATGTGCCTCTGTTCCACCACCCTCACCCTCCCTGAGCCCACTGTGGTCCAACCGCTCCTCTTTCTGTGGTTCAACCGCTCCTCTTTCTTGGCAACCTCTGAGGCAACGGCAGTGGCACTGGTGGTCCCTGGATGGAAGAGGAGATCCCACAAATCCTGGCCAACTCAGCCTGGAGATGAGCAACCTCCTCCCTCAGCCCAGAGAGGTGCCTGCAGATGGGACAACACCGCATCCTCCAGAACATCTTCCGGAAGACTGCTGCTCCACAGCCACTGCACTGCACCACTCCAATCATGTCTTATTTCTGGCCCCTTAACTGTTTGCAATCCTTACTCTTTCCTCTGTTTTTTTTTTTCTCTCTCCTTACTTTCTGCCTGTGTGCCCTTTAAGCTCCTGATTGTCCTGTTCTGAGACAAGAATATCCTATATTTCTCAGTAGACCACTTACTTGTTCAGAGGCAGACCTCCAGCAGCTAGAGGGGGCCGGAGAGCTACTCTTGCCCTTCTAGGACGGTGGGTCCTTGGTGGTTCTGTGATCACTCACTTCCTGCCCCTAAACAGGAAGTTCCTGTTGTCAGTCAAATCCTGTGCCTATAAAAATAGAACTAGCTTTGGGGGTGGAGGGAAGGAGGGCAATATAGTCCCAGTAGAGAAGTTCAGTCACACAGCAGTCCTTTCTCTTGGTGTCTTCTGCCAAGCTATTAGCAGAATCTTTCTAAGGCAGTCTTTAAATGTAGTTTCCTTCTAGCTAAGCCACTCCCCCTACTTACCAGATCTTTCTACAAGTAATTTAAACCTCACAGCAGTCAAGTCCTTTCAGTCACCTGAGATTTACACCTAGATGACTCTTCAGTTACCCATTCAGTTCAGTTAACCCAAACACACACTTTTTTTTTTTTGTTTTGTATGTTAGTTTTTTACCCTAAATTAAAGGTCCAAATACAAAAGTTCTTCTACTTTAGTCCCAGTAGAGAAGTTCAGTCACACAGCAGTCCTTTCTCCTGGTGTCTTCTGCCAAGCAATTACAATCACTTTTATCAGGTGAGTAAACTACCATTATCTATTGCAGCTTTTTACAGCACTCCAAGTCTTAACACATGGGTGATTTATACAGCAGTATTGGACTGGTCTTGGGTAGGAGGAGGAAGATGACTTAACACTAACTGAATTACCTTGCAACCGAACTCTGAGTCTCCTGTCAGTCTGGTATCCAACCGGCAGAACTTGGTGAAGGTGTGTGGGGATGATCAGGTTGTTACCTGGCAGATCTCCCTTACAGACGCGGAGTTGTGTTCTGCCCAGGAGATAGCCACTGCTCTAGTGGAATGGGCCTTGATATTGGAAGGAGGGGTATTACTGCCTGTCTTGTAGGTTCGAGAGATTGTGTGTCTTAACCATCTGGCTATTGTAGCCCTTGAGGCCGCTGGGCCCTGTTTCTGCCCTTGAGGAAGGACAAATAGACTGTCCGACCTTCAGAAAGGGTACATTCGGGCCAGGTAGACCTGGATGGCTCAGGCCGGGTCTAGGCAAATAAGGGTGTCCCAGTTAGGGTCCCCCTCTTCTGGACAAATGGTAGGGACTGTAATTTCCTGAGTCATGTAAAAAGCATTAGCTACCTTAAAAATGAAGGAGGGAATGGGTCGGAGCACGACTCTGTCTGGGGAAAAAATGTTAGAAATGGCTTTCTATGTGAGAGGGCCTGCAGTTCACTAGTTCTCTTGGCTGATGAGATTGCTACCAAAAACACAGTTTTTATAGTTAGAATCGATAAAGCAGGGCCGTCCCGGTGGTGCTGAGGGTTGAGGCGCTGGACGGCACACCTTGCGCCACACTGGCGACCCAGGTTCAGGAGCGAGCTTGGGCCACCGGGGGTTGGTCAGGGGGAGATAGGTTGGAGCGTCCGATGGCTCACCTTCTCCGGGGTGAGGAGGGTCTTTCAAGCCGGCAAGCGGCGACCCCTGACTGAGGCTGGGGGGGCGACAGCAACCAATCAGTCACAGGGGCTGCTCCTTTGAGGAAGGAGGGGGAGGGACATTGCCAACATCGGCGTACGTGCCATGACATAAGGGCCTGCAACATCCCACAGAACAGAGGAAAACCCCCATCAGAGCCAAGAGGACGCAGTGCCGAGTCGGGTCCCGATGTGCCGGTGCCTGCCTACAGCCCCAGACCCTGACGAGATATGTAAGATTCGGGGGTCCGCCCCCACCCCAACCCTGCCTGGGGGGAGTTTCCGAGGCCAGATGGAGGGACCGGAGACTGTCAGGTAAGGCACCATCAGGGTCAGACTTCATAGGCGACCCCCGATGGGACAGTAGATGGGGAATAAAGAAAAATATAAAAAAAAAAAAAGGATTGATAAAGCAACAGACTCTAGGGGCTCGAAGGGCGTAGTGGCCAAGGTGTCTTAACACCAAACTGAGTTGCCAAGGGGCCATAATTGGCCATGGGGAATGTGTGATATTAGCTGCCACCTTTAAGAAGGACTGAACTAATGGATGGGCCCCAGGTAAATGTCCATCTGTTTCGCCCCTTATTGCCCCAATGGCAGCCATCTGCACCTGTAAGAATGTCAACGTTAACCCTTTATTTAATCCATTCTGCAAAAACTCTAGAATATGTACTATATTGCAATCTGCTGCCTTCAAATTTCTCGCCTTACACCAAGAAGCAAAAACCCAACAGCGACTGTTGTAAGTTCTGTTAGTGGACTCCCCTCCGTCTTGAACCAGTGTCCGCTACCTTACTACACTCTAATCCTCTGAGTGGCCATGCTGTCAGTTTCAGTGGTCGAGGGTCTTCGTGCCAGATCAGCCCTTGTCTGAGCAAGGTCTGGAAAGGAGTGAGTGTCATGTGAGTGTCTATTAACATCCTCTTGATGAGTGCGTACCACGTTCTTCTTGGCCAATCTGGAGCTATCAGAAGAACCATGCTGCCAGTGTCCCTGATTTTTTGCAGCATCACTGGAATCATGGATATCGATGGAAATACATATGCTTTTTGGAAATTCCGTGGGTTGGAAAGTGCGTGCACCCCTGCTGCTTTCTTGTCCTTGTATCTGGATATGTATACTGGCAATTGTGTGTTCGCTGCTGATGCTATGAGCTCCACTTGGAACAAACCTCATCTCCTCTGAATCTTTTCAAAGACGGTTCGGTTGAGTTGCCACTCCCCCTGTTGTAAGGATTGCCTGCTCAACCAGTCTGCCCTTATATTTAAGCTGCCTGCCAGGTGTACTGGTGTGAGACTGAGCAGCTGCTTTTCTGCCCATAGCATTAGCATTTCTGTTTCTTGAGCCATGGCCCTGCTTTTTGTTCCTCCGTTTGTTTATATATGCTATTGTCACTCTGCTGCCCGTACGCACCTTTATGTGGTGCCTTGAGACTTGAGTTCTGAAATGTTGGAGAGCTAGTTGAATGGCTCTGGTCTCCAGTATGTTGATCATGAGTTTTGTTTCCTGCTCTGTACACTTCCCTTGAACTGACTGCCTGTTCATTACAGCACCCCAGCCTAACTGGCTTGCGTCTGTTTCTAGGGTTCTTGTTATATCTTTCTCCAGCCTCGCTCCTTGATTCAAGTTGTGTGGGTCTGTCCACCATCTCAATTGTCTCTTTACCCCTGCAGGAATGGTCACTCTCTGGTTGTAGTTCTGTAGGTTGTAATTCAGCTGTCTAACATGAAGCATTGCAAATGTCTCATGTGCAATCTTGCCCAGTCATGTCAGGCAGCCATTAGACCCAACAGTTGCATCAGGTGCCATAGTGTCATCATGCTGCAATGTAGTATTCTCCTCAGTGTGTCACTAGTGTGGTTATACAGTTTTCTGACTGTCTGACAGTGCCCATTGCCGTGTTGAATGCCACCCCCAGGTGTTCTATTGTTGTCATGGGTGTCAAATGCAGTATAGCGCAGTGGTCTAAGGCTCTGAGCTGCAGATTTGGTGACATCCAGCAGACCAGACCTGGGTTTGAATCCCACAGCTTCCACTTGCATACTGTGTGACCCTGAGCAAGTCACTTAACCTCCTTGTACTCCCAGGTTGCTCCCGTAAAAAAAGCTTTCAGCTTAGTGTGCTATACCTGGTTAAACAACTAAATAAAAAAAAAAAAAATGGCTCTGATGGTTGCCATTTGTGACCCCTTTTAGGACCTTGCCCGTATCAGCCAGTCATCCAGGTACAGCACCACATGAATCCCCTCTGTGCATAGTTTTGCTACTAGTGGGGCCATGACTTTGGCGAACACCCAAGGGGCTGAGGCTAGACTGAATGGCAAGCACTGGTACTGGAAATGGTAACCCAAAATGATGAATCAAAGAAATTTCTGGTAGGTCAATCTGATGGGGATGTGAAGGTAGGCATCCTTCTGGTCTGTGGAGGTCAACAGGCCCCCCTTGCAGATTGCCGCAATAGTGGACCATAGCGTTTCCATTTTGAACTTCTGATATTTTACGAATTTATTTACAAATCTGAGGTCCAATATTGGTTGGAGATCTTCTGTCTTCTTTGGTACTAGAAACAACATTGATTAAATGCCAGAGTATCATTCTTGATTTGGAACTGGCTTTATGGCCTTGCAGTGTAGCAGCTGATTTAGAATTGCTCTGACTTGTGAGGTTACCTTGTCCCTTATGACATGGGATTCTATGTACCTCTCTCGCCTTAGGATGGCATTGAGTTCTATGGCATACCTGTGTGTAATTATTTCCTTGACCCATCTGTCCTTGACTGATTCAGTCCAGATTGCAGCAAAGTGTTGTAGTCCCCCCCCCCCCACTGCGTCCACATGATCCTGGACCTGGGGATTCTCACTGGTGGAATACCCTGTTGGACTTGTTTGGTTTGTACCCCTGTTTGGCATTGAAGTGGGCGCCATGGCCTCAATTGTTCTGGTACTGCAGCTTGTGATTGAAGAATTTCGGCTTGAAACTGAACGAATATCTATCTTGTCCTTGGTGATCTTGTCCTCTCTTGCCCTTGTCGGAATAGTGATGAAACTTGTTGCTCTAAAAGGATGGCAACGTAGCCTGCCCTCCTTGGCTGTCCTTGTCATCTCCCTTCTTCACGGGCAAATTCCTCTATTCCGGGTCCAAATACTTTGTCACCTGAGAACTGTAGCTTCATTACTCTGGATTTTGATTCTTGGTCAGCATTCCAGAGTTTGAGCCAAATATGCCTTCTGGCTCTGTCAGTAGATGCTGCTGATCTGGATGCCATCTTGAAGCTGTCAATTGTGGCATCAGCCACGTATTTTATTACTTGTATTGCATTATCCATGGTGGCCCTGTGGGTGCTTGTTTCAGGAATGTCTTGGCGCGCAGTTTCCAACCATCTGAGGACCACTCTGGATGAATAAGTGGCAGCCATGGATTCCCTCATGTTCATAACTAACATGTCATGCACTTTTCTTACAATATCATCCATCTTTCTATCCATGGGCTCCTTTAAGGCAGATGGGGACTCTAAAGGCAGCACCATCTTGTTACTCAGTGAGGAGACTTCCGAGTCTACCTTTGGGGCAGCTGACCAACACTTCTCCTTCTCATGTGCCAGTGGGTATCTCCTCTTGAAGGTACCCTTCTCCCTGGTCTTGACTGGGTTGGGTGCCTCCCATTCCTTTGCCAGTATGCTCTCTTGCATATGTGAAAGCAGGTGGATGATTGCTTCCTTTCCCTTACTAGGGGGTCCAACCTACTGTCTGGTTGTTCTACTGGCTCGTCAATCCTGAGCATTTCACAGACCACCCTGATGAGCTTAGGAATAATGTCGAAAGGGCATAGCTGGGTGGCCATATCCTCGCAGCCCTCTTCTTCCTCATCTGGGTCTTCATCCCCAGAGTGAGATGCCTCTAAAGAGTCATTTGGTATCGGATGACTAGCACCTCGTGGTCTTTTTGGGTGTGGGGTTTTGTCTGGGATACAGGGACTTTTGTCAGAGCCCATGGAATCTGTTCTCTCCAGGTGTTTTTGAAACAACTGCACCACCACACTCTAAGATGTGATGGATGCGCTGTCATACAAGAAATCCTCATCTGTGGAGCCTGAGTTTAGATTAAAATCCCTTGGTTCGGCATCTACCATGCATAGAGAACAAAGGTCCCCGGTATCGGAAGCCATAAGAATACTGGGGCATTTTCTGCATATTCTTCTAGCTGTAGCCATTATTATTTTCTGAAAATATAAGCACAAAAGGACATTGTGTGACAAGGTTGTGACTCATTGGCTAATTAGAACAGACTAAAGTCACAGTGCAAACCAAAAGAAAGAAATAACGCCTAGAAGATATACATCAGGCTTATTTCTTTAAAAAACCTTGCAGTGGCAGGATGATCTCAGCTTTTTTTTTTTTTTTTGCATTTACTATGCTTTTCCCTCCACTGCTGTCTGCCTGGAGCCTCAGCCCAGTCACCGACCTCAGCTTCCACCTCCTCACTTTGGACCGCGACCCTCCGATACCTCCTGGCTTGCCCCCCAGGGTGGGGTTTGTGGCACTGACCCCTAACAGTGCTGCAACGGTGGGGACTAAGTTGGAAGGCCAGTCTGGAGGAGGCTACTTGAAGCCGAGGTAGGCTTCATCAAGGGCAGCTGGCAGCAAGTATTTTCCTGTGTTTCTTGGGGGCGGGGACATGCAATGACATCCTGCATCCACCCCGCCCCCTGAGAGCTCTCAAATGCTGGTCGCTGCAGTGCCCCCAGCCTCCACCAGGGGTCCAACAAGCACCGGACATTCACCCCACCCTCTCCCTGGAGAAGGAGAGCAGTCCTAAGGACGCTCCATCCTTCTCCCCCCAGCTGGCCCTCCAATGACCTGGGTCCGTTCCCAAACCTGGGTCGCCAGCATCGCAAGCGGAAATCCAACTGCTGCGCCAACAGGCCAGCAGGATGATCTCATCTTAAATGCAGTGCTAAAATAAAATTCCTCCAGAAAATCTCGGCATAGCAGGTCTGCTTATTAAAAAGGGTTACTATTCCCTTAAAAAACACACCAGTATAATGGAAAGTTTCCTTAATTGCTGCAGCTAAAACGCTGCCTCTTTAAGAACCGTCCCCATAATGTCTTAGGGCATGTTTTGTCCCTTTAAATTGCTCGGTGTGCTCTCCAGCAGCCCTCTTAGGAGAGGGTGCACCACATGGTAGTCACCATCTTGTGAGAAGACAGGGGAACAGAATCCCCCAACCAGGCCCGAGCGAACTCTCACGACTGGTCCCTCTTGCAAGACATGGTGAGAGACAAGATGGCAGGCACTACAACTCGGCAGATCCTTGAAGAAAGCACACCATGGAAAGGCGCCAAACCAGGTAGTGAATTGGTCAGGGTGTCTCAGCAAACAAGCTGAGCCACGGCCGAGACTCACCCGATGACGGTAGCAGCCAGAATGGAGAGAAGGACTGCTCCCACCAGGAACTGGAGTGGGAAGGCAGACAGTCCTACAGATAAGGCCTGTGGCCTTCTGGCTTGAAAGTGCAACTAGACAAGGCAACAAAACGCCAGGGGAAGTTCCTGCTGAGGTCACGGTTGAACAAGGTAAACCGCGACCTGCAGGAAGAAGCAGATAGAAAACGAAACATGGAGCTCCTGTATCAGTGGTACTTCAACCTCGGCTGATTGCGATAAGTCAAGATGGTGCCCTGAAACAATCTGCAGTAGGCTTTGAGGGTAGGCCTCTGTAGCCATCTTCGGCAGAACAAGGTAAACCGAGGGGGTTCAGAGGAGATCTGCTTCAAATGCAGCCCAAGCTTGTTCATACATTAAAAACTATGCTGGCCTGGTTGTGCTGAGGGTTGAGATGCTGGACGCCACACCTTGTGCCACGCTGGCGACCTGGGTTCAGGAACGAGCCCGGGCCGTCAGGGGTCAGCGGGGAGGGAGAGGATTGAGCGTCCGGAGGACAGCTCTCCTCTCCCAGGAGGGAGGGAGGGAGGTCTCACGCTTGGTTTTGACTGGCCTCTGGCAGAAGTTGGAGGTTTGGCAAGCACAGAGCACACAGTCAGGGGTGGGGAGTGGTGACGTCGACGGTGATGCCATGACATCAGGGTGTGTGCTACTCCCCCCAAAAAAGGGAAAATGCTCTCCAGGCTCCGGGTAGATGGAGCACCGGAGCAGACCCCTCATAGCTTGCACCTGCCTGGCTGTCCGGTTCCCGAAGAAACTTGAATTGTTTGGGGTGTAGCTGCCCCACCTCGTCCCTGCCCAGGGGGGAAGAACCGCGGCTCCATGGGGTGAACTGGAAGTCCAGGTTAGGTGGCAGAAATGGGAGCAGACTCCACTGGTGCTCCCAAAGAGGCGGAGCCTGGAGAGGTGGGGGGGGGGGATAAAATATAATAAAAAAATATATATTTAAAAAGAAACTATGAAACAAACCAACCACAAATTTCCCTGCAAGCTGTTCTGACGCACCAGACAAAATCTGAACTATATAATTGGTAGCTAATCAAAATTTCAACACTAAATAAAGCAACAGAGGTGCTGTAAGCATAGCATGCTCGAAGTTCTTAACAAACAGCTAGCAAAACTACAAAAAATTGGAGTTTAAATTCTTGGTTAGTTTGGCACAGAGCCAAGTTCAAAGGTGACCAGCCTGGGATGATGCACAAAAAGAACTGAGGATTTTGGGAGCTGCAAGGGAGGAGACAGATTGTATTTCGATTCTGGAATTTCTTTTGTGCATCAGTCTGAGAGGAGAGTGCTTGATAACCCATGTGTTGAGACTCGGAGTGCTGTAAAAAAGTGAGCTAGGTAATTCAACCGGGCCTTTGATTATCTGGTCCTTTCTTGTATGGGAGCTAGCTTGCTCTACACAGAAGGACCCTGCGGCCCCCTAGTGGTCAGGTTCTTTCCTGTCATTGCTTATAGCCAACATGCAGTGAAATTACTAGTTCACATAACAGCAAAGGACCTCATTCTGTTTGGTACTTTCTGGTCATTGGAACTAGCTTATTATTTTTAAACTGCTAGTTCCTATAAAAAATAAGGACCTTATCATATTCTGCAATGTATTGGCCCTTTTCTGTCATTGGAACTGTCTGATACAGTGTGAAAGTGCTAGTTCCCATAACAATTAATTACCTCATTCTGTTCTGCGCTGTATTCCACTTTTTCTGTTGGCCCTTTTTGGTCATTAGAACTGATACAATGTGGAAGTGCTAGTTCCTATAACAGTAAATGACCTTATTCTGTTCTGTTCTGCACTGTATTCCTCTCTTTCTGTTGGTCCTTTTCAGTCATTGGAACTATCTGATACAGTGTGAAAATGCTGGTAACAGGCATTGTAAGCCCGTAACTGCATTGTAACAAGCATTTAGCATTGTAAATGGGGTGGCATCAGTAGAGGGGATGGTCACCAGTGGGGTCCCTCAGGGGTCGGTATTAGGGCCACTACTGTTCAATCTATTCATAGGGGACATTGCGGAGGGCCTTGAAGGGAGTGTGAGTCTGTTAGCGGACGATATTAAAGTCTGCAATAGGGTGGACATTCAGGAAGGGGTAGAAAAAATGCAGAGGGATCTGGAGAGGCTCGAGGCATGATCAAGGAAGTGGCAGCTTTCATTTTTTTTTTTTGTCGACTCTATGCTCCCTACCTTTGGGGCATCTCTCTCTCTGGTTCTGATGCTGAGCTCCGCAGCTCCACCGCCCATCTGAACCATCCTCCGTGATTCAGGATACCGGACTCTCCCATCCTCATGGAGATGCCCCAGGATCCCCAGTGAGAGGTGAAGGTATGGCCGATGTTGGACGTGTGGCCTTGGGCTCCTGATGGTCGCCATCGCCTCACCCACTCATAGGGGGAATTTTTACTTTTTAGTTGTTTCCCCCGAAGCTTGGGATGTGCAATGATGTCCAGCTCAGCTGGTGCACGCTTCTGTACACCCCCGAGAGACGTCCGCCGCAGCTTCGTTCCCCTACAGTCTTGCAGCCGTCCACTGTAGTGCCTCCAGCCACAGCTAGAGGTCGCCAGTGCATCAGCTGGTGGAAACCCCCCTCCTCGGGGAAGGAGAGTTGTCCATAGGATGCTCAATCCTTCCCCATCCCTGCCAACCCCCGACGACCCGGGCTCGTTCCTGAACCCAGGTTGCCGGCGTGGCACGAGGTGTGGTGTCCAGCGCCTCAACCCTCAGCACCACCAGACCGGCCCAGCAGCTTTCATTTAACATGGACAAGTGTAAGATCATGCATCTTAGCTACAGAAACCAGAGGGTGGGGGGGTGCTGTGGAGCACACCTACAGATTAGTCGTTTTGTAGATCGGCTCCCTAACCAACCAACTTTAAATTATTGAAATACAACTTTCTTGTTGAAAAAACAAACTTTCGTCGATTTACCCGCAATCTCCAAGTAATGCTTTGCAGTGTCTCTCTCATTAAGATGGGTCGAACGAATAAAGGACCTACAGGCAGTTCAAAACTGAGGCCTGTCGAAGCGGAGCAACATGAGGCAGCGGCGCTATCTACCCAGGGTACTGAACCCCCTTGGACGGCATTGCAGAAATCAATGAAAACCATCGATAGAAAAGTAGAGTCCATTCTAACCCGCTTTGTAGAGCAGGATAATAAAATAGAAGAAGCTGTCAAAACTGCCTCAATAGCAGAATCTGCAGCAATAAAGGCATTAGTAACAACTTGCAAGCTAGTCCAGGAGAACTCCCAGCTCCGATATCGTCTGGAGGCTATAGAAAATTCTCAGAGAGCGTCAAATATGCGACTTGTGGGTCTACCTGAGCATTGTGAAGGGGACAGTTTGCTTTGCTTTTTGCAGGGATGGCTGCCGGGAGCCCTGCAGTTGGGCTTGGAGCTTGGGTTGGAGAGCTTTATCCAGGCCTATCGAATTTCTCTGCGTTCTGCTGCAGCTCATGGAAACATGCCCAGGATTGCCTTATTGATTACATTCAGCCCAGGAGTTTGAGATCGGATTCTGCAAGCGACCAGAAGCTCTACTAAACTAAACTTTCAGGGCGCCACAGTGCATTTGTTCCCTGACCTTTCTTATGCTACCGGGATCAGGTGCAAGAAATTAGACGGAGTGAGAGCTAAACTCCGTAGTCTAGGGGTGGCCCATTCTTTGTTAATGCCAGCCAGGCTCAGAGTGCGTTATGGTGGTCATACCTATCAATATACAGACCCTGAAGAAGCAGGATGGAAAGCGGAGGCCATATCCGAAGAATACCATCAAGTGAAACCAGGGGAAACTCTCGAATCAGACGCATCTGATGAAGAAGAAACCTGAGTAGTTTGGGACTTATAACTTCTTTACATATATACATATATATATATATATATATATATATATATTATATATATAGATGACATGTATCAGGTTTTTATTTTCTTAAGCCCTCTAAGTGTCTGTTGTAATACGGGGCAGAATGTTCGTTTTATTAAAGCAATGTAGCTGAGCTTTGTTTAAAAACGTTTAACTCCCTTTCAATCCCAAGTTACTGATTCAAGTTAGTGGATTGATATATGGGGAGAATACACATAAGTCATTCGGTAACGTCGTAAATTGTCACGTAGGGGGTTAGCGTTTCTGATATTGTGGCACAGTTCTTATATCATAACTAAAAGTGTGTAAAAAGTTTGTTTGCAGTTTGGAAATAATGGTTAGTTGGGGGGAGACTGTAACTCAACACTTAGCATTTGAAGGAGATTTATTTTAGGAATGAGGACCATAACAACACAGGCTGTTGTAGCTAAATGTTTGGTTTATCTTTTTCTCTTGCAACAGGTCTCCTAAAGCTGTGTAGGGTGCAGCATATCTTGGACATTATTTTTCTTCTTGTATTTTATTTTAAAAAGGAATACCCCCTTATCCAGAAAACCAGATTGTACAGATTAATGTTTACTGGCACATTTGATGTATTGTAGTGATTAATATGTGATCTCTTACATGACTATACTGTATAATGTTGTTTTTAATGGTAAAACAATAAAATATAATAAAAAAAAAAGAAACCAGAGGGCGGGGTACTATATGGGGGCCGAGACCTGGAAGTTACAGAACAGAAAAGGGACCTAGGCATCACTATATTGAGGGATCTGAAGGTGGCAAAGCACTGCGAGGGAGCAGTGGCTAGAGGCAGCAGAATGCTGGGCCAAATCAGAAGGGGGATTACCAGTAGGAGGAGGGAGGTCATAGTACCCTTGTACACCTATCTGGTTAGGCCGCATTTGGAGTATGGGGTCCAGTTCTGGAGGCCATGTCTCAGAAAGGATGTGGGGGGCTGGAGCGAGTTCAGAGGAGGGCAACGAAGATGGTAAAGGGGCTCAGCCATCTGTCCTACAAGGAAAGGTTAGGGGAATTGAACATGTACTCCCTGGAGCAGAGGAGGGAAAGGGGGGACATGAATGAGACCTTCAAGTACCTGAAAGGTATAAACCAGGTGCCAGTGGGAAGCATCTTCCAGCTGAAAGGGAATCGGAGGACTAGGGAGCATGGGTCACAGATTGAGGAGGGACAGTTCAAGGGTAACATTAGGAAGTACTATTTCACGAAGAGGGTGGTGGATAAGTGGAATAGGCTCCCTGAGAACTTGATTGGTGAAACAACAGTGGAAGGCTTCAAAAGAGCATAGAACAGACACACGGATTGTTGAGGTGGGGGGGGGGAAGGCATGTCTAGCAGATAATCAGGCAAGTGGGCAGACTAGGTGGGCCTGGCGATCCTTTTCTGCCATCACATTTCTGTGTACTTCTGTGTAGTTCCCATAGTAGTAAAGGAACTTATTTTGTTCTGCAGAATTGGACCATTGTTTGTTGGTCCTTTCCTCTACCTGTCAGGCCTCCTCACTCCTGCCATCCTGGCTCGCTCCATTCGTTCCTCCACCCAGGGCCTCCTGGTGGTTCAAAGGACCGGGATGAAAACCTCGGATGATCACTCATTCAGGGTGGCCAGCCCAGTCCTCTGGAACTTGCTGCCAAAACCTTTGAGGGAGGCCCCTACAGTGGAGGCGTTTAGGAGGGGCCTAAAAACTCATCTTTTTAGCCTAGCCTTTCCTGCGAATGTTTTTAAAACTGTTTTAAAAATACAAAATATTTTAAATAATCTTACAGGCTGCTGATTGTTTTAAAATTATTGTTTTATAAACCTTGTTAAACATGTTTCTATTGTACGGCACCCATGGCCCCGGGGATTGGGCACATAAATATATAATCACTTACTTACTCACACTCATTGGAACTACCTCATTCAATGTGGAAGAGCTAGTTCCATAAGAGCAAAGGACTTCATTCTGTTCTGCACTTCTTGCACTGGCCTTTGGCCTCTGCTTATTGGCATCCCATTATTGTTATTCTCCCCCCATAAACCCAACTCACTATATAATCATCACTTTATTATACAGAATAAATGTAGCCCCTTCCCCTGTCTGTGGGTACACAAGATGGAAAACAGGAAAATCGTACACAAACACATTTCATGTATCTGACCACCTGGTTTTTGGGGTGACCACGTGGTATACCGGTCACTGCCATCGAGACTCTACTGCAAAGCATGGGGGTGAACAATAAACGGTTCAAAAACACTGACAACAGTAACGAAGGTCCACAAAGAGGTCTGGATCCAAATCATTTACTTTCAGTGCTATGGGCATAATTCTAGGAGCCATGTGATAAACAGCATTGACTGCATCCAAGGGATTATGGGACTTTCTACTGTTGTCTTTCCCACCTTTGCAACAGATTGCCATCCGCCATCCAGCTGCAAGTTCCAGTTAGCAGCAGAAGCCGCTATATTGAGTGGCTTTATTTCAGCCTATCGGCACCTAAACGCTCATGTGGAGTAGAGTTCCACCTATCTTTCCTACTGGGTCATCTAGCAGTCCCATGTCAGCAGACCCAGTGTGTGTGGACCAGCAGGATTGGGGGTCCTTGAGGGGAATCACCAGAGGGGGAGACACCTGAGAACCCCACCTAACTCCCTACTTGCAACCTCCAACTTGTTTCTAAACCACCTTATGTTGTGCTGTAGAAACAGCTAAAAAGTCTGTTTTACAGTCTGTAAGCTAGTGTCCTGCCTAATTTACAACCTGTATGTTTTTTAGTATTGCTGTTATGCTGCCTGGTGGGGTAGGTGGAACCTAGCACTATTGCTATTAGGCACTTGTGCAGCAGTTATAACTTTTGCATTGTTCATGTGCTGCTAGGCCGACTAGCACACCCTAACATATCATGGTTTATTTAGTCTGTTAATGATGATGCTACCTTATTGTTACATAGACCCCCTTTTGTGTGTACACTTCCAATTGTGCTGGTCTCAGTTGATGCTCCTTGCCACTCTATCTGGTTAAGCCTACACTTCAGTGAGCTTCCCTATCTGGGTACAGTCTATCCCCTTCGAGCTTTCCTATCTTGGTCAAACCAATGCTTCTTCTAGCGTCCCGATTCTGGTTTGTGCCTTTGCTCCTCATAACCCCCTTGTGTTATTGCCACATTACTTGGCACATCCATCATGCTGCTCCCTATACCATCTCTTCTCCCCTTCCTGCTTTGCAACTCCCCCCTCCACTGCTCCCCCTCTCCCCATCCCTCACCCTCCACCCTTCCTCCTTCCCTACCCTCTTTCTCTCACCCCTCAGTTCCCTACTCCCCATAGCATCCTGGGTGCTTTCTCCTACCTGTGCCTTGGCTCCACCTTGAAGCTCTCTTACACTTCTTGCCCCCCGTGCCACTTCTCCCCTCATTGCTAACTACCCTGCCTCATTGGCTTCTTCAAGGAAAATGGGCCTGCACAAAAATTAAGTAGCCAACAAGGTGAAATGTTGCACCATGTTACAAGTGTCAATCATCACGTCTAATAAACTACTGATGGAAACATGACTTTTGTGTGTGGCTGATGTATCCTGGATAGTACAATTTTTTTCTTTGTTACAACTGCTTGCCAGACAGCCCCAAACCTACCTGATCTTAAAGGGGGTGGAAGAGTACCCATCCAGATTTCCCAGTCCCTACCTACCCCACTACCTATTCCTCCTCTCACACCAAGCAACTCCTTGTTTCCCATAAACTGCTGGTATCCTTGTTACTTATGGTAGCCGGAGACACTGAACTTAACCCTTCCTGTATCGTGGACTGATATATCAGTCCAGAATTCCTATATGTTCTGATTCTGTTGGCAGCCTAAGGGTTACTCCTAGCCCCATCCTCCCCTTCTCCTATGCATGTCCCCAAAGGACTGTGCGTTTCCTACCTCAACATCCACACAGCCTCCTCCCCAAGCTAGATCAGTTGCAGCCCCTCATGGTCAACCTCCTGCCAGATGTCCTTATTATCTCTGCTCTCTCACAAGGTCCTAGTGTCTGCAGTATCCATCCCTGGTTATTCTTGCAGGATCATTCCAAGAGGGGTGGTTGTTTAAGCAATATACCACGAGAGGGTGTGGGTGATGCCAAGATTTACCCACGCCTGCTGTGGTTTGGTCACAAGGTTGCAGGCTGAGTGAGGAAACCACACTGGATGTGGGTACATCCTGTCATCACTCACACCCTTGAGAGGGATATTGCTATTAATACAACTGGAAATACTCAGAGTGAAAACGTTTTTTTCTGTGAAAGTGTTTATTTGTATTTTTTTTTTTTAATGGATACGAGGCATTGTACTCTTCCGCTGAACTAAATAGTTCTGAAATGAGGTTTGTAACTAGGATTCAAAAGAACTGCTCAGAAGCAGGCAACAACATGGTTGTACAACTAGTATGCTCAAGAACAGTGGTTAGAATCTAGCAACAACAACTTTTTGAACTTTTGCAAGGAGAAATAAGAAGCTGCATTTTTTGAAATCGAACTGTGCAGTTCTGCAATTTTACAGAGTCCTTGCTATTTTGATAGTTTTTGCATTCTTGTCACTTATCTGTATCTGTTTTTTTTTTGTGTGGATTCTCGCTGGTTTGTTGTCTTCTTTGTGTTGTAGTTGTCTTG
Source organism: Neoceratodus forsteri (assembly GCA_016271365.2). NCBI lineage: Eukaryota > Metazoa > Chordata > Ceratodontiformes > Ceratodontidae > Neoceratodus > Neoceratodus forsteri. The sequence continues at coordinate 262,064,457 of CM057451.1, read as the reverse complement.
TTTGAGGTTTGGTTCCTGCAATAGAGTGGACAATGTTAGTCTGCCCCCCCCCCCCGAGTTCTGTGATTGGTTGCTTATCTGGTGATGTTTGTGCTGATGTCACGGCGCCCCCTTCATTTGGGTTGGGCGTAGATGTTAATAGTGCCATAGTTAATGAAGTGGCTTAGGACAGGAAATGATTCCATGTGCCTTTGTCCTTACTGGTTATTTTGAGTCTGGTGACGTTGTTGGAAGTTTTGTGATGGGTGAAGTTCTTGCTGCAATTCTTCATTGACAGTGGAGTTTGCGATGGTTGGATGTTGCTAAAGTGTAAGTGGAGTTCTTATTCAAGGTTTTGTATTTGGATATCTTTGGCTTCTGATGCAAAGGTGCTGTATTGCTGGTCTGAGTGTGTTCATTGGGTGCTAAGTTGAGTACCTGTTGTTTCTGTCTGGGTTCTCGTTATGGCTGTTATTTGTTGGCTGCAGAGGATCGTTGTTGCTAGTGTTTCAGTTTGATGTGTGTGGCTTTTTTTTTTTGGTGTTGCAGTCTTTTTGGAGTGTGCATGTTTTTTCTTTTCGGGGCAGTGTCCTTGAGAGTTGTCGTTTGTGGTCTCTTGGCTGGTGAAGAAGGCTGTAGTGGTGGATGGTGCATTTGTGTATTCTGGGTAAAAGTATTCCTTTCTTTATGGTTAATTGCAAACTTGTAGCTGGGTTTTTGGGATCTGCTCGGGTTTTGTTCCGGATATTATGGATCCCCCACGTTGCAAAGTCACTGATGTTTGGTTTGAAGTAGCTTCTAAGTGAAGCTTCATTTTTATGGCCAATGTTGGCCACGATTTGTCTGGCTTGCATGCCAGCATCTGACAATAATGTCACTGCTGTGGCCCATAGTGAGTGATTAGTATAATGGTGTTCCAGGCCAGCTTGCTGACGTATATTAGGAAGCATTGTTCCTAAGAAATTTACGCCCATTGGTTCTTTTGTGTACCATATGGGCTGTTTGTCCAACTGTTCTTGGTTCATTTTTTTTTTGGGGGGGTGACAGAAAAGTGTGGGAGGGTCAGGGGGGAGCTTTGATATATTTATTATTTATTTATTTCAAATTCGGATTAATACCTTAGAGCCGGGGACTCGTTTATAAAAGGCTCCAAGTCAACAAGGCATACAAGACATTTACAGGTGATGAAACATTGCAGAACAGAAAGAACATCAACTAACAAATAGTATTAGTGTGCAGTTACAACATTAAGAGCAGGGTACAACAAGTGAGGAGAAACAGGACCACCCTTGTGGAGAAACATATTAATGCAGCATTAATTAAGTGCGATACAGTGTTTAACAGTCATTTTACAGTTCAGACTGGGCGCTTCCATTCTGCAGAAATGCAGTTTTAGCAGCCAAGGTGAGGCTTTGTCAAAGGGAGGTAGTAGGTGGTAGGAGGTGGACAGTTGTGGAACAGGATGGTGGGAGTGAGAGAGGATAGTGTTTGACGGGTGCGAGAACAGCTGTCTGAGGCCATAGGTTAACATCCCAATAGTGACACTGTAGTGCAGCATGAGAGAGGTGCTGCACTCCTGAGGTGTCATCTTTCGGATGAAACGTTAAACCGAGGTCCCATCTGCCTGTGCTGGTGGTAGTTCAGGTGGATGTTAAAGGTCCCATGGCACATCTCGAAAAGAGCAGGGGGATTTTTTATTGAAAACAGAATACATAACATCCAACAAAAACAAAACGAGGGAAAATCAACAAGAATCACACTGAAATTCAGTTATACACTCAGAAAATTGTCTACGTATATAAAAGTTGACACAAGTAATCTCAAAAATACCTTGCAGAAAAACATAGGAAATAAATAACTACCCTAACCAATGCACATGTCGCCAGAGATCATTAAACTTCCCTCTATCAAAAAACATATATTCCCTTTGTTTAAGCTGGGTCAGTGAAGCCTCATCACTGGCTAATAATACTGATGATAAGGTATTAACATGCTGTAATGGAAACTTATATCGAGCCTGCCATAAAATGGTATTTGAGGCAGGCAAATATTCAAAGTACTTGGATGATATTTCCATTAGAAACCTGTATATTCGCCTAAAATTAGACATTCATATTGGAGATGTTGCATAGGGCCCCAATTCCACCTGATAGAACAATCTCTCCAAAATTGTTTCACATAAGTGCATAAAATAAAGAAATGTTCCATCATTTCCTCCTGCCCCTTACACTCAGGCCTTAGACACTGCCTGTCCGTCAGTGGTTTATGTTTCCAATTGCCCTTCACCCCAATCTACCATGACAACTCAGCCACTGCATGTCCCACATATGTTGCAGGATCCTCCTATCCCGCAGAAGTTTTAAAGCCAAATCCAATTTGGTGGGAAGACATCTAGGAAAGTCAACCCTAAGGGTATGAACTTTTGTCATTAATGTGACATATAATGCCTTCCTTTGTGTGTTAAAATAATCAATTTTACTAAATCCCCATAATCTAAATTTTTTGCCAGTAGTGATAGCAAAGCCTGGAACAGAAACTGCCCCACAGAGTTTAGGAACCTCTGTAACCCAGGCTTCCTCAAAAGCCTGAAAGAGACCCCTAGTCCAGTGATCCCACAATGAGGTAGTGTTTTGTAGTGAAGAACCAAAAGTCGAAAATATAAAAAAAGAATGAAAAAAGACTTCCGGTGGAGCCGAGAACCAAGATGGTGGTCTAGTCGTGAGCTCCGCGATCCCCCCTCACTAAATCCCTAGCAACCACCGAGTTTTACTACCTTTGAGACCTAGAAAGAAGTATAATTGCAGGGACAGCGGCTAAAACGAAACAAAATTTGCTTACTTGTACACGGAAGAAAGTGGGAAAGAATAAATCCAGCAGCCGTGATGTCGGCCTGGGAGGTCTCCAACTCTGAGCTCTCAGTGGCCCCATCTGAAATCACTGAACAGATTACTGCAGCCCAGGGTAAAATAAAGAACAAACAAGTGAAGCTTGATACAATATATAAAGAACTGCTGGCATTTCGGGCGGAAATAAGACATGTATGGGGAGCTGCGAAGGGATGTGGAGAATTTAGAGCAACGAACAGATTCCACTGAGAGGCAGATCACTGTGGTAGAAAATAGGGTGGATGACATCGAGGAGTCTTTACATGAACTGCAAGATAAATATGCTCTCCTCCATTCCAGACAAGAAGATGCTGAGAATAGGGCCCGGCATAAGAACATACAAATTTATTGTATTCCGGAGGGCTCAGAGGGCCAGGATCTCCCAGATTTCATCACAACTGTTCTGAAAACAGCCTTAGAACTGCCTTCAGATATGTTGTTGGAGTTAGAGTGAACCCACAGGGCTTTGGGCCCACGACCTAATGATCCAAATGCTAGACCTCGGTCTATAATACTACGCTTCCTAAGTTATGCAGTAAAAGAAAAGATTCTGTCAGCAGCATGGCGTAAAGGGAAGATTTTCTACGGAGAGACTTGAATCTATTTAGATAATGATTATGCCCCCCAAACCATGCAAAATCGGAGGGCATATGCGGACATTCTCCCAGTTCTAAAAGAAGCAGATATTAGATGTTCTACCCCTTACCCTGCTCCGCCTCGTTGTGCAGCCCCCAACTGGCAGGAAAGAGTTTCGCTCGGCAGAGGAGGCCAGGGAAGAGCTTCTCAAAATGGGGATCCAGATTAAGAAGAGGGTCGAGTTAAGGTCTACGGTCTCACAGAGGGTACCCAGATGGCAGACAGTGACTCCACGTGAAGAACGTCGACAAGTGGGAGAGCAGAGACTGGACAGTCTGAAGAGCCAACTCGCTACATTTCGCAGACCTACCCGTGGCAGAACCTGATGTAAATTTAGAAAAACATGGAGAAGTGCTCAGTGAATCTAGTCTACAGACAGACCTTTGGAGATTTTATTTGCAGAGTCTAACATGACTGGGACTGAGGCCTGAATCCAGGATGTTGCGCAGAGACGGTCTCAGGCTGGCATAAATTGGCCTACAATGGAACTCTATTATTTCTGTTTCGAGCAAATATATATGGCTTTATGACTATAAGGAAATGAAGGTGAAAGAAGGAGAGTTTAGTGTACAAATAATAGGAGATATGTATGAAAGCCTAAAGTTTACAAAAGAAAATTACAATTTGAAACTGAGGGGGGAGCCTGTGATTACCGCCAGGCTATTAGGCTTATGTTTGAGTTAGTAGGGCAGCAAAACATTATATTTTGTTTTATTTTTGGAATTCATCTTATCATTCTGCCCATTTTTTGTTTCAGCCTTAGAGGGAAATTACACCCTCGGGAGGCCCGAGAGCAGCATGCACCCGGACTACCTCTGGTTCCTTCCATTGGTCTGGAGGAACATTTAGGGAGAAGGCAAAGAATCTCCCCTACCTTGGAAGTCGTAGTTGATGTACATAGTTCAAGTCTTGAGGTGGGGTTTCTCCTCGACTTTTGGTTCACACACTTAGTTGTACGGTTTGTACAGACTAACACATTTAAAGTATGTAAAAAAATAGTTGCACCATTTTTTCAGTTGCATTTACAGCTACAGCAGGATAGCAGGGTGGACAGTAATACTCAAATTAAAGATATACATGGGTGGAATCGTTTTCGAGGGAGGGAGGTGTGGTGAGAGGTTAAGGGATATGAACCAAGGGGGGGGTGCAGGGGGGAGGTCCAAATGCAGCATCATCTTCTATAATGGCAACCCAAATTATTAGGGTGTTGTCCCTAAATATAAACGGGTTGAATAACCCGATTAAAAGAGCAAGACTCTTACAATACCTAAGGAAACATCCATCTGATGTCATATATTTACAGGAGACCCATTTGACAGATGTCGAACACTCTAAATTATCGGGAAGGGGGCGATATCGGGTATATGCTTCGTCTTTCCCAAACAGAAAACGACGTGGGACAGCAATTATGATTCCCCAGACCTTCCCTTTTCACCTATCCTCACAGCTCACTGATCCTCAGGGACGGTATGTTATCCTTAAGGGGACTTTGTTCGGGAAACAGGTAACATTGGTGAATGTGTATTTCCCACCAATGATGCCAGTAGCAGTATTGAAACGATTCTTTGGCAAATTAATAGATAATCTTCAGGGATGTTTGATTATGGGTGGGGATCTTAATCTTACCTTGAACCCTCATTTAGATTCATCTGCCCCACATAAACATAGATCTTTCTCGGCCCTGAAATACTTCAGGACTAATATGGAAGCAGTTGCCACGACTGATGTCTGGAGATTTTTTATCCATCGACAAGGGGTTATACTTTTTACTCTCCTCGTCATGACTCCTATTCCAGATTGGATTATTTTTTTATTACTCGGGGGAACATACAGATTATTTACAAGATCTGACAATTGGTCCCAGATTCCTTGCTGATCACTCACCCCTATTCTTGAAACTAGACTTTAAAATTCCTAAGAAAACCGCTGGGTGGCGTCTGAATACCTCATTTTTAAGGGATAACCTGTTTAGAGATAGATTCAAAGCTAAAATTGCCCAGGTAATTACAGAAAACTCAGGAGGGGAGGTCTCCACATCGATACCGTGGGATACAGTTAAGGCGGTGATTCGAGGGGAGATCATAGCCTATGCAGCGACTAGGAAAAAAACTGGGAAAGGCAATATATTAAGCTTCATGGTGAATTGAGAGATCTACAGGCCCATGTCCCTGTAACAGAAGAGATTAGGGCACAAATGAAGCAAACAAAAGCTAGTTTACAGAAGCTTTTAGATGAGAAAACACAACAGGCTTTGTTTTATCTGAAATCATATAGGTTTGAGGGAGGGCCAAAAGCGGCTCGGAACCTGGCTAGAAGATTAAGAGGGCAGAGGATAGCCACATATATTTCACACTTAACTGATTCTACATCTAATACCCGAGTAACTCACACAGAACAAATAAAAGATAGCTTCAAGAATTATTATTCCCAGCTATATACTGCCCCTGTACTTGTACCATGTACCTCATTATCAATTATATGATGCCAATGGACATTATATGTCTGAAGTGATTTATACAAATGGTCTAAATTGGATAGAATGTCCTGTAACATATGAATTTCCACTGTATGTATATATCATGAACAATGAAATTGCTGTACAAATGTATTCCTGCTGTAATACTGACCTGAAAAATAAAGAATATGAAAAAAAAAAAAAGAATGAAAAAAAACTGCTGGGTTAATCTTACCCAAACCGCCCTGGGAAACTGCGAGATATGTAAAATCTCTTTTAACCGGATTTAGCCAACTACCCCAAATCATCTGAAAAAATACACTAAAAAGCCTGGTCTCCAATGTGCTGGGAACTGGAAAAACAAAAGCCAAATATAAAAAAAGTGGAAGTAAAAATTGTTTAATGAGCTGGACTCTCTTTAATTTTCCAAACACCCAGGACTTCCAGCATGACACTTTTTGCTTTCCCAAGAGCAGTTTAGTATTCCAATTATGGAAAGCCATGTCCCGAGCTCCAAAAAAGACCCCCCAAATCTTCAGCGGCCCCTTCTGCACTGTTATGCCAGCAATAGAATCAATGTGATCATTAGAACCAATCTGCAATGCATTACTTTTATTATAATTCAAACCAGTCCCAGACAACTGAGCAAAGTTATCAAATAACTGTAAAGCACGCACACCAGAATGCACATCAGAGACGAAGAGACACACGTCATCAGCATAAGCGGAAAGTTTCAGAGTAGGGATATTAATTGAGGGAGACAATCCCACAATATCTGTAGCATTCAAAATTACTCTAACCAGAGGATAAAGACAAAAATATACAACAGGGGGCTGAGGGGACACCCCTGTTGGACTCCTCTCTTCAACAAGACCGGAGTACGTAAAACATTTTTCACCGACAGGCTAGTATAAGCCTGGGTGTATAAAAGTTTAATCCAAGTGACCAGATTTGGTGGAATACCATACTTAAACCACACTTCAAACAAAAAGTCATGCGAAACATTATCAAAGGCCTTGGCCTGATCAAGTGCCAATACAAAACCTTTTCATTTACCCTGAGACCCATATTCAAAGACCTCCCTCAACAATCTTAAATTCAATTGTATATTCCTACCAGGGACCGAGCAAGTCTGTACAGGGTGAATAAGTTCTTCAGCAGCCTTCTGTAACTGTTTACATAAAACATATGACAAAATTTTATAGTCAGTATTCAACAGGCTGATCGGCCTCCAATTGGTAAGGTGTTTTTTTATCACCTCCTTTATATAAATAAATCAAAATAGCGTTGGTAAATCCATGTGGCATGGTACCAGACATCACTGTATCATTATAAGTAGCCACCAACATTTCACCGAGCATATGCTTTAAAAAATTTGTTTGTGAGGCCGTCCTCCCTGTGGGGAAACTCCATCCTGTAAACTAGAAATAGCCCCTAAAACTTCAGGAAACGTAATGTGTCCATTAATGGTTGAAACAATCTGTTCCGAGACCTGAGGAGTAGAACAGGTCACCACCTGATTCCAAACCAACTGTGAACAAAGAACATTCCCCAAAGAAGCCGATAAAGTTTCCTTAATAACTTCCAAAATCTCAACTACTGAATGTTTTAGAACCTCAGCTGAATCATATATACCTTCCATTACTTTATGTTCGGTTTTACATTTACATGCTTCGAAAGGGTCGGAGGATGGCTGAAATGACCTACCAAACTTAAACTCAGTGGATAAAAATGCAGCTCTGGAAAAATGATATGCCCTCATGTTCTCCTTAATTTTATCAATCTGTGACCTAACCCTACAGTCACTGACATTTGGGAGGGACATCAATTTATATAACTGGTCCCTGTAATACAAATACTGTTCATATGCAGCATTTCCAGTTTGTTTCCCCGAGTTTAAATAAAGATCTTTAAGGTCGGCCTTAGTGTCCAACCACCAACTACCCAAATCCTCGTACATGTCTGCTACAGATTTACGAAAAAGAAGGCACCTAGAAACCTACAACTTAATATTATTATCTAATAGTACTGAGGAATTTAATTTCCAACGTCGAGGGATGGCAGGGAAACACAGTGGAACATTCCCAAAATGAAGTGTGCAGTGCAAAAGATTATGATCAGTAAATTCGCTCAAAGATACAAGCATTTTCAAAACATGCAGAAGTCTAGAAACAAAGAAATAGTCAATTCTAGTAAAGTATGCACTTCTTCAATAAGTAGTACCACCTTGCTTATACAAAGAATGATAAGCATCTTTTAACATGGCTGTGTCTAATATATCCCTTAATGCATGGGAGTCACAATAAGTCTTTTTTTCCACACCATCCTTAAATTTAACATCCAAACTGCAGTTCATATCCCCTTCCCAGATGACAGATCTAGTGGTAAATAAAAAAGGTTTAATTTGATTAAACAAATCAATCCTAGAGCTCTTACTCTGGGGAGCATATGTATTAATAAGGCGTAGAAAAAAAACTTGAAAAATACAATCCAGAACCATAGCTCTGCCTGGTACCAAATCTATAAACTTCTGCACCCTGATATCATAAGTACGAAAAAGGATACCCAGACCATCTGCCGCATCAGTCCCAAAAGACCAAAAGGAGGGTCCCCAGGGCCAAGAGCATTTAGATTGCACAATATCAGTGACAGAATTAAATCTGGTTTCTTGCAAAAATATTATTTCCGCCTGTAGGGTAGTAAGACAATCAAACCATGCCAGACGTTGTTTAACATTTTTTATGCTACACGTATTGCAAGAGACCAGATGTAAAGATGCCAGGTTAAAAAAGAAAGAAGAGTTTATCCCATCTCAGGTACTTTTTTCCTTTTTTTCCCCCTTTTTTTTCTCTTCATCGCCTGAGGCCCAACCAATTCCTCTTCACAGTCCATTTCGGACACAGCCCCTGAAATGGAAGAAGTATCAGACTCCAGCTCACCCTCTACCTCCAATAATACATCAAATGAATTTTTTGTAGGCACAGGCATTGGAGAAGGGGATATTTTACTAGAAGACCTAGTAATACGCTTAGCAGGAATTTCAAAATCAGCCGAGGGAGGAGGCATACTAGACTCACCCCTTCCCGTGTTTTATCAGTGGGTTTCATAGGAATAACCTCAGCAGGGGGGTTAGCCATAACAACCTGGCTTGGATCATGAGCTGTCTCTCCTGCAGCCGAGGACAGACAAGGACGGGTGGGTGAACTGGGGGTCAGGCCTAGAAGGCCTATATTTATTCTGTGCATCAGAGACCAAATCGTCCTTGTTTAGGCCACCCTGTTCTGACCTGCCTTAGGGACACTGATTGTATGCATGACCTCGTTCCTCGTAAAGATTACATTTGTGCACATTCTACAGACATTACTGATGTGACCATAATCTAAAGTCATAAATCACTCTGTCACAAGTACTGCTCAAATGCCCGCGATTCCCACACTTGTAACAGGCTTGGGTTGTCCGGGTGAAAACAACCCTCTGTCTTTCCCTAGAAAAAAATTGGTGGGGATGTGCTGGATGTCATCCCCTAGCATTAACAATTTTACTTTAAAACGCCAACTCCCTGTCCAAATACCTTCTGAATCTATGATAGCAGAAGGGGGACCCAAGACCTGACATTTTTTTTTCCAACCAAATATAAATGTCTTCCACATTTACCCCTTCATTCCTAAACATAACATTTATAGTTTTGTAAAGGGGTTTAGTCAAAGGAATGGCCCAAAATGGGGCCCATAAAGGTAGATGTTTCACAATCTCATATTTTCTCCAGAAAGAGCGTAAACCAGAAAAATCCCTAAAACAGGCATCAAAATTATCCTCTCCTCTCCTCTCCTCTGATGTTAATAAGGGCATAAATGTCAGGGGCAATGAAACCCATTGAGTCTTTCAATAAATGTTTGGCAACATATTGTCTGTCTGGATGATCCTGCAGCCCACCCCTATAGTGGAGACGAACTGCGTTTCTCCGAGGTGCTTGGTCCACTTTGTTATTTTTAAATAAGTCAGAGAAGGTGGGGCCCTTCTGTTGATTTTCCTGTCTGCGAGAGGGAGGGAGTCCCCTTCTGGAATAGTCAGGTAAAGGAGTTTCAAAATCTCCCGTCACATTTGTAGCGTGAACTGGGGGAACAGTCTCAGGTGCTAGTGTAGTCGGTAAACAGTTAGAGCCAACTGACGGCTTTCTGGACTGGCCAGAAGTACAGTGCTCACCAGAAAAAGACGTTCAGTCTGGGTCAGGTACCCATCTCCTGTCCTCCGTACTCATCCATCCTGAATGAAGTAGGGAATCCTCAGCAGACCAGTTGTTGGCTAAACCCATAGATAGATGTGAAGCTTACAGATCTATTTCCTTGTTAAATCAGGACCTGAACATTTTATCTATGGTATTATCAACCAGATTGCAAAAATATATGGAATACTTAATACATCCTGACCAAACAGGTTTCATCCCAAATAGGTCCTTAGCAGATAATATACGTAAATTACTAAATGTCTTAGCTTATAGTTCTCACATATCTTCAGCCCAGTTGGCCCTCTTTTCGGATGCCAAAAAGGTGTTCGATCGCCTGAATTGGGAATAGTGACATCATGCCCATAGAGCCCGAGGAGGCATGTGCCCCCCCAATATCATTGCACAAATTACAGTAAAAAATAAATAAAATTAATTTTATTTTCAAGAAATCCATGGACCAAAACAAGATGCATGTTTTTTGAAGTCGTCGGTGGTAGGGGTGGGGTCTGCTAAAAATGCATAACCCCTAAGTGACCCGCATTTCGCGGGTCCATCCTGATTTAGGGACTTTAAACCCGCTCACCTGCAAGACTATGGCCAAACCCGCTATAGGACCCGTTTAGAAGTCCGTGCATGTGCAGAAGCACATTCTAGCGCATGCCCCCGCTGTGCTCACTCCTGGCCTGTCTGGGCAACACTGCGCAGCCACGGAACTTGTCTCTGCAATTGCCTGCCGCTGCATTTTGAGCAGTAATCTTGTCTGGAGCTACGAGTTACTTAGTGCAGCGCGAGCAGAGGGGTCACATTTTTAGACCATGGTGACAGTGACTGGACAAGCTGTCTGAGAATTTAAAGTAAATCTTTCAAGTCGAGGAGTCCAATTAGTTTTTTAAATCTGTAAATCCAGTGATGAGGATAGCAAGAATAGTGACTTGAGGGCAGGGATGTCGTGCCAGTGGCCAAGAAAAAGCAGCTGAAGAGGAAGCATTCTTTGGCCAGCTTCCAGAAGCAGTGGTGTCAGAATGGCCCTGTGTACAGCCTGTGAAAAGGAACCCACAGAAAGTGTGGTACACACAGTAAGTCCCTCCTGCTCTGTTTCTCCAACACCTGCCTCACGTCAGAGATTTATTCTATTTTAGAGACTTAATACTACTAGACCAGAGACTTAGAAATGAATAAATGGAAGCTTGTCTTGGCTGAGATGAAAAATTATTTATGGAGAGAAAAACAACTTGTTTATTCTGTGCAGCATTTGGACTTTTACTAAGCTGCTGGTTGGCTCAGTTAAAAACTCAAAAAATTAAAGGTTTGGCAAAATGAGAGACTGAGACACTGACTCTCAGAATTTCTGCAAGGGCTAAATAAAAATCTAAGGTGCAGGGCTGATCTCTCAAGAAGAATTATAAATTTCCTATTCAGAGTCAGGTAGACTTTGTGCTCTGAGTTGGGCTTGCTTCATGGCCAGCCTTGGGGGAGACAGAGAGATTTAAAAGGAGCCAGGTGGAAAGGACCAGACTGGACACCAGTCATACAGTATATGGATATTTATTAGTCAGTCTGCTCATGGTGCTCTGACAGTTGGGCTTGCTCACTGAGGTGGGGGGGGGGGAGATCATGACTTTCATGTATGTGTACAGTACCTGGCAGCTGGACTTGCTGAGTGGTCTGAGGGGTGGCCCAAGGGGACCTGGGGGTAGGGTGGGGTGGGGAAGAGAGAATTGTGAGAGAGGTGTCTTGTCATCTGAAACTCGCTGGTAAAGGCAGGAGGGATGGAATTTGTGACATTAAATGCAGGGGTCAATGATTGATCGAACCAGACAGTGCAATGAATGTTCGTTCATTCCCCCAACTTTCCAGGCTGGTCCCTTTAAGAAAAGTTTTTTTTCATCCGACTACTAAAATCTGCAGTATGGAAACTCCTACCAGGTCCTTGACGTGGAGCCATCTGATTGCACAAGGAGAAGGAGGTAGACACAAGTCCATTCACAGAAGAGACATTCCTGAAAAGACTTGGCAATCTGAAAGTGAACAAAGCTATGGGGACGGACGGGGTACACCCAGGGTGTTGAGGGAGCTCAGGGAAGTACTGGCTGCACCACTGGAAACAGGAGTGGTTCCATAGGATTGTAGAAGGGCAGATATAGTCCTACTTCATAAAAGTGGCAGCAGGGAGGAGACTGGCAACTACTGGCCTGTCAGTCTGACATCAGCGGTGGGGAAGTTAATGGAGACACTTCTAAAGAAAAGGCTTGTGGAATATTTTGAATCCAGTGGCTTGCAAGACACGAAACAGCACATATTCCCGGGGAGGGTCAGATCAGATGAGTAGAAGTCACACCAGTGTTTGTACAAGAAGCGGAAGTGTCCACTTGGAGGATGGGGGGTGGGGTTGGGTTGTAGAAACCAGTATCTATGCCAATAATTTATTTTTAATCAGCCCAATACTCTAAACGCTGCTGTTTGTGACCATCAATATATATATGTTAGTGCTGAGTACAATGATACAAGCTGTGTAAAGAAAACAAGGAAATGATGGTACTGTGAGCCCAATTTTTTTATTAAGAAAAAAATCAAACCACCTTTTTGATCCACTCGGATTTGGGGTAAGGGTCAGGTTGTAAGAACACCTGTATGTGTGCTCAATAATATTTTTAGTAAACTAAAAAGCTAAAATGAACAAAATGCACTCAAAGCACCACCTTCTCTATGAAGTCGGGGATTTGGGGGCCTGGGTGCTGCTGGGATTATGTACAGTATTTTATGTTCTTTATGAAAAAATTTGTTGAGAGTCCCTCTATATCTATATACGGAAACAGAGCTAGGGTGGCATCAGCGATGGCAGTTAAACTGCACATCAAAAAAGAAAAAAGCCTACAAATATGGATGGTGCTTATGAAGGAAATGGCCTATATATACAGTATGGATGGCATAATGTGTGTACAGTACTTTGATTGTATACATATATTTGCATTTTCTCTGGTTTATGCCTTATTTTATTTTTTGTGGGGTGGGGTGCTGCCATGTTGGTGTGATGCGGCTGGGGAGCTGTTTGTTGGGCCAAGATGATGTGGGGTTGGCTTCTCAGGTGAGGTGAGGGGAGGGGACTGGCTGCATGTTAAGTTGGCGGAGCCAGCTGGCCATGTTGGTGTGGTGGGATGCTGGTCAGATTCATTTAGGTGGGGTGGAGATGCAGGTCATGTTCACTTGGTGGGTGCAGATGCTGGCCAGGTTCGCTTGAGTGGGTTGGAGGGACTGGCCATTCATGCTGGTGGAATGATGATATCGGCTGTGTTGGAACAGGGTCTGTTTATGTTGCTGCAGGGTGGGAACTGGAAAGCTGTCTGTGTTTGTTTTGAGGGTTCTTCTCACGTTTGGCGGGAATTGAACCCTTGAATGGGGGGTGACTAACTGTGTTTGTGCAGGAGACTGGCTGTGTTGTGGTGGAGGGTACTGGCCACATTGGTGCGGGTGCTGTTTATGGGGAGCTGGCTATGTTGATTTTTGGAAGCTGGCCATGTGAAGTGGGAGCTGGTCACTTAGATGGGGAGGGCTCACTGGCCCTTGGTGCAGAGGAATGGCTGTGTTGGTGTGGTGGTCAATACTGGCTGCACTGGTGCAGGGGCTGTTTGTGTTGCTGCAGGGGTGAGGAGCTGGTGGTGTTTTACTTGAGAGCTGAATGCTTGAAACGATAGAACTCACTGCCCATGTAGGTGCAGGGGACTGACTGTGTTGGTGGGGTGGTTGGTATTGGCTGTATAGGTGCAGTCTAGTGAAATCAAATGTGTGTGAAATTCACCAGTTAATACTCATCTACAACTTCAGACTCCGGGAATGTGCTTCTAGGTCAAGGCATTTGGCTGAAATGGATTCAGTTTGTTGTGTAAGATATTCAATTGCCTTAGAGATCTGTCGCAGGTCGTCCTCAGTCATCGATACCCTTTCTTCCGCTTCAGTCACTCTAGAGTCTAGTCTGTTTAAATCCGAATGCAGTTTATTGAATTTGAGTTTTGTTTCCGATCTGAATTGTTTTATTTCGGACAATAATGTCTCAAACCGTGATCTGGATAGGTTGTCCATTTCGGTCTCTGTGTTGATTCCCGCCATACTCTGAGGGGATCTCTCCCACTCGCAGCCGAGCTAGTAGGGCTCAATCCTGGGCAATCCTGCTTCCCCTTCGTGTTTTTAGAGCGGGATCTCCTCCTGGATGTATTTCCACAACTTGATTTCTGCATATTTGATACAATTAATCGATTTTACTTGTGTGGAAATGTCTCTCTGGATCTTTCGCTGGGGAGCTCTCTGACTAATCTGCCATGTCACCGATGACGTCACCGGAAGTCAGCAGACAGTTTTTATTGTTAGTTGATTATTGTATAACAAAAGGAGAATACATGAAGAGCAGGCAATAGTATATGAGAGACTGAACAGGATCACTTATTCTGGACAATCCGTTCACGGGGCCAAGGATTTGATATGGTCTCATCTGGATGGAGCATTCAAGACTGAGTTCTTGGTACGAGCATTTTTATCTATAGGAAAAACAAAAAGAATTGATTAACTGAATTTTACAATCATATGTACATCATGTATTGTCTATCACAACAAACCACGTGATCTGTCGTTGTGATATATGAGCCCGTATAAGGTTTTTATATTTTCAATAAACTAAACAAGTTAAAAAAAAAAAGAACAGCACCTGCCAAAAACACAGAGCGCTATAACAGCGCCACAAAGAACAACAGACTACACTATGTGTTCGCTGGGGGCTCTGCCCCCCACATCCCCCGTTATGGGGGACTTTGCCCCAAACCCCATCTAAATATAATCACCTCCGGGTGGGGAGGCAACCCAGGGATGGAAAACCGTGGAGGGGGGACTTTGGGAGGCAGGGGGAGACAAAACTCATAAACAAGAAAAGAAAATCACCTACAGCAGGACTCGAACCATGCTGCAATCTCATGCTGCCAACCTGCACTGCCTGTGCCCTACCCTCCACACCACGGCAGCTAGTTGGAAGCACATCCCACAGCAGAGGCTTTCTTCTGGTCCCCGAACAGCTACAGGGATAGCACTTAACTTTATTTGCGCTATTATTTCTCTGTAATTGTTTTGCCCCTGTAGCTATTTTTGTCTTCACTATTTCAACATTGCGGTTTTCCCTGCTCTGGTTTTCATGCAACATTTTGACCCGGTACCGGCATAGGAAGCCATTATGCTATCCACAGCAGGTCCGTTCCTGCCCTATAATCTGATCACAGTGATGGAAGCTGGAAAACACTTCACGGCTGAGGCGGATGTGGACAAGATAGTTCACATCATGAGTCTGAGGGCTGAACCATTGAGCACGTACCCTGTACAGTACGCGCTCATTGACAGTTCATTCGGCGGCTGGCCATGATGCTATGTGGAGGGCTGAGCCAGTCGCCAGCTCTGGTTGGGTTGGGGGGGGGAATGGGATTGGAGGATCTGGTCCTGATGGGGTGGGGGCCACTACATTATGGAACAGCGTTTGGTGGACATTTTTATTGCAATCAGGGATCAGGAATGGGTGGGGGGGTTCCTCTTCATTGTGGTATTGGAATTGGGGCATAATTCTAGTTCAATTGGGGATTGGGCATGAGAGGGGGGTCTCTGCACTATGGAAGAGGGGTCAGGGATGACTGTATTTGGAATGGGGATCGGGCATGGGAGGGTGTGTGTATCTGTTCTGAACGGGGATCAGGGCAGAGTGGGGGTATGTTTGCACTACTGATGGGGTGTGGGGATGGGAGGGGGTCCCTACACTGTGCAAAAGGGTTAGGGAGGGCATTATGGTACGAATGGGGATGGGGGAGGGAGTACCACTAGAATGCCAGGACTGGCAGGCTGCTGTGCACCTACCTGCACTTCAGCAGCCTGCCTGTGGGTGGCTGGCTGTGTTAGGCCAGCTTTCCAAGGCCTATCTGTATGGCGCACATTCACTCCGAATATGCCGCTGTGTGGCATATGCATAGGAACACTTGAGTAGTATACATTATGTGCCCTGGCCCATTCCCTTGTGGCTAGCGCATCCCACATTTTTCAATACCACGCTGTGGTGCATTGTTGGAGTTGTGCAGCACATCTCTGTTTTCCACCGGGATACGTCTTGCATGTCCTTTGAATATGGGGGCCCTAGTCTTTAGTTATATCTGATGCATTAGATCAAACTTCTGGTTTTGTAAATATTGAATATTTTTTTTAAATGTATAACCTGTTTTACCTTTTCACCTCGAATGGTAAACATTTTTGGAACTTAAAATGCTGTCTCCTGTCTCTTATTACATGCTGTGGTAAGTTAAGGTCCATCCTTGTTACATGTGCGACATTAGGTTAAAGCCTCCTGTTTATTTATTTAAACTTTTTATTTATGAATTTTCAAGTTACAGGTTGCGACATGCACATATCATACAATAGTACATATGCAAACAGCATTAGGCAAAAAGAATAATATCTAATCAGGTTCATTAAACTCTCTGTTTAAATAAACATTTCCCCAGCGTAAGCCCTTCACCCTCCAAATATTCCCAGGAGTGAATTAAAAAGGTAATAAACACGTAGAAAATTTTGCTTTCACCACAGGATATTATCATCTTGATCTCTGCACCGAGCTTCTCCTCCCCTTGCAGAACTAAAAGAAATTATTGGGGGGAGATCAGATGCAACTGGGACTGTATTGGTATATAGATTGTCTGGGCTCGGTTAAAGTAAAGTTAAATCCTGCACATATAGACACCTCCAAAGGGGTCGTGTGGGGGCAGAAGATCCCTATAAGAGTTTGAAGTACACTAACTGAGCGGTGCACTTAGGCACCCTTATTTAAAGACAGTCCCAGTGCAATAAAGTCAATAAACAAGCAGGCAGGAAATGGTATTAAAAGGCCAAACAACAATTAAAACAGAACTTTTGAATTGAACTGTCCTGCTTGATAACAACACTAGTCTTGGAATATCCTTCAGGAACAACATTTTAAAACATGTCCCCAGGTGTCTTCCAGCCATCCATTTTAAGTATGAGAATTAGCTACAGTCCTGCTGCACTCATGCTGGTTCCCCGTTCGAGTCATTCTCCAGAGCCTCCAATTCCATTTGAGTAAACAATTTTTCTGAAAAGCTGGCCGCTGCTTCGAGATATGTAAACAAATGTGATTTTTGCTAATAAGAAACTTGCAGCCTTTCAGGAAAGAGCATCTGTGCTTTCAACCCTTTGGCCAACAAGGATTTTTTCACAAGCTGTAGTTGCTTCTTTCGCTCTTGGGTTTGTGATGATAGATCAGGAAAGAACCCAAGACATCTGCCTTCCCATATGATATTGCTCTTGCTTTGAGCTGTTTGCAGCAAGGGAATTCTGGCCTCTGGTTTGGATAGGGTGACGATCGCGGTTAGTGGATGCTTCAAGGAATTATCTCGGGGCCTTGGGTGCAGAGGAACAGTGAAAGCCTGTACCACCAGAACTCCCATCTCCCTTGACAAGAGCCCCAGGTCGTCAAAGATCAATCGTTCCACCGCCAACATTAATTTAGAGCAGCTAGCAAGTTGAGGGGGGAAGCCCACTATGTGCGCATTCCTTTGCCTGAGACCGTTTTCAAGTATCTCTACTTTGGCCCTCAGAAAGTTGACATCGCGAATCAGTCCAGTGCTGACCTCTGACTGGCGTTCTGAAGAGGCAGTAAGGTCAGCAATCGCTGTTTGATTAGTAGAAATTTTTGCATCTAAGTCCCAAGAGTTTTTGTTCCGTACTTGCCAGTCTTTTATTTGTTTCATTCCCCATTTCCTGCAACTTGGTAAGAAGTAGTAGTATCTGGGCGAAATTCTAATGCGACGGAGGAGTCGGGCCTCCCATTTTAGATGCCGCACTAGTCCCAGGCTGATTAAAGTAAGTGTCTAGTCCTGATGCGACAAGTTGATTATGTTTTTTCAGGCTCATATTGATCAACAGAGATTCCAAAGACAATTAGTAGTAGAAGTATCAACCAAATCAACTCCTAAGCTAGCAAAATTTATTACATTTTTTGCCCGTTGCAGAGCTTGAGGAGAAGTCGTCCACCCTATTGGATGCTCCACAGCGCCCCCCAGTCCCCTGTTATATGTGCATCTGTGCTTTGCTGTACTCTGTTGCATGTGCAGCCCTACTTTAATGTCACCTGTTAACCATGCAACTTTGTGGAGGGTTTTTTTCAGAACCCTAAATGGGAGTGTTCTGCACCATAGTACATTTTTCTTAGGTGAGTCACAGCACAAAAAATGTTTAAAATAATTAGTAAATTATGTGTTTTAAAAACTGACACTAATGTCACACTTTGGTAGCCTTTTTTCATGCTTAGACCCATAACAGAACTGTATGCAGGAGACTATCCCAATGAGAAATGGTTCTCCTGGATGCTGATTTGCCTTTGCCTACTTCTCCATAAGTGACAAACAACTTGGTACTAGTGGAACTGATTCCTTTCCTGTGGACCAGATAGTAACTCAGATACCTTTTGACATCCAGGCAGTGGAGCTTTTGTTCCCCTCAGCAGGATAGTTCAGTAAAGAAAACAGGAAGGAAAACTGACTGAATCAGATGGAATTCAGACACCACTTTAGGGAGGAATTTCCTGTTTGTCCTCAGGACAACTTTGTCCCTCTTGAAAATGATGTACTTTGGATCTGTGCAGAAGGATTGTAGCTCGTGCATCCTCATAGCAGATGTGATTGCCACTAGGAAAATTGTTTTCCAAGTGACATATTTCAGTGCAGCAGTGGCCATAGGCTTGACAGGAGCCACCATCAGCTGGGCAAAACACCTATTCCATACATGTGATATGTCCTACTTACTTAAGAGGGAGATTTGGGTCAAATTAGGAGGGAGATTGGCCTGCCAACTTGCTTAAGAGGGAGATTTGGGTCAAATTAGGAGGGAGATTGGCCTGCTAGTAGGGAGATGCCGTAACGTTGTGAGTTTGTCCTTAAATGGCGTCAAAAAAATAAGAAAAAAATCATTACAAAAATTTGATATATTTCATTTTGTCAAGAATAAGCAATAAAAAGAATAAACAACTAGTTGTATAAAGTTTTCAGATACATTGTTCATCACTGATTTAATTTTTATGTGTCTTTATCTGCCCATAAAACATGGATATTTTGGACAGAATTTTACTTAAGCAGGAAATTTTGTTTCCCAGGAGGGAGGGAGGGAGTTCAGTCAAAAAAAACAGGAGTCTCCTACGAAAAGAGGGAGATATCACATGTATGCTATTCAAGTCCCAGGGAGGGGCAGGGTTCTTCACTGGAGGGTACAGGTGATTAAGGCCTTTGAAAAACTTGAAAAAAAAATGACACTGCTGCCAAATGCACCTTCAGGGTTGATGGCCTCAGACCCAGTGACTGGAGGTGTACCAAGTAATCCAAGATTATAGACAGACTTGCTCAGATGGGGTTAATCTATCTTAAGAGCACACCAGAAAGAAAACTTCCTCCATTTTGAAGAATATTTTCCTTGTTGCTGGTTCCCTAGAAACCTCATCACTCTCATTACTTCATCTGAAAGATTTAACCCAGAGAACTCTAACTCCTGAAGAACCATGCTCTGAGACATAGAGTTCTTAGGTCTGGAAATGTTATCCTGCCCTGAAACAGTGTCAGCAGATTGTATCTCAGTGGGAGACTTATAGGAGGTTTGCTGGAGAGGGACAGGAGCATGGATTACCAAATCTTCCTGGCTCGGTCTGGTGCTATAACAAGCCACTCCCACACACAGGTGCTGTGAATGTTGGTGCAGGCCGGGTTGGTGCCACTACATGGGTGGCTAATCCGCTACATTAAACCTGATTCAAAAGGCGATGTACTCTTGGCAGAAACTCCAGGGACAGTTTGCTTGAGGCTGAGAATGTAACTTTTATAGTTTATTTATTTGATAACTGGGTAGGTACACTGTTCCCAGGGACCGTTTTCAGGAATGACCCAGGCCATATGGATGGCACATAAAGTTGTGAGGATAGTTTTGGCACACAAAGTACATAGAATACTGTAATAATGGGGCTGGCAGTATGGCCTAAAGGTTAGAGTAACATCCGGCAGATCTGTATTTGATTCCCACAACCTCCATTTGCATACTGTGTGACTCTGAGCAAGTCACTTAACCCCCCCCCCCCGTGCTCCCAGGTCGCTCCTGAAAACAGGCACTTGTGCCTAGTGAGCCTTACTCTGTTACCAAAAACTAAAATTAATAAAATAAATAAATACATGAGATACAGCATACAGTACATGGAATACAATACATGAGATTTAGCATAAAATACACAAATAACAACAATTACAGAGTTGGGAACAGTACTCTTGGTCAAATAGTTCCATCAGATTATTTATTTATTTATTAAATTTTGGTGACCGGGTAGGCCCACTGAGCCCCAAAGGTCCCTTTTTCAGGGGCGACCCGGGATAACATTACATGGTAACATACAGAGAAGGACATTGGTTACAGAGTAAAGCCATGTATTATACAGGTTACAGTCATGGTTCGCATTATACAGGTTACAGTCATGGTTAGCATTATGCATTATACTGATTACTGTCATGGTTTTTTTTTTTTTTATTTAGTTGTTTAACCAGGTATAGCACACTAAGCTGAAAGCTTTTTTACAGGAGCGACCTGGGAGCACAAGGAGGTTAAGCGACTTGCTCAGGGCCACACAGTATGCAAGTGGAAGCTGTGGGATTCAAACCCAGGTCTGGTCTGCTGGATGTCACCAAATTTGCAGCTCAGAACCTTAAACCACTGCGCTATACTGCCTCAAAGCGTTACACAGTAGTGTTATACATATACATATATATGGTTAGCGTTATACAGTACTTTATGGTAAACTAGCTGTAATGGTAATGGCAAGAGCTAGTACAATGGTTCATTAGGGTGATTAGAGACAATGCAGACCTAAGGTTGCACAAGTTAGAAGGTTGGAATAAGTGAGGGGGGGACTATCAGGTGCCATGACAATGGCAAGTGCTGGCATCAATCATATGGGCCTTGAGTCTGGTATGGAAATTCATAAGTGAGGAGGCTTTCTGCACTGAGGGTGGAAGTTTGTTCCACAGGTGGGGGCAGTGTAGGAAAAAGACTTGCCACCCGCGTTGGTCCTGACTCTGGGAACTTCCAGCAGTGTCCAACCTGATGTTTATAGGCTCCGAGGGTTGTGCTTGATGGCAATAGTTCCTACTAGGCTGGGTGGAGCAGATGGGCTGAGTAGCTTAAACGCCAGGCAAAGCAGGTGGTACTGTAGGCGTGTGACCAGTGAAGGCCACTGCAACTGGGCTAGTGTGTCACAGTGGTGGCTTCTGAAGTGATCCTGGGTAGCAAACCGAGCTACCTTGTTGTACAGTATCTGCAGCCAGTTGACCTCTTGCTTGGCCATGCCCTGTATAATAGGGGCAGCATAAGTCAGTGTCGGGAGCAGGACACTGAAGATGATTGAGATCCTAGCTTCAGGGATAAGGGGCCCAACATGGTTTCCGGAAGGGTCATAGTACCACTACTGCCCTGATTACTGTAACCTCTAGTATTAGATCCGCCATGGATCAGGGCAAACTGTCAGGTGCTATATTTATTGACTTGTCAAAAGCTTTTGACCTTGTCAACCATGACCTACTGGGGGAGCAGCTCAGGGCTCTGGGTTCTCTCCGCATGCCATGAGTTGGATGATGAGCTACCTGATGGGTAGAAAGCAGCGCACCTGCTTTAACAAGGTCCTCTCAGAGCCTAGGGCTGTGACCATGGAGTTCCTCAGGATCGGTACTTGGACCCTCCTATTCTCACTTTTATTAATCAACCCCACGGGTGACCTCTCGTTGCCAAGTCACGCTTTATGCAGATGACCTTGTGCTAGTGGCCCATGCTCGTAATGCTGCTAACCTTAACCGGTGCCTATCTGAAGACTTCAGCAGAGTCTCGGCCTGGATTACCAACCATAGACTGGTATTGAATCCTAACAAAACTCAGGCCATGCTCTTTGGTTCCACAGCCAAGTTAAAAGCCCCATCAGCTATGCTTAAAATAGCTTGTGATGGAGGCCCCCTGTTGCCAACAGCGAGCTCAATTAAATATCTTGGGGTCACCTCGACCCACAACTTGACATGGGAAGCCATATCCAAAACATCTGCAGAGCCACCAGGTGTAAGCTTGCTGCCTACAGGGCCAAATACAACCTGACTCCGGGAGCGAGGCTGGAACTTGCGAGGGGAGTGCTTCTCCCCTCCCTTAGTTATGGATACCACCTATTTGCCAGGTCACCTTAAATCCATCTTAATCGGTGGAACACGGCATATAATGATATCTGTCGGTTTGCACTTGCTGCTCCCAAACTCACCCACCGATGTGAGCTCTATGACAAACTCAACTGGCTCCCCCCCTTCGGAATTCCTAATCCTTGGTGTAGGAAACTTCACCAGGAAAGTGCTTGCCACGGGCATACCATCGGGAGTGGCGCATCTCCTCCCAAAACTGGACGCCATCCCCTACCAGCTCAGGTCACAGACCGCCAAGTTGCTTAAAGTTCCCCCTACTCGGACCCTTATGGGAGATCGTGACTTTGCCGCTTTTGTGCCTAGGCTCTGGAACTCCATTCCGGACTCTGTTCACTCTGCCCCTTCCCATGGGACCTTTAGCTCCTCCCTGTGGTCCCACCTAAAACAAACGACAAGAAGTGACTGCTCCTAGTCTCTGTAATGTAATACTCTGCAGTCCACTATTGTCCACTCTGAGTCCATGATGGTCTATGAAATATGTATTCAGTGATTCTAATGTCTAGCTATGTCCTGTAACAATTTGTACTATGTGTGGCAGTATCTCTGCCCTTATACAAGCGTTGTTATAGCTGTTTTTTACTGTATCATGCTGTTTCTCCAATGTTGCCATGTATGTATAATGTATGTTTTGTGCTCTCCCGGGTCGTTCCTGAAAATAGGCATACTACTTGTCTAGTGTACTTACCCGGTAAACAAAAGCTAAATAAATAAATAAGCTGGTCCTTTAAACAATGCAGGGTGCCAAGTTTACAGTGGATGGTCTTGGTCACTAGGTCAGTGTGGTTCTTGAAGGTAAGACCTTGGTCAAGTGTGAGTCCTAGGTATTTTATGGAGGCCACTACTTCAATACCATTACCTGAGAGTGAGGTAAGATGTAAGGATTTGGTCCTATCTTGACCAAGGGATCTATGTCCAAACAGCATAGCCTTTGTTTTGCCTGTGTTTAGGACCATTCTATTACCTTTCAGCCAAACCTCAAGCGACGTTAGATCAGCTTGGAGGAGGGGACCAAGATCCGCCAGGTTGCCCAAGGATCTGTGTCATCCGCATATTGAACAACCGAGCTATCCCCACAATGGAGGTTTAAGTTGTCCATAAACAAGGAGAACAGGAGAGGACTGAGGATTGAGCCCTGCGGGACTCCCTCTTTTAGGGGTAGTGGTTGAGATAGTGCACCCTTCCAGATGACTCTCTGTGTGCGATCAGATAGGTAGCTCTCAGACCACTTGAGGGCAAGAGGATCTAGGCCAAGTTTGTCCAGCTTTACTAGCAGGAGTTTGTGGTCAACAAGGTCAAATGCCTTGCCTTGGACACTTCTATGAAGACCGCGCCTGTGGGCATCCCGTTGTCCATTGCTCTGAGTACATCTGCTGAGAAATTAGTAAGGGCAGTATCAGTACCATGGTTAGTTCTAAAACCATGCTGGGAGGGGGCTAGGAGCTGGTGAGACTCCAGGTAGTCATGGAGTTGGCTGTAGACAAACCTTTCTTGTAGTTTTGCAAGTATACAGAGCAAGGAAATAGGCCTGCAGTTGCTTATGTGTTCCCTGGAGCCACCCTTGTGGATGGGAACCACATTGGCCTGTTTCCACTGGTCAGGAATGATTCCTTCCAGCAGGGGTCTGTTAATGAGCCAGGTCAAGGGTCTAGAGAGGGATTGGGCTCCAGCCTTACGTAGTCAGGGTTGATCCCGTCAGGTCCTCCTGAGCCTTTGACTTTCAGGGCCTTTAGGAAGGTTAGGACTTCCTTTTTCTTAACCAGTCTCAGGTGGAATGAAGCTTGATCAAGGCATGGGGGCTCAGTTGTATTGGGAGCCATGGTTGGAGGGGAGAGACCGACCTAGTATGCATCAAGGTTTGTGACGTGAATGTTAAGGGCTGCGGCAGTATGTGGGCCGTCGCTCACTAGCTGACCGTTGACCTCAATGGGGCCAGGTTCAGCCTTGGTGTTGCCCCTGATCAGGTCGTTGATGTGAGACCAAAATAGTTTTGGGTTGCCTAAATTGTTTTTTTGGAGGTGAGTGACATACTCCCTTTTCACAAGTTTAGTGGCTCTCTTGCATTTGTTTCTTTGGGTTTTGTATGACACAAGATCGGCCAGAAAAGAGGAACACTTGAACTTCTTCCAGGCCTTGTCACGCCTTATCATAAGGGTTTTTAAAGATGGAGAGATCCACGTGTAGCAGCTACCTTTTGCTCTGAGTGTTTTCAGTGGGGCAAAGTGGTTGGCTGCTGTAATTAATAAGTTCTGGAAGTATTCCAGGGTCTCATCCAAGGTAGGGAGGAGCCTAATTGGGCTCCAGACCAGGTTGCTAAGGTAGTCGTTGAATTGCGCTGCCATGAAGTTTGAGTAGTCACAAGCAGTGAGTATTCTAGGTTGGACCTTGGATGCTCTGTTCTTCCAGATGCAGAATATGGAGGAGTGGTCACTCAGGGTGTCGGCCATTATGCCGGCTTTCTAGTTGTTGGAAGGGTTAGACACCAAAGCCCAATCCAGGGTGGTGTGGTTCACCGTTTTGTAGCTTAACCTAGTAGGTTCTGAGATAACCTGTATCAGATTTGCCTCTTGGGTCAAGGCCATGAGGGCTTTGTTTGAGTCATGGGCCCAGTTAAGATTGAAGTCCCCCAAGATAAGGAGCTCCGATGAGACTTCATTGGCCATAGTTTTTGTGATGGCCTCTAGGGATTGGAGAGCAGACTTGGGAGGGTTGCAAACGCAGCCTATTTTGAGGTGCTTTGAGTGACCGAGAGTAACACGGATGAATATGGATTCACCATCTGGGCAGGTGTTTTGCTGCAAGCTTAGGTGTGATACCGTTAGGGTGTCTTTTGCATAGATAAGTACACCGCCCCCCCCTTTTGCTATCTCTATTCTTACGGTAGGTGCTATATACATGGGCCAAGACCTCATGAGCGAGGATGTGGGCCTTAAGCCAGATCTCTGAGATGACGAGGATATCAGGCTTGTAGAGGTCAAGCCATGCTTGTACCTCTTACATTTTTGGTCTGAAGCTGCAGACGTTCATGTGTGCTATCTTCAGCCCCTTAGTGGATACCCAGTGAGGGTCCTGAGGGGAAGATATAAAAGAGATTGGCAGTAGGAGGGCCAGGGTTAGGTTGTATGTCTCCTGCTAGGAGTAGTAGTGCCACAAGCAGGCAGATTAACTTTGGGCTGGCAGTTGGGACTAGGTTACTTCAGTGCATCCTGCTTCTAAAGTGGAACGTCTCATAGCATATTCCCTTTCTTTCTAGCTCATGAGCTATCAAGAGAGCATGTATGCTGGAGTGGGACGTGCCATTGTAGTAGTTAAGGGGAGGGATGTCATAGTCCAGAGGTTCCCTGATATCTGGGTCCCCTAGGCATATGAGCCTGTCCACCCAGAGGAGGGACAATATATAGAATGTTGCCATGAGTACTCCCCTATTGGGAAGAAAGGCGTGTGGCTTACTTACACCACGAGGCGCTTGGTAGGGTGGGCTGAGGTCAGAGGTCTGACCCTGGGGAGCCATGCTTGGGGAGCAGTTGTGCCCCATATTTGAAGGTGGTGCAAACCTGTCGTAGGGCAGGTTTTCAGGTGTGAGCTAGTCACCTGTATAGGAAGGATGATCAGGTGATTAAGGTTTACCTTAACACATTACAGTAGATATTTCAGTAGTCTACACTACCCTATCCTGTTGAAGTAAAGTCTAGCATCAGCAATTCACACTTGTTAATTACACTGTCTGTCTAAAATTTGCTGTCCCTTGCTAAGGCTTAGACAAAAACTCTTGCTACTTCTCCCTGAGCAGTAGCTGTGACCTAAAGTTTAAAATTTCCTGTCCCTTGGTAAGGCTTAGACAAAGAAAAAAAAAAAACTCTTGCTACTTCTGCCCTGAACAGTAGCTGTGACATAAAGTTTGGGGGCAACGTAGAGAGTTCATGCACTGTCTAGGAGGATTATGCTGTAATTGTTTTTCTCTTAACCCACATGCAACCTACAGTTAATTCAGCAGTGGACGCCACCTAGCCCAGTTGAAGTAATTGACTTATATCAACAGTTAAAGGTTGTAGATTATTGCTAGTAGTCTGTTTTCTGTTTATAGCTCTGACTTAAACAGAGGAATAAGCATATTCAGAGGAGAATGGTAGTTATGCTACTTCTGTCAACTGCTGGCATGACATGGCAATGTTGGCATGGAACATAGCAAGAAACGTTTGTTAACACATATTAAGGCAGGTCCACAGGAGACTTTCAGCTAGCAAGCCATTTCGTTAGGTGATTGGCCCTACAGGGCTTATGGGCGTGGCTATCGTTCATTTAAGGGAGGAGGGAATGGGCAGGGTGGGTGGGAAAATTTGCCTAAGGTACAGAGCTTCTGCTCAGCGAGGAGCCGCTTTCGAGTTAAGATGAAAAAGTCTTAAGTGTCCAGAGTCTGTTAGCAGCAAGTCACCTGCTCTTGCGAAGAAGGATTTCTGCGCTAGGGAGGTCCGGCATGGAATCAGCTAGCCGACGCCCCTACCCCACACACTTGTTCAGTTGGCGGAAGATGGCGAGGGGGGGACCCACTTGCAGAGAGGTCTCCCTCACCACCCATTAGTCACAGCAGCACAGTCCGAGTTGTGAGCCTCGGGGCTCTGTTCTGGCTTTTTGTGTGGCCTGAGATGTGCGTCATGATCAGAGCGGAGTCCAATCAGGCGCGGAGTTGCAGATTTAAACTTGGCGCCCAAGCTCTGGTTTTCCTTTGGTCACAGACGCTGTGCTCTGGAAGGCTGGTTCGATTCGGGATGCTTCCACCTATCTCAGAGACTGGTTCAATCTGTGAAACGCTGCCGCAGTCCAGGTACAGAGCTCCTGCTCAGCACAGGAGCGTTTCGAGTTAAGATGAAAAAGTTTTAAGTGTCAAGAGTCTGTTAGCAGCAAGTTGCCTGCTCTTGGGCAGGGGAAGGATTTCTAGCACTTGTGGGGGAGGTCCACCTGGCACAGAATCAGTGAGCTGGCGCCTCTACCCCACACGCTTGTTCAGTTGGCAGAAGATGGCCGGGGGGGAACCCACTTACAGAGAGGTCTCCCTCACCACCCCTGTTAGTCACAGCAGCACAACCCGAGATTAGTCAGTGTAATAGTATTCATTTTGTTGGAAACAACCTCACAATACAAGGATTACACATCCAAAGTGGGAAAAAATTACCAAAAAACTATCTGTATTTCCTGAATCATAAAAAGGTTCTCCCCGCGCTTCAACTCTCAACAAGCCTTCATCAGGGGATCTAGCTTAGAGGATGGCATTACTATTTTAAATACTGACATATGATGTCAAATTACCATTAGTGCTTATTATAATTAAATATCAGGTGCTTTTTATCATAAAGACTGCACAGTGACTTACATTAAAAAAAAACAGTGCTAACAGTTGATCAGGCTACTCTCTCTAAATAGAAGCACCTTGTAACTGGCTGCTGATTTGAAACAAAACATCTTAGACAAGAGACAAAAGGCAAAATTAAATAGAAGTCCTGGACCAATGTGGGATCTTAAGCTATTTCTGTAGCCCATTTGGCTAGCAGTTTTTATCCTGGCTAGCAAAAGCACTTGTTTACTTAATTTATTTTCAAACTTGTTGCACAACTGAATGCATTTAATGGATGCTCTGACTTTGTATCTCTTTTTTTCTTCTTTTTCCATGGGTCTACTCCTGCTCTCTATATGTCTGTCAACTGGTTCAGTTGTCTTTGTGGAGGATAGCATGGCTACTGAAATTGTGGGTGATCACAGGATGTTGGACATTAAAAAAAAAAAAAAAAATGTAACATAGAAACTGTACAATCTTCATGATAAAAACACCTGATATTTAATTGTAATAAGCACTAACGGTGATATTGAGGTCATATGCCAGTCAGTATATGATGTGGTGATGCCGTCCTCTAATCCACACACCCCGATGACGGCTCAGTGAGAGCTGGTGCACTGGGGAGAAAGTTTTTATGATTTAGGACACAGTTTTTTGGTACTTTTCTTCCACTTTGGATATGTAATCCTTGTACTGTGAGTGTTTTCAACAGAATTAATTGAATTTAATAAAAGTTACATTCTCAGCCTCAAGCAAACTGTCGGTGGTGTTTTTGCCAAGAGTGCATTACCTTCTGGATCTGGTGCTATGAGAATCATTGTTACTGACTCCCTCCTTAGCTTTATGAGCACTCTCAATGAGAGCAGGAGTGGGGGAAGGCATATAAGAACTTCCGTGTCCAGACCAGGACCAGTGCATCCTTTGGGACTGAGCCCTGTACTGGGGATCTGCAACAAAAAAGAGGGAGAAGGTTGTTTTCTCAGGAAGCAAACAAGTCTATTTCTGATGTATCCCAATGTCTGAACACTGATGCCAGCACCTTCTGGTTCAAGGGTCCATGTGTAATTTTCCTGGCTAATTCTGTTGAGAGAGTCTGCCAGGACATTGTCTTTCCCTGGCAGGTGGACAACAGGTAGCTCTACCCCTAGGGAGTAGGCTAGGTTCCAGATCTTCATGGCTTCTGTGCATAACTTTGAAGATCTTGTTCCTCAATGTTTTTTTATGTAATACATTGTTGTGGTGTTTGTGACACATGGACAGCCAGTTCTGAGTACACTATGATTTTTTGTAATATAAAAATGTGTTGTGAACTGTCTCTCATGAGACATGCTGAGACAGCATGTAAAATGACACACACACCCAGGTTTTAGATACAAGGTGTTACCTGGAAGGCCAGAAGCTAATTACAGTCTAGAACAGGCCTTAATCAAGAATCCCCTGTTTATCTAAGTTAAATATAACTTTAACTGCTAAGAGGGAAATCAATATCCTTTTTATGACTTTAGAGGAGGAAACCAGGTTACGGCACACTGGTGCAAAATCATAAATGCTTTGATGTCTGTATGAGAGAGGATACTGCTTATAGATGAAAGGAAATTTACAGACTTGATTGGGGAAGTCACATGGGGAAAGGAGTTTCTGCTGATGTAACCTTAATTATCTTACCTTCTAATATGATAAAATATCCTGGGTGTATGATTTTTCATAAACAGAGGAGGAGCTAGGTGACCTCACACAAAGGGGTTGGCAAATACAGTTTTTTTTAAACAGATTCTGTTTTCCTTCAGAGACACTTTTAGCTACACTCTGACAAAGAAACATCTTTGAGTACTTTAAGCAAGTATACAGGTAGAGAGAGACAAAATCTAAGTACTGTAGTAGGAATTGCACTGTTAAAACCTTGTTCTCTTAAAAGACTGTATGGTTCTTGTGATATATGGTTCTGTATTTTACGTTTTACATACTTTTATCTATTTTAGTAAAACTCTATTTTTAGAGCCTACTTGGTCTGTCTTTGAATTTCTTTTCTTTAACAAGTGAAGTATATATGGTTAAAGCAAACACTGTGCATAAGCTTGAATGGTGATACCAAACTGGAAAAAGGTAAGAGTAATCTGAGGTCTTTATTAGAGTTTTTAAGTTTTCATTTTGTACACCTAGTTAGGTGCCCATAGGCAAAGATATCTGGCCCCCTGAAGACAGAATTATCTGAGCCTGTGCATTGGGTACGATAGCAGGAGGTTCACAGTTTGAATCCCTCCAGAACTGAGACCAAAGGTTGATTCGAACCCACAAAACAGACAGGAGGGTTACCCTGTTTCTGTTAACTGTTCACAAGACTGCACTCGGAGGTTGGCACTTTGGGAGCAGAGGGCTGACCTGCTGAGTGGGTTTGTGACAGTGTTGTCTGTTCAGATCTGGACAGACTAACCCTGAATCTGGGAGGAAAATGCCTGCATTGCCAAGTAGACTGCCATGAGCTCCAGGAGACTGATATGTTCCTGAGTCTCCTGTGTGCTCTAAATACCTCTTACAGTGAGATCCTCCAGGTGCCCCCCCCCAACCTAGGAGGGAGGCATCTGTTGTGAGGATAGTTTTGGGCAATTGCAGGTGGAAGAGAATTCCCTCTCCAAGGTTGTCCTCTTCCTTTCCCATTCCAATGCCTTTAGCAAGTTTTTTTTTGTGATGGGCAGCAGTACAGACAGAGGATCCCATCTCTGAGACCAGTGATCCTTCAGGTGCTACTGGATGTCTGTCATCTGGAACCTGGCTCCTGGTACCACTGCCATTGAAGAGGCCATGTGTCCCAACAACTATAGAAAATCCCTTGCAGGTCTTGACTGGCTTGCCTGGAAGGAGTTTGCAGTCGAAATAAGATTTGCCACTTTTTGGGGCAAGAAAAGTACCCTGGGGACACCTGTCTTGATGGGGGTCAGCAATACGAACTGACTGAGACCTACCTACCGGGGGGGAGCAGGCAATAAGTATTACCACACATGGAAATGTGCTCTCTTATAATAAATATTGCCCGAGTCCCCACCTGGGGTCCTCCACCCCTACAAGCACCCAAGCTGTAGGATATGTCTCTTGTTCCATACTCCATATGCAGCCAGAATGTTTTATTATATAGGTACACTGATGCCCAGAAGGAACCTGTGTAATTCTTGTGATGAGGAAGATTGTAAATGCTGTCAAGAAAAATCAATAAAAGTTAAAAAAAAAAAAAAAAAAAAAAATAGATTTGCCACACTTGTATGTGAAAGAAAGGCCTTCTCTTGAAGGTATCCAGCTCCGTACCAATGAAGTCCAGAACCTGAACTGATTTTGTTGATGATTTTTGAATATTTATGAGGAAGCCCAGGTCCAGTGATGTGATTTTTTTCAGGTGAATGGAGGACTCTGCTTTCTGTTGTGTTTTTCCTGTGACCAACCAGTCATCCAGGTGAAAACCTTGGTGCTGAGGTGAGTCTGAAGGGAAGGGTTGTAAATTGTTATCGGCTGCTCCCTAGCCTGCACCGAGGGTCTGACTGGGATGTGGAAGTAGGCATCCTTCAGATCCAGGGACCCCAGCCAGTCTCTCACCTGCAAAGATGGTATCCCTGAGCCCAGTGTGACTATTTTGAATCTTGACTCAGGTCTAATATGGGTCGCCATTCTCCATTTTTCTTGTCAGTAAGGAAGTATCTGGAGAAGAGGCCCTTGCCCCATTCAGCAGCAGGTACTCTCTGCAGAGCTTGTGCTTGCTGCAGTATCTTTACTTCCAGTTCCAGCAGGATTTTTTCTGTTGGTGTGTGGGACTGAAAAAAACCTTTGAATTTTGCAGTTTTGGAAATTTTGTGAACTGCATGGACAGATCTTGGCTCACCACTTCCAGAACCCACTTGTCTTTGATGATTTTTGATAACTTCTGGAAATATTTATTCATTTATTTATTTAAAAAAGTTTTACCAGGAAAGACATACTGAGCCCGAAGGCTCATGTCCGGTGGCATCCTGGGGGAAGAGGATAAGGAAGGTACAAGTAAAAAAAGAACCATAACTGCAATGTACACAATGTGTATAATAATACAGATGACTTAGAAACATAGAAACATAGAAGTTGATGGCAGATAAGGACCGCAAGGGACCATCCAGTCTGCACATTTCTTTTTCTACCTTATAAATGTGCCATCGGCCTTTGCTCTGTCATGGCCTATCTATTCATACTCATCTGTATTGCTCCCTTATGCCTATCCCATGCCTGTTTGAAGCCCTGCACTGTATTCATAGCCACCACTTCCTGAGGTAGGCCGTTCCATGCATCCACCACCCTTTCTGTGAAAAGAATTTCCTCACATTCCCCTTAATCGGCCTCCCTGTCTCATGCTGTGTCCTCTTGTCCTGCTATTTTCTTATATTTGAACATGTTAGACTCTTTCACCTTGTTAATGCCCTTAAGGTGTTTGAATGTTTCAGTCATATCACCTCTCTCCTCCTTTTGCTCAAGGGTATACATATTGAGCTCCATTAATCTGTCCTCATATGTCTTTTGATGCAGTCCCTGCACCATTTTGATTGCCCTTCTGACTGCCTCAATTTGGTTAATGTCCTTGTGAAGGTATGGCCTCCAGTACTGCACGAGTACTCCAGATGGGGCCCAACCAGTGTCTTGTAAAGAGGGATTATTACCTCTCTACAACTGGTGATACCCTACTAATACACTCTAACATCCCCTAGCCTTACCTACTGCTTTAGAGGTCTGCTTGGATGATTTCAGGTCATCGGTGATGATGATGCCCAAGTCTCTTTCTTCCTTTGTGACTGCCAGCAACTCCCCTCCTAGCCTATAGGTGGCTTCAGGGTTTCTCTTCCCTATGTGCATGATCTTGCACTTCTTTGCATTAATTCCCAGTTGCCATTCTTCTGACCATTTTGCTAGTTTATTCAGATCTCTTCTCATTCTGCCCACCCCATCTGGATCATCTGCTCTGTTGCATATCTTGGTGTCATCTGCAAATAGAAAAGCCTTACTCTCTAGTCCATCTGCAGTGTCACTAATGAAGATATTGAAGAGGACTGGCCCCAGGACTGATCCCTGAGGTACCCCACTTGTGACTTGCATCTCTTCAGACTGTATACCATTTACCACCACTCTCTGTTTTCTGTCCGTCAACCAGTTTGCCACCCAGTTGACCAACTTCTGACCCACCCCGAGCCTACCCAGCTTATTTGTCAATCTTCTATGTGGAACAGTGTCGAAAGCTTTGCTGAAGTCAAGGTAGGCGACATCAACTGCTCCCCCTTGGCCCACCACTCTGGTTACCCAGTCAAAGAAATCTATGAGATTAGTTTGACAGGACCTTCCTTTTGTAAACCCATGCTGTCTTGGATCCTGTGCCCCTATGGATTCCAGGTGTTACACTATCCTTTCCTTAAGGAGTGCCTCCATAATCTTGCCCACTACTGATGTAAGACTAACTGGTCTGTAGTTCCCTGCCTCCTCCCTGCTACCACTCTTGTGGAGCGGGATCACATGAGCCCTTCTCCAGTCTTCTGGAACCTCTCCTGTGCTCAGAGACTCACTAAACAGTTCTGCTAATGGCTCTGCTAGTTCCACCCTTAGCTCCTTAAGTACCTTGGGATGTATGCCATCAGGTCCCATTGCCTTGTCCACTCTGAGCTTAGTGAGCTCTTGTAGGACCCTTTCTTTTGTGAAGGGAGTAGTGCTCACCTCCCTCCCCCTTGTGTCCATGGTGCTGAGCTGTGGGCCCTGCCCTACCTTCTCTTCAGTAAATACTGAGCAAAAGTATCTATTTAGGATAGATGCTTTACAGGGTCCTCCTCACATGCCCCTTTTCTCCTTTGAGCTTAACAATACCTCTCGGACTTTCTCCTTTCACTAATGTATCTATAGAAAGTCTTGTCACCTTTTTACTGTTCATGCTAGTGTTTCTCAGTTTGGAACTTTGCCTGCCTTACTGCCTTCCCTGCTTCCCTTAGGGCAGTTTGGTATGCCTCCCTATCTTCATCCCGCTGTGTTCCTTATATTTCCTGAAGGCCAGCCTTTGGCTCTGATCTTTCTGCTACTGTATTTGAGAACCAAAGTGGTTTCCTTCTTCTTTTGCACTTCCTTTTCTGTCTAACACAGTGGGATGTTGCTTCAAGTATTGCATCCTTAATGCTTGCCCACTTTGCCTGTACCCCCTCACCTGTATTTCTTTTTGCCAGGGCTAGCTTAACTCTGTTGGTCATCTTATCAAAGTCAGCTCCTCTAAAGTCCCATAGTTTTGCCTTGGAATGGGATGCTTTAGATGTAGTGGCCAAATTGAACCATACCATGTGATGGTCACCGGCCCCCAGGTGACCTTCTACCTGGAGATCTGTGATCCCTTCCCTGTTAGTCAGTACTAGAGCTAGGATAGCCCTGTCTCTTGTGGGTTGTTGTACCAGTTGTTTGAGGCCCTTCCCCTGCAGGGAATCCACCATGTGTTTAGTTCTGGCAGATGTTCCTGCTGGTGTTGACCAATCTGTATCCGCATGTTGAAGTCTCCCATTATCAGAACCTCCCTTTAGCTGTCATGTTTTGTATATCTTCTAACAGTAATGTGTCTATGTCCTACCCTGGTCTGGGGGCCTGTAGACAACCCCAGTTCTTTTGTGTCCCATTTCCTGTTTCCAGGGTGACCCACAGTTCTTCTGGCTCCTTATGTATTCTGAATTTCTGTAGCTTTGATATTTTCATTGACATACAGGGCCAGTCCACCCCCCCTTTTTGCACCTTGGTCTCTTCCGAACAGTACATAGCCAGGTACTGAAGTCTCCCAAGTGTGGTTACTGGTAAACCACGTCTCACTAATTGCTATTATGTCCAGTTTAGCCTCTGACATTATTGCTTACAGGTCTGGGATCTTATTTCCCAGGCTGTGAGCATTTGTGTACATGATTTTCCATTGGCCAGATTTCGTGTGTTAGTTGTTGGGTGAGGTTTGGCATTTCTCCTAATGCGCCGATGAGGAGACGGACCTTTTTCTTACCTGGTGATGCAAATGAACTGCAAACATGCTGAATCCCTGTTTGACCACTAGCTGAGGGGAGGGTGTTCTTCCCATTCGACGTATGGGGTGCTGCACCCCCTCCCCATTTGCTAGTTTAAATATTCTGCAAAGACGTCAGACTTCTGCCCCAATGCACTGACTCCCTCCTTAGTCAGATGCAGGCCATCAAATTTAAAGAACTTTCGCTCCCAGAACTGTTGCCAGTTCCCTACAAATCTGTGTCATCTTTCCTGGCACCAGCCCTTGAGCCACATGTTTAGCTCCCCTATCTCCCCTTTTCTGACCTTCTGTCCATCTGCCCCCCTCTCCCAGACTGGCAGGATCTCAGAGAAGGAGATGTCTGACGAAATGGATGATAGTTTGTCACCCAGCCTGGTCAGGTGTTCCTTGGTCTCCACAACTGATCGGCTGGCTAGATCATTAGTCCCTGGTGTACCAGGACGTCAATGTTTTCTGCTTTATGAACACTTTAGCAATGCGGCCAGTATCTCTCCACGCTGATGTACCTGGGAGACATCTGACCATTACCCTGCTGGAGATGGGTATCAACTCCCGAATCATGGAGTCTCCTATGATCTGAAGTTTTTGGGATTTCTTTTGCTTTTTTGTTTTGGTTCCTGATTTGGGCTGAGTTTTGTTGTGCTAGCTCCTGTGTTGCAGTGTCCTGCTCTGCAGTGTCCTCTGCCCTTTGTTTGATTTCGGAGATAGAGGCAGATACCTGTTTGTAGTGTTTATATGGTTTTGGAGGTAATATGTTGAGAGTACAGAGTGATGGGCACCTGATTTGCCCCTCCTAACCACCTGCCAACCTCCTGGACCAACTACCCTCTGCAGTCGAGGTTCTTCTGTTGGATATTGGGGAAATGGCGGGTGGTTCTTATAATGTATTTCCCCATGAATATGAAATTTGAGGTGCGCAATCTCTGCCCATGCTGCCCAGAGCTGAGCCCTAAGATCTCCAATAGCCCAGCATGTAGGACAGTGTCCTAAATCCTGTAAGACTGTCCTTCTGAAAAGTATTCCACAGTACCTGCAGTTAATGATATCCATTCCAGATAAGCTGCTGGGTTTATAACCTGGTCAGAGTAATTAGAAGGAAATAAATGCAAGTAATGGTTTGATTTTGTGTTTTGTTTTCGTATAACTTGTTATAACAAGTTAAATTACTAGTGCCCCTGTAAATGAGCTCACCTTGTGGATGCCCCACTGATCCACCCCTTCCTGCTTTGCCACAGGAAATGTCACAACTCTGGTACCCTATAAAAGGAGTGTAGTGTGGGGTGGTTGGGGATGGGGGTTGGTGGCTGGGCCCTTCCCCTGCCAAAAAAGAAGAGCCACGGATGAATGAACAAGGAGGTAAGGGCAGAAACAATCTGTCAACAACAAATGCAGTAACCCTGAAAGCTTATCCTAATGTTAGCTAAAACTGTAAAACCTGTAAAGCACCACCTGTAATAATTTCAGAGAAGATATACCCTGTAAGAAACACTTTGCTACAGAGAAAAATAAAGCAGTAACAGAAGATATACAGTACCTTACAAAAAACAATTTGAATCAGAAGATTACAGCAGTAATCTATTAGCACACACCTGTAGGCACACCTTGTAATAATGCAGAAGAAGGTATACCAGCAACAACAATTTGAATCAGAGAAAAATAAAGCAATGAAATGTTAGCAACAAACAGTAGCAATCCCTGTGAGTACAAAATAAAAATAACAACATACAGTAAATCTGCTTAGCCAAAAGAAGTCTTAATCCTTTTCCTTTTCCCTTACTCTGGTAAGGTTCTCTGCTCTGTCCTTTCAAGCAATCTTAGAAGGAAAGAGCTCAGGTGTAGCTAGGTGCCTTGGCCAACAAACCAAGTCTTCTACCTTGGCAAAAATAAAAATAAAGCATGATTAAAATAACAGACTGAGGGAAAATTACTAGTTATCACAACAAATAATGTCATGAAATAGGGTAGGGTAGGGAGAGCGAACATGCAGAAAGAGGGGAACAAAGTAGGCAGGAGAACTGAGCGAGAAAGTAAGGAAGGGGAGAGATAGAGAGACAAGGAATAAAGAATAGTGAAGAATAGTATAATGGAATGGGGGTGAGCAAGGGGTGGAGAATAGTGTAGGATAGAGAGGAGTGGGGTGAGAAAGGGAAAAATTAAAAAGAAGGATGGGAGTAAGTGTGAAGAAAGGAATAACTGAGGCGAAAGGAGGAAACAGAGGAGGAGAAAGGAGAGGAAGGAAGGCTGGGGAGGGGCGGATTAAGAGTTCAGAGAAAGAAATGAGGGGAGAGTAGGGGAGGACATAAGTCTAAGTACATAAGTCTAAGGGCATTTATAGGAGAGGGCAGAGTAGTCATGGAGTAAAGAAAAAAGGGAGCGTCTGGAGGAGGCTGAGCGAATAGCTTGAGGAAGGGAGTTCCAGAGATTAGGAAGACGGCAGAAGGAAAAAACAAACTGGCCAGCCTGGGATTTGAGAGAGGGGACCAAAAAGGAGTGATAACCAGTGTTACAGAGAGAATATGGGGGGAGTTAGGAGAGGGCGCTATGCAATCAGAATTTTTGGAGAGGCACAAAATCTAAACCTTTCTAGGGGGGTCAGGGGGCATGCTCCCCCAGTAAATTTTCGAAAAATTGAAGTCAAATTTTGGTGCCTTTTAGCAGGCCAGGATGCTGTTCCACAACATGCTAAATGCCATCATAATGGTAGAGCAATGATACATTTTTTTTCTGTCTTTGTTCAGTCTGTGGACAGTGGCCTTTTGTATTTTCCTCAGCAATGAAGCTCACTTGGTGACAGAACATAATACCACACATCCAATAAAGTAAAGAAGGACATTGAATGATGAAATATACCAGTTCCACAGCCACCTGACTGCCTCAGAGACCACAGATAGCAAGTTTGGGCTGTGGCAGCCATCCATTCCTACCTTGCCCTGCCACAGACAACCTTTTGGATCAAGAGGCCTCAGCAATAGATCAACAACATGCACAACATTGGAAAATGACTATGGCTACTGTCAAGGACCTATTACAGCGCTCTGATCGTAGAGCAAGATGACTCCGTCAGTCTGAAGTTGTGGATGAGTATTAACTGGTGAATTTCACATACATTCGATTTCCCTAGACTGCACCTATATAGCTAATACCAACCACCCCACCAACACAGTCAGTCCCCTGCACCTACATGGCCAGTGAGTTCTACCATTTCAATCATTCAGCTCTCAAGTAAAACACCACCAGCTCCTCACCCCTGCAGCAACACAAACAGCCCCTGCACCAGCATAGCCAGTATCGACCACCACACCAACACAGCCATTCCCCTGCACCAAGGGCCAGTGAGCCCTTCCCTATCTAAGCGACCAGCTCCCACTTCACATGGCCAGCTTCCAAAAATCAACACAGCCAGCTCCCCATAAACAGCACCCGCATCAATGTGGCCAGTACCCTCCACCACAACACAGCCAGTCTCCTGCACCAACACAGTCCCTCCCCCCATCCAAGGGTTCAACTCCCACCATACCTGGAAAGAACCCTCAGAACAAACACAGACAGTTTTCCAGTTCCCACCCTGCAGCAACACAAACAGACCCTATACCAACACAGCCGATATCATCATTCCACCAGCATGAATGGCCAGTCCCTCCAACCCACTCAAGCGAACCTGGCCAGCATCTGCACCCCACCAAGCGAACTTGACCTGCATCTGCACCCCACCTAAATGAATCTGACCAGCATCCCACCACACCAACATGGCCAGTTGGCTCCGCCAACTTAACATGCAGTCAGTCCCCTCCCGTCACCTCACCTGTGAAGTCAACCCCACATCATCTTGGCCCAACAAACAGCTCCCCAGCCACATCACACCTACATGGCAGCACCCCCCACAAAAAATAAAATAAGGCAT
This sequence comes from Neoceratodus forsteri, assembly GCA_016271365.2. NCBI lineage: Eukaryota > Metazoa > Chordata > Ceratodontiformes > Ceratodontidae > Neoceratodus > Neoceratodus forsteri. Next base: position 262,025,724 of record CM057451.1, on the reverse strand, counting down.
AAACCAGAGAAAATGTAAATATATGTATACAAAGTACTGTACACAAATTATGCCATCCATATATTTAGCCCATTTTCTTCATAAGCACCGTCCATATTTGTAGGCTTTTTTCTTTTTTGAGGTGCAGTTTAACTGCCATCACTGATGCCACCCTAGCTCTGTTTCTGTGTATAGATATATAGGGACTGTCAACACATTTTTTCATGAAGAACATAAAATACATAATCCCAGCAGCAACCAGACCCCCAAATCCCCGACTGCATAGAGAAGGTGGTACTTTGAGTGCATTTTGCTCATTTTAGCTTTTTAGTTTACTAAAAATATTATTGAGCACACATACAGGTGGTGTTACAACCTGACCTCTACCACACATCCGAGTGGATTGAAAAGGTGGTTTGAGTTTTTCTTAACAAAAAAAATTGGGCTCACAGTAGCACAATTTCCTTTCTTGTTTTATTTACACAGCTTGTATCATTTGCACTCAGCACTAACATATATATTGATGATCACAAACAGCAGCATTTAGAGTATTGGGCTGATTAAAAATAAATTATTGAGCATAGATACTGGTTTCTACAACCCAACCCAATCCTCCATCCACCAAGTGGACACTTCTGCTTCTTGTACAAACACTGGTGTGACTTCTATTCATCTGATCTGACCCTCCCCGGGAATAAGGGCTGTTTCGTGTCTTGCAAGCCACTGGATTCAAAATATTCCACAAGCCTTTTCTTTAGAAGTGTCTCCATTAACTTCCCCACTGCTGACATCAGACTGACAGGCCAGTAGTTGCCAGTCTCCTCCCTGTTGCCACTTTTATGAAGTGGGTCTACATCTGCCCTTCTCCAATCCTATGGAACCACTCCTATTTCCAGTGGTGCAGCCAGTACTTCCCTGAGCTCCCGCAACACCCTGGTTGTACCCCGTCCATCTCCATAGCTTTGTCACTTTCAGATTGCCAAGTCCTTTCAGGATGTCTCCTCTGTGAATGGACTTGTGTCTACCTCCTTCTCCTTGTGCAATCAGATGGATCCACGTCAAGGACTTGGTAGGAGTTGCCATACTGCAGATTGTAGTAGTCAGATGAAAAAAACGTTTTCTTAAAGGGGCAAGCCTGGAAAGTTGGGGGAATGAATGAACATTCATTGAACTGTCTGGTTCGATCGATCATTGACCCCCCCCCCCACATTTAATGTCACAAACTCCATCCCTCCTGCCTTTACCTGAGAGTTTCAGATGACAAGACACCGCTCTCACAATTCTCTCTCCCCCACCCCACCCCTTGGTCCCCTTGGGCCACCCCTCAAACCACTCAGCAAGTCCAGCTGTCAGGGTACTGTACACATATGTACCCCTAGGTGACGCTATCCCAAGGGCTACTACCCCTGCCAGCTTGGCTAGTAGCAGGTTAAGGTCCTGAGTTCTGAAATGGGTGCCTCCACCTGGAGGTCAGGGTTGATAGTGGTCAAGCTAACCTGGGCACAGCCCTCCGGGATACTGTAACCCCCCTCTTTCCTTACTAGTGGCTGGAACAATACACAATAATCACTTTCACAATACCCCTGATACACCACACAAGTACCCACACTGTTTGCACTTACCACCAGGACTTTCCTCTGGCTTGGCCTTGGGGAACCCCTGTAAAACAAGGTTATACACAGCAAATAACAGCAGTACAGTACTCTTGCACAAACTGGAACCACAGTCAGGGTAAATGCAAAAAAGAGTTAGATCTGATTTATTTAAGGGGCTTGAACAAGGGAAGGGAGTAATCAGGTTAATTTGCTTAAAGGCTGTATCAATCAAACAGTAATGCATACACTTCAGGGTATATAAACAGTCACACACCCTGGGTACCCAGATGGCGAATGGTGGGTTAGCCAGGAACGTTGCAGCTGGTTGGGGCCCCGTGATGGAAGAAAAAACACATGCACAACACACACTATTTGTAATCCAGAGCCAGAGGGGTCAGTTCGTGAAAAGAAAACAACAAGACAATCAGATGACACACTTTTAGATTAGGCTGTTGTTGCAGGGAGCTACCCTGATGATTACTCACGATACCCAAGACTGGACACAGGCTGGACGAAAATCAAGACAGCAGGTGGTTAATCTGGAGTGCCAGGAGAAGCAGGGCTCACATGAATCACCAAGGCATTGTTCCTGTTCAGGTGTGGAGCAGGGGGCTGATCCCCAGGCAGGTCTCTCGTCGGTGGCTTTCTCTGTGCAGTGGGGTAGTCTGACAGGGCCAGTGTGGCATGGCCCAGGCTGAATGGAGATGAACACGGATTCAGTCCGATTAGGCTGGATAAAGTTTCCAGCAAGCAGAACACAGTTCACACACTGGGGAACCAAATCACAACCCACTTTCAATACGCAGCACATTTACACGTAAAGGATTCTACGGTACCAGCAAGCAGAACACAGTTCACACACTGGGGAACCAAATCACGACCCACTTTCAATACACAGCACATTTACATGTAAGGAAATTCTACTGTACCAGGCAAACCGCTCTCCAGTCACGATCGCAAAGTCTCTGCACAAACCGGGGATTCAGAAGCAGCTGGAAATCCTGACAGGCCGATCATATTCAGCAAAATCTTCGGTCTTCTTCAGGTATGAGCCTGGTAAAAAAAATCAGTGGCTTACTTTATTCACACAAACTTGGATTTTGTCCGAAATAATTCTCTTCTCTCCCTCTCAGGGGCAGCAGGCAGACATGCAGGCCACAACTCAGGCCTTTCCACAGTTCTCCTGCACGAAACTACTCAGACGGCTGCTTGACTGTCTCAAGCATGTTGCTTCTTCAGCTCCCAACTTAGATCTGAGTCAACTGCAAGCAAGCCTGGGAATTTCCCCAGAATCCAAATGGTCCGGTTGGCTGATCTGTCTATCAGTCACAACAAAGGCTCCCCCTTCTGGTGCAAAAAGGCGTCAAAAGCCCAAAACTACAATTCCTACAGACTTTAACTCCAGACAGCTCCTGTAGTCCGGCTCCATTTTAGGTCCCACTAGAACTGATTGGTCCAATTCGCAGTCCAGGACCAAGATAGTGGAGTTAAACAAAACAGTTCTTGCTGCAAAGAAGGCAGTTTAGACAAACTACATTATCATTATCACTCTAAATGATTTTCAGCAAATAGTTACATCTTTCAACAGAGCTCCCTCTTGGATTACTTATGACTGCAATCCAGGCAGCTCTTAAAGAGACAGTACACAGAGGCTATACAGGCACTCTCTGGCAATCAGATTTAAACTACTAAAACGCAAGACACCAGCCTGGCAGTGAGCATTTAGGCAAGCTTGACGAAGACTTTTTGGGAACCCCCATTTGTAGGGTGGTTACACCCTTCCCTGCCTGGCGAAAACTTGGCATCTGCGTCAAGTCTGTACCATCATGCATCAGTTAACACAAACTTGTTACTTTACTATACATATTCACTACATTTCATGATACTATATCCATTCTGACAACACATTATGCATATTTCACACAGGTAAATTGAACATTACTATACTGAATCAGGTAATAACTTCTTGTACCTTAAACAATGCAAGAGGGGGCCATTCCCTATCAGCTAACTTGGGGCTAGACGGGGCAGGGGCACCATGGTGAGAGAGAGAAAGACCAGTAACCTAAAATTGGCTGTCAAGTTCAATTTGGGCAGTGAGCTTGGTGAGACATAAACACCTTTGTGCACCACATTGAGAGGCAAATCCACTGGCCTCCCGGGAGAATCATAACTGAGGCGTACTACTGGCTTAACAGCTCAGCCAGTCTTTCTGAGGGGGAGAACTACAGTCTTTGTACTCTCAGCACTGGTATGGGGGATTCTCATCACTTGTGAGGGGTGCCTCTGCCTGGGTGGGAATGTCCAAACTTGCAGCACTGTCGGCTCCTTGCTCTGCAGGCTCTGTTTCTACAACACTTGACTCATTTTGCGAAGGCTCAGGCACAATCAAGCTTTGAGGCACTGAAGGGGGGTGGTTAGCACTCTCATAGTGTTCTTCAAGTTCTGGTGTGTCACCAGAAAGACTCAAACCCTCAGCCCCTTCTTCAGGCAAATCATACAGTTCCACAATACACAGACTCAGCATCTTCAGACTTGATACTTTTGCACCTCACTTTCAGGGAGCATTGGCTTCAAGGACAAAGCTGGGGGGTTAGGCAGTCCAGAAGGCCCAGCTTCATCCCCACAATTAATCATGAGGTTACCTCTAAACAGCTGACTCAGTTCATAAGAGGGGTAATATTTATTTAGTTGTTTAACCAGGAGTAGCACACTAAGCTGAAAGCTTTTTTACAGGAGCGACCTGGGAGCACAGGGAAGTTAAGTGACTTGCTCAGGGTCACACAGTATGCAAGTGGAAGCTGTGGGATTCAAACCCAGGTCTGGTCTGCTGGATGTCACCAAATTTGCAGCTCAGAGCCTTAAACCACTGCGCTATACTGCCTCCTAGGCATATAGGCTAGTCGCACTCACTTTCGTCAGAAGTGGACTGACAGTCACTGTCATTCTGGGTCTGCTGTGGAGGAAACCTTAAATCTGTGACCACTGGGGTAGGTTGACTCTGTCTCTTTCTTGCAGCAGCATGAGTCACTGGCCCAGGGGGCTCAGTTTGTGGGGGGTCAGTCTCAATCATGACTTGGCCTATAGGTAGCAAGTGGTTACAGTGCATGGTCTTGACAGCTTTGGAATTGTTCTCTGGGTGCACCTTGTACACAGGTAAATCATCCAACTTTCCAACTACTACATGGGGAAGATGGTGCCACCGATCAGCAATTTTGTGTTTACCATGCAGTCCCAAATTGCGTAACAACACACGGTCTCCAGGTCGAAGCTCTTGAGCCTTTACTTTTTTATCATGCCTCTCTTTGTTGGCTAGATTTATGTTGGCGGCCATTGTCTGAGCCAGTTGATAGGCATGGTTTAATTGAGCTTTCAGTGTTTGTACATATTGCAAGGAGTTTACGGCTCGGACCTCATCTAGAGAGACCCCAAAACAGACATCAACTAGAAACCGGGCCTCTCTCCTGAATAGGAGGCAGTAGGGGGAGAACCCAGTAGCATAATTTTTCATGCAATTGTATGCGTGTACCAAGGTGCTGATCTGCTGGCTCCATTTATGCTCGTCTTTTGGGTGGAGGGTGCCCAGCATGTCTAGAAGGGTGCGGTTAAAATGTTCTGGTTGAGGGTCTCCCTGTGGGTGATAGGGGGTGGTTCTTGACTTTCACACCCCCCCGTAGAGAGAGCATTTCTTTGATTAGTTGACTCTCAAAGTCTCTGCCCTGGTCAGAGTGGATCCGCTGGGGGCACCATAGCGGACGAAGAAATTTTCCACTAGCATCTTGGCCACGGTAGATGCCTTTTGATCTTTGGTGGGAAAAGCTTGTGCATGCTGGCCCATCAGCACAGTGGTTGGATTTCCGCTTGCGACACCGGTGACCTGGGTTCTGGAGTGGACTCTGGTCGCTGGAGGGCCGGCCGGGGGAGAAGGCTTGAACGTCCCAGGGACTGCTCACCTTCTCCTGGGGGGAGGGAGGAACAGGATCCATACTTTGTCTGACCCTGGTCGGAGGCCTGAGGTACAGCAAGCTGGTAGGACAGACCAATGGGAGCTGTGTGGTGGACGTCGGCGTAATGCCTTGATGTCAGGGCTCACACCACACAGAAGAGAAAAAGGGAAAAAGCGCTGCCGGAGCACGGGTAGATGGAGCTCCAGTGCCTGCCCTGATTGCGACTGCCTGCCTGACCACCGGGGGACCAGACGAGACAAGAAGATATCGGGGTGTCCTGGCCCCACCCGTGACTCCGCCTGGGGTGGCAACCACAGCTCCATGGGGAGCCCGGGATTCAGGTAGGTCAGTTCGGGGGCACATAGGAGTTCCCCAGAAGCCGAAGTTCTGGGGGCGGGGTAAGGAGGAGAAAAGTAGAAAGTTAAAAAAAAAAAAAAAAGCTTGTGCATACCGTGTGAAATGATCCGTAACCACTAACATATTGCCAGTGTTCCGCTGATCAGGTTCTAAACACAAGAAGTCTATGCAGACTAGTTCCATGGGGGGTGCTGGTAGTAATATTAACAAGGGGGGGCAGCCCTCTGAGACAGGGTTTTTCTTTGCAGGCAGTGACTGCAAGTCTTTACATGGTGCTCAACATTGGCTCCCATTTTGGGCTAGTAGAAGCGAGATCGTACCAGGTCAAGGGTTCTGTCAATACCGAAGTGCCCCATGTGACTGTGGAGGGACCTCAGTACCAAATCTTTAACGGCCATGGGCAGGACCAATTGTTGCTTGTCTACTTTGCCACTACGATCTACTGTCTCTCTATACAACAACTGATTGAGCAACTTCAGACTGGGGCCTTCTTTAAACAATAAAGCAGTTCGCAAGTCAGTGGAATGTAACTTAGACACATCTTTCCCCACACGCAGGGCATCAGGTACTGGCTGAATCATAGGATCTTGGGATTGAGCCCACTGAATGCTGTCATTGTCAAATTGAGGTAGTGCACTAATATCTAGAGCAAAGAAGTGGCAAGAAGCAGCTGGTATGCAGGTGTTAGAAGGGCCCAAGCAATCTACTAAACAGTCCACTGTGTCCGCAGACATCTGTTCATCTCTATCAAACTTTTGGCACAATGCTCGAATGTCAGGTTCAGACAGCCTGACCCAATCACTCTTGGAAGTGGGCCTTTGTGATAGGGTATCAGCATCAGTATGGTCCGGGCCCAGTCTGTATTCAACAACATAGTCATAGGTTGATAATGCAGAAATCCACTGGTGCCCAGTGGCATCTAACTTAGCTGAAGTCTGTACGTAGGTCAATGGGTTATTGTCAGTCTTCACCAATATCTTTGCCCCATAGAGGTATTCATGAAACTGGTCAACAATGGCCCATTTTAGTGCAAGGAACTCCAACTTATGCACAGGGTAGTTTCGCTCGGATGGGGTAAAGCTCCTACTGAAAGCTACTGGACTCAGGCCATCCTCATGGTCTTGATACAGCACTGCTCCTAGACCCTGCAGACTAGCGTCCGTATGCAGCACATAGTTTTTGGTGGGGTCAGCATAGGCGAGGATGGGGGCTTGGGTGAGCTGGTATATGATCTCATGGAAGGCTGCTTCACAGTTGGGTGTCCAGCAGGGCCCGAAGAGTTCACCTGGGCGGAAGTATACTTTTTCTGGTTCTTTAACGGCCCCTTTTTTGTTTTTACGATTGGTAAGAGGGTAACCCTGGGTAAGGTTCAAGAGTGGGCAAATCACCTTGCAATAGTCTTTTATGAACCTGCGGTAGTAGCCACAGAACCCCAGGAAACGTTGTAGTTCTTTCAGATTATGAGGCTGGGGCCAAGTAGTCAGTGCTTCAACCTTACTGGGATCAGTCTCTATCCCTTTTGTAGACACTATGTGCCCCACTTACTTCATGGATGTTTGAAAAAACTAGCACTTGTCAATGGACAGCTTGAGGCCGAAGTCTTCCGGTCGGTCTAGGACTTTAAACAGTCAGTTCTCATGCTCCTGCAAGGTGCTCCCAAACACAATGACATCGTCCAAGTACACCAGGCATTTCAGCAAATTCATATCTCCCACCACACATTCCATCAGTCACTCAAAGGTGGTTGGGGTGCCCAATATCCCCTGTGGCATATTCAGAAATTCATAGAACCCCAATTGACATATGAAGGCTGTTTTCTCATAGTCTTCCGGGGCCATCGGGATCTGGTAGTATCCACTGCAAAGATCCAACACCGAGAACCATTTGTTCCCATTCAAGCAGTCCAGGGCATCTTGTATATGAGGCATAGTGTATTGGTCTGGGTTGGTCCGCCGGTTCAGGGTTCGATAATCAACACACATCCTCACAGACCCATTCTTCTTACGCACAACCACAATGGGAGAGGCGTATGGGCTCCTGGATTCTTGTATCACGCAAGCAGTGAGCATTTCCTGCAGGTGTCTTCTCACATCATCTGTGTCTGCTGGGGCTAGGCGTCGGGATCTCTCTCGAAATGGGCGTTCATTGTGCAGGCGTATGTGATGCTCCGCACCCTGGACACATCCCACATCCCATTCCTTCAATGAAAACACTTGGTCTCTCTGGGCAAGTCTCTTGCTAATTCTAGCCTTCCATTCAGCTGGGAACGGGGAGTCACCAAACTCAAACAATTCTGGGGTCACTCTCTCCTTTTCGCCAGGGTGCTTGTTACTGGGCAATACTGAAGTGTCTGTGCAGTGTACCATAGCTAAGGTGCACCCTCTGTTTACCTGGATCTCCCGATCTGACACATTGTGAATCTGGACCATCACTCGTCGTGCATAGGCATGGGCACAAACAGACAAGATGCTGGGCCTTACCAATAATCCTTCTGGCAATTTTCCATCGCCTGGCCCATACAACATCGGTATTTTGTTCTTGACATCTTTCCGGAGGCGGACCTCCCCTTGAATGGTACACTGGGCGTTAGAGGCCAGTACCATTGAATTGGGATCCTTCTTCCATACAGTCCCCACCGGTTCATCCTGGTCTACTTCCTCGGGTTTCTGTTGCAAATCATAGGCCCTCTTGATCAGAGCTGGAATTCTCAGGGCCCTCCCAGTCCATCACCCTTGTTTCTTTTTTGTAATGCTTTCTTTATTTATGCTTTTAGTTCAGAAGAACAGGACATACCTTTTATAAACAAAACAGATAACACACACAATAAATTACAGTGTTTTCATGAGCATTACAATCATCTCATTTCAAGAGCGGAACACTTGGCATATAGAGTTCATTGGGAAGCAGCAGAAGTTCTTGAAGGCCCTTTTGGGCTGAATCATTGCATGCTACAGAAGGAATCAGTTCTGATATTTAACACCAAAGTTACAATAATATAACCCCCAACCCTATTTTGTTTGCAGATATTGCCTTTAACTTATAACATATTAAAGGCTTGGGTTGTCTTAACATAGCAAATATGCAGTACCAGGGCGACTGCTAATATCCCCCTGTTAGCCTGCATGACTCTATCCTTGGGCTGTTTTCCTTTGCTTAGCCTCTTTTACAGAAAAGGGGGGAAAGAAAGGAGTTATTACCTATCTATCAATCAGTTTATAGAGAGTGGAGGGAATTTAAATATCATGTTAGGAACCATTGTGCTTCATGTGCCCTAAGTCCTAGGATAAGGAATTTAATTTATTAAAAATTTATAAATTTATAAATTCACAAATCCATACATTTTGCATTCTCTTTATTATGGACTGAAGTCAGGTCTCACCTCCGCTATATACTGTATAAAACCCAACGCCTCCACAGTATCTCAAGCTGAGGAACCCTTTTGTTAATGAAGCCCGTTAGCGCCTCCATTCTGTAAATCTTAATCATAAGTTCTTGCCACATATTTATTGTGATAGGTTTTTGGGACAACCAATTATTGGTTATTGCTTTCTGTGCTGCTAGAAAATATATTTTCAGCAGCTTAATTGTGAGGGAGTTTCTGTATTCCTTTGGCAGTTCCAGAAAAAAGTAGCAGGAGGAGGACATGGCTAGACCAGGGTCTACCATTGCCTTTAGGGCTTGATGTAGATACTGAAAGAAAGGAGTCAGAACTGGGCAACTCCACAGCATGTGAACAAATGTTGCAGAGGATTGCCCGCAATTTCTCCAGCAAGTTGAAAAATCATTGCCTTGATATTTCATCTGAATTGCTGGAGTCCGAAAGTACCTAACCAAGATCTTCCAAGAGAACTCCTGCCAGCTGATTTCTGATAGGCCCCAATGGATCCTTGTTTGGGTCCAGGTTTCCTCCAAGATCTGGGTTCCCAGATCACGTTCCAAAGCCTTTTTAATGGAGGAGGTATTATCCCCTTTCCATGCAAGAAGAGCTTGATATAAATTGGAAATAATATGCGTTCTGATAGGTGCCCCCTCAATTGCCTTCTTAAAAATAAGTGCAATCTGTGGAGGTGTTGAGACTCCAGCTTCTGAACTTGCAATAAGGCTTCTAGTATAGTTTCTAATTTGAAAGTATCTGAATCTATCTTGCCAAGGGATTCCATATTTATTAACTAATGTTTCAAAAGAAACAATCTCTCCTCCCTCCAGGAGATGCCAAATCAGGTGTAGACCCCTCTTCTCCCACCTCCCGAATCCCACATCCCACCTAACAAGAAAAAAGGAATCCAGGTATGGGATGGAGAGCAGGAGGCTCCTCCATCCAGCAGCCCTTCTGTCTCTCAAAATTCCAAACCAAACACTCAAGGTGGAGGTCATGTAAGGGTTGTCTTCTTGACAAATATTTGATCTCTCTCTCTGCCTAAGGAGTGTATCATTTAAATTTGTAAGGGCCCCTTCCCTTAATTCCAAGTTCTTCAATTTAGCCAAATAGACTTGGTCTAACCAGTACATAATTGTCTTAAGCTGTGTCGCCTGATGAAACAGTTTAAAGTTTGGTAAGGACAGGCCTCCCTCCTTCTTCAGGATTTGGAGTACCGAGAGTCGGACTCTGGGTCTATGTGGTCCCCACAAAAAGCGAGAGATCGCCCTATTGAGGGAGTTAAAAAAAACATCTGGGATGTGAATAGGGATTGTTTGGACCAGGTATAGGAACTTAGGGAGGGTTACCATTTTTATCGCTTCCACTCTCTGGACCAAAGGAATGGGGGTAGGTGCCCACTGCTCTAATTCCAGTTAAATACTTTTTAAAAATGGAGTAAAATTAAGGTTAAATAGTTGATCTGCCTGAAAACCTAACTGAACTCCCAAATATTTAATATGGGTCAGATTCCATCTAAAGGGGAATCTCTGTCGGATCCGTTCTGAAGGTTCATACTACATTTTTAAAACCTCCGTCTTAGATGTGTTCACCTTGTAACCGGCCAGGAGACTAAATTCTAACAGGCATGCCCACAGGTGCTCCAGTGATTGTTCTGGGTTTTGGAGATATACCAACAAGTCGTCTGCATAAAGAGCCAACTTGTGTGTCTCCCCCCCAACCTCCCACCCCTGTACTGTCTCCTCTTGTCTCAATGCCTGCCCTAACGGTTCAAGGTTCAGGGCAAAAAGAAGGGGGGAGAGGGGACATCCCTGCCTGGTACCACGCTGTAATGAAATTGGGTGGGAAACCCTTCCGTTAATCTTTACATAGGCTTTCGGACTGGTGTAGATATTATTTATGATTTTAATAAAGGGCTCTTAAAAACCAAACCTATGTAGGGCTAGACCCCAAAAATGTCCACTCCACCCAATCGAAGGCCTTCTCAGCATCCAGGCTTAGTATCATGCAAGGGTTCCCCGACCGGGCAGCGTGGATCAGCATATGTAATGATCTTTTGATATTGTCTTGAGTTTGTCTACCTAAAATAAAGCCTGTTTGATCATAGTTAAATAACTTAGGCATAACCACTTCTATTCGTTTAGCCAGAATTGAGGCATATAGTTTATAATCAATGTTCAGGACCGATATTGGGTGGAAGGAGCTGCAGTGTGTGGTATCCTTCCCCGGTTTGGGGATGCTTGAAATAACTGCAAAATTCCAGGTGTCTGGGAATGCCTCCCCTAATTGTGCTACCCTACAGGCCCTCAACAGTGGACTCCTTATCTCCATAATAAAAAATTTAAAAAATTCCGGGGTATACCCATCTGGTCCGGGAGATTTTTTTGTTTTTAATTTTTGAATTGCAGAAGTCAACTCTAAAGGGGTTATAGGGATGTCCAGAGAGTCCCTTATTTCCTGGGTCAATTTCGGTAATTTTAACTTGTCTAAATATGTTTCTATTTGTTCTCTGTCTGGGGAGTGTTCTGACCTGTATAAATTTGCATAAAATTCCCTAAAGCCAGATACAATTTTTTCCGGAGATCTTAATAACTGACCCATCTTGGGGTCCCGAATCTGCGTGACCGTAGTTCTAGCCATTTGTTGTCTCAGCCGATGGGCTAAGAGGCGAGAAGCCCATGGTCCCGACTTGTAATACCTCTGGCATAATCATTGTAGTGCCTGCTCCGTCCTTACATCTATTAAGTTCTGAATCTGTTGTTTGATTTTTTGAATGTCTAGCAGCACAGAGTTGTCCCCCTGTGCATGTTGGTTCTGTAGAACATGTATTTGTCTTTGGAGACCCTCTAATTGTTGGTTTTGTTGTCTTTTAAAGCGGGCAGCATATTTGATACAGTCTCCTCTAAATACTGTCTTGATAGTGTCCCACAAAACAGTATCAGACACCTCCGAGGATTCATTGTCCAGCTGAATTTGAGCCAGTCTGGCAGTAGCCATATCCATAAATTCCTTTAAATTTAAGAAATAATTATTGAATTTCCAAAGGGACTGACCCTTCTTGACCTTCCAGTTCAGCCTCAACAATAATTGGGTGTGGTCAGAGAGAACAGATGGAACATGTCTACATTCCAGCACCTGGTCCTGGTGTTCTCCTGAGATCAACATATAGTCGATCCTGGCATATGAGCCATGGGGAAATGAGTAGTGTGTATATTCTTTTTTGTTTCTGTTCTGCTTTCTCCAGGCATCTACCCAGAAGGCTCCCTGTAAATAGTCCCTGATTAGTCTGCTCGTCGGGTTTTGCCGGAAAGACCTTATGTTAGAAGTATCTATTTGTTCCCAAACCTGGTTTAAATCTCCCCCCACTATTAAAAACCCCTTGTGATATTCAGTGATTTTGTGTAGTAGAGGGCGGGTGACTTCTTTTGTAGAGCCTGGAGGAACATACAAGGAGGTCAAAGTGATCAGAGCACCCTCCAAGCTGCCTGAAAGAATAGCCAAACGGCCCTCTGGATCCAAGTAACTAGCTGTCTTTTGAAATTGGGTGCCTCTGGAAACCAATATTGCCAAGCCTCTTCTTTTCCCCTTCCCAAATGAGGCTGCTACCACTTGATCGTATCCAAATTTCCCCAACTTCTGGTGTTCAGCTTTATTGAGGTGAGTTTCTTGTAATAAAATGAAAGAAGGATTCTGCCTTTTTATGGTAGACATGACCTTATATAGTTTTACTGGATTGTTTAACCCATTAACATTATGGGAAACAATTCTAATATTATTATTATCCTCCATTTATGCAAATAGGATTATAAACCCTCCTAGAGTCAGACTCTCTGATCCTCTGCATCTTTCCCTCTGAATCCCAAAATATTTTCTTCCTTCCCTCCATAGATTTATTCCAGAATCTCCCTAAAAGTTGCAATAAGTCATGCCATCTCTTTTGTTGCTCAGATATAATTTGCCCATGAAAATTTGTGTTTAAAACTATAACAGGTAACCCAGTCTTACCACAAATGCAACATATAAACTTTAAAGTCCCTTTGGGAGGTGCTAACTGAGCAGTCCTCACCCAGGAGACAAAAAAATTATTTACAAAGCGACTCCCAAAGTAGGGGAACAAAGAATGATGCTCCCTATAAGTTCGAGTAATCAATACTCGAATGGGAGGAGAAGGGCCCAAATTACTGGCTCGTTCCTCCTGGACCCTGAAACTAATGGGTCCTTGCCAGATGCCGTGGCTCGTTGTCACCAACACCATATCGAACACGATGAGTGGTGCAAGAAACACCACAGGATTTCGCATCATTACAGTGTTTCTAGGGCTCTATCCCTCCTCCTCCCCTCCCACCAAACCCAACAGTATTTTATTCTTTGACCTCGAAGCTTTAAGATCTCTGTAGGCCTATTAAAATAGCATAGTCAATGGCCTGCCTTTTTAAGAGTGCTGTATGATTGAGAATACCCTGTTCCCCCACTAGAGGGCGTCTGGAGTCTAGTTTGAAAGCCCGTAGACATTTCCCAGGAATACACCATCAATAACATTTTAAATCGCTGTAACACTCTTTGCTGCAGCCTATAAATACAATAAATTAAGAGTTTTGAGTCAGAGGGGGGCACCAACCACAGCCATTTGTGATCGCCCACACACCACTCCTACCCAGGAACCAGCATCTTCATATCAAGGCTACAAGTATTGATACATGGGGGATCTTAAGTTTCCTTCTTTTTACAATAGGTCAGTGACTGATCCAACTACTAGACCCTGCTCCTCTAAATAGATTGCCCGTTTCGTTGCAGGGTTCCCCATGTCAATCTGCATCAACATGGAGCCTTAGCATTGCAACCTCCCCTCCCGTTCCACACCAAGGGCGCTGGAGCCACCCCCGAGACCGTAATCTCATCACATGGGGAAAACCTCTGGGCATAAGAGAAATCAGCTTTACTCAGAAAGGGCCCGTAGGGTGGCACAATTAGGGGAACCATTCAATCCCATGCATCTTTCTCTACAGTGCAGGCCCATTTTCACCCCCCCCCCCATACCACGCGTATGTCGATGCAAGGGGGATAGCGAAACCTGGGCAACTCACAGCAGCAGCCATAGGCACTCCCCTCAGCAAACAAGTTTAACCCTCCATGTGAAGGTCTACCCCACTGCCATGCACCCTATGGAAATGAATCTCAGTGTGGGGTCTCGATAGCACTACCTGCTCATCTACACCATATCAGTATATTTGTAGTACCCCACAAAGCCCCTACAAGTGTAGTGACCCCTGTTTGCATTGATGTATCAGTCAATCCCGGGCAACAGCCTCACCTATTTAAACATAGTCCCCCAGCCCGGCAGTACTCACTCATCTCTGGGGATGCGGCGAGGGTCTTGGAGTACATTCAACTCAGTGCCCAGCAAGGAGTGCCGCTAATGTCTAGAGTGAGAGAAAGCCGTCGGGTGTCTGCACGGTCGATCACCAGCATACTTGTAGGTAAGAGAAAACACACATATCCCCATTGATCTCTGTTAAGTGACACTTTTGGCCCCTAATGCTACCGAGGGGAGAAGCGATCCTCCATATTGGACATCTACCCCTGTTAATTTTAGGTTACATCAAGAGATTGAGGCCTTCGAATCTAACCAATTTGACCACTTCAGCGGATGGGAGAGATCCGAATTAACTGCAGTGTATGGGCTAAATCCCCATGTGTGAAGAGGTGGTTTAACCATTCCCCCGCCCTCCACCTTACAGGCTTTATCAACTACCAAAAGTTTTCAGTTCACTGTTCATTTCATTTTTCTGTATGCATCCCAAAAAGATAAATATTTGAAATGCAAGTCAGTACTCCCCTACAGGACAGGATGCTCAGGAAGGAGGCCTGCACAACGATCGCAACCACCAGCTGCTAAACCGAGCTCTCAGGTGTCCTCTGGCCTTTCGAGCAGCATCTTCTCGGAACTTTGGGAGTGAGTAAGTTTGTGGAGCGTATTTTTGATATCTTGCAATGTGGTGGTAGCTGACTTCTTTCCACTCTGGTTAGGCTTCTGTTGTTTAAACTGATGCCAGGGATTCTGTGCGATGACAGGATGTTCTCTGCGAGGTAGGATCTCCGGTATTTCGTGCCCTTTTTTTTTTTTTTTTTTTAAGGCCTGGAGAGCTTCTTCGACCGGGTGATACATTTCAATACCAGTGTCCCAGTATGCCCGCAGGCGGGAGGGATAGAGCGTCTGGAATCTTATATTTAGCGATTTCAATTTCTGCAATATTGGCGCATGTGCCAGGCACTGTTGTTGTATTACCGGGGGATAGTTCTGGTCAAATAGCAGCCAGGCACCATTATATTCTACCAGACCCTGCTTCCAAGCTGCTCTAAGGATCTTCTCTTTCTCTCGAAAACTTGAAAATTTAGCCACTATGGATTGGGGCCTGGCATTTACTGACGTGGGTTTAGGCACCAATGCTCTGTGCGCTCTCTCAATTTTGAAGGAAAAGGCTTGTGGCAGATCAAGCACATGTTGTAATAGATCTTCTAAGAATTTGTTCATATCTCCACACAGTGGGGAACCAAATCATGACCCACTTTCAATACGCAGCACATTTACATGTAAAGGATTCTACAGTACCAGCAAGTAGAACACAGTTCACACAGTGGGGAACCAAATCACGACCCACTTTCAATACACAGCACATTTACATGTAAGGAAATTCTACTGTACCAGGCAAACTGCTCTCCAGCCATGATCGCAAAGTCTCTGCACAAACCAGGGATTCAAAAGCAGCTAGAAGTCCTGACAGGCCGATCGCATTCAACAAAATCTTCGGTCTTTTTCAGGTATGAGCCTGGTAAAAAAAAAAAAAAAAAAAAATCAGTGGCTTACTTTGTTCTCACAAACTTGGATTTAGTCTGAAATAATTTTCTTTTCTCCCTCTCAGGGACAGCAGGCAGACATGCAGACCACAACTCAGGCCTTTCCACAGTTCTCCCACGCGAAACTACTCGGATGGCTGCTTGAGTGTCTCAAGCATGTTGCTTCTTCATCTCCCAACTTGGATCTGACTCAGCTGCCAGCAAGCCTGGAAATTTCCCCAGAACCCAAAAGGCTCGGTTGGCTGATCTGTCTGTCAGTCACAACAAAGGCTCCCCCTTCAGGTGCAAAAAGGCACAAAAAGCCCAAAACTACAATTTCTACAGATTTTGATTATAGACAGCTCCTGTAGTCTGGCTTCATTTTAGGTCCCACCAGAACTGATTGGTCCAATTTGCAGTCCAGGACCAAGATAGTGGAGATAAACAAAACAGTCCTTGCTGCAAAGAAGGCAGGTTAGACAAACTATATTATCATTATCACTCTAAATGATTTTCAGCAAATAGTTACATCTTTCAACAGAGCTCCCTCTCAGATTACTTATGACTACAATCCAGGCAGCTCTTAAAGAGACAGTACACGGAGGCACCCTCTGGCAATCAGATTTAAACTGCTAAAACGCAGGACACCAGCCTGGTAGTGAGCATTTAGGCAAGCTCGAGGAAGACTTTCGGGAACCCCCATTTGTAGGGGGGTTACATATACATGAAAGTCATGATCTCCCCCCCCCCACCCCACCTCAGTGAGCAAGCCCAACTGTCAGAGCACCATGAGCAGACTGACTAATAAATATCCATATACTGTATGACTGGTGTCCAGTCTGGTCCTTTCCACCTGGCTCCTTTTAAATCTCTCTGTCTCCCAGGCTGGCCATGAAGCAAGCCCAACTCAGAGCACAAAGTCTACCTGACTCTGAATAGGAAATTTATAATTCTTCTTGAGAGATCAGCCCTGCACCTTAGATTTTTATTCAGCCCTTGTAGAAATTCTGAGAGTCAGTGTCTCAGTCTCTCATTTTGCCAAACCTTTTATTTTTTTTTATAACTCTTTATTTTCATAATTTAAGTAGACAAACAAATACACACTTACAGGAACATAATAAAAACATAACATTGGGTCATGCGATACTGTTACTATGATCAGAACGTACAGTATCTCTGTGGATGGTGGAAAATAATTCCATTTAGTTATAAGCATACTAATTTATAAGTAATAAGGAGAGTATGCGAGTGAATTCTGCTTATTTCTGCTTGAATTATACGTATCCTTTAAGTCTTTACTTCTCTTTGGCTATATTATATAGGTGTAAACCTATTTTCTTGCCCCGTCTATCATAGCCCTCAAGATCTCTTTTCCTTTATGGTATAAAGTCTGCCCTGTGTGCCATAATATATATCACCCATCTTCGCCATTGTATTTCAAATTTCTCAATACAGTGATTAACCATGGCCGTGAGTTTTTCCATCTTTTACACCTGGGACATAAGATCCTGCCAATCTCTGATCTCAGGGGGGCCTCCGGTCTAACCACCTCTTGTGATTGCCTTCTTGGCAGTGAGGAGATTTATGTGTATTAGTTTTCTGTCGGGCATGCAGTTTTGTCCTCTTTCCAGAACATAAATAAAATATAATTTTTCTGTTAACTGCATCGGGGTTCCCATCAAGTCCCCCAAAGCTGTCTCCAAGTCAGTTATGAAAGGCTTAAGTCTTTTACATGCCCAAAAAATATGCCCATGGGTGGCCGGGTATAGCCCACGGTCCCTCCAACACGGTGTTTGCTTTATATTTTGCTTGGATTGCCGGGGTTTTTAAAAATCTTATTGTATTTTTCCAGGCAAACTCTTTCCATTGGTACGAGGCCGTCTCCACCCTAAGATATTTAAGATGTGTTGCCCATTCTACGGTGCTCAACTGTTGCCCTAGATCTCTTTCCCAAGATAACTTGGCCATATTTAAGTTGTGATCAGATAGTAGTAGAAGGATCTCGTGTATATATATATATGAAATCATGTGCTGCAGTGGGGTTGTTCCCTGCAGAGCTACTTTAAAAACTTCCAGAAAAGCAGGGTTCTCTTCCCCTGGTATCAAGGACTTGGGCAGAGTCCCTATGTATGCCACTGCCTGCATATATCTGAATCTATCTCTGGGGAGCAGATCATATCTGTTCGCTATTTCTTCAAATTTCAGAATTTCTCACTTATAAAACAATTGCAGTATTATCCGTATCCCCAGTCTTGTCCTGGTTTTAAACCCCTGATCCATCCTGGCAGGCAGGAAGTCTTGTGTATTTGGAAGCGAGTAAAATAAGTGTTTATATGGGACAGCCTGCCTGGTGGACCATAGTGTTCGCCAACAGGTCAGAGTATTCCTTGTATATGGGTTATCTGTGATCTGGTCTAATGGGATTGGTGGCTGACTCAGGAGAATTCTATCCAGATTTGTGAGATCCTCCTCCCTTTTTTCCAGCTCACACCATTTCGCTTCATACGTTCTACGAAGCCGCATGAAGATTATTCTGATCTGTGAGGATAGATAGTATCTTTGAAGTCATGGCAAAGCTAACCCTCCCTTTGCAGAGGGGAGTTGCAGTGCCTGGTATCTGATTCTAGGTGGTTGTGAGTCCCAAACGTATCTAGATATCCTTTTATTTATTTCTTTAAAAAAGGAAGGTGGGAGTGTGATAGGTAAGCATTGTGCCAAATATAGAAACCTGGGCAATATATTTATTCTTATTGCCTCCACCCTTTGTATCAATGGCAATGGTATAGTGTGCCACCTTTCCAAGTCTGATGTTGTCTGGTTCAGCACCTGACCATAATTAAGGTGATATATTTATTTATTTTATTTAGTTTTTGTTGACCGGGTAAGGGCACTAGACAAATCCTGCCTATTTTCAGGCACGACCCGGGGGAGAAGGATACAGATGAATGCAGACTTACCTTGAACCAGATTAAGCTGTTGGTGGTACTTTTAGTGATATTAACCCCTCCTCTAGCGCCAGCTGTATCCCCAAATACTTCAAGTGCTGGGTGTTCCATTTAAAAGGGAATCTGTTTTATTATGGGGTGGAGAAATAGTTTACTTGAATGGCCTCTGTCTTACTGGTATTAATCTTGTATCCTGCCACTTCCCCAAAGCTCCGTAGCAGGGACCATAGGTGCGGCAGAGACTGTTCCGGGGATGTAAGATAGATTAACAGGTCGTCTGCATAGAGGGCAAGCTTGTGATGCTCTCCTCCTGCCTTTATCCCCGTTACTTCCTCCACCTGTCTTATTGCCTGGGCCAGGGGTTCCAGATATAGTGCAAATATGAGGGGAGATAGTGGGCATCCTTATCTTGTACCTCTATGTAACGATATTGGTGGGGCGGTGTTTCCATTGATTTTAATATAAGCTTTGGGTTGTTTATATAGACCCCTTAGTAGTTGTTGAAACCCACTCGAAAATCCAAATGCATTGAGGGCTTCCAACAAAAATGGCTATGCCACCCGGTCGAAAGCCTTCTCCGCGTCCAGGCTTAGTAACAGAAAAGGGAGTTTCGACTGGGCAGCGTGGTGCAGCAGGTGAAGCGTTCGCTTCACATTATCTTGTATCTGCCTCTGCATAATGAAACTGCATTGGTCTAGGTTAATAAGTTTGGGCATAATTCTCTCTAATCTTTTAGTTATGATGTAAGCAAACATTTTATAGTCGGTGTTCAGCACCAATATGGGTCGATATGATCCACAGTGGCCCGGGTCCTTCCCTGGTTTAGGTATACTGGAAATCACTGCAAATTCCCATGTTGGTAGGACAGGTTCACCCTCCATAATCTTCTGGGTTACTCTCTTCAAGGGAGGGGGAGAAGCAGATCCCTGAATTGTTTATAAAATTCACCCCATACCCATCTGGGCCAGGTGATTTCCCCGTCTTTAAGTGCTTTATTGCATCTTCCCATTCTGCTTGTGTTACTGAGGTTGTCAGTCATTCCATCTCAGGTTGGGTAACCTGTGGAAGCCTTAAACCCACCAGGAATCACCTTCCCAGTTGTGGTTGGTATGGGGTCTCTGGGGTATAAAGGGAGGTATAGTGGTCTCTGAAAGCGTTCAGTATCTCAGCTGGCTGCCTCAGAGTTTTCCCTTTTTGAGAGGAGTGAATCTGTGTTATTGTATTCTGCACTACATGCTTCCTTAACCAGTGGGCTAAGATATGGGTAGCCCGAGGTCCTCCCTCATAATACATTTGTCTTATGAATTGGAGGGCTTGTTCTGTTTTGACATCCAGTATCTGCTGAATTTTTTCCCTGGTAGCTTCCACTAGGGGGAGCACTGCAGAGTCGCCTAACATATGCTGCGTCTGTAGTTCCTTCAGTTGTTTCTGTAGTTTATCCAGCTGTTCAGCCTGTCGCTTCTTGTACCTAGCTGTATAACTGATAGTATCTCCTCTCAACACAGTTTTTAATGTGTCCCACAATATTGAGGGGCTTACCTCTGGTGAGCTATTCTCCTGTAGGATCTGAGGGATCCTAGTCTTGATTAATTCTTGGAATTCTTTTCCATTAAGTAGGTAATTATTAAACTACCACAATGTGGATTTCCCCTCTCCCTTCCAATCGAGGGAGATTAGCTTTTGGGAGTGGTCTGATAGCACAAGCGGTACAATTGCACTTTCTTTAAGTTAATGTACATGCTGTCTTGAAATGTGGCATAAATCTATTCGTGTGTGTATCTTGTGTGGAACTGAGTAATCCGTATATTGTCTTTTAGAGGGATTGAGTGTTCTCCATACGTCCACCCATCCCAGCTCCTTAAAATATCTTAGTGTAAATTTCTGTACTGCTGTCCCTCTGGGGGGGGACATACCTCTCAACTGTACCACATTACGAGGAACGTTCCTCATTTTGCTTCATAAAAACTCCCTGTTCCACATTGTCAGGACTTGTTCCACATTGAGTATTAACTTTTAAAGGAAAAATTTATAGTAAATGATGCAAAAATTATATTATTCAAGTAATAACAGACTTTCTGAACATAAATGCAAACATTTTAACAGTGTTCTGAGCTTCCTAGGTAAAGATTTGATTGAGTGTTCCACATTTTGCTAATTTGTTCCACATATTAAAAGGTAGTGTTCCACATTTGGGGGACAAAAGGTTGAGAGGTATGGGGGGGGGTTGAGTTGGTGTATCCCTCCCATTTAAGACCATGTTGTAGTCCCCTCCCACTATTAGAACCCCTTTTTGTTGTTCTGTTATTTTTTGTAGCAAAGTCCAGGCTGTATCTGTGTCTGACCCTGGTGGCAGGTATAGGCTGGCCAAAGTTAAAATGATTCCCTGCTGTTTCCCTGTTGCTATTGCCAGTCTACCCTCCTTGTCCATGTAAGAGGAGACCAGCTGAAAGGACGCAGAGCGGGGGATCAAAATAGCCACTCCCCTTCGTTTTCCTTGCCTATAGGAGGATGAGATGACATGTTAGAATCCGAACGTTTTAAATTTTTGATGTTCCACCTTATCAAGATGTGTTTCTTGTAGTAAAATAAAGGTTGGCCTTTGCCTCTTTAATAAAGATAAAACCTTATGTCTTTTAACTGGGTTGTTAAGCCCATTTACATTTTGAGATGAAATGGTTAACGTTTTCTCAGCCATCATGAATGTCAATGGAAAGGTCCTTTTTTGCTTTAGGTGGCTTGAACCATCCTCCTATTTGACATTTGTACAGATTCTCCGCTACTGCATCCCCCCCCACCCCGCACTTTAAGCCTGTCCTCTTCTATGCTTTCCTTTGGGTATTTCTTTCTAATCCCTGCCTCCTCTCCTTTTCTATTATGAGATCTTCACAATACAGTTCTCTTATCTATTTTTCTCCATCCTTTATAAGCGTTTTTGACCCACACACATAACCAAATATAACATTGAAATTCCAGAGGTATTAACTTTTTAAACCATAAACTCATAACCTCTGGTTTTGTAACTGTATACATATTTCTATGACTTCCAATCCGTGAGGGCAATACTATCTGCCCCTTACAGGACCACACTGTGATGTCTTGGGTAGTGCAGCCTGGAGGAGAGGTAATGGAAAAATCCATTAGGTCCTCCCTTCTGTGGGTCCAGAACCACAGAATGCCCAAAAAGACTAATAACGTCAAAACCCTGATCTGCATGGCAGTACCTGCAGGTGCGCCCCCTTGACATGTCCGCACTTGGGGGACAGATTCCTCAGGACCCCCCCCCAACCCGGTGCATTCTCCTTGTAAAACCTTTTCCAAATTATTTTTAACCAATACTCTTGTTTGCCTTCTAACAATAAATAGTTATTGTACATTATTAATAAAGAAAATACAAGGGGAAACCTTAGTTGTAATTTGTAAGCATTCTGTATAATTGTGCAAACAAGGAATCCCTTTCAGATAAGTATGAATTTCATTAGATGAGGCCTCTTGGCCCCTTCCTTCTCTCCTTGGTGGATGAGGATTTATGACACTGTTTCGGAGACTGTGACTCTACAGTTCCACCATCCATAACATTAAGGGTATGTGCCAATGTCAGTGAAGAACAGTACCTGATTTAAAATGTTGGCACATCAGATCCCTGTAAAGTTAAGACCTCAGACCAGTGCTGTCTGGTATTCAAATTCAAGTGCTGGTCTACGTAGCAGGGCCTGCAGCTTTTTGGTTCCTCCCCACCTCCTGTAACTGTCTACAGAAGTCCGTGTAAGTTTTGCGGTTGGTCCTGAGGTTGCTCATATGCCTGTTCCAGCTTTGGTCTCTCCCGTATGGCCTCTGGTGTTGCTCCGAAAATTTCGCCTGGTCTTGGCGGGAAGCTGTCTCCTCGATTCCGTGTGCTTGCATCCCTCTCCTTGCTTCTTGTGGGGAGTCGTAGATCTCCGCTCCCGAACTCCACATTATTTTTAGGCGTGTCGGGTATGGGGTAAAAAAACGAATTTGTTTAATGCGAAGCACTCTCAAGATATCTCCGTATTTCATGCGCCTTTTTAGGATTTTTGGGGGGGGGTAGTCCTGATCGAACAAAAGTCTTTCCCTGTTATATTCAATTTTTTTTGCAGCCCACGCTGCTCTCAACACTGTCTCTTTATCTCTGAAGCTGGAGAATTTTACTACCACTGAGCGTGGTCTTGCCTTTGGGTCTGGGGATCTTGGTGCGAGTGCCCGATGGGCTCTCTCCAGCCGGAATGTAAAGGTCTCCAGTAGGGGAACCACATGTTTTAGTAGGTCTGAGATGTAATCAGTCATCTGCCCGACTTCCGAGCCCTCTGGCAGCCCATGAATCCTCATATTATCCCATCGGGAATGCAATTCCAGGTCCTGGCATTTTTCTCTCAACTGTTCTTGTTTCTCTAATAAGAAGTCTACTGCCTGCTTCAAGTGGATCACCGCATCTTCTGAGTTGGAGACCCGTTCCTCTACCTCCTGCATTCAGGTCTCCACAACTGTAAGTTCAGCATTTAAATTCTTAAATTCCACTTGATTTTCAGTGCGGAATTGTTGAATTTTGTACATAATTGCCTCAAACCTTGATCTTGTTAATGTTTCCCTCTCTGTATCTGTGTCAATTTCAGAGGCCTGTTCACTGTATGGCGAGGCGTCCCTGTCGGTACGATTGGGTGGCTCAGATGATCCGTTGCCATCAGGGCATCTTTGGGTTAGTTCTCCTCGAGGTTTCAGCCCCTTGTTGTTTTCTACTTTTTTTGGTGCCATAATTATAGTATTTTTTCCTGCTTGTGTTGGCTAGATAGCTAGTTTTGTCCCGGGTGGGTGCAAAGCGCTAGGATCAGACCTTCATTCGGGTTGGTGATGTCACCGAAAGTCCATTTTTTGAGTTTTAAACTGAGCCAGCCAGCAGCTTAGTGAAAGTCCAAATGCTGGACAGAATAAATAAGTTGTTTTTCTCTCCATAAATAATTCCTCATCTCAGCCAAAACAAGCTTCCATTTATTCATTTCTAAGTTTCTGGTCTAGTAGTATTAAATCTCTCAAATAGAGAAAATCTCTGACATGAGGCAGGTGTTTGAGAAACAGAGAAGGAGGGACTTACTGTATGCACCACACTTTCTGTGGGTTCTCATTCACAGGCTGTACACAGGGTCACTCTGACGACCCCTGTTTCTGGAAGCTGGTCAAAGAATGCTTCCTCTTCAGCTGCTTTTCCTTGGCCACTGGCGCCATGACACCCGACAAGGACTCAGGCTGGTCCCCTGACCCCAAGTCACTATTCTTGCTATCCTTGTCACCAGATGACTGCATCATAGTGTGATTTAAAGATTTAAAAAACTACTCTGACTCCTCGACTTGAAAGATTTACTTTAAATTCTCGGATGACTTGTCCAGACACTGTCACCACGGTCTAAAAATGGGATCTCTCGGCTCGCACTGCACTAAGTGACTCGTAGCTCCAGACAAGATTACTGCTCAAAATGTGGTGGCAGGTGTTCACAGAGACAAGTTCCGTGGCTGCGCAGTGCTGCTGAGATAGGCCAGGAGTGAGCACAGCAGGGGCATGCACTAGAATGTGCTTCTGCACATGCGTGGATTTGTAAACTGGTCCTATTATGGGTTTGGCCATGGGCTTGCAGGTGAGCAGGTTTAAAGCCCCTAAATCGGGTTGGACCTGTGTAATGCAGGTCACTTTGGGGCTATGCCATTTTTAGCAGACCCCACCCCCAACCCTATCACCAATGACTTCAAAAAAACATATATTTTGTTTTGGTCCATGGATTACTTGAAAAATAAAATTAATTTTACTTATTTTTATTGTAATTTGTGCAATGATATTGGGGGGCACATGCCCCCTTGGGCCCTATGGGCATGACGCCATGGGGGGTGTAGGGGAGAGAAGAGAGGTGAGGTAAGGATGGAGCGAGGCCAGCTGTAATTTAGAGGTAAAGGAGGTACAGTGGGACAAGCTGTGGTCATACCAAGAAGGGAGCAAGAGATCAATTTACAGAGAACAATGGTGGATGGGGGTGGGGAGGGGACAGGCCAAGGCAAAATGGCAAAAGGAGTGAAATAGTGAGGCAACATTCCCCTTTGGTGTCCTGGGCAGAATTGTCAGGGGGTTTGTTTTTGCTGAGGTTTAAAGGCTGGAGTTGCAGCTGCAAGCCTGGTGTGGTGCCCCTTCTCCCCTGCCCTTACAGTTACCTGTTTGAGGTGGGTGCTCATAGGGTACATGAGGTTGGTAGTGAACTCTACCACTACCTCCTCTTCCATAAGGCCTGTGAGAAGCAGAGGTCTTTTCTTTTTCAGTATTGCTCTCGTAGGTGGTTTTGAACTTATCTACCTTTTCTGTGTAAGCCTCTGTTTTGTCACCCAACAGGAAGATTCCCTCAAAGGGGAAAGCTGTCTTTTGTCTGTGTGTCCTGGGTGAGGTTCGTGGTTCTAAGCTAGATAAACCTCCTTAAGGACACTGCATGGATCAGGACCCTAGAAGCAGTGTCATTTGTGTCCACTGCTATATGGAACTGACACTTAGCAGCATCCATTGCTGATCGGGCTATATCCACCATATCTTATGCTAAGTAACTAGTTGCTTTTCGCTCAGTGCCAGTATGGAATTCCAGAGTGCTTTCTTGTACTGAGCTGTATATGCTTGGTGAGCTGCCTTCCTGAGAAGCAGGGAAGCTAACATACACTTTTTTGGCCATACTATCCAGTTTCCTGGAATCTTTCTCAGGAGGGTGGGAGAATAGAGGAACTTTGGCCTTGTTGCAGATTGCAGCCTGGACCACCCTTTCATGATCAGGATGGGAGTACAGGTACTCAGCCCCCTGTATGTCCACATAATATTTTTTTCTCAACTTTCTTGTCAATGCCAGCAGTTGTGGTGTGTGCTGACATGACCTTGCAGGTGTTTTTTGGGGGGGATTTGTGAATGGGAAGAAGCAACATTCTTGTGGGAGCTAGTCCCATCATATCCATGAATTCCTGTTCATCTTACATACTAACATACTATTTGCCAGCAGATTAGGCCTTACGGTCTATCGAGTCTGCTTGAACCTAGATCCTTAGTTGGGTGCCGAGACCCTCCCATCCCTTGTGCTCCAGAAACCCCTATCATCCATCCCCACCCCACCACCGGGACAGGCCATCATCTGATACATCCACTTTCTGTGTCTGTCCCACCCTCTCTTGAAGCCCTCCACTGTGGATCTCTGAACCAGCTCACCAGGCAGTGCATTCCAGGGGTCCACCACCCTCTCAGTGAAAAACCTCCTCCTCTTTTCCCCCCTCACCCTTCCACCTTCCAACTTCAAACCATGCCCTCTGGTGATACCTCCCTGCTTTAGTCTAAAGATCCCCTCCATGTTTACCCTATTTATTCCCTTGAGGTACTTGAAGACCTCAATCATGTCCCCCCTGTCTCTCCTCTCCTCCAATGAAAACAGGCAGAGCTACTCAAGTCTGTCCTCATAAGTCAAATCCCCTAGCCCTCGTATCATCTTTGTTGCCCTCCTCTGTACCCTCTCCAGGAGCTGTATGTCCCTCTTCAAGTGTGGTCTCCAGTACTGTACACAGTACTCAAGGTGTGGTCTAACCAG
This sequence comes from Neoceratodus forsteri, assembly GCA_016271365.2. Classification (NCBI taxonomy): domain Eukaryota; kingdom Metazoa; phylum Chordata; order Ceratodontiformes; family Ceratodontidae; genus Neoceratodus; species Neoceratodus forsteri. The sequence continues at coordinate 261,999,087 of CM057451.1, read as the reverse complement.
TCCATTGTACAGCGGCAGAATCACTTCCTTGCTCCTAGAGGTGATCCCCCTTACGATGCATCCCAACATCCTGTTTGCCTTGCTAGCTGCTCTCCTGCACTGCTCAGAGTTATTCATACATGTATCCACCATGACCCCTAGGTCTTTTTCCCCTATTGAGGCCTCCAGCGCCTCCCCTCCCAGGTGTACCTGTGTTTAGGGTTTCCCCGACCAAGATGCAACACCTTGCACTTGGTGATATTGAAATTTAATTTCCATGTGTGAGCCCAGCTTTCCAGGGTGTCCAGGTCCCCTTGCAGGGCCAATCTTCTTCAGTTGCATTGGAAGAAATGTTGAGGGTGTTCACCATCTGCCTTACAAAGGAGTAATGAGACGTATAGTCTTCTGAAGGCCTAGGAGGAGAGCCAAAATCTTGCTCAGGAGAACCATCTGGTTCCAGGGGTTCTCCTTCCTCCTCTTCATAATTTTATTTCAACCTCCTCCTCCATAGGCATTAGGAATAGAACCAGAGACTGGGGAGGTGATGGGCATATTAAAGAGATTCTCCATGGACTAGAAAGCCTGGAGGAATTACCATGCCTTTGTCATGTCCTCTGCTGAGGGCATTTCTTTTGCGTCACCTCCCGGTAGGAATGTCACGATAACACAGTATGACGATATATCATGATAATTACCACTGATGATAATTTATCATTGTAAACAACCAATATCACAATTATCATGCAGCACGATATACCACAATATATATTGATAAAGTGCCTCAGGTTGCTTTTCCAGTAGTGCATCCCTTTCCAGGTGCAGTCATGATTTCTGATTCTTCACCATCCTCCTATCAGATTTTTACTATTTTTCCTGAAAATTAGAAATGCAGTGCCGGCCTTTTGGCACAGAGTGTTGAGGGTCTGGGTGCCTCACCTGCCACCACGCAAATTAACCAGATTCAGGAATAGACCTGGGTCACTCGAAGGCTGGCTACATGAAGGAGGAATGAGCATCCATTGGCAGCTCGCCTTCTCTGGGGGACAGTGCAAGCCACTGATTGGTCACCATCTTGCGGAGGCCGGATGACGCAGCAGTAACAGCCTTCTGACTGTCTGGGTGCAGGGGCTGGGGCCAAGTACATGCAACATCTTTACGTCACACTTTTCTTAAAGACACAAGACATTTTTTGGATAAATATGTGAAAAGAAAAAGACTTGGAGAGGGATAGTAAGACTGAAAGGAGAAGGAGGGGCTTGTGTGGAAGAGGACCACCAAAAAGCGGACGTACTGAACAAATTCTTTGGTTCAGTATTTACAGAGGTAGCAGGCCTATGAAAAAAGATAGGGGGCCCGATTCTACAAAGAATACACCACAGCACAACGCAGATACACCAGTGGAAATGGCGCAAATCGCAAATATGTCAAGCAAAAGTGACAAATGCAATTCTACAATGCGACATGTGCCTTGACACAACTCAGTACGCTAATTGCGACTTACGCCGCAGTTGCGACATACCCGCAGGTACGCCAGTGCGCAACTGAACGTACGCCAAGAAAAGGGAAGAGATACGCCAAGGCGAGATTCTAGAAGCTGCAATGCCACAACTTACACCAAGACCAGCTGGTGTAACATACACCAGGTGGGAACAGGTGTAACTTACACAGTATATAAAGGAGCACAGACAGGCAGGTTGGAGACACAGCAGCACAGCACTGTGACAGAGAGAAAGGAGAGGAGAGAGAGAGAGAGAGACAAAATGGAAGGACCAGTAGCAATTCTAGGTATGCTACTACTGGAGCACTGAGACAGGCACAGGAGGCGACACAATGCCCGGAACCAGAGGAAGAGGCAGGAGCCAGGGCAGCACAGACCTGGCAGACGCCATGCACCATGGCTATACAGGGTGAGGAAGACATACCAGGACCTGATGGAGGAACAGTGTATTACATGCTACCGACTGCCCCAGGCCATCATAGAGGGGATATGTAATGACCTCCGCGCAGACATGCGCAGTGCCACCCACAGGGGACAGCCAGTCCCTGTGGAGGTGAAGGTGACAGCAGTACTATGCTTCCTGGCAACAGGGACGTTCCAGACACCAACAGGCGACACTGTGGGAATATCACAGCCGGCCACGTCCAGGTGCCTACTCCAGTTCCTGAATGCCATGGTGGCCCGAATGGAACAGTATATCACCTTCCCCTGGGAAGCGCGGCAGCAGCAGGGAGTGATGCAGGGCTTCTACACCATCGCCCGGTTCCCACGTGTCATGGGTGCAATAGACTGCACCCATGTTGCCATACGTGCACCTTTGGTCAATGGGGATGTGTATGTGAATTGGAAGGGCCACCACTCCATGAGCATGCAAGTGGTGTGTGTGACAGTCATGGCCACATACTGGATGTGGTTGCCCCGTACCCTGGTTCCATGCATGATGCCTGTATCCTGCAAAACAGTGGGCTACACGAGGGCTACCAGAGAGGCCAGCTCATGGGAGGATGGCTAGTAGGTAAGTGAACACAGCACAGAGCACTGCATACCTGAACACCTGCGCACCATGCAGACATGGGCCATAGGCCACAGAGACTGATGATGCACTATCTATCCAACAGGGGACAGCGGATATCCAAAGCTGCCATGGGTGAAGACACCACTGCAACACACACGCACAGCAGCACAGACACACTACAACGAGGTGCACAGCTAGACCAGGTGCATCATAGAGCGCACCTTTGTGGTCCTGAAGACATGATTCAGGTGCATTGATAGATCATCGGGGGTGTTACAGTACAGTCCAGAGACAACCTGCAAGATATTCATTGTCTGCAGCATACTGCACAACATCGCAGTGCAACGCTGTGTGCCACCACCGTACCAGCTGGAGGACGTAGATCAGGAGGAACAGGAGTGGAATGGCAGGGCACACAGACATGTGAGGCACCACCAGACAGATGCAGCGCAGGCACAGGCAGGCCAACATGCACGACACGACCTGATAGAGAGGCATTTCACCTGAGAGATGCCATGGAACCACAGTGACAGCCACCCAATGCCACGTGGAGATGTCCAACAAAACAACATATGGGCGTGCCACCTGGTGCGGTGCACAAGCCATGGTGACACTGGATGATGGCAACAGGTCCCGTGGACTGTGGCCACATTGGGCGATGCACATACAGCCGTGGACATGGAACAGTGTGGGAACTGAGAGACAGTATGGAGCAATGTAAGAAGACCAGCACAACAGGTAGGTGGTGATAGGCACAGCACTGTCTGCTGGGGTGTGTGTGGAAATGGCCATGCAGAGGGCAGTACAGAATACGCATGGCACCACGCGACAAGTCACATAGTAGGGTGGCTGAATGGGCAGGGGCAGGCAGCACACTATGGGGGCACACAGCTGTGAGGCCTGCAGACACACAGCACAACCAGTAGACACCGACACACATGAATAGGGTGGAACCAGTGCCATTCAGTGGGCCATACAAGCAGCACACAGCAACAAACCATGGGAGACATGACAGACAGATTGTGTAAGCAATGCAGACACAGAGCTACAGTGTGGCACAGGGGACAAAGGGTGAACAGAGGCCACAGACACAATGCTGGGATGATGGTGCCACCAGGCACAACACCCCTGCCATGGCCACTGATACATGTAAACAGTGCAACCACAACAGGGACACAGCACCGGGTAGCACAGACTTGTAGACATATGGCGGTGAGACACACCAATGCCCATGCCAGTGGTGCCACTTGCAGGGAACAATGGTTCCCCGAGGTGGAAGGGTGCAGCACAGGCACCGTGCCACCATACAGCTGGGAGGTACAATGTGAGGTGGCCTGGATACCACAGCATGCACAGTGACCCGCAGCACACAGGACACCACGCAGATGTGGCCAGTGGACAGTGCCATGGTCCGTGAGCAGCACAGCTGACACACTGACCAGATGCACAGTGAGGAAACACCGGGGACAACAGGAACCACCACCAGTGTGCACCCATGTGCATGGCGACACACACTCACATGGCCATGCACACCTGGAACAGACACAGTGATGACGGTAAATGGTTTAATGGAAATGAACAGCAACAGGGATACATATAAACAATGAAAGGGGACTGGGCTAAATAACAGGCAATGACAAAACAGGGTAACAAAACATAGTGCCCACATCCAAGCAGCAACCCACAACAACCCCTAACACCCACCCGCACCCACAAGCAACAGAACACTGGCCCCACAACAACAACCCAATCCCACCCACACCAATGAACACAAACAGGTATAAATGCCCTCTTGAAGTCAACCCACCACACCCATATGTACAAACCCACCCAAACATGACAACCACCCCTATATACATACTCACCCATGACCCAGAGACACAGACCCACCCACGGTTGTAACGTGCAGACCCACTAACACCAGGTCCGCCAGAGTTCAGACAGAAGGGCACCCACCGATCCATGGAGGCACCCAATGTCCTGCAGGATGGTCAATACAAGGGCTACAAGATGCTCTCGATCCAGGCCCCCACCCTGCACAGAAACAGCACCAGGGTCACCAGCCATGACATCAGTAGCCTTCCCCAGCTGAAGCCTTGGCATGGCATCCACTGGCTGTGGTTCTGAGTCCCCTGCTGCAGGTGCAGCAATGCATGGCACAGTGCCAGGTGGTGGGGCATCTTCGGCTGCCCGTGCTGCATCAGCCCCCACTATGGTCCCTGATGGTGCTGCAGCCATAGCCTGGTCCTCCTCCGCTGCAACGCTGCCCTCTGTGGCCAGTCTGGGTGCATGCTGTGTGACAGGTCCCTTGAGCTCAACATCTGTGGGGTCTGTCGGTTCCGGCCCTGGTGACACGGTGCCCATGTCCTCAGCAGACACTGTTGCCAAGGAGAAGGTGGAGGGGATGGAGGCGGAGGTCGGTGGAAGGACCCTGGCCCTCCGCTGCCTGCACTGTGTGTACCTCTGGTATTCCACGGCATCGTTTGCCTTTACCTCTGCCATCGCCCTCAGCAGGGCCCCGTGCCATTGCGACAGCCTGCTATGGACACCTGTAAGGATGCAATGGATGTGGTCAGCGTTGGGCCAGGTCAGGTGGCACACACACATGGGCAATGTGAGGGTGCAGCGTGAGCCACCATGTGGCAGTCCACCATGGCCACGGCACAAGGGGGACCACTGTATGCACTCACCAGACCTCCAGTGAAGCGCCTCCTGCCTGAGGCTGCAGATGCGGCTCTACTGCACACCTTGGGATGTGCCAGTGGAACCTGTGGGGTGTAGAGACAGATGAGAGTGTGTGTGAGGCACCACGCACCATGACCACCACGCCAGCACTGCCACAACAGATGAAAAGCCGTAGGTCTACATACGTGCACCAGTGACCTGCCCAGACAGCATGTCTGCATCCCTGTGCCACGCCATACTTATTATTCTGTGCAGGATCCCTGGCTCCCTCCGCGACAGGTCCTGCCAGCGGTGCATGAGCTGGTGGACAGTCTTGTGAGTGCCAGTGGTCTCTGCCATGCGTGCACTTATGGCATGCCATGCACGCTCCCGCTCCGTGGCACTGCGTCTCCTGCACCCAGGTTGCAGTAGCATCCTGCCCCACTGCTGCAAACAATTGACCAGCATGGCCATCTCCAGTGGTGTGAAGTTGGGTGCACGCCCACTGAGGCTCAGTGAGGACCCTGATGACATTGCAGTTCGCTGGTGTGAGACCTGCAAGGAGGGAAGGAATAGCACACGCGTCACTACACAATGGCTCCATGGATGTTTTGACGTCCCCCACCCACCATGTGTAACACTGGCCTCCTGCCGTGGTACATGGGACAGGGCCGGGTCACAGGAATGCAACCACAGCCCCCACCACAGGTGGTGCACCATACACCATCGACATGCACAGCAGGAGGTGTGGACAGGCCGAGCAGTGCCATGCAGAGGACGGGCACACAGTGCACCTACAGGCAACCTGTCCCCTGTAGAGGCATGATACAGCCTGACCCTGCACAGTGTGGGCGTGGAGTGCTGCATGCAGCCCTGCCACATGTCTGCACCACCTCCCCCACATGGAGCAGCAAGCAGCCCCATCCAGCAGGTGCCCATGGGGCAGTCCCATGGCCAACCACGGGTGACAGAATGGAGAATGACAGATACCTACCTGGACTGTGCACTGTGGTGACAGGAGTGGGTGGCACTGATGGATCTGGTGGCACACCTGGATGGAGAAAGAGCAGGGCATCATAAGCCAGTGGCACAGTCAGTGACCACCGGAGCTGCAGTGGTGTGGCAGCGTGATCCTACCTGGTCCTGTGCAGTGGTGCACACAGGTGACAGTGAACAACAATGTCAAGTACACAGTGCTGTACACGCAATGGAACAGTGCATGCCAAGCAATGGCTAATACTCACTGAAGACCCTTTGTGTCCACTGTGGTACTAGGGAGGGAATGGACATGGGTTAGTACACTGCAGCATGTGCCACTGTGGCCTGCTGCCTGTGGGTGCTGCAAACCCCCCATCTGTCACCAACCCACAGGTATGTCCCTGAACATGGCCCAGGACTGTCCCCAGGTCACCCTGCCATGACAGACCCAGCACAGGGGAGTGTTGCCTAGAGCATGCCTGCAATGACAGTGGGTGGCATTGCAGACAGGCTGCCATTGTGTACCTGACAGGCATACCATCTAGGACATGGTACAGGGACAGTGGTACACAGCCAGTCATTCAGACAGCCATGCACCTGTGTGTCAGGTGCTGGCAATGGCCTATGTCGGCCCTCCCCCCCGCACTGTCTGAAGGGACGTGTGGCAACACCCAACCTGTGAGGCACGGGACAGCTGGGACATGGGCAGCCAAGTGCTGCACACAGGCATGTACAGTGATACATGGAATGACCAACCATCAGGAACAGATATGGCACACAGGCCAGCATGTGTTGCAGCCCACCAATGCAGTGACACAATCCCACCAAACAGACTTGCAACACAGATGCAGCGGCACAGTGATAACGTGACAAGGCCATGACCCTGACCATGAGGGGTGTACATGTCAGAGGTGCTGTATGGGGATGTGAACCGTCCTGGCGGTGCCCATGTCACAGCAAGCCAAGTACCACCCTGGGCATGGGCTGCCATGGCCCATGTACACCATGGTGTACCAATGTCCTGGAGTGGGGCAGCACAGTGGTACTGGTGTGCACCCAATGGCCATGTATCCCACCATTGCTACATGCCCCCCCGTACCTTTAGGCCTAGGGGCCATTACCATGATGATAGGTCACCGTCACTGTCTCCGCACCCTATGGACAGGTCAGTCGTACAGCCCCTGGGCTGCTGTGTGAGAGTCTGGGGTGCACTGCAGTGCATCTGTGGTCAGCCATGCATGGGGGAGGCAGCAGCCAGTGGCAAGTGCAAACCTCACGACCGTACCATAGTACAAGGAACCATCCACAGCCTACAGCACAGAGGCACCCTGTTCCACAACGTCTGGCCCTGTCCCACAGTCAGTACAATCAATGGAATGCACACGTCTACAGTAGATGACACAGCTAGATTAATCACGTCATACCTGACCATATGAACAGAACTGCACACATCATGACAGTGGTCTGTGCCCCCTAGGCATTGATATGGGTATGTGTACCACATATTGAGCAGTAGTCACACAATGTGATAGGCGATGATCCACATCTGGGGACCGATGGATGTGGGGTATGGCCATGGTGAACAGTGCTGTATTTCACACGCCAACAGGGGCATCTAATACCAACCTGTGTACATGCCTACATGCCTGGCTGCACCCCTGACCATGGGCCTCCCACAGGATGGTACACCGTTGTGTGGCCTGCCCTGGCTGTGGGGGGGGACACACCCCTCACCCGCTATGCCGGCTGCATTGCACTATGATGGGCTTGCTCAAATGGACCCTTGCACCACATTGGTGTACCGATGTCCCTCAGCATGTTAGAGCCAGTGCAGAACCCACATTATACAATGGCAAGAAAGAATCCTAGTCTCTGCTTGGTCAGTCTAGGATTGGACCCATGATGTTATCCCAGCACATCATCACATGTCTAGTCTCTGCCTCACTGTGAACCTGTAGGTGACCATTTGGCACTCTCTTTCTTCGCATCTACTCTTATGAAACATAAATAGTCTTCTACACTAACAAAACATTCTTTGAAATGCCTTTGTTATTCTGTATTACAACAATCCATTGAATAATAGCAATAATGCCCTCCTCCAGGATGTGTGTTGTGCTGGGATAACGTCATGCCTGAGGTATTGGACGCACTCGGCCTGCGGCTTCGTGCCCAACCACCTGAGGCGTGACGTTAAGCCAGCACAACACACACCATGTCGGGCATTATTGTTTAACTCTATCACTGTACTGACCTGTGTTGGTACAACCATCCCTCATTACCTACATTGTGGGGCCCACCCATGGTGGACAGAGTATTGCTCACAGTAAGGATGTGCTACGCAGTCCGGCACATACCCCTCACCCTCCCACAGCACAACTCAGGGACAGGGCATCCAATACCAGGGATACAGCTGTCACATTAGTAATATTAGTTCCAGGATCTGTGTACAACATGCTTCTGGGTGTGACTAGCATTACCCTAATGAGGACTAGACCGTAACACCCATGGTTGGCATTGTATTGTGATTCCAATCCCCACCCTTCAATGACAGCAATGCAAACCACATGAGGGGCAGAAAAGGTAGCTGAGGCAACATCAGGGACGGCACTGTAAGGCAGGGGCAGTGGAGGGGTATGGCCTGGGCCTGTGCTATGCAGGTATGATGGCCAGTGCCATGGGTAGTACTGCTGAGAGGCTCAGAGGTATGGGGCATACCTCTCAGGTGTCCCTCATCACGAGGGTCATCCCTCATTTTGCTCCTAAACATTGCTCTGTCCCACATCCATCCCTCATGGAAAAGGTGCTGCCCACACAGCTAATGCTGTAATTCAGACTGTAGACCAGAAACCATGATATTCTACAACACTAAGCTAAAATATACTTGTACATGAAATACTATGGTTTCCACAGTGGTCTGAGCTTGTATCCCCATGTTTGAGGCTGTGTCCCTCATCCTGAGGGTCTGTGTTCCTCATTGTCCCACATTTTGAGTGTCCATACCTGTCCATGTCCCTCAGTTCAGTGACAAATGGTTTATGGTTTAGAGGGAGGTATGTATGGGGGGGGGGCCTGTTGTGGCCCAGTACTCACCAGTCTGCTGTCTGTTCCTGTCCTGCACTGCTTGGCTGTGGCACTGTTGTCTCCCTGTCCTGGACCTAGCACACCAGCTCCTGAACCTCTACTCGGTGTCACGCCTAAGCTACACCACATGGCTCACTGCTGCCGCCGCATTCGCACGCCACACTTGCATCACACTCACATGTGCACAGTTGTGGCCTGCGACAGGCACTGCGATCGTGGCTTCGTAATGGCATTGCGATGTGAAGTGCGGCATGCGTGATGGCATTTGCAATGTGCAGTTGCGGCCTGTGTATGCCATCACGCATCCGCGCTTTGCTTGCTGTGGCAAGTTACGCATCTGTGATATGGGTAGAGGATCACACACATGTGTAGCATCGGTGACTGCAGCGCCTTGTGTATGTGCCCTGTGGTGGTCAGTGGCAGGATGCTGCCAACCAACATCGGTCCACACACAGGGGTGGGACTGCACAGCACTGCGCACATCCATGGTGTGGCGCTGGCACAGTCATTGCACATGGGTGCCTACCCTGCCAGCAACAGGGCTGCATCACCTGCAGAGGTGTGGGGGGGGCACTGTCCCATGGGATGCCTGGCAGTGTGGGCCACTGACGGAGTGCCTGGGATCCCATGGGTGCACTGCACCTGTCGATGGCAAGGGTGAGATGCATGCCTGTACAGCTTGGTGGCAGCGAGGTCACAGCCTGTCACATTGTGCAGTGCTGTCAGGGTGCCAGATGTCACTGCACTGTACCATGCTAGCTGGCAACAATCACCACGGTACTGTGTGGTGGCACTGACCTGGCACCCCTGTGCTGTGTGTGCCACTCAACGTGGACATCAGTGGTGCGACAGACCCCACCCCATGGTGTTAACCACTGTGTATTGCTGCAGGCACATGGCACAGCTGTGTGGCATACACAGTGCCTGGTACTGACACCTCACAGGGGACATTGGACACAGTGGTAGATGTCACGATGGACAACACAGGGACCTGTGGGAGGGCAGCGGCAAGGGCATGTAGGATGCTGGGATGCATCACCAGGGGGATTACCTCCAGGTTGGTGGATGTCATCCTCCCACTGTACAACTGCATGGGTAGGCCACACCTCGGGTACTGAATACAGCTGTGGAGACCACAGTTACAGAGGAACATTACACTCCATGAGAGGGCCATGGTAGGGCAACCAAAATGATCTGGGGCCTGGGGGTCTGGACCTATGAGGAGAGGCCCATGGAGCTTGACATGTACACCCAGGAGGAGAGGAGGGACGGGGGCACATGATAGTGGTCTATGGGTACATGACAGGGAACCGTTACGGAGGCCCAGGCAGGGTGCTCCACAGGACGGCAGGTGGGGCAACAAGACGACATGGGTGTGAGCTGGTAGGGGGATGGCTGGGAGGGGAGGAGATGTCATTGCAGTGGATGGGTGGTGGAGCCATGGACCGCACTGCCCAGGGAGCTGGTAGGGGTGGGGACTGTGGACAGGTGTACGAGGGGATGGGACGGATACGTGTGACCAGGCCCAATACAGGTGGTTCATCTGAGACAGGGGACAGTATGACCCAAGGGGACGGGTGGGACACTAGGACCAGCCCTCAGTGCGAGTGCCATATATTGAGCAGACCTGAGTGACAGTTAGGCCTATTCATCTGGCAGTATGGTATGTTGGTGTGTGAGTATGACATGCACATGTTGTGCATGACACCTGTGTCACCTGTGCACAGCAGCGTGCTGTGTTCCCAACCACCCCCTGCTCCGCACCACTAACCACTGTGCTGGCTGTGGCCATGCCCAGCGACGCCTCACCCAGATGTACCCCTGACCCTGGGTGTGGCACCAGTAGCACATGGGCATTGGAACCCAGGCCACGGTCATGCCCTGTGGCTGTGCCAGACAGTGCTGCTGTCCTGCTGTGGTATCACAGTACACATGGCATGTGGCCTGCCTGGGCTACCTGTCTGGGCATGCCTCTTCCTGCAGCACCCCTGCCACCAGTGGCCATTGTGGTACCCCTCCCATGCCACCTGCATGCCATGGCATGTGCCTTCCCAGTATTCAGCTGTACCCCACACACCAGTCCCCATGGACAGTGGCTGGCCTCAGCCAACCTGTACTCTGTGCCTGGTGCCTGGCACTACTGCTCCAATGCTGTGATGCCATGTCCCATTGATGGCCTGACCCATGACCCGCTATGGCTATCACCTGCCTACCAGCGCTTGCCTCCCCAGAGCTGTGACTGGCACTGGTGGACATCCAATGGTATCTGAGGAACGATACATTACAACATAGAGATCTGGTGCATTGTTTTATTTACATGGTACACATGACACAGTGCTCCCCTGTCCTTCCCGTCACGCGTGCTCCCACACTCACCCATGCACACAGTCGCACATACACACACTCACACTCTTGTGTACTGCACAGTGCCCCCCCCCCCAAATACAGGTACCTCCCTGCTATGCTACTGACCCCACCTCACCATTACAGCTCCACCCAACCATCCCTTATCTGCGCCACACTTCTGGGCGTACTACAGCCATCTGCCACGGCCATGCCGTACTCGCACGTACCCCTCCGGTGCAGGGTGCTGGACTGTGGGGGACCCTGCTGTGCTGGTGGGTTGTGCAGCGCCCTGGTGGACCTCCCCTAGCATTGCACTCTGTGGGCCTGTGTGTGCCACCACAGTGGATCTGTTGTGCCTCCGCCCCCTCGGGCCAACATGCCTCGGTGCCACATGTGGTGGCAGCTCTGCTGGCGCTGCAGTGTGTGTTCCCCCGTCCCTTATAGACCTTCTCAGTACCTGTGCAGCCTGTGGTGCACCAGCCTCCATGTGCATACCTCCCTGTGTGGGCCCTGTGCCTGTCCCTGTTCCGGTGGGCCTGTATGTGTCTGTTGTCCTGGGCTGCGCCTGTGGTGCTGGCACGGTTTCGTGGGTCACAGTGGGTGCACCATGGTGCCAGCCTGTAGCCCGGTCAGTGTGGGCCCTTGCATTGCTGGGCCTGCAGCTCCAGCAGCATGACTGCAAGGGGTGGCGCCACCACCACCTGGCACGGGGTGGGGGTTGCACAGGTCCTGGTGGCTGTGTCTGCGTGCTTGCCTGTGTAGTGGCTGGGGGTGCCATACACTGGGCCAAGTACTGTAGGTGTTGCAGTGACAGCAGTGCGCATGCTATGGCCTGCATGGCCGTAGCCATGGCTGTGTTGTGGTGCTGTTGCTGTGCCATCATGTGTTCCAGGCCTGTGTTAAGGCGGTCCATGAACGCCACCTGGCATTCAACACAGTGCCATATGCCCTGTACAGCATCCTCCAGGCTGCCCATGCATACCGTTGTCTCCTTGGTGCATGCCTGCAAACAGCTGGCAATGCTGGACAGCTGCGTCTTCATGCTGGTGTGGTGCTCTTGCATGCCCTGACAAATGTTTCCCAGCTCCTGCCTCACATCCCCCTGCCCGGCCAGCACTGACTGGCAGTAGTCCCCTATGTAGGCCTGTGGGGACCGCTGGTCCTGCAGCTGCCAGACGGCCTCATCCAGTTGCTCCTTCAGTCCACGGGTGCACAGAGGGTCAGCAACCCTATTGCTGTGTCCTGTGCTGCGGGCTGCTCATGCTCGGTCACCTCTTGGATGTCCCCAGTTGTCCGCACCGCCTCTGCTGGTGTGGCATTACTGCTGGTGTCCTCTGTGGTTCCCTGCTGCTCATGTAGCTGACCTGCTGCATCCTCCTCACTGCTGGCCACCCCCTCCTCACCCATGGGACTGTCGCCATCCCCATTCCTGTCAGGCTCCGCCATGTGTTCCGGTGTGCCGGCCACAGATGTGCTGGTGTCTGGGCTGCCTCCACTTGTCGGTGTGCTGCTGCTTTCTCCCGACACTGTGCCAGTGGCCTGGTCTGTTCTGGCATCATCCTGGCCTTGCCACTGCTGCTGCTGCTGCTGCTGCTCCCGCCTTCTAGCTCCACTCGGCCCACTATCGCCAGCTGCCACAGCACCTGTTGGATGGACAACATGTTAGTTTGTCTCCACATCACTGTGTGCCCTCATCTGCCTGCTTTGTGTTGCCCTCACGGATGTGCTTCAGCATTGCGCTATGGCATTGCATCTGACACACGTGCACCATCCCACCTGGTGTATGTCACCTCTGTACCTTCATCCTGCGCTGTTGGCATGGTCTCCCCACTATTGCTGCCCATCCTGTGCTGTCCATCCTGGTACGTCTATTCCAGCTGTCACACTGATGCCCTGTTCAGCTCCCCACTGCACAGTGACACTGTGCACGGCCACAGTCATGGGGTGACACTGTGCTGCAGGGGCCGCCCCCCCCGGGTGAGTGCGTCGGCCCTGCCATCCATGCACATGTCCTTCAGCCCTTGTCTTCCCTCTCTGAGCACTGAGGCAGTACCCCATCCCCCCCTACAGCACTGCCCATATCTGAGCACAGCTCCCCACCATTACACAGTGCATGTCACAGCACCCCAGTTCAGCACAGCCCCCACCAGTACACAGTGCATGTCACAGCAACCCCTATTCAGCACAGCCCCCAGTACACAGTGCATGTCACAGCAACCCCTGTTCAGCACAGCCCCAGTACACAGTGCATGTCGTAGCACCCCACGTTCAGTCTAGCTAATACCTGAGCACAGCCCCCACCAGTACACAGTGCATGTCACAGCAACTCCCTGTTCAGCACAGCCCTCCCAGTACACAGTGCATGTCACAGCAACCTCCTGTTCAGCACAGCTCCCCCAGTACACAGTGCATGTCACAGCACCCCCAGTTCAGCTCAGCCCAGCCCATACCTGAGCACAGCCCCCACCAGTTCACAGTGCATGTCACAGCAACCCTCTGTTCAGCACAGCACCCCCAGTATACAGTGCGTATCACAGCAGCCCTCTGTTCCAGCACAGACCCCCCACGGTACACAGTGCATGTCGCAGCAACCCTCTGTTCAGCACAGGCCCCCAGTACACAGTGCATGTCACAGCAACCCCTGTTCAGCACATCCCCGCTCCAGTACACAGTGCATGTCACAGCAACCCCTGTTCAGCACAGCCTTCCCCGGTACACAGTGCATGTCACGGCACCCCCAGTTCAGCACAGCCCATACCTGAGCACAGCCCCCCACCAGTACACAGTGCATGTCATGGCAACCCCTGTTCAGCACAGCCCCCAGTACACTGTGCTTGCCACGGCAACCCTAGTTCAGCACAGCCCATACCTAAGCACAGGCCCCCCACCAGTACACAGCGCATGTCTCAGCAACCACCTGTTCAGCACAGTCCCCTAGTACACAGTGCATGTCACAGCACCCCCCAGTTCAGCCCAGTCCATACCTGAGCACAGCCCTGCAACAGTACACAGCGCATGTCACAGCAACCCCCTGTTCAGAACAGCTCCCCCGGTACACAGTGCAAGTCACAGCACCCCCCCAGTTCAGCCCAGCCCATACCTGAGCACAGCCCCTCAACCAGTACACAGTGCATGTCACAGCAACCCCCTGTTCAGCACAGCACCCCCAGTACACAGTGCATGTCACAGCAACCCCCTGTTCAGCACAGCCCCTCAGTACACAGTGCATGTCACAGCAACCCCCTGTTCAGCACAGCCCCCCAGTACACAGTGCATGTCACAGCACCCCCCAGTTCAGCCCAGCCCCCTCAGTACACAGTGCATGTCACAGCACCCCCCAGTTCGGCACAGCCCATACCTGTGCACAGCCCCCCCAACGGTTTCATGTGCACGTGCCTGCCCCTCCGCAGATCAGCATGGCACATTCCTTTGCACGGCAGCACATGTCAGCTGTACACATTCTTGTCCCTGGCCCACCCCTGGCCATAGTATGGTGCCCTGGGCCCACTCTGTGGCCATGTGGCATTGCTGTGGCATGCCACCTCACTGCTGCATCTGCTTACACGTTGTCACCCCATCCACGCCACCATTGCTGTTGGCTGCAGTACTGTTGCCATGTCAGGCCTGTCTCATACATTGGTGGTGTTTGTCCCTACCTGTGCTGGTTTGCTGTCTGAATGTGTCCAGCTCCGTGACTCTACCGATTCTCTGCTAGCTCAGATGTGCTGCTATCCTCTTCTCAAGGCTGCTGAGTGGCTGCTACTGGGTGGGTCCACCCCCTGTGCACACCGTCTATTCTGGTCCAGCTTGCACTTCACTAGGTGCTTCAGATCATTGTCCTTCTTCTGGATGTCATGCACTGTCCTGCGTTGTGCTGCTATGGCATTCACTGTCCATGTCACCCTGTCCCATGCCTTCCTCCTTTTTTCCCTCCTCTTAGTCTCCCCTCCACGGCTCATGAGGAGTGCATGGTGCTTGTCTATCTCTTCCACGAGTGTCTGCACCTCCTCATGGTTAAAGTTTTTCTTGCGCCTTTGCCTCTCTGCCGCAGCTTCTGCCATTGCTCTGGCATTTCTGATGGTGTATGTTATGCTGCTACTGCGTGGTACACCCTTTTATATTGCATATCTTGCATGTCGTGACTTGCACAGTTGCATTTGGCATATGTCTCACATGTTCTAGAATAAGCCATATATCGCATGTCGCAGTTGCTTTGGCGTATCTTGCGCAAATGCGTTACTTGCATCTGGCGTTTTCCTTTCTAGAATTGGGCCCAGGGGCATTAAGGGATGGGAGGTAGATACTAGCCCCTTTACAGAGGAAAGAGTCCTAAGGGAACGGTCACAATTAAAACTAGACAAAGTTGTGCGACCAGTCTGGGTGCACCCCAGGTTATTGAGGGAGCTCAAGGAGGAGCTGGCTGCTCCTCTGACAGCCCTGTTAAACCTGTCACTATAAATAGAAGAGTTACCAGGAGACTGGAGAAGGGCTGATGTAGTCCCACTCCACAAAAGTGGAAGCAAAGAGAAGGCAGCCTGACTTCGGTAGTGGGCAAAGTAATGAAATCATTGTTGAAGGAAAAGATTGAAGAATATCTTGTTACCAGTGGACTACAGGATGCAAGGCAACATGGTTTCATGGGTGGAGGTCTTGCCAGACAAACCTGATCAAGTTCTTTGATTAGGTAACCAAGAAAATGGATAAGGGGGGAGCAGTTTACGTGGCCTACCTGGATTTTCAGTAAGGCCTTTGATGCTGTTCCACATAGAAAGCTGGTGAGCAAGCTGAGAAGCATAGCAGTACGCCCTAAAATAGTAAGATGGGTAGTGAGCTGGCTAGGTAGTAGGCATCAGAGGGTGGTGGTAAATGGTGTCCACTCTGGAGAAGGTAAAGTGACCAGTGGGATGCCACAAGGGTCAGTACTAGGCCCAGTCCTCTTCATTGTCTTTGTTACATTGCAGAAGTACTGAAAGGGAAGGAATGCCTGTTCGCAGGTGACAAAAAATGTGCAACAGAGTTGACACACCGGGGAGGGGGGGCACATGGAAAGAATGAGTGAAGATCTAAAAATGCTGGAAGAATGGTCACAAGCTTGGCTGCTGGGTTTCAGAGCAAAAACGTGCAAAATTATGCACTTGGGGCTCTGAACCCCAGGGGCAACATACCAAATGGAAGAAGTACTAGCAGTCACAAAACTAGAAAGGGACCTGGGAGTAATCATTGCTGATGACCTGAAGGTAGCTAAGCAGTGTGACAAGGCAATGGGAAAGGTTAGCAGGATGCTTGGATGCATAGGTATGGATGTCACCAGCAGAAACAGTGGGGTAATAATACCCCTGTATAGATCACTGGTGAGACCCCCACCTTGAGTACTGTGTACAGTTCTGGAGACCCCACCTCCGAAAAGGATATCGACAGGGTGGAGGTGGTACAGAGAATGGCAACCAAAATGGGGCAGGGCCTGCACCAGAAGCCCTATGAAGAAAAGCTTAAGGAATTAAATATGTACTCTCTAGAAGAATGGAGGGAAAGGGGGAATATGATTGAAAGATTCAAATACCTCACAGGTATAAACAAGATACAGGGAGGGAGCATCTTTAAAAAGATGCTCGAGGGCAAGGAGTCACACTATGGTGCTGGCGGGGCGAGTGGAAATGTGAGGAAATACTTCTTCATAGAAAGGGTGGTTGATGCTTGGAACAGTCTCCCAGTGGAGGTTGTGGGGGCTAAAATGGTTACAGAGTTCATGAATGCATGGGATAGACGTGAAGGGGGAACTTTCTGTTTCTCTCTTTATTTTCTCAGAAATAGATGCTGGTACCATTCATTGGATTTTTGCTTAGAATGGTATTGTAAAATGTCACCAAAGCTGAAAAATTATCTTTTATTAATCAATGTCTATATATGTACCACTGATTATGTGCAGTAATACTGCTGTGTGCTTCAGTAAAAAACTAAAGTTTAAAAAAAAAAAGAATGCATGGGATAGACACAAGGGGATCTTAAAAGTAAGGCAAGGGAGGGTGAGAACCAGAGACCAAGTAGGGTCTGTGGTAGCACTGTAGGTATAAAAAATAGGGCAGACTGGGTGGTCCAGGAGGTCCTTATCTGCTGACATCTTCTATGTTATGCTTCTACAGTATGTTTCACACATCCGCACCATTGCACATATGCCAGCTTCAGGGATGGGGAAAAAGAAATGGGGGGTAAAGGTATGTGCACCAGTTGACTTATTTATATAGAAACATAGAAACTGACAGCAGATAAGTACCACTTGGCCCAGCAGTGGAGGTTGTGGGGGCTAAAATGGTCACAGGATTTAAGAATGCATGGGATACACAAGGGAATCTTAGAAGCAAGAGGTGAGTGTAGGCCAGAGTCTAAGTATGGTCTTTTTAGGGCAGACTAGGTGTGCCATGTGGTCCTTATCTGCTGACAACTTCTATGTTTCTATCAATATTTTTCTACCTAGTCTGCCCATTTTCCCTACCTAGTTAGATCTGTAATCATCCCCCCCCCCCCCCGGAGTGTCTAGCCTACTGCAGATCTTTGTGTCATCTGCAAAAAGGCATTCCCTTTCCTTCTAGCCCTCTGCAATGTCACTAATAAAGACATTAAAGAGGACTGGTCCCAATACTGATCCTTGTGGCACCCCACTGGTCACCGCCCTTCCTTGGAGTGAGCTCCATTTACCACCACCCTCTGCCATCTGTCCCCCAACCAAATTTTTACCCAGTTTACCACCTTTGGACCCAATCCCAGGCTAACCAGCTTGTTTTTGAGTCTCCTATGTGGAACAGTGTTGGAGGCCTTACTGAAATCTAGATAGGCCACATCCAAGGCTCCACCCTGATCTAATTCCCTGGTCATCCAGTCAAAGAAATCTGTCAGATTTGTTTGACATGACCTCCCTGTTGTGAATCCATACTGCTTCGGATCATGTAAGCCACAGGATTCAAAATATTATATAATCCTTTCCTTCATTAGTGCTTTTCCTCGGGGTACTTAACGGCGAACAGGAGCTCTTGGACCTCTCCTCATGTTGATCCCCACTGGTGAGACAGCGGGGAGAGTGGCGTTTGGGGTTGGGGTCACCAGGACGCCTGAAGACTAGGACTGGTGGCGACTGTGTCCAAACAGCTATATGGGGATATTTTTTTTAAATTCTGGTGATTATCATGATAATCACTATATTATTATATTTTTTACCCAAATATCGTGATACTCAAAATTTTATATTGTGACATCCCTACTTGTCGGCTCCTTTCCTTTTTCAAGAGGAGGGACAAAGACATGTTTTTCTTTTTGGTTTTATTTAGCAGGCAGCATTTTCAGTGTCTGCTAAGAGGCTCTTCTATTTGTGCTGGATTCAGGGTTACCCCTTTCAGACACCTGACTTCTGTATAATCTTTAACAGCTGTATCTTTCTTTTCTGTCCCCTTTGACAGGGAATGCTGTTTACTCTGAGAGGCTGGACCCTCATCTGAGCCTTTTGGTGATGCAGAGGCAGACTGAGAAGCTATAAAATGTTCTAACTTTTTAGCCATTTTCTTTTGTATTTTGAGGCAAAATTTCTTGCAGTGATCACAGTTTAAAAAAATCATGTCCTGTTCCCAGGCTCCTTAAATGGAGCTTAGGTCTGTCAGTCATGCCAAACACTGGAGACTTAAAAAAAAATTCCAGTTCTCAAAATGAGATAATCGGGTTGACAACAAGTCCAGCATATTTTAAAAATGACTATCTTGTAAAAAATGTGGGTTGTTTTCCAACTGCAAAGTAAATATCACCACAGAAATGTCAAATACAAATTCTGTAAGAAAAAAAGTATCGATTTCCAGAAATTGGAAGTGAGCTTTATTAAAACTAAAACTGCACAGCAGTTACACCAAAATTGTTTCTAAAATAAAAGTAGAATATCACGATTCCCCAAAGGCGGGAACTGTGCTGAGAAGCTGAGAAGTTCCTGAGAATCAATTGGAAACTGAAGAAACAACCAGTATCACATAATTTAGGCAAATAACATCATAACTAATGCAGAGTTGTTGCAAAATAAGACTAAATATAGTAGTAAACCATAAACTGGACAGAAGTGAGGTGATGACTTTGGGGCAACTCCTCTCTTCAGTGGAGAAGTAAATCTCTGACGTTATAAAGCAGGGTGGAGGGTGACCACACAGCAGAGTTTGAACTTCATTCTAAAGTTCTGTAGTTAGCATAAAGATCCAAAGCTCTGGGGCTGCTCATTCTAGGGGAGTGATTTCATATTGTGAATATAAACTGATGGATTCCTGGGGTTAGAACGAATAAATACATGGAGGAATTTAATTTTATAAAAAAACACCTGATGGCTTGGTGGGTTATTTTAAAACATTGAAGCCAGGGATAGAGACACTAACAAAGAGAGTGGAGGGCACGGAATGCAGAATCAGCTCAGTGGAAGACAGGGCTGAAACAGATGTCAAGGAGCTGGTCTTATTAAGGTAAAGGGTACACAAGCTAGAAGTAGAGCCCAGGATCGGCTAATTTTTGTGGATCTGGTTCAGTTCTGGTTCGTCTGAGTAGAGTTTGCATTCATTTTGGTTAGTTCAAGTATTTTTAGAATTCGGGTTCAGTTTGGTTTGGTAGTTGGTAAAGGTGATATGGGTTCCTTCACTTTATCGAAACTAGCAAGGAAGACTAGTTCTTTAATAACTAAACAAAAGCCTACCACAATAATATTTGATGCTCCGACTACTGCTGAGCCTTTATCACCTGAGCAAGGTGCATCAGGATCCGCATGTACTTTAAATCAATTTTATAAAAAAAAAAAAAAAAAAACACAAGGAAAACGGATTCTGTATTAGAAGCCACTTCTAACTTAAATTAGCCTGACAATAAAAATCAGCAAGAAATTGACTCTTTCACTGTGGTCAGCAAACTGCAGAAAACACATCCCAAATTTCTGCTTTATGACCCCGGGAGAGTCGAGAGAGGAGCCAGATTGGAGATTCAGCGCCGGTAACTGAGAACAGTGCGGACACTCCAGTGGAGCATATGCCAATCCAGAATAATGCTCTGACTAATGAAGAACTGGCACCTAAGATAAAATGGAATAATGGCCATTTTGTGTACTTGTTACCCCAAGGAACTTCTGAAAAAAACCAGACTGGAGACTCAGTACAATCATTTAATGCAACTGCAAATATTCTGGCGGTGCCATCACCAATGAGAAGCAGTGACAATATTTCTTTCACTCCATTAAAAAGAGTACATACTGTTAGTAAAGGCAAGGAACTGGATGAGGGGACCTCTAAAAACAATGTGCAGTGAGAATATCTAAATCTAGAGGCCCTTAAGTTGCCATTTTCATCTAACTGTGTCAGAAGTCATACTTCAGACATATCAGACCCCCCAGTTCACTGAGAATGAGATATAACTCTTTGTGGACAAGTTATTTGGCATTAGTGAGATCCTCTTCTATAGCTCGGTCACTCAGACATGCTGACCGATCCTGGTTGTGAACGCCTTTTTTCTCAACTGTGTGTGTGTGTTGGGGGGTCACAATCACTTACACCACTGGTAGCTACCAGGCATCTTCAAGGACTAAAGGCAATGATTGTGACTGTACTGCTGATCACCTTATGTGCCCTTGGACAGACTCAATAACCACAACAAGCATTTGTCAATGCTGAATGTTTGCTTGCTGGCATTAGCAGTGGAAGTGCAGGAGTTAGACAGATGCAGTATAGGAATGGCAGTGAAGTATTGAACTGACACCAACTCCACCCCCACCTTGCAGAGATGGACAGGCATTGGGGTGTGCCTTTCGGTCGTCACCCATAACGGTCATGACATTTCACCTCACCCTACCCTGCAGACACTGACAAGTGTTGAGGTGTGCCTTGGAGTGTTTGGGCTTTACACTCACCTCATTCCATAAGGAAATACACTGAAATGGGTACAGTATAGGAGAATGGTGTGAACTCTGGTGCCAAAGAGTCCAAGATGCACTTCGATGCCTGCCACTGGCTGCAGGGGGGCTTAGGGTGGGGGTGGAATAGCGTGAGCATTACTGTCGACAATCCCAAGTTACACCCCTGATGCCTGTTAGTCCCTTCAGGGTAGGGCGGACGCCTGTCAGACCCTACAGGGTAGGGTGTTATGGTCAGAAACCCTAAGACCCTGGGCATGTCTTGGTATTTTTACTCTAAGTTTTCAACATGGGCTTTTTGTGACCCCATCGCATGAACAGTGACACTATCAGTTTGTTAACCCAAAGGTGATTTTGCACAGTGACTGTGCCATTAATGCCACAGGTGCGAAAACACATTTCCAACATGATGTGAAAAATGACAGCTGTACTGTTCATAAGAATGTGTAGAAAAATGCCAATGTTGAAAATCTGGAGTGAAAATATTACACATTTGTGAAGTGATGAGGGTGCATAGAAACTGCGCAATGCACGCTCGTAACACAGTCATTTTATGGACTTTTGTGACCAGATTTTCAGCATAGGCATTTTAGGACCTCTGCTCATGAACAGTGTCACCGTGATTTTCTTACTCTGACCCAAACACTGATTTCCCAGTGATTGCGCTATTCTGCGCCGGAAGTGTGAAAATGCATTTCAGCCTGGATGTTAAAAATGACAGCTGTACTGTTCATAAGGAGGTGTGAAAAAATGGCAATGTTGAAAATCTGAAGTGAAAATATTACATATTCACGAATTTGCGAGTGTGCTTGGAAACTGCACAATGCATGCTTGTAACACAGTCATTTTGGGGAATTTTTTCACCAAATTTGCAACATAGGCTTTCTGAGAACCCACCTCATGAACAGTGACACTGTCGTTTTATTAATTGGTCCCGAAAAGTGATTCCGCGCAGTGACCGCAAAATCACCTTTCCGGGCCGAATAACCAAATGACAGTCACTGAATTCATGAGATGGGATCCCAAGAACCCCATTTTGAAAATTTGGTGCAAAAATTCAAAAAAATTACCGAGATATGTACCAAAGTTGAAAAAACCCTATTTATGCCATTATACAGCTAACTGGCATTTCTTCAGTTCGCGATCGGCTTTGAAGAGTGAAGACATGTTCCCACTCCACCGAATATCATCGCACTCGTCTCCAGAGGTAAGTATGGGGTGAGGGGGAGTGTGGGGAGGTGGGGTACACAGAGGGCAGGTGCAGGTTGCTGGAGGGGGCAAGAGAGTCAACGAGGGACCGTTTTCTTTTGTTACAAATTTTTTTTTTTTTGTATTTTACATGGACGATGTGGGACTTTGCCACGCTGGGGTGGGCTCCCAGTGTGGCACCTGGAATTTTGGGGGCAGTGGAGCCAACAGGGATTGGGCACCTCCATAGCTATGCAGTGTGGGGGCACATGAGGGATGCTGGACTTCTGCCACGCTGGGCTGAGCTCCCAGCGTGGCACCTGAAGATTGTTTTTTGGGGAGGGGGCATTGGAGCGGCAGAGTTAGGCACCCTCGTCCGGATATACAGTGTGCTGGGGGAGTATGCATGAGCCTAGGGGGATTGGGCACCCCCTCGGCACACAACAAAGGGGGGGCGCGCGCATGCAACCACCGCTACAATCAGCGGTGGTGATGTGGAGGCAGTTTGCATACTGCTGACGGTAGGGCAGTATGTAAATTGCTTAAACGTTACCACAGCTGATTGTAGTGATAATTTGCTTTCAGCTGTACGCTACTGCAATCTGAACTGCTGCCATAGACAGCTGGGACACATTCATTGGTGTGGTGTGGCTGCGCCTGCAAAAACGCTGAGGGCATTGGAAGCGGGGGTGCCACACCTATGAAAACTCATATGGTGGCACTATGTTTCTTGCACATGCGTGCAAGCAAACATAATGAGTTTGTGAGACGGGGAAGTTGTGGTTCGTCGGGACTTTATTGTTCCAGAGTTCGAGGTCAGTTTAAGTTCAATGGGGGTTTCTGTTCCAGGGTTTGAGTTCAGTTCAGTTAGTTAGAAAATCCAACAGTTCGTGTTCGTGCTCGGTTCGGGTTTGGTTCGCAGCTGAACCTGGGCTCTAGCTAGAAGAAAGGATGGAAGATCAGGAAGGTAGGAGCCATAGGAATAATCTGGTCATCACTGAGCTACCAGAGAAGGCAGAGTGAAGGGACACAATAGTGAGGCAGTATAGCATAGTGGTTAAGGGCACTGAACTGCAAACCTGGAGACCTGGGTTTGAATCCCATGAGCCCTCACTTGCATACTGTATGACCCTGAGCAAGTCACTTAACTTACTTGTGCTCCAAGGTCACACCTGGAGACAAGCTCTGGTTTAGTGTGCTTTTCCTGGTTAAACAATTTCCCCTTTCCTTTTCCTTTCAAAAACTTGGTGACAAGCTAGTCGGCCCATCCCCGAACATAGAAGTACCTAAAACAAACAATAGCAACCCTCTGGATACAGAAGTTGATATCAGCCCATTTACAGAAGAAAGGGTTCTGAAATAACTCTTAAAATTGAAGGTGGACAAAGCAATGGGGCCTGATGGGATTCATCCAAGAATTCTAAAAGAACTAAGGGTAGAACTAGTGACACCACTGACTACCCTCTTTAACAAATCATGGGAGGATGGAGTGGTACCTGAGGACTGGGGAGGGCAGATGTGATTCCCCTTCACAAAAGTGGGAGCAGGGCAGAAGCAGGAAATTACAGACCTGTTAGTTTAACCTCAGTGATAGGAAAATGATGGAATCACTTCTGAAGGAAAGAATTGTCGAGTGTCTAGAGGCCAGAGGGGCACAGGACCCAAGGCAACATGGATTCACAGTGGGAAGGTCATGCCAGACGAATCTAATAGATTTTTTTGACTGGGTGACAAAAGTAATAGATCAGGGAGGGGCTGTGGACATGGCCTACCTAGACTTTAGCAAGGCATTTGACACAGTCCCACACAAAAGATTAATATACAAGTTAGCCAGCCTGGGAGTGGGTCCCAAGATGACAGCCTGGGTAAAGAATTGGCTGGAGAATAGGACACAGAGAGTAATAGTAAATGGAGTCCACTCTGAAGAAGGGGGTTACTAGTAGGGTACCACAGGGTTCAGTATTAGGACTGGTCCTCTTCAATGTCTTTATAAGTGACATTGCAGAGGGACTGGAAGAAAAGTATGTCTCTTTGCAGATGACACAAAGATCTGCAACAGAGTTGACTACAAGGTGGGGTGGAAAGGATGAGAAGGGACTTGGCAAGGTTAGAGGAATGGTAAAATGTATGGCAGCTTAGATTCAATGCTAAGAAGTGCAAGGTAATGTACCTGGGAAACAAAACCCAGGGAAGAATACACAGTGGGGTGAGATACTAACAACAACAAAATGGAAAGGGACCTGGGGTAGTCATATCAGATGACCTAAAGGTGGGCAAGCAATGTGAGAGGGCAGCAAGGAGGGGCTGGGGATACTGGGATGCATAGGGAGAGGCATCACCAGTAGAAAACAGAAAGTTATAATCCCTCTGTACAGACAGCTGGTGAGACCCCATCTGGAGTACTGCATGCAGTTCTGGAGACCCAATCTGCAAAGACATAGACAGGATGGATGCTGTCCAGAGGAGGGCAACTAAAATGGTGCAGGGTCTGCACCGGAAGACATATGAAGAGAGACTTAAGGAGCTTAATATGTATAGCCTCGAGGAAAGGAGGAGGGGGACATGATAGAAACTTTCAAGTACCTCAAGGAATCAACAAAGTCCAAGAGGCTAGCATCTTTCAAAACAAGAGGTGTGCAAGAACAAGGGGCACAATTTGAAGATGGGAGCTCAGAGGTAATGAAGGAAGTATTTTTCACAGAGAGGTTGTGGATGCATGGAGCAGCCTTCGGAGAGGTTGTGGAGTCAAAACAGTGGCTGAATTCAAGCATGCATGGGACAGTCATAAAGGCAATTCTAGGGGTGGGGGTAGGAAGAAGTAGGCTGCTGGTTAACTAGGATCTGCAGCTTATCCATTAGGTAAGGAAATGGGCAGACTGGGTGGGCCAAGCGGTCCTTATCTACTGTCAAATTCTATGTTTCTATGTTATGTTTCTAGAAGCATAGAATTTGCTGGCAGATAAGGACTGCTTGACCCACCTGGTCTGCCCATTTTTCCCTATCTACAATATTGCCATAGACACAACTTGATATACAGCTCTTTCTCCCTCTCCCTTTCTTTTGACTTTGATTCCCTTGTGTCTGTCCCATGCACTCTTGAACTCTCCCACTATGTTTGCCCCCATCACCTCCACCTGAAGGCTGTTCCAGGAATACACCATTCTTTCTGTGGAGAAGTCTTCTTCTCATCTCTCCTGAAGCTACCCCCCTCCAGCTTCATGGCATATCCCCTTGTTTTGAGCACCTTTTTTTTCCTGAAAAAATTCTTCCCTCCTGTACTTTATTTACCCCCATGAAGTATTTAAAGGTCTCTGTCATATCCCCACTCTCCCTCCTCTCTTCCGGGGTGTACAAATTGAGGTCCTTTAGTCTCTCCTCACAGGGCTTTTGATACATAAACATAACTATATTGCAACTCTGGTCCTTGAAATCAGCCCTGGGTCCCATGAAAAAGCCTGACTGGATAACAGCCCAAGCATATAATTAAGACATCAGCTCAATGGGCTAAACCTACAAGAAGACAATTTGAGGCAGAGCAAAAAGACCACAAGAATGTGGTTTGGACACTGATTAGATTAATTGAATAGTGCTTTGCCTTATAACACTATGGCTGGGACTTGATGGTTTGACAATTTAGGCTCTTTAGGATAGAATCCTTTTGATTTGGTGCTAGCAGCTATATAGGATGTCCACTTGTTTTAGTGTGGTTATGTAGTGTATAATTAACTGTTATTGACTGCTGCTTGTATATATACCAGTGAGGGCGTAGTTACGATTGTTACCCTTGAAAAAGTACCCACAGGGGTATGAAACACCATTGGGGAGAGTTTGCTTTATTTTGCCTGGTGGGGTGGAGGGGACTATATAAAAGGTCAGTAAGGTGGGGGACGGATGATGCTATCTCCACCGAAAGGGTGTGGTTAACCCTCAAGGCTCTAAAGAAAGATACATCTCCTGGGCCGGATGGCATTCATCCAAGAGTACTATGGGAACTGGCAAACATACTGGCTGCACCCCTGGTGGAGCTCTTTAGCAGGTCACTTGAGACAGGGAGGGTACCTAGGGATTTGCGAGAGGCACATGTGGTACCAATCCATAAAGGGGGGTCGAGGGAAGTACCAGGTAACTATAGACCCATCAGTTTGACCTCGGTGGTGGAAAAAGTAATGGAGAGTATACTCAAGGAACGATTGGGGTGTACTTGGAGGAGGTGGGAGGTCTGGATAGTAGGCAACATGGGTTTGTGCCAGGTAGATCATGTCAAACCAATCTTGTGGAGTTCTACGAATGGGTAACATCAGAACTGGACAGGGGAAATCCTGTGGATGTATTATTCTTGGACTTCCGCAAGGCGTTTGACTCTGTCCCCCACAATGGTCTGGTGGAGAAACTGATGGGGTTGGGAGTAGGCCCTTTGATGGTCAGATGCATTGAAAACTGGCTAGCTGGATGCACTCAGAGAGTAGTGGTCGGTGGGGAGCTCTCGAACCCTAGAGAGGTCGGTAGTGGAGTACCGTAGGGCTCGGTCCTGGGTCCGATCCTGTTTAATGCATACACACCGGACATCAGGGAGGGTATAGGGTGTGAAATGAGTCTCTTCATTGATGACTCCAAGATGGGAGCAGTAGTTGAGGGGGAAGAGGGGAGGTTGGCACTGCAAGGGGACCTGGACACCCTGAAAGCTGGGCTCACACATGGAAATTAAATTTCAATATCACCAAGTGCAAGGTGTTACATCTTGGTGGGAACCCTAAACACAGGTACACCATGGGAGGGGAGGCACTGGAGGCCTCAACAGGGGAAAATGACCTAGGGGGTCACGGTGGATGCATGTATGAATAACTCTGAGCAGTGCAGGAGAGCGGCTAGCAAGGCAAGCAGGATGTTGGGATGCATCGTAAGGGGGATCACCTCTAGAAGCAGGGAAGTGATTCTGCCGCTGTACAATGGACTGGTTAGACCACACCTTCAGTACTGTGTGCAGTACTGGAGACCACACTTGAAGAGGGACATACAGCTCCTGGAGAGGGTACAGAGGAGGGCAACTAAGATGCTACGAGGAATAGGGGATTTGACATATGAGGACAGACTTGAGGAGAGACAGGGGGGACATGATTGAGATCTTCAGGTACCTCAAGGGAATAAATAGGGTAAACATGGAGGGGATCGTTAGACTAAAGCAGGGAGGTATCACCAGAGGGCATGGTTTGAAGTTGGAAGGTGGAAGGGTGAGGGGGGAAAAGAGGAGGAGGTTTTTCACTGAGAGAGTGGTGGACCCTTGGAATGCGCTGCCTGGCTAGCTGGTTCAGAGATCCACAGTGAAGGGCTTCAAGAGAGGGTGGGACAGACACAGAAAGCGGATATATCAGATTTGTACCTGTTTTTAAACTGGGTATTTAATAGATTTTGACTTTTAACTCCAATAGCATGGAGTGAGATTGATCCTTATAATATAAGGCCTGGTGGTAAGTGCAAGGTTTTTTTTCTTGCTTTTGATGCAGACCCAGCACCATTTTAGTTTCCCCTCCTCTGGACCACCTCCACTCAGTCTGTCTTTCTGGAGATGTGGTCTCCAGAACTGGACACAATACCCTAGGTGGGGTTTTACCAGCAATCTATACAGAGGCAACACTGCCTCCCTCTTTCTACTGGTGATACTCCTCACTATGCACCCTCCACATCCCACTAGCACTGCCAAGTGCCTTGTTATACTGCCTAAGTCAAGCTGCCATATTATTCGGGCTCCACAGCGCCCCCCCCCCTCCTCGGAGACAGTTATATATGATGACAAGGCAGTAGGGAGGGCCAGTGGAATGCTGGGGTGCATAGGGAAGGGCATCACCAGTGGAAGGGAGATGAGGTTGCCTCTGTATAGAATGCTGATGAGACCCCACCTAGAGTACTGTGCTTAGTTCTGGAGGTCACTTCTTCAGAAGGACATAGACAATGTGGAGGCTGTTCAGAGGAGGACAACTAAAATGGTGCAGGATCCGCATAAGAAACCCTATGAGGAGAAACTAAAGGACCTCAAAATGTACACCCAGCAAGGGAGGGGGGAATAAAAGAGACCTTTAAATACTCATGGGAGTAAATAAGGTACAACAGGGGAGTATTTTTCTGGAAAACCAAAATGCTCAAGGAAAAGGGGACTTGCAATGAAGCTGGAAATGGGTAAATTCAGGAGAGATGTCAGTAAGTACTTCTTCACAGAAAGAATGGTGGATACCTAAAACATTCTTTCAACGGAAGTGATGGAGGTGAAAACAGTGGTGGGGTTCAGGAATGCATGGGATTGGCATAAGGGAATCTTAGTGGAAAGTAAGGGGAGGAGAGAGAGCAGGAGGTCAAGTAGGGTCTGCGGTGACACTGTAGGAAGGGAAAAAATGAGCAGACTAGGTGGGCCAAGTGGTTCTTATCTACAGTCAATATGTTTCTGTGTATCTTGTTGATTTAGTGTAAATATTTTATATCTAATATAATTCTGACTGCTGTGTTTTAATAAACATAGGTTATCCATTTTTTTAATATAGCTTTTTGCCTGCCCGCCACCACCAGCTCCTGTCATCGGGCCCTGTATTGAGGGTCCCCCAGTCCCATCAACGGCCCCCCCCGCTGTTGTGCCAGTAGGGATCCACACAGAAGCAGGGCCCAGGAGTCCCCCGAGGGCCATCACATATGGCAACGGGGGGACATAGGCTTTTTCCTGGTTTTCTACCTGTTCCTTACACTGGAGTGTGCATGTAGATATGCGCGTGTAGAGGCGTGTGCATGCCCCAGAGTCCCACAGCCCTCCCTTCTACTGCCCTCCTAGACTGCCACTACTACCTGGCCTCCATCGGGTGGCAGTCATTTGGTGGAGCGTAGAGGTCCTCCCCCCTAGGAAAGGAGAGCAGCCATCAGGAGCTCAATCCTTTCCCTCTCCGCTGACTCCCAGCAATAAGCACTTGCCACCAAACATGGGTCCCTGGTGTGGCAGGAGGTAAGGTGCCAGTGCCTTAGTCCTCCATGTCACTGACCAGCCCCTGAGATTATCCATTTTTATTAAGCAAAGTCTGTGATCCGCTTCTTTAAAGAACTCTACTAAACTTAATAAGTAAACCCATCTGATGTAGAGCAGGGGAAGGGTTATCTGGAATGACTAATGGGTAGCTATGTTCAACTAGCTATGTCCAAAGAGTTTTGTACTTTTTTTTTCTGACTTTGTTTATCCTTCTCGATCACAGGAGGGACTTCCTTCCATCTTCTGCCAACGTGCCCTCTTCCTGTCTGGCTTAGATTCTGCCACTGTTGTCCCAGGACCCCCAGTCCACCTGCAACTAACCATTGTGCTCCCCCGGCGTGCCCCCAGGGCCAGGTAAGACTTCAGCTCCACTGCATTTCTTCCCTGCTTCTATCTGGCCACCCACAGTGTAGGTGAAGGCTGGTAGTATCCCTAGGACATGGCTGTTCAAATATAGTGTGGGATGTGGTGGACTGGCAGAGGTTTCATCCTCCCAATCCTGCACCATTTTTCGGATTTTTCTCCCCAACCCCGCACCAGGAGCACGCATCAGGATTGGCTGTCGGCAAGGCCTAACACTGCCAACTCATAGACACGCTCCAATGGTCCCTCCTGACATTCGTGGATCCCCTGCATTACCACCTGTGGTCCTTGAGGTGGCGATAAAGCAGCAGGAATTAACACTATCCCTCCCCAGAGGAGGAGCGCGTTCAGTGGGATACTCAATCATCCTCCTCCTCCTGGCCGTCCCTCTGATGACCCAGGCTGATTCCCGAACCGGGGTTGTTGGTATGGCGAATGGTCACACTACTACTGCATTGGCGGGCCAGCTGGCTTTGTGTGAGCAGTGGCCTTTGTGGAACTCAAAGGAAAAGCCCCAAGACAATTGTAACCAGGTTGACAATAGCACAATTAAGTAAGTGAACTAGACCACTTTTGTCACAGCACCCATGGCTTTTGTGAACGTGATGAGTGTGTTATGACAAACTGGTGGCAGAGCAGTGGGATTTGTTCTCCTTTCTGTACTGTGCAAAGGGGTTGGAATTGGCAAGCATAGCATGTGTGCTGAAATAGTAAGCGGTTACCTAGCACACACAGAAATAAATTGCCAATAAGAAATTGCCTGTCCAGTCACAGAGCAAGATACACAAAAGGAGATACTTTACACACTTCTATTTTATTCTTTTGTTAATAAGTGTAGTAGAGTTAGAAGACAGTATACCTATATAAGAAGCTTACTGTGGCATAATTACAGTAGTTGAGTCAACAGAGAGAGCTCGCCTATGAAGAGCAAACGAAACAGACCTCTGAGGCCTGTAGGGTAGAGTTTGAAAGGGTTTTCTGTTTGTAATTCTTTTTAACATTGTTTATTTGTTACATTTCCTAGTGTTGCATGTCCTTTAGTTTGCAGAATATCTTCTAAATTTACTGTAAATATTCATATAAATCATAAGCACAGGTAATACATTTTTATTGGCAAAGTCCACGATCCACTTCTGAGAGAATGCTAAGAAACTTAATAAGTAAACCTGCACATGTTATAGAGCAGGGGAGAGGTTACCTGGAGTGATAAAGGGAGTTTGTATGTCCAAAGAGCCTTGCACTGTGTGAGCAAGCACCTGTCCTTGTGCTGTGTGAGCAGGAGCTTGTGCTGGGACTAAAAAGAATAGATTCGAGTGAGTTTAGTAGCAGCGTGATTAAGGAAATGAACTAGACTGCCTCTGTCACACCATCTGGGGCTTAAGGGAATGTGCTGAGTACGTGTAAGACTGGTCCTCCCAGAACTCAGCCAGTACTGTACTACCAATTGTCAGATGGAGATTCCCCCCAGAAATGACGCACAGACTCATTTTTTAGTGGGTGCTCAACTGGCAATTAATTTATTAACATTCACATCATGTCAATTAACCTTCATCACCCATCAACAATTTTTACATATTTACAATCATTATGACATTCAGCAAATTCACATTTCGGTAATTTTTTCCAAGTCCAGTTTTTGTCCGTACATCCAACTATCATAAGTTGTCTCCAAATGTTTCAGATTCTTCGTCTTCTTCTCGGGGTCGGACATGTGAAAAGCCTGACACCCCTCATCTTTTCCCAACTGCTGTGCCCTATGTGACCCCCATTTAGTTTCACTCTTCTTCCCTCTCAACCTTCATTCTGCTACATTCACATCCGGGTGCCTGACCCTGGCCCGTGTTTGTTCCCCAACCCTCCTCCCCCAATCTTAGCCCCCTAACCCTTCCAGGCCCTTTCATCGCCATCTGGCTTGTTGCTTTGTGGCAACCCTTCTCCAATGTTCATTGTTTGGCCTGCGTGGCCCTCCGGGTCCTCCGTTGGCCTCTTTACGCCAGCCCATTCTCCACTTAGAACTGACCCTCCTTCTTTCTATCACCCTTGTCCAGTGACCCATCCCCTTTCTCTTGAAACACCTCATTCATGTATTGCTGCTTCTTCACCAATAACCTATCCCTTCTCACCTTCTCTGCTCCCCTGTGTATTCTAACAAACGGTGGGTGGGTGCAAAATCCAGAAATCTCAGCAAAAGAAGGGTGATCTTAGCTTTCCCAGTCCTCTTATACCCCCCCGCTCCTCTCCCCGGTCAATCCCCAATCCCTGTCCCTACCTTGTCATTTGACCCATCAGGTGACCTCATAACCCCACCCCCCACACCTGTGTTGCCTACCCCCATTCCAGTCCTATTTCACTACGTCCTTTCCAGAGGAATCCACCTGAAAATTTATGTTGCCCATTAAGGGCAACAGCATTTGTCAGAGGGAGATTCTGCCCGGAAATGACACACAGACTCATTTTTTTAGTGGGTGCTCGACTGGCAATTAATTTATTAACATTCACATCATGTCAATTAACGTTCATCACCCATCAACAGTTTTTATATATTTACGATCATTACTACATTCAGCAACTTTTCCAAGTCCAATTTTTGGTCTGTACATCCAACTATCGTAACTTGTCTCCAGATGTCTCAGATTCTTCGTCGTCTTCTTCTCGGGGTCCGGATGCATGAAAAACCCGACACCACTCATCTTTTCCCAACTGCCGTTCCCTATGTGAGTCCGGGTGCTGAACCAATCTGACCCCCATTTAGTTTCACTCTTCTTCTCCCTCAGCCTTCATTCTGCTACCTTCTCGTCCCGGTACCTGACCCTGGCCCGTGCTTGTCCCCCTCAATCTTAGCCACCTTAACCCTTCCACTGCCCATCTCTGGCTTATGCGATGGAATGATGGGCTTCCCCTCTTCCCTCCCCCAGTTTCTACTCACTCCCATTCTTTTTCCCATTCCTCAATACTGTCACCTAATTGCAACAGATACATTGACATGCCCACCGTGGATAGGTGTACCCCATCTGGCCTGTAGGAACCAAGATTAGTAAATGAAATATTGCTATAGGCTATGTATGCCCCCCACCCTTAGCTATCCATGCCGTCACTCGCCTGTTTATTCTCATTCTAGCCCTTTCCACAACCTTAATATCCTTAGCATGTTGCCACACCATCCTGGATATTATCTCTGACCATGCTATCACCACCTGTGGCCACCATTGCTTTATAACCCCTAAATCTCTCTCAATATCTTTGCACAGTGCCCCCCACAGCCAAGTCCAATTTTTGGTCTGTACATCCAACTATCATAAGTTGTCTCCAAATGTCTCAGATTCTTCATCTTCTTCTCGGGGTCCGGATGCATGAAAAACCAGACACTACTCATCTTTTTCCAACTGCTGTACCCTGTGTGAGTCCAGGTGCTGAACCAATCTGACCCCCATTTCGTTTCACTCTTCTTCTCCCTCAGCCTTCATTCTGCTACCTTCACGTCCGGGTACCTGACCCTGGCCCATACTTGTCCCCCCCCCCAATCATAGCCCCCCTAATGCTTCCACTGCCCATCTCCAGCTTATGCGATGGAATGATGGGCTTTCCCCCCTTCCCTCCCCAAGTTTCTACTCACTCCCATTCTTTTCCCCATTCCTCAATACTGTCACCTAATTGCAACACATACATTGACATGCCCACCGTGGATAGGTGTATCCCATCTGCTCTGTAGGAACCAGGATTAGTAAATGAAATATTGCTATAGGCTATATATGCCCCCCAACCTTAGCTATCCATGCTACCACTCACCTGTTTATTCTTTTTCTAGCCCTTTCCACACCCTTAATATCCTTAGCATGTCGTCACACCATCCTGGATATTATCTCTGGCTATGCTATCCCCACCTGTGGCCACCATTGCTTTATAACCCCTAAATCTCTCTCAATATCTTTACATAATACCCCCCACAGCCGATCCCCCAAATCGTTTCCCCCCAAATGTATCACTAGTAGATCCAGTAGTGGCCATTTCAACTTCTGCTCCTCCAAAGTCGGGATGATTTGTGCCCATTTCATGCCCCAGACCCCTTTCCAATATAGTCTAACTTTGTCCGGGTCCTGCCCCAGCTGTTTTCCTCCTGGATGAATGGCCGCCCACTTCTCCGCCCAATAAATGTATGAGTGCCCAATGATCCACACTGCCTGGTCCTTCTCTGACCTGTTGGGTATAAATCAACATGTTACTACAACTTCCTTACATAACTCTTATAACAGTTCGACTTCCATCTCCCAACTTTTTTCACTTCTTCCTCCAACCCCCCCTTTCACTGCCATATCAGATGCCACATCTGTTCAGCATGAGTGGGATGAATAATGCTTGGGATTTTCCCCCAGATGTGCCATTCCCTTTTTTAAGACCCCAGTTACCTGGTAGCACGTAACTGGCTTACCATCCTTATGCACAAAAACTGTTTTCCCCCATTGGCCTAATTTCCCTATATCCCACAGTGAGACCACTGGGCATGTCTTTATCGCCTTTTGTTTTTACAATATAATTTCCGCCCCAGTTCCCTTCTGATCTGTTTTTGACCGCCTCAATCAGATCGCCACCCTCTCTAACCCCCAACACAATTCTTCCCCCATAAACCCCCTTCTCCGTCTTTTTTGCTGCCTGCCACTACTTTGCTTACCCTGAAAGCTCCTTTTGCCATAACAGTAAAAATGGCTTTAAAGAGACAGGCCTCATATGCTGAGGTACAAATCTGTCCCAATAACTCCTTAATTATCCCCCACCGCTACTGGTTTCCTAGTATCCCACAGTCCTCCTTTTATCCTCTGCCATTCCATCAACATACAGCGTACCCCCCTAAATTTGTTAGGTTCCACCCACCCTCTCATGCTGCAAGCCCACCCTATCCCTGCTAGCTGTAACCCCATTGTCCTGCTTGCCATCCCATTTCCTATTTCTGTACCATGTATTTTGCCATTTGGTCTTGTGAAACTGGCTCAGGAAGCGAATCCTCAGGATCGTGGGAGCAGCTGCACGAGGGAGGGAGCTGGATGTCATTGTCCACCTAGGGACAAATGACCTGGCTAGGAATGGGATCAGAGCAGTGCAAGAGGAGTTTGTAGAGTTGGGGATGGGCCTTAGACAAGTAGCGCATTCAGTAACCTTCTCGGAGGTGCTGCCTGTCTATGGCAAGGGTGATGCTAGGGTACTCCTCACCAGGGAATTCAATGAATGGTTGAAAAACTGGTGTGGAGCTCAGGGTTTTGGCTTCACTGGGGACTGGGGAGCCACCTGGAGGGATGCAGACCTATACTGGTGCGATGGTCTGCATCTGTCCAGGGGGAACCAGGATCCTAGGTGAGAGGTTTAAATGCTTTGGCAAGTATTTAAACCAGCCAAGGGGGAGGCACTGACAAGAAGCAGGAAATCCCAGCCTCCCCACAAAAACACGGTAATTAGTGAGGTACACACCAAGGTAGAGAAGTCATTAGGAGCAGGAC
The DNA here is from genome assembly GCA_016271365.2 of Neoceratodus forsteri. NCBI lineage: Eukaryota > Metazoa > Chordata > Ceratodontiformes > Ceratodontidae > Neoceratodus > Neoceratodus forsteri. Next base: position 261,963,579 of record CM057451.1, on the reverse strand, counting down.
AGAGGTAAATATAAAAAAGGCAAAGGCAGTAAGGACAGGAATGGGGCTAAAAGGGTAAGGCCATCAAAAGTGGAGGGTGATGAGTACCAATGCCCATAGTCTGTGTAACAAGCTCCTGAACTAGTGGCCTTGATGGAAGAGGTTGCCTGGATATTGTGGCAGTCACAGAAATATGGTACACAGAGAACCATGACTGGGATGTCAACATACCAGGATACACAATCTACAGGAGGGACAGGGAGAGTAAAGAGAGGAGGAGTAGCTCTCTATGTAAAGGAAGGGATCAAAGCAACAGAACTAAAGAGTAAACAGGGAGCAGATGAGACACTCTGGGTCACCCTGGAGACAGGAAATGGCACCACAATCCGCATGGGGGTTGTATACAGACCCCCATCTCGGGGGGAGGAAATGGACAAGGAAATTATAGTAGGCTTCCTTAGAATGGCAGAAAAAGGGGAGATATTGTTGATGGGGGACCAGAATATGCCAGATGTTAACTGGAGCACCTTTGCTGCAGGCACATCCATGAGCAGGGTCATTCTTGACACCCTACAGGGGGCATGACTCAGACAGCTAGTATTGGAACCCACTCGGGAGGGAGCAATCTTGGAGCTGGTACTCTCAAATGGGGACGGAGAAAGAATCTCAGAATTAGAAGTGGGTAGCCATCTGGAAACAAGCGGCCAACAAACAGTGTGGTTCACAATAAACACAGCCATACAAAAGCAAGAGTATTGGACTTTAGGAGGGCTGACTTTGGGAAGATGAGAGAGAGTGACTCAGAAAAGCACTAGCAAACAGGCAAGAAGGAGGGGTGGAGGAACAATGGGGAGTAATTAAAACAGCCATCACAGAGGCAACAAGTCTTTGTGTAAAGCAAATCAACAAAACACAACGAAGGAAAAAAAACGCTATGGTTCTCAAAAGAGGTGGCAAGGAAGGTTAAGGAGAAAAGGATAGCATTTAGGAAATATAAGGAAACACAGAAGGAGCAGGACAGAGAATTTTATCAGTTAAAGCAGAAAGAGACTGGGAAGGCAGTCAGAGTAGCAAAGGCCCAAACCGAGGAAAGGATGGCCAACTCTGTTAAGAAGGGGGATAAGACCTTTTATAGGTACATTAGGGAGCGAAGAAAGACCAAAGAAGGGATACTGAGGCTTAATAAAGAGGAGGGAATGTGGGTAGAGGGTGACAGTGAAAAGGCAGGGATACTGAACGAATATTTCTGCTCAGTATTCACAAAGGAAGAGGAGGGGGAGGTACCTAAACCAAACAAGAGAAACACTCTGAAGACGGGGGTCGATACCAGTCCATTTACAGAAGAAAGGGTTCAGAAAGGACTAATAAAATTGAAGGTGGATAAAGCAATGGGGCCTGATGGGATTCACCCAAGAATTCTAAAAGAACTAAGGATAGAACTAGTGACACCGCTGACGACTCTCTTTAACAAATCATGGGAGGATGGGGTGGTACCTGAGGACTGGAGGAGGGCGGATGCAATTCCTCTTCACAAAAGTGGGAGCAGGACAGAGGCAGGAAACTACAGATCAGTTAGTTTGACCTCAGTGGTAGGGAAAATGATGGAATCACTTCTGAAGGAAAGAATTGTTGAGTACCTAGAGGCTGCAGCAGGACCCAAGGCAGCATGGATTCACGATGGGAAGGTCGTGTCAGACGAATCTAATAGATTTCTTTGACTGGGTGACCAAAGTAGTTGACCAGGGAAGGGCTATGGACATGGCTTACCTAGATTTTAGCAAGGCATTTGATACAGTCCCACACAAAAGATTAATACACAAGTTAGCTAGCCTTGGAGTGGGTCCCAAGGTGGGGTAGCCTGGATAAAAAATTGGCTAGACAACAGGACGCAAAGGGTAGTAGTAAATGGAGTCCACAGTGAAGAAAGGAGGGTTACTAGCGGGGTACCGCAGGGTTCAGTACTGGGACTGGTCCTTTTTAATGTCTTTATAAGTGACATTGCAGAGGAACTGGAAGGAAAAGTATGTCTCTTTGCAGACGACACAAAGATCTGCAACAGGGTTGATACACCAGATGGAGTGGAAAGGATGAGAAGGGACTTGGCAAGGTTGGAGGAATGGTTAGGCAGCTCAAATTCAATGCAAAGAAGTGCAAGGTAATGCACCTGGGAAACAAAAACCCAGGGGAAGAGTACACAATGGGGGTGAGATACTGACAACAGTAAAAATGGAAAGGGACCTGGGGGTAATTATATCAGATGACCTAAAGGTGGGCAAGCAATGTGAGAAGGCAGTAAGGAAGGCTGGGGGGATACTGGGATGCATAGGGAGAGGCATCAATAGTAGAAAACAGGAAGTTGTTATCCCTCTGTGCAAACAGTTGATGAGACCCCATCTGGAGTACTGCGTGCAGTTCTGGAGACCCCATCTCCGCAAAGACAGACAGAGTGGAGGCTGTCCGGAGGAGGGCAACCAAAATTGTGCAGGGTCTGCACCAGAAGACATACGAAGAAAGACTAAAGGAGCTTAATATGTATACCCTTGAGGAAAGGAGGGAGAGAGGGGACATGATAGAAACTTTCAAGTACCTCAAGGGAATCAACAAAGTCCAAGAGGGTGTCATCTTTAAGAAAAAGAGATGTGCAAGAACATGGGGGCACAATTTGAAGATAGAGGGGGGACGGCTCAGAGGTAATGTGAGGAAGTATTTTTTCACAGAGGGGGTTGTGGATGGATGGAACAGCTTCCCTGAGGAGGTCGTGGAGTCAAGAACAGTGGGGGAATTCAAGAATGCATGGGACAGACATAAGGCAGTCCTAGTGGGGGGTAGGAGGAAGTAAGCTGTTGGTTAACTAGGATCTGCAGCTTATCCATTAGGTAGAAAAATGGGCAGACTAGGTGGGCCAAGCAGTCATTATCTGACGTCAAATTCTATGTTTCTGTGTTTCCCGCTCTCAGAACTCCTGAAATGCCCCCCATGCCTCCTCGCACGTCCTTAGAGTGTTCGCAGACCAGGAGCTCCTATATAACAGTTGGGCCTTTCCAGCTAATTTCCCACACTTGTTCTGTTGCCTGTGTTCTCTGTGCAGCCACTTGTGGCACCATGGACCTGAACCTGTCCAAATGCAAACGGGAAAGGCTATCAGCAATGTCATTACAAATCCCCTTGATATGCTTAGCTTTAAATGATAGGTTCAACCTCAGACCCCACAACACCAGCTGCTGCAATGCCCTGTTTGCCAATTCAGAGTACCCTCCCTGCCTATTGATAACCTCCACTACCACTTTGTTATTGCACCAGAAAATGATCCTCTTGTTCCTCAGTTGATCCTCCCCCAAGTCAGGACCACCACTCATATCGGGAAAATCTCTAAGAGTGTAATATCCTTCAGTAATCCCTTCTCCCTCCATGCCTCTGGCCATGCCTCAGCGATCCACATCCCCCTAAAATACACCCCCATCCGAACTGAACCCCATGCATCCGTATACTGATCCAGGTCATTATTCCCCAGCCACTCATCTTGCCAGAAAGTGGTCCCATTGTAACATTCTAAGAACTGGTACCACACCTCTAAATCCTGCCGTATTCCATTTGTTATATCTACCCAATAATGTGGCAGCTTTGCCCTCAAAGTTGCCCTGGCTGACCTCCTGGTGAAGACGCTCCCTGGGGCCACTGCCCACATGCAAAATTCAAATGCCCCAGGAGCTGCTTTACTTGCCCCAACGGAACTCTCCTCCTTCTCCTTGCTTCCCTCAATAGTTCTCTCAGCCTTGGTACCTTGTCTTGAAGCAACCTAAATACTTGCATCTCTGCATCCACCTCAATCTCCAAAAATTCCAACTTCCTCACCGGCCCCTCCATCTTACCCCCTGCTAATGGTACCCCCAACATTTCACACATCTCTTTAAAGTTCTTGAGCATCCTATTTGCCACCTTCTGGCTTTCACCTATCAATAGGAAATCATCTAAATGCACTACTGCCTTATGGCCATACCGCTCACCTAATACCTACTGCATCCATGTACTAAAAGCTTCAAACTTAGCACATACTGTTGAATAGCCCATGGGCATTGCCTTATCAAAATAGTAGTACCCTTGGAACCAAAATCCCAACAGGTCCCAATCTTCTTGCCTAACTGGTAGCAGTCGAAAAGCTGTCTCACTGTCAGTTTTCACCAACCATGCCCCTTCCACAGTTCTTATCAGCTCCACTGCACTACACTCCCCGGAAATGTAATAATTCACCGATGCTCCCTCTGGATATGGCAGATGATGAATTAGCCTATACTCTCCCTATTGCTTCTTTGGCACTATCCCCAATGGTGAAACCCTGAAAATGGAGAAGGGCAGATTTGAAAATGGGCCCTCGATCTTTCCCGCCTTCAATTCCTTCCGGGTTTTCTTGTTAACAATGTCTTCTTTACCTTTTATAGACCCCAAGTTCTTGGATCTCATGCTCCTTCTAATACTCCAGTAATCAAAACTGAAACCTCTTTCGAAACCTTCTATCAACATCCTACCTGCTACCGCATCTGGGTACTCCTTTGTCCATTCCCTTACCATCCCTGCCTTGACTGGCGTCTTGGCCAAAAGAAACTCCCCCTTCCCCTTTAGTTCCTACCTCACTGACTCCTGCTGCCACTTGCACCAAAACTTCCTCTCCCATGAAAACCCCTCCCTCTCCCATTTTGAAATGAACCCCCCCCCCTTGCTCCCCTGAATGTCTCCTGAAAGGGCTGCCCCCACCAATTTGTGTGGCTGATCTATCGCCCATTGTTCTGCAACAGGACACCAGATGATACCCTGCACACCTCGAGCATACGTGTCTAAACTTATAATTTGCCCACGTGCACAACGCCTTATTGTATCCCTCGCATGTCTTCACTAGCTGATTGCCTCCCCCTTATCTGAACCCCTCCCCTGAGCCCCCCATGCCCTGATAATGACCTCACCCACATAGCTGTGAGTGTGTAGAGTCCCACCACAGGTCACCCCTGGCTGCCATCCTGTGCCTAAATGCTTTGTCATATTTTAACCAGCCAAAACCTAGTTTTGCCTTATATGCATCCTTTATGATAGCACACAAAACAGCCTGGTCAAATTTTTTTTTTTTTATCCACCTAAAGTGTTCTGCCAACTATGTCTGGACCTTGCCAACAAAACCTTGCCATCCCGCTTGTCACCCGTGGAGTAGCCCAATGCCTCTGTGCGCCTGAATGGCCTCACCCCCCAGGCCTTCCTCCACTCTATGTCACGCTCTCCACTTTTTAGCTATCTAAATAATTATATAGACACACATATTTTTTAAATATTTTATATCCATTTCCTGGCCAATTGCCTCATGTGCCTAGCCCTCAACTAACCACCCCCTGTTGGGATGCCCGCACAAACAAAAATGTCCCCTTATCATTGGTACTTGCCTAAATTGGGACAACCAAAGAAATTCCATCCTTGTCCCTTCCAGTCAATTTGCCCCCTGTGCCTAAACCCTCATTATTTACATTGGTGCTTGGCCTAATATGGGACAACCATACTTCCCATCTCTTTCCCCTGTGAAGTTAGCTCTCTTGACCGCAAACTACCTTTGCACCAAACTTTGAATAAAAAAAACCCACTTACCATACTATATATGTATTTTTTTCTTATAACAGCATCCAATAGGTTGTATCTCCGGTGCAGGCTCCGCCCCCCCACTCACTCGCTGTTCCTGGATCTAGTGCACCTACGCGGTGCTTCATGGCCAAAAATTACCACCCTGGCCTAAAACTACAAATATGGTGCTGCCATCTTAAACCGCACATGCATCATATTGTTGGGTGCCACCGAGCATGCGTGGTCGCCAGACCAAAACCCAGAGCCACAATTCATGCAGAGTGCTTATGGCCTAGTCTGTGGCCTAGCCCTGGAAAAAACACCCGCGTCTGTACTGCCCCACCAGAGATAAGCTCAGAGGGCCTCTTGTTGTAATGAACTAGGAGATCAGATCAGTATCAGGCACACAAGGAAAGGCATGGGACTGGAAACATAGTATACACAAGGCACTTATGATCACCTCTAAACAAGGCAGTGAACAAACCTGTTAGCTTCTACCTCAGTAAGGGGCAAGGAGGGTGGATGACCTGCCTTATGGAACAGGCTTCCTCGAACTCTTCGAGAAGCCCCCTCTGTGGAGGCCTTTAAGAGGGGCCTAAAATCCTTCTGTTTCAGGAAGCTTTTGGCTTAATGCAGTAAGCGCCTGAGCAGGGGCATCACCAGGGTGGTTTGGGAGGGGCTATAGCCCCCCCAATATAAGTCAAAGCCCCCCCCCCAATAATTAGGTTTGCTGCCTGTCCTGATTTTGCTCACATCATCCCATTTCTGTGGTAATCTTTAAGTCTTCCGGGGGGGACATTAAAAGTCTAACTTTTTGACAGTTATGCAACTTGCATAACTGTCAAAAAGCAGGACTTTTAATGTCCCCACAGGAAGACAACATTTGGTGCTATGTGCAGCTGATGCCTGACACTGTATCACTAGCACGAGCATAGGTCGCTTAGTTACATAGTGCCACAACACAGCCAATTAGCTGCTGCGCTCCTCTACGCACAGTACCACCCCAGCATCATGCCATCACGATATTGAGAACAGTGAGCGAAGGTAATTTGAGGTAAAGGCAATAGCGACGAAGCCATCATTTATCATTTTAAATGAACTAACTTATGCAGGGGTGGGAGGTGAGAGAGACAGAGAGGTAGCAGATGCCAAACAGCTACAGATCGAACATGACTGGATCCTGAAGGAGATACTGGCAAGTGAGCACCGACACACAGCTTTCATAGGACCCACCCTGAGGTAACAACTGATGGATTGGGCACTAAGTAAGCCCTTATGGCAAAGTCTCTGACAGTGAGCTGTACCTGCTCTCGCCTCCCCCCCCATACATGCCCTTTATTGAGTGAGCAAGTCAGTGAGATCTCAGATTGGAGATGAGTGAAGATGGTGGGCAAGTTTGTCAAATTTTGGGGCAATTGAATTTCTGAAGTGAGTCAGGTGACCATAAGAGAGGCATTCTCTCATGGTCGCCATATGAAAGTACTTGTTTTATGCTGTCAAACTGTTGTCTATGTTATCGTCTTACCGTCCCACTATGCCTAGTTACCGAACCAAATGTTAGTGAATCCCCACTATGTATTTTACTTGATTCTTGCTGTCTTCAACTGTTGTCTATATTCCCCCTTCCCAAGGATGCATCTGGAAGCGAGCATTAGTCTGCTCAGTATGCCCTCCTGGTTAAACGTTTAAATAAATAAATTCTGTTGACTAACCAGAACAAAGCCAGTAATATTATTAACTTGTATGTATGATTAATCCCCGTCTCACTACACTTAGTTCTCCTGCAAAATAAAAGAGCCCTCGTTCAAGGAGCAGAGCAGTAGTCCGTGCAGCAGGAGTGTGACTGAAGCAGTGGCAGGCTGAGGCATCAAAGCATTTAGAAATGATTGACTTTTTATTAAATGTGTGAGGTAGCGCCTGAACCCTGGAGGAAAGTTTCCTGGTCAGTGAATTAACTTAAAATCGATACCTGGTTATTAAAATCCTATGAATTCAATTTGCTTTGTCTGTGTTGGTTACAAAGAGAAGGGTAATTAGTATAAGCTTTTCATGATACTTGTAACAAAATAAAACAAAACAGAAAAAAAAAACAGTAACAGTCCATCATGATACTCCTCCACTGTGTAAAATATTCTGCTTCTGCCTGGTACTGGTTTCTTGGTTAGGGGATACGGATGAGCTGATTTCATAAAGGAGGTGTCGGAGTTTAAAAAGACTGAAAGCTCAAGTCCATTATTTCTGCATGTATACTAAAGATGTACAGCACAGTGAAATGTGGTTTGGGAGGATGAGCTTGTAACTGAGCGAGGGATTGACATGCACAGCTGCATTGGAGCTTATAACTTAGGTGCTAATTTGTTACTGGGGTAGGGCATGTAGTGAGGACCCAGTCATCACAGACCTGGCTATGGGGAAGGAGTCTTCATTGATGCTATATAACTGCTGGCACTGCCTTTGATCTGCATTGTGTTGTCTTTCATTAAAATGCAGGTAGCTAGTGTGTTTATTTGACCAGACACTCTGGTATAGGTAGCTTGTCTGCTAATTTAGTTTTCCATACATATTCCCTCTGAATTTATTTCCCACCTCACATTGCTAGGAGATACTACCTCAGAACACTTGAAACTAGTGCATTTTAAATTTTGTACAAAGTGTAATGTTCAGCAAATCAGAGTCTCAGTATTCTGAATTTCTACTTTAAAGTCTGACTTTGCAGCATCTTCTCTGTGTAGGCAGAACCTTTTCCATATCTTATGGGTGTGGAAAGGAGCAGTTCTAAGGGGTGAAATGTGGTATGTCCCTCCTAATGTGGGGCAGTTCAGAAGTGTTTGTGTGCGGAGCTCTTCAGAAAAAAGTATTTTAACGTCAGCTTCTGGGTCGGCCAGGGTAGCTCCTGTTCACCTGTAAAATACCCATTAAAATGCAGGAAAGGCCACCTTTTAATGGTAAAAATCTAAACATTTTCTAGGGGAGCATGCCCCTGGACCCCCCCTAGTTGGGTTAAGATTTTAACTATGGGGCATTAGCCCCCCAGCTGTACAACTCTGGTGACGCCCCTGCTTCTGAGGTGATGCCACCAAAGCATTTTTTTTTAATCTGCGGATTTGACCATATTTATATGTGATCTGGTTTTACTGATGCTGTTTTAAATTGTTATATGTGTATTATTTTCATTTATGTTGTACGGCGCCATGAACCCCAGGAAATGGGTGCTTGCTAAAATAATGTTTATTTACTTAATTTACTGAAATAGTTTTACAGTGTTGAGGAGAACGATCCTTCAGCTACTTAATTTAAATAGAAATGTAATACTTAAGTCCTCAAAATACACTAAGGTTTGCATTTTCTATCAGTTAACAATAAGAAAACACCATGTACCTTTTTAATAATCTCCATCAGCAACAACTGTGTTTTAGTAGAAAAACTTTATGAACAGTAGTTTGTAGAAGTGACACTTACTTTCTGGGAGAAATAGTTGAGCAGGCACTATTCTGAGTTAGGGGAAGGGGAAATTGTTGAACCAGAAAAGGCACACTAAGCCAGAACTTGTTTCCAGGTGTGACCTGGGAGCACAAGGAAGTTAAATGACTTGCTCAGGGTCACACAGTATGCAAGTGGGAGCTGATGGGATTCAAACCCAGGTCTCCAAGTTTGCAGCTCAGTGCTCTTAACCACTATGCTATACTGCCACCTGTCCGGAGCAGCTATGTGCCCTTCGACCCACCTTGGTGCATATGCAGCACAGTAATCTATTTATATATTTATTTAATTTATTTAAAAGTTTCACCGGGAAAATTGCTCATTTTCGGGTGTGTCCTGGGGGAAGGGGAATAGGAATACAACAGCATACAGTGATAAAACAATACAATAATATAAAGGAAACTAGGATAAATACTAAAACATATTACAGTATATATACAAACTGATCAAATAACAGGTAAATTCAATGGACGTGCAGCAGGTAAGACGTGACAAAAGAGTGAGGGGGAAAAGGGAGTTAAAGGCAGTCAGCTACTAACTCACCACTGTGATCTCTACCCCCCTCTTGGACTAACTCCACTGTCCCACAGATGCTATATCCACTCCCTTAACCTTATCTCTAACTTCTGGTTCAACGTGCTACCCCTGCCACCTATCAGATTCTCTCTCCACTGCCCTTGACTCCCGCTATGAACTAAGGCACAGAAATGAACGCTCCTTTTTCACACCCTGTTCTTCTTCCACTTTTGGTCAGGCTGATTTCTCTTTCCTCCTCCCCAGTTTGTGGAACAAACTAGCTCCCCACTTAAGGAACTCATCATCCTACCTCACTTGCAAGAAACTACTTCTCTCCCTTCTCCCTCCCTCTTGCCTCTGTCCCAGATGCCCCCGCATCTAGCCATCGAGTACACTGCCACCCTAGCACTTACTTTACCTTTCTCAAGGTATGTACGTTTCACATGAAGCTTCTACCTCCTGTATTCTCACTGACAGGACTGTCTTTCTGAATGATGCACAATGCAGTGTAGCTAGTTGTCTCTGTAACCCATGGAAACTTGGTAAAGTGATCAGAATATAACCTGGTCTATCAGCTGACTGTGTGATACTTCTGCAACTTGCATCTTGTAAGCAATTTTCAACCAAGACTGTTTTTACCCTGGTTTCACGTTCTACTTTGCTGTTACCTGCATTTAGTATGTCTAATTTGTATGTACTCCCATCTCCCCTTCCCTGGGTCGCACCTGGAATTGAGCCTTGGCTCAGTGTGCCTTTCCCGGTTATCATTTAAATAAAATAAAAATAATGATTAAAAAAAAGTAGTGGAGAGAAAGTTATGTAGGAGGGATGAGAAGGCAGAAAGAGAGCTGGTGTGAAAGATTGACAGAGGTAGGGAGTTCCACATTTTTGGGAGATGGTGAGAATGAAGACTGGCCAGCAGTAGAGGCTCTAGGAGGGATAGCCATGGTGCGAAAATCCTAGCCCGAGAGGGAGTGGTGGTGGTGGTTGGGGGGTAGAGGTGATAAGCAGGAAACAAGATAGGAGGTGAGGGAACCAAACCAGTGTTTAGAAATGAAGGAGATACAGTGAGAGCAACATCTGTCCTCAAGAGAGAGGAAAGACAGAGACTGGTAGAGATTACAGTGGTGAGTACGAGGAGGACTATCAAGGCAAAGCAGCAGAAGGAGTGGTGAAGGGTGTCCATTCTGACAAGGGAAGTTTTGGGGGTGGCACTGAAAACTACATCGCCATAGTCAAAAACTAGAAGGATCATTTTCTGGACTAGGGCCTGCTGGGCAGGCAGAGGGATGCAATCTCGAGTTCTGTACAGAGCACCTGGCTTGGGGTGCATTTTTTTTATGCTAGCAGCCACATGTCCAGAGAAGTCAAGGTGCCGGTCTAGAAAGACACCAAGATACTTAAAGGAGGAGGTATCCTCCAGTTTTGTCCCATCAAGGGTGTGGAAAGAGGGGAGGGAAGGGAGCCAAGAGAGTCTCTGCCTTGTACCGAAGGTCGGGGAGATGTTCTTCTTGACATTCAGGAAAAGTTGGTGTGAGTGTAACCAGAGCTGAACTTTGCAAAGTCATGCTGAAGTCTGATAGCTACAACAGAGGGGGAGGGCCTGGAGGCACACAGGACTATATCATCTGCATCCATGTGAATGCAGGAAGAGGAGCAGGTGGCAGGAAGGTCATTTAGAAAGATGGAGAAGAGAAGAGAAGAGAAGGGGGACCAAGATCAGAGCCATGGGGGACACCTGTCTCGATGGGGGGAAGGGAACAGGGAGTCAGCAATACGAAAAGACTGAGACTCATACCTCTCAACTGTACCACATTACGAGGAACGTTTCTCATTTTACTTCACAAAAGCTCCCTGTTCCACGTTGTGAGGACTTGTCCCACATTCAGTAGTAACATTTTAAAGCAAAAATCTATAGTAAATGATGCAAAACATGCAGTATTCAATTAATAACAGACTCTCTGAACATAAATGCAAACATTTTAACAGTGTTCTGAGTTTCCTAGGTAAAGATTTGATTAAGTGTTCCACATTTTGCTAATTTGTTCCACATTTTGAAAGGCAGTGTTCCACATTTGGGGGAAAAAAGGTTGAGAGGTATGCTGAGACCTACCTACCTACCAGATAGTCATGGAACCAGTCTGTGGCAGAGTCAGAGGGCCCAGCTGCAGAGAGCTTGGCAAGAAGTAAGGGATGAGAGACAGTGTCAAAAGCCTTGGCTAGGTCGACAAAGATAGCGGAGGTGATGATGCCACTGTCCATCCCTGTAAGGATGGAGTCAGTGAGCCTGAGGAGAGAAGTGGTAGTGGAGTGTTGCTTCTGGAAGCCAGACTGGAAAGGAGTAACCATGAACTGGGGACATCTTGAAAAGCCTCGCTTCTCTTACTCCTTATTAGGTTCCAAGTGGTGCAAACCGAATTAAACACTTTTTTTTTAATTTAGTTTATTCCTGATTTTTAACCCCATTTTCTCCCAACCCTGTCCTGACCATGCACGCACATGTGGAGGCATGCGCACGCTGCAGTACCGGGATGCCCTCTCACTGCTTGCCACCCTCTCACCTGCACTGCCCATGGACCTCCATCCGGGGCCAGTGGAACTACGGTGGGCGACCGAGTCCTCCCAAGGAGAAGAGAGCTGCCTTTCAGCTGCTCAATCCTGCTCCCTTCCTCCCTCCTCCTCCCTTCTGCCCTGTGATGACTCTCCGACGACCCGGGCTTATTCTTGAACCCGGGTCACTGATGTGATGCGAGGTAAAGCATCCAGCACCTCAGCTCTCAGTGTCACAGCCTAAACATTTTTATTACATTATTTAAAACAAGTCTAAGGCATCAATACCCCTCATTACCAAATATTCAATTATCAAGCTAATGACCACAAGTGAACCGTAGTATATACACCATTTAAAACATTAACATTTAAAGAGTGCCTTACTATTCACAGTTATAAAACAGGAGGGAAAAGAGAAACAACAGTTCAATCCTCTCCTTCACATGCATGTTCCTGCTCTATGTGGAAAAAGTCCTGTTTAATATGCTCAAATCTCTTAACTGCCTCAACAGGCTCTGTGCAGATAAATATTTTACCCATGTAACTGATTCTTAGGCGGGTGGGGAACTGCATGGCATGCAAGAGCCAAAAGTACGCAGTCCTGATATCACAGTTTCAAAAACTTTTCTCCGTTGTCTTGTAGCATGGTTCAGGTCAAGGAAATAATGCATTTGTGAGCTGTCCTGTAGTAGTATTTGTCCCTTCTGTTCTGTTGTCAGGAGTATAGTGTCCTTGATGTAGGGACCTGCTGTAGCAATTAGGATAGTTCTGCTCTAATCCAAGTTGTTCGGCTTGTGTCTAGGCATGATTCTGTGTGCTTTAATTAAGTGCTGGGCAATTGTAGGTTCTAAACTGGAGTCCAGTAAAGTTTTAATAAAACCAAGCAGGTATGATTCCTCAGCTCCTTTACAAACACCAGGGAACCTTGCATTTCCCATCCTGGCTCCGTTTTCTAAGTGCTCTAAATGGAGCCTCATTAACTTGTTTTCTGCTAAAATGCCTGACACTGATCTCTGTGCAGAGTTTGTAGCCACTTTAGCTTCATCCGAGACCATACGAACATACGAAGAAGCCAGCAGAAGAAGGCATTTGGTTTATCAAGTCTGCTCGTATTGCAGGGTCCACAGCTTGAGCTAATGTCCCTGCCCTTCCTCCCTACTCCTCCCATCCTCCCTACCTATGACCCTTACCTTCCCCCTATGCCTATCCTAGCCTCTCTTTTTTTTTTTTCTCCAGTCAATCAGACCCTCAATGCCTCAAGCACGCCAACCTACCCAACTCAGGGTCTGCCCCTAGAGTGCCCTAGCTCGACTCCCCTAAGTCCTTTAAGGCCCAAATTACCCCCCAGGCAGGGTGAGGAAAGGTCCCCCTTACCTTTTCCCCCAAATGTTTCAGGGAGAGGGCTTGCACAATGGAGTCTGCCCTGATGTTGGTGGTGGTGGTGGTGGTGCGCATGCTGCTGGAGAGGTCGTCACCTAGGAGAGGTGAAGGATTTTTTCCTCCTCCGATCCCTTTTGTTGCCCAACCCCCTGAGATGCTGGCACGTAAGACATAAGTCCAGAAAGTCGATGTGCTGACGCACGCTCCTCTCAAGCGCCTAACAGCGTCCCCCCTTCCCGGCTCTGGTGAATGAAGCCGCCATGTACCTCGAAAACTGGTACACCCACTGGTCCTCTCAGGATGTCAGGTGCTTTATAGCGCCCCTGGTATCCCACCCTGAGGGAGGAGAGCATCCGTTGAGATGCTCCATCCTCCCTACCCCGACCGACCCCCGGCGACCCGAGTCCGTTCCTGAACCCGGGTCGCCGGAGTGGCGCGAGGTGTGGCGTCCAGTGCCTCAACCCTCAGCGCCACCGGGCCGGCAGTCATAACCTCTCTTAAAGCTGCCCACTGTCTTCAACAAGATGACCTCTTCCAACAGTGCATTCCAAGTGTCCACCACCATCTCTGTGAAGAAGTGCTTCCTGACCGCCCTCCTAAACCTCCCATCCTCCAGCTTAAGACTGTGCCCACTCGTGTTATGGTTGCCACTCAGCTTAAAGAGACTTTCCTTAACAACCTTATTTATCTCTTTCAAGTACTTGAAGGTCCCAGTCATGTTCTCTCTCTCTCTCGCCTGTCTTCCAGAGAGTACATGTTCAGTGCCCTCAACCTCTCTTCATGTGCCTTACCCTGCTGACCGGCTGTCATCTTTGTAGCCCTCCTCTGGACCTTCTCCAACAGGTTAATGTCCTTTTTAAGGTGTGGGCACCAGTACCGAACGCCATACTCTAGGTGCAGCCTTACCAGTGACCTGTACAAGGGCAGTATAACCTCCCCTCTCATACTACTGATCCCACTAGTTATGCATCCCAGCATCTTGTTTGCCTTTGCTACAGCTTTCTTGCACTGCATGGAGTGTTTCAGGTCACTAGTGATCATCACTCCCAGCTCCTTCGCCACCTCTGATGCAGATACTTGGACTCCACCCAAGTAGTACTCTGTCCTGTGATTCTTGGCTCCAGCATGCATAACTTTGCATTTCTTGGCATTGAAGCCAAGCTGTCAGATACTGGACCACCTCCCCAGCTTATCCAAATCTTCCTGTAGGTTCTGTATCCCTTCAGCTGTATCCACTCTCCCACAGAGCTTGGTGTCATCCACAAATAGGCACATTGTGACCAGGGTAAGCTTGCTTTCCATCAAATGGAATTTATTGTTCAGCGATCCCAATTTTTGTCTAAATATTGTATTGCTTCCAGGAAGGCGGTTTGGATGGTTCCCTGTCTCCCTTCCCACAGCTTCATGGCTCTGGTTGCTGTCACCTGCTGACTCCTGCAGCTATCCTGTTTTGCTGTTCCCACTATCTGTGTTTGTGACTTGACGGGGCTTCACCATCCTCAGTTCAGAAAAAAGTGGTATCAATCTGCAGCAAATGGTTTTCCCTATTGATTGCTGTCATTTGTTTAAATGTTTAGCATGTTTTAGTGATAATTATTTCAGAAAAATAGTGGCTGAAGCAGAGCTCCTCTCAGAAGCGTCTAGCTCTTGTGGCTGCTGGTCATACCACCCCAGCTGCAGAAATATTCTGAAAGCAAGCAACAGAAGTGGCCATACCATGTGCAGAGTGGCCATGGATAGCACTAAGATGTTTCTTACTGTACTTCCTATAACAGAAAATAATACAGCTGGCTCCATGACGCTGAGCGAAGGATTTTGCTCGGCACTCTGGCAACCTGCGTTTGCACCCCGAGCCCACGTACCAGGAGCAGAGACCAGCAGGGAAGGGATTCACAAGCTTCCATTGGACACTTCCCTCCTGGTGGTTGGGTTGAGACTGGGTTCCTAGAGGTGGATTGGGGACGAGCTCAGGTGGCATGAAGCCTCAACACGTCCTTCCATATGTTCTCACCTCAGGATGCTGTCCTTACACAGGCTACTGTAAGGAGCGGGCCAAGAAAACATGAAAATGGGCCCCCTGCTGACTGGATGATAAGTGCTGGGCCTGCACCACCATGAAGCCCTGGACCGACTCATCAGTGGCCTCCAGGGATACATAGTTGTGCCTCCCGGCACTTCCCCCTTGAAGAAGAGGAACCTTCCTGACTTAGGGAAATATTGGGTTACCCCAGTAAGGTTGCAAGACAGTGTCGGGTGATGGTGGTGCGGGGTCGAGGTAGTGGTGTGGTGGGCATTGACGCTCTGAAAGAGTGGCCAGCAGAGGTGCCAGGGGGAGGAGCATCAATAGATAAGACCAAAAAAAAAATAATACAGTTAGCCAGCCAAGCATTGTTAAGTCACAGTCAAAGTGAGAGGACTTTCTGCAGTCCCTTAGTGAGATTGAGGTAGAAATGTAGTAATCTATAGATATATCAAGGGTATGCAGCAGTGTCTCACCATTGTTAGCATGCTCAGGATAATACACTGGAAGTTGTTTGGTCTGATTCATTGTAAAATCAGAGAGTAGAAAACAAGGATTGGGTCACAAATACACCCTGTCCTGTTCTTGTGGAAAATCAAATAAGGAGGTTCATGCATCAGATCCTGAAGCTCAGAAATTCTACAAGCAGAAGTCATGGTGACCAAAACCAATGTTTCCCGTGAAAGGAAACACATCTCACAGGTCACAGTAGGCTCAAATAGAGCCAAAGTCAATTTCTCAGGGATGGAATTTAGGTTCCAAGACAGAACCAGTTTAGGAATTGGGGGTGCATGTGCAGAATACTCTTCAGAAATGTGCAGGATACCTCTAGTTGTGCCACTGTGTGCCCATCAGTAGAGACAAGGAAAGCCAAAGTGGCAGCCAAATGCACCTTGATGGACAAGTACTGGAGACTGAAAATAGATAAGAACAAAAGGTAGTCCAGTTCTGTATTTACAGGATACATAAAATGGTCCACAGAATGGGAAGCACACCGTGTAGGGAAGCGCTTCCACTTCAGAGAATAGGTATGTCTTGTAGAAGGCTTTCTAGCTGCAAGCAAGACATTAGCCACCTGGGGTGAAGCTCTATAAAGGGCAATGGCTCCTTCTTCAGGAGCCAGGCATATAGGTACAGAGATCACAAGATCCAGATGGTCCAGGAATCCCTAAGCTTGGGACAACAGACCCTGACAGAGGGGGAGCTGAATAGGAGGCCCCACTGCTAGATGCTGCAGAAGTGGAAACCATACCTGGCGAGGACAAAAGAGAGACACCAGTATTAAGGTGGCATGCCCCACCCACAGCTTGAGCAGAACCCTCTGAATAAGAGTGATCAGAGAAAAGATGTAAAAGAACCTTCTTTTCCAGGAGAGGGACAATGCGGCCTGCAAAAAACTCCAGGCCTAGAGTAAACAAACCAAATTGTGGCAGTTTTGCCTTGTTGTGTGGAGATGCAAAAAGGTCAAACTGTGGACGACCTCATCTTGTGAAGAGGTCATTTACTGTGCAGGTCAGCAGTTCCCATTCATTCACCATATACTGAGACCAGCTTTGCCAGTTTGCCAAGATGTTTTGGATATGTGAGAGAAACATGGCTGACAGCTGAAGGCTGTCAGACATTGCCCAGTACCAGTCTATCATCACCTCCTTGCACAGGGGATAAGAGCAAGTGCCTCTTGCATGTTTATTTAGTGCAAAACGCTGACATTGTCTGTCCAAATCAGCAAGGGACTGGGGCTGAGATGCTGCTGAAAATCTTGAAGACCAAGCAGAACAGCCCTCATTGCCAGAACATTGATGTGGAAATCGTACTTTATACTGGTCCAGGACCCAAACCTAGGTCACTGGTGTAGCATGGGGTGCTTCAGCCCGCCACACCACTAGGTGCCCAGGCCCTAGGTTTCTTACTTCCTAAATGCATTACCTTGCACTTCTTTGCACTGAACCCTAGTTGCCAGATTCCAAACCATATTTCCAGCTTTTTGAGGTCCACCCTCAAGTCCATAACCTCCCTCTCTGTCCACCCTCTCACAGACCTTGGTCTCATCAGTGAAGAGGAAAAGTTTGCCCTTAATACTGTCTCCCATGTCATTTATGAACACATTGAACTGTACTGGTCTGAGCACCCACCCCGTTGTACCCTGATAGTAACCTCCATCATCCCTGAGTATTGTCCCCCAACCACCCTAACCAGTTCACGAACCACCTAGTCATTTTGCCCCATGCCCCAGGTCTTTCAACTTCTTGATCAATCTATCTACAATCTGTCTATAAACCTATCTACAAAGGCACCAGATTTGAATGTGGGCTTGGATTTAAAAACACATTGAAAGTAAATTTTAAAGGCCAGCCATGGTATGACAATAATTCCGCTTACAGCATGAGACCTGGGTTCGAGGTGGACTTGGGTCTTTGGAGGGCCAGCCAGGGGAGAGTGGCTTGAGCGTCCCACGACAGCTCACCCTCTCACGGGGAAGGGGGGGACCAATGCCCGCAACTTGTCTGACCCTGAGCGGAGGCTTGGGGCACTACAAGCCCCATAGGGGAAGGGTGGTCGGATCACACTGTAGACGTCGGTGTGTGCACCTTGACGTCGAGGTCTACACAGTGTGGGGGGAGAAATAAAGGATAATGCCTGCCAGGACCGGGAAGACGGGCTAACTGGAGTGTGCCTCCGATGTGCCCCTGCTCACCTGCTGCCAACGGACCTATAAAACTGTGAGTAGCTCGGGGTGTTAGTGGCTGCACCTCATCCCCACTCAGGGGGGTAATCTGAGGCTCCATGGGGGACATGGAGGCGAATGTGGGTAGAGCGGGAGGCAGGAGAATGTCTCACTGGTGGCCTCAAAGGGTCAGGGCTGGCAGGACGAGGGGAGAAGAATTGCAATTTCAAAAAAAATAGAAAGTAAATTTTAAAGTTAATTTATGATAAATCTGCATTAGCATTTAAGACATAGAATACTTTTTAGAGATATATTTATAGGGCCCAATTCTCAAAGGGGGCTGCGTCCAGTACAAGCTGCAGCAAACAGCAGCTTGCACCAAAGCCCTGTGCAACAGGGACCCTGCACCTGATTCTGGTACAGGAGGGGTCCCAGCACCTAGGTCCCTGCTCTTGCGGCAACCCCTTCCGTGCACAAGCACTTGGCACGTGGAAGGGGTTGCTACAAGGTCCTTACAGCAATGGCAACCTGTTCCCCCACCCCAATCCACGTTGTGCCCCACAATAATACAATACATTGGAAACCCCCCACCCGATCTCTGATGTGCCCCATGATAATATATGTGAACCCCCCCACTGGATCCCCAATGTGCCCCTCAATAATGTTACATATGAGAACCCCTCACCTGATCCCTGATGTGCCCGTTGGGTTGGCACATAAACAGCCTCTCACATTGGTGACCCAGTGCCTCCCACCCCCCACCCCAGGAGGTAGTGCTATAGGTGTGCGCCTACTGTAATGTGTATGCTGCATACACATTACAGTAGGCGCTCATTGACAGTTCAGTCAGCGACTGGCCGCGGAGGTGTGAGGAGGGCTGTACCAGTCCACGACTCTGTCTGGGGATGCAGAGGGGGGCACTACCTGCTGGGGTGGAGGGTGGGAAGCACTGGGCGACCAATGTGAGGGGCTGTTTATGTGCCAACCCAATGGGCACATAGGGGATTGGGGGGGGTTCTCATATGTAACATTACTGAGGGGCACATCGGGGATCTGGGTGGGTGGTTTCTTATATATAATATTATTGTGAGGCACATCGGGAGTTGGGGGTTCTCATGTTATAATGGTATTATGGGGCACATCGGGATGGGGGGGTTCCAATATACTTTATAGGTATGGGGCACATCGGGGATTGGGGAGGGGGGACGTGCACCGTATTGCAACCAGCGGCTTTCCCAGGGGAGATATTTCTAAGTCCCATTACAGCAGCCCTGGCTGGTCTAAGGGTACTTAAGATTTATCCCTCTGGGAGAGGTCTGAGAATTGCAGTTCTGGGGCTGTGGCAGCTTGCGTCTTCCTCATGCCCCCTAGCACCTTGTCGCAGCCCATTTCTGGGCACAGGGATGGCACAAGCCCCATTTGGGGTGGGCAGCCTGCAGTTGACACAGGCTACCTTTCAGAATTGCTCCTGGCAGCATTTTGTGAAGAAAGCCTGGGGGAAAAAAGCACTCTCAGCCTCGGTGCTTCACGTCTATCACATGACACTTCATGAGGAGGTGGAGTTACAACTCTATAGGCTACTCTTAAATAGTGCAAATTTTAAAGTGACAGTACACAATTGCCAATATTTAGTATACAAAACTCCGTACTAAAGTGCTATACAAATATACGACTACTGACCAGCATCTCATATAGAAATGTTTTTTATATGTAAATAATTATAAAAACACCCAAAAATAGTGTAACAGTAAAAAAGTGTTAATGACTAGTGTTTGGTATGGCTCATAATTGCCCCCCCAATTTTTTTCTATAACTTCATTAGAGTCTGTAACCAAAATCTTGAAAAGAATAAAAGACAGCCCTTATACCAAATTGTAATACATTGTACTTTTTAAACCCTACATGTTACAACATTTGCTACTGGTTAAGCTTCAAAATAGCTTAAAAAGAGGCTGTCAAAATGTATTCAAGATAATATAATGCTTAGTGATAAATGTTATCTAGTTAAATTATTACTCTATACAAAGAAAACCTGTCAATCACACCGGAAAAAAGAAAAGAACATATGCTATTGAATAGATACTGTATTGATAATTCAATAAAATTCTGAATCAAAAGAAATCAAATACAAGGATCCAAGAGCTTAGCTACAAATATAGGGTAATAGTCATTTGGGCCTGCATAAAACATCCTGAAAAGATTTATAAGACAGCCCTAATATCAAAAGGGTAGTTTTTAAACTTTTTAAAGCACTGCATGTTCCAGTATTTACTGTTAAGTTTCAAAATAGCTTAGAAAAGGGCTTTCTGAATCTATTCAAGATTGTATAATATTTACTAATGATGGATTTTTTGACTGAAATATTAATATATGTAGGCAGGTTCCATCAGACGGTCGGGTAAAAAAGAAAGGAAAAACAAAAGGAAATAATACTGTTAAATACATATTAGCTGATAGTTCCTTAATATTCCTAATTGAAACAAATGCAACATTCACAAACTACAGTTACAGATAATGGGTAATATCAATGCTATTACTATTAAGACCGAATAGAGAATGGGCCTTTAAAGTAAAGCTCTACTTTGCTTCCTGTTGTAACAGTTTGCTCTTTCTGTTGCCACCATGGGGATGAACTGGAATATACTCAAGACCAGTAAAATTAAAGCAGTCGACATTGCCATTATGAAATTCCGTAAAGTGCAAACCTACCGGACTATCTTGTTCCATATTAATAATGGAACGCACATGTTCTTGAATGCATTCCTTATCAGGTCTAACTGTGCATCCAACATAGACTTTTGGACATGTTAGAACATAAATTACAAATGGAGTGATGCAATTAATGAACTGATCAATGGTGTATTTTTTGCCTAATACTGGATATTCAAAAACTTTTTGCTGCACACAGCAGCAACAGATGTTATACATGCTGCATCTGTATGAGCCCACTGGAGCTGGTGGCATTCAAGTGGGTCTAATAGAAGGTTTCTTTGACATGTAGAGGCTTGAAGTTAGCTCCTCCTTTAAGTTTTTCCCCTGCAAAAAGATATTTGTGGTATATCACCCGCCTCTTGGTATAGCAGGGGGCCCCTCTAAGCACTTCCCAATGTTTGTGAATAATATCAGATACGTACTTGAAAATTCTATTGTACGTAGTGACCAGAGTCACTGGCTGTTTGATGTCACTATTGGGAAGCTTTGGTGTCAGAAGCCCTAACCTGTCACGGTTGTTGGCTCTATTATGAGCTTCATCCAACAACATTTCAGAATATCCTCTGTCTAGAAATCTACATTTAAGTTCAGTGGCCTGTATCATGTATCCCCCCAAATCAGAGCAATTTCACCCAATTCTGGTAAATTGGAAAATTGGTATCGACTTACTTAAGTGCTGTGGGTGTGCTCTGGATGCATGCAAAAGCATGTTTCCAGCAGCTGATTTTCTGAAAGCTGAGCTTTCACCATTTGATTGTGTATGCCTGTGAAAGTTAAATCCCAAAAGGAAATGCACTCAGGGTCAGTTGTGTGAGTAAATTTTAAATCCACATCATTTTGGTTCACAAAATGCATAAATAAATGCACTGATTTTTTTTTCATCCCCTTTCCATACAACTATGATGTCATCAATAAATCTCCCCCATTAACTGTGTGGGGGAGAAATGGATTATGATTATGGTTAATATAATTTTTTCTACACGAGGTGCTGGTTAGTAGTAGCATATTTGTATAGCACTTTAGTATGAAGTTATGTGTACCTAATATTGGCAATTGGTACCGTCACTTTAAAATTTGCACTATTTAAGAGCAGCCTATAGAGTTGTAACTCCGCCTCCTGATGAATCGTCGCATGATAGATGCGAAGCGCCGAGGCTGAGAGTGCTTTTCCCCCTGGGCTTTCTTCAATCAAATCTCTTTTGCTGAAAAAACAGCTTTTGCTTCCACTTTGTGGAACCTTTTTTGCTACTTGGTGAGTGCGCTGTGGTGCTTTGCTTAGTTGATTATTTTTGCGCACCGCACCTCGTTCCAGAGCAGTGCTTATTTGTGTAACAAAGTTTTGAGTTTATTCCTCATTTGTTTGCCATAGCCGGTCTGATATTATATCAGAGAGGATCCTTCCCTTCCCTCATTTTATATCTTGTATGTTGTAGCGATTGTGAGCAAGTGAATGTGCAGTTTTTTGGGTGGCACATCAATCGTATGAGTTGTATCCAGCATTTGAATTTTACAAACTTTCCTGGCCATAAATGTGAAGCTCCACCAAATTGTTTATAAAACTTTCTACATTCGAATTTGCATGGTGAAATCTGTAACCCCCGAATACTAATATACGTTAATACACCTTGCTCCCACTTGTATTCTTATTAAAGTTCAAAACAGAACCTTTTTCAGTGCTCCGTTTGATGACTTTTTGGACATTTATCCAACTGCTTGAATTTACTACTTGAATTTATATTGTGAGTCAATTCCGTCAATTTCCTAAATTTGTGTGGTGAAAGGGATTTAAGGGACTTAAAGTGAATACCTAGACCTCCATTCATGGAACACTACAATATAAATTAATTGGATCCAATTGGGCTAATGACTTCAATGACCAACACCAATACCCTCACAAATGCTATCAGTACTGCAGCGTGTGTGAAACTTCGATCTTGAATGGTTAAGAACTGATTCAGTGGCTGGTGATCTTGGCAACAGAAACTAGGATTGCAGTGAGTACAAAAGTTTTTCTTTCTTCACTGTGTAGTTTACCAATGAAGCCAGCAAGACTGAAGATTTCAGTTCTGTATTTTTATCATTTATTATAATGTTCTGTCGGGACTATAAAAAGAAGTCCGTTTTACAATACTAACTTTTGATAGCCCTTGCTAGCTAGTACTGGGTTTGAATTACTCAGAGCCCCTAAACAATAATTCTACCTTTTTGGAGTAAATCTACTATATCGACATTTCACAACAAGTATGTCACATAACACGGAGGATGGAAATACAAATGCAAACAGCATAGAAATAGAAAATGTCCAACAGACTTTTTCTTTCTCCTGTTTTGAAAGCCTGGGGGAATTGGCTAAATATCAAGCAGATTATACTAGTACAGCCACTGATAATGCTAATGGACAATCAAACCAAGACATTGAATTGAATGAATTATTTTCCAAGTTTGAGAAGTTGAAATTTAAAGAAGTTAATGTTTACTATAGCAAGCAATCCCTGAATGAATACAGGCAAAAACAGTGGGCACCACGTTGTCTACGAACTGACACGGAACCATCTGGTGTTTTTTTGAACACTAATTACCAATTTTGATGGGAAACAGCTTTAACTACTTGTTCTAATGAGTTGGTCCAGATTGTAGTGGATCAAGATGGGGAAATTTATGAAGAAGTAGTAAACAAATTGACTGCTATACAAACTGACTTTTTAAAGCTTCAGAACCATTCCAATTTTAAAAGCTTTGAAATGAATCTACAGAGAAAGTTGGCTAATCATGAAAAAGAACTGATTGAGAGAAAGAAAACTAAACTTGCAGGGAGACTCAAATGACTATGCTTTAAATCAAGTTTTCAAATGGCAGAGACCACAAGAATTAACTACTAGAGGCAGACCAAGATAGCTCTCAAACTCCAGAAATCGGAAAACTAAAAATAAAAGCAGATCTAGATCAGAAAAAAAGACCGTATTCTAGATCTGGTGGCAGTGTGATTTCACAGCCCGAGAGGCAAGTGTCATTTTCACAGACCATCCAAACAGCTTTGCAGCCCCCACCCCCATTCCACAACAAGAAAAAACGCAAAACAAGGAGGGGGGAATTGTGGCAGAAGAGGGCACCAGCAGAAGATTAGTAGAGAATTTGAGAAGCAGATCTCAGAAATAGTAAATCTATCTGATATAACTTTAATGGACAGTCAATCCAGAGTAATTAGCAAAGGATTGTCTTTTGTTCCAGATCCTGAATTTATGAGTTTGAAACATACCTGGATATTAAAACATTTTTTAGAAAATTTAATTTAAAAAACCTTTTCTGTAAGAAGAACACTCTGGGCTACAGCACTCAAGCTCTATTTTCTACGTTGGATGATGATGTTCAGTTATTAGTGGACATCAATTCAGAATCAGCAACCTCGCCAGCAAATTCAGTGGATCCATGGTGGAAATAACTTCAGATTCTTCTTCTAGAATGACTTCATTTAGAGCCAAATTCAAGTTCAATTCATCACCAGTAAATAGTACAGCACTTATGAACTTTCAGAGCTTAGTACAAATTGACATTACATCTATGTTTGCTACAAAATGAGATTATCACAATTTCACTCTGACACAAGAAAAACTATCAGCTTTAACTGAACTTAAACAAACTGCCTATAGAAATAAAGGAGGCTGACTATGGTGGCAAAATAGTAATTATGAACAAAACACAGTATCAACAAGAAATTCTGAGACAATTAAATGATACCATCCGATACAGAAGACTACAGCAAGACCCCACAAAAGCATTTAAACGCTGGATTGATGTATTTTTGCAGGACTCTCTTTTTTTCTGGTGAAATTACTGAATCTGAGTTTGACTATATGCAAGTGGACTATCCAACAGTCCCACCATCTATATTTTACCAGAAATTCATAAGGACCAGACAAACCCACCAGCGAGGCCAATTGTTTCAGGATGTGTTTTTTTTTAATGGAGAAAATGTCAACATTTATTGATTTTTTTTTTCTCAAACAACTGGTAATTGTACAACCTTCTTACATAAGAGACAGTGCAGACATACTGCACAAACTTGGTGGGTTTGTCTGGTCCAATGAATACAGATGGATTACGGTAGATGTAGAAAGTCTGTACACTTCAGTCTGCATGATTTGAGTCTAGCTGCTTTAGAGTTCTATTTATATCACTTGTCAGACTCGAGCAAAGATTTTCCTTTACGCTTCATTGTAGAAGCTATGGAATCGGGAACCAGGGTGCAAAATTTGGAGTCGTAGCTGGGGATAAAACGGGACAGGCCCAGCTGCACCTTGGAAGCTGGCATTGAAGGAGCTGTTATTGCTTCCTGAGGATTGGGAGCAGCATCGGAGTGGAGGAGCGGTGTCTGAGCAGGGGATTCCTTGTGACCTGGTCATGGGCAGGCCAGGGCTGCAGGAGCGCATCGGAGGCAGGTGAAGTTGGTGGCTGTATCGGCAGCAGGAGAGCAGTAGGAGTAGGATTGCCCGGCGGCTGCAGTTGGCGGCAGGCTAGGGGGAGGAAGAGCCAATCGGGAGCCAGGGCACAAAATTTGGAGTTGCAGCTGGGGATAAAAAGGGACAGGCCCAGACGCACTTTGGAAGCTGGCATTGAAGGAGCTGTAATTTCTTCCCACACCACCCTCCCTGGCCCCGACCCTGACCTCTATTAAATGGGCAGTGGGGGTGGAGCAAAGGGGGAGGAGTGGCCTGACTTAGGAGGATTTTAAAGAACATGGACAGTGGTTTAAAGAACATTGAGCTGATTAGCAAGTGTACTTATTGGAGCAGCTGTGATGGGGGATAGAACATTGAGCTGACTAAGCAAGTGTACTTGTTAGAACAACAGTGACAGGGGGCTGCTGGGGTGCAGATCATTGGGCAGGCTCGGTGGTGGCTTTTGTGCAAACCATTAGGTTGGGTCACTGTAACAAAGTGTACAGGAAACAAGGTAGACCTGATCAGGTTGAGGGCACTGAAACACGGATAATTGGGGAACCTTGTTTTGTTGTTGGACGGCTGGGAGACAGGGAAAGTATGTATTTAGGTGGAAAATTGCTGGATAAGTGTTATTGAAAGAGAAGGGGGGGGCTTGATAAAAGATGAACGATAGAATGGGGAAGGGACCTCAAGTTGCAAGAGCTGGCATCTTTGGGAGGGTGGTTGGATGCACAGGGTGTAGGGCGGCCACGGTACTAGACTGGGCTTGGAAGTTTGGAGGTTGCCCAGTATGTCACCAGCTGGCAAAGCTCATGGAGGAAATGAAAGGAATTTGGAGACAGCTAGGGGAGTGGAAAAGGAGGGAGCATGGGGGTGCCACAAAATACACTAGGGCTGAAACCTCAAGCACAAGGGAGGGAAATGGTGGTACTCTGGGGAACAGGGGCATCCTGGCAAGAGGAGCCCAGAATGTGCAAGTGCCCATAAACCAGGCAGGGGGGTGTTAAGGGAGACCCTAGAGAGGGATAGTACTGGAAGGTGCCCAAGGGTAGCAGGGGGAAGGTATCCCAGGAAGTGGGGATGGGGGCTTCAGCAGGAAGAGAAGTGGGGCAGGGCCCAGAAAGGAAGCTCGGAGTACAAGGAACAGAAGGGAAAGTATTGGGGGGGGGGGAGACCAAATGGAACAAGGCACAAGGGTGGGTAGCGCCATAGAAGAAGAAAAACAGGTGTTGGGTCAGGGTGATGAGCAGGATGGAGAGAGGGAAAATCGAAATGAGTCAGAAATGGATAAGGGCTGCACAAAGGTACTAGAGGAACAGAAAGAGGCCCAGGGAAGTGAACAGGTGGAGGATGGAGGGAAGAGGGCTCTGGAGGTTTTCGGGAGGATAGCAAAGGAAAGGAGGAAGTAAGACTGGGGAAGAGGAGAACAGCAGCAGGGAGGGGCACCCAGGAGGAAAAAGGAGATAGAGTCTTAGTAGTGGGGGACTCTATTATAAAAGGAGTTACATGGGGGAGAAGGGAGGAGAGAGGGGAGAGAATATGGGTGGAGTGCCTGCCAGGTATGATAGCAGCCAAAGTTATGCATTGGATCCCCTCGAGGGGGAGGGAACTAGATGAGAGAACTCATCTGGTCTTCCACATAGGCACAAACGACCTTGCAAGGAGCAGCGTGATGGAGGTGCAGGCAAGGTTTATGGGAGTGGCTTGGACTTTAAATTCCTGTCCTTCTCAGAGGTACTACCTGTACCAAGGGCAAGCATGGAGGTGAAACAAAATATTGAGGAGTTCAATGATTGGCTTGCAGGTTGATGTGCCCAGAAGGGGTATGGTGTGATAAGAGATAGGGGTTCAACATGGAGTGACAGGAGCCTCTATGCTCTGGATAGGCTACACCTAAATGGAGTGGGGAAAGCAGTGCTCAAATGCAAACTGGATGATTATGTAGACAGACACTGCCATTTAAACTAAACGGGGGGGGAGGTCAGTGGAAAGTCCTGTTGATTGGGGAAGAGGCGGGGGGGGGAGCAAACAGACCTACTCACAAAGCCAGATGGTAAGGGGACAAAACACATAGAACAGGAGGAAAGAAGGGAGTAGAGGGTCATGTGTGCAAACGCCAGAAGTCTGGGCAGAAAGGTTCCAGCTCTAACAGCGAAAATGGTGGAGGAGGGCCTTGACATAATGGGGATAATGTAAACATGGTTCCACCAGGAACAGGGATGGGAAATGGAGATACCAGGGTACAAATTGTTCAGGAGAGACAGGGTGGAAAAGAGAGGGAGGGGTGCGCTTTACGTAAAGGAGAGTATCAGGTCATCTGAATTGCAGGGGAAGTGGGGAGATGCCGAAGGACTCTGGGTCTCGTTATCGTTGGGGAAGGGGGGAGACTCTGCATATGGGGGTGGTGTACAGACCTCTGGCACAGCAGGAATCGGTGGATAAAGGCATGACTGACGAGTTTGTGAGAATGGCGGCAAAGGGGAAGTGGTGCTGATGGGGGACCTGAACCTATTGGATGTAGACTGGAGCACCCTTTTGGCTGCTTCAGCCAGCAGCGGGGAAATATTGGACTCCTTGCAAACAGCCCTCCTAGATCAACTGGTCAGGGAACCAACCAGGGCAGGAACTACTCTTGATCTAGTCCTGACAAATGGGGATAGGGTAGGAAATGTGTCGGTGGGGGAACATCTTGGTACGAGTGACCACAACACGGTTAGGTTTAGAATAAAGAATGCTGCAGAGGTTCACCAGCCTAGGTTAAAGGTGCTGGATTTCAAGAGGGCAAACTTCAGAAAAATGGGAGAAATAGTGGAGGGGGCTTTGCAAGGGGTGGAGGAGTGGACAGAAGTGGAGGCAATGTGGGGGAGGATAAAAGAAGCTATTGTAGGGGCCACTGACATCTGTGCCAAAAGAGCAAGTAAAAATAGGAGGAGGAAACCTCTGTGGTATACTAGGGAAGTAGCAAAAAAGGTAAGGACAAAAAGGAAAGATTTGAGGAAGTTCAAGAAAACACAGGCGGAAGAGGACTGGGTAAAATACCAGGCGAGCCAGAGAAAAGCCGGGGCAGAGGTACGGAGGGCAAAGGCACAGACTGAGGCGCATATAGCTAGAGGGGTCAAAAAGGGGGATAAGACTTTCTTTTGGTAAGTAAATGAAAAGAGGAAGACTGGGCAGGGGATACTCCAGCTAAAAACAAATGAGAGGGAGATGCTACAGGGGGACAGAGAGAAAGCAGACTTGCTAAACAACTTTTTTTGCTCAGTGTTCAATAGGAAGAAAGAAGATGAGGGCAGCGGGGGGAAAAGACATGGCAGGGGAAGGGGTAGTGGAGATGAAGCCTTTTCTCGTGGAGGAAATTTGGGGGGAACTAGGATGCATGAAGGTGGACAAGGTAATGGGACCGGATGGGGTGCATCCAAGGGTGATAAGGGAACTAAAGGAGATATTGGCAGTACCATTGACTGCACTCTTCAGTCAGTCCCTCAAGACTGGGGTAGTGCTGGAAGATTGGAGGCGGCCAGATGTGGTCCCGCTGCATAAGGGGGGAGGGAGGGAGGAAGTGGGAAACTACAGGCCAGTGAGCTTGACATTGGTGGTAGAAAAGCTAATGAGAAACTAATAAAAGGCAGGATCACCAGCTACCTGGAGGAAAGTGGCCTGATAAATCCAAGGCAACATGGTTTTACCAGGGACAGATAATGCCAAACGAATTTGATAGGGTTTTATGACGGGGTCACCAAGGAACTGGAGCAGGGGAGAGTGGTGGATGTGGCTTATTTGGATTTCAGGAAGGCGTTTAACTCCGTGCCCCACAGGAGGCTGCTGTGCAAAATGGCAGGACTGGGACTGGGGCAGAGGGTAGATAAATGGGTGGGAAACTGGCTGCGGGGACAGGAAGCAGAGGGTCATAATAAATGGGGTGGCATCCGGAGAAGGCAGGGTCACAAGTGGGGTCCCTCAGGGATCAGTGCTAGGGCCCCCTACTATTCAATATATTTGTAGGGGACATTGGGGAGGGTCTTGAGGGAGGGGTGAGTATGTTTGCAGACGACATCAAAATCTACAATAGGGTGGACACACAGGAAGGGGTGAAACAGATGCAGAGGGATCTGGGGAGGCTTGAAGTATGGTCAAAGAGGTGGCAGCTTGCATTCAATTCAGAAAAATGTAAAATCATGCATCTTGGCTACAGAAATCGCAAGGCAGGCTACTGTATGGGGGGAAGAGATGTGGAAGAGATGGAACAAGAAAGGGACCTAGGCATCATTATATCCGGGGACCTGAAGGTGGAAAGGCAGTGTGGAAGGGCAGTGGCCAGGTGGAGTTGGAATGCTGGAATGCATTGGAAGGGAGATCACCAGTAGGAATAGGGAAGTCATAGTACCCTTGTACACCCATCTAGTTAGACCGCACTTAGAGTACGGAGTCCAGTTCTGGAGGCCATACCTCAGGAAGGATGTGGGAAGGCTAGAGCGGGTGCAGAGGACAGCGACAAAAATGGTAAGGGTTAAGCCACCTATCCTATGAAGAAAGATTGAGTGATCTGAACATGTACTTCCTGGAACAGAGGAGGTAGAGGGGGGACATGATCGAGACCTTCAAGTACCTTAAGGGTGTAAACAGGGTGCCGGGGGGAGCATCTTCAAGATGAAGGGAAACCAGAGGACGAGGGGGCATGGCCTGCAGGTGGAGGGGGGGGAGTTCAGGGGCCACGCTAGGAAATACTATTTCACAGAAAGAGTGGTGGAAAAGTGGAACAAATTCCCAGAGGCAGTCGGAGAGGAAACAGTGGAGGGATTCAAAAGGGCACGGGACAACCACAGGGGTGTATTGGGGGTGGGGCACAGGTCCAAGCAGATAGCTGGATAAATGGGCAGATTTGGTGGGCCTTGTTTCGGTCCTTTTCTGCCATCACACTTCTATGAATCTATGAACACTCATCTTAATTAATTACTTTTATGTTTGATGGCAAATACTATCTGCAACAACAAGGTATGGCCATGGGTACAACAGTGGCCCCCTCCTACGCTAACCTATTTATGGCTCGGTGGGAGGGGGCCACTGTCCTTAACCATGACTGTGATCTATTTCTCCCCCACAAAGTTATGTGGGGGAGATTTATTGATGACATCATAGTTGTATGGAAAGGGGATGAAAAATCAGTGAATTTATTTATGCATTTTTTGAACCAAAATGATGTAGGTTTAAAATGTACTCACACAACTGACCCTGAGTGCATTTCCTTTTCGAATTTAACTTTCACAGGTATACACAATCACATGGTGAAAAGCTCAACTTTCAGAAAATCAAGTGCTGGAAACATGCTTTTGCATACATCCAGAGCACGCCCACAGCATTTAAATAAGTCAATACATTTGGCCAGTTTACCAGAATCTGGTGAAATTGCTCTGATTTGGGGGAATACATGATACAGGCCACTGAACTTATATGTAGATTTCTAGACAGAGGATATTCTGAAATGTTGTTGGATGAAGCTCTTAGTAGAGCCAACAACCTTGACAGGTTAGATCTTTTGACACCAAAGCTTCCCAATAGTGACATCAAACAGCCAGTGACTCTATTCACTACGTACAATACAATTTCCAAGTACGTATCTGATATTATTCACAAACATTGTGAAGTGCTTAGAGGGGCCCCCTGCTATACCAAGAAGTGGGTGATACACCATGAATATCTTTTTGCAGGGGAAAAACTTAAAGGATGAGCTAACTTCAAGCCTCTACATGTCAAAGAAACCTTCTATTAGACCCACTTGGATGCCACCAGCTCCAGTGGGCTCATACAGATGCGGCAGATGTAACACCTGTCACTTCTGTGTGCAGCAAAAAGTTTTCGAACATCCAATGTTAGACAAAAATACACCATTGATCAGTTCATTAATTGGATCACTCCATTTGTAATTTATGTTCTAACATGTCCAAAAGTCTATGTTGGATGCACAGTTAGACCTGATAAGTAATGCATTCAAGAACATGTGCGTTCCATTATTAATATGGAACAAGATAGTCCGGTAGGTTTGCACTTTACGGAATTTCATAATGGCAATGTCGACTGCTTTAATTTTACTGGTCTTGAGCATATTCCAATTCATCCCCATGGTGGCAACAGAAAGAGCAAACTGTTACAACAGGAAGCAAAGTAGAGCTTTACTTTAAAGGCCCATTCTCTATTAGGTCTTAATAGTAATATCATTGATATTACCCCTTTTCTGTAACTGTATTTTGTGAATTTTGTATTTGTTTCAATTAGGAATATTAAGGAACTATAAGCTAATATGTATTTAACAGTATTATTTCCTTTTGTTTTTCCTTTCCTTTTTTGCCTGACCGTCTGATAGAACCTGCCTACATATATTAATATTTCAGTCAAAAAATCCAACATTAGTAAATATTATACAATCTTGAATAGATTCAGACAGCCCTTTTCCAAGCTATTTTGAAACTTAATCAACAGTAAATATTGGAACACGCAGTGCTTTAAAAAGCACACTGTACTACCCTTTTGATATTAGGACTGTCTTATAAATCTTTTCAGGATGTTTTATGCAGGCTCAAATGACTATTACCCTGTATTTGTAGTGCAGAGCCTGCAATCCCCTCGGAATCCCTATAGGACATAGACAGGGTAGAGAAGGTTCAGAGGAGGGCAACAAAGATGGTGCATGGATTGCATCACAAGTCCTATGAAGACAGGTTGAAGGAACTGAACATGTACTCCCTGGAGGAGAGGAGGGAGAGAGGGGATATGATACAGACATACAAGTATCTTACAGGGAGGAACAGGGTGCAGGAAAACACTATTTTTAAGCGAAAAAGATGTTCCAGGACTAGAGGGCATGGGATGAAGTTGGAGGGAGGACGATTCAGAGGAAACATGAGAAAGAATTTCTTCACAGAACGGGTGGTGGACAAGTGGAACACCCTGCCAGAGGAAGTGGTGGGGGCTAAAACAATCACGGGATTTAAGAATGCATGGGATAGACATAAAGGAATTCTGGAGGTCAGGGGTAAGGTGCAACAGACTTCTAGGAAAACAAACTGAACTTACAAGCTCAAATGGGCAGACGGGGTGGGCCATAGGCCCTTATCTGCCGACACTGTCTATGTATCTATGTATCTATGGACTGCCTGAGTGGTATATTTCTGCAAGAGGTGCATCATGAGACACACTTCTACCAAAAGTATGACACGAGGTACATCCAAAAAACATGTAAATTTAGACTCATTTATGCTAAAGGAGGACAGAAGAGAAGAAGGAGCTGTGACAGCACGCCCTTCTGCCTAGGACTTCATTTGAGACATCAAGGTATGGCACTTTGTGTTTATAATTGCTATTATCTCCGATTATGAGCAGAGAGGGATGATACTTGCATTTTATGTTTATTTTATTTTTACTTTTTTTATATGATTGTATCTAAAAGTAGGAGAGAATTCCTCTCCAGTTAAAGATATATTGTTTGCTTGCACTACTGATCCAAATGATGTTGATTCTGTATACCACTTTTAAGTAAAGAATTAAGACAATATGGCAAATCCTGGTATTTCTTTTTGGTTAAATATTTTTACTTATAAAGCTGTTGACTTACAATATAGGGGTAAAGCTTACTTGTGACTGTTGGTATATATAAGCTGTACCAGAATATTAAAAGAGAAACTATAAAGGTTTAGGATAAGGTAATTTTAATCAGACAAGTAGACTAGACCATGATTGAGGTTGTGTGGTTTTAACTGAACACGCAGCCCAGTGCATGCTATCATGCACACCCAGTTAGACTTCCCCATTCAAGCAAAATTTCTGAGTGGGGTGGTTGCTCCCACCATTTGTGGGAGGTCAAAAGGTCATCCCATGTACACGGAGTAAACCTAAGAAGGCAAGTTGGGGGTCAGGTTTGAACCCCAGCCAGCTCAGTAGCTAACCCCTTGGATCCTTGTATTCGATTTCTTTTGATTTGGAATTTTATTGAATTATCAATACAGTATCTATTCAATAGCATATGTTCTTTTCCTTTTGCCGGTGTGATTGACGGGTTTTGCTTGTATAGAGTAATAATTTAACTAGATAACATTTGTTATCACTAAGCATTATATTATCTTGAATAGATTTTGACAGCCTCTTTTTAAGCTATTTTGAAGCTTAACCAGTAATAAATGTTGTAACTTGTAGGGCTTAACAAGCACAATGTATTACAATTTTATATAAGGGCTGTCTTTTAATTTTTTCAGGATTTTGCTTACAGGCTCTAATGAATTTAAAACAAAAGTGTTTTTGGCAATTATGAGCCATACCAAACACTAGTCATAACAATGTTTTACTGTTATACTATTTTTGGGTGTTTTTATAATTATTTACATATAAAAAATCTTTTTCTAAATGAGGTGCTGGTTAGTAGTAGTATAGTTGTATAGCACTTTAGTATGGAGTTATGTATACTAAATATTGGCAATTGTGTACTGTCACTTTAAAATTTGCACTATTTAAGAGCAGCCTATAGAGTTGTAACTCCGCCTCCTGGTGAATCGTCGCATGATAGATGCGAAGCACCGAGACTGAGAGTGCTTTTATCCCCCCAGGCTTTCTTCAATAAGATCTCTTTTGCTGAAAAACCAGCTTTTGCTTGCAATTTGTGGAACCTATTTTGCTACTTACTGAGTGCACTGTGGTGTTTTGCTTGGTCATTTATTTTTGTACACCCCACCTCGTTCCAGAGCACGGCTTAGTCGGGTAACAAAGGATCAGTGGAATAGGCTACCCAGGGAGGTGGTCAAGGTGTTGACGGTAAAGAGGTTCAGAATCAGGTGGACAGAGCTGGCCCGTCAGGGCAGCAGTGTTGCTACTACTCGCAGCTCTGGTGACCTGGTTATGGGAGTGGGCCTGGATCACTGAAGGTGGGTAGGGGGACAGCGCCACCATCCCAGCAGATGCCCAACCTTTCTGGGAGAGGGTGGCTGTCTGAGCCACTGCATGAGCACCTCTAGTGGTAGCATGAGGGCCAGCGTACATGTGGCTGGAAGGTGGATGGGTATCAGCTGGCTCTATGCATCCGCACATCAACTGCATCCTTGCACAGGCGCATTCACACCGCTGACTCTAGAGAAGTAGAGAATCCCATTTGAAACTATGGCCGGTGTAACCCCCCTGCAAATGGGGGTTCCCAAAAGACTTCCAGGAGCTTGCTTGAATGCTCCAAGCCTGAATGGTGTTTGGCGTTTAAGCCATTTATCAGTGAGTGTTTTTAGAACCTCTGGTACTGTCTCTTTAAGAGCTGTCTGCTTGCAGACATAATTAGTTTGTATGGGGGACTGTGTGTTTCTTTGATTGAGTACCACTCAAGCTGCTGCCAATTCACCCCATTTTGCAGTCACTAGGAGTGCAAAGGAACCTGTCTGAAAGATGTAACTGATTGCCAGAAATCATTTACAGTAATAATAAAATTACAGTTTGTCTAACCTGCTTTCTTTGCAGTCAGAACTGTCTGCCTAGTTCCCCATTCTGGTTTTGAACTGCTGAACTGGACCAATCAGTGTGGGGTAAACTAGCTCTAAAATGATGCCTTGGACGAATCAGAACTTGGGACTCATAATCTGAGCCAGCCACAAGAGGATTGTATGGGCAGTGACTCTGGGAGATGTAGTTTAGACTTCGGTGCCTTTTGGACCAACAGCAGCAGTCTATTGTGATGACAGCCAATCCAGTCAAGAACTGGGAGGAACTCAAAGGAAGTGCCTGTTTTTGTCTGTTGGGAGTTTCAGTTTGAGATCTGAAAGTGAAGGGGAAAGAAACCTGTGCTCCTTCAGTGCACAGTTTCAGTCAAAAAACGTGTGCAAGGCCCAGAGTTCCGGCTCACAACTTGTGTAACTGCTTGTTAGGACTGAATCCGTCCTGTGAAAAGAATCAAAGGATCTCTGAAGAGTAGAAACCAGGCTCACCCTGTAGAAGACTGAAGAAATTGTTGAATTACACTCGGTCTGTCAGGAACTGAATCTGCTGTGTGTTCTCCTGGTTATTGTGCAGTAATTGCGATTGGGATACAGATGCAGCCTGCCTGGTATAGTGCTTTTTTTTTACCATATAAATGTGTGAGGAGTCTCTTGGAGATCAAAAGTAGCCCTGCTGACATTGAAGGACCATATCTTCTTTGGAGGTCGTGAGTACTAATTCGGGTCGCTCCTGTTGAATTGCCACATTAAATCCAAATGGAATTACTGTACTGCTGACTGTTTAATTTTCCTTTTCTCTGTGTGAAGGGCCCCTACCAGCTACCACGGTTTGGACTAGCCACTGGGGCCTGGGTACCCAGGGACAGTAATTGGTAGGGATAGGCACGCATGCACAGAGCCATGGAAGTAGATAGTAAAGTGATAAGCTAATTAACCTGATTTCCCCTGTCCTTGTTATATCCCCTAAATAAATCAGAGCTGTTTGTTTCAACAAAGTTATACTGCCTGAGGTATTTGTCTATGTTAGTACTGTACTGTGATTGTTGCACTGTATCTTATTTTACAGGATGTCCCGTGCCTGAACCAGCCTTGGGGGTAAGTGTATACTGTAGAGTAATTCTGCTATATTGTGTGGGCCACTAGTGGGAAGAAAGGGGGGTTGCAGTGTCCCAGAGGGCTGTGACCAAGTAAGTTTAACTATTGCAAACCCTGACCTCTGGGTGGAGGCACCCGCCATTGGATCCAGGCCCCTCAACCTGTTAGTGGCAAATCAGGCAGGGGTAGTAGCCCCTGGGATAGCGCCATCTAGGGGTTACACCAGGACACAGGATGATTCTGATATCTCGCAGGCCCCACAGCCATCAACCAGGCTGTGCTCCAAGCACTGATTCAGTAACCTCCAGGGAAACTGGTAACCCCCCAATGGCCTAACCTTGGGGGGCATGACAAGAGGCAACGTGAGCAGGTAAGCTTTATGCCAGGGATCTGGAGGTTTGGACTGGAGGGTAATAGCCAGAGCTGTGCGTCAATGGTTGAAATGTGGGGGCACAAGAAGCCTGAGAAGGAGACAGATCTGCACCAGATGGCGTAAACATCGAGACTGAAATAAAATGGAGGTGACTAAATAGCTCCACCTCCTTGAGGATGTAAATGAGCTGGCATGGAGGTCTGTTGTAACATGGCTCCATGTTCTGTATTCATTTTCACTTTTTAAAAAAGTAATGCAATGTTGGAAGCACACTGAGCTGCCTTCTACTTTAGCCATATGTGTGTGTGTGTGTGTGTGTGTGTGTGTGTGTGATGTCAACAATGTGTGATCACCCACGATATCAATGCTCCCCAAAGGGTGGGATGAGGAAGTCTCCACCAGCAGAGCCTGGAAACCATGGCTCCTTTAAATAGTGGCTAAATATGTGATTGGGTGTTACTAAGTTTTCTTTAAAACAACCTAAATCATTAAAAATTGATGTGAGTATTCAGATAGACCTATAATGGTTACTGTTGCTTCTTTTTATATGTTTGCTTACTATCTACTTGTAGTCAGAAATAGCTGTCCTAGGACCAAATCTGTTTTTCTAGACTGTAAGCTTTAAAGTATGGCACCAGAAGCCCTCTGGCAGGGCATGGACTTTATGGGACTTTTTTGGGACTTAAGAATTTTTAGAAAAGCCATACTGCTCATGGGCTTATATTTGCAGCCTAAGGTGTGTATATTACTTAAGTGGTTTTAAACATTTAGTAATCCCTCAGTGTAGTATCATAATATCGAGGATGCACGCAATTCCTAAATATTAAGGAGAAATGTTATTCTTCAGAAGGGTGTTATTTGATGTATGGTTGTCCTGGATATAAGAATGTTATGTGTATGTGCATAAAGAAAAAATTAAAATATAAAGTTTAAAAAAAAATAATAAAAAAAAAATGGCTCCTAAGTCTCGAGGCAGAGAAGTCAGGCTAGTGATGCAATATCAGGACTCCCACATAGGAGCATGACACACTCTGTCAGTGCCATGGAGCCAGGCCTTCCTTTGTGCTGCGGGGGAGGAGGGAGGGAGTACATCAACAAGTTGGCGCTCACTGCCAGACAGTGTGAAAAAAATGTATAACCTAAACTATTTCATTTTTTTGAACTCATCTTTATTAAAGTTTGGCCATTACATAAATTCTCCTACATCCCTCTCTCTTCTACATTCTATCCTGCCCCCCCTTCCCACTGGGTAAGTTTCCTGCTGTTCAAGTGCCAATGGTAACACCCCTATTCTTGTGAACCCACTACCAGTTATCTTCTCATGCCACAATCTTCTGCTCTGTAAAAATAGACAACGAAACAAATATCACTACAGTATCTACTCACCTAAACTGTGTGGGCACTGTTTGTGCACCCGTGACACAGCTTGTCACTAAGTGTTAGACTGGTGTGTGGCCAGCACTTCTCTCCCTGTCCTAAATCTTCTGTGGTACCATTGCTTTAAATAAACAAGCCCATTTTGTGAGTTTGTCTCCTGACTCTCTACTTTGGTGAAATCGATCTCATGGCCAAATAGGAAAAGAACCACCTTACCCACGAGCCATCCATCAGGTTCAGCGTGCTGCAAGCTGACCTCAATCAGCTGCATGCAGAGGGAGGTCATCACATGCACATACATGGGTCAGTCCTATTCATTGAGGGGGTCATCACATGCACATATCTGGGTCAGTCCTATTCACTGAGGGGTCATCACATGCACATATCTGGGTCAGTCATATTCACTGAGGGGTCATCACATGCACATACATGGGTCAGTCCTATTCACTGAGGGGTCATCACATGCACATATCTGGGTCAGTCCTATTCGCTGAGGGGTCATCACATGCACATACATGGGTCAGTCCTATTCACTGAGGGATCATCACATGCACATACATGGGTCAGTCATATTCACTGAGAGGTCATCACATGCACATATCTGGGTCAGTCGCATTCATTGAGAGGTCATCACATCAAATTAAATCAATCTTCATTTGTTAAAAGGCACCTTTCCGGTGATCAAGGCGCCTGTACATAAATTATAATCCATCAGCATTTGACGCACTAAAACCATAAAAATTTAAAATAACAGTTAATTCATAGACAAAAGATGGTTCGCACTAACATTAAACTTCTTCTGAAAATGCCAGGCTAAAAAGGTATGTCTTGAGTTCCGTCTTAAAATTTTGGATGGTCAGGCAGTCCCTTATTCGACAAGGTAGAGAATTCCCCAGGGTCGGGGCCATAAATACAAAGGAACGGTCCCCAGATGTTTGAAGTCGCACCCTGGGAATCTCTAGCAATCCCTCGTCTGTGGAACAAAGTGGTCGGGAGAGGCAATAGGAAGAGAGGAGATCTTGCAGGTAATGGGGTCCTTGATCATATAGGGCTTTGTAGATCAGCAAACCGACCTTGAAGGTGATACACCATCGCACTTGCAGCCAATGCAATCCACAGAGCACTTGCATTATATGAGTGGTCCTAGACTTACCAGTCAAAAGCCTGGCAGCCGCATTCTGCACCAGCTGCAGGCAATGAATATCAACCCCCAGTAGCCCTAGGTACAGGGCGTTGCAGTAGTCAAGGTGAGTGGTCACAAAGGCGTGGACCAACATAGGAAGATCGTCAGAAGGAACCAGGTGTTTCACCTGGGCGATATTCCTCAGGTGGTAAAAAGAGGTCTTGACAACACCTGACACCTGTGACTTTAGGGTCAAACTGTCATCAAAAGTAACATCCAGGTTCCACACCTGGTCTGAGGTGGTAAGCTGGACACTCCCGAGCCAAAGACCAGAGGGTTGTCCTACCAACACACCTGCCTTCTGATGATCAGGGTTCACCACCAACACCTCAGTCTTATCTGGGTTCAACCTCAGCCAACTAGCACTCATCTAGTCTTGGATCTCGGATAGGCAGTTGTTAAACACCAAGAGAACATCTCCCTGTTTGGGTACAAAGGACATACACAGCTGAGTATCATCTGCACAGCAGTGAAAGCTCAGACCGTGCTGCCTAATAATGTCCTCCAATGGCAGCATATACACAGTGAACAACATGGGTGGTAAAACGTAGTCATGCAGCACCCTGCAGGATAGGGAGAGAGGATCAGAGAAATAAATTCCTGAGACCACTCTCTGTGTCCTACCCTTGAGGTAAGATCAAAACCACCTGAGGCTGGCCCGGTGGCGCTGAGGGCTGAGGCGCTGGATGCCTTACCTCGCGGCACGCCGGCAACCCAAGTTCAGGAATGAGCCTGGGCTGTCGGAGGTTGGCTGGTTGGAGCTGCCGAAAGGTAAGCTCTCCTCTCTGGGGAGGTGCAAGGGGCTTCCTCCGGCTGATGACTGCCACCTGGTAGAGGCTGAGGGCAGCACGGGCCAAGAGGAACCAGGTGCTAGGTCTGGGGGTGGGAGGAAAGGGCTGTTACTGAGGCCATGGGACCAATGTGTGCCTCCACACGCATGTGTACCCACTCCTGGAGCCCCTGGGGTAAAAACGGAGGAAAAAGCCTGGGGCAGGATGGCGACCAACTCCCTGCAGGCTCTGCTCCCGGGCCGGGTGTAAGGTAAGCCCCAGTAATTCTGGGTGATGGGGGGGGGGGTTAGTCAGATGGGGGCTATTGGGGGGTGACAAAAAATGTTAAATGATTAAAAAAAAAAAAAAACCTGAGGACGGTACCCAACAATCCACAGATGAACCGCAGGCGCTCCAATAGCACACCATGGTCCACAGTGTCAAATGGTGCCAAGAGATCAAGGAGGACCAAGGTGAAATGAGTCCTCCGATCTCTCGCTATTAGGATATCATTAAGTACCCGAACAAGGGCTGTCTTGGTGCTATCCCTCTTCCTAAATCCAGACTGGTGAGAATCATAGACATTGTGGATGGACAAATGATCATCCAGCTGCAGCGCAACCACCTTCTCAATAACCTTACCCACAAAGGGCAGGTTAGAGACTGGTCTGTAGTTAGCGAGATTATCTGGATCAAGGGAGGGTTTTTTTCAGGAGTGGTCATACAACCGCCTCCTTAAGAGGATCTGGAAAGATCCCCCCTTCAATGATTGCCAGACTATCTCAGCCAGGACTAGGCTGATTACGAGAATGCATCCCACAAGGAGACACGTTGGACCCAGGTTCAAACTACAGCTGCTTGGCCGCAGAGTCTGAATGATCCTCACAATGTCCATGATGTCTGGTCAGCCAAAGTCAGACCAGACAAGCTGGGTGCTCGCAACCTCCCACTGACCTCCACTTCACCCTACAGAGAGGGCTGGACGGATGGTGACAACCTTATCTGTGAAAAATCAAGCACACTCGTCACATCTTTCTTGTGACAGTGCTCCACCAGACTGCAGGCAGGTTGGATTGCACAATCTGGCTACATTCTGGAAAAGCTGAGGTGGTTGATTTTGCTCAGCAGCAATCTCCGTGGACAGAAATTCTGCCTTTTTACGGGTGATTGTCGATTGATAGACAACATAATGATCCATCCATCTAAGCCTGTCAACCTCCAGGCCGGACTTCCGCCAAGCCCTCCCTAAACTTCAGCCCACTCTCCTCAACTCCTTCAAGGCCCCATCAAACCATGGGGACCTTGGGCAAAGGGTGAGTGGTCGAACACGAGCAGGAGCAATGGAATCCAGGGAACCTGTTACCACCCTATTATAGGCGAGCACAAGATCCCCTGGATCCATGCATTCACTCGATAAGCCTGATAGGTCT
The DNA here is from genome assembly GCA_016271365.2 of Neoceratodus forsteri. Lineage (NCBI taxonomy): Eukaryota > Metazoa > Chordata > Ceratodontiformes > Ceratodontidae > Neoceratodus > Neoceratodus forsteri. The sequence goes on along the minus strand of CM057451.1, from coordinate 261,922,557 downwards.
AGCACCGCCATTAGGCCCTCTGGGGTCACCCCCTTAAAGGGCAGTACCATCTCTGTAGGGGCAGGCCCATTAAGGGAAGCCCCAAAACTGAACCTTATGGTGTGATGGTCAGATCAACTGACTGGTTCCACCACCAAATCAGAGATCTCCATCCCCAGGAGGAACACTAGGTCCAATGAATGATCACCAATGTGAGTTGTGGAGGAAATAACCTGTGTGAGGCCCAGCATAGTCATTAGCTGGAGAAGATCTTGACCAAAATGCGAGACTTCATCTCGACCCAGGCATTGAAATCCCCAGAATTAACCATCTGGAGGGGCGGCCGGGGGAGAAAGGATAGCGCTGTTGGGCTGCTCTCCTTCTCTGGGGGAGGGTCGGGTGCATGTCTGGCACTTAAAGACTCCTGGCGGAGGCCAGGGGGGTAACACAAGCTGCCGGTGCCTAGTTCCAGAGGGGCAGGGTGGATGCAGGCGTCATTGCATGTCCCTGCTCCTGGGGCAGTCCAAGAAATAGCTCACAGGCTGCCGTAGATGACGCGTGCCTGACATCGGGACCTCAATGGCCTCAGTCATCTCCACCGACCAATCTCAGTTCTGCTGCGCCATCCAGCCCAGAACCCCGCCCTGTGGGGGTGGAAGCCAGGGAAGTTTCGCCTTTCCCGTCAGAGATGAGCTGGATCGGGCATCGGACTCACCTTGAGGGGTAAGTAGGGGGATATCGACCGGGGGATGACTGAGGTGAGGCAGGAGTGTGCAGGATAGACCCAAAGGTTAGGTGGCATGTAGGACAAAAAGAGGATAAAATAAAAAAAAAAAAAAAAAAAAATTAACCATCTGGGGGATCCCAACACCATGTCGATAATGAAGTCCGCAATCTCCTGTAAGAATTCTCTCCCATCTGCGGGTGGACGGTAGATGAGCAGAATCCTACACCCCACACCCGCACCCATGATGCATTCAAAGGATCTAATGGACCCCACTGGCACATCCACAAGGCCCAGCTTAGTTTTAAAACAAATGGCTACACTCCCACCCCTACAATGCACCCTAGAGCGGTGTATCACCGAGTACCTGACTGGAACAGCTGAGGCCAATGTAGGGCCAGCATTCTTGTCCAGCCAGGTCTCGGTGATGCACGCCAGGTCAGATGTCCCAACACAATATAAAATAACCAAATATTTATGGCAGCAAAAATGATAATCAAGTATTGGCAGCCATTAGAAGTTCCAGGAGCTTTATAAATTGAGCCTGAGGAGCTCCCACCTCCTCAGGAGTTTTATATGGAACAATCTTCAGGCGATACCTCTCGCGTATCCCCCTGAAGAATAACAGATTTACTTTTGAAGTTTAGCAGTCAGAGGGCACTCTCACTGCCCACACAACAAAGAAAGGCCCAAAATAATAAAATATGAAAGTCAAACCATGTCCCAGGTTCCAAGCCGATCCACGTTGATCCTCCTTCGATCTTACAGTTCAGCAGGATTCCAGACCTCCAACCTAGGGACCGGGACAAATTGTTAGCAAGCTACAGGGTCCCACCAGTGCTCCGGAGATGACCGCTACCTAAGATATACCCGCGACCCACTGCCTTGGCTCCCACTCATACCAGTCCACCGGCTGACCTTCCAGAGAGCCTAGGAGTACAGGAAACAGCAGGCTCATCCTCCAGTGAGCCCAGTTTCCAACCCCCACGGGTAGCACGAAAGTGGCAGCGGTTACCTCGAAGCCCAGCAGACCTCCTGCAATCGCCAAAATGTGTATGAGCACAGTCTTTGGAGCTCTCACCTTTTTAGACCAGAAGATGACCACAGTCAGACTCAAAGTTCAGGGCTCTCACTCCTGAAAGTCCGAGAAATCAGTAATTATAAGCAATATAAGACTATGGCAGTTCGTACTAGGAGCTCCCACCTCCTAGAGCTTAGTTAAATGCCAAACTTCAAGACTCTCACTCCTTTACTCTTGAACAAGAATTAGACACAGCCCCATTTTAGATAATGAGTAAATTAATAATTCAGATAACTTATTCCAAAAGTCAGTCGCAGGTAATATAAAGACCACAGTTTACCAGAGTTCATAGTCAACCATGACTTGTCTCCTCCCGACAAGTCTTAGGTTGGTTAGATCCTTTCTTCAGCCAACAAGGCCAAGCAAGCAGAGTTTCATGGAGATTATTAAATGGGCACTTCCACTTCTGTGAAGGAAATCCACCTGGACACCGGCCCTGACCCCGGACCCGGCTGCTATTGCAGCCGCCGCCCAGCGGAATGGAAGCTGAAGTGGTTGCAACTGCCCTTTGGCAGCAATCCCACAAACCACAACCATGTCAAAGGCCCAGACCTGGAGGGGATCCCAACACTGCTCCTTCAATGCCCACGGCATGATCTCTCTAGACCAGGTTCTTCAGTTAAGCTCTCCATTCTCATAGAACTCAGCAGTAACATCAACTCCCAGCTTTGGTATTAGCAAACAACTCACAGGACTCCTTCCAGGCTCCTTCACGACTCCTTCCTGGATCCTCAGCCAAACAGGCAAGTGGTCACAGATTTGGACTTAATAGTAGTTCAGCGGCTGACCAGAGAAGCCAAAAGGACAACAAATAGAAGATGAGTGTTGCAGATAAAACACTAAACTCGTAGCAATAGAATAACGATAGCTACGCGCATAGGGGCTCCAGGTTCAATTCAGTCCATATCATGAACTCAAGCTAAATGTTCAATACTATCACTATACTAGAGGTACTGTTAATATGCTATTGGCTACGGTTCTGCCACATTGATTAAAACAAAAATAAATTGAAATAAACTCAAAGAAGCTAAATAAACTACTACTGTCTAACAGCTCTGGTGGTCAGCCCAGCACAGCTGCCTCCATCTTCAAGTCAAATTAGTTTGTAATGGTGCCACATGCGCATTTCTGGGTCATGCACAAGCAGTGAGAGGTCATGCACACTCCACTCCTAGCAAATCTGTGTAGTCACAAGCAGTGTAAGATAATCACAGACACACCTTGCCCCATCACTAGCAGATCTGAGTCAATCACATGCAGTATGAACATATTTACTGAATTTTGTTGACCCGGTAAGCCCACTGGGCCTAGAAGTCCCTTTTTCGAGAGGGACAGATGGTAAGCAACTGAAACTGAACCAGATTAAGCTGTTGGCGGTATTTTTAATGAATGGGAGAAATTTGGCCAGGACACCGGGGAAAATTACCCTACTCGTCAGTAGGGGGACCCCTTGGCCGTCGAAGGAGGGCCACTCCAGTTGCTGTGCTACCTGCAGTGGAGATGGATGTGCAGCAGGTCGGGGAGTCTGTCTCCTCCTCGGCTTCTGGGATGCCTCAGACAGATGTTTTCTTTGATGCCAATGTGAGTGATGTGGTACTGGAAGCCAAATGTTCGGCTGATTTCCAACGCGAGGATTGTTCTGGCCTACCTACGGATTCTACTGTTACTCCTTTACCTGTTTCTCCGACGGTTGTTCCAGATGCAGAGGCTTTACAGGAATTGCTGCTACTTGAAGAGAAGGCTTACGAACGGAGGAAACGAGAACTTGTGGCTAAATTTTAGTCAGCTCCTTTGGTGTCAGTTATGGACACTCTGGATGCCGGTTCTGATCATGATCTGGGTGTTACTATGGCTATGGTCCACAGTGAGGTTCAACGTGAGCCGTGCCTTGTGTTCCACCGCGTGGGTCAGGACCAGTCTGCTGCTACTGTTTTTTCCTTCTCTGCTGCTTCCAAGCAGCAACCTTTGGACCGTGTCACCCATCTTGGGACACTGAGTAGATTTTGATTGGCTGATGTTCTGACTTCGGAAGGCTGTCCCTGGACTGTCAGGATCCTTTGAAGGCGGCGGGTTGGGTCTGCTCCCCCGACACACAGAACTGGATTTCGGGCTTTATGCCTATCAAAAATACTGGGTGTTAAGCTCTCGCCACTTACTGCTTCTGCTGTGAGTACTGTTTCTGTTTCTACTGGGGCTGAATCTCCCCTTGCTCCTGATATCTGTTCTACTGCTCCAATTGTGCACCCTGTGACTCAGGGTGCGGACCCTGCATCTTCCCCTCTTCATTTGCCTCCTGATCTCCACCTCACCCAGTATCCAGTTTTGCGGACTGTTCCTGGTCCTGACTCTGGGGTTCCTATCCCTGACCAGGCCGCTGTGGAGGACGGCCTTAGTGACCTTTCTGATTTTTCAGACATTCCCAGAAATATCCCAGCTGCTCTCAGGAATCCTCCTCCTGTACTTGATACTGTCACTGCACAACCTACTGTTCCTCTCCCTAAACCATATGCTTTGTTTTTTCGCAATACTGTTAATCCTGCTAAGCGTCATAATGCAGTTCGCATTGTTTATAAAGGGGGCTCAGAGGTCTTCCCTGACTGGGTCTATGTTGGGAAAAATCTTTTGCAGGACTGTCTACAGTTTCATGTCTCTGAATTATATGTTTTGATACATGTATCTGGGGAAAATGTCTTTGATGTCAGCTTCAAGCTGGGCAGTGGGCAAGATAAGTTTTGGGCCTGTTACCATCAAAAGAAAAACACTTCCCTTGGACCCCTTTTGAGGTAGTTCCTCTGATTAGGCCTGCACATTAAATTGTCACGGTCTTGTTCCGCAATGAAGGGGTTAGTGTTACAGATCTCCTTTTTTTGGGTAAAACAGCGCTGCACTGTCACTGGCCTGCCTGAGGCCATTTTTGATTCATAGAAACATAGATTTTGACGGCAGATAAGGACCGCTTGGCCCACCCGGTCTGCTCATTTCCCTACCTAATGGATAAGCTGCAGATCCTAGTTAACCAGCAGCCTACTTCTTCCTACCCCCAACCCCTAGAATTGCCTTATGACTGTCCCATGTGTGCTTGAATTCCACCACTGTTTTTGACTCCACAACCTCCTCCGAAGGCTGTTCCATGCATCCACAACCCTCTCTGAGAAAAAAACTTCCTAAGTTACCTCTGAGCAGCCCCTTCTATCTTCAAATTGTGCCCCTTGTTCTTGCACTGCTCTTTTTTGAAAGATACTACCCTCTTGGACTTTGTTGATTCCCTTGAGGTACTTAAAAGTTTCTATCATGTCCCCCCCTCCTTTCTTTCCTCGAGGCTATACATATTTAGCTCCTTAAGTCTCTCTTCATATGTCTTCGGTGCAGACCCTGCACCATTTTAGTTGCCCTCCTCTGGACAGCTTCCATCCTGTCTATGTATTTGCGGAGATTGGGTCTCCAGAACTGCATGCAGTACTCCCAGATGGGGTCTCGCCAACTGTCTGTACAGAGGGATAATAACTTCCTGTTTTCTACTGCTGATGCCTCGCCCTATGCATCCCAGTATCCCCCCAGCCCTCCTTGCTGCCCTCTCACATTGCTTGCCCACTTTTAGGTCATCTGATATGACTACCCCAGGTCCATTTCCATTTCTGTTGTTGTTAGTATCTGACCCCCATTGTGTACTCTTCCCCTGGGTTTTTGTTTCCCAGGTGCATTACCTTGCACTTCTTAGCATTGAATCTAAGCTGCCATACATTTGACCATTCCTCTAACCTTGCCAAGTCCCTTCTCATCCTTTCCACCCCACCTTGTGGATCAACTCTGTTGCAGATCTTTGTGTCATCTGCAGAGACATACTTTTCCTTCCAGTCCCTCTGCAATGTCGCTTATAAAGACATTGAAGAGGACTGGTCCTAATACTGAAACCTCCGGTACCCCGCTAGTAACCCCCATTTCTTCAGAGTGGACTCCATTTACTATTACTCTCTGTGTCCTATTCTCCAGCCAATTCTTTACCCAGGCTGTCATCTTGGGACCCACTCCCAGGCTGGCTAACTTGTATATTAATCTTTTGTGTAGGACTGTGTCAAATGTCTTGCTAAAGTCTAGGTAGGCCATGTCCACAGCCCCTCCCTGATCTACTACTTTGGTCACCCAGTCAAAGAAATCTATCAGATTTGTCTGGCATGACCTTCCCCGCTGTGAATCCATGCCGCCTTGGGTCCTGTGCCCCTCTGGCCTCTAGATACTCAACAATTCTTTCCTTCAGAAGTGATTCCATCATTTTCCCTACCACTGAGGTTAAACTAACAGGTCTGTAGTTTCCTGCTTCTGCCTTGCTCCCACTTTTGTGAAGGGGAATCACATCTGCCCTCCTCCAGTCCTCGGGTACCACCCCATCCTCCCATGATTTGTTAAAGAGGGTAGTCAGTGGTGTCACTAGTTCTACCCTTAGTTCTTTAAATTCTGGGATGAACTTATCAGGCCCCATTGCTTTGTCCACCTTCAGTTTTAAGAGTTCTTTCAGAACCCTTTCTTCTGTAAATGGGCTGGTATCAACTTCTGTATCCAGAGTGTTTCTGCTGTTTGTTTTAGGTACCGCTCCCTCTTCCTTTGTAAATACTGAGCAAAAATATTTGTTTAGTATCTCTGCCTTTTCACAGTCACCCTCTGCCCACCCTCCTCCCTTTATTAAGCCTCACTAACCCTCCCTTGGTCTTCCTTCTCTCCTTGATGTACCTATAAAAGGTTTTATCCCCCTTCTTAACTGAGTTGGCTATCTTTCCTCGGTTTGAGCCTTTGCTGTTCTGACTGCCTTCCCAGCATCCTTTTGCTTTAACTGATACAGTTCTCTGTCCTGCTCCTTCTGTGATTCCTTGTACTTCCTGAATGCTTTCTTTTTCTCTTGAATCTTCACTGCCACTTCCTTTGAGAACCACAGTGGTTTCTTACATCGTTTTGTTTTGTTTATTTGCTTCACACAAGGGCTCGTTACCTCTGTGATGGCAGTTTTTATTATTCCCCATTGTTCTTCCACCCCTCCTTCCTGCCCATTTGCTAGTGCATTCCTTAGGCACTCACCCATTTTGGCAAAGTCAGCCCTCCTAAAGTCCAGTACTTTTGCCTTTGTATGGCTTGACTGTATTGCTGTGTTTATTGTGAACCATACTGTTCGATTCGGAGGGTATTTGGACTGGGGGTTGGCATCTTAAAGTTATTCTGAAATCTGATGATTCTGGTTTTCAACACTTGCCTAACAGCTTTTTTTAGGTAGGGATAGGGGAGTCCTCTTCTATCCTGGACAGCCCAGAACCTGTTATAAGTATGGGCAGGTTAGACGTATCAGCAGTGTGTGTGATCACCAGAAATGTTCACTGTGTTCGGTCTCTGGTCATGCCAGTGCTCATTGTACTAACCAGGTTCGCTGTAATCTTTGTGGTACCACTGGCCATGCATATGCCTCCTGTCCTGAAGCTGCTCACTGTCAATGGGCTTCTGCTGATTCAGAGGAACAGAGACTTTTGGTTGCCACTGCACAGAAGGCTTACGCTTCCACTCGTCCCGCTAAATGGATCCCCAGTCCATCCCCTCGCTGTCCATCTGTCTCTTTCCAATGTTAGTTGGGGCTTCCCAGGCTGAGGGTGCAACGGTTCTTTCTGATGGTACGATCCTTGACACCCCTGTCCCTCCTTCTTTTCCCCCACCCTTGTTAGCCCCTACTCCCCAGCCCCCCTTCTGGATAGTGCTCCTGTTACTCCTCACTCTGTTCCGGAGGTCACATTGGATTTTCGCCTCCCCGGCTGCTATGCCCCTGCCCCAACTGTGGTGGACTCAATTGGCGGATGGGTGACGGCCAGAAAACGTTTGTCTGGCTCTCTGTCACTTCCTAAACAGCCCAAACTTGCTCCTGTTGTTTCTTCTAATAGGTATCAAGTGCTGGAGGATGACTCCATTTCTGAGGCAGTCTTTGGCTTCCTCAGTGGACTCCCATTCCCTAGACATAGTGGGTGAGATTGTATCTCCCGAGGCTTCAGTTGCTGTCCCCCAACCTGCCCCTAAGAGAAGCAGGGTCAGGAAAAAAAAGAAGAGTTGAATGACTCTTTTCTGATTTGCTTTCATGCTCTTGTTTCCCTCTCTGTTTATTTTGACATCCAATGTCAATAGTATTGAGTCCCCGGAAACATGGGGCGGTTTATAATTTCCTCCGTTCCCAACCCCCGGGATGTTTTCTTATTGCAGGATACCAGGCTCCATACCATTCCTGCTATTTCCTGTGCTTCTTGGGAATGGACCTCTGGGGTTTCTTATTGGTCCTTGTGCACGGACACGTGCTCTGGTGTTGGAATTTTGTTCCACCACATTCAACCCACTGTCCTGAAATTGTTGGATTTGATCCCTGGACGTGCCCTTTTGTTGGATTTCCACATTCATGCCGTTTCATTTCGCATTATTTCCATTTATGCCCCTCAATCGAAGGCTGAATGGTCCTCTATGTTCCATCTAATTAGCCCTCATCTACATGTGGCACATCATGTTATCTGGGGAGGAAATTTTAATTGTGGGACAAGTAAACTGGATAGGGGGTCTCAGATGACTACTGAGAAGATTTTTGGGGATATGACTGCCCTTCACTCTGTTGTTCATTTGGCTAGGTTGAAGGATGCTTTTTTGGCCCATACTGGTAAATGGGACAGAACTTTTTATAAAGGTTCTTTATCCACTAGGATTGATTTTTTTCTTTATTTCTAAAGCTTTACAGGTTGATGGGTCTACAGTACAACCAGTGGAATTTTTGGATCACTGTTCAGTGACTCTACATTTAGGTAATCCAAAGGCTCTGTTTGGCCCAGGCTATTGGAAACTGAATACTATGCTTTTGAGCCATACCCTATTCTTCATCAGATTCTGTCCAGTCCTGTACCTATATGGAATATTTGACTGCTCGTAAGAAGTTGCAACATTTGATCTCTTTCTCGTCTTCTACTTTTCATGATTTTTCAGCTCAGATTTCTCTTATCAAGAAGATGATGTTGGCCTTTCACTCCTCTCAACATGCGGGTCTGCAATTTAAACAATGCTACTGTACTTCTGGTACTCTTCCAGAGGTATGCCCTCTGCTTTACAATCAGAAATTTCTTGGTCACAGACTGATGTCTGCTGTCCGAGATGTGGAGGGGCTCCCTCCATACTTCTAACCCTCAGCTTCTCTGGATTGTCACAGCTCATGCTGTTTCTTTATTTGATTCCCCGCTCTCGACCCAGTTGGATTATGATTCCTTTTTTCGGGATTTTCTGATTCCAGAAGCCCCTCCAGACTTTCTTTCGGCTTTATCTGCCCCTTTATCTGTTTCTGAACTTTTGGTAGCAATTAAATCGTTGGTCTTGAAAATATCTCCTGGCCCTGACGGTCTCCCCTCTGAATTATTTGTACTCTTGTGTCAAGAACTTTCTACGGAACTCACTGCGGTTTTCAATTTTCTTTTGCAAACTTATGATATTCCTCTAGATATGGCTACTGGTGTGCTTATTTTTTTTTATTTAAGAAAGGGGATAAATCCATTATTGCTAATTGGAGACCGATTAGTCTTCTAAACACAGACTTTAAACTATTGGCCAAGATCTTGAATACTCACCTTCTGTTGGTTGCCCCATATTTGATTTCTCCTGCCCAGTCTTGTACAGTTCCTGAGGGATCCATAACAGATCCTTTACTTTTATTGCGTGACATAGTTACTTCTGACTTCCTCTCACCACTAGAGGGGGTTTTGCTTTCCTTGGACCAGAGACAGGCATTTGATAATGTCACCCATTCCTTTTTATGGTTTACTTTACTTTGTTATGGTGTTCCCCCACCTTTTGTTGCCCGGCTACAGTTGTTGTATAAGAACGCCACGGTGAAACCCTGTATTAATGGTTATTTGGGGCCCTACGTCCCCATCCGTAAGGGTGTTCACCGGGGTGTTTCCTTAGCCCTTTACTCTATATCTTCTCTATTGACCCACTGTTATGTCTTCTTAACTCGACACAGGACATTTCCCCGATTACCTTGCCTTGTCACTCTGTCCCTTATAAAGCCCTTGCCTATGCAGATGATCTAATTGTTTTAGTTAAAGGATGTTCGCTCAGCAGAACAGGCTGTCCGCTGTTATCATGCTTTTGGTTCTCTTTCTGTGACTCAGCTCAACCTCTCCAAGAGTAAAGGGTGGCTTTTTGGGAGACCCCCCTCCCCCTCTCCCACTGTGGCAGGACTTCCGCTCACCTTTGATGCATTCCGCATTCTGGGAATTGTCTTTGGCGATGCCCAAATGGATCTAGTGAATTGGAATCTCAAAATTCAGCTAGGGACTGTTTAGTTCGCTCTTGGTCTTTCGGAAGAAGATTTTTCTCATTAAGACTTTTCTTTTGCCGTTTTTTTTTTTTTTTTTTTTTTTTATTAGTGCTATTTTTCCGGTGCTGAAATCCCATGAAGCCACGGTTTATATTCTTTTCTTTCAATCCTTTTGGGGTAGTCGGCTCAATCCCCTCCGTCGCATTGTTCTTTAGTTACCTTTACATGATGAGGGCCAAAATATGGTGAACCCCATTCTTTTTTCTACTGTACCTTCCTCTCTGTTAATCTGAAACCCTTGTTACTTTCTTCTTCCAAATATTGGTGTGGCAGTTTTCGTCATTCCATTTTGCGGTGGTACTGTTCTTGGGAGACAGGTCTTGCCCACCCTCTTCAACGTTCTGCCACTCCCCTAGCTTACCTTCGTGATGTGTTTGTCAGACTTCGGCAGTAGCAAATTACCTCTCAAATGGTTTTGAGCAACACTAAGACGCAGCTTTATTCCCATATTCTTTTGACACATTTCCGGGAACCTGATCCTTTCCCCAAATGTCCCTACACCTTCGACTGGTTTTGCAACGCTTAATGAAAAAGTGCCTCATCTCCCTCCTGAACCTTTCTACCACCAGCTTCACGCTGTTACCCCTAGTGGTCTTGTTTCTACTAAGACTAAATAGTCCACAGTGCTCACTCTGTTTATACCTTTAAGGTACTTGAAAGTCTCAATCATGCCCCCCTCCACCCTGTATAGTGGCAGAATGGCCTCTGCCTTCCTGCTGGTAATTCCCTAGCTATGCAGCACAGCATCCAATTTGCTTTGGCCACAGCTTTACTGCAGTGTGCTGTGTACCGAGTGTTTCTGGTCACTCATAATAATTACACCCAGGTCCTTTTCTTCCTCTGACCTGGTTACCTGCACACCACTGACTCAGCATGTGCTCTCCCAGGCTATGACTTTATTCGACAGGACCGCACAGGGACAAGGGGGGGGGGTGGTATCCTGATCTACTACCGGTATCACCTCAAGGTCTCCCTAGTAGTCCCCCATCAATCAAATATGTCCTCCCGTGAGGTGCTACATGTGCTCCTCCTACTAGGGGAGGCCAAGAAATTTCATCTGGTCTGCGTACAGGTCCCGCAAGGTGGGCTCCAGGCTGACCCATCTTCTGGACTCAGTTGATCCCAGCATTGGTGTCAGCGAACTCATAATCATGGGAGACGTCAACCTAAACTGGACCGTTGAGATTGGAAGGCAGGCCGAGTCCATTCCTGCTAATCTCGCCCTGACCCAGCTCATTCAGGAGCCAACCAGGCGAGCGGCCAGTGGTTCCTCCAGCTCCCTCCTGGACTGGATTCTGACAAACCATCCAGACAGGATCGCTTCGGTGGGAACACTTTCTAATGCAATCTCCAACCACACTCCAGTCTACTATGTGTGGAAAGTCCCTTCCCCTAAAATCCCACACAAGATCATGCATGTCAGGAACTTTGCCAGGTTTGATCCTGGAGAGTTCCTTGAGGACCTGAGGCTCACTGACTGGTCTGATGTGTTAAGAGCTAATGACCCCTTGGTGGCAGCCTCCCATTTCCTAACCGTCTTTGGGGCCTTGCAAGACAAGCATGCCCCAATGATCACATGCAGGGTGAGAGGGACAGCCACCCACTGGTTGCACGGGAGTCTCCTAGCCCAAATGCGGGCCAGAGACAAGTGCTGGGCTAACTCCAGATTATCTCGTGACCCTGCTATGCTACAGTGATACAGACGCCTTAGAAATGAGTGCAAAAAGGCTATCAGGAGTGCGAAAAGCGACTTCTGCAAGTCTGCTCTCACTAACTCTGCCAATGACCCCAGGAGGTTTTGGAGAAATATAAAAACCCTAGTCAGCAGCTCCTCCCACTCAGGGGTAACTGACATGATTTTAAAAGGCGCCTCCTGCAACAATCCCCTCACCATTGCCAACTCTCTAAACACGCACTTCTCCGACCTCTCGGCACTCACTGCTCATTTCCCCCCTAGCGTGGTGATGACCTCCCCCCCTCCCTCTAACTGGGAGGAGGATCACCCCTCATGTCAATTATTTCACATCAGGGCGGTGACTATCTCTGACACTCAGAGACACCTAGCTGGACTCTCCCAGTACTCAAGCCCCGGCCTAGATAACGTGGAGCCCAAGCTTCTAAAACTTGGGGCCCCCTCATTGCCTCCCCAGTAGCCCATATCTTTAATCTATCCCTGTCATTGAGGACCATCCCCGATATATGGAAGGAAGCAAGGATAATCCCTGTCCTGAAGCAGGGTAACCCTAAAATTCTGGACAACTATCGTCTGAGTGCTATCCTTTCGTCCCTTAGCAAGCTCCTCGAAAAAGTAGTGGCTGAGCAGCTCTCAGAGTATGTCCAGCATCACGAGCTGCTATCCCCGACCCAGCATGGCTTTTGTAGGGGGCACAGCACCTCCACAGCCCTAATCGAGGTCTCTACTGGCATCAGATCAGCCATGGACCAAGGCAAGCTCTCTGGAGCTATATTTATTGACCTATCTAAAGCCTTTGACCTTGTTGACCATGCACTGCTTCGCCAACAGCTGGGGTCACTTGTTTTTCCCCTACTGCTATGAAATGGTTTTCGGGCTACCTGCATGGCAGAAGGCAACGGACCTGCTTCAATAAAGTCCTGTCCACACCCCTTCCGGTCACATCAGGGGTTCCCCAGGGCTCGGTCCTTGGTCCCCTTCTCTTCTCTCTCTACATCAACCAACTGCCTACAGTGACTACACATTGTAGAACCGTCCTATATGCAGGTGATCTGGTGATACTGGCCCACTCAAGCGACACGGTCTCTCTCACCAAGAGCCTGTCCGAGGACTTCTCTAAGGTCCTGACCTGGGTGACGGAACATAAACTGGTCTTGAACCTAAAAAAAACCCAGGCTATGCTTTTTGGCTCTACTGCCAAAATCAAAGCTTCAACATCCCCCCTGAACATTATCAATCCGGACGGCTTCTGCCTCCCAGTGGTGAACTCGGTCAAGTACTTAGGGGTCACCCTAGACCCTCAACTTGATATGGGAAATCACATCGCTAAAGCCTGCAAAACAGTAAACTGCAAGCTGGGACTGGCCTACAGGGCCAAGTACAACCTTACCCCTGCGGCCAGGCTTGCCCTAGCAAGAGGAGTCCTTCTTTCCTCTCTTAGCTATGGTCTACATATCTTTGCTTGCTCCACGAAGGCTCATCTCTCCAGGTGGCATACGGCATACAACAATATCTGTCGTTTTGCCCTAGCGGCTCCCCGACTCACCCATCGCTGTGAGCTCTATAATAAACTCCGGTGGCTCTCCCCAGCCAGATACCTGGACTTTGGGATAGGCTGCCTTACGGGGAAGGTGATCAGTACGGGTACTCCATCGGGACTGGCCCAGCTCCTTCCACCAGCTGACTTTTCCCCCTACTCGCTAAGGTCTCAAGCCCAGTGGTTGCTCAAAGTCCCTGCCACAAGAACCCTCATGGGCGCTAGGGACTTCACTGTGTGTGCGCCTAAACTCTGGAACTCCCTCCCTGAATCAGTTCGCCTGGCCCCTTCCCATCAGTGCCTCCGAAAATCCATGTGAGACTTCTTGAAACAAGCCTCAGCATGTGACTGTTCCAGCCTCCCCAGGGCCTCCTAGTCTCTTACAGGGCTGCCCAGACTCTACTGCCGCCCACACCACTCCACTACCACCACCTGCCCTGGATAGAATCGTTGGCCTGCAGTCCCCTGGCCCTGTAAAACCAAAATCCTTACCATATATTATTGATTCACCTTACATGTAACCAATTGACCATATGCTGTACCATTGCTTCTACTTCCCTGTAATATGTGCCCACTGTACCTTGCTCCTTACCTCTCTGTAATATGTGCCAACTGTATTCCCTCATCTTGTCTTGCTGTTATTATGCGGCTGTGTCCTCAGTATTTTTCCTCCTATATTGCCCATGCTGTCAACTTGTATTTGATATGTTGTCTCTGTACCATTATGTTGTACTCTCCCGGGTCGTTCCTGAAAATAGGCACAATACTTGTCTAGTGTACTTACCCGGTAAACAAAAGCTAAATAAATAAATAAAATAGTATTTGGTCCCCAGGTTTTTCACCCCAGAATGCATAACTTTACACTTTTTAAGACTGGTCCCCAGTTGTTAGATGCCAGACCACTTCTCTGGCCTAGCCAGATCTTCTCCGAGTCCCTGACTCCCCTCCTCCATGTCCACCCTCCCACAGGGCTTTGTGTCATCTGTAAACAGGCAGATCTCACCCTTGATCTCTTCCACAATGTCACTTGTAAATATGTTAAACGACAATGGACCAAGCACAGAGCCCTGTGGGACCCTACTGGTCACAGACCTAGCTTCTGAGAACCCCTCCCCCCGACTACCATCTTTGGCTTCTGTCCTTCCGAAGTTAACAGATGCACATATCTGGGTCAGTCAAACATACACCCCTTCCCTAGTGAACCAGGGTAGTCCCATGCAATGTGAGATTATCACAGACACACTTTACCCCACTCCTAGCAGACCTGTCTATCAGCAGACTGGCTGTTTACACCGGGATTCAGAATTTATGTCCCCAGGTCAGGAATTCTTTGGCTACTGTCTGGCAAGACTTATAGAAGATGTTGAAACTGTGCAGTGATGCAGTGTGTGTGTGTGTGTGTGTTGTTTGAGTTCACAATCAGCATTCAGTATTTCACCAGTCCATGCATATGCCAGTCACATGCAGCAGGGGGCAATCACGCACCTTCTTTGCTCATGGACTGCAGGACACACATACATATGGTGCATTACATTAGAGGAGATGGTCACTGAACCCATGCCTGGAGCACCTGTCACTATAAAAGGGCAGGCACCTTGCAGTGAGAAAATCTTTAACTCATTGTGCTAGTTAGGTTTTTGATATCTTCCTAGTGCCTTTCATAATTAATTCTATACTAGTACCAGACAGGTCAAAGACTCTCGTATGTTACTTCATCTGATTCTGAAATGCTGAGAATAGCCTGAACTGAATTTTACGCTATCTTTTTGTTACTTCAAAAAAAGATTCTTTTTATAATTTGAGGTGGGGTTGGCTCCTCAGTGCTATGCTGCAGTCACGTGGCCATCATGACAGCAGTTGCACTATGACAGTGGGTGGTCTGTTTACTGTGCGCGTATGCTAAACAGAAATGAGTCTGTGTTTTGCAACATATGTGTCGTTCCTTCAGGGGTTACATGCCTGAATGGCTGCAGGCTGCTGTCACTGCTGCTAAATCCAAAAGAAAAAAACAGCATTTAAAACCAACTTGGTGACTGCATACGTGGTAAGAAAGGCACAGAAAAAGCTATATATTTTTTTTTTAAAGTTATTTTTATGAGAAACCATCTTACAAGCTAGATCCTCGACAGTAACATTACAAAACCTTGATCTCACTTCATACTTACAATACAGGACATAATACGTCAGCCCAGTGTTTGCCATCATCAGAGGTGGAATACAAGAATGACTAGTACTTACTGTAACCCCTAGGTGGCGCTATCCCAAGGGCTACTACCCCTGCCTGCTTGGCTAGTAGCAGGTTAAGGGGCCTGGGTAATGAAATGGGTGCCTCCACCCAGAGGTCAGGGTAGTTAGTGGGCAAGCTAACCTGGGCACAGCCTTCTGGGACACCGTAACCCCCTCTCTTTCCCTTCTAGTGGCCTGAACAATATACAATAATTACTTTCACAATGACCCTTATTCACCAGGCAATTACCCACACTGTTTGCACGTACCACCAGGGCTGGTTCTTCTAGCTTGACCCTGGGAACCCCCTGTAAAACAAAGTTAAGCACAGCAAATAACAACAGTACAATACTTTTGACACAAACTGGAACCACAGTCAGGTTAAATGCAAACAAAGTTAAATCTGATTTATTCAGGGGACTTTAACAAGGGAGGGGCATAATCAGGTTGATTTGCTTAAAAGCTGTATTAATCAGACAGTTATGCATGCAGTTCAGAGTCCCTACATAGTCACACACTCTGGGTACCCAGGTAGGAAAACGGTGGGCTAGCCGGGAACGTTGCAGCTAGTTGGGGCTCTGTGATGGAAGAAAGCAACATGCACAACACACACTATTTGTAATCCGGAGCTGGAGGGCTCAGTTCGTGAAAGGAAAGGCAACAAGACAATCAGATGACAACACCTTTAGATTTAGCTGTTGTTGCAGGGAGCTACCCTGATGTTTACTCACGATACCCAATACTGGACACAGGCAGGACGAAACTGAGTCTGCAGACTGTTGAGCTGGAGTGCCCGGAGAAGCAGGGCCCACACGAATCACCGAGGCGTCATTCCCGTTCAAGGCATTGAGCAGGAGGCTGAGCCCAGGCCGGTCTCTCGTCGATGACTTTCTCTGAGTAGCAGGTATTCTGGCTGGGCCAGTGTAGCAGGGCCCAGGCAAATGGAAATGGATACGGATTCAATCCGTGGAGCTGGATACAGCCTCCAGCAAGCAGAACACAGTTCAGACACACAGTGGGGAACCAGTCACGACCCACTGTAAGCACACAGCACATTCACATGTAAGGAAATTCCACTGTACCAGGCATATGGCTCTCCGGTCGCAATTACAGAGTCTCTGCACAATCCAGGAGTTCAGAGGTAGCTGGAAGTCCTGACAGGTCAATTGCATTCAGCAAATCTTCGGTCTTCAGGTTAAAGCCTTGTCACAATTCAGTGGCTTAATTCGCTCTACAAATTCAGATTCAGTCCGAAAAAAAAGCACAAATTCCCTCTCAGGAACAGCAGGCAGGCATGCAGGCCAAACTCAGGCCTTTCCACAGTTCTCCTGTGTGAATCCACTATGGATTGCTGCTCAAACTATCTCGAGCTGTTACTTCTTCAGTTCCCAACTCAGATCTAACTGAAACTGCAAGCAGTGTGGGACTTTCCCCAAGATCCAGAAGGTTCGGTTGGCTGATCTGTCTGTCAGTCACAACAAGCTCCCCCCCCAGGTTATTTTAGGCGCCAAAATCCCAAAACTACAATTCCTACAGATTTTGGCCTCACCAAGCCCCTGTAGGCAGGCTCCATTTTAGAATCCCAAATGTACTGATTGGCCCATTCTGACAGTCCAGGACCAAGATGATGGAAACAAACAGAACTGTCCATGCTGCAAAGAAGGCAGGTTAGAACAAACTGCAATATTATTACTACTCTAAAAA
The DNA here is from genome assembly GCA_016271365.2 of Neoceratodus forsteri. Taxonomy (NCBI): domain Eukaryota; kingdom Metazoa; phylum Chordata; order Ceratodontiformes; family Ceratodontidae; genus Neoceratodus; species Neoceratodus forsteri. The sequence goes on along the minus strand of CM057451.1, from coordinate 261,905,239 downwards.
ATGATCAACAAACAAGTACATCTTCTAACAGAGCTCCTTCTCAGATTAATTATGACTGCAATCCAGGCAGCTCTTAAAGAGACAGTACACAGAGGCTATACAGACACTCTGGCAATACATTTAAACTGCTAAAATGCAAGACACCAGCTTGGCAGTGAGCATTTAAGCAAACTCAAGGAAGACTTTTCGGGAACCCCCAATTGTAGGGGAGTTACACCCATCCCTGCCTGGAGAAAACTTGGCGTCTGCATCAAGTCTGTACCATCATGCATCAGTTAACATAAACTTATTACTTTACTATACACAGTCACTACACTTCACAATACTATATCCATAATGACAATGCTTATGCATGTTTCATACATGTGATACTGATTCCACTATGATTAACATACTTGTAACATCGCAATACTGATTCATGTTATAACTTCCTGTACATTAAACAATGTAGGAGGGGGCCCTTCCCTATCGGCTAACTTGGGTCTGGATGGGGCAGGGGCACCATACTGAGAAGGAAGAACAATCAACCTAGAACTGCCCATTAAGCTCAGTTTGGATAGTGAGCTCTGAGAAATATAAACACCTTTGTGAACCACATTGAGAGGCAAATCCACTGGTCTCCTGGGAGAATCATAACTGAAGCGCAGTGCTGGCTTGACAGCTCGGACAGTCTTTCTGGGGGTAACAGCCACAGTCTCTGTACTTTCAGCACTAACTTTGGAGCTTTCGTCAGTTGTGAGGGGTGCCTCTGCATGGATGGGAATGTCCAAACTGGAAGCACTGTCATCTCCTTGCTCTGTTTCCACAACACTTGGCTCATTTAGAGAAGGTTCTGGCACAATTAGACATTGTGGCACTGCAGGGGGGCTGTCAGCATTCTCATATTGTTGTACAAGTTCTGGTGTGTCACCAGAGAGACTCAGACCATCAGCCCCTTCTTCGGGCCAGTCACACAGTTCCACTAAACACAGGGAGTCTGCAGCCTCAGACGTGATACTTTGCACTTCACGTTCAGGGAGCATGGGCTCCAAGGACAAAGCTGGGGGGTTAGGCAGTCCAGAAGGCCCAGCTTCATCCCCACAAGTCTGCATAGGATTGCCACGAAACAACTGACTCAGTTCATAGGAGGGATAATAGGCATTACCATAGTCACTTTCATCAGAGGTGGACTGACAGTCACTATCATTCTGGGCCTACTGCGGGGGAAACCTTAAATCTGTAACTACTGGGGTAGATTGAATCTGTCTCTTTTTTGCAGCAGCACAAGTCACCGGCCCAGGGGAGGCAATGTCTGCTGGCTCAGCTTCAATAATAACTTGGACGATAGGCAGCAAGTGGTTATGGTGCATGGTCTTGACAGCTTTGGAGTTATTCTCTGGGCATACCTTGTACACTGGTAGATCATCCAACTTTCCGACTTCTACATGAGGAAGATGGTGCCACCTTTCAGCAATTTTGTGCTTGCCATGTAGTTCCAAATTGTGTAACAACACACAGTCTCTGGGTCGTAGCTCTTGAGCCTTTATTTTCTTATCGTGCCTCTCTTTGTTGGTGAGATTTCTCTTGGCGGCCATTATCTGGGCCATGGTTCAATTGAGCTTTCAGTTTCTCTACATACTGCAGGTAGTTTTTGGCTCGGACCTCATCTGGAGAGACTCCAAAGCAGATATCAACTGGCAGTCGGGCCTCCCTCCCGAACATGAGGCAGTGGGGGAGAACCCAGTAGCATAATTTTTGGTGCAATTGTATGTGTGTACCAAGGTGCTAATCTGCTGGCTCCACTTATGCTTGTCTTTTGGATGGAGGGTGCCCAGCATGTCTAGAAGGGTGCGGTTAAAACATTCTGGTTGAGGGTCCCCCTGCAGGTGATAAGGGGTGGTTCTTGACTTCCGCACCCCCTACAGAGAGAACATTTCTTTGATTAGCCTACTTTCAAAGTCTCTGCCTTGGTCACAGTGGATCCGCTGGGGGGCACCATAGTGGACGAAGAATTTTTCCACTAGCACCTTGGCCATGGTAGAGGCTTTTTGATCTTTAGTTGGAAAAGCTTGTGCATACCATGTGAAATGATCAGTAACCACTAACACATTGCCAATATTCCGTTGATCAGGTTCTAAACACAAAAAATCTATGCAGACCAGTTCCATTGGGGCACCGGTCGTGATATTGACAAGGGAGGCAGCCCTCTGAGGCAGGGCTTTTCTTTGGAGACAATGACTACAGGTCTTTACATGGTGCTCAACATCGGCCCCCATCTTGGGCCAGGAGAATAGAGATCATACCAGGTCGAGAGTCCTGTCAATACCGAGGTGCCCCAATGGGATTGTGGAGGGACCTCAGAACCCAGTGTTTAAAGGCCGTGGGCAGGACCAATTGTTGCTTGTCTACTTGACCGCTATGATCCACTGTCTCTCTATATAACCACTGATTGAGTAACTTCAACCTGGGGCCTTCTTTAAACAATAGGGCAGTTCGTAAGTCAGGGGAACGCAACTTAGACACGTCTTTCCCCGCATGCAGGGCATCAAGTGCAGGTTGAATCATAGGATCTTGGGACTGAGCCCACTGAATACTATCATTGTCAAGTTGAGGTAGTGCACTAATATCTAGAGCAGAGAAATGGCAATAGACAGCCGGTATGCAGGTATCAGGAGGGCCCAAGCAATCTATTAGACAGTCCACTGTGTCCACAGACATCTGTTCATCTCTGTCAAACTTTTGGCACAATGCTCGGATGTCAGGTTTAGACAGCCTGACACAATCACTCTTGGAAGCGGGCCTTCGTGACAGGGTGTCAGCATCAACATGGTTCAGTCCTGGTCTGTATTCCACAGCATAATCATAGGTTGATAAGGCAGAGAGCCACCAGTGCCCAGTGGCATCTAACTTAGCTGAAGTCTGTACATAGGTCAATGGGTTATTGTCAGTCTTCACCAATATCTTTGCCCCATAGAGGTGCTCATGAAACTGATCAACGATGGCCCATTTTATTTTTTTTTTTATAACCTCTTTATTGAGATTTTAGAATTGGTTCCAACATCGACACAGACACACATACAACCCGGGACATCCCCCCAGGCCCGCATCCCAAAACTGGATGCAGAAACTATATACACCCCTCAACTATATACAATCACAGTTACCAATTTTGATCCCCGAACAGTTTACACCATTTCCCCCTAACATAAGTTCTCAACCCATTGTATGTGTTCAGACACCGTCAAGTCCAGATTCTGGCCCGGATTAACAATTCCAGTTACCAACCCAGCCCTAAAGTTTGGATCTTCCGGACCATCTTTGGGTAACTGTGTCCCTAGGAAAGAGAGAGAACCCCATGTGCCCAACCAATCAAGCAAGTCTTTTAAGTTAGATAAGCAAGATTATGAGAGAGATGTAGCTAAGCCTATATAAAACTTGTCTCATATCCATCGTCCAATTCCTTTCACTAATCAACCCCTTAAACTTTGTCTTATAAGAATTTATCCCACCACTCACCCTCAGACAGACAGATCTGAACCCGGGGACTTTTTAATTGCATTGTATAAACTGTCTCTAGGGTCCTCCAGTTTTTTTCATAGACTTTCTTTTTCCCTTCCATTAGCATATGCTGTTTAATTCTCTCCAAGACCTGTATAAGGTCCCACACCCATTGATCGTAACCGTAAGCTATGTCCTCCTTCCAATGCCTTAGGACAAATGCTTTCCTACAGCTGACATAAAAGGGAGACATGATATTTAGCTGGGCCCGCCGAATCCTTCCCAGATCCCCTAATATACATATCTCTGGGCTAATATATTCGAATAGTCCAAACCGGGTCCATTTCTTTGCAATTTGAACCCAGAGTGGCTGAATTCGAGAACACACCCAAAATACGTGCAACAGGTCTCCTGTTCTATGCCACGAAAGCACTGATCTGTCCGTCTGAGTTTTCTGGAACATAGTTTAGGTGTAGTAGATATTTGAGCAAATAAAAATTGCATCGATTATACTGGTATAGGCAAACCTTTCATATGCTTCCAAACTTCTGTCCAATCCGGTTTCAGGGGATAATACCTTCTCCCAATATACTATACTAGACTCAAAGTTTGTACCACATACTCCAACAACACTTTGTAAACTTTGGATAGGGATGCTGTGAAAGGCCCATTTCTTAAGTTTATCCCATGTAAACGCTTCTTTTTCCCCATTTTGTTATCCCAAATAAACTTTGTAGCAAATGAGTAATCTGGATCTTTTTAAAAAAATCCCAATCCCTGACCTGTGCTGGCAGAAACACTCTGTCGGCGACCATAAAATCTGCCACTCTGAAATCCAACAATAATGATGCCCACTGGCCCTTCAAAATACGATTTCCCAGGCAGAAATTAGGGTTCCCCACTATAGGTTGATCTCTTGCCCCCTTCTGAACTCTCCTCTGGGCTGGAGTTAGCCACTCCCACCACGCCTTGACTGATTTGTACAGCAGAGACTGCTTCCCTATACCCGGCAAAGTCTCCGGATCTACATGCAGTAGTGCCCCTGGAAGGAGTTTTGTCTCCCAGGGAAGCTGCTCAATCGCAGCCATGTTGGTGTATATGCCTCATCTCCGGAAGGCAGTCCCATCGCCTTATAGCCAAGTCGCCTGCTACATAATATGATAGTAGATCAGGGAGCTTCATACCACCCATTGAATAGGAAGACGTAAAATATTATGCTTCCTTCTAGGGGGTTTCGAATCCCATAAAAAATCTGAGATGATCCTTTGAATGCTAACTAATCTATCCTTTGGGATAAGATAGGGGGAAAGATAAATCGGGTATAGCAGTCGAGGCAGAAGGTTCATTTTAATAAGTCCCATTCTGGCAGTGAAGTTTAGAGGGAGCCTCCTCCACCTTTCAATATCCTGCTTAATTTTGACCACAATATTCCCAGATTCTCCTCCACCCCATCCTCTGATCTGGCCAAGATCCAAACCATAAGTATTTAATTTTTCTGGGGCCCAATTGAGTTGGAGATGCTCGAAATCTGCCCTATGAGTGTGTATTGTGAGTGGGAGAACTTGGGTTTTAGCCAGGTTTAACTTATAATTGGAAACCCTCGAAAACTTCCCCATAATTCCCAAAGCATTTTGAAAACTAACAGATGGATTACTTAGTGTAATAAGATATCATCTGCAAAGACCGATAATTTGAGCTCTATCCTAGAACATCTATCCCTTATCCTTCACAAGGACCTTAACAGAGGTTCAAGATATATATTAAATAAAATTGGCGATAGGGGACATCCCTGCCTTGTTCCATTTTTAAGAAGAAATTCTTTAGAAAGATATCCATTGCATAAAACTCGGGCAGTAGGGGCTTCATAGAGATTTCTAAGGCCACCTAGAAACTCCCCAGGGAACCCCATCTTTTCCATTGTGAGGAACAAAAATTGGTGGGAAACCCGATCAAACGCCTTCTCGGCATCTAGTGCAATTAAAGCCATAGCAGAATTGGAAACAGCCGCTCTCTCTAAGATATGATGAAGTTTCTTTACGCATCCGGGGCCCCTCCCTGGCATGAACCCAACTTGCTCTTGACTAATCAACAAAGGGCAACTTTCAAACCCTATTAGCTAGTATCTTAGCAAGTATCTTAATATCTTGGTTTATTAAAGCTATGGGCCTGTAATTACCTGGTAGATGCTGAGGTTTGTCTGGTTTTGGAATCAACGTGATATAGGCCTGATACAGTGGAGGGGAAATCCTCCCTTCATGATAGTTGAGAAGAGTTCTTTCAGTAAGGGTATTAACTTCCTGCATGAGCTTTATAAAATTTGGCAGCAGGCCATCAGGCCCTGGTGCCTTCCCATTAGGCAGGTACAATTACCTCCAAAATTTCCTGGTCTGATATTGGGGCAGCCAGGGCCTGGGCCTGATCCGGACCTAAACGAGGCAGAGGTATTTCCTCTAAGAACCCCTTAATTTCTGCCACCGAGCACTCTGCCCCTTCTCGGTATATTGCTGCGTAGTAATCGGCAAAAGCATCTGCCAAACCCTGAGGGTCCGAGATAAACTCATCTCCAAACAACTTCACTGCGACGATCGTCCTCTCCGCCTCCCTCTCCTTGATCCTATGGGCCAATATCCGACCTGGCATGTCCTCCTGCACCAAATATTTGGCATTCAGTCTCCCTAGCCAACAGTCTACCTGATAATTTAGTATTCCCTTAAATTCCTCTTTTAATTCTCTTAACTCCCTGTCTATGTCTTCGGAAGAGCCTTCTAGCGGCGACAGTGAATTAATGACCCCCAGTATGAACTCCTCCCGGGCCCTATTCAGTTTGTTTCACCTAGCAGTATATTCCTGAACCCATCCCCTATACAACACCTTACAAATGGGCCAGGCTAAATTCCTATCATCAAGAGTTGGGATTTGAGTCTGGATAATTTCCTTGAGTTTACCCTCCATTTTGGCTATTATCCTGTCCAGCATTAACACCCCTTCATCCAAATGCCAACGAACTGGCTTGAGGGGATATTATCAATCCGCCATAACAACTGTATTGGGGAATGATCAGAAAGGATCCTCTCAACAGAATGCATACTTATGACCCCCCTTAAAACTTCCCTGTTAACTAAAAAGAAATCGATCCTAGTGTAGGTCTTATGTGCTCCTGAGTAAAAGGTCATCTCAGTTTCTCCTTTTCTATAGATCCGGTATGGATCAACCATTGCAGTAACCTCCAGGAATCTATGTAATGCCGCTTGGTGGGGACTAAGTGCTTTATTGGAAGGGGACTCCTATCCACCCTATTGTCAAAGCAAATATTCCAGTCACCTGCCAATATAATGGAGCCCTGCGGGAGAGTAGCAATATCTGCCTCCAAGGAGGCAAAGAATTCTGTTTTAGCCGGAGTGGGTCCATAAATTGAAGCACACACCAGTGGGCGTCCCAAATACAAACCCATCATATATATTCCCCTACCATCCTCTCTCGACCGAGAACCATCAATTACATATGGGCATCCCTTCCTAATTAACAGTGCCACCCCACCAGAGGCTTTCGCATTTCCAGTTCCAATTACCTTACCAACCCATCCCTTCTCAAGCAGATGTAGCTCCTCAGTCAATAAGTGGGTTTCCTGAAGTGCAGCTATATGAACCCCCATCTGGTTAATATATCTGAGGATGACCAATCTTTCCTCCTCCCCTGAGACCTTTCACATTCCAAGAAAGAATTCTAGTGACCCCATCTACCACATCCACGCCTCTAACCCTCCCTCTCTTACTATTAACTTCCTTTAAAACACATGTCCTGGGTTCTCTCTCTTTCCTACCCTCCCCATAATCCGCCTCCATACTACCCCCGATCCTCCGATCGCCCTCCTATATCAATCCGGAACGTGAATGAACCCACTCGTAAGATGCCTCCATTCGGCCACGATGGCCCATTTTAGGGCAAGGAACTCTAGCTTGTGCACAGGATAGTTTCGCTCTGATGGGGTCAAACTCCTGCTGGCGAAATAGACTGGTCTCAAACCATCCTCATGGTCTTGATACAGCACAGCTCCTAGGCCCTGCAGACTAGCATCTGTATGCAGCACATAGGGCTTGGTAGGGTCAGCATAGATGAGGATGGGGGCATGGGTGAGCTGGTATATGAATTCATGGAAGGCTGCTTCACATTCGGGTGTCCAGGGGCCCAAAAGGTTCACCTGTGCAGAAGTACACTTTCTGTGGTTCTTTGACAGACCCTTTCTTGTATTTATGGTTGGTAGGGGGAGTAACCCTGGGTAAGATTCAGGAGTGGGCGAATCATCTTTGAATAGTCTTTTATGAACCTGCGGTAGTAGCCACAGAACCCCAGAAAACGTTGTAGTTCTTTCAAGTTATGGGGCTGGGGCCAAGTAGTCAGTGACTCAACCTTACTGAGATCGGTCTCTATTCCTTCTGCAGATACTATGTGCCCCACATTCTTCACGGAAGTTTGAAAAAACTGGCACTTGTCGATGGACAGCTTGAGGCTGAATTCTTCCAATCAGTCCAGCACTTTAAACAGTTGGGTCTCATGCTTCTGTAATGTGTGTCCGAACACAGTGACATCATCTAGGTACACTAGACATTCCAGCAAGTTCATATCTCCCACTGCATGTTCCATCAGTCGCCGAAAGGTGGCCGGGGCACCCGAAATCCCTTGTGGCATTCTCAGGAATTTGTAGAACCCCAAAGGACAGATGAAGGCTATTTTCTCACAGTCCTCCGGGGCCATCAGAATCTGGTCATATCCGCTGCGAAGATCCAATACCGAGAACCATTTGCTCCCGTTCAAGCAGTCCAGGGCATCTTGTATATGGGGCATGATGTACTGATCTGGGATGGTCCGCTGGTTCAGGGTTCGATAATCAACACACATCCTCATGGACCCATTCTTCTTACGCACAACCACAATGGGAGAGGCATATGGGCTCCTTGATTCTTGTATAATGCCAGCAGCAAACATTTTCTGCAGGTGCCTGCTAACATCATCTGTGTCCGCTGGGGTGAGGCGTCGGGATATCTCTTGAAATGGCCGGTCATCATGCAGGCGTATATGATGCTCTGCACCCTGGACACACCCCATGTCTCATTCTTTTAACGAAAACACTTGGTCTCTCTGGGCAAGTTTCTTTCTAGTTCTAGCCTTCCATTCAGCTGGCAATTGGGAATTACCAAAGTCGAGTAAGTTCGGGGTCACTCTTTCCTTTTCACCAGAGTACTTGTTGCTGGGTAATACAGCAGTGTCTGTGCAGTGTACTGTAGCTAGGGTGCACCCTCTGTTCAACCGACCTGATCTGACACATTCCGAATCTGGATCATCACTCGTTGTGCATAGGCATGGGCATGGGCAGGCAAAATGCTGGGTTTAACCAATAATCCCTCTGGCAGCTTTCCATCACCCGGTGCATCCAACATTAATATTTTATTTTTCACTTCCTTTCTAATGCAAACCTCTCCCTGAATGGTGTACTGAGCATTGGGAGGGAGTACCAGAGAATCAGGATCTTTCTTCCACAGTATCCCCACCGGCTCATCTCCGTCGACTTCAGTAATCCGTTTTTGCAGATCATAGGCTCTCTTTATCAGGGCTGGGATTCTCAGTGCCCACCCACTCTGTTTCCCTTGTTTTTCATGACACAACTGCGCTAGTCTTTCAAACATGTGAGCGTTGGTTCCAATGAGCAAGGGAATCCCATCATACAATCCTGTAGGAGGGCACACCAGGGCTACTGTCTCTACTTGTTCATCTACAGCAGTTACAGTCACAAGGAAAGACAACCAGAGCTGGACATATCCTAGGTAGGGATAAGACTTGTCACTCAGGCCCCACACATGCAAACCTTCCAGAGACTGTAGTGGCACATCAGATAAGTGTTTTTCATACCAGTCCTGGAATACAATGGTCACTTGCAACCCGCTATCGAGCACAGCCTGAGCATGGATACGATTAACAGTCACAGAAGTCTCCATCGAAGGGCCCACTATTCTGGACCAGCCTGGAGAGACAGTAGCAGAGGCCTGGACAGATGATTTTGCCACAAAGAAATTTGAGGTAGAATTTCTCAGTCCTGCTCTGCAGTCATTTCCGGCACTCCTTGGCCATGGTCTCACTTTCTGAAGCTCCCCCTTGAAGTCGGTATACAATTTTATCTAGGTCTTTTGGGAACCAGCATTCTGTCTTCATGTGCTCATCCTTTCCACAATTATGGCAAAATATGCTTTCTGGGGTCTGGTGTGGCTGAGACATCACATTGGGAGCTGAGGTGGGGGGTACTACCAACAAAAATCCTTGGTTCTACCTCTGCGGTGTGGCAAGCATTTGGAGAAATCTTGTCAGTTCTCTCACTTCCATAGTCAAGACATCAATTTTTGAGCTGCTGTCAGCAGGAGATGCCTGGGTGTACACCCCCAACCCCATTGCAGATGCAGTTGGATAAGGATCGGGGCCTGTACTCGCAGGAGCGGGCTTTATAAAGAGACTGTTTTTTTGTTTCTCTGAACTCCCTCAGCAGTTCATCCCACTGCAGAGCATCCGTAGCAGTCCCTCTCTAGCTGGGCCCCTGGGGCTGACATTTAGTTCTCGGATTCCGTCATGTGATTGCGGTGATTCCAGGCCATCAGTGACTGACCCCATGCCTGGAGCAGGGGTTGCAGCAGCTACGACAGTGCAGGGCTCTGAAAAGCCTTCCTCCTCCTCCTCAACTTCCCATACCACCTTCATCAACACATGGAAGGGCAATGGACCAGATTTCCTTTGATGCAGTTGCAATTTGAGCAACACCCAGCTGGAGTGCCGGGCAGAGCAGAGTATATTATCCAGTCTTACCCAGTTCACTTCACTAGAGGCACAGCCTCCCTTCTGAAAAATGGTTTGTAGGATTCCTTCTAATCGATCCATGTAGGCAGATAACAATTCCCCCGGCTGTTGTCTAATATCTTTAAGTTTCCATTTCAAGGCCTCAACACTAGTGGTGCCCCCAAACACATTTTCAAGGGCGACTATGTACTCTTGGGCTTTGGTGTCAGGGTCAGAGATCCTCAGGGAGCAAAAAGTACGTAGGGCGTATCCCTGGTGGCTTTCCCCCAGGCGGGCCCTTTTTTCGGCCTCTGCCAGTCTTGTACCGCAACAGTAGTAGAGTCTATCCAGGTCGACTTCCCCATTAGGAGTAGGGCGGATGCCAGAGAATACCTTGAGCTTGCGGTAAGGGCCATGACTACTTGCTGGCTCAGAGGCAGGTACAGAAGTTGATGAAAGAACAGGTGCTGGGGTGGGTGTGGACAGTGGGGAGGTGACACTCCCGGGTGGCAGGAATAATTTTTTTAACTCCTCCACAGTTTTGCCCTCCTCCAGTAACAACTTGGCAAACTTCTCCTCAAAAGACTTAGATAACGGTGGGGGCTCATCCTCTAAGGGATCCTTGCTATCTTTGGTTATCACCTTCCAGGTGGCTGGGAACCCTTCTGGAGTGATAGTCTGGGGCACTTTTGAACTGTCCAGGGGGTTGCTACACTCCACCAAGGCCATGAGAGTTTGGGCAGTTAAATCAGCCTGTCGACCCACCACTACAGCTTTTTTCAAACATTCAACTTTAGAAAGTGCCCCTACAACACTGTCCTTACTAATGCCCATAGGTATATCCAGTATTAGCAAAGCATTATGGGGGTCAATCTCTTGCCCTGTACACCACCCCACCAACTGGTGCACAGCCACTTCTGTTGGGTTAACCATTTATGTTTGACAATAATTTGTAATTTTGGCCACTAGAAGACACAAAATCCCAGCGGTGAGCCTCCAAGATGTAACCCCTAGGTGGTGCTATCCCAAGGGCTACTACCCCTGCCTGCTTGGCTAGTAGCAGGTTAAGGGGCCTGGGTAATGAAACAGGTGCCTCTACCCGGAGGTCAGGGTTGTTAGTGGGCAAGCTAACCTGGGCACAGCCCTCTGGAACACTGTAACCCCCCTCTTTCCCTTCTAGTGGCCTGAACAATATACAATAATTACTTTCACAATGACCCTTATTCTCCAGGCAATTACCTACACTGTTTGCACTTACCACCAGGGCTGGTTCCTCTAGTTTGACCCTGGGGACCCCCTGTAAAGCAAGGTTAAGCATAGCAAATAGCAACAGTACAATACTTTTGACACAAACTGGAACCACAGGCAGATTAAATGCAAACAAAGTTAAATCTGATTTATTCAGGGGGCTTGAACAAGGGAGGGGCATAATCGGGTTGATTTGCTTAAAAGCTGTTTTAATCAGACAGTTATGCATGCAGTTCATAGTCCCTACATAGTCACACACTCTGGGCACCCAGGTAGGAAAACGGTGGGCTAGCCAGGAACGTTGCAGCTGGTTTGGGTTCTGTGATGGAAGAAAGCAACATGCACAACACACACTATTTGTAATCCGGAGCAGGAGGGCTCAGTTCGTGAAAGAACAGGCAACAAGACAATCAGCTGACAACACTTTTAGATTTAGCTGTTGTTGCAGGGAGCTACCCTGATGTTTACTCATGATACCCAATACAGGACACAGGCAGGACGAAATCGAGACAGCAGGTTGTTGAACTGGAGTGCCAGGAGAAGCAGGGCCCACACGAATCACCGAGGCATCGTTCCTGTTCAAAGTGTGAGCGGGGAGCTGATCTTCAGGCAGGTCTCTCGTTGATGACTTTCTCTGTGCAGCGGGTAGTCTGGCTGGGGCAGTGTGGCAAAGCCCAGGCCCAATGAAGATGAATACGCATTCAGTCCGTGGGAGCTGGATGCAGCCTCCAGCAAGCAGAACACAGTTCAACACACAGTGGGGAACCAAATCACGACCCAGTAACAGCACACAGCACATTTACATGTAGGAAATTCTACTGTGCCAGGCAGATTGCTATCTGGTAGCAATTACAGAGTCTCTGCACAAACCAGGAGTTCAAAGGTGGCTGGAAATCCTGACATGCAGATTGCATTCAGCAAATCTTTGGTCTTCTTCAGGTTAAAGCCTGGTCACAGTTCTGTGGCTTAAATTGTACTCACAATTTGGGATTCAGTCCGAATAAACTCTGTTCTCCCTTTCAGGGACAGCAGGCAGACAGGCAGGCCAAAACTCAGCCCTTTCACTGCTCTCCCACGTGAATCCACACAGGATTGCTGCTCAACTATCTCAAGTTGTTACTGCTTTCACTTCCCAACTCAAACTGAAACTAGCTGCAAGCAGCCTGGGAATTGGCTGATTCTTCTGTCAGTCACAACAATACTCCCCCTCCAGGTCTGTCTTGGCACTAAAATGCAAAAAACTACAGTTCCTACAGAATTTTGCTCCCACAAAGCCCCTGAGGAGAGGCTCCATTTTAGAGTCCCCAAAGGTACTGATTGGCCCATTTCAGCAGTCCAGGACCAAGATGATGGAAACAAACAGAACTGTCCATGCTGCAAAGAAGGCAGGTTAGAACAAACTCCAATATCATTACCACTCTAACAAATGATCAGCAAACAAGCACGTCTTCCAACAGAGCTCCCTCTCAGATTAATTATAACTGCAATCCAGGCAGCTCTTAAAGTGACAGTACACAGAGGCTACACAGGCACTCTCTGGCAATACATTAAAACTGCTAAAATGCAGGACACCAGCCTGGCAGTGAGCATTTAGGCAAGCTCAAGGAAGACTTTTCGGGAACCCCCATTTGTAGAAGGGTTACATTACAGTATAAATCTAGAGAACCCATATGCCTACACTGCCACAGCAGACTGGACCCATTACTTATGACCTGCACTCAGTAATTTCCAAGCCCATAAAAAAGGCTTATGTGGTCCACAAAACATGGATTTGAGAATATCATATAAGCAGTCATCTTCCTGCCCCCTGCAGAAAATGTACAAATGAATTGGCTAAGCTAGTAACACTCAAGTAATTGCAATAGCAACCCCCACTGTAATAGATTAAACTTTCCATACCAGATAACCTAGTAAAAATGAGGCATAGCCTCCAGTCCAGACACCAGCATACCCGGAAGAGAAATATCAGGAAGTCCCAAATGTCCCACTGCACAAAATGGTGTCTGGCAGAGTGAAACTGCAACACTTGCAAAAAGGGAGGGGTGTTACTATAGAGTGTGGCCACGTGGCTGGCACCATCTTAAAAGCTGCAACATAAGAAACTCATAGTGGCTCTGCCTGAACAGATTATCTCTTTAAACATCACAAGAGCTAGGACAGACATAAAGCCAGACTGAAAATAGGAGCATATAGCTGGCCTGCGAAAGTGACACTGAACCATTCACCATAACCTCTCCAGCTCACCCCAGTCAGTCCCAGCTTACAGTCAATGTCCATTTGGTTGGATTCAATCTGAATCTGTGCCATCTGCAAAATCCAGCATATCAAAGTTACCAGCCTCCAGGGGATCCTCAAATAAGTACAGTTTCCCAGAATATATTATTTTGAGCTTGGTTAGGTACTGAAGTGTGTAGGAAACCCTAATTGTCTGCAGAGTAGACTTCAGTGGGTCATACGCTGTTCTTCTTGCACAAATTGCAAAACTTCATCCAGCTAGATTGAAATCTGGTTCCCATTTTCAGCACTCAGAGGGCCTGTGTAGGATGCTGCCTCCAACACTTTGTCCCGTACATGTATCCCGGACAACATGATCAAAAGGATGCAGAATGTCTCCACATATGCAGCTCACTTTTGTGGTATGGATCAATAAGCTTGGCCAGCTCTGATTGCATGACATCTCCCAGCCATGAACTGGCAAATCTGACAGAATCGTTGCATTCTAGCGATTCTGATAGCCCCAGGATCTTCAGATTAGATGCCCATCTACGGTTTTCCAGAGCCTCGAGTCTATAACATAGGGCTCTGTTATCTTGAAACAGTCCCATTGTTGCAGCCACAGCCCTCAGTGCTGTTCCTGCCACCTCCATAGCTTTTTCCAGCATGGCTGAAGATTGCATTTCGCAGAGTATGAGCCATGACTGAAAAACTCCAGCTTTTTGGCCCAATGCAGCAATCCTCAAATCAATGGCTTGTATGGTTTGCAGCACGTTTTGGAGGGTTGTTTCAGGTTCCCCTGGTTCCACTGCAGCAGACGCTTCGAACTACCACCCGACCTCTCTGCCAGCCACTGTCTCCCGTATCTTTCTTTGAGTTTTCCATGGCTGGACCACTTTAAACTGGCCTACAGCATACACTGACATCACAAAATGTAATCCGGTAATTTTTGGATGTTTCAAGTTAGAAATAAGTGTATAAAAATAAGACAATAGGAAAGGCTTTGCAGGAGATAAGGGAAAACACGTGTTGCCTCAATGGCTGCTGGCTCTGCCCCACCTCCACAAACACTATTTTTTATTCTATAGTTCATTTTCACAGGATGACCCAACTGAGATGCAACACCTCTTTCTCAGACATGACCAATTTCTACCTCCCATTTACTTGTTTTATTATATTTTATTGTTTTAAAATAAAAACAATGCCATACAATCATCTCATGTCAGATATCACATTAATGCTTTTCGGATACATCCAATGTATTAGTTTACTTAATCTAGACATTCTGGATTTCGGATGTGGGAGTATTCCTTAAAAACAAATGTCCAAAAACATCCAAGATAAACTGCATCCCACAAGACTTTGAGTAGTCATTTCAATAATATAGAAAGGTATCCCAAACATTTTCTACCAACAGCCTGTGTTGTTATGACCCTCTTCCACAAATGTAATTCCACAACAGTTTAGCAATCAGCCTTGTAGCTCCTAGATCAATTGCAAGATAACATCAAGTATCAATAGCTTGAACAGAATTATTCAGTAAAAAGTAATGTTAATTGTCACTTTCTCCCTGTAGCAGCACATGGCTGCCACCATGTTAAATGAGAATAATCTACTTTGTACAAGTAGCTACTCATGATTTACAATTTCCATCAGTAACTTAGAACAACAAACTTTTTAGAACAAATATTACCCTTTTTGAAAACTTTTACATGGTTTGACTTATGTTCATTTGAACTATTTTTCAGTAGGACCATAAGAAATCTAATCTGGATTAAGCTAAAATTAACTATAATTTCGTTTATTTACAGTATTTATCTCTCTAGCTGGTCTTACTTTTATATAATTGCAGTCCCCTTTGTTTATTAGGCTTCAAATTCAAGTGTCTTCCCCTGAATCCGAGGAATCCGATAGTTTGTTGCGGTCAAATTCCCTGGTCAGGGATTCAGCTTTTTTGCCAGCTTCTTTGGGGTCCGTGTATTGATAAGTATGACCCCCATAATGGACCCTCAATCTGGCTGGTGTAAGAAGGGAGTGGACCACTCCTAAGCTCCGTAAATTTGCCCTCGCACCGTCGAATTTCTTCTTCTGGGCCCTGGATGCACAGGACAAATCTGAAAAGAAGTGTAGAGTAACTCCTTGGAAATTGAGCTGTGTGGCTTCTCTTGTAACCTTCACTGTGAGGCCCTCGCGGACCTAAATTGGCCCACCTTACGGCACAAGTTGGCCTACTCCTGTGCTTGTCTGGGCTTTAAATTCACCTCCTTCAGCCCTCCTCCACACCTGCGTGGGCTGCTCACTCCAAAATTCCAGCGCCGAACCTTGCGATCCTCAGCAAGTCGTCCCCTTGACATCCCCCGTGTTTGCACCAACCAAGGCAAGCGCTCCTTCCATAGAATGCCCTCCCAGCAAGTCTGGTTGACAAGCCTACTCTCCTAGGTTGTAAGTCAGGCCTCAAAGTGTATCTTCTGGAACTTAGTCTCTGTGGTTATATTCGCTAGCCCCCTGCCCGGGCCTACTGCCATGCTATCACCAGCTTAATCACGCCTACTTACCCCGTGAATCTCTTATGGAAAATTGTTAAATGTACTGTGCGCCTGTCTTAATACTTGTGAGCCTTGTGATACCTGCTGTCTCCGTGCTAAACATTTGATACCTACTCCCCAGTATGTATCAGCTGAATTTACTGTATATTGATACCTATGTATGTATTTACTGTAACTAATTCCGGGTCCCCCTGAAAAAGGGATCTCTGGTCTCAGTGAGCTTACCCGGTTACCAAAATCGAAATAAATAAATAAATAAGATGATGTCTCTCATTACTGGACTGGATGTGATCAGCAGGGTCGCCCGAGATAAATCCTTGTTTGCCACAAGCGATCTCGTGAACACCCGATAAGCTTTTATCAAGTTCTCTGCTAAAGGCACCGGGTCCAGATTTAATGCATTTGGCATCCACTCCTTTAGGAAATACAGCAAATTGTCTCCCTCGACATTTTCTGGCAACCCAACAATACGTATGTTAGAGGCCCTCTGAGAATTCTTGAGGGCCTCCAGTCTACATCTGAGTTGAACGTTTTCTTGGGTAAGCTTACCTGTCGCCGTCATGGAAGCTGCTGCAATTTTTACATCTTGCTCTGCAAACTTTGTTAGGAGAGATTAAAGCTTGCCATCTATGGCCAACATCGATTTCTGCAGTGCCTGCCATGAGGGTTCAGTCTCTGCATCCGCCTGTTTTGTTGCCACCAGTGCTGAAGTTGATTCTACCCGTGAATTCTTCGGTCCAGCTGTGGGAGCTTTTCCCATTTGACCCATACTTCAAAAAAGGTATTGTTTTGTTCAGTTAGATATCAGGAATTGCAGTCTGTCGAATAAATACCACTTTTCTGTCGATTAATGTGTATTTTTATATTCTTTGTGCAGTTAATCAGAGAGCCACTGCTAAGTGCGTCTCATCAGTGGGCTGCTCCACAGCACCCCCCACCCCGTAAATATATTTTTATTAACAAACTTTTTGGGCAGGCATACATACATACATTACATAAGACTGCACAGGTGTACAAGTGTCAGCATGAAAATGTCAGACGAGAGGCAAACAGAAGATACATACCAAAAAAAGACTCATGGACCAGACGACCTGGGTTCACATTCCAAGCCTGGCACATCTGGGGCTTGACTGGCGAGGCAAGATTCAAGCATCTCTTGGTTGCCTCCTGCCTTGGGGAGGGAGGGCACCTCCTTTCTTTTTTTTTTAAATTTCATCTTTATTATTCCTTTAGTATACACAGTCAACACATCAATTAATTCATAGCATCCATCTTTACAGATAACTGCGGGATCAAGTCCTTAGAGTATTAATAGTTCAAATAATAAACTTGTATTTATAGCTTACAATTAGTATCTTAGCTTAATTATTTAAATATAATATAACTTCACAGTTTAGACATGTAATTGCTATTACTTAATGAACAAGTGGATATACAGAGCCACTAAATAAGTCCTTGTTCTTATAGTTAAATTATGCATTTTACATGCACACTCATGCCTAAGATTAGAGCAGATCATATTAACCCTTTAGTGAGTATGGTGTTAACCTGGGGTGGGGGACATCCTATATATAGGTTCGACAGCGTCCAAGCCCAACACAATGGGGAGAAAGCAAGACGGGTGAAGGTGTGAGACGGGGAGAGGGAAGTTGTAGTTGGAGGGGGAGGTTTGCAGTCTGCACCTGGGGTCTCAGAGTGGGTCCCAAAGTCTCAACCAACAGGGAAGTCCTCCAGCTCAGCAGCCCAACCTAGGGGACAAGGTGTCATCCTGTAGCATATAGTATAACTGCCACCGACCACCTGGAGTTGAATTGGTCTTCCCGGTCATTTAGTCTATGGGTTATACGTTCCATATAGTAAATCTGCTTGGTAATCTGCCACCAGTCTTGTACGCTTGGGATTTTTGTAGTTAGCCATAATTTTGTGGTGGCCTTCTTGGCTGCCGTTAGAAGAAGGAAGAGGAGGTATCTAATAGTTGGATGCCTCAGCTCTCTCGGGATCAGCAGTAAAAGGTACATCTTACCAGTTAGTTGAAGCTGTGAGCCGAAGAGTTCCTGCAGATTAGTTTGGAGGGCTAATATAAAGGGCTGAAGTTTGGGGCATGCCCACATTATGTGTGTGTGAGTGGCTCTGACCTCCCCGCATTGGCGCCAGCAGGCTGCAGACCTGGTTCGAGCGTAGTGGCTGGTAATTATAGGTGTCCTAAAGTATCTAATAAGGACCTTCCATGCATATTCACGCCACTGGTGAGAACTAGTTACTTTAGCAACATATTGGCATGCTATCCGCCACTCTTCCTGGGAGACGGGCACTCCAGCCCGCTTGCCATAAAAGTCTAATGCTGTCCGTAGTGGTTACCCATATGATTTCTGGGAGCGGTAATACTCTGTAATTAAGTGTCTTTGCTTATGGGAATTATTTAATCGGATCTGTTGGTTAATCAGGGGTGGTATCTGTGCGGGGTTCCGTACAGAGGCTGGCAGGGATTCATAGTAATGGCGAAGCTGTAGAAACCTATAGAAGTCCCTACGCGGTACGCCATATAGGGATTGAATTTCAGTGAAGGATCGCAGGCTCCCTAGTGCTATAATCTGTGGAAGATATATGAGTCCCAGTGTTTCCCAGGTAAAAAAACCCTGATCCAGTCTGTTAGGGGTGAACTGGTCTAAGTTTGCTATTGGACATATAAAAGATAGAAAGGGTTCTAAGTGCTGCTAGCTCCTAATATATCTCCATGAATTTAGGTAGTGAATTATCCATGGGTTTGTAAGGTCTGAGGGAGGTATCACTTCACGCTGTCGGTATATAACTCTGAAATACTCCTATTGCTGATAACTGACCTTTCAATTTCCGCCCAGTGTGGAGTAACTATACCGTTTTGCCTTGCCATCAGGTGTGATAGCATTGCGGCGTTATGATATATCCGGAGGTCAGGTAACGCAAGTCCCCCTTCGGATCTAGGAAGAGTGAGTAATTTGAAATGAACCCTGGGTCTCTGCCCCGCCCAGATGAACCTAGAGATAAGGCGATTCCATAACTGGAACGTCCTATCTGTAAGAGGAATAGGGATGTTTTGAAATAAAAAGAGGGCTCTGGGGAGAACTACCATTCTAATTAGTTCTATTCTTCTAGTGAGGCTCAAGGGTAGAATGCTCCAAGCAGCCAGGTCTGTTTTAAGTTGGGAGGTAAAGGGTATATAATTATTTTTATAATACTCTGTGGAGGATCGAGAAAGTTGGACTCCCAGGTATTTTAATTTAGACAGGGTCCAATTACAGGGGAACAACCCCTGCACAGTAGGAGACGGGAGTAGTGAAATGTAAGGATCTCAGTTTTGGAGAGGTTCAGCTTATAGCCAGACACCTGCCCAAATTCATCTAAAAGTTGTGCTGTGGCTGGGCGATTTCTCCGGTTCTGGAGATACAGCAACACATCGTCCGCGATATAGGGCTACACGGTGTTCTACCCCCAGCATAATTCCAGCAAGGCTTTCAGACCTTAATGCACTGTGCAAGAGGTTCTATAAATAGAGCAAATAAAAGCGGAGAGAGAGGACAGCCTCGCTGGTTCCTCTTCCTAGCCGGAAATACTCAGAATGATGCCCATTGATTTTAACGCATGCTTGGGGAGTATAGATGTTCTGTATCACCTTAAGTAAGGCTGGAAGGATTCCGATTTTATCTAGGACTTGGTATAAAAAAGGCCATGCCACCCTATCAAACGCCTTTTCAGCGTCAAGGCTGATTAATACTGAGGGTGTGCTGGAGGATTGCATCTCATGAGATAGGTGCAGGGTGCGCTTGATATTATCCGTGGTAGTGCGGGTCATTACAAAACCCGTCTGGTCCCTGTCTATGAGCTGAGGAAGAAGTGCATCTAAGCGATGGGCCAGGATAGACATAAATAGCTTGTAGTCGGCATTTAATACCGAAATTGGTCTATAGGAACTACAAAGTTGGGGGGATTTCCCCACTTTAGGGATAACTGAAATGGTTGCGTATGACCAGGAGGGCGGGGGGGAATCACCTTCCAGGAGTGAGTTAAAAGTCCCAAGAGTTTATAGAAAACCTGGGTTGAAGATTTTATAAAACTCTATTCCATAGCCGCCTGGGCCTGGGGCCTTTAAAGATTTAGCTCTGATTAAGGCAGCTGACAGTTCCATACCTGTAATTGGACTAGTAAGGGCCTCCTTTGCTGATCTGCTAGCGCATTGTGATGGCGTGAGATATTGTTTTATTTGTTGATCTTCCGGTTTTTTCGGGTGTATAATGTAGAGTAATAGGAGGTGAATGCCCGTGATATCATACAGCTTGGTTAGCAGCTGACCGTATGAGGATGTCTAATGGTGGATATAACTGAAGATTTCTTCATGCGTCGAATTTGGTAGGCTAATAGCCGTGTTGCTCTAGGGCCCACTTCATAATATCTTTGCCTCAGAAACGTCAGAGCAATCTCTGTTTGTTGTAATACTAAGTGGTCAAGATCCGATTTTGTTTGCTGCAATTGGGGAAGAACTGAAGTATCTCCTTGTTTGTGGGCCATTTGCAGAAAGTGTAGTGTGTCCTCTAGGATAACCCTTTGCTCTCTTCTTTGCTTACTTAAGTTCGCTGTGTACTGGATTATATGCCCTCGAAGGACAGATTTCACTGTATCCCAGTGAATTGCAGGAGACGACTTCTCTGGGGGGTTGTTCCTAACTATTTCTTCAAATTTATCTACCAGGAATTCTGAACTGCTTAGAACGCAAATAATAGGGGTTGAGCTCCATCTAGTATTTTTAACTCTGTAGCCCCACGTCCCAAGTAGTGACTAGGGGCATGATCGATAGGACTATATCGCCTATTCTTGTGCCTTGGAGAAGATTTAGGTGTTCGATTTGGGTATAGGTTTGGTCAATATAGAGTAGGTAACGTGTACCGAGGAGTAGTAAGTATAATTACGGGCTCGAGGATGTGTGCGCCAGACATCGCACCAGCCTACTTCTTGTATAAACCTCCTAAAAAACCTCTGGCTAGGTGTTTGCCTGGGAGGATGCGAGTTGGATGAGTCCAGGACCACGTCAGGGAGGAGATTAAAGTCCCCTGCAAGAAGGAGTGTTCCCTTGGTCATCTGAACTATCCTGTCTAAAAGCATCTTTAATTGGGGGTTGGTAGTCCCGTGGGGAAATATGCATTCGCCAGGGTTACCTGGATGGCTCCCATCGTGCCTTGCACGATAACAAGTCTACCCTCAGGGTCAGCCCACTGTCTTCCCAGGTCAAAGTGGGTATAGGAGGGGACTATGATCGCTACTCCTCTGCGCCTACCCGAGCCGCTGGATGAGTAAAACACCTCCACCCGCTTAGCTGTGCCAATTTAGCATGTTCTTTAGGTTCAGGTGGGTTTTGCAGATAGATCAAATCTGCTCTGCTTTTCTTCAGGTACATTAGAACCCTGGATCTCTTTAACCGGGAGGTCAGGCCATTGATGTTATGGGAAAGGAGTTTCAAGTGTGAAGAGGTCATGGGATTTGCTGGGATAGGACGCTGCCCAGGAGTCCCCCCCCTCCCCTGGGACAATCAAAAGGTCTCGAAAACCCTTAGTCTGTATTCGTCTTGATCCATTTACATAAAGATGTTCGACTGTGTTAATAAAACAACAATGCTTTGGGCTCCTATACGGTTGTATCTCTACACAAATTTCTAAAGAAAGGATAACTAGCAGCAAAGAACTTACAACTATAAACATATAAAACCTAACATCTAACATTTTCCAGCAGGCGGCCAACTGGGCCCCTCCATTGGAAAAACAGTAACTGGTGCTTCCATGGATTAGGGTCATGTCCAGACCCTTAAGCTCCTCCAGGGAGGAATCTTCCCACATCGGGGGTCCTCCTGACACTAATAGTGTCAATTAAAAAAAAAAGGGTGAGGGGAATCAAAGGAAGGGCAGAGAAAATAAATTCTACGGAAGAGGAATAGGAGGGGTGATAAATAGGACGTCATAGGCCAAGGCAGTGATCCGCCATTAGAAAAGGGTTGGTCTTGGGCAAGAGACAATGTAATGGTTGCTGTCCAGTACAGGGGAGGCCCAGGTAGCCAGCACCACCAAGATCTCGGCTTAACATTTTGACCAAAGTAAGAGCCTAACCCCTCTACTTTTAGGGCTTTGCTAAGTCTAGTCAGCCCCCCGCCAGCCAGGAGGGCGAGAGCAATCTGACCCTCCGAGATGGTCCTCATAACATAAAAGCGGGACAGTCCCGCTTAGCAAGAAAAGAAAAAAAAAAAGGAAAGAAAAGACCTAGGCGGGGGCCAATCCAGAGAGCGAGCTGGGAAACCCACCTCCGTACAGCCCGACAAATCAGCATCTGCCTCGAGGGGTTCAAGACTGCCTAGTGCTCAGTGGGGGAAAGAGTGGTCATCAGCCCCCATTATCACTTCCCTAATGAGGGTCCGTAACTCCGCTCGAGTGAGCGAGCCCACAATACAGCAGGACCACTTGCCACAAGATAAGTCCAGCAGCCAGGCAATTGCGATATAGTCATCAGTGCATCCCCCCAGACATGGCACCGCAACCCTGCAATCCCTTGATCGGCACCCATCACAACTCACCAGGCATGTGTGTCTCATCACAGCCCGGTAAAATCAGAGAAGCAGGCCCAAGCGCCAGGGAACCAACACGTAGTGCGGCCTCGCTCCCATGGACTAGACTGAGGCCCACGCCCCAGCTCTATCAAGCAGGCCGTCACCATGGATGTGCCAGGGCTATACGACACAGTCCAGCCCAGAGCGTGGAGGGCAGAGGGCTCCTGTTACCTTAGCCGATCTCCTGATAAAGCAGCAATCTCGAGGGGGGTAGCGGATGGGCCCCAGAAACAGGGAGAAGATCCAACGGGAGTCCCCGTGTCCGGGTAATCCGAATGACCGGAAGGTGAGGGTCGGCAGAGCATTACTCCACCTCCACCATAGCTCACCGGGCGGAGACCCTGCTCGCCAGCGCATCTATGCTGGTCTTTATTTCACGCCCCCCAACCACACAGCCCGAAACCCAAACTACAGGCAATTCAAAACCTAAAATATTTATAAACGAGTCATCAGGCACATAAGTAATACTTGCTATTCGGACAGTCCAGATTAGTTCATGGGGAATCGCTTGTGGTCCGCCTCTGGGTCCTGGCCAGAGTGTTTTGCCTTCAATCTGCTAAGCTCATCCTGTGCAACCCCGAGTCCTGGTCAGCGACCCCCACCACCTCCACGCTGGCCCTCCTTCCACATTTTCTGGGAGATTCTCGC
The DNA here is from genome assembly GCA_016271365.2 of Neoceratodus forsteri. Classification (NCBI taxonomy): domain Eukaryota; kingdom Metazoa; phylum Chordata; order Ceratodontiformes; family Ceratodontidae; genus Neoceratodus; species Neoceratodus forsteri. Next base: position 261,881,668 of record CM057451.1, on the reverse strand, counting down.
CATAATCGAGGAACCAGCCGCCTCGGCCCTGGGTCTCTGCTGTGGTATATCTATGTTCCTTGCCTTCAGGGCTGATGTTGCAGCAGCCGCCGAGTCGAAGGTGAGAGCGCCCTCCTGGAAGAAAATGATCATCTTCGCTGGATATGGTGTCCTGAAGCGAATGCCTGCAGATTTAAGCGACTTCATTATGGGGATGTAGGCCTTTCGTCTGGTCATGACCTCGGGGCGAAATCATTTTCAAAAATAGCTCTTGGTTATCTAGGAGTACCACTCTTCCTCCAGGCAGCATGCAGCACGGCTTCTTTTTCTTGAAAACGGCGAATCTAGCCAGGATCACTTCTTGGGCAGGCTCGGGCTGGCCTTGGGCCCAGAGTGCGGTGAACCCGCTTAACTCCAAGGTGCAGTGAGGGGGATGAACACTTATGGAGGGTATCTTGAAGATACTGGATGGCATCTGAGCCCTCGGCCCTCTGGAATGCCTGCAATCCGGATGTTATTACGACAGTTTCTGCTCTCCGCCTTCCGCCTCTATCTTGCAGCTGCTTCAGGCTTTGATGCAGTTGTACATGGCTCTGCTCGGCAGTATCAACCCAGCGGTCTGTTTCGTGACCTCACGATCGTAGCCTCCTGGCGCTCTCCAGCTTATTGATGTCGGCACGTAGCCCTGTGATTGTGGACCTCATTTCTCTCCTAAAATCTCGAATTTCAGCGAGCATCTGTGTCATCTGCCGTTGCAAGATCTCAGTAGTAGGATGACTACAGGTAGTACTTTTGGCGCTGAGTACGAGGCCCTAGAGCCTCGCTGTCGGAGTCACCAAGAGGACAATCTCTCTTCATCTGGTGCAGGCGGTTTTATTCTTTAATCGATCCCTTGCCCACAGCATACTTTATCCTCCGTAGTGTCTAGGGTTGTTAGTTTTGTACTTGAAGGCAGTAACTTGGAGGTTTTTCGGCAATCACCGCGGGAGCTACTGTATTAGGGTGCAGCAAGGACCATGACGTCACCGGAAGTCCGAGGGCACCTCCTTTCATTGCACTACCGCCGCCTAGTGACCCAGGGGGAGGGGTGTGTCATGCGGGAAGGAACAAGTGGTCCCTCTGGGGTGTCCTTACACACTTGCCTGGCAAATGATGTGGAGGCATAGGCCAGCCGGTGGCACTGAGGGTTCAGGTGCTGGATGCCACACCTCGCACCATGCCAGCGACCCAAGTTTGGGAGTGAGCTTGGGTGCCGGGGGTCGCAGGGGAGAGAGTAGATCGAGTGCCCGCTGGGCTGCTCTCTTCTCCTGGGGGAGGGTCAGGAGTTGTTCGGAGTTCCAGAGGCCCCCAGTGGTGATCGGGGGTGCTGCAGAAACCCAGACTGCATGTAGCAGCATGGCTGACGCTGGCAGGGTTGGCAAGTGCCATGGCGTCAGGGGTGCCCACACAGGGGGGAGGGAGTATGGGAAGCAGAGGACCACTATAAGGGGGAAAACCCCTTCGGCCCTGGATAGGCGATGGCCCGCATGTCCACCGGCCACGTGTCCAATGCTGGACCTCCACCACTGCCCCTTCGATCTTCTGTGGGGCTTAATCCAGGGGGCTTTGCAGGTGCACTGTAATGACTTTGAGGTTGGTGGGGGCCACAGTGGGTGGTAGAGTTGGGGATGTGTTGTGGCCTGAGAGAGTTCCAGGTGTCTGAAGGAGATAAAGAACCCCCCCCAAAAAAAAATGATGTGGAGGCATCACACGCCTAGAGTGGGTCTGACAGGGAATTACCAAACATAGCCTGGAGCTCACCCACCCTTCTGACAGCCCTGCTAGATGCTTCACCAGAGTCATCTCTCAGGACCATGCTCTCGGGTGGAATAAGTGTATGGCTTAGCAGGGAAAAATAACCCAGCAGTGCCAGGCAGAAGAAATCGCCCTGCTCCCCCTTGCCACAGCAGGGTCTCTTCTACTCCACCTGCACCTCACTGGCTCCTCCTCACGGGTCCCAACCATTGAGTGAAGTATACTCCTCCTGGCTTAGAGGCAACGGGGGGGGGGGCCACTGTGGTTTATGATCAGAGTATCTGGGGTGGTTGTTGAGCAAAGGCTGGTGGCAGGCTGGGCCACCAAAAGATTGCTATGGTGGGTAGAATGGCTTGGGTAGGTGGAAGGAGGTCCTGGTTGCTGGCAATGTGAAAATGGGGGGACAAAAAAGAGAGTAAAAAAAAAAACAACTCACAGACAGCCAGCTACTCCCTTACACAGCATCCAGAGCAGTGAGGCACCCTTTCTACTACTAGGCCCCTCTCATCTCATGCATATTGGAGGCCACTGGGGGAGGATAAAAATGGGGGGAAGGAGGATGTGAGCAAAAAAATAGTCCCTCCAAAGAAAGTACTCCCCATACCAGCCAATTTATCTGAGCAGCCACCCCATTGACTGTAAACATCTAGTCCCCCACACAGCAGCCTTCAGAGTCTGTGACCATATGAGGGGAAAAAAATTGTAGTCATACATAATAACATATATAACCCTGGTATGCCAACTGGAATTGAAAATGTCTAGTTTCTCATTTAGACTGTACGTGATTTTTTTTCCATTTTGTAGATGGCATTAACTGTAGCCCTCCAATCATCCATACTGCCCAATTTGGAGGTGAGCCAGTCCTTACTTATACATTTCTTGGCTGCCAGAAGCATGATCCTCAGAAGATACTTCATATGTCTATCTCTGAGTTCCACTGGGTAAAGATAAAATAAGTAAGCCAGCTTGGTGGTGCAGAGGGTTTAGGTGCTAGATGCCACACCTCACGCCACGCTGGTGACCTAGGTTTGGGAATGAGCCTGGGTCATCGGAGGCCGGCCGGGGAGAGGCCTAGAGCAGGCTGCCGCCTGGCGGCCCTCTACCTGGGTAAGGGTAGCAGGCCATCTTGAGCTTGGCCGCCTCTGGTGGAGGCCAGAGTAGCGGCGCTCGAGGACCTTCGTGTATGCCATGTGGGGAGGGCTAATGACCCCATCTGAGCTGTGAAAGCATGTGCGCCCACGCGCATGCGCCACCACTTCTGGGGGTCTCAGGAAGTAGGTCCACGGGAGATAATGGAGGAAAACTTGGGAGCCTGCCAAGGATGATACCTCCAGACTGGCTCTGGGGATCTGCCGGGGCATGCATGGCACTACAAGCCCCCAAAGGACCCCGAGTCCGGTAGGTTGGTGGACGATGAGGGAGGACCTTGCCACAGGAGGATAAATAAAGTTGAAAAAAAAAAGATAAAATAAGTAAAGTTGATGGGTTAGTGATAAAGGCACATGCAGCACCAGAGAATGTTCCCATTCCAAGTCCAGTAGAAAAAGGTGCAAGCTAGGACAGTTCCACGTAATTAGGGTGTGGGTGCCCAGAGGTTCCCCACAGAGCTTCCAGCATGCTGCAGATCCTCCATCTGAATATCTGGATGTGATTACTGGGGTTCTGAAATATCGGATAAGGTGCTTCTACACATATTTCCTCCAGAAATGCGAGGTTGCCATTCTGCTTGTTTTGTTACAGCTCTTTTCCCAGTCTAGTAAGCTGAGCTCTATCTGGAGTTCCCCTTCCCAGTGCTTAGCCACCCTCAAGATATTCTTCTGTTGAGTGTCTATTACTGCTTTGTATATTATGGAAGTCAGATGGCTGGGGGACTGCATTCAGATGTATTGCATTAATTCTTGTATCAAAGCTGGGGCTTCTGTAAAATAGTATACTGATGAGAGTCTATTGTTAAAAAAATGTCAGACCTGGAGGTACTGATAAAAGTCAGTTTGAGATAAGCCAAATTGTTGTTGTAGGTCTTCAAATGTCCTCAGATGGCCCCCTTCACACATCTAGCTGAAGTAGATTAAGTTACGCTGCCGCCAGTTCCAGAAGGTAGTATACAGGTGTGCTGGCAAGAAAAATTCCAGCTGCACCAATGGGCACACCCAGATCAGATATGGAGTTGGTGCTAGGTGAGACACAACACCCCAGCATGTCTCCCCCACCCCATGCAGCCAGGGACTGTCCTCTAGGCGCTCTCTCTCTCTTTTTTTTTTTTTTTATTTACAGTTTTTTCCTCCTGCCTCCATGGCTGGCCCTCCTTTCCGCTGAACCTCCAAGCCCAGCCACCCCAGCTTCTCTCAGGACTTACCTCTCCATGAGTCCTCCACGGCTTGCCCTCCATGACAGGGTGATGGGAAGTCCTTCGATCCGCCAAGGTCCGGATCCAAAGTCGGGGAAGAGCCTGAGTCACCAGATGTGGGGCCTGCAGAGGTCGGCAATCACCCTGTCAGCCAGGGTGGTTTTCTGGTCTTTGGTTCCCTCATAGTTTGCTGCTCTAGGGACATCCCTGACGTGGACATGCGTTTTGCGTGATACGCAATGCGTCATGTCCTTTCTCTGCCCTGCACCACACCCCATCACCCACACACCTGTAGGTGGCAGTGCTGCAGCAGGACATGATGCCCCCTCCGGGAGAAGGAGAGCATCCTGTGGGAAGCTTGGACCTTCCCCCCCCCCTGGTCAGCCCCTGATGATTCAGGCTCATTCTTGAACCCAGATCACCGGCATCAGGAGCAGTATCTCTGCCGCTGTGCTGACAGGCCAGCCCCTCTTAGTGCTCTCTAAGGGTCAGATCTGTGCCAAATAAATAACTAACCATCTCACATGTGGGCATTAGACAATCCTCCATAGCAAGCCACTGCAGGCTGCTGCCATGTATATGCCACTGGAAAAGGATTCGAAGTTGGACAGATGTATAATAGAGCTGTAGATTGGGTAGACCCAGTCTCATACAAACAAATGAAAATTGCCAGCAGATAAAGGCCTAGTAATCTATCAAGTCTGCTGGATTGTGCAGCTATCATCCCTTATTCTGCAGCTGCCCCTCCCTCCCATCCCCTCTTCCTGTGACCCTCACTCTTGCCCTGTCCCAGCCCCTTTTGAAGCAACCCACTGTTCTACTGGATACCACCTTTGCTGGTAATGCATTCCACCCTGCCACCACCCTCTCTGTAAAAAAAAGTGTTGCCTCATCTCCCTCCTGAATCTTCCTCCCTCCCTCCCTCTAGTCTCATATCATGGCCCCGGGTGTCCCTCCCCTCTCTTAATTTGAAAAGTCCCTCTGTACCCATCTTTTTTATTCCTTTCATGTACCTGAAGGTTTCAGTCATATCCTCCCGTCCCTCCTCTCCTCCAGTGAGTATATGTTCAACTCCTTTAGCCTCTTCTCATATGGTAAGTCCCCCACCCCATGGATCATCTTTGTTACCCTGCGCTGCACCCCCTCCAGTAACTTAATGTCCCTCTTCCGATATGGGCACCAGTACTGAATGCAGTACTCCAGGTGTGGTCTAACCAGTGATCTATACAATGGCAGAATCATCTCCCCCCTCCTCGAGGATATACCCCTTGCAATACATCCCAGCATTCTGTTGGCCTTTGCAGCAGCCTTTCTACATTGTGCTGAGTTGTTCATTCATCTCGTAATGATCACCCACAGATTCCTCTCCTCCTCTGTCACGGCTAGCTGCACTCCTCAACTGGTAGCTCCTCCTTGGGTTTCTTGCCCCAAAATGCAGCACCCTACACTTTTTGGCATTGAACCCCAGTTGCCAGGTGTTTGGCGAGGCTTCCAGATTTGCCAGATCATCCTGCAACCTCTGCCACCCCCCTAGGTTGTCCACCACTGCTCCTATCTTGGTGTTGTCAGCAAACAGACTGATCTTGCTCATGATGCCTACTGATATGTCTGCAATGAATATCCCAAACAACATTGGTCCCAGCACAAAACCCCGCGGAACACTCCACCAACTTCGCACCCGGCCCTGTGTCTTCTAGCTTACTTCCTAGTCTCCCATGTTTGGTTTGTTGACTTTTCTTGACCCGGTAAGTCCACTGGGCCTAGAAGTCCCTTTTTCAGGGGTGACCGGAGGGGGGCGGAAGGGGGGGATACAGCTGGTAAGCAACTGAAATTGAACCAGATTAAGCTGTTGGTGGTATTTTTAGTGAATGAGGGAAATTTGGTCAGGACACCGGGGAAATTCTCCTACTCACCTGAGGGGGAGATTCTGACCAGCTGCAAGATGGCCGCCCAAGGTGTTCCAGAGGAGGAGATGGAGTTTCAGGAGTCTGGGGGTTTGGTCTCCATCCCAGTTCCTTGCTCTAATTCGGAGACACCAACTGATAGTAATGTGCATTATTCACCGCTCATGGATGGAGAAGAAACTCTGAGTTCTGGAGATATATTGGTCCCAGGTTTGGGCCAAGCAGTTGGACTAGAGGTTACAATACCACTGGACTGTTCTACAGCAGCTGCACAGGACCCAGAGGAGGAGGAGGATGTAATAGTGAATATGGAACCGCAGGAAGACTTTAAATGTCCGGAAGATACGGAGAAGGATCCCGTTTTAGAAACCGAGCGATTGCGTCTACACATGGAGTTAACCCGTACTTTATTACTTTGGAAAATTGCAGACGAAGAAGAAAAATTCTGTTTAGTGTCTGAACTGTTATTGCATGCACAAGAACATATGGGAGACTGCACTAGACGTGACCAGTTGCAAGAGGTGGGGCATGGCCGACCAAAGGTTGTGCAGGAGGCTTGCATAGCTCAAAAACTTCTACCGGAGTGTGAGGTGGGCCTTGATAAAAGTGGAAGGAAAATGCTGGGTGTTTCGGCCCGAGCTGTCGTTACATCCAAAATTGTGGATACTGTCATGACATGATCCGGGCATAAGGACTCTGATATGGGTGCTTGGATGCCCGCTAAAGCTTTGCAAAAAGCAGGTTGGATTACGGAACTGCAAGGGGGATGGTCTCCTGACCCGACAGATCCAGCCGTGGCACAGTACCCCGGTGATGGAGGTTACCCTTACAGGTAAAATTGTTTTTTCTCCTTCCCGTGCACAACAACATGGTTTAACTATGGGTTTAGTGCATAACACTTTGGAATTACAAGCTACTGCTGACTCAGAGGGTACATCCACCTCTAAAGATTCTGTAGGCATTAATGTCATACAACAAGGACTGCCAGATAGGGAAAAAATGACAGAGGTGTCTATACCAGTAAGTGGGAGAGGTGTGGATGTTCATGACACTGCGGTACCTTCTACTTCAAATGCCTCTACTGGGATTCCTCTACAGAACTACAGTTCTGATGTCAAGTGTGTTGCTTCTGAAAATATTACTGGTTTTTCTGATGACCAGACTGTTAATGAGAGTTTTCCAGTGGGGCTAGGGATCCCGAGATTACAAGACCCAGCATGGGAAAAGTGGTTTAAACCTGTCTTACGCATGGTAGACCTGTTTAAAAATAAAGGTGAATCTGGCCCACAATGCAATGCCATCAGGTTACTTTACAAAGGTGGCTTAGTGGACCCGCCTGACAGAGTTTATGTGGGCTGAACTTTGTTGAAAGATTCTCTGAAGTTTTATGCCTCTGAAGTTTTTGTACTCATTCATACGGATGAGTATAATTACGACATTAGTTTTAGGACAGTGGAGTGTTTGGACTGATTCTGGGTGAAATATAATCTGCTGAAAAATACCCCTTTGTGGTCACCTTTTTGCACCATTCCTATTACTAAACCTGCTGTTCGAACTCTCACATCATTTTTAAAATTGAGGGAGTGAATATTACAGATACATTGTTTTGGCTGCGCAAACGTTGAGAAGTACTTGAAAACCCCAACCCTGTTATGGATACGGAACAATTTTGGACTGGTGGATGGAGAGTGAAAGGTAAGCTATTCCTAGGTAATCATAGGATTAACACCTCTCCAGTTGTTTTTACTTGGGCAGAGATCGGGGATCTTTATTTTATCCAGGCCAGCCTAAATCATGCCACAAATGTGGTTCCATAGAAACATAGAATTTGACTGCAGATAAGGACCGCTTGGCCCACCTAGTCTGCCTATTTTCCTACCTAACAGGTAAGCTGCAGATCCTAGTTAACCAACAGCTTACTTCCTCTTACCTGCCCCTAGGACTGCTTTATGCCTGTCCCATGCATTCTTGAAGTCCCCCACTGTTCTTGACTCCACGACTTCCTCAGGGAGGCAGTTCCATGCATCCACAACCCTCTCTGTGAAAAAAATACTTCCTCACATTACCCCTGAGCCATCCCCCCTCCATCTTCAAATTGTGCCCCCTTGTTCTTGCACATCTCTTTTTCTGGAAGATGCTACCGTCTTGGACTTTAATTCCCTTGAGGTACTTGAAAGTTTCTATCATGTCCTCTCTCTCCCCCTTCTTTCCTCAAGAGTATACATGTTAAGCTCCTTTAGTCTCTCTTTGTATGTCTTCTGGTGCAGACCCTGCACCATTTTGGTTGTCCTCCTCTGGACAGCCTCCACTCTGTCTATATCTTTTGGAGATGAGGTCTCCAGAACTGCCACAGTACTCCAGATGGGGTCTCACCAACTATCTGTACAGAGGATAACAACTTCCTGTTTTCTACTATTGATGCCTCTTCCTATGCATCCCAGTATCTCCCCAGCCTTCCTTACTGCCTTCTCACATTGCTTGCCCACCTTTAGGTCATCTGATATAATTACCCTAGGTCCCTTTCTATTTTACTGTTGTCAGTATCTCACCCCATTGTGTACGCTTCCTGGTTTTGTTTCCCATGTGCATTACTCTGCACTTCTTTGCATTGAATCTGAGCTGCCATACATTTGACCATTCCTCCAACCTTGCCAAGTCCCTCTCATCTTTCCACTCCATCTTGTGTATCAACCCTGTTGCAGATCTTTGTGTCATCTGCAAAGAGACCTACTTTTCCTTCCAGTTCCTCTGCAATGTCACTTATAAAGACATTAAAAAGGACTGGTCCCAGTACTGAACCCTGCGGTACCCCGCTAGTAACCCTCCTTTCTTCACTGTGTATTCCATTTACTACTACCCTTTGCGTCCTGTTGTCTAGCCAATTTTTTATCCAGGCTACCACCTTGGGACCCATTCCAAGGCTGGCTATCTTGTTTATTAATCTTTTGTGTGGGACTGTATCAAATGTCTTGCTAAAATCTAGGTAGGCCATGTCCACAGCCCCTCCCTGGTCTACTACTTTGGTCACCCAGTCAAAGAAATCTATTAGATTCGTCTGACATGACCTTCCCATCGTGAATCCATGCTGCCTTGGGTCCTGTGCCCCACTGGCCTCTAGGTACTCAACAATTCTTTCCTTCAGAAGTGATTCCATCATTTTCCCTACCACTGAGGTTAAACTAACTGGTCTGTAGTTTCCTGCCTCTGTCCTGCTCCCACTTTTGTGAAGAGGAATCACTTCTGCCCTCCTCCAGTCCTCGGGTACCACCCTCATCCTCCCATGATTTGTTAAAGAGAGTAGTCAGCAATGTCACTAGTTCTGCCCTTAGTTCTTTTAGAATTCTTGGGTGAATCCCATCAGGCCCCATTGCTTTGTCCACCTTCAATTTTATTAGTTCTTTCAGAAACCTTTCTTCTGTAAATGGACTGGTATCGAACCCCGTCTTCAGAGTGTTTCTCTTGTTTGGCTTAGGTAACTCCCCCTCCTCTTCCTTTGTGAATACTGAGCAGAAATATTCATTTAGTATCCCTGCTTTTTTACTGTCACCCTCTACCCACATTCCCTCCCCTTTATTAAGCTTCAGTATCCCTCCTTTGGTCTTTCTTCGCTCCCTAATGTACCTATAAAAGGTCTTATCCCCCTTCTTAACAGAATTGGCTATCCTTTCCTCGGTTTGGGCCTTTGCTATTCTGACTGCCTTCCCAGACTCTTTCTGCTTTAACTGATAAAGTTCTCTGTCCTGCTCCTTCTGTGTTTCCTTATATTTCCTGAATGCTGTCCTTTTCTCCTTAACCTTCCCTGCCACCTCTTTTGTGAACCATAGCGGTTTTTTCTCGTTGTGTTTTATTGATTTGCTTTTACACAAAGGCTTGTTGCCTCTGTGATGGCTGTTTTGATCACTCCCATTGTTCCTCCACCCTCCTTCTTGCCTGTTTGCTAGTGCTTTTCTGAGGCACGCTCTCATTTTCCCAAAGTCAGCCCTCCTAAAGTCTAGTACTCTTGCTTTTGTATGGCTTGATTGTATGGCTGTGTTTATCGTGAACCACACTGTTTGGTGGTCGCTTGTTCCCAGATGGCTACCCACTTCTAAATCTGAGATTCTTTCTCCATCCCCATTTGAAAGTACCAGGTCTAAGATTGCTCCCACCGAGTGGGTTCGATACTAGCTGTCTGAGGCATGCCCCTGTAGGGCATCAAGAATGACCCTGCTCTTGGATGTGCCTGCAGCAAAGGTGCTTCAGTTAACATCTGGCATATTCAGGTCCCCCATCAACAATATCTCCCCTTTTTTCTGCCATTCTAAGAAAGCCTTCTATCATTTCCTTGTCCATTCCCTTCCCCTGAGATGGGGGTCTGTATACAACCCCCATGCGGATTGTGGTGCCATTTCCTGTCTCCAGGGTGACCCAAAGTGCCTCATCTGTTCCCTGTTTACTCTTTAGTTCTGTTGCTTTGATCCCTTCCTTTACATAGAGAGCTACTCCTCCTCTTTTACCCTCCCTGTCCCTCCTGTAGATTGTTCCAGACTTCATTTGAGTAATGCTTGTGACACCTCGAAATGTACCCATTGTTTAGAAACTGGTCATACAGCTTCATCATGTATCAATACATTTTGATGCAACTTATGTGAGGAGAAGGGGTATTCTTACATTAAATGCCCATGGGCCTCCCATAATACTGAAGAAGGGGTCTTGCATGAAGCCTTGATCACTCAGGCTCAGAAAAAAAGGCTGTGCAGCCACCTCAGAAAGATGAATGCAGTCCATTTGGCAGGAGAAGAAGCAGCAAAGCAAAATGAAATGGCTAACAAACCTGAAGAAGGAAAAGAGACTGCGCCACGGATGGTAGGACAGGATCATGTCACAGAATATAATACTGTAGGAGAATCACAAGAAGTGCTGGTAAATCCTGTAATTATTGATGGTCAAGCACAGTTAGTGGATTTTCAGGACAATACCACGCAGGTTTATGACCCCCTATCGACACAAATACCTTCCCCCTTGCAGGTCGTGCCTGTGAAGGAGCTTGATAACTCACAGGCCCAGACCCATGCTGAAATTACATCCCAGATGGATGGAAGGCAGGATGCACAGTGTCCATGTGTCCATATGAGGAAGATGTCTCTACTATGCCCCCCCAAGGGACAGACACCTCCATTTCAGATTGTGGATTATAACAAAAGACCTAGGACTAGACTCAGCGCAAAGACAGAACCAAAAGTGAAGGAAAGAAAGGTTGTCACAGGAAAAGGGAAAGCTGCTACAAATAATCCTTACACTGAGCTGTCTACCATCAAAAACTGGAGGGATTCTGAGGAAGATGACAACTCGGATTCCTCTTTGATTTCATCTTCTATGATGGACCATTCCTCAGAAATTGATGAAGGGACTAAAAAAAAACAGAAAGGGTCAACACAATGGAAGTCCAGGTCGAAATAAGAACTGTATGTCCATTTTTGCAAAACTATGACATCATTGCAACTGCTGTCTATCAATGTTAACAGTATTAAGAATGGGAATAGAAGACTAACTATTATTTCAGAATTACAATCTTCCACAGTGGATATCATCTTCATTCAAGATACCAGAATTAAAACATTTTATGAGATAGCACTGTGAAAGGGGGTCTCCTAAACCCCCAACCCGTCATTCCGTTTTCTATATTTGTTGTCTTGTGGAATGAATGCTGTCTTCGTCTTTTGTTTTTGTTTGTCCATGTCCGTTTATATTGGGTAACTGGGTAAATAGCTTGTAATAGCCTGGCCATCTATTGCAGACTACTTACATATAAATCTGTGACTTTCTTCAAATATCGGAAGTTCGTTGAGGTAACCTTTCTATTGGGTTAATGTTGTTAAGGAGTGCAAGTACTTCCATTAGATGAAGTATGCTTCTGTAAATCTAAAAGGTAATAAAAAATACAGTTCCATTTATAGCCTCTCACAACCCCAGAAGAATTCTCCTTAGTGAGTGAAGATAAAATGTATTTAGACAGGCTTACTGAGGGGGTGCGGTATTCTGCTTGCCGTCAGCCCGTTCCAAAAAGAAAGAAAAAAACCTTTTGCTCCATCTTGTTTGTGGGGCTGAGGTGAATTCATTCCCAATTAGAGCAGCTCCGTGTGTGTTCCCTGTTGTGAAATCCTAGTAGTTAAGTGCTACGAAGAGCCACTTACCTAGGATTTGTTTCAGTATGTTTTTTAAACGTTCCGGTAATTCCCGTTTCCTTCTCGTCTGTGCGCACATTCGTGCAGCTGCACTTTACGTTTCGGTTCCTTAAGATTTAAAGCATGTATATAGCAAGGAATTGGACATTTAAGCCGTGGTCTTCCTACTTTAAAAGGAATGTATTTACAACCCTTCAAAAATGGATTAAATAGGGTTTTAACCCTGCGGTTGTATTTCAAATTCCTTCTTGGGGAGCGTAATGAAACGCCGAAAAGACTCGCCCAGCTTTACTGCTCTCTAAGAGCCGGCCAGCCTCTTTCTTCCTACTTTTATGCAGGGAATTGGGCGGAGTCTGTTGGCGTTTCCAAACTAGATTTAGAATTAGAATTTATTTAAGGGAAATAAGTTATTTTAAGATGTTAATCTAAATGGAATAGTTAGGATGTTTAAAGTACGATAAATTACACAAATAAATAAGTTGGTTTGCATGTTTAAAACAATGTTGTTTGATTGACTGTTAGGAGAACCAATCATATTATACTGCACCCTTTATATACCAGACTTTTTTTGTGTAAGCAGATGGAGTTTGGGTGCTGTGTTGGAAGCATATTGAAGAAGGTAGCAATGGAATGTACTACCTCAGTTTATGCCTGTATAATGAAATTTCTGCCTGTTTCGCTGTAAAAGGCCTTAAATGACCTGCATTTGTTTTTTTTTTTCTTTATCATGCAGTTCGTTTTTATTTTGTTGTTTTCGTATTTACTGGTTCCAGTGAATAAAAAGATCTGTTAAAGAACACCTCTCTTTGCAAGTATCCTTTTGTTACCCAAGCCTCTCACAAGCACAAGCATCGAGATGGTGGGGTAAAGGGGCATCCTTTTGGTCTCAAGGCATAGATACTTGTGATGGGGTAGGGATCCTCTTTAGTAATCCACATTTGAAGCTCACCAGACTAATTGATTTCGAGACAGGGAGGACATTGATTTTAGATATCCAGTTTGAGGCCACTAGACTTAGACCAGTGAACAGTTATACCCCCCAGGAAAAAGCCAATAGAATTTCGCTCTTAAGGGCAGTACAGCCATACTTACATACGTCCCAGTTGGTTATATGGGGGGGGAGACTTTAATCGTGCAATGCAACGAATGGATAGGGGTTTAGCAACAAATAAACTGTATTGTGACGCAAATGTTTTCAATGACGTTCTATCTAATACCCGTTTGCAAGATGCTTATCATATAAAGCACAAAATAGGTGGGAATACATATTTTAGAGGTCCCCTATCGACTAGAATAGATTATTTTTTTTGTTCACCTGCGTGATTATCCAAGATATTCAAATGCAGTGTTTTGATTTTTCTGACCATAGAGGACCATCGCTGCACCTTAACTGGGGGAATAGCCCTGTTTGTGGGAACAGTCCATGGCATCTAAATGGCTCCTTATTGGATTCTGAGGCACTTACCAAAGAATGGGGGGCCTTATGGAGGGCTAGGAAATCAGTACAATGTTTGTATGATTCTCAAGCAGAATGGTGGGAAGAGACAAAGAAACTGGTGAAGGAATTGTTTCAAACCATAGAAGGCAAACACGCTTTAAAAACATATTTAAATTATTTGGGATTGCGGAAGCAACTTCAAGCTCTGATCTCAAACACAGAGACACTAAAAATGGATTTCAGTGCTCAAATACGAATAATAAAACAGGATGGGCAGAATTCACAAAGGAGATGTGCCCAGCGCAACTCGGCTGCCCCTGTGCAGGGGGGGGATGCACTGGGTGCAAAATGGACTATTCACAGAGAAGGCACAGGGAGATGCCCCCAGAGCACACCCTCTATGAATAGCACCAGTGCGCCCAGGCCAGGATGCCCCAGAGTATCCAGGCTGCTCCGGAGCATCCCCATGACAGGCAGTGAGTCCATCGGGGCAGGGCATCTCAGGACGCCTAGTGCCCAAAAATGCTATTCACAGTCAGGGGCATGCAAATGAGGCCATTAGACATGCATGGTGCAATGGGGCCATTTGCATTTCATTATGGCCCCATTTGCATATCACCGGCTGGGAATCCCCAGCAGAATGCGCCCAGTGCAACCACCACCCCACCACCACCCGACCCCAGCCCAAACCATGCTGCTCCAGGCGACGTTGTATGTGCTGGTTCCCCACCACCACAAGCCCCTGTAGAGTGCTGCAGATGGCGGCAGTAGCAGCACCGTACACCCCCCTAATCCCCATACAAAGCTGCTCCCAATGGCAGTAGTAGTGGTGACAACCCCCCCAAACCCCTGTACAGAGCCACTCATGGCGGCAGTAGTAGTGGTGATGACTCCCCGACCGTGCACAAAGCCGCACATGGCTGCTGTAGAGGTTGAGATGACCCCCAATCCCTGTATGAATCCGCTCACGGCAGCAGTAGAGTTCAGATGCCCCTGAGTGCCCGATGCGATGCTGCTTGTTGCGGCGCTAGACTGCAGGAACACTTCCCCCAGCCCAAGCACCCAGTACAGCCGCCATCCGCAGCAGACGTGCGGACAGCCCTCATGTACACCTCCAACCCACCCTCTCCCCAGCAAAGACCCGCTGTTGCGGTGGCACAACCCCCCGCATACCAGCACAGCTGCTTTATCGATTGAGCAGTCTGCGCATCGACAGCTATTGCGCAGCCCAAAGCACTGCAGGATGTGTGATAACTGTCATTCGCAGACAGCTCAGTTGGCGGGCGGCCATGGTGGTATGCGGGTGGGCTGAGCCGCCTGCTGACAGCGGGTCCTTGCTGGGGTGTGGGATGCAGGGTGGGTTGGGTGTACATGGGGGAGGGCTGTCCGCATGTCTGCTGCGGGTGGCAGCTGTACCGGGTACTTGGGGTTGGGGGGGTGTTGCCTGCAGTCTAGCACCGCAACAAGCAGCATCATACGGGCACTCGGGGGGGCATCTGAACCTCTACTACCGCCGTGAGTGGCTTCGCACAGGGATTGGTGGGGTCATCTCAACCTCTACTGCCGCCGTGAGCGGCTTTGTATGGGGATCGGGGGGTCATCACCACTACTACTGCCGCCGGGAGCGGCTTTGTACAGGGATCGGGGTGGTCATCACCACTAATACTGCTGCCGTGAGCGGCTCTGTACGGGGGTTTGTCACCACTACTACTGCCGCCGGGAGTGGCTTTGTACAGGGATTGGGGGGATGTGTCCAGTAACGCTGCCAGGAGTAGCAGTGTACGGGGGCACAGGGCTTGGGGGGGGCTCACTGGGCTGCCAGGGTGGTCGGGCACCTGTGCTGCTGCCCGCAGTGCAGCAGCCAGCCTGTAGGTGGCCCCTGACTTACACCACTTGTATTGTACTTATCTTTCTGTGGTGCAACCCGGGACTTGCTCCGGAGTTGCACCACAGAATTGGACTGTGAATGGGGCTGCACCCAGTATTCATGGGCACTCCCCCATGGCCCCTACGGATGCGCCGCATGTCATTGCAGGTGGTTTGCGGTGCATCGAGGTTGCGCCAGCGCATCGGGGTTGCGCCAGCGCATGGTCGCCCTGCCTGAATCGCCCTCGGGCGCATTCCAGGGATGCGCTGACGCATCTCAGTTGTGCTGGGCACATCCCTTTTGTGAATCCTGCCCGATATGTTTGCAAAGCAATATGATAGGGCGAAATCTTTACAACAAGAAATGCGGTTTGGGACTGAAAGTAAGAGGCAGTCCTTTAATGCCTTTAAAGACTGCAGCAAAAGAACTGAAAGGAAACTAATATCACAGGTGATAGATGATAAGGGACGGTGTGTCTCGAGTAAATGAGATATACTACTTGTAGTACAACAGCAGGTAGAACATTGGTTTGGGGTTACCCCTGTAGTCCAAAACCCTGATGCTTATTTACAAGACTTGGTTGTCCCAGACTTATTACCTTCACAGGAGGTTTCTCTCATATGACTGGTCACTGAAGATGAAGTGAAACATGTGATTACTACATTAAAAAATGAAACTTCTCCAGGGACAGATGGGCTCACAGGAGAATTCTATAAAAAGTATAGTGCTTTGATGGTATCTGATCTTACTAAATTGTATAATTAAATACTGGACACAGGAGTCTTGCCACCATCTATGAAAGAGGCTGACCTAGACTTCCGGTGGTGCCACGGAGCAGGTAGCAGCACACTAGAATGAGCTCCCCACCCAAAAGCCTTCAAATTTAAGCAAAAAATGAAGAAAAATAGTACCAAAAAGGCTGTCATGGCAAGTATTAAGCCAGCAAAAGACACTTGAGGGAGATCTAAAATGAAAGAAGTTTCAAAGCGCTCAGAGGTTTCGGGAGCTAAGTTATTGCAAAGGGAAGATAGTAGAAGCCCCTCTCCTGAAAGCATTCCAGACACCAACGCAGAAAATGACTAACTAGCTCAATCCTGCTTCGAGAAGCTCTTTTGTGAAATAAAAGAAATGAGAGCTGAAAATCGAGCGGAGTTCAAGCAATTAAATCAGCACTTAACAGAACTAGAAAAGAGAATTGGGGAGACAGAGGAACGTATTTGTAGTACTGAAGAGGACACTACTAAGATGGGCCTAATAATTCAAGCCCTGGCAAGCCACACAGAGCAATTGCAGAACAAATGTACTGACCTCGAAGGAAGATCGCGATGAGAGAATATATGGATCCACGGCCTCCCTGAGGGTTCAGAATCGGGCAGCATGTCTGATTTTATGTCTGACCTCATTGCGGACATGCTCCAACTGCCTCCTGGCTATCAGCTGGGAATCAAAAGAGCGCACAGTGCCCTACAAGCGAAACCCCCACCAGAAGCCAGACCTAGATCAGTCATACTTAAGTTTAACAGCTACAAAGTAAAGGAGGATATTCTCCGGAGGGCTTGGCAGCAAAAAGAAGTAAAATATTTATCGAATCGTCCTCATTTTGACCATGATTTTCCAGCAGAGATACAGCAGCAAAGGTTATAATACGGCCCAATTCTAAAAATCCTCTGGGCTAAAAGTAATCATTTCAATACACCTTACCCAGCGCGGATTCGAATTTTCTGGCCAGAAGGAACTAAGACGTATGACTCAGCTGAGGAAGCGGAAAAAGTATTGGTGGAGAGAGGCCTGATGGATGCAGTTTCAGATGGTGCACAGGATCAGCAGCAGCACGCACTCATGAGAACCCCAGTAGACTGGCTGATTGTGCTGAACAAAAAGAGAAGAGGACGAGGCTCACAGACAGCAGCATCGATACTACCATTCGCAGCGAACAGAGCTGCTTTACAGAAATCTCAAGAGATCAAGAAAATGAGGGTTACAGATACCCAAGACTGATTATTTTGCCCAGGTACATTTGATTGTCTTGCCTGCCAGCATGGTGGACTCAGCTCTCGATTTGGTGGCCTGAGGGCCTGCGTGGTTTTCTGCCTTTAGCAATGAGTATTGTGCTCTTGCCTAGACGGCTAATTTGATGCAACTATTCAGAAAGCATATCAAGTAAAAAGGACTTGAGACCTAATAACAGCCTTAAATTTTGTTTAGCTTTGAAAGATTAAGAATGAGAATTTAAATTTACAAAGATGATTTAGTCTAGCTAACTGAGGGGGCTTAAGCTTAAAAGTTTAATTCTGATAGCAGAGTAACAAAAAGTAGCCTCTTGTTATCTATTTGTCCTTCGCTGTTTTACTTTAATTAAGGTGCTTTTTTCGTCTTCCCTTTTGGAAGGGAAAGAGGGATAGATAAGCCAAAAATGGGCCGGAACGGGGGAGGGGGTTAAATCTCTCACACAAACAAGGAAGCTCCTTCTGGAGAGTGCCAATATGTTTGCTCCATATAGTTAATCTGGTTAAAACTTAAATTAAATTACCCAGATCAGCTACCTCCGTCACAAGACTGCTGTTTTCAGTGGAAAGGAGACCCTTTTTTTTGGAACACAAGCTCCTTGGGAGAGCTGCAGTCACACGGCTAGGAGTGTTAGTACTCTAACTCCCTTGCTCAGTACTCTCTCCTAGACTGGAGAGAAAATGCTGAATAAACAGAGATCTCCTAGGAACATGGTAGATCTCCACTGTGGAAGTCACATAATGTATAAAGTTTTGGAATTAAGGCAGAGAATAGTTTTAAAATATGTTTTTTGTTTGCTGTTAGTTAGGGGAGAGTTCTGGACTGACACGTGGGTTTCTGTAGAGGAGAGGGGGAATTCGGGAAGAAACAGTACAGTATTGGGAGTCTTATTAATCAGTGTAAGCCAAGAACCTTCTTTTGATCATGGCTAGTTCGGACATTCTAATACTGGCCTATAATGTCAATGGGTTAGTGCATCCTATTAAAAGATTTAGGACTATGTCCTTTATAAAGAAAACCAGAGCTGATATAATTTTGCTCCAAGAGACCCATATGAACAGAATAGAACATGGAAAGCTACTGAAATTTGGGTATAAAAAAGTGATTGCATCTGAATATGGTAAAGGCCGTAGGAGAGGGGCTGCTTTACTTATTCACCATTCTACCCACTTTGAACTAGTGTATACGTTGATAGATAAGTAGGGAAGATTCGCAGCTGCCAAGGGCAATATAGATAGGGGAAAAATAACCCTAGTATATGCTCCATCGGGTGCAGAGTTCTCATTTTATCAGGACTTTTTTCTTAAAATAGTGAATTGGACAGAGGGACATCTAGTGATGGGGGGGACTTAAATTTAAGACTTAACTCAAATTTAGATTCAACAGCAAGATCAGCTAAAGGAGAAAGGGGACTAGCTAATAAAGTAACTAAGCTGTTAGAGGAAATAGGCTTGAAGGATGTATGACGTTACCTGAATACTAAAACCAGGCAATATACGTTTTTCTCATCCCCCCATCAAACTTTCTCACATTTGGATTACTTTCTAACTCCCAAAGAATCACTTTGAGCTTGTATGTCTTCGGACATAGGATCTAGCCCACTGTCAGATCATTCACCTATTTATTTAAAATTAAGAATATGTCCCCTGAAAAGTTCTACGTTTTGGAGACTAAATACATCCCTTTTGCAAACAAATGAGATACAGGACACAATAGCTCAAACTATTGAACAAACAGTTCAAATGAATAAGAGTCCTGAGACATCTCCGGGCATCCTTTGGGATACAATAAAGGCTATTGTTAGGGGGAAATTTATAGAAATCTCATCCAGACTGAAGAAAATGAGGGAAAAGAAAAGAATGGAGCTGCAGGAACAAATACAGGAACTGGAGAGGCAGCAACAACAAAGTATTGATAGAGATAGGGGGAAATGCCTAACTAAATTAAAGGTAGAATATTTGAAAATTTTGGATTACCAAGTTGAACAAAAACTTATTTACTTAAGGCAGAGATTTTATGAGGAAGGGTCACGGGCTCTAAAATTATTAACTAGCAGGCTGCGCCAATATAGGAGCAAGGCAGTTGTCTCTAAAATCAGAGACCATGTGAAGCAGACTTTGCAATACAAAACAGAAGAAGTAGCTAATGCCTTTAAAAAAATACTATGAGAAATTATATAATGGAGGACCTAAATCAACAGAACAGGAGATTAAGAATGTGTTACTGTGTTTATCTCAAACCCAGGGTGAGATGTTGAGTCATCCCTTTTCAGAGGCTAAAATGGAAATTAAAAGGATTAAAACAGGTAAATGCCCTGGTACAGATGGCCTCCCTAGTGAATTCTTTAAACAATTTAAAGAGCTGGTCTCCCCCTTGCTATGTAAAGCATACGATCACCTCCATCAAGATGAAGGTAAGATGCCCCCATCATGGACACAGGCAGTAGTATCTGTGATACCAAAGTCAGCCAGGGATACTACTAACTGTGGGTCATACCACCCTATTTCTATATTAAATGTAGATTATAAAATAATGGCAGGAATTATAGCTAAAAGGACAGAGCAGATTCTACTGGGACTGATATATATGGATCAGGCCGGCTTTGTCCCAGGCCTACAAACCTTGGATAGTGTCCGTAGATCAATCAATATCATTGAAGGTATACAGGCAGGGCTCGAAATAACCAGCTGTCCACCTGTCCCGGACAGCCGTTCTTCATGTGGGACAGCCGTTTTGAGAAGTCCGCCTGTCCCTTGGACAGGCGGTTTTGCATTGATGCCAGACAGTATTGTTTTGGGCACTAGGACCCAGCGGCAAACGGGAGGAATCCTGACGACGTCATGTCGACGTGACGCGTAGCTCTGCCCGCCGAAAAGTGCAGCTACGCCCAACCATTCAGTCTTCCCACTGAGAGTCAAGTGACTGCAGCTACTAGTGTCACCTGACCTCTCTCAGTGGGCGGGAAGACTAACGGGCGCCGAAAATGCGCAGTTGGGTATCCTGACTCGCTCGCCTCACTTTCACTCTAGCCTTTGCATGGTGAGGAGCTCCGCGAGTAGGAGAGCGAGTGCTGTGCTGCCTTGTATATCGGGGGCACGAGTCAGTGCAGAACAAATACTTTCATGTGCAGCAGCAGTCTATACACAACAGCCCTTTTCAGGGCTCTGACCTTTTTTCTTATTTTGAATCAATGAAAAAAATTGAAACTGATCTTGCTGTCTGGGTCGGGGGACAGACTGGACCTAAGGAGGAGGAGGACAGGAGAGAGGAGTGGGAGGGAGTGGGGACTTATTATTTTGTTTTGGAAGCCACAACTGGAAATAAATAAGTTTAAAAGGCTTTCAGTGCTTCTCTGGTGACAGTTTAAAAAATTAATAGGATAATCAGTCACACAGGGCTCAGGGCTGCATTGAGGGCTCTGTAGTGCAGTCTGCTGCAGAATCTCATAGTGGTGGAAAACAAACTATCCATACTCCACTGTATGTGCTGATTTGCAGAAAAAAAAGCCTAGCCCTGCTAGAAAGAAGCCACAAGTCAAAGAGAAATAAAAATAAAATATTTTAATCAGGGCTTCTGGTAGTGAATAACTTGAGTAAAAGACAGTGCCCCTATTACCATGAATGTTGAGCATTAACCCCAGTGCCTCTGTTCAAATTCATTTATGAACAGCTCACTTCAGTCCACTTCTTTTATTCCACTGAGGTCAGTGCTTTCAAGGTGGGATTAAAAAAAGGCTTCTGGTCTGGTTTAACTTTGAAAAAAAAAAGAGAGTTCTGCCTTGAGGGGTCTGTGCAGCTGAGCTCTGTGTTGTCGCCTTTTGTTGATCACTCAGTCATCAAATAAGACCTCCACTGTATTTCTGTGCACTGCAATCTGCAAAAAAAGTATAAGGGGAGGGAGGAAAATATTTTTTTGGGGGACAACCAGAAAAACAAAAGCAAACAATTGAAAAAATACTAATAGTAAAACTAGGGAGGCTGTCCCAGGGTTATTGTGGTGAGGTGAGAACTAAACGCTTGCCTAGAGTCTGTATGTTGACTGAACTTCTGGTGGTGTGGGTAGGTGAGTTCAGGGGAGGGGAAGGGAGAGTGAGAAAAAGAAAGCAGTCAGGCACTGTCAGAAGGAGACAGGAGTCAGTACTACTCTGTACACCTGAATAAATTATCTGTTCTGTCCAACCCACTCTCTCAAAAAGCCATGTGATCTGCAAGTGGTCTGAATAAAAAATATATATCTTGACTGTGCGAGTGTGTGGAGAGGTGAAGGCAAGGCTCTATTAAGCTTATTGCTCACTCAGCCTGTGTAAAGCCCTCCAGAGCTGTTAGCTACAGCTTGAACCTTGAAGATAGATACTGACGGACTGACTGTACTAACTTAAACTAGCCCTGTCAGCCTGCTGTTGTGCTCTGCCAGTGGACTAACTGAATAAAAGTAAAATTGGGTGACTGTGACAAGAAAGTACTGTCAAAGGGAGAGGAGAGGGGCTAAATTGAGCGACTCAGACAGAGTAAACAAGGAGTAAAAAAAAAAACAACTTGTTTCTGGGGTTTTGTTTTGTGGATAAAAAAGAAATACTAAATTAAAACAAGTATAAGGACTGCCTGCAGTGCTTCTGCTTGTGAGATAAGGCTCTCTGTGGATGTGGAGGAGTGGAGAGGAGGAGGACTATTAAAAAATACAGTGTGACAACAAGGAGGAGAGGGGAGGGGGGTTGAATTGAGTCACCGTGACCCAAATTAAAAAATATTAAACCAAACCCAAGAGTAACAACAATATCATAGCAGGCTGCTTGTGTATGGAAAAAAGGATTGCAGGTGGGGGGATTAAAAAAGTACTGAGTGAGTGTGAGTGACATCAAGGCACTGTCAAAGGGAGAGGAGGGATTAAATTATAAAACAGGTTGACAGCAGGATAGCCCTCCGGTTTTAGTTGTGAAATCTGAGCGGAGGAAAATATAAATATAAAACTCCTTTTTACAGGGAGGGAAAGAAAACTAAAGAGATGGTTCTTCTGATATCTCTCTGATCATCACTTAACTGTAGTGTCCACGTCTTCCAGAGTGCCTCACTGCCTATTGTGCTTTAAATTCGTACTACTAACTTAAGTATTCTTAGCTAAGTAAACCGAAAAGGGGAAAACATGTCTTTGTTAAAGTTTGGCTTTAAAAAAATTACAGGAAAGCCTTCTGTTTCAAGCCAAGAGGGAGGAGAAAGCTCAGGTTCCTCTATGTGTACTGCTTCTCCATTACTGATAGACTCAGTAGCACCAACTACTCACCCTGACCCCACCATTGTGGCTACAGGATGACAACTTGTAGTGCCACTGCTGATATGCCAGCAACTCTCACTACTGTTGAAAGTGGGACAAAAGAAAAGGGGGTTCCAGGAGACCTGGAAGAGAAATAGGGAGTGGCTACTATATGAGCCTGATGTGGGTATGACCTGCTCATACTGCAAAAAATACTTAAGGGAGACAAACACATTCATGAGTGGCTGTAAGAGCATGGGACTTGAAAATGTACGTGCTCATGAACTCTCCAAACCTCATAAATTAGCCAATGAAAAAAATATTGTGTGTAACACTGAACTTTCCAACTTAGCAATAGAACGAGGAATAATACAAATGGAAAAAAATGAGGTGACACAAGTAGAACATTTGTTTAGAACAACTCTTTATTTGATTAATTCAGAACGCCCATTCACAGACTTACCTGGCATCTTAGAATTACAACATGTAAATGGTACAGATGTCGGAGTCAGTTATAGAAGTGACAAACAGGCAGTAACATTCACACATTTTATTTCAGAATCAATAAGGATAAAAGATGCAAAACTGGTTAATAGTAACACTTTTATCTCTGTCTTATGTGACTCGAGCACTGATACCTCAGTAATAGAAGAGGAGGCAGTCTATATTAGGACAATGGAAAATTTCCATCCAGTTAACAAATTTGTTTCCCTTCAGCCAGTCTCTATTCCAAATGGTGAAAGCATTTATAACTCAATAGGTGATGCCTTAGAAGTCACCTTGGACTGTAAAGACTGGAAAGAAAAATTGTTGCTTTGGATCTGATGGGGCACCGTCATGTTGGGTAAAGTGACTGGGGTGTTTGGCAGGATTTTGAAAGACGTTCATTTGTTAGGGATTCAGTGCAGTGCCCACAAGTTGGAGCTTGCTATAAAGCAATCAGCAACATCTATTCCATACATGAAAACAACAGATGAAGTCTTAATGGGTATCTATAAAATATACCATAAGTCTCCCAAAAACTGGGCCGGTCTCAAAGAGTTAGCCAGTAATATGAGCTACACCATTCACAAACCAGTTAACGTGTCAGGGACCCGGTGGGTTGCACACAGAGAAAGGGCTCTGTCTGTTATTCTGTCCAGCTACAAGGCCTTAGTTTTACATTCACAGCACATTGCTTCCACACCAGGGCAAACAAAAGATCAGGCCAGTGGGTTGTTCAAAACAATAAGTACTGTGAGATTTGTCCTCTTTTCTCAGTTTCTGGCTGAATACCTTTCTGTCAGGATGGCCTTCAGTCTAACTCTACAGAGAGACAGCTCAACAGTAGAAACAATAGTCAGTAAGGCTGAAAGCACAGTTCTCTGGCTAGAGAACTACCCTGTGCAGGATAAACTTGGCAAAGTCTGTAAGGACTTGCTCTTGCTCCCTGACTCTGACACAGCTGACAATGATACTAGCACAAGTCAACTGACAGGCTCAGCCAGTACGCGGGTTCAGTACCATGGATCTGATATCTTCCTTAACTTAGAAAGGGGATATTCTATAGATAGAACCAAACAGGCAGTGTTGCGTGATGTTACAAGCCTTCTTTCATCAACACTTGAAAGTATTAACTCGCAATTTTCCAATTTTAAAGCAGACAAAGTCCTACGGTCATTCAGTATATTTAACCCATTACAGTTACCAGATAGTGACCACCAGCTAGCCCTTTATGGCAATGAGGAAGTCAGAACCCTCACAGAGCACTACAGTGACCTACTGAAGAAACAGAATCATAATGTAAACTTGATTGAAGCGCAATGGTTAGAGCTTAATCCACTTATGAAAAAATCACTGAATGAGCTGTCTCTGAATTTCGCTATTTGGATCTCTGGCAAAAAATTCTCCATAATGATGCACATGAACAGTGATTCCCTGATATTCTGGTCTTAGTCACAATAGTTCTACTGATCCCAACCCAAACTGCAGTAGTTGAGAGAGGATTCAGCTTAATGGGCAGAGTGAAGTCTGACTGGCAGTCCTGTCTGTCTCCTATGACTACATCTGAACTAATGCGTGTCAAGCTGTCAGATGCTAGCGTTGCTACATTTGACCTGCAGATGCCATAACACTATGGTTCAAATCTGGAAAACAAAAGAGAAGACCTCATGTGAGACCATATGGCTGCAGACTAGATTCAAGTTCTGATTCAGAAATAGACTAGACTTAATCAGTGTTTTACCTTGTAAAATAACCCCCCAAAAAGCAACAGTTTTCTCTATTTCCACTTTACAGTCCGTTTTATGTTTTAAGTTTAAAATTCACCTCACAAAAATGTGGACAGGTAAAACTTTGCCCGGACAGGCAACATTTACATGCCACCTGTCCCTCGGACAGGCATCTCAAAAAAATTATTTCTAGCCCTGTATACAGGTTAAAAAGCAACCAGCATATATCATGAGCTTAGATGCAGAAAAAGCGTTTGATCAAGTATCTTGGGAATTTTTATGGGTCTCCCTGGCAAGCTTCAGCTTTCCTAAAGCTCTTCTTAATATAATAACTAAGATGTATACTACACCAGTGGCTTATGTAAGAGCCAGTGAATTTATATTGGCACCTTTAAAGCTATCCAGAGGCACACATCAGGGTTGTCCCCTCCCCCCCACTCTTATTTGCTCTCCACATAGAGCCCCTTGCTCAGAGCATAAGATTGAACAGGGAGATAGAGGGAGTGAAGTGGGGCAATACCACTCATAAAACTGCATTATATGCGGACAATATTTTACTATATTTAGCACAACCGGAGGGCTCATTACCAAAAGTGTTTGAGCAGATAGAAGTGTACTCCAGATTGTCAGGTTATAAGCTTAATTGGGCAAAGACAGAGGTATTGGTGCTTAATACTCAGATTCCTTGAGAATTTAAATGTATTTACCCGATGAAGTGGGACTGCTCAACTATTACATATCTAGGTGTCCGTTTAGGAATATCTTCTAAAAACCTTTTTGAAGGTAACTTCCCTCCCTTAGTGAAGATGGTCTGGTAAGATCTCGATAGGTGGTCTCTGCTCCTCCTTCCCTTTTACTCTAGGCTGCAAACCCTCAAAACAAATATATTGCCCAGGTTTCTTTATTTGTTTCAGGCTGTTCCCTGTCACATTCCCCAAAAGGTCTTGATGGTCTGGCAGAGAAAGTTAATGACCTTTCTTTGGGCTCAAATCCATCCATGGATTTAAAAAAAAAACATTAATTAATTTTACCTAAACATGGAGGAGGGAGGGCATGCCCTAGCCTTCAAGAGTACTGGCTGGCAGCTCACATGAAGAGTGCCCTTTTGTGGTCCCATCCTTGGTACAGGGCACACTGGCGGCAGATGGAGTTGTCCATGGTAGCTAATCCACTTCTACAGGCCATTTTGTTCAGTCCTCCCTCCCAGATAGATATACCAGCTTTTGAAATGTATACAATTCAAGTAACACTAAAAGGGTGGGTCCAGGGTACTAGAAGAGGTTGTACAGCAAAAAATCTGTGGAAATATAGGTGGTGGTGGTGATATGATCCTGCATTCCTCCCAGCTGCATTACATAAGTGGTATGATAGACAGGTGAGGGGTGGAATGAGAGCAGCATGGCAAGTCACTAGAGGTCCTGATATGATCCCATTTGAAACTCTTAGTATCAGAAACAATTGGTCGTTAATGGACTGCTTTTATTATTATCAACTAAAAGATTATATATCTAACAAAATAAGACAAACCCTGTCTTGGCAGGATGAAAGACCCTTCCCCCAGACGTTCGAGTCAGTTTGGGGGGGAACTCATGGAAAAGGGGCAATTACCATGTTATATGCATTATATACAAAAGAAATGGGAGAGAGAACTTGGTATTGTACTAAATTCGCAGATGTGGTCGGCAATATTTAGAAATATATGGAGAACAACATCCTTCCCTGGCTGGTGAGAGTATGCCTGGAAAATAAGGGTTAGATAGTTTAACACACCAATAAAGTCATGTAAAATAGGTGTACAAACACAGGGAAACTGCTGGAGGAAGTGTGGAAATAATGCAGCTGATCAGGCACATATATTTTGGGACTGCCCGGGCATTAAAGGTTTCTGGTCTTAAATAATTAAACATTTAACTGCATTGTTTGGGTTAACAATGGTTGTAGGCCCTGAACATTGTTTACTAGGGTTATACCCATCAGAAATTAAGGATAAGGCAACACAATATTTATGGGTCATTCTTACAGTGGCAGCCTTGAAAACTATACAAAAAATGGCTTCAGCAGTTTTCCCCTTTAGTGCAAGATTGGATGGAAATTATTAATCAAATCCAACAGATGGAGAGAATAACATATAATGTTAACCAGAAGAGGGAACAGTACAATAACAGATGGACCAGATGGGAGTTCTATAAGGATAAAGTGTAAGGAACTTCCACTCTCTTTTATTCCCACCTCCTGTGCTTACATTATATATATTCCCTTCTCTACTTATATCTTACCCTTTGTTAAATGAGCTGGTAATTTAGAAATTATAAGCGACTTCCCTGGAATTACTCTCTTAATATAATTACTAAGAACTGGTATTGATCAATCAACTGACAGTTTGCGTTGTAATGTTTACTCACTTCTATCCCAATTTTGGTGTTTTAAATCCATATCAATTTTTTTCTTTTTTCCTAATCATTATTATCTTGATGTAAGGAAATAGAATAAGTAAAACCTATAAAATAAGTAATTGAGGTCAAACCGTACTGCACTTAGAATTGTATGAAAGTACCTCGCTTATAGAAATGTATAACTTGCTTGCAATTACTATTATACTTGATTTATGCTTGGAAAGGTTTAGATGTTCTATGATGGTAAAACAGTATATGTAAAATGAAACTGAAACCAATAAAAAAATAAGTATAAAAAAAAAGAAAGAGGCTGACCTAATCCTTTTATATAAAAAAGGGGAAAAAAGAGGATTTAAATAATTGAAGGCATATTAGTTCATTGAATGTTGATTTTAAAATTTTGGCCAAAATTTTGTCACAAAGATTGACTCAGATTGCAGAAATAGTAATCAGCAAAGCACAAACCTGTTCAATCCCAAAAAGGGGAATACAAGATAATTTGATAATTCTGACAGAATTATTTCAAAGGGGTAAGATGGGAACAGAGGAAGGCTTTGTTCTTAGCCTTGACTAGCATAAAGCCTTTGATTCTGTTTCTCACTCCTTTTTGTTTTCGGTTTTACATCATTATGGGATACCGGTTAAATCTGTGCAGTGGATATCATATTTGTATCAGGAAGTAACACTGACTCCCAGGATCAGTGGGTGGAAGGGTGACCTGGTCAGATTACGGAAAGGGGTGAGACAGGGTTGTCCACTTAGCCCCTTATTGTACACCTTTTGTATTGACCCCTTTTTAAGATCTATCCAGTTATCTGCCTCTCTCTAAGGTATTTCCCTGATGAAGTTGGGTTCCCCGGTGAAATGTTTAGCCTATGCCGATGATGTAATTATAGCCAAAAAGGGCACAGAAGAACAGGCCATCACTAACATTATTGTAGAGTATTCTCAGAGATCAGGCTCGAAGATTAATTTTGAGAAAAATAATGCTATCTGGATAGGGAGTCAGTCAGATACTGTTTGTCACAAGTAAGCAGGTATTACATTAACCCAAGAACCTCTTACGATTTTGGGGATTATTTTTGGTGATGGTGACGTAGCTGTTTTAAATTGGGAAACCAAATTACGGAAGGCGGAAGGGATCTCACAGGGATGGAAGGGATTGCAGATTTCAAAGCAAAAAAGAGTATTATTGATCAAGAACATTTTAGTGCCACTCTTTCTTTTTATAAGTTACATCTTTACCCTTCCCCACAACTGAAAACAAAATTATATAGTGTATTTTTTCAAAGTTTGTGGGGTAGCTGTTTGAACCCAATTAAAAGGGGAATTACCTATTGATGCGTAAAAGAGTGAGGTTTAGATATGATAGATCCGGGTCTATTCTTTTATAGTATCTTTCCATATTATAATATGTTTTCTACCTTAGTAGGTGCTAAGAAATGGTGGGAGGACATGATTGCTGAATGGATAGCTATTGACAAAATAGCATGGGAACAAGAGAATAGGAAATTATTGACTAAAACCTCAATAATTCCAGTTTATGTTACACCAATGCTTCAAGATCTTATCAAACTGAAAAATCCAGGACAATTTCTGTGACCCAAATCATGACAAGAGCTATATCAATTTACGATGGACTGTACAAAGCAAGATTTGGACTTGCCTAATTGTTCTGTACTTAAGACCCAAACTTCATTGTCACAGCTCACAAATGAAAGAATCCCTGCCTTTACCTGGAATATGTTATGGTTAAGCATACATGGCAGAATGAATGTGAAGAATAACCATAAACAATTAACAGAACGATATTGCCCAAGGCCTTCTTGTACATAAATACTAGAAACACAGGAACATCTTTTTTTGGAATGTCCTTTCGTGATCTCTTTCTGGGATATGGTATATAAATCATGGCAGGACTTCCGGTGACGTCACGGAGTTAATGGGACCCTAAGCTAACGAGCTCCCAACCCTGTCTGATTTATCGGGCGGAATCCTACTAACAGAGTCAAAATCCAAAGCTTTAAAAATCATCCTGAACCTGCAGAGATGACGGCCAAAAACAACAAATTGAAAAGTGCTAGAAATAATGCCTCTCAAATGAAATAAAAACAGCTTACCCTGGACGAGGAAATGGAGGCCTTCGCAACTCGTTCACACAGAGACCCAACTTTTCCAACTCTTCCCTCGACATCGACGATAAAGATCTTGGTCTCCCTAGAAAGTCAGAACGTACACTGCAGAAAATATTAACCTCGGTACAAAAAATAGAGTCATCCATAGCGGACCTGAGGCAAGACGTCTGAAAAATTGACTCCAAGGTAGCAGACAACTCCACCAAGCTTTTGGAACTCTCAATGGCCCAGGACTTGGGGGACAGGATCCTCTTGTACCTACTGCAGTGGGACTGAGAGACGCACAGCAGGCTGGAAGATATAGAAAACAGATCTCACAGAAGCAATTTTAGATTGCATGGGGTACTGGAGGGCGTGGAGGAGTGATTTGCTACCTCAGTTGATTTTATGCAGCACCTGCTACACTCAATACTCTCAGTACCCTCTGACATGGACTTAACCAAGGATAGAGCCCACCAGTCTCTGGTTCCAAAGCCAACCAACCCCACAGACAGACCTAGATTGTGGGTAGTCCGTATGGTGCTGTTCCAAACCAAGGAGTGGGTGCTGAAGGAAGCCTGGCGACTCCAGGATTTAAAATATCAAAACTCGCCCATTTTCCTTCAAGCAGGACTTTTCCTCAGCTTTGCAAGCAGAAAGAATATAGGTGTGCACAGTTGTGAAAGAGATCAAGGAAAAATGTCAAAGCGCAATTGCTTTTCCCCGCTAAGCTGTGACTACATCTAGAATCAGGTCCTAAAATATTCTCGAATCTCCTCGAAGCAGCTCCACGCTTGAAGGAATGGGGGATCTCAGTGCCAGACATAGACCTAGACCTACTCAAACAAAACCTCTTGAAAAATGTTTGACAATTTCAATCTAGAGGCCTGAAACGGTCGCACAGGGGATTGCTACCTACTTTGCTCATGAAGGATGCCACGTAGATCTTGCAGCATGTAGATAACAAAAGTAAAAGCTCCACTCACACATCCATGTCGAAATCTCTCACACCTCGCTGACCTTACACACTAAAGAGACAGAGATAGATGTGCAGCGCTTGTGGGAAGGTCGGAGGACCAAGTCGATTCAGCTGGTTGCTGACTTTTCTTCAAGGGACTTATAATAAGAGCAAGTTAAGTTTGCGATTAAAGCTTTAAATTGGATCTTGAAGGGTTTTCTATTGTTGTGAGGGTGGGATGAGAGCGGGGCTGACCCACAAGTTAATGGTGTTTTTGCTTACCCTCCTTCACTATCTCGCTAGGGCTAATTACCAACTTTAATAAAAACTGGGTTGATCTTTTGTGGGGAGTGGGTGGTCCTAAATATTGGGGTCGATTTCCTCTGCATGGAAGGTCTGGGGAAGAGCCGTAGGTCTGTTGCAGATATCCCCTGGGAGATCTTGACGAGTTTATGCTCAGTTTTACCACCAGGTGGAGCACTGCGTAGGAAATGAAAACACATACTCTCCATTTATCCACCCTTTTCCATGTTGGGGGGGGGGACTATTTCCCCAGGAGATGGTGCAGTGTTTATGAATATTGCCCTCAACAACAGATTGTCTCCTGTTGGTTGGGGTTTCTCCCCAGTTCTAACTCGAGCTAACCCATCACCAAAACGAGGCTAACACTTAAGGGCTCCCCCATCTTCCAGGTCCTAAGATTTTCAGTTTTGAAGTTAGGGATTTCTTGCCCTTGAGGCTGAGGGTTATAGACTTGAAGTACCCCAGACTCAGCAGAGGACCAGTGGGAAGGATCAGGCGAGATAGCACAATAAGACAGTAAACCCCCCAGATAACCCAGAGTATAATTCATTGCCCAATAAGGGCATGGGGGGGGGAGAGGGATTCCTGAGAATAATGATCTGAGTGAGACAGGTAGGGAGCTAAATTGGACCTCTCGTTCCTCAGTGACGTTTCTCTCTGTTTAGAGCAAGACTACATCTTTGCATTTATGCTCCCAGTGAGACTATTGGGTGTTTATTTCAAACACTTTCCACTACAAGTGGACCTAGACACCTCCCTAGGTTGGGGCCAAGACATACACCTTGGAAGCTTTTGTTTTTCTGAGCTTTTCAATTCATCATTTAAAATTTTTTAATAGTTGTCAGTTGTTAAGGTTCACTGTTATTGTCATTAGCATCCTATGTTAAGGGTACGGTTTTCTTTTAAGTTATTAATGGTAAACAAGGTATGGTACAGCCAGCTAGAGATCCCAAGGTCGATGGAGGGGCTGTCGTTTTTTTCCAACCAGACTAGATAAGAGGGTAGCAATACTCAAACTAAATTTTACCCTTACCAGGACAGATTAAAATGGTTACGTTTAAAAGTTTATTCTTATAATGTGAAAGGAATCAATTCCCCTGTTAAGCGAACAAGGTTGTTGCAAGAGCTTAAAAAATTAAGGGGAGATGTAATTCTATTTCAAGAGACTCATCTGTCCCCACAAGAGCATTTAAAACTACGCTGAGCTTGGGTAGACCAGGTTGTGGCAGCCTCCCACCCTAATTCTAAAAAGGCTGTGGTAGCAGTTTTGTGGCGTAAAGGATTAAATTTAGCCATAGAGTCCTCAGAGAAGGGATTGCAAGGCAGGTTTGTCAGGGTGTCAGTTAGTGCCCAAGGTAGACTAATCCACTTTATAAATGTGTATGCACCTAATTCTCAACAAGAAATTTTTTTTGACTCTCTTTTTAAGAAAGTAGCAACGCTCCCACCGGGACTGCTCGTAATGGGGGGTGACTTCAATATCACTCTCCACCCTCAGAGAGACCACTCTTCAGGGGCAATTTCCACAAATGGAGGGACCTCCCAAGCCTTGACAGCCCTCACTAAGGAAATGGGGTTGATTGACATTTGGCGAGCCCAACATCCGAAAGACAAGGACTACATGTTCTACTCACATGCGCAACAATCGTGCTCCCGCATAGATCTATTTTTTACCTATGCAACCACCCTTCACTCAATCACTAATTCCTACATACATAACATTACCCTATCCGACCACTCCCCAATTTCGATTCATATCGCTCTCTCATCCCAGGATAGACAGACTCAGTGGAGACTTAATGTCTCCCTCTTGAACAATAAAGCCTTCATTACCAAATTGAAAGAACGAATCACTGACTTTTCCTTAATCCATCAACCAACTGATCACTCACCCTTGCTTAAATGGGATACGCTTAAAGCAGTCCTCAGGGGGAGATTATCAGTTATGCAGCTGTGCAAAAAAACTATTACAGTTAATGCATAACAGATTGCTACAGGAATTAACAGACTTGCAGAAATGTCATAAAGTGAATCCCAATGGTAAACAAGTTCAGGGCAAGCTTAATAAGGTCAAAAAGGAATTACAGGAGTTCGAAAATAAAAGGGCGGAGAGACAGTTGCGATTTGTGAACCAGAAATATCATGAAGTGGGGGGGGGGTAAAGCATCACGACTATTGGCATTTCGTTTACGAAAAGCACAGGCAGAAAGATATGTCCCATACATTCAGGAAAGAAGACCCCAAGGGAAAAAATGGACATCCCCCTAAAGAAACAACCCTTCGATTCCAAAAATATTACCAAAACCTATATTTGAAAGATAAGGGCATAGGGATTACTAGGGACCACACACACCTTCTTAGATCCCCTCAAATTACTCAGAATATCAGACGAAGCGAAGGCAGAACTGAACCATCCCATTATGGTGGAGGAGACCTTGGGTGTCATCCACCAGCTACCATCTGGGAAGACTCCAGGCCCAGATGAGTTTAGTGGATAATTTTTTAAAGAGCTGGCCACTTCAGTGACACCCCTTCTGACGGAAGTTTTTAATTGTAGCATAGAAGAGGGAAGATTCCCCGAAAGCTGGTCTCACTCCATAATATCGGTCATACTGAAACCTGGGAAAGACGCAACTAAATGCGAATCCTTCCGGCCAATTGCTGTCCTCAACCAGGACCAAAAAATCTTCACAAAAATACTATCAATCCAGTTGCAAAAGCACATTGAGTTGTTAATTCACCCAGATCAAACGGGTTTCATTCCGCATCGCCATATGAGCGACAATATTAGAAGGCTGTTAAACATTGTGCAATCTAACAAACTCCCTCAGAACCCAGCTTTGGCCATCTTCTTGGACGCGGAAAAAGCCTTTGATAGGCTCAAATTGACATACCTCTTCGAGGTACTACATGGGATGGGATTTGAGTGTAATTTTTTTGAATTGGATTAAAATGTGCTACCAGAGACCTCAGGTGAGAGTGCAGGAACTGCAATTATCTTCACCCTTCTGTATAACAAGAGTATCAGGTTGTCCCCTCATCCCCATTGCTCTTGCAATTAGTATGAGCCCTTGGTCCAAGCCATTAGGCAACATGACAAAATTGAGGGAATAGAAATTCAAAAAATATTTCACAAGATATCCCTTTATGCGGATGACACCTTGATATATTTGGGCAACCCAGCGTCAGCTCTTCTGCATTTGTTAGCACTTTTAGAAAACTTTGGTGCCATTTCCGGCTTTAAAGTGAACTCTACAAAATCTGAAGTTTTACAAATAGGGGGTGATCTCAACTCGGACCTGAGGAGGAAGGTGCCATTCAAATGGGTGGAACACAAATTAAGATATTTGGGAATACAGATTCCTACACATCCAGCTCTTTTGTATAAACACAACTATGAGGTCCTGGAGCAACATATAAAAGCTGATTTGAATAGATGGTCGTGGCTCCCCTTAACGTTCACAAATAGATTAGAAACAATTAAAATGAATATCCTGCCATGATTCCTCTTCCTATTTACGAACCTCCCCCTTCAAATTCCCAAATAGGACTGGAAAGACCTCAAAAAAAAAAAAAACTCTCCGACTTTATTTGGTTAGGCACACGCCCGAGAGTTCACTGGGAAATTTTGACAGAGGAGAAATCCAAAGCTGGGATGGGACTCCCAGACTTTCCAAAATATTATTTAGCGGCCCAAATTTTGCCAGTCATCAAAATGTTGAACCCGGGGAAGAAACATGGGTGGCTGGAGACCGAGGAACAGGAATGTGGATTTCTCCCACTTAATATCCTACCTTGGTTGGTCCAGTCGAGCAATCTAAAACACATAGAAAACAAGTGGCACACACTCTCAAAGTGGCTGGAAGCCAGACAAGGCTAGGAAATAGTCCATCCAGTATGGGAGTATATACCACTCTCCTACCTCCCAGGGTTCCCAGCTCATTGTGGAGACCATTGCTTCTTCAGATGGGCAACTAATGGGCCTAAGTACCCTCAGCAGTTTGTGGAGGAGAACCGTTTAAAGTCTTTTTCGCAGATGCAAGTAGAATTTAGATTACCTAACACAGATGCCTTTAGATTTCACCAGTGTGCGCACTATATCACCATTAATATTGGTCTGACAGACCTAATACAAGGTCCAGCGACACCCATTATGTTAACTCACCAGAGAAGTAGCTTAGCAGACACCAGATCTTATATATCACAAATTTATAAAGCTCTAATGGAGAACAGAGGGGTCTTGGCAGTACAGAGAGTGGAACGCAAATGGGAATCTGAGGCAAACCTAAGCATCACAGAGAAAGAATGGCAATACATCTGGTTAGGTATACACAAGACCACTAGTTCCCCTTCCTGGAGAGAATTTGGATGGAAGATTAATATTCGTTTTTTTTAGAACCCCAACCATCTCTTCGCACTATGCAGTGTCCGCTTCCAACAAATGCTGGAGGAGATGTGGACAAACTGAAACACATTACCATATTTTTTGGGGGTGCCCTATAATTACCCTCTTCTGGAATACAATAGCTCAAGAGGTCTCTCAGATCTTTTCTCTCTCATTCCCACTACAATTTGAGAATATGGTCTTGGGCTCTCCCCCAAAGGAGGTTAGAACCTCAGCAGGGAAATACCATTTTTATATCTTAATTGCAGCAGCGCTGAAGGTTCTTACCCAAAATTGGTTAACTGATAAATCTCCCCCAACTGGCACCTGGTATGGGATCATTAAGCAAATCAAGGAGATGGAGGCCATTATGGCCCGCCTGAGGCTGTCTATAGATAAATTCAATACTAGATGGCTGCCTTTTTTTGAGCATATAGAACGAAGGGAAGGGACTCCTGTCTTGGAGCAGTTGCTCAGAAATTGAATTTCAAAGAGTAGACTCACATAAGTGATATAGCCTCGGGCTGGTGATTCTGATCTTACTTTTTCATCTCTAGAGAGATGCACTATTTTAGTTTTTTGTTTTAGGGTCTGGCTGTTACCACCTTGCAAAAAGTTTTATCTTTAATGAACTATTAAAGTCCTAAGAAATGAGACATAGACTCAATTAAATAGTTTATTTTGATTAAGTTTATTTAAAATGCACACTGTTTTGAAAGCCTTTAGCCGATCCAGTTGGATACCCCCGAAGATCAGTATGAAGCAGATGGTCACAAAACGAAGAGAGATAAAGCACTTCAACCTCTTCATCATCTCACCCCAGATTCTTGCAACGCATCAGACTTGGGAGCCTTAATGGGGGATATTGAACCTGTAAAATAAATAGTAGAATTAATTGGACACATAAAGGATTTTATAAAGGTTAGAACTTTTTATAGATTGTGGCTATTTGTAGTTGTAAGGGCTTCTCCATTGTGCATATATTGTAAAGACTGTTTTAAGTTTTTTCAATAAAATGGTTTTTAAAGTTAAAAAAAAAAATTAATCATGGCAGACCACAAAGTTTCAGAACCTTTTATATACTGTATGGAATTTGTACATATGGGCCAGGATATTCAAAAGGGTTGCGCCATACGCAATCCACCAATGCACCCGGGCAAGCTAAGCTGCCTAACTCCTGATGTGCTGGAGTGCATCCTTAATGTATGCGGCGCAGTGGCAGGGGGCGTGTCCATGCATATGCGGCACATCCCGATATTCAGCCAGGGATGTGCGGCGCTTATACCAGTGCACTCCCACACTGTGCCACACAGGGGGTTGAAAAGATGTGCCTGAAAATACAGGGAACAAGTCGGGAACACCCACAGGCGGGCTACCATGTTGCAGGGCTCAACACAGCAACCGCCTGCCTGTGGGTGGCCACCCGACCTCCCCAGACACCATATAGGTGCACACAGCTCCCTGGTGGTCCAGTGGACCCTCCCCCTCACCCGCTCATGGGCAGTAGTATAAAAGAAATGCCTGGTGGTCCAGTGGACCTGACTCCCCCCGCCTGATCGTGGGCTGTAATACAAATAAAATCCCTGGTGGTCCAGTGGACCATTCCCCCCTGCCCAATTGCGGGCATAAGTATTTCACAGTCCTTGGTGGTCTAGTTGAACCTCCCCTCGTCCGATCGCGGGCACACACATACAAACCCTGGTGGTCCAGTGGTACCCTCCTCCCCATCCGCCCACTGTGGTCCCCGCCACCCCGCACCACCCCAGTCAGCGGCGGGTAGCAGCACCCCGCCCGCAAGCCGCCCACCGACTGACAGCATACGGCTTGGCTGTACGCCTGTTGGTCCACTGCATGGGCCAATGGGTGTGCAGACCAAACTGTACTACACAGTCCCGAATTGTGAATGAATGCTCAATTCACAGTTTGGGACTGTGTAGTACAGTTTGCTCTGCATGCCCATTGGCCCACGCAGTGGACCAATAGGTGTACAGCCAGCTGCACGCTGTCAGTTGGTGGGCTGCTTGGCGGGTGGGTGGTGCCGCCGCTGACTGGGGGGCAGGTGGTGGGACTGCAGTGGGCAGTGGGAGGGGGGTACCACTGGACCACCAGGGTTTGAGTGTGTGTGCCTGTAATCGGGCGAGGGGAGGTTCAACTAGACCACCAGGGATTGTGAAATACTTACGCCCACGATCGGGCAGGGGCGAACGGTTCACTGGACCACCAAGGATTTTACTTAACGCACAGCCTGCAATCGGGTGAGGGGGTAAGGTCCACTGGACCACCAGGGATTTCATTTATATTACTGCCCACGAGCGGGCGAGGGGATCGGGTCCACTGGACCACCAGGGCTATATTTAACATTTGCCCGTGATCGGGCGGCAAGGGGGGGGGACTGCAGGGCGTCGGTCCCCTATGGCTGCAGTCTGCAGGCACCAGGTACAAGTCAGTTGTGGGGATTGACGCACCACATGCAAATGCGGTCATAATGGTATGCAAATTGCCCCATTTGCACCTTGCATATATTATGCCCTCATTTGCATATGCAGTTCTGAATATCAGGATTATGCGCCTAGCACAAGTACACTTGCGCTGGTGCATCCCCCTGCTCCCTTACTGCCTCTTGTGCCCGGCGCAGTGCTTGTGCCCTCAGTGCTATATTCAATGGTGCTAAGCCATGGTGCAGTACCGTTGAATATCGCTTGGTCTTCACCCTGGCGCCACCCAGTTGCGCTGCGCCCAGGCTTGCACCACAGCCGGGCACAGTTTGAAAATCCCGGCCACAGTGTTTACTGCTAAATGGACTGGATTTCATAAAGGGAATTTACAAGTTATCTTTGCACTACTGAAATACTGTATTTGGCAAGCCAGATGTAAATGAGTCCTTCAGCAACAAGACACCCTACCTGAGACGATGTTATGGAATGTAGTGATTCCTCTTCAATGTATTTATGAGACAGATACAAAGACCGTGTCCAGGAATAAATTACATGTATTTTGGAACAATTGTATGCCTTTTTTGATGCTCTCTTGAAAAAAACCAAAAACGGATGCACGGGAGGAGGGAGAGTGTGCTCCAGTGGAGCTGATATTGGGACACTAGATTTTTTTACATGGCTGGTATTGGTATGTCACATTGCTGGAAAACTGCAAAAAAAAATTTTACTGTGTAATAAAGGAAACCGAGAGGGGGGGGACGAAACCATGGCATTACCAGAGACTTGGAGAACTAAGTACGTAATAAGTGTAAATACAGTAAGTCTGTATGACACAGACTAGCAGCTACTGTTACCATGTGATGGGGATATAGAATGTGTGTGATGTCCACTGCATTACAGATAAAGATATTATGGATTTAGTACTCAAGACCCTGTGGATGGTCGGACAGACTTTCATACTTGATCCATGTTTCAGCTCATTTTTATACTGTTAAATGTATGCAACCTGATTGTTTTGAATTTTACACCCCTTTTCCCCCCAAAATTCCCCTACTCACCAGTGGGGGAACCTTTGTCATCCTGGGCTTTGGCCAAGATGGCGGAGCCTCTGGATCCTGGAGGTGGAGGAGAACGTGTGATGGCTGCTAAGCTCGGGAGTTGGCCTCCTCCCTGCTTCGTTTTTGCTTGAGGCTTCTTCTGTTATTGTTCCTGATGCTATGGATGTTACTGATATTGGACTCTCTGCAGTTTGTTCTGGGGCTGGATTTCCGACGGCTCCTGCTGACCGTTCTACTAGTTCTGGTTCTGGCTATTCTCCTACATTCTCTGTTGAGTCGGCGCTTGCTGCACTGATTGAGGAGTTTTTGGATTACCAGTCTTTTTCCTCTCAATGTGATTATTTGCAGGCGCTTCTTGCAGAGGAAGAGTACCATGAGTCGCAACACTGTTTGACAGGCTCTGTTTCAGACTTTCCTCCGGATCATTCTAGGTCTGTAGTACAGTTCTCCACTAGTTACTGCGCTCAGTCTGGAATGCCAAAGGAACCTCTGCCTATTGGAAGCCCTGTCGTTCTAGGACCTACCAAACGGCTGCTTCCTGTCGAGGTGGTGCGAGATTTGGGGCTTCCTTTACATGATGGTATTGTGTGTTC
The DNA here is from genome assembly GCA_016271365.2 of Neoceratodus forsteri. Lineage (NCBI taxonomy): Eukaryota > Metazoa > Chordata > Ceratodontiformes > Ceratodontidae > Neoceratodus > Neoceratodus forsteri. The sequence continues at coordinate 261,842,473 of CM057451.1, read as the reverse complement.
TGATGATTCAATTATTCAGTCTTCTTTGTTTATGGATGGGAAGGTCTCTGGGGCTCCTACTAAGACCTTTTCTCCTGGTTCAGAGGGCTCTCCTGTTCCACCTATTGACCCACCCTGTGCTGTAATAGCTGCTTCAGATATGCAAGTGTCTGATGTTTCTCTCCCTGATTATGACACCAGTGTCTTGATAACTGGCAGGACTGTGGCTGAAGCCTTAACGACGGCTGGCTGGGTTAAATCAGCCCCTGATCTGCCATGGGTACCTCCTCCCCGGCCTGAGGATGCCGTAAATGATCCTTTAGCCCTTCCTTCCTCCCTCCCTGGAACTGGCTGACTCCCCGGTATCATTTCCTGCAGCTATAGCTGCACCCCAGTGTTCCCCATGACCTGTGTCTTTCTCCCCTATTGTTACCACCCCTGCATCTACTGAGTTGGAACTTCTACCTGGCATTCCTGCATCGGAACCTGGCCTGGCTGCCCCCCTTCCCCCCGAGCCTTCACATCAAGATGTTCCTGAGCCCGGGTGTTTCTCGAGGTCCCAGTAGGCCCTTTCAGAAGACCTATGCAGGTCTATTCCACACACCTCTTGAACCTGCTAAATGCAGGAATGCTGTTCATCTCAAATATAAAGGGCGTTAGACTCCTTTCCAGGTCGCATTCATGTGGGTTGCACCTTGTTGAAAGACAGCATGGGTTTTTCGGCTCAGGAAATTTATGCCCTGATTCATACCTCTGGGATCCTAATTTTGATGTGAGTTTTAAGACTGCTGCTAGATTGGAACTTGTTTGGGAACCTTATCAAACTGTTAAATGGAATCCAGAATGGTCTGTGTTTTCGGTGATTCCTTTATCCAAACCTGCCTATCGGATGATTACTGTGTTATTTAAGAATGAAGGTGTTTCCATTTCTGACATTTTGTTCTGGTTACGATCTAAATGTTCAGTGCTTGGCATTCCTGACCCTATCATAGATTCTGAGGATATCTGGACGGTGGGGGGTGCATCCGGGTATGGCTTCCTATGGAGAAGGGAGTCATTCGGCATTTACCTAGTTGTTTTTATTTGGGGAGAGATCGTGGTTTTCTCTTTTATGCTGGTCAGCCCTGATCTTGCTTCCGGTGTGGAGCCCATACCCACTTAAGCAACGCTTGTGATAAAATGAAATGCTCGCTGTGTGGAGGAATCGGCCATGTGGCCTTGTCATGCCAAACCTCTATAAGCTGTAATCTTTGCGAGGATACTTCTCACACCTTCAAGGATTGCCCTTGGGTCTCCCATAATGCTGGGGGTGCTGGTTCTGATATGGAGGATGAGTCTCCTGCTATGCAGCATGATGAGGCATCCTGCTCAAAGGATTCTTCCCATCGGTCTGATCCCCAGCTTCCATCTCCTTCTCAGGCTACTGTGTCTCCTTTAGTGTTCCCTCATGTGCAAGATCCCGTTCCTCCTTCGGATCTTGTGAAGCACCCCATTCCTGTGGTTCCTTCTATGGAGACGGATGCATTGGCAGTTGCTAATACTGCCATTTCTTCACAGAGTTCTGTGGCGGACCAAGATATTACTGTTCCTGTGCTGCCTTCTGTCCCTTCCACATCCCAAGCACCTGTCATGCCTCCTCCAATGATGGAGGAATGGGAACAACAAAAATCCAGGTGGATGATGCGTAGCGCCTCCTAGAAAATGGAGCAGGATATGATTGAACCGGGTGATTCTGATATTGGTGTTCAGAATAGATTTCTTCCTTTGACTAAATGTAAATAATGGGAGGAGGAAGATGGGGATTCTGATTCCTCTTCCAGGATTTCGTCCCAACCTAAGAATATTACTGACTCCGAACTTTCTTTCCAGGACTCTAAAGGGGGGATTAAGAAGAAAGAAAAATCCAAACGTCTTTCTGGAAATGTTTCCAAAGCACCATCCTCTGCTAATTTGGTTCTTACTAACACCTGATAATGGCTTTACATTTGACTTTGGGCTCCATCAATACCAAGAGTATTAAGAATCATAAACGGAGGCTTATTACTTTCTCTATCCTTGCAGGACATCATATGGATATTTGTATGGTACAAGATACACGCCTACCTACGCTTAGAGAAACTAATAGGGCATCTCGAGATTAGTTTTGGGGCCCTTCTTTTCGGTCACTGGGGAGGAATCATGTTCTGGAGTTGGTTTCTTGATTTCTAATCCTGACCTCTGAGTCTCTCGTCTCATTGATTTGATTCCTGGCAGGGTCTGTATCTTGGATGCAAGACTTGGAGCTCATGATTTACAGTTGAGTAACGTTTATAACTATCAAACAAAGTTTCAGAGGGTGGATCGCTTAAAGAAAGTGCAACCTTTTTTGTATACCACTAAATCTGTGTTTTTAAGGGATGACTTTAATTGTGTTTTGTCCCTTTCTGATAAGACTGGTCGAATGCAGAAATTGTATGCTGATACTAACTTTCTGAACGCCATGTATCAGCAAGCTCGTTTGAAGGACTGTGCTGCCGAAGTACATTGTTTACCTTTTCTAAGGGGCGTTTAACAACCAGGATTGATTTTTTGTTTGCCTCTCAGTGTCTTCCAGTGAGGACTTTTTTCGGTCTTTCCCGTGGAGACTTCGGATCATAAATTAATTAAAACTTTGGTGGGCACGCCTTTAAATAAACCAAAACCCAATCCTGTTTGGAGGATGAATTCGACCTTGTTGGATGAGGCGGAAACCTGGTCTACTATAGAGGAGGAGCTGGAGGCAAGATTTTCTGTTTTTGAGTTATATGATAACTCATTGTTTTGGTGGCAGGAGGACACTAAATGTGACTTGAAGAACCTTTGTGGCTCCTTAGCAAAGAAGACTGCTAATACAAAATACCTCACTTATTTATGCTTCCGGGATCGATTACAGTTACTATTGTCTTGTTCAGTAGAAACTGGAGAAGTCCTCTCTGATGACATACAGGCTGTTAAAGCTGAAATGTGTGCGTATCAATATGATAGGGTGCATTCCTTATTGTTAGAATAGTAATTTGGGACACAGGGTAAAGCACAGAATGTTAATCCGTATTACTGTTGTGCACATAGGGTGGATTCTAAATTCATGTCTTCCATGCAGAATGTTTCTGTGGCTATAGTGACTACTGGGGATGCCATACAGGAGGTGGTACAGGAGTTTGTAAAAGCTTCATTTTGTGAGAAAGATTTGCCTGTTCCTGGAATTGTTGCCTTTTTGCATCAGCTTGACATCCCTATGTTGTTGGAGGCTGATATTGCGATGTTGACTTCTCTTGTGACTCGTAAGGAAGTTGATGATGTTATAGGGGGTTTACCGACTGGATCTTCTTCTGGGCTGGATGGTATTTTAGGGGAATTTTATAAGAAATCTAAGGGACCGCTTGGCCGGTATTTAGTGTCCGTTTTCAATTATGTTTTATCAGGCCTGGTTCTGATTCTGTCAGCTTTGACAGATAGCATTTTGATTTTTTTTTATATAAAAATAAAGGTGTTAAGGTGGTTCTTCGGAATTGGAGACCTATCAGCCTTATAAATGTAGACTGGAAAATTTTGTGTAAAATATTGTGCAAACGTCTTTCTTGGATTGCCCAAAAAGTTATTTCCCCCAATCAGGCTTGTGCTATTCCCCACTGTACATTGGGGGACATGGCGAAAGTTTTTATGATCCTGGAGTATCAGGTTATTTGATTTCCCTTGACCAGGCTAAAGCATTTGATGAAGTCCCACATGTTTATCTTTTTCAGGTTTTGAAACGGTATGGTGTTCCTGACCTTTTCGTTAACTGGCTTAGGATTCTATGTGGTGTGGCTTAGGATTCTATGTGGTGTGGCTTCTTCTTTCCCCCTGGTCAATGGAAGACTTGGGAAGTATGTAAAGATTCGGAGGGGGGTTCGACAGGGGTGCCCGTTGAGCCCTCTCTTATATGTGTTTTCTTTGGACCTTTTATTGCAGGTTTTGAATTTGGGTGTTGGGATCTCACCCATGCATGGTTTACGGGGTATTTCTTTTCTTGTTGCACTTGCATAGAAACATAGAATTTGACGGCAGATGAGGACCGCTTGGCCCACCTAGTCTGCCCATTTTCCTACCTAACAGATAAGCTGCAGATCCTAGTTAACCAACAGCTTACTTCCTCCTACCCCCCACTAGGACTGCCTTACGCCTGTCCCATACATTCTTGAATTCCCCAACTGTTCTTGACTCCACGACCTCCTCAGGGAGGCTGTTCCATGCATCCGCAACCCTCTCTGTGAAAATATACTTCCTCACATTACCTCTGAGCCGTCCCCCCATTATCTTCAAATTGTGCCCCCTTGTTCTTGCACATCTCTTTTTCTGAAAGTTGCCATCCCCTTGGACTTTGTTGTTTCCCTTGAGGTACTTGAAAGTTTCTATCATGTCCCCCTCTCTCCCTCCTTTCCCCAAGGGTTTACATATTAAGCTCCTTTAGTCTTTCTTCGTATGTGTCTTCTGGTCGCACCTGCACCATTTGGTTGCCCTCCTCTGGACAGCCTCCACTCTGTCTATGTCTTTGCGGAGATGGGGTCTCCAGAACTACACACAGTACTCAGATGGGGTCTCACCAACTGTCTGTACAGAGGGATAACAACTTCCTGTATTCTACTATTGATGCCTCTCCCTATGCATCCCAGTATCCCCCCAGCCTTCCTTATTGCCTTCTCACATTGCTTGCCCACCTTTAGGTCATCTGATATATAATTGCCCCCAGGTCCCTTTCCATTTTTACTGTTGTCAGTATCTCACCCCCCATTGTGTACTCTTGCCCTGGGTTTTTGTTTCCCAGGTGCATTACCTTGCACCTCTTTGCATTGAATCTGAGCTGCCATACATTTGACCATTCCTCCAACCTTGCCAAGTCCCTTCTCATCCTTTCCACTCCATCTGATGTATCAACCCTGTTGCAGATCTTTGTGTCATCTGCAAAGAGACATACTTTTCCTTCCAGTTCCTCTCAATGTCACTTATAAAGACATTAAAAAGGACCGGTCCCAGTACTGAACCCTGCGGTGCCCCACTAATAACCCTCCTTTCTTCACTGTGGACTCCATTTACTACTACCCTTTGCCTCCTGTTGTCTAGCCAATTTTTTATCCAGCCTACCACCTTGGGACCCACTCCAAGGCTGGCTAACTTGTGTATTAATCTTTTGTGTGGGACTGTATCAAATGCCTTGCTAAAATCTAGGTAAGCCATGTCCACAGCCCTCCCTGGTCTACTATTTTGGTCACCCAGTCGAAGAAATATATTAGATTCATCGGACACAACCTTCCCATCGTGAATCCATGCTGCCTTGGGTCCTGTACCCCACTTGCCTCTAGGTACTTAACAATTCTTTCCTTCAGAAGTGATTCCATCATTTTCCCTACCACTGAGGTCAAACTAACTGGTCTGTAGTTTCCTGCCTCTGCAGTCTCCTACTTCTGTGAAGAGGAATCACATCCGCCCTCCTCAGGTACCGCCCCATCCTCCCATGATTTGTTAAAGAGAGTAGTCAACAGTGTCATTAGTTCTACCCTTAGTTCTTTTAGAATTCTTGGGTGAATCCCATCAGACCTCATTGCTTTGTCCACCTTCAATTTTATTAGTTCTTTCAGAACCCTTTCTTCTGTAAATGGACTGGTATTGATCCCCGTCTTCAGAGTATTTCTCTTGTTTGGTTTACGTACCTCCCCCTCCTCTTCCTTTGTGAATACTGAGCAGAAATATTTGTTCAGTATCCCTGCTCTTTCACAGTCACCCTCTACCCACATTCCCTCCCCTTTATTAAGCCTCAGTATCCCTCCTTTGGTCTTTCTTCACTCTCTAATGTACCTATAAAAGGTATTATCCCCCTTCTTAACAGAGTTGGCTATCCTTTCCTTGGTTTGAGCCTTTGCTATTTTGACTACCATCCTCTTTCCGCTTTAACTGATAAAGTTCTCTGTCCTGCTCCTTCTGTGTTTCCTTATATTTCCTGAATGCTATCCTTTTCTCCTTTACCTTCCCTGCCACCTCTTTTGAGAACCATAGCGGTTTTTTCCTTCGTTGTGTTTTGTTGATTTGCTTTACAGAAAGGCTTGTTGCCTCTGTGATGACTGTTTTGATTACTCCCCATTGTTCCTCCACCCCTCCTTCTTGCCTGTTTGCTAGTGCTTTTCTGAGGCACTCTCTCATTTTCCCAAGGTCAGCCCTCCTAAAGTCCAATACTCTTGCTTTCATATGGCTTGATTGTATGGCTGTGTTTATCGTGAACCACACTGTTTGGTGGTCGCTTGTTCCCAGATGGCTACCCACTTCTAAATCTGAGATTCTTTATCTGTCCCCATTTGAGAGTACCAAGTCTAAGATTGCTCCCTCCCAAGTGGGTTCCAATACTAGCTGCCTGAGGCATGCCCCTGTAGGCATCAAGAATGACCCTGCTCTTGGATGTGCCTGCAGCAAAGGTGCTCCAGTTAATATCTGGCATATTCAGGTCCCCATCAACAATATCTCCCTTTTTCTGCCATTCTAAGAAGCCTTCTATCATTTCCTTGTCCATTCCCTCCCCCTGAGATGGGGGTCTGTATACAACCCCATGTGGATTGTGGTGCCATTTCCTGTCTCCAGTGTGGGCAGTACCACCTAGCCATATGTCTATCGGTATTAGATCAGGAAAGCAGCCTGATTCCAAATCCCGAAGAGATTACTTACGGTTGTAAGTATATAAGAGCCATAGGCAGTGCATAAAACTTCCCTGGCTATACAATGCTTGTCTGCTTCTCTATTATTTTGCACAATTATTTGATTTTCTTCCTTGTGGTCTCAAATCCCTTGCTATTTCCTGCATGTTATATACAGTGAAACGCTCCTCCATTTTGAGGCCATCTACCCCATGTAAAGGAGGTGGTAAAATGTTATATTTCGTATTATCTTGAAACTTACAGAAGTCATGTGGGATTTAATGCTAGCTATATTAGCTCTAATCCAGATAGACCTACCAGACCCAAAAAGGTCTGTAATTGTGCCTGCTGCACCAGTTACAGCAGCAGCTTGACGCTAGAGCATTTAGTTTTTCAGCTCGATTGTGGGGGTTAGGTCAGTCTAAAGTCCCTATATGTTCAGTACTGTAGAAACCAGTATAAGGGTCACGTGTGTGTGTCTGGTGTGCAGCAACAGTATCCGTTAGTATAATTTGATAAAACATGGAAATGTTGGCCCTGGAACAGGGGCCAGACTCGTCCATATCCCAGTGCTGAGGGGCATGCCCCAGGGCTCTATCCTTGGTCCCCTCCTCTTTGCAGTCTACATTAACAACATCAATGACCCCATCAAAAAAGCCAACATCCACTTATTCGCGGACGACACTGTACTGTACTTGAGTTGTCCCACGCCGGAAGCAGCCTGTGAAGACCTCCAAGCTGAATTTAACCTTCTACAATACCAGCTCATAAAAAGCTTTTGCTCAATGCGAAAAAGACAAAAGCCATGCTCTTCTCCCCCTCCTTGAATGTGGCAATTCCTGCTTGGGGGGGGAGCTATCCCACAAATTACCACTGTTCTTGGAGAAACACTAGAGTATGCAGCTAAATTCAAATATCTAGGAGTTTGGCTCGATCATAAACTTTCCTTCACTGACCATCTCGAAGAACTACAGAAGAAACTAAGGTAAAGATTAGGACTGTTCTACAGAATTAACCACCTGCTCACAAAGGAGGCCAAGATTCAACTGGTTCACGCTACCCTCCTATCTTTAATAGATTACGTGGACCTGCTCTACAGCCACTGCACTGCCTCTGCACTAGCTAAGTTGGACACCCTCTACCACAGAGCTATCAGGTTCATTACTGGCCTTCCACTTTCCACACACCACTGCTCCCTGTACTCATCGTTAGGCTGGACTTCCTTCACTATAGAAGGAATAAGAAACGCCCTATGGGCCTTCAGGCGGTGACCAACAAGCTCCCTCATATGTCTCAAATTGTATTTCCCGAATTGTGTTAGGCACCTGCGCTGTAAGGAGCTATTCCCTAATTGCCCTCCAAGTTCCAAGGGTCAAAACTCATTTCGGCAAAGCTGCTGTAAACTTCTCTTTGCCCACATTGTGGAACGGTTTACAAAGGAACTTGAAGCTGAGCTGCCCTTTTAGCCTGAATATCTTCAAAGTGCTCTACGATCACTACATGAAAGCACCTTGCAAATGTTTTCCTCACCGCTAGCCCACTAATTCCGCAGCTCCCCCTTTCCATCCTAATGCTTGCCATATTTCTACCCCGGCTCTCACTCTTTCCCTATTAACTCTTCCTGCTGCACCCACCCTTCCCTATCCACTCCAGCCTGGCTAAAGTCCCACCCCATCCATAGCAGTGTCCCAATTATCTCACCCTCCTCTGTCATTATCATAATAAACAAGTACATGACAGCCATCGTCACTTTCTGTGGTTTTAGCTCAATTTTTGCCCCAGTTGTTGGTAATATATCCCTCCTCTTCTTTACCTCTCTAACCTGCCATCCCATACATGGCCTCTTTCCCCTATATGTGTAGTTGCCGGCTGCCTCACTCAAAAGATCTCTGCTTATAACCCCTGTATGCCTATGGTTGATTGTACATCTGCTGACTTCTTCAATTGTAAAATAATGCTGGTTTTTATTTATTTCAACCTTGTACTGTACTGTATACACTGTATATACTTTTTCTTCCTTGTATATTATTGCTTTTTGTATATCTGCTTCTGTACTGTACTTTGATGTATTCATGATCAGGTCCACCTTGCAAATGAGCCTTGCTCAATGGTGCCCGCCTGGATAAATAAAGATTTTGATTGATTGATAAGTGATGTTTAGAACAACAGGTATGTGCACGTTACTTATTAAAGCACCTGGAAGGAAGTGGTGATCAAACCACTGGGTGGACCAGGTTCCTGTTTAGGGCATTCAGTAAGCTCTTGTTCAGTGTAAGGCAGAACTCTGAGAAATAGAATTGAAGTGGCCATATAATTCTGGGAACAGAATTGCCTAATGGCATTATGTCTATAATTTTCACAGAATTTGGATCAATCAAAGCTGTGAGGTTGTACAGACCAGAATGTGTGGTGTGTATGTGACGGATGGATAGGGTGCCGTTAAGGGGCAAGGTTAGTGTTAGGCATGCTTGGAAAGTGGCTTTAACAAGGTGGAGCCACTGGGGTGGTTTTCCATCGTGATCTGTCTGCCACTCAATTTGAAGGCTTGGTTGATTCGATGTGATGACCATAGCATTCAGTATGGCTCTTTGCCCTCCTGAATGGTGACCATCTGTTTTGGAACATTTATTTTGAACTCTACTAACTCCTCCTAGATTGGGTACTGGAACAAGGTATTTTGCCTCAGCATGGTGATGTAGGGGTAGGAGGGATCACCTTAAATGTTGATTGGTTTGGGCTTGTGAAAAGACCATAGGTAAGGCTCCTAGGAGGAGGAGTAACTGCAAAGCAATCATCTTGCTCTTGTACCTAAAAGAAAAGAGAAAAAAAACATGCTTAGTTCAGCACTATTCTGCCCAGTGGGGTAAGGAAAAGTAATATTTAGTCTCCTTTGTACAGTTTCATCTGATTGGCATGTAGCCATTTATCTGGGAGTTTTGTTTTGTGGTAGTCTAACTTGGTAGACTGATGGACTGAGCTTGTTCACAATGGGATACGGTCCTTCCCATTTGTTTTCAAAAGGATGAGTAGGATGAACAAACCTTAGAACCATTACATGATCTCCAATCTGCCAATCGACATCATGTACAGATTTGTCAAATTGTATCGTAGCCTGATGTTGAACTTTGCCCAGACGTTGTATAGTAAACAGGTGTACCTGAACTATGTCTCATTTGAGTTTTTCTACATAATTGTCTCACGGACACTGTCAGCAGTTGGAGTGCACAAGTCCAGAAGTAAATGTTCTGGTAATCTCATAGACCTTTCCAGTCATGACCTCAAATGGGGTACATTGTGTGCTCAATGAGGGTGTAGCCCTATTGCCATAAGGGCAAAAGTAACAAGGAATCCCAGTCCTTGGGGTTGTCCTCAATAAATTTGGATAACATAAGCTTAATATGTCTGTTTGCTCTTTACACCTGCCCTGATGATTGGGGGTGATATGAAATATGAAACTTCTGATCGACCCCTAACACAGTCAGAGTTTCCTTCATCAAGTCAGCTGTGAAGCTGAATCCCTGATCAGAGTCTGCCTTCAGAGGGAGACCCCACCTGGTGAACAGTTGTTCCACCAGGACTCTTGCAGTAACTTTTGCAGAATTATTCTTTGTAGAAAATGCCTTGACCCATTTGGAGAACAGGTCGGTGACCACCAGAGCGTACTTGTTGCTCCAACTAGTGGTTGGCAGTGGACCAATGTAATCGATTTGAATGGAGTTCCAGGGACTTGAGTTCCTCTGTGGTGACAATTTGGCATTTTTCTTGGGCAAAGTAGGGTTGTTCTGTGCACAGATCAGACAATTGTTGATGAAATGTTCTACATCTTTTTTCATAGTTGGACACCATCCAAATGTCGTCAGTCTGTCCAGAGTCTTTTCACCCTGGTGACCTCCAGTTGAAGTATCATGTACTTGGATAAAGTCCATCCTCATATGTTCAGGAACTACCCACCATTTCTTAGTATTCTTGGGCTGTGATACCATATGAGCAGGTTATCACAAGATAGGTTAAGGTCTCTTTCACCTTTATGTAGGGCCTGTCTACTGGAAGTTCTTCCTCAGTTCCTTGTCAAGGAATTTAAACACTGCCCTCAAATGAGGGTCCTGCTTTAGTGAGGATGCTAGAAATAAAGGCACAAAAGGACTGTTTTCTTTTACAGCAGCAACAGATATAGCAGCAAGCGCAGTGGGATTGATTCATTTCATTTCCCTCCTTTCACAAGAGAGTCGGCATGGTCATTGAAAGAATGGTAAGGCTCACTCTTAGAGTGTGCTCAGACCTTGTGAATGTAAAATTTGTATCTGAACTGTTGTGTCAGTGTAGTAATATATACAAACAAGGCTCTGTATTTTACTGGTGTACCATCAGAAGATGCAACGTTTGTCTTCTCCCAAAAGGTAAGAATTCAGTCAGGAGGAACAGACCCAATTGGAGTCTATAAAAATGATTGTGTAAGTTGTGCCTTGCTTCAGCAGTTCCAGCACACAGGCAACAGCGGCTGATTCAGCATACTGTGAGGAAATAATGGTACAGCACCAAGCGATGTGAATTTTATCATCACTCTGTTCCATGATGAGAACTCCCAATCCTCCTACCTGATTTCCAGAGGAATCTGAGGCTGAGCCATCAGTGAAAACATGACACAGGGTAGGATCATAGAGCAGTTCCTGTGGTGCAGGAAGAAAGGGTCCTGGTTCAGGTAGGTCAGGAGGCCAACAAAGATGGCACTTTGGCTGTAATGTGATGTCACAATCCTGCAGAAGCAGAGACCAGTGTGTAAGTCTGGTATTGGAGACAGAGCCATCTTTAACCCAGTCTGACAGAAGAAAGTTAGTGGGTATATGATTGGTATGCAGAACAATAGAAGCATAGCCAATGATGTACATGACATGTTTCATGGCTCAAAAGGTAGCCAGAAGATTCCTTTCACAAAGGTTGTACTTCTGTTCCACTGGCGATAGCATCTATGATACATAGGCAATGGGTCTAACATATCCATTAGACTTCTGAGCCAGAACAGCTGACATGGCTAAATCTGATGCAGCTGTTTCCAGATGGAAAGGTAGGGATGGGTTTAGCTAACCAAAGCTGGAGCTGAGGTCAGAGATTGTTTCAGACTGGTTACAGCTTCTGTTTGTGTTGGACCCCATGTCCATGGGACATCCTTTTCAGCAACTCGTACAGGGTGCGGCCTTTGCAAAATCACAAATGAAGTCCCTGTAATAGTTTACCATACCCAAGAAACATCTGAGTGCTACCACACTAGTTGGTAGTGGCCAATCTTGCAGTCCTTGAATCTTTTTCAGGGCTAGGTTTCTTTCTTTCTCGGTCATATGGAGACCTGGGAAGATGACTGCTCTTTGACACAATTGTGCTTTAGAGGGGTTGCACTTGAGACCTGTACTCTGTAGGAGGGTCAGTAGTTTGTCAGGGAGAACTAAGTGTCCTGTCTTTGTGGCAGTGGTCAGGAGCAGATCATCTATGTGCTGTAGAAGGCAATCTTGAGTGGAAAAACCTTGCAATGCACCTTTCATGTGTAAGTGAAAGAGAGAAGGGCTATTATGAAACCCCTTGGGGAGACAGGTCCACGTGTACTGATGACCCTCAAAAGTGAAGCCAAATTTGTATGGGCTCTCTTGAGCCAGTGGTAAAGACCAAAACCCGTTAGAGATATCCAATGCAGTGAACCATTTATGGTCAGTGTTAACATCTTGAGCACATCTGGTGCTGATGCCACAGTTAGGGCACAGCTTGGGGTTACTTGATTAAGCTTTCTGTAATCAATTGTGAGCCTCCAAGAGTCATTTGCCTTTTCTATAGGCCAAATGGGGAATTTACAGTTGAGACACTTGGCCTGATCACACCCTGCTGGAGTAGAAACTGGATAGTCTCTCTCAATGATGGTAGGGCTTCTGTAGGAAAAGGGTATTGTTGTCTGACAGGATCTGGTCCTGTGATTTCAATGGTTGTCCGCATCCTGCCACAATTGTGTTTGTGAGTTGCAAACACATCCCTGTGTTTAGCAAGAATAGGTTGCAGCTTGCTGTATGACCTCATGGTCCTTGAAGATGCTGATGATGTCATGCTCAGTGTCGTTGTTAGAGATAGCAATCACCAGATGGGAGTCTGATATCATGATGGCATGGTATTGTCCTGGAATTTGAAGCAGTAGCCTAGTGGCTAAATCCACTACACATCTGTGTCCTGCAAGAAAATCAATTCCCAATATACTGGGATGCTGACATAATGTTATCAGGTCAAAGGTGAACTTTGCGGTGAGGTTCCCCACCACCACCGGAAGGGAGATGGACTAATAGGTGTGCAGCATGGCACCATCTACACCTTGGGCTCTGGTCTCCTGGCTGGTAGACCAGAGTGAGGATACTGGATCCTCATCATGCAGCATTGACATAGCTGCCCCAGTATCGAGCAGCATAAGAAGCTGGTGGCCTCCAATCATTGTCTCTACACAAGGCCTTCCAGGTTGGATACAATGTGGACTGGGGCCTCTAATTGTCATTTTGATGAATAAGGGCCCAGTTCATTCTGGTCTTGAAACCATAGGCCTGCAGAGTTTGCTTGGGCCCCTGTCATGAATTGGGTGCAACCCTAACTGGGTTGTCACAGCAGTAATGAAAGGTGGAGGAGGTGGAAGCTCTGGAGGAGCAATAGGTGCAGTAGCTGGAATAGCACCTATGCACCTCTCCGATATGGCCTGTGATGTCGAAGCTATCACAGCCATGGAGCGTTCTGTATCAGTATTGGTTGCAGACCTTACCTGGTCCAGCATTTTTCTGAGCTTAGCATTCTCCTCAGCAAGCTGTTGATATGGCGGCCCAGTCCAGTAATTCCAGCAGCCTTGTTGGTTACCATTTTGATTAGCATTAGAATTTGTTCTTCCCATTACCCTGTCAATTTTTGTTCTTTTTATAATATTTGTGATTGCCCTGATTATTCTTGTTGTTGTCATATGAGGTGGCCTGGCTGTCCAGTGCCCCCCTTCCACTCTGTAGTGGGTCTCACTTCCGGATGGCTGCTGGATGGCAGCAACCTTGTTTTTGGAACTGGAGGAGAGAGAGCGGATGTAGACCTGATAGATCCTCTCTGTCACTTGCAAAATCTTTTTAAATAAATCTGATTCAGGGTAAGTAGCCCACTCAACCTGATTTCGCATGAGCAGAGAATATATTGTATAGGAAGAGATCCTTGTACTCCACCAATTCCATGTCACACTTCTCTTTAACTATTGTCTTACTGGTACAATAGGTCATCCAAAGACACTGATGATAGTTTTGGGTGATTCCTTTGCACCCTGTTTAACAGACTATGCCAAGCGTATGCCTACTACCCCTGGGGAGTGTGCAACCATCAGTTCTGAACAAACGTCATCAAAATCTGATGAAGTATCTCTTCTAACATGATCTGGGAGTTTTGACCAAAGGCCAGGATCAATTGTCAAATGTAATACTTGGACATGTCCTGCCTTGGGAAGGTTGAGCATTTCACAGCGGAACAGATCTTCTCAAGATGACAGTTTGTTGTCATGTAATGTCATTCGGCCTATGCTGTCAGCAATCTGCTGTGCTGAATGTGTGGCCTGCAAGGGGTTGGCTTGCATGGCTGGTGCCTGTGGGGCTTGTAAAGTGCTTCAGACACCCCTGATTGCAGTCTCTGCTGCAGCATCTGCCACTGCTTTTGCAACGCTGTGCTGCTGACTTGCTTGTTTCAGCATTTCATCTATTTTCTGATGGAAGGCTAATTTCTGGTCCTCAGAAATGTCAGTTTTTGACAGAGCCGTATCAATCATTGTGGAAATCTCTGTTTTATCAGCCTTATTTAGGACAGCAACAGCAGGAGGATATGATCGTGATAAACTACCACCCGAATCCCATGGTCAGCCATCTTGGCTGCATCCATGGGCAGCGCCATCTTGTGAATGGCATTGCATCCCAATGCGATGACATGGGCATCCACCATCTTGTGAGTGGCATGGCATCACAACGTGATGATGTGGGCGCCCATTATTTTGTGAGTGGAAATGGGCAGGACAGCAGCTGGGCATGCCTGCTATACATCTTTCAGGGGTACCCATCATCAGAATCTTCTCTCCCAAAGAGGTGATGTCAATGGCATGTAATGAAAGCCATTCATAGCTTTAACATGTCCAGCAAGAACTCTCTCGCTGATGGCGCAGTTTCGCCATCTTGGATCAACATTTTATATGACTAACCTTGCACTGTTCAAATGCACACCTTTCACAAAATCTTTCTGCAATATTCTGTATGCAGTGCTCACTTCAACGTGATCCCTAAGTTGTCTATCCAAATCTCCACTTACCTGATCCAACTCCTTTCTCAACTCCTCATTCTCATCACACAAAGCCTCATTAGTCTCAGACAGCAAATCATTCATATCCAAAACCTGCTTTCTGTCTAATCTTGATTTCCTCACATTCCTCTCTCAAAGCATTCAATTCATGATCATTACTCTGTGCTGCACAATGCAAAAGTGACTCATTCTGCTGATGTAAGGTCTGGAGCTCATTCTTCAGCTTACGTTTACGTTTAGAATGCTCAGTAGCCTGTACGCTGTAGGCACAATAGTAGCTGCAAGCTGCCAGATTCTGCCAAAGTGTGAAAAAGATATACCCCTTAATCTTAACAGCCATAAAATATGTATTAAAAGGCTTATCATGGGGGTGCTGCTGAGCACTTCCACTGAGCAGATGTGACTCCTAGCTCTGCAACTGAAATCAATCAATTTATAATTTTCTCAATTGTTGGAAAGTTTAATCCAAGTAACTGGTATCATTGTACTTTTGACATTGTGCTACAGCTTTTGATACCAAACTGAATATGGGCCATAGGAACAAGAGCGGCCCGGTGGTAAAGAAATCAGGTTCCAACAGAGCAACAGGCCATAGTTAACACTCCTGCTAGCAGCTCTGTTGAATTGCCCTGAAGGCTTTTGCAAGCGGCCGTGCAGGCCATTGATGGAAAGGTGGAGTTGGTCTTACAGTGACTGGGGGAGCAAGATATGAAAATAGAGGCTGCAACAAAAACTGCTTCATCCGGGGAAAGTCAGGCAGTAAAAGCTCTGTCAACTGCAGCCAAACTGACTCAGGAAAATGGGCAGCTCCGTTATCATTTAGAGGGACTAGAAAATGCAAACAGGACACCAAACGTCAGACTCATTGGGCTGCCAGAGGGGTCCAAGAACCCTGACCTTCTCTTCTTCCTGAAATATTGGCTACCCATGGCTCTACAGCTTGATAAGAAATTGGGGGAACACTTCATTAAAGCCTACTGTATATCCCTTCGATCTGCCGGGGCACAAAAAGATTTACCCTGCACAGTCCTGTTGGTAACGGTGATTGCAACCATGAAGGAGCAGATTCTCCAGGTGGCCCGTAACATGGAGTGTCTAAATTTCGAGGGCCATACCTTGTATTGTTTTTGGACCTCCTATGCTACGACGGTCCACAGAAAGAGATCTCAACAGGGTACGCCACTCTTAGAAGTTATGGGGTGGCTCACCCTTGATGATGCCAGCATGCCTGAAAATTTTATATGGGGGTCACACATTCCAGTTCTCCAACCCAGAAGAAGCAGACAAACATGTGCAGCAGATCCAAACGGAGTTCGAGGCCTTAGGGGCTGGAGCTTGTGTTGATTTGGACCAGGAGTTGGATGTTGAGGACACTTGAAGGGGGTAAAGTAAAGTAAAGAGCTTATCTATCAGTGTAAACCTCAACAGAAAGAATTTTGTGTGATACCGGCTACCCTGAAAACTGACTTTCTGATAATTAAACAATGTTTTATGGACCATCCTAAGGGACTCTTTAACAGGTTTAAATTGTACTGTGTTGTAACCACGGGGAGGGCCTTTTACTTTCCTGTTACAGGGAATGTTTTACTTGTGGACCTGTGTAG
The DNA here is from genome assembly GCA_016271365.2 of Neoceratodus forsteri. Lineage (NCBI taxonomy): Eukaryota > Metazoa > Chordata > Ceratodontiformes > Ceratodontidae > Neoceratodus > Neoceratodus forsteri. The sequence goes on along the minus strand of CM057451.1, from coordinate 261,825,885 downwards.
ATGTTCATGTTAATGGAAAGTTAATTCAGTTTGCTAACTATGTTTAAACCTCTACAGCATGTTGATGTTAAAATAGTTTTGAATCAAGGTTGCTAGAGTGTGAGGGAGCACACTAAGATTTTAGCTATGCCATGTTTGGTATAGGGGTCTAATCAATGCTGGATGTTGAATTTTTCCCTTTTTCTCGGATTATAATACTTGGACTGATCACCTCTCATGTGGAAGTGTAGCTATTGGGAACATTTTTGGAAAGATAATTTAAGTAATGTTGGTATACCCCCAAATCCGTAACATATAGGTCTAGACTAGGATATACTGTCTTAAACTAAGTTTTCTATACTAATAAGTGGATGTCTGACTATCATAATATGGAACTCTGTGTTTATGAGAAATCAATAAACATAAAGTTAAAAAAAAAAAGGCTTGTCATAAAAACCTTGCTTTCTGAGTTCCTAGAGCCAGCAGTACTGCAGCACTGCACTCAGGTATATGGACCCATTGTAGTGAAAGAAATCACGGAACCATCTACCTTAAACAATATGCTTTAAGCTCTCCAACTTCAAGAACATTTAAAATGCCAAATAAACATATTCTCTGAGCTCAGACATTGTGCAAAGAGCTGACAATCCCTAAAGTATCTTAAAATCAAAGCTCAGTATTCTATTAGGTCAATGGATCAGGCTACCAGAAGCTTGCAACACATCTGAAAACCCAGACAGCTATTTCAGGGACATGTTCCTGAAAAGGAAGACCATCTGCTGCTACCAACAGGGTACCATAACCACAAGTGACATAACCTTTATCAAACATGAGTGTAAGGTCTTAGGAGTTATAAATCTATTGTCACCTCGTGGACAAGTTCAAGAGGACAATAGACAGGTTGTTGATAGAGGGTAGCAGGATGAAAATAATTCAGCACGACACTCTAGACTTCTGACCAAGATAAAGCCTTTGCCCAAATATGGATATATCATTTCACCATTTCAAGTCATCTGTGAGGAAGTATTTGCCTATATAATGCAACTCCAAAGACCAATATGTTACATTACCATCTTGCTTCCTATGAATCTGTTTCATTGCTGGAAGAGATCTCGATCTATGCTACTTCTACTGACTTTACAAACTATTATTCTGCTAAACTTTAAAGACTTTTGTCCTTAGCCAAAAGAAAGAAGCCTTGAAACTGAACTAACTTTGTTAAATTTATTTGCAAACCTCGAGGAGAAAAATCCAAAAAGCCAGGAAAAGACCTTCTTCAATCCAGCCTCTCCAAGGATGCTTCAACTCTCCAGACAGAAGGGAGCCAAGACACCACAAGAGACATTGGCTGAGTATACTCTAAAGACTTTAAGGTGTTTGTCTAATATGTGTCTTTTACGAATTCTGGTTCCATATTAAATGCATAAACACAAAATGCAATGAAATGTTGTTTAGATGCTAACAAGGATTATTAGTACTAAGGAATTGTGTAGTTATGTTAGTTAAGGTTATTTTTGAGAGAATACTACTTTAAAATGCCTCCTCATAGGAGTACAGGACCTCATACGTACGTAGTGAAGACTGTGTACGAAGATAAAGTGCATGGATAGATAAAAGTCTAAATTAGATTTTCTAGGAATGTTTTGTCCTGTTTAACTGTCAAAAATGTTTAAATGTTAACTGTGTATTGAAATAAACAGCTTTTGATTGCACTTCATGTCCAAGTTTAAATCTGTCATTTCAGGAGTAACCACAATAAAACATGTAAACACAATATATACTGCACATCTTTCCTTAAGCAGCTAACAAAGATAAATTAATTACTAGTAATTGTGTTTGCAAAGTGGCGTCCCTGGGTGGGCATGAGATTTATGCTAATTCTAGCTATGATAGACAATTTGGGTATGGACTGCAATTAAAACAGTCTTAAACTGTGGTAATAATAAATGTTCATAGTTAAATGGAGAAAAATATACCTTCCTTTCCCGTTTAAAAAATTGCAAGCTGAGGCGAAAGAGTCACTTCCCCTTTTTCACATAGGGCTTAGCCACGCTGGAGAAAAAGAGGAAGTCATTTATAGACCACAAGCTTCAACGGAACAGAAGAGACTTAAAGGAACAAAAGCATTTATTTTGCAGTAACCCTGCTCTCCTGCTCTGTATAATAATTAAAAGGTGAGATATGTTTTCTACAGGATTTTTTCCAGGGGACCCAGAGGATGTTCCTACAATACTTACCTTCATGAATAGTCCTTAGAAAGAGGAGAGTAAAGATAACCTTGCAGAGCTAGAGTTTTCCTTTGAATATCTAAGGGAGACCCTTTCCCCAATTCAGAGAGAAATAAACACCTTATTTCATGAAGCAATTTTTGATCAGAAAATCCCCCTACAGAGCCTACCCGCTAAAGAACTACAATGCTCGGAGCTTGGTGATCATTTAAGCTCACTTTTGGCTGAAGCCAAAACTAGATTAAAGAAGAAGCAACTTAATCCCACCCTGATAGGATATATTTTAGATCTCCAATGTAGAGTCTGTTATCAGGAAGCCCAAAGCAGACTATATATGCTAGGGGAGCTTAGCTTTCAACTTGACCAATCCAGGCAAGACCAGACCACCGAAATCCAAGCTGTGGAATTGGAATTAGAGTCAGAGAAGGCCAAATACTTGGGCATTCTTAAAGTAAATGAAGCAGACAGGAACAACTTAAAAGCAATTAATCAGAGGTTGACAAAAGAAGTGGGGGATTTAAAACAGCAAATTATCCCATGGACTAACAAAGTCAGGGACCTGCAGCAGCACATAAGAGCTTTAAAAGCTGAACTGGTAGGGTTAAGAGCAGAAAAGTCCAAGTGTCAGGAAAAATTAACAGAGACTGCAGTTTAAATAAAGGTAGCCCAGAGATCCGAAGAACAGGTAGGTGCAGCTCATCAGGAGATAGATAGGCTGCATGAAGCATTTACTGAGTCCCTTGATGCTCTTGGTCAACAGCTGGGGCCCTGCAACCAGATGAGCCCCTTGCAACCTCCTGTCCCAGATACTCCCCAAAGCCTGTGGCAGAGGACCTTGCAGTCAAGGTACAGGACTTAGTCAAAGAAATTCAAGACCTGAAATTGTGGAGAGAGGGGGCACAACCTTCAAATGGTCCTCCGGCCTCTAATAGCCAAAACAGTGCCCCTGCAGGGACAGGCCAACCACTATCTGGTCCTACTACATCTGGCCCCACGACCTCTAGTCCCGCAACTCTGTACCGACCAGACCCAAAGTAATTGATTCACATTATAAAGGCCATAGGTGTGGCCAGCCCACTGACACAATGGTAGGATTTCCGCTTGCGATGCCGGTGACCCGGGTTCGGGAACGGATCTAGGTCATCGCAGGGCCAGCCAGAGGAGAAGGATCAAGCATCCCTAGGACTGCTCTCCTTCTCCAGGGGGGAAAGGGGCTGTGTGTTCAGTGCAGGAGTGACACCTGGTGGAAACTAGCATGTCGCCTTGAGCCAACGCACGATCAATGCTTTCTGGGGCAGGACAGATGCCAGACATCATTGCACATCTCCGCCCCAGCTTACAGGGGATAAAAAAAAAAGCACCGCTTCTACTGTCTCTATGAAGCCCTGTCCCCAGGCTTCAATTAGCCTCCTGGCCAAGCTCTTCCAACCAGTTACCACTCTCACGGTACTGGTGCCTGTACAGTGCCATGACCCCGCCCCCTGGAGGGTAAAGCCAGGGGTAACCAGGAGAGCAGGGGCTTAGTAGGAGGTGGAAGTCATGGAGGCATCATGACCAGGGCAGAGAACCTGATGGCAGGTGTGGAGGAAAAAGAGTGAAAATATTAAAAAATAAATAAATAAAAAAAATAAAGGCCATAGGTACTAGCTTCGATCCCAAGACCAATACGGAGATAGAAGGTTATATTTTTTATTTGAAATCACAATTGGAATTCTTTTGGATCCATAACCCTGAAGATCGGGTGTGGGTCTTAAGGTTTTCTGTTGTGTCAGAAGTTCGAGCCTGGATGGTTAGACAAGAACCAGAGATCAAAACCGATTTTGATAAAATGTGTCCAGCCCTGATTAAAGAGTACTCTACTTAACGAAGTCCCATAGCAGCTTTTAAAGAGACATGCCAAAAAAATCAAGCACCAAAGGATTTTTACAAAATCCAGAGTAGAATGTTTTTCTCAGGAGGAGAGGGGAAGACCCAGACTTGTTTCCACACCTAAAGGAGGCCTTTGTAAAAGGCCTTCACCCCTCCATTAGGGCATTAGTCCAACCATGGGTAGAACCAGATACTCTCATGAATGATATTATAGAGCGGGCCCAACAAATCTTTATAACTGTCAACCCAGATGCAGGTAAGAAACCTAACACGGAACCTCAAAATAAGCTTTTTGCCATTACTAGTGATCAGGCCACCCTCCAAATGTAAGGAAAAGAATTTCCCCAAAACAAACAGGAGGCTACTTCCAGCCTTCCTAGGGATAATAAAAAATTCCCAAATCAGGGAAGGGACAGTTGGAACCCTAGATCATGTAGTCCCCACAACCCAAACAAAAGGGATCAGAGGCTTTCAGACAGCTTCCAGATGCCTGGAATGATCAACCATGGCCTAACCGAGACACAGATACTAACAGCTATGCTATTGACCAGCTAAGAAGGCAGATCAGACAATTGAGGGAGGAAATTCATAGATAAACTCCCAGGGCTCCATACAGGGGCCCTGCACCAAACCCCAATGCCATTCCTTTCACCCCTAGGAGTACTCATTCCAGTAGCTACCCACCAACACATGCAGTCAATCCCCAGGGTCCTAGCTGACTAGACCAGAACCAGTCCCTTCCTATTCTCCATCCTAACGAGGGGGGGGCAAAAATGCTAACTCCGTCAATGTGATATATGTCACCCAGGCTTCAGGGTGGATGAAGAGGAGACTCAAAACTCACAACCACCACCACCTGCAAAGGAGGTGTTCGCTCTAAAATGCAAAACATACCTAGGTCCATTAAGACTTCAGGGAGGTATAAGAAGATCATACTTCGAGGTCACCATCAGTGACATTCTTAATTGTAATGCCCTTCTGGACCTTGGTTCTGAAATTACTATCATGATCCAAACAGTCTTTGCAGAATTACAGGACCACTCTACTCAAAAAAGGAAACCCTTTGACCTTGCTAGATAGTACTGTAAGCTTTACCAGTTTTACATGAGATGCTGCTAATGTCCTGGGCGTTATCTGGTTAAAGATACATTTTGGAACCCTAAGCATAAGCCATCCTGTGTATGTGACTAATCTCCCATCTAAAAAATGTATTAGTGGGATCTGATCTGTTGTTACATTTCGCTCCGCTGCTGCACTTTTGTGCGCAAAAACTGTGCTCACATTTTCCTAAACCCCTTCCTGTTACCTATGTGGATAACAACCCATTACAAGCCACTGCTAACTCCTTTGGTTCAAATGGTACAGCACTTAAATTTGCTTATCCAAACATAACACAGGCATTTGCTTTGGTTTTGGGCTGTAGGTCGGATTTGACAAATCCTACCCTAGACCCAAATGCAGCTGATACTCCAGCTCATAATGGGAGGTTGCCCTCACACTATATACTAAAGCTGAATGACTCAATTCTTCACTCTAGCTGTTCAGCTAATCAAGGAACTGACACACAAAATACGGGCACACCTGACACTCTAGAATCTGTAAACCCCAGTGAACAGGGAAACACACACACCGACCTTACCATGCCCTCTAATATAAACACTCATCACCCTGCCTACTTGGAACACATCTACTACCATGATGAGAACTGGTGGACTATCATTGTGGCCAAACACCTCATTTATTATGCTATACTCACCTTCAGTCAGGAAAGCACACTAGTTAGTGAAGCTTTATTCTCTGAGCTAGAGAAACTGAGCCCTCATCCTGGCAGAAAAGACTACTATGCACTCAGGCTTACCACTAAAAGGGGGTACTGCAAAAGTATAGGAATCATTCACCTTCCCATTACATTAGGGAAAAAGAAATTCACACTGTGTGTATGTGGTAAAGACCTGAAACCTTTGGTTTACACTGGTGCCGACTTCCTTGTGTGCCTTAGTGTAACTCAGAGATTTTATTCATGCCATCCTGTGAACCAGACTAGCAGGGGTTCTCTTTCATCTCATAGGTCACCCCAAGAACATAAGGTCTGGACAGACCATGTCCCAAATTTGCCAAGCCATTGCAGCAATATCTGTGGTTATACTGGCCACGGCATTTGCTTTCCCAGTAAGACTGAGGATTCAACTAGGTCAGCTGTTGCCTGATAATGGAGCCTTTTTCTGGCCTGCTGCCCTGCTCCATGTCTTGGATCTAATCATCCAGAATGAGTCCTACCTGGAGATTATTGGTCGAGGCACCATATCCCGTAACCAATTCTAACCCTAGAGATATCATTATCTCTTGCCTGCACCACAACTAGGATTCCCAGTGGGAGACTCTTTTTATGGCTTTGAGCCCCTGGTACCTGTCATTGGTCCACTACCCCAAACCTATGGGGGCTGAGGCACCATGTTACACATGCCCTCTAGGAATAATTGCTGTACAGTCACTTCTTAACAAAGATGGAAGTGCCATGATCCACTCCTATAGGAAGGTACCGATCTAGTACTTTCCTTCCCCGGAGATGCTCCTACCTCTAGCCATGCTACACCCCCTGTAGTGCATGCCATCATAAAAGATGTTAGTGAGTCTGTGGAGGAAGAAGTAGAAGTGGGCCTAGCCCAAAAATTGCCTAGATTTACTGAATCCATAGAAGTACAAATTGAGTTATCTGCCCTATCAGATGAGATAGCTAAAGACCAATTAAGATTAATTCTCCATGAGCACATGACATGTTTGCAATGGATTCCCTATCATGTGGTAGCACTGACCTCCACCTGGTAAGGATCCCCACTGTTGCAGGTTCAAGACCTGTCTATGTCCGCAGTACCAAATTCTTTAGCAGCTTATGAGTCTATCCAGGAAACCCTAGATACCCTTGTAAAGCAAGAAATCATCAGAAAAACCAATTCCAACCACAACAGCGCAGTTTGGCCCATGTTTAAGCCTACTGGTAGGTGGAGACTTACTGTAGACTATAGGAAACTCAATGAACAGGTACTCCTCTCATGGTGGCCCATGGCTTACCTGGACCAGAACCTGGCCAGAATTGAGGGAGCTAAATATTTTACCTCTCTTGATATAGCCAATGGATTCTGGACCCTAGAGGTACACCCTGATGACAAGTACAAGCTGGCATTTACCTTTGGTAACTCTCAGTTCACTTGGAATCAATTACCCTTTGGGTATTGCACTTAACCTGCTGAGTTCAATGTCTTTTTGCACAAAGCTCTGCCAGATGCAGCAGCATGTTGAACCCTGATTTATGTTGATGACATACTCATAAAATCAGCCACATGCCTGAACACTTAGCAGAACTTAGGCATGTCCTAGGACAACTCAAAGAGGCCAGAGCCATGCTGTCCTTGACTAAGGGACAGTGGTGCTGCTCTCAAGCAGATTATGTAGGATATATATTAGGATCCCAGGGTATCTGTCCACAAAAGGATCAGGTACAAGCCTTTCACACCTTCAAAACACCTCCTAACTTAAAGGAATTATGAAGTTTCCTAGGAGTCTGTAGCTACTCCTGATAATTCACTGAAGACTATGCAGAAATTGCACAGCCCTTGTTTGAACTGTTGAAAAAGAACGTTCCTTGGGTGTGGGAATCCAGACAAGAAAAATCTGTCCAGGAGTAAAAAACAGCCTAAGCAGAGCACCTTGCTTAGCTTACCCCCAAAATGGTAAGGAGTTTCTTTTAGATACTGCTCACACACCGAGCACCCTAAGTGCTTCTCTTTCCCAAATGCACGACACCAACTGACGAATCATTGCTTATGCTAGTAAAACCATGACTGTCATAGAAAAGAAGTTTTCTGATTGTGAGAAGGCTATCTTTGCAGTAGTTTGGGCCATCCAACACTTTAGACATTACATTGAGGGAGAAAAGATTGTCCTAGAAACATGTCACCAACCTCTTACCTTTCTGGGAGCCAGAAGATAAAGGAAGGAGTTGTTTCCGGAAGCAGGATTGCCTCTTGGACCTTGGCACTCCAAGGACTTTCCTTGGAAGTCTGCTATGCCAAAAATCAAAATAACTGTTCGGCTCAGGGCCTTGCTGAAAGTCACGACTGTATCGCCAAAGGTCCTGATGACCCGGTTATGCCTGGGAAGTAGAGCCACCTCCTGAGATGCCCACTCTGCACCAATATTTTTTTTTTTACTGTATTTTTATTTGTTTTAAGAAAATGGTCAAATAATGACTTTGCAGTTGATGGATCCAGGTATCATATGCCATTACAGAGTGTGGCAATCATCATATGTTAGTTACAGTACATATAAGACCATCAATACATGATACATCATGTGGGGTACTGTATAATTACTTATGGGTAGGGAGCACAAACTCCCCCCCTCCCCCGGCAGGATATTCAGGAAGCTTGCCACTCTAAAACCTGTGGGACTTAAAATATCCAATTATATAAGGGAAGTTTGCTTAACCATGGCATATATAGCCATTGTTCCCACATATCTATGCAACTTTATATAGGTAGATTCTATCTTCTATCAGTCGCCCAAACTTTATATTCCAGCAATTATGAACTTGTATTAAATAGTACATTCTAAAACAAAAAAAAAAAACAGTTCTTAAAACCTTACTGGCAAACATTGCTAGGATATAACTGTTGAGATTTAATCTAGTACTCTACTCAGAATGCTATTAGCAAAAGAAAGCTGGGTGTTGCATATTCTCTTATACTAACTGCACGTGGGTGCAGTACATAATTTAAGTATGCCATCAGTGCCATGCATGAACTACCCATAAAGTAAAAACGAGCTCTGTTTTAAGATAAAGGTATATCTTTCGTACAACATTTTAGTAACATGGGACTTTCCATACAGGTAAGGATTAAATCAAGGGAGACAACAGTTCTCCCACATACCCAGGGTAAGTCAACATGAGAGAGTTCATCTCAAAAAAGCTAGGCACTTACTTTATTTTGGCAGTACATACAAGAGTCAGCCCTCATCCGATTGCGACTCTAGGTCCAGTGGTCTTCGGGATGAAAATTCTATGACAATTGTGTCCACTCTTTTACGAGCCTCTGCCGGGTTGTTAAATTGGTAGGTATGACCTCCATATATGATGCAAAGTCTTGCCGGAGCTAACAAGGAATGGGCTACTCCTAGCCCCCGAAGCATTTTTCTAAGCAGATCAAACAGCTTCCTACGACTCCTTGTGGCATATGACCAGTCAGGGAAAATTTTAACTTTGTGTTGTGCCATAGACAAAGGGGCATGCATTCTTGCCCAGCTGAGGATAGTGTCTTGGATTTCCTGGCCTGTGGTGATTAACAGTATTGTTCTGGCATTGTCCCTTCCACACTGTGCTCTTCGGTAAGTCGACTCAATAGGCCGTTTTGAACCAAGCGGGCTCAAACTGCATCTCCAGTGATAAAGAGTTGGCAAACCACTGACTAAGGCACGATAAAAGGTCTCTCCTTCAGTTGCCTCGGGACCCCAACCAAATGCAGATTCATGACTCTGTTGGCATTTTCCAATGTTTCTATTCTGGCTGTAAGGTGGTTGGTTTCCAGAGCCATTTTGAAAAAGCAACCTGTGTGTTGCAGGATCTATCCTCCACAAGTCTGGCCGTTTGTACTGCCTACTCTGTTTTTGTAACTTGGGCACTGAGTCCGACAGGACCGGTTCTACTTCACGGTCCATGTCCCGAACAGCCTGCAGAACTGTGTCCCAAGGTGGAGGATTCTCTGTTTCACTCAAGCTCGCAGCCTGGTCTGAAGTTTCTTGTAGGGCCTTTGACTGCTGTTGCGTGTTTTTCTGACGTGAGCCACCAGCTGCCCCTTTCTGTCAAACCAGTGCAAGTTTGGTATCTGCTGAATCCGGAAGAAATACTGCACTGTTCTGCACTACTATATTTTACTTTGAACTGCTCAATATAAAGTTATTTAGGATTATTACAGTATTTTAGGTAGAGCTGATCTGAAGTGCATCCAGTCAGTAGCGTGTCTCTCTAGCACCCCCCCCAGCACCGATATTATGATGCAGACCTCTGCAGAGGCCTTCCTAAGGTCTATATGAATGGCTGTGCATACCTCAAAGATGACATTTTGCATGCAGGTGCCGCTCTTGTGTGGGAATGAGGATACCCCGAACCGCCTACAGAATATGCCTTAGGCCCAAAGACCAGTCAGTATGCTGAAATGGTGTGTATTCTCCTGGCTTTAGAAAGAGCACTCACATACCAACTTGTCAATATTATTATCTGCACTGATTCCAGCTATGTGAGGCAAGTCTTTCTTACACATCTTCCCTCCTGAAAGAAACAGGGCATGAAAAATGCAAAAAGCAAAGACATCAAACATGTAGAATTAATCACGGCCATTGAAGAACATGGAATGACCATTTATTGGAAAAAGGTCAAAGGACACTCAAACGTGAGTGGCCCAGACAAAGATGGCAATGACTTGGTGGATAAACTAGCCAAGGAAGGTGCCATTGGTGATATTCACTGGGAGTTTGATCTTCACCATGCTGCCCCTGACCATACGCTCACTATTTCCATAATCACTAGAGGTCAGGCCCGAAAGACAGCCCCATGATCTGAAGGTTCAAATTCTCCAAATCGAACTTTAGTAATAGGAAGCCAAGACCCTTATTTGGACTTAGTGCAAGCACAGACTAAAGACCCAACTGTAAACAAACTCTGCAAGTATGTATTAACTCTTGAGGCTAGCCCTATCACACCTGAGGATTTGCAAACTGACACAGAACATGAAACTATGTATGAGCAAAAACAAAGGTTTAAGTTTCAGAAAAACCTTTTAATTTATGTTCATGAACAAACTCCCACACCTTGCTGGGTAGTCCCCAAGAGCCACCAAGGCATGTCCATGCATGATGCCCACGATGTGCCCTCTTTGTACTTTGATTAGAGCTGTGCCTCACATGAGAGGAGACTGTTGTAATTATCAGATGCTGCTGCATTTTGCAATTGTTTATTTTAAAGGTCTGCATACCCTGTGTGTGTAGTGACTATCTTTTGGTATTGCAGGGGGACCAGGAAAAGAATACTGGGAACTGTAGTTCATGCTCAAACTGAGGAACTATTGCCCAGTGTTTAATGTCTGAAATCCGAAGCTCTTTTGTAGGCTTTTCAGCATTTTAAAAACTAAATAAGATAGCTACAGACATAGGACTATCAGGGCTAGCGAGTTTTTATTATTAACACCTAACAGTGTCTAAATAACTCGATGAGTACACAGTCACGTGACTGCACCACTTCTAGATCCAGGGAGGCATTTAAACTAGCCCAGAGTGAGCGGGGCGAGCTCGAGTGCAGCGAGCACGCAGTGAGTCTAGTGAGACCAGTGAGAAAAAGGGTCACATGAAAGTTAGGTAAGGCCTGTGCCAAATCCTTGCTGGTACAATTACTTATAGTCATATCTCGAATAGAAACACTCTGAATACAGAAGTTGATACCAGCCCATTTACAGAAGAAAGGGTTCTGAAAGAACTCTTAAAACTGAAGGTGGACAAAGCAATGGGGCCTGATGGGATTCATCCCAGAATTCTAAAAGAACTAAGGGTAGAACTAGTGACACCACTGACTACCCTCTTTAACAAATCATGGGAGGATGGATGGTACCTGAGGACTGGAGGAGGGCAGATGTGATTTCCTTTCACAAAAGTGGGAGCAGGGCAGAAGTAGGAAACTACAGACCTGTTAGTTTAACCTCAGTGATAGGGAAAATGATGGAATCACTTCTGAAGGAAAGAATTGACAAGTACCTAGGGGCCAGAGGGGCACAGGACCCAAGGAGCATGGATTCACAGCAAGAAAGTCATGCCAGACGAATCTAATAGATTTCTTTGACTGGGTGATCAAAGTAGTAGATCAGGGAGGGGCTGTGGACATGGCCTACCTAGACTTTAGCAAGACATTTGACTCAGTCCCACACAAAAGATTAATATACAAGTTAGCCAGCCTGGGAGTGGGTCCCAAGATGACAGCCTGGGTAAAGAATTGGCTGGAGAATAGGACACAGAGGGTAATAGTAAATGGAGTCCACTCTGAAGAAAGGGGGGTTACTAGTGGGGTGCACTTGGAGGTTCAGTATTAGGACCAGTCCTCTTCAATGTCTTTATGCTTACATTGCAGAGGGACTGGAAGGAAAAGTATGTCTTTGTAGATGACACAAAGATCTGCAACAGAGTTGTTGCACAAGGTGGGGTGGAAAGGATGAGAAGGGACTTGGCTAGGTTAGAGAAATGGTCAAATGTATGGCAGCTTAGATTCAGTGCTAAGAAGTGCAAGGTAATGCACCTGGGGAACAAAAACCCAGGGGAAGAGTACACAATGGGGGTTGCGATGCTAACAACAACAAAAATGGAAAGGGACCTGGGGGTAGTCATATCAGATGACTTAAAGGTGGGCAATCAATGTGAGAGGACAGCAAGGAGGACTGGGAGGATACTAGGATGCATAGGGAGAGGCATCACCAGTAGAAAACAGGAAGTTGTTATCCCTCTGTACAGACAGCTGGTGAGACCCCATCTGGAGTACTGTGTGCAGTTCTGGAGACCCAATCTCTGCAAGGACATAGACAAGATGGAAGCTGTCCAGAGGAGGGCAACTAAAATGGTGCAGGGTCTGCACCAGCAGACATATGGAGAGAGACTAAAGGAGCTTAATCTGTATAGCCTCGAGGAAAGGAGGGAGAAGGGGGACATGATAGAAACTTTCAAGTACCTCAAGGGAATCAACAAAGTCCAAGAGGTAGCATCTTTCAAAAAAGAGATGTGCAAGAATAAGGGGCACAATTTGAAGATGGGGAAGTGCGGCTCAGAGGTAATGTAAGAGGTATTTTTTCACAGAGAGGGTTGTGGATGCATGGAGCGGCCTTCGGAGGAGGGTGTGGAGTCAAAAACAGTGGTTGAATTCAAGCATGCATGCGACAGTCATAAGGCAATTCTAGGGGGTGGGGATAGAAAGAAGTAGGCTGCTGGTTAACTAGGATCTGCAGCTTATCCATTAGGTAGGGAAATGGGCAGACTGGATGGGCCAAGCAGTCCTTATCTGCCGTCAAATTCTATGTTTCTATGAATATATTGCTTGTAGTATATTGCTATTGGTAAACAAAATGACTGCATCAAATGGCCTAAAGGAAATTAAACTAATATGACACTAGACAGTGATGTCTGCATCAGATGTACAGGTTGCAACATGTATCTAATGTTACAAATGCTCCAGACCATAAACACTAAGGTCTGGATTCACAAAACAAAAGAAGCCAAGAAAAACTTCACAAGTACCCCAAAAAACGCACAGACAAAACGCGCCCAATTCACGAAACACCTGCAGCTGCGGACAAAATCATCATGGCAATGAAAACACAATAGTTATGGAAGCCACTTCGCCAGAGAATTTCAGTAAATGTATGCCACAGTCCTTGAAATGCTATCCACAGTCCCAAAACACCAGTAGCTGTGCAAAAAAATTGCACACATGCTGCACAAAAGTCAGGGAGGTGTAACTCACACCCTGTGAGAAAGGCAGCATGCCATCAATTAATACATAAACCAGAGTGGCAGTAGCAACCAAACCATACAAAAGCAAGGGCAGTGCAGGAGACAGCAACCAGCACCAATGTACAAAGGAAATCTAAACAGCAGACAACAGAAACCTGCAGTACTGGCTAGAGAAGCAACGGAGACAGCACAGACACTGGCAGGAAAAAACCATGGCCAAAAGTGACACACAAGGAAAGTACATACAAAAGGAAAACCACAACAATGCCACTGGGGGCATGGACAGTGTATATCAGGGGTGAAAGGCGTAGCAGGCACAAGCACCAGGCAGCAACAAACGCAACAGGATGGCCGGAGGAAATGTCAAGCACGACAATTCCGTGTGCGAGATTCATACAGGGATTTGACAGATGAGCAATGTAGAGCCTGATATAGACTAACAAAAGCAGCAATCGACGAACTCTGCACAAAACTACGTGGTGAGCTGGAAAGCAGAACAGCACGGAGCCATGCCATACCACCGCATGTGAAAGTCACTGCTGCATTGTGTGTATTGAGCACAGGACCATTCCAGACACCAACAGGTGATACACCAGGCATCAGTCAAGCATCTGTCTGTAGATGTCTTGATCAATTCCTTGATGCCCTGATACCCCACAAATGAATATATTCACTTCCACAGAGGCATGAGCAACAGCCTGTCATGGAGGAGTTCTATGGATTGGCTGGGTTTCCAAGGGTGACTGGTGCCATAGACTGCACACATATTCTATCAAAGCACCTACAGACAATGCTGATGTCTACATAAACAGAAAGGGTTTCCACTCAATAAATGTGCAGGTGATGCGTGACAGCAAATGCTGAATCAGAGACATCTGTGCCAGATATCCTGGATCATGCCACGATGCATTCATCCTGAAGCAGAGCACACTCTGCAACATGTTTGAATGTGGTGAACTCCATATGACTAGCTACTGGGTAAGTACTGACACACAGAAACAGACAGTTAGTGTGATGGAAGCATGGCAACAGTTAGTAACAACGCACAAACAATATATGCGGAGCAAGACTCCCTTGCACAGGATACAAAGTGGTGATATATGCACAGTGCACGCCAGGAAAATGGCTAACTGGACACAGGCATGTGTGCTGTAGACACAGAACTGCCACACCAGGAACAGGCATGCGACAATGGCAGAAGGCACAAAATTACAGCACAGGCTATGCAACACTAAACAAACAGTGAAAGGTCAGGGACATGCCATACAGTACCCTGAGCACAGGCATGTGTGTGATGTAGCACCACCTACAGACATCAACAGGCCTACATCATACCAGTGGTTGTGTAGCATGCTCCATAGGCCACTGGTGTGCGCATACAATACAGAGTGCATGTGGATGCAGTGTACAAGGAACACACGTCTATGTGGGGGACAGCACAGCAACATATGGAATGTTATCACCACAACCACATATTGCATGCTGAAACACCATATGGGTGCCACAGCACACACACCACTGACAGCTGGATACAACATGCCACTGCAGCAACCCCAGACACACACTGCCACTTGGAATAAAAGTCATACATGTACAGACTAAACAACACTCTGATAACCAACATATAGCCAGACTGAGAATGCCACATAGGCAGCTGTGTATGGCATAATAGCCACACACATTGATATGCCATACAGTCCCCCACATCCATTGTACACAATGCAAACAATACAATGTGTCACAGGAGATGCACCATAATGCCAGCCACATATATGCAATAGCAACCGACATGCTTGCTGTATATTGATGTGTGACACTATTCCTGAGAACAATAATAAAGCATTATACAATGGAATAAATCGAATGTGCCAAATGCTGCATCCTGATTGGTTGGCTGGTACCTTTCCCAGCGTGGTAAATCCTCCAGTGTACCCACGGGAAAAAGTGCCAGCCAACCTTATCTCGTGCCAGTCCAGTCACTTTCACTTTAATCGAAATTGCCGCCATTTGTCCTGTTGCTGCTTTACTAAAACACCGCGGTAAATATTAAAAAAATGACATCCTCCTTCCACCGTACAGACCTCAGATAGTTACAAAATATATAAAAAAATAAATAAAACAACATTTGCCATTATATAATATCAATTTATCCCTCCTGGGTGTGGGTATACTGGAGGACTTAACACGACTGGTGTGGTTCGGTCACTCGGCTGCGCCTTGGGACCGAATCACACCAGCTGTGGTAAATCCTCCAGTATACCCACACCCTGGGAGGATAAATTGCTTAAATATACCCCGACAGGGTGTGGGTATACTCGAGGATTTAGCACGGCTGGTGTGGTTCAGTCACAAGGCGCAGCCGAGGGACTTAACCACACCAGTAGTGGTAAATCCTCCATTATACCTACTCCCTGGAGGGCTATATTGAGGTTATACAAAGGCCCTGTTTGTTTTTGTACAAAAAAAAATATTTAAATGTCCATTTGTTTTTCAAAGTTGCTGCTCGTTTGTTTTTTACTGCGGAAGCACTGGTTGGATTTTTTTGCAAGTTCTGCACATGTGCTGGAGGATCGCTGATTGCCACTGCTACCGTTACGATTTTTTTCAGCTTATTTGCTGTCGAGAGAATGAACTGCATTTTCTTTTCTTTTTTTCTTTCGGATGCGTCGCTTTTCTGGAATGGTGCAGCACTTTTTGTGAAGTTTTGAGGGTAGTGACGGAGTGTGGGATGCTGGGTTAATGACTAGGTAATCTCGCCGTCCGTCCGTGTGCTTGGCAGTGGTGTGTTTGTAAGGAATGGAGGGATTTGCCAGGGAGTTCCTGATGCAGCTGAGTGGTGGCTGACAACTTTTCCAGTGGGTACTCTAGAGGATTTACAACACTGAAGAGGTGCCAGCCAGCCAATACAGGATTCTGTCCATTTTTTTGTGCCCATTGTATAATTACACGTTAAACAGTGCAATTGAAATGTGACTGTCAAAGTAATGTTCCATGTGCATCTCACAACTGCAGTAACAGCCAGCAAGATGCATGGTCACATGTGACATGTACTAAGGGCTGTAAACACACAATGCATATCAGACAGATCAGTGAACCTCACACTTATGGAACACACAGCCCACAATACACAATGATGTACAAGGTGCAATTGTATGAAACACAACCAGGACACCCAGATAGCATGGGCATGCACCTCAGCAGTGCATACAACTGAATCATAACATTGTAGTGCCAAAATGACACAGCAGTACCACATAGCAATGATTGCAATATAAACTCCATGAACCCCTGTGTACAGCAACCTGTGTGGATAGTGGTGTAAACAAGAACAGGCACAAGTGTGTAATGGTGCAACACCCACACGCAGCACGAGGGTCAACATAATGGATGTGAGTGTGTGGGCTGCAACACAGGGTGATGGTGTGCTCACACTTACCAGGATGCAGAGACATTTACAGGTAATGACCACACGACATTGTCCCTGTGCATGCACACAGGGATCACATGTCACTGCATAGCTATATACATATCAGAGCACACTGTGCCACCATGCCATGACCGTGTAAGTGCATGTCAGCTGTCAAGCATCCCATCTACAATAATATATATGCCCAATAAACTCATAAAAGTGTAAGCCCCTGAGAATCCGCTGAGGCAGCCATTGTGTAACTCCCTGTCCTGGTACATATACACACACCAGCATAACACACAATACACAATATGGTATGCCAGTGGAACAGTATAGTATTGAAATGGCCAAACACCACAATGTGCATGTATCCCCACACGTGGCCCACCCAACACTCCAAATAAAAACACAGCAGCCCAGTAAATCACAGACGATATATAAGTCTAAATAAAATGTATTAAAATATAAAAGGTTAACAACAAAGTATGACAAATGTAAACAGTTAACATGGTATCAACAACAACCAAACAGTAAACTACAATAACACATGTTAAGTAATGGAAAGGGGTGTTGGAAGATAGGAAACACAATAACTGAAACAAAACCCCACCCCAAATGCAAACCTCCAATGAACAACAACAAACATGGTAATAAAACAAATGGCAGATAGTCAAAACCAATTACTGGTGATGTGCACATCCCTCATCAAGATATTTGGAAAGGTCACATAATTTGTCACAATAGTGTTTCAAAGGTGTTCACAATTGTGGACAACCTACACCTCACCCCAGACACAAAAGTACAGCAATTGCATGCTGCTCTCGTGGACTGCCCCATGCTCCCTGTGGATGCTGATGATACTACAGTGTCAACAGGCGCAGGTGAATCCCCCAACTCCATCACCTCAATCCCAACTGTCGTGTCCTCTTCACACGCAACAGCTTCCTGTGAGGTTGCTGTCACTGGCACATCAGGCATATCTTGTGCAGATACCGGCACAACATCAGCAGTCCCAACAGTAGAAACATCTGGCCTGTGTCCCTGAACAGCACCACCACCCTCTGCCCCTCCTCTGAATCACTGCTGATACGCAGGCATACAATCCGTCTGCGCTGTGGCTGGGCCACTGCACCCCTCCTGGCAGTCATGCATCGCTGTGCCATCATCACCTCCTCAACTTCTCCCTCTCCTTCTGCACCTGGCTCTCAGCATCTGCAGTACAGAAGGAATACATTTTAAGTGTGAAATGCAGCATAAGTGGTAGTTCTGCTCTGTGAGCAATACCAACAATAAACAACACACTGTACATGCATGTGAGGTTAGGCACCCACAAACAAATATGTCCATCAAACATATCATATACATATAATGTAGCACACTATGCATGTAACCCAAACCTCACAATGTGTAATGTGTGTGACAATACTAGCCAGTCAACACCAATGTTGCAGTGCACCTATAACCAAGGGAAACAACAGTCCCACACATAACAGGAACACTGAATGGGGAGTGGTCTGTGACATCCAGGAGAAGGTCGGGGCAAGGATTGTGGGGGGGGGATGACATGCTTGAAATAACCCTGGTCACTGATGTGTGGGAGTTGTACACTGCCATGCTTCACAAAGCCAAGGCATCAGATGTGTGTAATGTATGCAGTGACATGGGGGACAAGGGTCAGGCCTGTGATGTGGGGGACTGTACACTGAGTATTTTGTTCAATCTTATTACAAAATTGTCATGGAGTAGCTGTAACTTCTTGTTCTACTCTCTTTATCAAATTTGTCTTATACCCTCTATTTATGAATCTGTGTGTCATACTCTGAGCTGTTTCCATGTATACTCTTTCCTCGCTACAATTTCTTCTAGCCCAAATAAACTGTGACTTAGGGATATAATCTTTAAGCTTCGGATCATGGTAACTAGTATAATGAAGTGGGTTGTTCTTGGCTATTTCTTTTCTATATAGTCTAGTCTCTAATGTATCAGTTCCTTTGTAAATCTCTAAGTCTAAAAATGCTACCTTCTGACTATCATAGGTTATTGTAAACTGTAAATCTTGATTACATCCATTAAGATAATTACGAAACTGTTTTAAATATGTCTCAGTGCCATCCCAGAGCATCAGAACATCGTCAATAAAACGTTTCCAAATTGTAATATTATTGAAGAAAGGGTTTATTTGATTATCCATAATGAATGTACTCTCAAAATCCCACATAACTAAATTTGCATATGAGGGTGCCATCGTGTTCTCCATAGCAGTCCCTTTCAATTGGATATAAAAGTCTCCCTCAAATTGAAAATAGTTCTGTTTAAGCACTATTTCAGCTACTTGAGTCAAAAACTCACTGGGAGGATGTAAATCAGTTCTTTGTCATAATGCTTTCAAAAGGGAATTTAACCCTAAATCATGTTCAATATTAGTATATAAATCTTAAATGTCACTAAGATTATATTATGTCAGTCTCTAATATTCTGATTAATTTCCATTTCCAGTTCTATCACATGGTTTGAGTCTTTAATATAAGTAGACATTTTAGGGACCTCATCACATATGTGAAAATCTATATATTTGGATAAAGGTTCCACTATAGAATCAATGCCTGACACTATGGGACAGCCTAGAGGTTTTATAGGATTGTTATGTATCTTAGGAAGTACATAAAAAAATTGGTATTCTAGGGTTTTTGTTTACAAGCATGTCACTTTCCTCTATAGAGCACCAACCCATATCTACTGCTAGTCCCAATAAATCTTTAATATCTTGTACTATCTCAGTTGTAATATCTCTGTCAATTTTTTTATATCGTTCTAAGTCTTCTAATTGTCTTTTACATTCCATACTATAGTTATTCCTATCCCACACTACTATTCCTCCTCCCTTATCAGCAGGTTTTATAATAATGTTCTCATTTTATTGTAAGTTCAATAGGAGTTCTTGTTCTTTTTTACTTAGAGTATTCCTATGTGGTTATAAGAACTCATTTTTCCATAAATCATTTATTTGTTTATCAATGACTTTTATATAAGTTTCAACTGTGTCAGTACCTCTAGGTGGGTTAAAAATTGATTTTATAGCTAATTTCTGCTTTAATACTTGTTTTTTAGTTATAGGTTCTATTGGTCTTTGAGAGAACCAGTCTGCTAAATGTAATTTCCTATAAAAATTTCTGAAGGGATCTGATTAGTAGGTGAGAAAGAAAGACCTTTCTTCAAAAGTTGTTCTTTCTGTAGTGTAAGACTTCTGTGGCTGAAATTAAAGACTACTGTTGTCTCCCCTGTTCCTCCCCTTCCCCATAGCTCCCTGGGTCCCCTCTTGCTTTGCTCCTCCTCCATCTCCACCAGCCCTCCCTATCGGTGAGTACAAACAAATCTTCTCTTTCTAAATCATGGCTTTGATACTTATTATTCACGAGCTGTTGAGTAGTGGGATATTTTGATTTTTAGAGTGCTGAGATGCTGAAATATTGAGAGAATCGGGTAACCCACTCAGGGAAAGAATACTCAATAAATGTTCAGAGTGCTACATATTTAAAGTAAGCAATATACCCTGTATACATGAATTATAGGAGTATCTCTTATAAGAATTGCTGAAGCAGAATTGTTAGTAATTTATCTTTACATTGCAGAAATGCTGTAAACAATGGAACATTTGGGAAGGCCATATAATGTACAGTAGAACGTTGTTATCTACCAAAATCTATCTTTTCCCATGGTTGTCATGCCATCGATGTGACGTCACTTAGTTGTTAATCCATCGAAGGTATGTCACATCCAGAGACAGCGCTAGATAGGGCAAAAAGGGAAAAAGTTGCAGCTTGCCCAGAAATGACCCACTTTCCACAGGACAGTGGGTCCAAAGTGGTGCATCTGTCTCTAACAATAGCTGAAAGATGGAAAATTAAACAATAGAAAAGTATTTTCACTCAACAAATTTAAGCTTCTGTACTAGTGAAATTTCTACTTACGATTAGGTTTGGACCCAGTTGTTTCTCATTTTGACCCACATATTTTACACCTATGGGTCTAATTTGACCCATGTTTTAAAACCCCTAGAGCTGTCACTGGTCACATCGCTGGTATAACAACCAGGATCGATCTGTGCATGCTTGATAGGAGAAGCGAGTGGCTCCCCAAAACGGCCGTGGCGGTGAGAACTTGACCTGCGGTGGCATAAATCACTTTCAGTTAAGGTACCTGCTTCTTTTCTTCATTCTTTATGGCAGTCATACTCTATAAAATATAAAGTATGGGGTCCCGATCGGTGACCTACTTGTTAATGGTTTCGAGGTTGCCATGGCGACAGCAAACCTCTCGAGGCTGCTCGGGGTTTACACGATCACCATGGCAACCTCTCGACAGTTAACAAGTAGGTTACTGATCGGGACCCACACATTATCCTCTATTTTGAGAAAGCAAGCTAGTGTATATACTTTAAATTAAGCCTATAACTTGATTTAATGGCTGTTAAAACATGAAATGACTGGCATTATTTTGTGGATTACGGTTTAAACTATTCATAGATTTTAAATAAAAACATTGATATGGTTTGCTAAATTAAGTTTTCTGTTCCCTTTACAGGGCTTTTTCTTTTACCTTGTTAATAAAATAATTGGAGTCTTTCTGAAGATTTGAAAGGTATCTATTTATGATTTACTGACAAGAATATATATTATCAGTATTCAATTTGAGAGAAACTTGTGCAAACATCAATGCTTATAATGATTTTGTGATTTTAGTTTAATGCTTGTTTGACTAGATGTATTTATATATTTTGTATGAAAATGCTGGTACTGTGGGGTATATCTGGTTTCAGTGTGAGGGTTACCTGTTAGGTAATTGGTGATTAATATCAGCGATACTGAAATTTGTTTTATTTATATGTTTTCAGAATGAACAACACAGTATGGGCCTGATGAAGTGGAGTTACCACGGAACTGTTGCCCGATTTTTGTGAGAGAAAAAATTAATAAAAAAAAAAAAGTGCTGTTCATCTATTTCTTTGCTTTGTTTGATTTTCCTTGGTGCTAATGGTTGACCCAGTAAGTATAACATAAAAATTGGCAGCCTGAAATCCACTTTGCATACAGATTACTTATGCGACTTGAGCAAAATTAGATGGCAAGACCTCTACCGTACCAACACGATCGATGAGGTGGTCACTGTCCTTAATGACAACCTGACCGTGCTGGCCAACAAGCATGCCCCTTTGATCAAAGTCAGGGTGCGTAAAACATCCAACCCATGCTTTACATCAGATCTCAAGGCTACACTCCTATGCCATGATAAACTCTGGGCTAAGGCTAGAAAATCCAAAAGCCCAGCCGACTGGAAAGCATAAAGAACAGCTAGAAACACCTGTGTTAAACAGATCTACACAAGCAAAGCCAACTATTATGTCTCCACCCTTGAACAGGCAAAGGGGAATTCCCAAAAAATCTAGCAGACACTCAAGTCCATCGAAGGTTGGCCTGTATCTCCCTCCATCCCTCTGAAGATCCTCAGCAATGGTAAGGCTGTGGAAAACAGCTGCCTAATCCTCGAGGAAATCAACATATAACTTTGTAACTGCTGGCCTAGCTTTCGACTCTTTGCCTTATGCAGCCTGTGGTAGCAACCAAGACTGTAATAACATTGACTCGCAAACTTCAACTCGCCCGCTCCAGTTGTGCCCGCTTAGCTATAAAGAAATCGAAGATTCACTTCTTAACATAGATATTCAAAAAAGTGCAGGGGCAATGGTCTAGAGCCTATTTTTCTTAAACTAGGCTATCTCGACCTCACTGCCCCTATCCTCCACATATTCAGTCTTTCCATTTCCACTGACACTGTTCCCTCCTGCTGGAAATCTGCCCATGTCCTCCCATTATTCAAGTCAGGGGACCCATGCGACCTAAACAACTATAGGCCCATCTCAGTCTGACCTGTCCTCTCCAAAGTCCTCAAAAAGCTAGTTTACTCCCAAATGAAACTCCATATCGAATCATCTTCAGTCCTCAACCCTGCACAATCTGGCTTCTGGCCCAACCATAGTACAGTCACTGCTCTAGCCAAAGTTATCAATGAATGGATCACAGCCATGGACTCCAAGAAAGTTACCGGTGCAGTATTTTTAGATCTCAGCAAAGCGTTCGACACTGTTGACCACAGTCTGTTAGTGTCAAGCCTAATAAAAGTAGGCGCCACCCCCCCTTGCTGCCCAGTGGTTTACCAGCTACCTATCTGGAAGGACCCAGAAAGTAAAAACTGGTGGCCTCTTTTCTGCATCCCTCCCAGTTGTCAGAGGAGTCCCACAAGGCTCCATATTAGGTCCCATCCTCTTCTCCCTGTACATCAGTAACCTTGATGCACATATTTCCCAGTCCCATCTGCATTTCTTTGCTGATGATACTGTACTGTACACATCAGGCCCTACACTGGCTGAAGTGAGGTATGTACTCTAAGCCGACTTTGCACAACTAGAAATCAACCTAATCAACGCCAAACTACTCCTCAATGCCAAGAAAACTAAGGCCATGATCTTTGCTCCAAACATCACTTCCACTTCCCTTGCAAACACGCACAAAGAATTCATCACTACCTCCCTAGGTGAACCCCTTGAAATATCTTGGTATGTAGCTAGACAACAAACTTTCCCTTCACAACCACCTTGACGATCTGGCAAAGAGGCTAAAAATTAGGCTAGGTTTCTTCTTCCGTAACAAGTCCCTCTTTCCACTGGATACCAGAACTAGGCTGATCCAGGCCACTTTCTTGCTGCAACTCGACTATGCAGATCTAATCTATTCCTCCGCAGTGGCCTCAGGACTCAACAAACTAGACCTCCTCTACCACCGCACCATACAGTTCATGACAAACCTACCCTACTAAACCCACCATTGCGATTTGTACCTAGCCACTGGCTGGACATCACTCTCAACTAGATGCACGCTTCATGCTGGTATCTGGACTCTTAAGCTGCTCCTGAACAAGCTCCCGAACTATCTAACAACCCTTTTCCATATTTCCCATAGTGTCTACTCTCTTAGGAAAAATGACCTCCTCCTCCTCCTCGATGTACCGAGAACTCGCACCTCACTCGGCAAGTGGACCATATCGAGCGTACTCCCAACTATCTGGAACCAGCTCCAAGGCATACAGAAGCTTCCTGGTACTGTCCCTGTCAGCCTATTTAAAAGGTTGGCTGCAGCAAAAATAAAAGATACGTGTAACTGCTTCTAAATCCTAGCTCACTGCTCTAATCCTAGCCCACTGCTTCCTCTTACTTACCTAGAAATGAGCTGCCTTGATACTCCGAAACAAGCACTTTGTACCTTTTTTTATGTACTTGTATTTTTCAAGGTCATTATCATTTTTATGCAACATGTTAATGCTTGCTCATAATTCTGTGCTTGAATTTGTACTGTTTTTTCGATTATGCAATCTGTAACTACCTGTCTGTGTCAAAGGACTTCCTTGTGAATGTGCTTGCTCAACGGAGTTTTCCTACAATAAACTTGAACTTGGACATGGCCCAGCCTTTACGTGAGGGTATGTGTACAATGACATGCTGTGCAAGGCCCAGGTTTCACATGTGAGAATGCGCTGACATGCTGGACAAGGTCCAGGCCACACATGGGGGTACAGTGACATGCTGACAAGGCCCAGGCCACATGGTGGGGATACACTGACATGCTGGACAAGGCCCAGGCACACATGTGGGGGGTACAGTGACATGCTGGACAAGGCCCAGGCCACATGTGGGGGGTACACTGACATGTTGGACAAGGCCCAGGCTTCATATATTGGGTGGTGGTGGTGTCACTGACATGCTGTACAAGGCCCAGGCTTCACGTGGGGGTACACTGACATGCTGGACAAGGCCCAGGCTTCACATATTGGGTGGTGGTGGTGGTGGTGTACAGTGACATGCTGTACAAGGCCCAGGCTTCACATGTGGGGGGTACACTGACATGCTGGACAAGGCCCAGGCTTCACATGGGGGTACACTGACATGCTGGACAAGGCCCAGGCTTCACGTGGGGGGTACACTGACATGCTGGACAAGGCCCAGACTTCACGGGGGGTACACTGACATGCTGTACAAGGCCCAGGCTTCACGTGGGGGTACACTGACATGCTGGACAAGGCCCAGGCTTCACATATTGGGGTGGTGGTGTACAGTGACATGCTGTACAAGGCCCAGGCTTCACATGTGGGGGTACACTGACATGCTGGACAAGGCCCAGGCTCATGTGGGGGTACACTGACATGCTGGACAAGGCCCAGGCCACACATATGGGGGTACACTGACATGCTGGACAAGGCCCAGACTTCACATGGGGGTACACTGACATGCTGGACAAGGCCCAGGCTTCATATATTGGGGTGGTGGTGGTGTACACTGACATGCTGTACAAGGCCCAGGCTTCACGTGGGGGTACATGACATGCTGGACAAGGCCCAGGCTTCACATATTGGGGGGGTGGTGGTGGTGTACAGTGACATGCTGTACAAGGCCCAGGCTTCACATGTGGGGGTACACTGACATGCTGGACAAGGCCCAGGCTTCACATGGGGGTACACTGACATGCTGGACAAGGCCCAGGCTTCACGTGGGGGGTACACTGACATGCTGGACAAGGCCCAGACTTCACGTGGGGGGTACACTGACATGCTGTACAAGGCCCAGGCTTCACGTGGGGGTACACTGACATGCTGGACAAGGCCCAGGCTTCACATATTGGGGTGGTGGTACAGTGACATGCTGTACAAGGCCCAGGCTTACATGTGGGGGTACACTGACATGCTGGACAAGGCCCAGGCTCATGGGGGGTACACTGACATGCTGGACAAGGCCCAGGCCACACATGTGGGGGGTACACTGACATGCTGGACAAGGCCCAGACTTCACATGTGGGGGGTACACTGACATGCTGGACAAGGCCCAGGCTTCACATATTTGGGGGTGTACACAGACATGCTGTACAAGGCCCAGGCTTCACATGTGGGAGGTACACTGACATGCTGGACAGGCCCAGGCTTCACATGTGGGGGTGCAGTGACATGCTGGACAAGGCCCAGGCATCAGAGGTGTGTGGGGAGGTGACAGTACCAGGCTGGACATGGCCCAGCCTTTACATGTGGTGTGTGTACAATGACATGCTGTGGAAGGCCCAGGCTTCACATGTGGGGGTACACTGACATGCTGTACAAGGCTCATGCCACACATGTGGGGGGGAGGGCACAGTGACATGCTGGACAAGGCCCTAGCCACACATGGGGGGGGGGGAGAGTACACTGACAGACTAGACAAGGCCCAGTCCTCAGATGTGTGTGTGGGTGACAGTGCCATGGTGGACAAATCCCAGACATCAGAAATGTGCCTGTAGTATGAGTACTGTACTTAATTTGTACACCTTTTATATAATTATGTATTCCATACTGTATGCATTGTAACGTTGCACAAATGACCTCACTGATAATGAGCTAGTTCCAGTTGAGCTATCCAATTCATTCATCTGTGGATGTAATGAATAAAATGTTTACTACTACTAGTCACGTATTTGTGTGTGTGTGGGGACTGACATGCTGGACAAGGCCCAGGCTTCACATGTGGGGAGGGATGACATGCTTGAACAAGACCCAGGGCACACGTGTTGGAGGGTACACTGACATGCTGTACAAGGCCCAGGCTTCACATTGGGGGGTACACTGACATGCTGGACAAGGCCCAGGCCACACATGTGTGTGTGTAGGGGGTACACTGACGTGCTATACAAGGCCCAGGCTCACATTGGGGGTACACTGACATGCCGGACAAGGCCCAGGCATCAGAGGTGTGTAGGAGGGTGACAGTACCAGGCTGGACATGGCCCAGCCTTTACATGTGGGTGTGTGTACAATGACATGCTGTGGAAGGCCCAGGCTTCACATGGAGGGAGGGGGGTACATTGACATGCTGTACAAGGCTCAGGCCACACATGTGGGGGAGGGTACAGTGACATGCTGGATAAGGCCCAGGCCACACATGTGTGTGTGTGTGTGGGGGGGGTACACTGACATGCTGTACAAGGCCCAGGCCACACTTTGGGGACACTGACATGCTGGACAAGGCCCAGGCTTCACTTGGGGGTACACTGACCTGCTGACAAGGCCCAGGCTTCACGTGGGGGTACACTGACATGCTGGACAAGGCCCAGGCTTCACGTGGGGGGTACACTGACATGCTGGACAAGGCCCAGGCTTCACGTGGGGGTACACTGACATGCTGGACAAGGCCCAGGCTTCACATATTGGGGTGGTGGTGGTGGTGTACAGTGACATGCTGTACAAGGCCCAGGCTTCACTTGTGGGGGTACACTGACATGCTGGACAAGGCCCAGGCTTCATGTGGGGTACACTGACATGCTGGACAAGGCCCAGGCCACACATGTGAGGGTACACTGACATGCTGGACAAGGCCCAGGCTTCACGTGGGGGTACACTGACATGCTGAACAAGGCCCAGACCACACATGTGGGGGTACACTGACATGCTGGACAAGGCCCAGACTTCACATGGGGGTACACTGACATGCTGTACAAGGCCCAGGCATTACATGTGGGAGGGTACACTGGCATGCTGGACAAGGCCCAGACTTCATGTGGGGGTACACTGACATGCTGGACAAGGCCCAGGCTTCCATGGGGGCATACTGACAATGCTGGACAAGGCCCAGGCTTCATGTGTGGGGGGTACACTGACATGCTGGACAAGGCCCAGGCCACACACATGTGAGGGGGTACACTGACATGCTGGACAAGGCCCAGGCTTCACTGGGGGGGTACACTGACATGCTGGAACAAGGCCCAGACCACACATGTGGGGGGTACACTGACATGCTGGACAGGCCCAGACTTCACATGGGGGGTACACTGACATGCTGTACAAGGCCCAGGCCACACTTTGGGGGCTACACTGGCATGCTGGACAAGGCCCAGACTTCATGTGGGGGGTACACTGACATGCTGAAAAGGCCCAGGCTTCATGTGGGGGGTACATGACATGCTGGGCAAGGCCCAGGCTTCACGTGGGGATACACTGACATGCTGGACAAGGCCCAGGCTTCACGTGGGAGGGGTACACTGACATGCTGGACAAGGCCCAGGCTTCACATATTGGGGTGGTGGTGTACAGTGACATGCTGTACAAGGCCCAGGCTTCACATGTGGGGGTACACTGACATGCTGGACAAGGCCCAGGCTTCACGTGGGGGGTACACTGACATGCTGAACAAGGCCCAGACCACACATGTGGGGTACACTGACATGCTGGACAAACCCAGGCTTCACATATTTGGGGGTGTACAGACATGCTGTACAAGGCCCAGGCTTCACATGTGGGGGTACACTGACATGCTGGACAAGGCCCAGGCTTCACATGTTGGGGGTGCAGTGACATGCTGGACAAGGCCCAGGCATCAGAGGTGTGTGGGAGGGTGACAGTACCAGGTTGGACATGGCCCAGCCTTTACATGTGGGTGTGTGTACAATGACATGCTGTGGAAGGCCCAGGCTTCACATGTGGGGGGGGGGGTACACTGACATGCTGGACAAGGCCCAGGCCACACGTGTGTGTGGGGGGGTACACTGACGTACTGTACAAGGCCCAGGCTTCACATGGGGGGGTACACTGACACGCCGGACAAGGTCCAGGCAACACATGTGGAGGGGAGGGTACACTGACAGACTAGACAAGGCCCAGTCCTCAGGTGTGTGTGTGGGTGACAGTGCCATGGTGGACAAGGACCAGGCATCAGAAGTGTGCCTGTAGTATGAGTACTGTACCTAATTTGTACACCTTTTATATAACGATGATGTATTCCATACCCTATGCATTGTAACGTTGCACAAAGGACCTCACTGACATGATGGACAAGGCCCAGGCTTTACATGTGGGGGTGGGGGGTATACTGACATGCTGGACAAGGTCCAGGCATCAGAGGTGTGTAGAAGGGTGACAGTGCCATGCTGGTCACGTCCCAGCTTGTACATGAAGGTGGATGTACAATGACATGCTGTGGAAGGCCCAGGCTTCACATGTGGGGTACACTGACATGCTGAACAAAGCCCAGGGCACACATGTTGGGGGTACACTGACATGCTGTACAAGGCCCAGGCTTCACATGGGGTACACTGACATGCCAGACAAGGTCAGGCAACATATGTGGAGGGAGGGTACAGTGACATGCTGGACAAGGCCCAGGCTACACATGTGTGTGGGGGGCACACTGGCGCGTGCTGTGAGCCCAGGCTTCACATGGGAGGTACACTGACATGCGGACAAGGTCCAGGCAACATATGTGGAGGGGAGGGTACAATGACATGCTGGACAAGGCCCAGGCCACACGTGTGTGGGGGGGGGTATACTGACATGCTGTACAAGGCCCAGGCCACACTTGGGGGGGTACACTGACATGCCGGACAAGGTCCAGGCAACATATGTGATGGGGAGGGTACAATGACATGCTGGACAAGGCCCAGACCACACGTGTGTGGGGGGGTACACTGACATGCTGTACAAGGCCCAGGCCACACTTGGGGTGGGGGTACACTGACATGCTGGACAAGGTCCAGGCCACACATGTGGGGGGAGGGGGTACACTGACAGACTAGACAAGGCCCAGTCCTCAGATGTGTGTGTGGGTGACAGTGCCATGGTGGACAAGGCCCAGGCATTAGAAGTGTGCCTGTAGTATGAGTACTGTACCTAATTTGTATACCTTTTATATAATGATGTATTCCATACCCTATGCATTGTAACGTTGCACAAAGGACCTCACTGATAATGAGCTAGTCCCAGTTGAGCTATCCAATTCATTCATCTGTGGATGTAATGAATAAAATGTTTACTACTACTCATATGTGGAGGGGTGTGCACTGATATGCTGTACAAGGCCCAGACCACATATGTGTGTGTGTGGGGGTACACTGACATGCTGGACAAGGCCCAGGCTTTACATGTGGGGGCCGGGGTACACTGACATGCTGGAAAAGGCCCAGGCATTACATGTGGGAGGGGTACACTGACATGCTGGACAAGGCCCAGGCATCAGAGGTGTGTAGGAGGGTGACAGTACCAGGCTGGACATGGCCCAGCCTTTACATGTGGGTGTGTGTACAGTGACATGCTGTGGAAGGCCCAGGCTTCACATGGAGGGAGGGGGGTACATTGACATGCTGTACAAGTGTAACCCCTAGTTGGCGCTATCCCAGAGGCTACTACCCCTGCCTGATTTGCCACTAACAGGTTGAGGGGCCTGGATCCAATGGCGGGTGCCTCCACCCAGAGGTCAGGGTTTGCAATAGTTAAACTAACTTGGTCACAGCCCTCTGGGACACTGCAACCCCCTTTCTTCCCACTAGTGGCCCACACAATATATCAGAATTACCTTCACAGTATACACTTACCCCAGGTCTGGTTCCGCACTGGGACCTCCTGTGAAATGAGATACAGTGCAACAATCACAGTACAGTACTTTAACATAGACAAATACCTCAGGCAGTATAACTTTGCTGAAACAAGCAGCTCTGATTTATTTAGGGGATATAACAAGGACAGGGAAATCAGGTTAATTAGCTTATCACTCTAATAATTACTTATGGCTCTGTGCACAGGCCTATCCCTATCAGTTACTGTCCCTGGGTACCCAAGCCCTAGTGGCTAGTCCAAACCGTGGCAGCTGGTAGGGGCCCTTTCACACAGAGAAAAGGAAAATTAAACAGTCAGCAGTACAGTAATTCCATTTGGATTTAATGTGGCAATTCAACAGGGAGCGACCCTGAATTAGTACTCACGACCTCCAAATAAGATAGGGTCCTTCAATATCAGCAGGGCTACTCTTGAGCTCCAAGAGACTCTTCACACATTTATATGGTAAAAAAAAAAAAAAGAAAGTACTATACCAGGCAGGCTGCTTCTCTATCCCGATCGCAATTACTGCACAATACCCGGGAGAACACACAGCAGATTCAGTTCCTGACAGACCGAGTGTAATTCAACAATTTCTCCAGTCTTCTACAGGGTGAGCCTGGTTTCTACTCTTCAGAGATCCTTTGATTCTTTTCACAGGACAGATTCAGTCCTAACAAGCAGTTACACAAGCTGCAGACCGGAACTCTGGGCCTTACACACGCTTTTGACTAAACTGCACACTGAAAAGCACAGGGCCTTCCTTCTTCACTGCCAAAGCTCAACTGAAACTCAACTGACAAAACCGGCACTTCCTTGAGTTCCTCCCAGTTCTTGACTGGATTGGCTGTCACTCACAATAGACTGCTGCTGTTGGTCCAAAAGGCACTGAAGTCTAAACTACATCTCCCAGAGTCACTGCCCATACAATCCTCTTGTGGCTGGCTCAGATTATGAGTCAAGTTCTGATTAGTCAAGGCACCATTTTAGAGCTAGTTTACCCCACACTGATTGGTCCAGTTCAGCAGTTCAAAACCAGAATGGGGAACTAGGCAGACACTGTTCTGACTACAAAAGAAAGCAGGTTAGACAAACTGTAATTTCATTATCACTCTAACTGGTTTCTGGCAAACAGTTACATCTTTTAGATAGGTTCCTTTGCACTCCTAGTGACTGCAAAAATGGAGTGAATTGGCAGCAGCTTGAGTGGTACTCAATCAAAGAAACACACAGTCCCCCATACAAACTAATTATGTCTGCAAGCAGACAGCTCTTAAAGAGACAGTACCAGAGGTTCTAAAAACACTCACTGATAAATGGCTTAAACGCCAAACACCATTCAGGCTTGGAGCATTCAAGCAAGCTCCTGGAA
Organism: Neoceratodus forsteri; assembly: GCA_016271365.2. NCBI lineage: Eukaryota > Metazoa > Chordata > Ceratodontiformes > Ceratodontidae > Neoceratodus > Neoceratodus forsteri. The sequence continues at coordinate 261,794,060 of CM057451.1, read as the reverse complement.
GTCTTTTGGGAACCCCCATTTGCAGGGGGGTTACACAAGGCTCAGGCCACACATGTGGGGGGAAGGTACAGTGACATGCTGGAAAAGGCCCAGGCCACGCATGTTTGGGGGGGGTACACTGACAGACTAGACAAGGCCCAGTCCTCAGATGTGTATGTGGGTGACAGTGCCATGGTGGACAAGGCCCAGGCATCAGAAGTGTGCCTGTAGTATGAGTACTGTACCTAATTTGTACACCTTTTATATAATGATGTGTTCCATACCCTATGCATTGTAACGTTGCACAAAGGACCTCACTGACAATGAGCTAGTCCTAGTTGAGCTATCCAATTCATTCATCTGTGGATGTAATGAATAAAATGTTTACTACTACTTATATGTGGAGGGGTGTACACTGATATGCTGTACAAGGCCCAGGCCACATATGTGTGTGTTGGTGGGGGTACACTGACATGCTGGACAAGGCCCAGGCTTTACATGGGGGGTACACTGACATGCTGAAAAGGGCCAGGCTTCACATGTGGGGGTACATTGACATGTTGGACAAGGCGCAGGCTTTACATGTGGGGGTACACTGACATGCTGGACAAGGCCCAGGCTTCACATGTGGGGGGAGGGGTACACTGACATGCTGGAAAAGGCCCAGGCATTACATGTGGGAGGGGTACACTGACATGCTGGACAAGGCCCAGGCCACACATGTGGGGAGTGGGTACAGTGACATGCTGGACAAGGCCCAGGCCACATATGTGGGTGGGGGGTTACAGTGACATGCTGTACAAGGTCCAGGCCACACATGTGGGGAGGGAGTTACAGTGAAATGCTGTACAAGGCCCAGGCCACACATGTGGAGGGGGTGATACAGTGACATGCTGGACAAGGCCCAAACCACACATGGGGGGGGGACTGACATGCTGGACAAGGCCCAGGCCACGCATGTGGGGAGGATGACATGCTGGACAAGGCCGAGGCATCAGAGGTGTGTAGGAGGGTGACAGTGCCATGCTGGTCATGGCCCAGCCTTTACATGTGGGTGTGTGTACAATGACATCCTGTACAAGGCTCAGGCTTCACATGTGGGGGGGTACACTGACATGCTGGACAAGGCCCAGGCTTTACATGTGGGGGGGGTACACTGACACGCTGGACAAGGCCTAGGCATCAGAGGTTTGTAGGAGGGTGACAGTACCATGCTGGACATGGCCCAGCCTTTACATGTGGGTGTGTGTACAATGAGATGCTGTGCAGGCCCAGGCTTCACGTGGAGGGGTACACTGACATGCTGGACAAGGCCCAGGCTACACATGGGAAGGGAACTGACATGCTGTGCAAGGCCCAGGTTTCACGTGTGGGGGTACACTGACATGCTGGACAAGGCCCAGGCCACACATGTGGGGGGGTACAGTGACATGCTGGACAAGACCCAGGCCACACATGTTGGGGGTACACTGACATGCTGGCCAAGGCCCTGGCTTCACATGGGGGGGGAAGCAGTACACTGACATGCCGGACAAGGCCCAGACTTCTGATGCGTTGTGTGGTGTATGTACAAGCATATGGGACCAGGCAATGGTCTCGATATATTGGAATGCTGTATAGAGCACAACACAGTCATGTTTCAAAGTGAATGCCACTGACAGACATATGATTACCATGGTATACAGGCTGTTCAGTCAGTGTATCTGCACACAGTGTCAGTTGCTGTATATACATGGAGATGTACACCACCAGTACTGTCACAGGTCCTTGTGTACATCGATGCACTAATGTGACAATGGTGTGGTATAACAGCTGAAACACGTACTCACCCTGTTGCTGGGATGTTCTGGTTGCGATCACATTGATGTTGATGGCTGGTTCTCACCACTCGCATCCGGTGCTGCACAGATAATAGAATTATATTGTTAAAACCTTGAATACCCATGTCACACTGATGTGCTGATCAGTTCAGATGTCATATGCATTACCATGTACACAGCAGCAACCACAATTAGTCCTATAAGATACAATATCAGGCTGCAGTGCCAGCAGTTTGACGACAGCCCTGTGATCTGAACAATCTCTGACCCTGTGGCCATGTATATACTGTATTATGTTGTACACACATCAGCTGATGCACAGCTCTTCACATGACACAGCTTCCAATTATTATCCAGGAACACTATCACTGACTCAGTCCATGCAGCCATCCATCAACATATCTACCTATCTACCCATGCACCCTTCTACACATGTACACATCTATCAACCTACACACCTTTCTGTCTGACTACCTATTTATATATCCAGCCATCGATGTCTCTACCAGCCCATGTCACTGCACAACCATCTATATCTATCTATCTATCCATCCATCCATCAATCTATCTATACATCTATCTCTAATATGACATCCCATCATGTTAATATGTCCAATGTACTAGACAGTATATATCAATCGAATATATACATCAGTAGTGCACCTGTCAAATGTCTTTAATCAGTACGGATTCAAGCGTTAATAAAAAGCCATTTGTGAATGTAGACCTACCTTCATCACTGTCTGCAGTGTTCCCACTGCCACTTGACACCAGGTTGGCAGTTGCTGGATCATGGTGTCGGAGGTCACTCCATCGATGCTTTAGCTAGTTCACACTTCTAGTCACACCTGCTGATGCCTTCATTTTCTTAGCAATTTTCCCACACACCTTGTCCCTTGCCTTGGGGAGGGGGTGTGTCCTTTTACCAGGGGACAGCAGTATACCCCTGAACATTCTGAGATCATCCAGGAGCATGGCAGTCTCAATGTCTGAGAAATTAAGTTGTCTGATAGACATCCTGATGCTCAATACACAGAGGACACTAGCAACTGTTCCTTCAAGCTGTATAAGCAGGCCTCACAGTTTCCACACGCGTGTGTTGTGAATATGCACGTGATCGCGCACATGCGTTGGATGTGCATGTTTCAGTGTGCGTGCATGAAAAAGTGAAACAACGATATTCATATTTCATGCATGTGCGTAATATTCATTCAGTGTTCAACTATGAGTGGTTATCATGATTACACATGCCACATTGTGAACAACTGCTGTGTGCAAAGTTCAATGGTGTGTTTTACTGAATGAGCACTGTGTAAGGCATCTGGGAGGTATAACTGTCCATGCATGGCATACTGTTAAGCAGATGTGTCACATGTCCCAGCAATGTGGCCAATGTCGGTCTGCATGGCCACTGGCGATACCCACGTCATATTCGTAATTAACACATTTGTCAATTATGCATTGTGTAGTATAGTATGAACTCATCATGGCCACTACATTTGGTCTGTTATTAGGTAGCTACTCATGATGTCATGCTGTGGTGCATCCAATATCATCGTATGTCACACATAACAAAGTCTTGTCATGCTGTTCCTTCCTGATCTCCACTGACCCAATATGTCATGTGTTACCCTCTTATGCCACCCCCACACCCCCATAATGAGACATGGCACATGGATGAGCACTCAGGACATATGGTGCCCTATATGGAGCCACTATACAGCATGACATCCACCAGGTTCAGCTCTGGTTTGCCTCACATCCGCTATTCCTAAATACCATAAAGACAGTCTCCATTACCTGTGCCACTAGACAGAGACTCTCTAGGCACCACTCCTTACCCTCTCTCCAAACTCTTGATGTGACCATCCTTGAGGAAAACCCATCTTTCAGAAACCTTGGGTTTTGGCAGGACCAACACCTCAGCTTCTATGGCCACATTGATCCCATTCTGAAAAACACTGCACCCCATGTTTGGAGCCCTGTACAGGAACCGTAGTTGCATCCCTCCTATGGCCTGGTGAGAACATGTCCAGAAGATGATCCTCCACAATCTTACTTCGAGACACAGCTCTTGCAGCAGGTTACACCATTAGGACTGAAGCCGGCAGGCGTCAGGACCCCACGGAAAAATTCTAGCTAGCTATCTTAAGCGGGGACCGCCCCTGACGTCGGTCCCGCCCCCGACGTCAGGCGTGGTACATAAGGGGGCGGTCCTGCCAGATTCCCCAGTTCTTTCCCGCCGTCGGCTTGCATGTCTCAACCCTTCGGTTACAGTCTAGCGCATGACGCATGGTTAAGTTCTTTCCTTCAGGAAATTTGGATTTCTCCTAGCAAGATTTTCGCTGATGTCCTCTCCGACCTCCGGTCACTCCTCCAAGTGTGCTTGCGGGAAACAGATCCCCTTCAAGGATCCCCACATGGCCTGCGTCCGGTGCCTACGCCCAGACCACGATACCCGGGCCTGCTCCTTCTGCCAGGGGTTTAACAGTCGAACCCGGATCCGACGTCAGAAGGCCCTTCAAGCTTTCTTACTGGAAGAGAAGCTAAAGACCATGTCTTCCAAGGGGGAATCTTCAAAAAAGACTCACAAGCACGCGGAGAAATGAAGGGAGAAGGCCCCTTCCAGGTCCCCCTCCAGGGCTTCGGACTCTCGCAGCTCCGGTTCCAGGTCCGACCGCTCCCCCTCCAGGGCCAGCTCTCAGCCTCCCCCCAGCTGCGGTCAGGAAGTCCTCTTCTCAGGCTGTCCGCCAGGCCGTCCTTGTCTTCATCCTCCAGGGCCTTGGCGAAGTCTGGGGATCGCCATCATCATCATCATAAGTCGGGTTCCCGCCCTTCGGAACCCGACGTCAGGTCAGCTTCTTTGCCTCCTCGCAAGACGTTGGAGCTTACTTCCTTAAAGAGACCTCAGGATCCGGCGCGGTGCATCCGTCGTCGGCCTCTCATCATGCATCCCTGGAACCGCGTTGGCCCAGGCCGGCCGTCGTCGGCTAAGCCAACTCCTCAGGCGGTACGGTGGGAACCGGCGCCTGCTCCTCTGAGAAGAGGGCCCTGGCGCCTCCGACCGGACGTCGGTCAGGAGACCTTAACCGAGGAGGATCTAACGCAGCCCAGGACCAGGCAGGCGACCCGGTCTTCTGAGACTCCCAGGAACCCTCGCCATTACCGAGCCCCTGTGGAGCGGGCGGGACCGGCGACCATCCAACGGTGCCCGGACCGTCGTCGGGCCTTTCTTTAGCAGATGTGAAGGACCTCTTCACTTACTGGTGGGACACCATAAAGAAGGACATGGTTCCCACTCTTCCTTCTCCTTCTCCTCCTCCTCCGGTTCCTGCACCCCCCTCGCCATCGGGGTCGGCAGGCCGCTTACCTCCTCCCCGGGAACTCGGAACCCCTCCCAGGGGGAGACCAGAAAAACGGAGACCTCCGTCTATATCCTCTTCTAGGTCACCCAGCCCCAAGAGACCCAGGAGACACCAACGATTGCCTTCGATGGAGGACACGGGATCAGAGTACTCATCATCCAGATCCCCATCTCCCCTCTCCATCCCTTCTCCGGACCCACGTGAGATGCCGAAGTCTCCTCCGGATGACCCTTCATTCTCGGATATTATGAAACACATCCAAGAGAACATGGGATGGGATGCGGAAGAGCTAGACCCCGAAAGGATACGCCTTGCCAAATATCTTCGGCAGAAGGACCCCAAGCCTGTGGTGGTGCCACCCTTGGTTGACACTTTCGTGGACGTCACCAAGGCAGCGTGGAAGCATCCACATTCGCTCCCGGTGATGCCGAAGAAAGCTGATCGCTTGTACAAGGCTCCTAGAGAAGACCAGTACTTGACTCAGCAGCCTCAGGCCGACTCTCTGGTTATCACAGCCTCACATGACCGGTCACAGAGGCTGCAACATCTGAGCACTCTGCCACTGGACCCAGAGTCCAAGCAGTTGGACACTATGGGTAGGCGCACGTATGTTTCCGCTACCTGTGCCATCAGATCCTTGAATTATTTGACCCACATGGTTCAGTTCCAGAGCGCCTTGTGGGAACAGGGTCTGGAAGCAGCTGAAAAACTGCAGGAAGGTGAGCAGAAGGAGGAGATGCTTCAGCTCCTCCGTACGGGTTCGGACGTGGGAACCCATGTGCTACGAGTCGTGTACGACTCTGCGGACTCATCGGCCCGAGCAGCAGCTTTGGCGATGCCCGGAGGCACTCCTGGTTACGCTGCCTCGCTTTACCCCGGACGACCAGAAGAATATCATGGACGCTCCATTCGAGGGAGAAGTCTTGTTTGTAAACCTTCGGAGAAGATTATTACCAGACTTCAAGAGGCCGGGAAGGTGGTGAGGTCGGTTCAGGCCATGTACCGACCCAGGCTTAGTTCCTTTCATAGGAACCAAAGCCGAATCGTGGGCGGATGCAGAGGCAGCAGTCCCACTCCGCTACACAACAGAGGGGCTCCGGCTTCCGTAGAGCCCAGGGGAAACAGCCCGCCGGCCGAAGCCAGCGTACTCCTAAGCCGGCCCAGCCAGTGGGACCCTCTGCCGCCACAGCCTGACTCCTTTCCGGCCCCCGCCCCTCAGGATCAACGGGAAATCATGGTCGGGGTTCGCATTGCGAACTTCCTGCCGGGATGGCAGGCTATAACCACCGACAGGTGGGTTCTTCAGTTGGTCGGAAGAGGCCACTATATAGAATTCGCAGAAAGGCCACCCTCGAGGCCTCCTTTGCTCTCCCGTATCCGGTCAGCACAAATCTCTGATCTGGCAAGAGGCACGCGCCTCCTGCAAAGGGAGCGAGAGAGTACGTCCTGGAGAACCAGAGAGGACAAGGATATTATTCCTACTTCTTCCTGGTTCCAAAGAAAAGGGACCTCCGTCCGATTCTGGACCTCAGCGTGTCGATCGGCAAAAGATTCCGATGGTGACTCTTCCGGTCTTATTCCATGCTGAAACAAGATGCCTTCTCTAGCGCCTCTAGACATGCAGGACGATACCTGCATATCCCTATAGCTCAGGCGCACAAGAGGTTCCTGAGCTTCGAGTTCCTCGACCACCACCTTCAATTCTGAGCCCTTCCATTCGGACTGTCATCCGCACCCAGAGTCTTTACCAAGTGCATGGCAGTCGTGGCAGCATCTCTAAGGAGACAGGGCCATTATGTGTTCCCGTACCTGGACGATTGGCTTCTCATGGCCGCCTCCAGAGAGGCGTTGTTACTTGCGGTCCAGAGCACCCAGGACCTGTTCCGATCTCTGGACATCCTAATAAACTACGAGAAGTCTCTCCTGGTACCGTCGCAGAAACTGCAGTTTATAGGTGCAGTTCTGGACACCATTCAGGGAAGAGCTTTTCTTCCAGACAACAGAGCGGAGCGCATCAGATCCCTCATCAGGGAATTATAGTCGAACAAGACCGTCTCTGCCAGGTCGGTCCTTCGCTTGCTCGGACACATGGCTGCGGCCATTCCTACCGTCCCTTTCGCAAGGCTCCACATGCGGGTAACTCAGTGGATGCTCAAGGTGCAATGGGACCAAAGGCAAGACCACTTGCAGCATTCGGTCAGGATCATGAACACCGTGATTCGAGACTGGCAGTGGTGGCTAGTCCCAGGGTCGCTCTCCATGGGCGTCCCATTTGTAGCACTGTCCCCTGAGGTAACCCTCACCATAGACGCCTCAGGTCTAGGGTGGGGGGCACACCTGGACGGGGTAAAGTCCCAGGGTACGTGGACCCCGATGGAAGCTCATCTCCATATCAGCGTTCTAGAGATGAGGCGGTTCTTTATGCCCTGCAGGCCTTTCAGTCAGTAATCCCACCGTGTACTCTTCTGTTTCAGACAGACAACACGGCGGTGATGTATTACCTCAACAAACAAGGAGGCGCACACTCTTACCCTCTTTGCAGGGAGGCCATGAGGGTGTGGGATTGGGTAATCGGACACGGCGCTAATCTGATCACTGTGCATGTTCCCGGGGTGGACAACACGATTGCAGACGGTCTGAGTCGCTCCCAGGTCAGAGTCCACGAGTGGGAACTTCTTCAAGAGGTAGCAGAGGATCTGTTTCTTCGATGGGGAACTCCAGAGCTAGACTTGTTCGCATCCCCATCCAATGCAAAACTGCCCAATTTTTGCTCGCTAGATCCAGGGCCTGGTGTTTTCTGGTGAGACGCGTTGTCCCTCTCCTGGACGGACAGATTCCTCTACGCTATCCCTCCTTTCCCGTTGATCCAGAGTTCTTCTCAAACCGCGCAGGGAGCATGCAATCATGATCCTGGTGGCCCCATTCTGGCCCAGACAGATCTGGTTCCCTTGCTGATTAAGCTGTCCGGGAACCCCACTTCCCGTGCCGTTCAGCTCCCATCTCCTGTCTCAGGAGAAAGGTTCACTAGTCCACCCGGACTTACGCTCACTGAACCTGCATGCATGGCTCCTAGAGACATAGCCATCTTGCGTCACAGGGTCTCGCAAGAGGTTGCAGAAGTTCTTTCTGCAGCCAGAAAGCCAGCAACGCATGCGACGTACGCCATGAAATGGCGCCGTTTTTGTTTATGGTCGCAAGCACGCGATTTTTCCCCTTTAGGTTGCCCAGTGGGAGTGGTGTTGGACTACCTGCTTTCCCTCTTTCGTTCGGGTCTAGCCTACGCCTCTATCAAGGTGCACCTTTGTGCCATCTCTGCCTACCACCTTCCCGGTGGGACATAGTACAGTGGCACAATTAGGCGCCTCTTGCGATCTCTGAGAGGGTGTTACACCTTAGGCCACCCATTAAGGACCCTGTGCCTCCATGGGGTTTGCTCTTTGTCCTGGAACAGCTCACGCTCCCCGCCTTCAAACCTGCCGCAGATTGCGAGCTACGTTTTCTGTCGTGGAAAACGTTATTTTTGGTTGCTGTTACTTCAGCGAGAAGAATTTCTGAGCTTCACGCTCTCATGTGCAAAGAGCCTTATTTAGCTTTCCACCGGGACAGAGTATCCCTGAGGACGAATCCTAAATTTTTGCCTAAGGTGGTCTCTTCACTCACTCTAAATCAGGATCTACCAGTCTACTTCCCAAACTACTCGAATAGAGGAGAGGCTTTGCTCCACACCCTGGATGTTCACCGCAGCCTGAGGTATTACCTCAACAGAACTAGTCCTTTTCGTAGTTCTGAACAACTTTTCGTTTCCTTCTCTGAGAGGATGATGGGCCAATCTGTATCCAAACAGTCCCTGTCTCGCTGGCTTGTCCAGTGTATTTCATACTGTTATGATATCAAACAAAAGCCCCTCCCGGGTACAGTCCGGGGTCATTCTACTAGGGGTGTGGCCACCTCCTTTGCAGCGCCTCCAAACGCTCCACCTCTGCTATATGTGCTGCAGCCACTTGGAGCTCTGTGATACCTTTATCAGGCATTGTAGCCTGGACATCGCCTCGGCTAAGAGTCGTTTCGCCTGGCGGTGCTACAGGGTCTCCTGTCCTAGGTTCAGGACCTGGAATGTATTTCCTATTTTCCTCCTCCCGGAATTTCTGGCAGCGTTACTGCTTGGGAATCAGTCCTAATGGTGTAACCTGCTGCAAGAGCTGTGTCTCGAAGTAAGATAGTACAGTTACGTAAGAACTTACCGTAACAGTAGATCTTCGAGAACAGCTCTTGCAGCAGGTACCTTCCTGCCCACCTTCCCCCTTGGAGGAGGCATGGCTTAACCTTTTCTTACAGGGTTTTTTTTTTCCCCTTATTATCTTCTGACGGTGGATCTTTGGTCTCCCATTCTGATGTCATCCTGCGGCTGGAAGTCTCCGGCGGGAGAACTGGGGAATCTGGCGGACCGCCTCTTATGTACCACGCCTGATGCTAGTGGACCTGACGTGTCAAGTGTCCCGCTGGAAGATAGCTAGCTAGAATTTTTCCGTGGGGTCCTGACGCCTGCCGCCTTCAGTCCTAATGGTGTAACCTGCTGCAAGAGCTGTTCTCGAAGATCTACTGTTACGGTAAGTTCTTACGTAACTGTACTTTTCTGACTATTGTGATGTAGTCTATGGTGCTGCTCCTATGTCTCTCCTTACCAGATTGGACTTTCTTGTCAACTCCTTCTGTCAATTTGTTTTTGACGCCCCATCTCAAACACATCATTGTGACCTTTACTGTGCCCTGTCCTTCCCCTCGCTTGCTAATAGATGCCTTGCTCACTGTGCTAAGCTAACTTCAAACTCTGGCTTACTGTACTTCCTTCCTACCTCTCATGCTCCCTCCACCCACCCACCTTCCTCCACTCCCTCAGATCCTCTGACACTCGTACCCTACTAGACCCCCATCTTATCACCCTCATCGGCCAATCAGGAATCTCCCATCGCATCCCCAATATCTGGAACTCCCTCCCACCTCACATACGACATTCCTCCTCCTCCCACTCCCTTGGCTCTGCCTTACATAACTTTCTCTCTGCTAGCTGCTCCTGCTACAATCCTTCTTAACCTGCTCTCCTGTGAGCCTGCTTCAGCTTCATGCACACCTCTGACCTGCAAAACCCTCCCCATACATCCTCCCCCCAGCACACCTTCCATTCCACCTAACTCCCACCCCCCCAGGTTCCCTCCTCTGTACACCAGCTTACCAGTGGGTATGGTGTCAGTTGGCTTGACAGTGTGCATGTGGTATAGTGTCACTGTGTGTCAGCATACATAGAGGTATAGTGCAGGGCTGTGTGGCCAGTAGAGCAGAAGCAGAAGAGACAGCAGCAAGTGTGAGAGGGAGTGCTAGGCTGGCCGGGGCCAGTTAAAATGGAAGGGGACTTACCTGACTGCTGTACCTGGTCTGAGGATGGAAGTGGTGAGCTAGCTTGTTTAGCTGACACTTCTGTGACTTTACCTATCTTACTTCAAGGGGGAGCTCTTGCAGCAGGCTATAGCCATTAGGACTAATGCTGCAGGCCTTAGGACCCACTGGAAAAAACTTAGCTAGCAGTACCCAGTGGGGACCGCCCCCAATGTCAGCTCCGCCCTGACGTTGGTCACGCTATAAAAAGGGGGGAACCCGACTCCACCTCAGTTCTTTTCGCGTCGCAGACCTGCTGTCATTGGGAAAGCCTTAGTGTGTGCTACTGCAGTTCCAGTAATTTTGTCTGATTTTTTCCATTTTTTCTTCTCTTTTGAACTGTTTTATGCCTTTTCTCCTTTCTTCTGATCTCCTTTCCAGCATATGTCTTTACCATTGTCGGTCCCCTCCTCCGGTCCCCAGAAGACGAAGTGTGCCTGTAGCTGCCAAATTCCATCCAAGGACGGCCACTAGAAGTGTATCTTCTGTCTGGGGCCTGACCACGACAGTGTTGCCTGCAAGATCTGCAGAGGCTTCACCAGCAGGACTCGTATCAGACACCTGAAGGCACACCTACTGGAACAGAAGATGGGCGTCCTGCGAACGTCTGGGTTGGGGGCCTATAAACAACCCCCAGTCGGACCGTAGCCACCTTTGGGGCATGCAGTTGTATCCAAATGACTTTTGACCTAACTTCTTCCCCCCTCATCCCTGATGCATCCAAGCCATTGCCTTATGTAAACAGCTACTCCCCCCTTCCCTTTACCTTTTTCTCTGTACCTCCTGAATAATTTAAATCCTGGGATGACCAAGTCCCAGTCATGGTTTTGGGTTGCCCATGTCTCAGTGATGGCTCCTTCTGCCAGCAGTGCCTACAGCTCTGCTATATTATTCCCCAGGCTCCTAGCATTTAGTGATACCACCCTCCACCCTGACTTGCTCCCAGCTGCCCCCTTACTCTTCCGTCTCCCCCAGCCTAGACAGTGTAGGCCCTATCATTGCTATTGTGGGAGGTCCTCTGGACCTCCTCTCCTGATTCATTCCATCTCCCCAGCCTCCCCCTCACCACAGCAAGTTTAAATTATACTTTTTGGAGATAAATTCCCTCAGTCTCTGCTTTAACACCCCCGAACCCTCCTTACTTAGCTGTAGCCTGTCCCCTGCATATAGGTCTAGGTTCTCCCATGTGTTGCTCCACTTTCCCACCCAGCCATACCCCATGGACTCACACCATTCTTTCAGCCACTTGTTGAAGTCCATGATTCTGCTTTTTCTGCCCGTACTTGCCCTTGGCACTGGCAGAACTTCTGAGAACGCCACTGTGCTTCTCTCCTCTCTGTATAGCTTTCACACTTTTCTGAAGCTGTCCTGAACCTCCTCTATCTGCTTTCCTTCCAGATCATTTGTTGCCAGGAGAACAATGATGTGTGGTTCCCCCCACCTTCTGTCCACACCTACCGATGTGGTGCTGCACCCTACCTGCTGTCATGCCAGGCATGTACTCTACCCAGATGCTGCTCTTCCTAGCATCTGTATCTATAACAACAGCTAAACATCACACCTATTCAACATTTCACATGTATTTATCCATGTAAATAAGCAAAAGGTGTGGTTTGTTACTGTAAATTACTAGAAAGTGGCCGGCATCTTGTTTTAGGTCATGTGACCAAAGGCATCAAGTCATTTGCCTATACTATAGCTTATTTTACTCCTCGACATCCCTGACAAGTATTTCTGCCTATTTCCTGCCATTACTTCATTGATTTAGTGACATATAGCACATAGTGCCATAGGTGGTACACCCCATGCCTGAACTGGTCACAGCCCTGGTAGTGAGATATGGTACCCTATTTGAGATAAACTTGGGGTGCAGTGTAACATTCCAGATCAGAAATTATATCCAGGCACCTGAATCTTTACATAACAGCTAAACATCACACCTAGTCAACATTTCTTTATTTTACTCCTCAACTACCCTGACAAGTATTTCTGCCTATTGCTTGACATTACTTCATTGATTAGTGAAATATAGCACATAGTGCCATAGGTGGTACACCAAAGGCCTGAATTGGTCACACCCTGGTAGTGAGGTATGGTACCCTATTTGAGATAAAATGGGGGTGCAGTGTAATATTCCAGATCAGAAATTATATCCAGGCACCTGTAGCTATAACAAACAGTTAAACATCACACCTATTCAACATTTCGTTTTGTTACTGTAAATGACTGTAAAGTGGCTGCCATCTTGTTTTAGGTCATGCGATCTGAGGCATCAAATCATTTGTCCATTCTATGGCTAGTTTTACTCCTCAACTACCCTGACAGGTATTTCTATTAACTGCTGTTACTTCATGGATTGAGATACTTACGGCACATAGTGCCATAGGTGATATACCCCAAAGGCCTGAATTGGTCACAGCCCTGGTAGTGAGGTATGGTACCCTAGTTGAGATAAAATGGGGGTGCAGTGTAATATTCCAGGTCAATAATTATATCCAGGCACCTGTATCTATGAGAAAATAGCTGAACATCACACATATTCAAGTAATTGGCCCATTCTATGTCTTGTTCTACTTCTCAACTACCCTGACAAGTATTTCTGCCTATTTACTGCCATTACTTCATTGATTTAGTGACATATAGCACGTAGTGCCATAGGTGGTACACCCTAGGCCTGAACTGGTCACAGTCCTGGTAGTGAGATTTGGTACCCTAGTTGAGACAAAGTGGGGGTGCAGTGTAATATTCCAGATCAGAAATTATATCCAGGCACCTGTATCTATAACAAACAGCTAAACATCATACCTATTCAACATTTCACTTGTATTTGTCCATGTAAATAAGCAAATGGTGTGTTTTGTTACTGTAAATGACTATAAAGTTGCTGCCATCTTGTTTTGGGTCATGTGACCAGAGGCATCAGGTCATTTGCCCATTCGGTGGCTTATTTTACTCCTCGACTACCCTGCCAAGTATTTCTGCCTATTTACTGCCATTACTTCATTGATTTAGTGACATATAGCACATAGTGCCATAGGTGGTACACCCCAGGCCTGAATTGGTCACAACCCTGGCAGTGAAGTATGGTACCCCAGTTGGGATAAAATTGGGGTGCAGTGTAATATTCCAGGTCAGTAATTATATCCAGGCACCTGTATCTATAACAAATAGTAGAACATCACACCTATTCAATATTACACATGTATTTATCCATGTAAATAAGCAAACAGTGTGCTTTCTTTCTGTAAATGACAAGAATGTGCCCGCCATTTTGTTTTGGGCCATGTGACCTAGGCATCAAGTCACTGGTCCATTCTATGTCTTGGTCTACTCCTCAACTACCCTAACAAGTATTTCTGCCTATTCCCTGCCATTACTTAATTGATTTAGTGACATATAGCATGTAGTGCCATAGGTGGTACACCCCAGGGCTGAACTGGTCACAGCCCTGGTAGTGAGGTATGTTACCCTAGCTGAGATAAACTGGGGGCGCCGTGTAATATTACAGATCAAAAATTAGATCCAGGCACCTGTATCTATAACAAATTGCTAAACATCACACCTATTCAATATTTCCCATGTATTTATGCATGTAAATAAGCAAAATATGTGTTGTGTTACTGTCAATGACTGTAAAGTGGCTGCCATCTTGTTGTGGGTCATGTGACCCAAGGCATCAAGTCATTTGACCTTGCTATGGTTTAGTTTACTCCTCGACGACCCTGACAAGTATTTCTGCCTATTTCCTGCCATTACTTCATTGATTTAGTGGCATACAGCACATAGTGCCATAGGTAGCACACCCCATGCCTGAACTGGTCAGAGCCCTGGTAGTGAGGTATGGTACCCTATTTGTGATAAACTGAGGGTGCAGTGTAATATTCCAGATCAGACATTATATCCAGGCACCTGTATCTATAACAAACGGCTAAACATCACACCTATTCAAAATTTCACATGTATTTATTCATGTAAATTTGGAAAGGGTTTGATTTGTTACTGTAAATGATTAAAAAGTGGCCACCATCTTGTTTTGGGTCCTGTGACCCAAGGCATCAAGTCATTTGTCCATTCTATGGCTTGTTTTATTCCTCAAGCACCCTGACGAGTATTTCTGTCTATTTCTTACCATTACTTCATGGATTTAGTGACATACAGAACACAGTGATATAGACGGTTCTCCGCATGCCTGAATTGGCCCAACACAGATATTTGAATAAAAAGCAACAATCCACGAAAAGGCATAATTTATTGTTATTTTTTTTTATAAAACACATATTCTGCCACTAAACCTGTATTTTGAAATTTAGGTGTTACACCCGGGTATTCGCTGGGGGTCATGGTCAGTGAGCTAGTAGTATTAGAGGGTATCATGGCGGCCATCTTAGATTTGATCATGTGACAATTACATTGTATCTATACTATCAATGTATGGCTAAATTAAAAGAATAATAAGTTAGGAATTCAAAAATATATAGTTTGTTGAGATTTTGACTCAAAAAAATACATGGAATACTTAATAGACCCAATTACAGGAAAATGGCTGACATGTATTATTATTCCATTGCCATTAATAATTAACCCTCCCAGTGGCATAGGCCACTTTAAGTGGCCCATGGTATGTTTCTTACATGGTGGGACGCTCTAAGCGGCCCAAGTGTACACTGTTTACTTTTTAACTGATATGCCATTAGGCCTTATTAGAGCAGGACTTGAGTTCATTTTAAGTCACAATCATTTTGAGTTCAGTGGACAGCATTACAGGCAGGAGTGTGGAACCGTGATGGGTGCTTCCATTGTCAACCTGTTTCTAGGCAAGTAGGAAATGGACTTTATCCAAAATCCCAGGGTTAGCCCCCATTCCAAACACGCAGTTACATTGCATCACTTTATTGATGACATACTATGTGTATTTGCACTTTACTTATAATATTGGTGCAACTCAGAGAGACTACCTTGACATCACATTTATGTCAACACAAAATGCGAAGATAACTAGCAAAGGTTATAGAAAGACCATGGCTACCAACAGTTACAGTACTTGTTGGCTAGCAGTAGCCACCCAAAGAAACTAAAGGAATCTATACCCTTCAGCCAGTTTTTGAGGCTGAAAAGAAAGTGCTCAGATGATGAGTTTGACAAACAAGCAGCAAAATTAATGAACATGTTTCTAGATAGAGGTTACAAGATATACATTTTAAATAAGGCACTGAGCCTCAAAGACAGATCGAAACACATTTTTTTTTTTTGCATTATCTGTTTATACCCTCTACGTGCCTCAGAGCTGCCTCTCCTTTGGGCTGCCATGGTCCTCAGGCATTCCCCTACTCTGTCCCCCTTTGACCACCTACCTTATATCTGCAGCCTTCTGCGGGATAGCCCGGTGTAACCCTTTCGTACCTGTTTCTACCATCTCAGAAACATTGCCAGGATTAAGCCCCTTGTTCCGCCTCTGGACCTCCCTACCTTGATGCATGCCTTAGTCACATCAAGGCTTGATTACTGTAATGTGCTGTATCTCGGGGTCACAGGAGGATCTTTCCGCAGACTGCAGCTGGTGCAAAACGCAGCTGCCCGGTTGTTGACTGGGCAGCAAAAGTCTTGCCATGTTACACCGGTTTTATGCGAATTGCACTGGCTGCCAGTCAGGTGGAGAGTCCTCTTTAAGATGGGTCTTCTCACCTATAAGGCCCTACACGGGCTGGGCCCTGGTTACCTGTCAGACCTTCTGTTACCTGCCCTCTCCTCACGCCCTCTTCGCTCCTCTAGCGGTGGCTTCCTGGCCATTCCCAGAACTAGGCTAAAATCCGCTGGCAATAGAGCGTTTAGCGCCGCGGCTCCTATTCTGTGGAATTCTTTGCCAGTCATGGTCAGGGAAGCCCCCTCAGTAGATATTTTTAAGGCCCAGTTGAAGACTTTTCTTTTTTCTAAGGCATTTGATGTCTAGATGGACATTTATGGTAATGTTTCTGATTTTACCGGATTCTGCATTTTATTATGTATAAATTGTACATTTATTATGTTTAAATGTTTGTCTTAAAATTTGTACGGTGCCCAGAGCCTCTGGGATTGGGCATCTTTTAAATAAATTTTGCCTTGCCTTTCACCGGATGGATCCCCGCTCCTCAGAGGGGGAAGGCACCGAAGGGGGAAACCATCACACTATTCTTTTTTGGTCCCAGGAGCTGCTGAGGCATTCTGTGGCTCTCCAGAGGAGTCTTCGGAGGTGCCTGGGGCTGGCAGCCGTCATCTGGCTAGACTTCCGGGGAGGTTTTCCTGGTTTTCCTGTTCCCCTTGTGCATCACTTCTTGTAGTGCCTCCAGTCTCCACTGGGAGCCGCTACATGAGCGAGGCCAGTTCCAAACCCACCCCAGGATAGGAAAGCAGTCCGTCAGATGCTCAATCCTATCCTCCCCTTGCCAACCCCCGATAACCTGAGTCCGTTCCTGAACCCGGGTCACCGATGTGGGTCAAGGTAAGGCGCCAGCGCCTTAACCCTCTATGCCACTGGGCCGAAACACATTGTTGAGTCCAAAACAGAAAGAAAGTAAGCAACCAGAACAGGTGTGTTTTAGCATGGCACATAATCATCTTTCTGGCTGGATTGGTGGGACAATACACAAATACTGGTCCATATTGTTAAGCGACCCCGTGTGGGCAAAAGCAATAGGACCCAAACTGTTGGCAAAATTTAGAAAGGACAGTAGTCTGAGGGACAAATCAGAAAAAAGTGATATTGTAAACAAAATGCTACTAGTACTTGGTTACCTGTCAAAGCACCAGGATGTTCCACTGTGGAAACTGCAACATGTGTAACTACTGTCAACAGGGTAGTAAATTTGAGCACCCTTTAAACAACAACAAAAGTGTTAGTACACATCAATTCTTCTCCTGTGTAACCTCTTTCATTGTATATGCTATTTGGTGTCCTTGCAAGTTACTTTCTATAGGTAGGACTACACGTCCCTTTAAACAGCGCATGCAAGAACACGTGAGAGACATCAAAAATATGAATTTTGAAAACACAGTAACTGAACATTTTTTTCACTCTCACAACAGTGACCCAAAAGGCTTCAGATGTATGGGTTTGGAACTTGTCAGAATCGACAGGAGAGGGGGTAATAGAGTACAATGGTTGCTGCAGAGAGAGACCTTTTGGATTTACACATGAAATGCCTTAACACCAGATGGATTGAACATGGAGTTTGATTTTAAGCCCTGTTTATAACTTACCTTACATCTCATCACTCCTGATATCTACACTATACCTATTATTAATTACCCGATATGAAATTTCCTTCCAACCCCCAATCCATTTGCATCATGTGTTTTAACCATTAGCTTCACCTACTTAGCTTATATTTAATTGTTTTACTTTTTCTCTCTTACAGATCTGAGAAAGGTGAGCACAGGAGGCACATGTAATACAAAACAATTTGTAGCGCCCTACTCTTTCTGTCTGAAGACCAATGAATTGTGGGTAACCCCCCTTTTTTGTCTAAGAATAATATATAATTTTACATTTGAAATTAAGCATTGCATTATGACATATGAAGTCACATAAGAATAATTTTTATTTGATTTTACATGTAATAGCTCCAGATGGCAGTTTTCTCAATTTGTGGTACCTAGTTTAATAATGCAGTTAACCTTTTATTTATTTTTTATGTACCATGTTTTAGATTATTATTATAAGTTACTTGCACCTCTTCATTTATCATCACTGTGGACTCTAAGTATTACCATATTATATATAAAAAAATAGAAAAATGACTTTGGTTGTACCATTGTGATGTCACATAGAGTGTTGCAATCTGGGTAATCTATTCCTTGTTTGATCAATTATTTTATTTCATTATTTTTCAGTTTTATACCCATTAGCAACTGATGTGTGAGAATAACCCATCATAATCCATTACAGGTGACATTGGGCTTAATAATTATAACTGCTTAAATGAATTATTGGAAGGCTTTAGCCTGTTGTTCAATGGGGGGGGGAGGGATAGCTCCTCCCTCATTACCTATATAAACAGCAGACCACCTCCCGCTCTGCTTAGAGTGTTTTGGCAGTGCTGAGTGGCTAGTTGGTGTGGCCTCCCCCCAACTCTGCTTCTTGCCTTCTGTTCCCCCCCTTCCGCTTCACATCCTTGTCTCTTGGTGTGAGTGTCATTTTGTTCGTCTTCTCTCCTCATCCCTTTGCTGCCTTCTGTCTCTGTTTTCCCTGTGTCTTTTTTTTTGGGTGGGGGCTTTCTTCACCCATATCCACACCACTTCCACACACCCTCTGACTCGCTGTGGTTCCCTGCTGACTGCTCCCCACGTTCTCTGCAGGATTCCTCGTCGCTCCTACCAACTCTTCCCTCGGCTTCCCCCTGTTCTATTGTCCTCCCAGCTAACTACATGGCTATCTCGCCTCACTCACCGGAATGAGAGTATGTTCTGCCAGGCTTCCCAACCTCAGTTGATGGCAATTACCTTGCTTCCTGTTTCACATCCTCCTTTGCACTACGGGCTCCGCTCTTCAAACCATACCGCAACTCCTGACCTTCCTTCCATGCACGACGCAAGCAGCTGCTCACATCATAAGGACCTCACTCCAGTATGTCCACCAGCAACTTTTTCTTCCAAACAATTTAAGGTATTAAAGTCTTGACTAGCTTGTTTGCTTTCATTTCCTTGGCCCACATTTATATGGCTCAGCCGCAGGTCTACAATGCCATGTGAAGGGGGCAGCAATATTGCCTGCAGCTGGCCGTTCTCCTTGCAAGCCACAGCAATAGCCAAAGATAACCTTACTCGAAGTGCTATTGTGAGCTGAATCTAATTACAAGTACCAGAAATGATACCATCAAACAGCAACCTATCCCCTCCCTCCCTCGGACTGGTAATGACTCATTGAACACTACAATTGCAATAATGCAAAAGGCCTTGATGGGACTTAAACCTTATATCCAGAGTCACCTAACCTCATTCCTCTTACAAGTTTAATAAAGCACTTGATAAACAGAGGAAAGCATCTAAATTTACCTCTGTCCAATAACTTATTGGCCATACATACACCCCTATCCCTGTACTCAAGCCTGATGCCTATCTACCTCATCAACTTCAAAGGACTCTCCCTCTACGTGGCTTTTGTTTACTACTGTGATACTCTACCTGCTACCCCCTCGCATGGCTACCTGTCCCACTGCTCCTTGCTACCTAAGTTACTGCTTCCTGCAGCATGTCCCCTCCTTTCCTTGGATCATGTATTATGAGCAATGAAGAAGCCAATTCCTTCAGGCTTGATCTCACTATCTGAATTGCAGTTGATTCCTCGAATCTCGCATCCTTCCATGGCAAAGCTGAACCACGTGGGATCTCATCTTCCCAATCTTGTACTTCTTATGATATGGCGATGGCGGACCACGTGGGGTCCTGCCATCCCTATCACACTCTACTCGATGGAAGGAAATGCATTACTGAGATATGGTGATGGCGGACCACGTGGGGTCCCGCCATCCCTATCGGGTACTATTGCTTCCATGGCGAAGGTGAACAACGTGGGGTCTCACCTTCACATTTATGCTCATTGAGCAATATGGCAACCACGTGGGGTCCCATTATCCCTATCCTGTACTACTCCATGGGGCAAGGAGTCCCATTTTTCATTTCCTGCACACTGTCTGCTACTCGATGATCGACTATAGAGGGTCCTGCCTTCCCCCTCACTGTCTACTCCAAGGGATTCAACTCATTGCTCCTTCAAGTCCCTGTACTGCAAATTGCTTGTTGTTGGGTTGTCCTTCCTTGAGAACATGCTTCAGTTCAATACTCAGCGTAGTCCTGCGTCTGTTCCTTATGCAGCCTATTTACGGCAATGGCGGACCATGTGCGGTCCCACCATCCCTTACATCCATGCATGCAAAACGTCCCTGCCATATCTTCGTATTCCTATTCACATCAAGAGTACTTATGTGGGGTTCTGTCTCCCTTTCCTTGGACTGCAACACACTCTGGCTCCTGAGGGTACCCCTTGCCTCCTAGATCGTTTCATTTTATGGTGATGGCGGATCACATGGGGTCCCACCATCCCTCAGCTTCATGTCCCTTGACACCCTTCCCCTTATTCCTTATCTCCATCCCACTCTGTGACCTTTGCTTCCCTCCGACTCATCTGTAGGCCATTGTTGATGGACTTTTCTCGGACCAGTTTTCATCAGCGAATTCAAGCCATGCAGGTATCTCCGCAAATCCCTCGGGTCTCATCATCCTTCCAGTGTATTCCCCCCTCTATAGGAGCCTATCTCTACTATAAACAATGGATTTCTTTTTGTACTATGGCAGATCCTAATCGGGTCTCGCCTCCCAGTATTGTCCACATGAGGCTCAGTCGCTAATCTATGACTTCTTCATTCATCGGGGCTTCATGCGAATATCATTCCCTAGCTAGCCTACCTCCAAGCCTACTATCACCATCACAGATTAATGCCTAACATCTCCAAGGTGATGGCAAGCCATGCGGGGTCTTGCCACCCCATTTACACATGCCCCTGATGGGCCTTATCTGGTACTTTTCTCAGTTCAGTCAGCCTCAGTGACTCTCATCCTCTATGTCTTGCATTGTTCCGTAGTGCTGCAATGGTGGACCACGTAGGTTCCTGCCATTCCTACAAAGGCTATCGCCTTCCTATCCTTGGATTATGCTCATACTACAATGAAACTCAACCTGCTGCAGGTTCCAACCATCCCAACAATACAGTCCCACTATGCAGCTCTATCTAGTATTTCAAGGCCGTGCAATGGATCTACAGCAGTCATTCTATCTCAGACTTGGATTAACCATTGTTTCAGCATCCGGTCATTTATTCCAGTTGGATATTGCATCTGCTCGAACCTTCATCTGCAACATTGATCCCTTGCTTATCTTGACCAGGAACTGGATTCCACCAGCTACACCAGACCGTACTCCTGGATGTAACTATACCTAAACCTAGAGCATTTAGGATTATTCTCCTCTTAGTATGCCCAGAGCATGGGCAGGTCAGTAGCCATGGGTCCTCAGAGGTTTCCCCCTTAGTGTTTTTTTTGTCTCCTGAGTGCTTTGGACCACACTCTTCAGAGTTGGAGGAGGTAGTCAATTTTGCTACTTCTTTTTGGGCCTTAAGTCTACACCTACCCACTCTTCTACCCAGGGTGGGATGCGGAGAAGCGCTAAAGCTCACATTATACACTAAGCATACCAGTCAGCTCATAAGTATACACAAGCAGAGGGGAGGGATGGGCACAAGACCCGGGGGAGCAGGCTGAGGTACTAAATGAGTACTTCACCTCAGTTTTCACCAGGGAAAATGGGGGTGCTGCATCATACATGGGAGGAGACAGAGATACTGAGGAGGGGGGACCCTTACCGATCGGCAGGTCTGGGGAGAGAGGAGGCATCACTGGCAGGTGGGGGAGGGCTAAGCAGGAGAAGGTACGGAAGTGGAAATTACAGCAGAGAGGTGGGAAGCCCTCAGCTCCTTTAAGAGGAGAAAGCACGGGGCCGGATAAATTACATCCCAGAGTGCTGAAGGAACCTGCAGATGTCCTGGCAAAACCCCTGGCAGAGCTTTTCACCATCTCTCTGAGGACAGGGTGGTGCCCCAAGACTGGAAGGTGCGCTATAGTGCCTATCCACAAGGGGGATCAGGGAGGTGTAGGAACTACAGGCCTGTCAGCCTGACCTCGGTGGTGGGCAAGGTGATGGAGGGCATTGTCAAGGAGAGGCTGGGGGGGACCTGGATAAGTCAGGGTGCCTGGACGATAGACAGCATGGATTCATCCCGGGGAAATTGTGTCAGACAAACCTGATGGAGTTCTATGACTGGGTGACAAGTGCCTTGGACATGGGTAGACCAGTGGATGTCCTCTTTCTCGACTTCAGCAAGGCATTTGACTCTGTTCCTCACGTGGGCCTGTTGGATAAGCTGGGAGAAATGGGGGTGGGGAACCAGATGATCAGATGGATAGGCAATTGGCTCCAGGACCAGACCCACAGGGTCGTAGTTGGTGGGATAGTCTCATCCCCAAGGAGGGTCATTAGTGGGGTCCCACAGGGATCAGTCCTTGGGCCCCTTCTGTTCAATGCCTACGTATCTGACATAAGGACAGGAATCAGGAGGAGATGAGTCTCTTTAGATGACTCGAAACTGGGGGCGGTGGTGGATGGGGAGGAGAGGAGGATGGCCCTACAGGGGACCTGGAGGCTCTGGAAAGATGGTCTAGAAAGTGGAAGCTGAGGTTCAATGCAGGAAATGCAAAGTACTCCACCTAGCTGGAAACCCAGGCCAAGTGTACACCCTGGGGAAATGCTACAAGTCTGATGGCTGAGAGGGACCTGGGGTGGTGGTGGATGTCAAGATGAACAACTCTGAGACTTGTAGGAGGCAGCAGCTAAGGCCAACAGGATGCTGGGATGCATCGCTAGGGGATCACCTCCAGAAGGAGGGAAGTGATACTCCCTCTGTATAACTGCTTGGTGAGGCCGCATCTTGAGTACTGCGTGCAGTTTTGAGGCCACACTTAAAGCGGGACATTAACCTCCTGGAGAGGGTCCAGGAGGGAACCAAAATGATTTGGGGCTTGGGGACAGGACCTATGAGGAGAGGCTCAAGAGCTAAATATGTACACATTGGAAGAGAGAAGGACCGGGGACATGATAGAGGTCTTTAGGTACATGAAGAGGGTAAATAGGGAGGAACAGTCGAGATGCTCAAGGAAGGAGGAAGGGGCCACTAGAGGGCATGGGTGGAAGCTGAGGGGAAGATTCAGGGAGAAAGGAGGAGGTGCTACTTCACTGAGAGGGTGGTGGAGCCATGGAATGCACTGCCTAGGGGGCTGGTGGAGGCAGAGACAGTGGAGGGGTTCAAGAGGGGGTGGGACAGGTACAGGGGAAGGGTTCTGGAAGCAAAATCCAATGCAGCAAGAATATCCGGAACTGGGAAGAGAGAAGCCAGAGAAGGCGAGGGGGACAGCAAGATCAGCACCCAGGTTGGGGACTGACCAAACGAGCAGACACGAAAGACCGTTAGGCCTATTCTGCTGGCATTTTAGTATGTTAGTAAGCACTAAGCTATTTGCCACACATTGAATTGGAAGGCTTCAGCCTGTTGTTCAATGGCGGGGAAATAGCTCCTCCCCCATTCCCTATATAAACAGCAGGCCATATCCCACTCTGCTTAGAGGGTTTCGGCGGTGCCCTCCTGCCTCCTCCTCCTTCTCCGGCACTCCTGTCTCACCCTCTTTGCTAGGTCTTAAGTCTACACCTACTCACTATTCTACCCAGGGTGGGATGCAGAGAAGCACCAAAGCTTATGCTATACACCAAGCATACCAGTCAGCAAAGTTTAGTCACCATGTTTTGTTTTGCATTATGGGTAAAAAACAGTATAAATTACATATCTTTGGCACAGATTAGCACCCCCTAAGGAAGCGCCAGTTGAGCGAAGTGCAAGGGCTAGTGCATTGTGGCAGTACTTTTACTTTAAACAGCTTTGTATGAGGGGGCGTGGACAGTATCCAAGCTGTGAACAGCACTTTTGCACAGCTCTTCAGACTGCAGCAGTTTTTTAAGAAAAAAATATATTTAATCGCTGAATTTCATAGTTTAAAGAGCTTCACCTGATAGAGTGGCTAAACAGCTATTGAAGGCTCTCAAATTTGTGAAAGAGGAGCACACAGGCTTACAACAATGGTGCGGGAAAATAAGGTGGCTACGAGCACAGAGGGAGCCTGTCCAAGAGAACACAAAGCCAGTAGTACTAAGGACCAACAGCCAGGAGTCAGAGAGCAGGATGCGGCCCAGCCTTCCAATGCAGCACTGCTCCGGGCCATACAAGGGCTCGATCGTAAACTGGAAGAATATAATTCGGAAGTGAAATAACTCAATGTAAAAGTGGGTGCTTTGATGGATGATACCAAGGGAGCAACAAAAATGGCAGAGAAGGCATTAACATTAGCAACGGGGTTAACTTAGGAAAATACCCTGATGCGATGCCATTTAGAAACATTGGAGAAGAATGCCTGGGCTACCCATGTCAGAATGCTGGGAGTACCGAAAGAATCAAAGGGCGATAATTTAAAACGTCTTTTAAAGACCTGGCTGCAACAATTGCTGAACTTGGAGGAGGACTTTAAAATTTTGAAGACATACTGCATTTCACCACATGGCGGTAGGCCACGAGCACCAACAGGCGACCCTACTCCACGAACCATCTTGGTGGTGCTTTGCACTTCAGCAGAGAGAGACCTTATTTTGCAGCAAATGAAATCCCTCAGTCCTCTCATTTGGCAAGATGCTAGAATCCACATCTTTCCAGACCTCAGTTATGCCACCCGTATGCAGAGAAAAAGTTTTTCCTTTTTGTCCTTTATTTTTATTATTTTCAGTTATTTATATAAAATGACATATAACATATCTTAGACAGACCAGTCATTAACATTTACTTCCCAGGAAGGACACAGCCTTCTTAATCAAAAGATAGATGCATCTGAGATATTACGATACCACATCTGGGGGTGAAACTTTAATAATAATAATAAGTTTATTTCATATAGCGCCTTTCAAAAAATCAAGGCACTTCACAATAAAATCAGACACAACAATAAAATCAGCACAAAATACAATTAAATAAATACAAATCAACAGGTCCCACTATACTAACCAGGAAAAGCCTGGCACCACAGAATGGTCTTTAACGCTTGTTTAAAACCACCCACAGCTGCGCACTCCCGAAGCTGAATAGGTAGAAAATTCCAGGGGGTAGGGGCCACATAGCTAAATGCATGGACCCCAGAAGATTTTAAAAGCACCCTTGGAATCTCTAGCAACCCCTCGTCAGCCGAATGGAGCTGTCGCTCAGGGCAGTAAGAAATGAGAAGCTCTTTCAAGTAGTCAGGGCCAAGTCCGTGTAGGGCTTTATAAGTCAGCAAGCCTACCTTAAAGGTGATCCGCCACTGAATCGGCAACCAGTGCAGCTCACGCAGCACAGGCGTGACATGGGAGGCACGCGACATCCCTGTCAACAGACTTGCTGCAGCATTCTGCACTAGCTGCAAGTGGCGGATATCAACCCCTGGAAGCCCTAGGTATAGGGAGTTACAATAATCAAGGGGCGAGGTCACAAAGGCGTGGACCAATGTAGACAGATCCCCAGATGGAACAAGGTGCTTGATCCTAGTGATGTTCCTAAGATGGTAAAAGGAAGACTTGACGACAGCTGACACTTGGGATCGTAAACTCAGCATGTCATCAAGCATCAACCCCAGGTCTTGCACCTGCTCAGAGGAAAGGATCAGGGAGCCCCCCAGAAAAAGTCCAGAGGGCTGACCTGCCCTTATCCCCTCTATCCGATGACCTGGGTCCACAACCAGCACCTAATTATACATCACTAAAAGTCAGTTATAAGAAAGAAACTGCATTTATGAGCCCAGGAGCAGTATGACTTGCCTAAATTCTAAAGTCCATATACAAAGTCTAATATAGCTCACCATGTTTGGAGCTAATGGTGTCATACTTTAACTCTTAAGAACCTTTAAAGGGGACTTCTGGTGAGGTCATCACGCTGACGAAAGCCTCTGAATAGAGCTCTGAACTCCCCAGGCAACAAAACCCCTCAGAATAGCAGATAAAACGCCTAAAAATTGTAGAAATACTAAAAGAGATGTCTGGGGGACATAGACCAGGCAGATCCCATGGAAAAAAGATAACAAACACAAAGTATGGAGGAGGATTACCACCAGAAAGAGATACCAGCAGAAGCGCCTCCCCAGCTAGCAGCATGGCATATGATCTGGACACAGACCAAGAGATGGAACATCTCTCAAGATCACGATTTGAAGCAATTATGGCAGAACTAAGGGCATTTAGAGCTGAAACTAAGTCAGAGTTTCAGATATTGAATATGAAAATGCAAGAGACGGAAAGAAGGACAGAGAGACCTGAGCAACGAATTGCAGAAGCGGAAGAGGAGATAAGGGGAAATACATACTGCAGCAGATTATCTGGTAGATGTACAAGAAAAATTACAAGAAAAGTTGCTGGATCTAGAAGCACGATCCTGAAGGGACAACATTCAAGTTTACGGCCTCCCAGAGGATGCAGAGGTGGGCCGTATGGAGGATTTTATGTCCGACTTATTAAAAGAGGTATTAGAACTGCCCGCTACTTTTGAGTTTAAAATCGAGAGAGCACATAAGTCATTAACAAGTAAGCCAACGGACCCTCGAGCAAGACCACGCTCAGTAGTTCTGAAGCTATCAAGCAATAGGGACAAGGAACATATACTCTGCACTGCATGGCAGAAAAGTGTTGTGAAATATAATACTGCCAGACTACTATTCGATCATGATTACCCGGTGGAAATAGCGTAAAAAAGAGCTGCATATTCACCAATCTTCAAAATATTGAGGGAACATAAAGTGAGATTCCAGACACCATTCCCATCAAAATTGAGAATCATGTGGGGCACGGGTTCAATAATATATGAAAATCCAGAAATGGCATTACGGGAGCTACAGCAAAGAGGTTGGATTGCCCAGTCAGAAGGAGAGGAAATGCGACACCCAAAACCGGAAAGAGCATAGTGGAAGAAGATGGCGAGGAACAGACAAGGCCGAAGAACCCAACAGACAGTGCTGCAGTCGCTTCGAGATGTATGAAAATTGCTGGACAGAACAACGGAGGAGGAAGAAGGAGAAGGACAAGGACAGATCGGGGATACCTGAAAGGTAGAAGAATATAATTGGGACTCGAAGGAATTGGCAAAGTAGCGATTTGCTACAAGGAGGGCTAGAAACTTTGAAAGTCATTGATATTATGCCGTGTTCAGAATAAAATTGAAACACTCCTGACTTTATTAATAAGAGAGATGATGCCAAAAAGAAATTATGAGAGACTGAATAAAAATGTGGGAAAGAGTAATGGGAAAGGTTAAAAGAAAATAAAAGGGAAATGGGGAAGGGGGAGGAGAGGGATAGAATAAGCATTTCAAATCAAAGCAGGAAGGAGCTCTAAAGAAAGGGAAGTATCACATATCTTTACCAGTACACTAAATAAATAATCCAAGGGTTGCCTAAGGCCATAAAGAAATCAGAGAGGTAAAAGGCGGGGTGAAAATACGCAGAGCACAAGGAGATTCCCCACTACCAGAGGGCAGTCAAGAAAAGTGTTATAGGGAAGGGAATGATGGCCTTAAGATATTGAGAGAGCGATGATAATAGATAAAGAAAAGGACAAGGGAGAGCTCCAGATTTCAGAGCTGGGGGGGGTCATAAACTGGGAAAGGGACAGAAAACAGCACAAATAGGAAGAGAAGGGAAAGAAAACAGAGGAAGGAAGAATATAAAAGGATATAATTAGGTGTTACTTGCGAGCTCACGGACGAATGTCTTTATGCTCAGTATTGTCTATGTAATCTATGAATATAACGAGGGACTAAATGGAAAATATGAGAATAGATAGGCAACAGTTTGCGAATTACAAGAGGGGAATCGGGATAGGCAGAGGAGTAAGAATTATTGAGGGGGGGCAAAGCTAAGGGAAAAGATCCATTGTTGAAAGAAGAGGGGAAAGGAGAATCCCAAGGGAAACAGAGGAGAGAAAGGGGAGAGAAGGTGAGGATGAGGACTAATAGGATAAAACAAGGTCTCGAAGAATGAGGGACCTGGGGAGGAGGGGTTCAAATCGACTGCTGCAATCCTCCCACTAAGGAGACCCCCTTGCAGGGAATTCCCCTTAGAAGAAATAGAGGGAGTAATTATACTTTCTCCAACCTTGGAAGCGATTTTGTAAATAGTTATAGAGTTCAAATGTTTAGTGCTGTTATATATGTTATGTATATTGTTAGACATATAGTATTGCATAGGAGAAGAATAAATGAGAGAACAAGAAGATTGCAGAAGGAACAAGGAATGAAGGGAAGATGAAACGGAATATATAGAATGCAGAGTAAAAATACCACAGTGTACTGCATAAAAAAATAATAGTCAGACACAAGTGAATGTATGCTCTCTTAATGTAAATGGAATCAACAATCCTGTAAAGAGATATAAGGTATTAGCCCAAATGAAGAGACAGAAACCGAACTTCCTATTATTGCAGGAGACACATTTAACCAAGGAAGAACATAACAAATTAGCTAAATTTGGATTTAAAATAATAGTAGCTTCATCCTATAGAGGGGGAAACAAAGAGGGACCGCAGTATTGATCCCACATAATACCCAGTTTCAACAGACAGACACATACATAGATAAAGAGGGGCGGCTGACGTTGGTTACAGGGAGCTTAGCAGGACGCATGATCACGGAAGCATCAATATATATTCCACCGGGAACGGAAACAAAAGAAGTGAGGAAGTTATGCCAGATAATAACAGAGAAACAGAGGGGGACCCTAGTACTTGGAGGAGATCACAATATGATATATGATTCTTTATATACATCCAAAAAACAACCTACCAGGAGAAAAGCACCACAGAGAATGGCCATCAAATATTTTCAGGATGTACAGTGGGTGGATATATGGAGATACAACACCCTAATATAAGGGCATACACTCACTATTCAGCCCCGCATAAAATATATACACGTATAGATTACTATCATATTTCCAGGGATTCTTTATATGTGGTACAAGACTGTCAGATTATCCCCACCCCCATATCAGATCACTCAGTGTTAACCCTTCGATTAGAATGGCCAAGTGATAAACAAAGAACATTATGGAGATTTAATAACTTTTTCCTAAATCATAAGAAATTTAAGGAAATGATAGAACAGAGGATTCCCCAAATTATAAAAGAAAATGAGACTCCAGATTTAAAAAAGGTAACATTATGGGACAAGATTAAGGTAATATTGAGAGGGGACATAATTAAGTTCACCTCATATTATAAAAGAAAACAAAACCAACAGCAAGAAAACTTAGAAAAGCAACTGAGGGAGGTACAGGAGAGGCATGCAGAGGGAGAGATGAACTATGAGCATACAATCCAAGAAATAAAAAGCAAATTGCAACATATACTAGATATTAAAACGGAACAAGCTTTACAAAATTTTAAACAAAAATATTATGAAGGAGGACCAAGAGCCACTAGGCTTCTGGCACATAGACTCCGTAGAAGAGTAGTTCAAACAACAATCACACAGATTAGAGATCCAGAGGGGGGACGGTTAGTGAGACTACCAACACTGATTGAAAAAGTCTTTAGGAAATATTACCAAAATCTATATACTCCAGAGCAGGAAACAGATATTAACAAGTCTGAGATTTTTCTGAGAGGGCTAAAACTACCTAACCTCTCCTATGAAAAACAACAGAGATTAATATCTCCAATAGCAGAGAAAGAATTAAATAATGCCATCATAAACCTTAAGACTCATAAAAGTCCTGGCCCTGACGGATATACAGGGGAGTTCTATAAGTGCTTTTGAGGGAAATTGATGCCTACCCTCACAGAAACATTTAGAGAAATACAACAGAATAAGAGCTGCCCAGATACATGGAGATACGCCACCATTACCAGTCTTTTAAAACCGGGAAAGGATAGTATGAACTGTAGCTCATACCGCCCAGTCTCAGTCCTAAATATAGATTATAAATTATTTACATCTATTATGGCCAGAAGGATAGAGGTGTTATTACCCAATCTGATAGATCAAGACCAGCCGGGGTTCGTGACAAATAGACAAGCACAAGACAACATCAAGAAAACATTGCATGTACTGCACTATGCCTCCCTGTCGGAGACACCCTTCCTGCTCCTAAGTTTGGATGCAGAGAAGGCCTTCGACAGGGTGGCATGGCCCTTTCCGAGATCTACTCTGGAGAAAATGGAGTTCCCAGTGGAGTTTAGAGAGATAATAGATTCTTTATATGACAACTCTAAGGCATACATTAAAGTAAATGGTTCAATCTCATCACCAATAAATCTTAAAAGAGGAACCAGATAGGGATGTCCATTGTCACCCCTTTCATTTGCGATATATTTAGAGCCTCTGGCGCAGGCCATAAGGCAACATAGAGAGAGATATCGGGGATACAATTAGGAGGAGGACATCACAAACTAGCCCTTTATGCAGATGACCTGTTGGTATATCTTACGAACCTAGAGAGCTCATTGGGACCACTATGGTCAACACTAACAGAATTCGGGGAATTAGCAGGTTACAAGATCAATGTCACTAAGACGGAGGTTTTGGGGGTGAATTACAAGCCATCAGCTCAGGTGGAATCCCACTATAAGTTCAAATGGACTATCCCTACACTTAAATACCTAGGAATTTGGCTGAGCCCAGAATACACAAATTATATGATCTTAATTATAAAACGCTTCTAATACAAATGCAGAAGGACATAGAAAAGTGGACATTGATTCCTATACCATTCATACAGAAAATAGAGGCAGTCAGAATGGTGCTACTGCCACGTTTTTTTATATCTGGCACAAACCATTCCTATTATAATTCCGGAGACATTTTATAAGAAACTAAACGAGAAAATAACACAATATATATGGGGGAAGCAGAGACCAAGAATAAGACAATCCATATTACAACTCTCAAAAGAGGAAGGGGGACGTTCCCTACCAAATTTCAAATATTATCACATGGCTGCTCAGATCTGCACAGTGATATATTGGCTACACCCTGCATATGAAGCAAAATGGAAGGAAATAGAATTAGCAGAAGAGGACTTTAGAAAGCCACAAGGAGTTCTGCTTACAGACAAGGGAGATAGGGGAGGGAGGGATATTGATAACCCCTATACACTGTCAACCCTCCAAATCTGGAGACAAATGTTGACAGCCAAAAATATGTCTGATTGGAGGCCCATGTTCCATTCATTGTCACACACAGGGAATTTTTTACCAGCTAAAATGGATCTGGGGTATAAGAGATGGGAGAGAAAAGGACTACACATAGTATACCAATTCTTGAAAGAGGGAAATGTAATGAGCTTCTCAGAACTGGAGATCAAGTATGAGATAATACATAGTGACAGATTCCGATTTTTCCAGGTAAGGGATTATATTAAAATAATAAAAAAAGAATGTTGGACCTTATATCCTGTGCCCAAGATTATAGATATCTTACAGAAAAGATTTGATGGTAGGGCAGATTTAAACCATATAATATCCTACCTTTATGTGGCAATACAGGAAATGGAGGGGGACACAGTTGATTCCATTAGCAGAGCTTGGGAAAAGGATCTAAATGTTATAATAACAGGAGACAAATGGAGGAATTGTCTATTATATATACATAAAAGTACATCATCACCATGTTGGAGAGAATTCACATGGAAGAATGCTGTCAGGTTTTTCAGAACACCAGCAATCCAGACGTATTTTAATAAGTAGAGGGGAGCAACCTGCTGGAGGAAATGTGGTGAGAATCAGGCAACACATGGGCACATATTTTGGAGGTGCCCAGTAATACAACCCTTCCTTGCAGAGGTACAAGAGGCGATTAAAAGCATAATTTCACCCTCTATAACATTAAATACGTCGATGTACTTTCTACTGGATTTCCCAGAGGAAAGTAGGGATATCAAGACAAAGAAACTCCTGCTGGTATTGATTTTAGCTATAAAGAAACCATAGCGAAGAACTGGATGTCCCCAAACCCACTCCAGATAATTCAATGGCAAAATATAATAACAGACATATACCAAATGGAAAGGCCGACAGCATTAACCAGAGTTTTATTTAACTCCAAAAATTGATTAGCGTTTTGCTCATAAACGTGCTAAAACATTGTGAAAATGCATAGCACTTGCTTCACTGTGTTTAACAAACATAACACTTCAAGGAAACCTATATAAATACTTTCTGTAGAGTTAGTATTGTCCCAAGAAAAAAACTGCTAATCAATTATTTAAAACCCTGTTAACAAATAAGAGATATGCTCAATTTGAGATGATATGGAGAAGGTGGATATTGTATATTACTCCAGTGAGAAAAGATTTTATATCCTGAAATAATGACAAGACATAGTATGAAGTTTGATCTCTGATATAAATATATCTATATAAGCACTATAAATGAGAGAACAAAGAAAGAATATGATTGATCTAGATATTTCACAGCTATAAATGTAACAAGCTTCTAAAGACAAGAATTAACTCCTATGCTTGTATATAGGTTGTGTGTTTGTATGAAATATGAAAACTTGAAAATAAAGTTAAAAAAAAAAAACCTTTAAAACAGTTTTATATAAAACACTTGGCAGCAATATTTTATTTTCCACAGATTATTGCTTAAAAGCACTCAGAATGTTATTGAGGCTTTCAATAAGATGCCCCTGATTAAGTAACAGAGCATATAGGTCCTAAATAAAGTGGACCTTTTATATTTGTATAAATATGGCTTATCCAGGAATGGAAATAATTCCTAACATTGGAAGTAAAGGTAACCCAACAAAACAACTGAGGAGAATAATTTAAAACGGTTCCTCTCCCGCTTCACTAACAGGCTGTTTACGGTTACTGTAATACCCAGTCTATACTTAATACTGTGATAGTCGATGACAAATGTCTAGTTTTCACCCTTCTGGGCACAGAGTACAACCGCAATATTATGAGGAAAAAAGAGTTTTCAGAGCTATACTCAGTCCACTTCGGTCCGCCTCCTTGTCTTCCAGGTTGGATCTCTCTCCTTCTGCCATATCTTGCTGCTTCTGGCGATCAGGTTGAAGTCATGCAGCCCATTTGCCCGCTTCCACTGGGTCTGTGAAAATCCAGACTTTCCCCTCGTGAACTATTCTCAGCTTGGCAGAGTAGATCATTTCATGCGAGACCGATGAGGCTCTGTCTCTGACGGACGGCATCAAATTTTTTACGGCGCATCCGTGTTGCATAGCTAATGTCTGGGAACAAATATATGTTCTGATCATCCTGTGTTAGTGGGCCTGCCTGCCGTGCCATGCGTAAGAGTCTATCTCGGGTGCCCACCCTGTCAGTTACCACCAACGATGCGCGAGGGTTATTGGCTTCCTCCATGGCCTCCGGGGGTAATACAATATGCTTTCTGCAAGGCGAACTGCACCTACTGGCCTGAGGGCACAAGTTTCTCAGCAAACCAGTCATAGAGGAACAGAAGGGGTAGTCACCTTCAATCCCCTCAGGCAGTCCTAGTATACAGATGTGGGATGCTCGGGCCTAGTTTTCTAAAGTCTCTAGACGAGCCCGAAAATGCATGTTTTCCTTAATTAGCATTGTGGTGGCTGCAGCTAAGGATTCTGTTTGCCGCTTAACATCAGACAGTTCATTTTTAATGCAGTCCACAGTTATTTCCATTGTAGTCACATGTACCCCAAAAGAGTCCATTTCGTATTTAAGTCTGAGACAGAGGAAATTAATCTATGTATTTTAAGCCCAAGCGATGCAAGAGTCTCCTCTGGAACTGTAGTGGCCTGTGCTGTCGGTTGTGAGCTCTGGGGACGAGTTGTAGCACTCGTTTTCTCACTAGATCCTCCTCCATGATCCTTTCTAGGATTTCCCATTTTATGGTATTTCAGGTCCTGAATTCAATTTTACCGACAATTTCCTAAAATTTTGCTTCAAATGGCAGTTTTTAGGCTTTTGTTGCAGACTTTGAAAGAGCTGTAGAAACTGCTGCCAGTCAGCTCGTGCTCCACAGCGCCCCCCCATGCAGAGAAAAAGTTTTAATGGAATATGTGCCCATCTCCGTATTTGAGAAGTCCACCATGGGATGTTGATGACCGCCAGTTTAAGGATCCTTTATGGAGGCAAAACATATCAATTCTCCAATGCGACTGAGGCATTCAAGCTCCTTGTAAAAACTGAGAAACAATTTTCAGCAAGGGGAGAAGACTCCTACTCTGATGAAGAAGAGGAGGAGGTCTAACTGCCTGGTTGCTTGAAAATACTATCGGAGGGAAGGGATTGAGAGGTATGTACTGGACTGTTTCCAGATGTTGAAGGGGAAGGTTGATTTATACGGTGCAGGATTGGTCGAACATTTTGATACAGGGCCAGTTTTGCATGTCTTTCTAGACTGTACCTCCTTGAATGGACTCCATCACAGATGGATTTCATTTTTTTTAACTTAAATTTTATTCAGCAAAAAGATCATAATTTCGTATATCAGAAATACATCACCAGCAGTCATAAAAAGTCAAATACATTCACAATGTACAGAAAAAGATTAATTCCTATCTCTGTATCTCCTGTTTATGATACTCATAATCATTTTCTGTGTTTTTTCTACAGATATCTTCTATCAAGTTCCTAGACTTTTGCCAACTAGAATTTCAGGAATCTCTTGTCTGTAATTCCTTGACCACTGTCTCCCTTTCTCGACTCTACCTGTGACTTCCTGGATCTCTTTTCTTGTGCTGATTTTTCATTAAATTGCAAAAAGAAACAATTAAACCTTACAAAATTAGCAACAACTATTTACAAATGTTCTCAATGTTGCATTAAAGCTCTGGATTACAGTTTAAATAAAATGTCCCTGAAAACTCCTGAGTGTAATTAATTCTCTTTTGTGTTGATTCTAGAATATTACCCTTCTAGTTCCAGCATCCTCGCTGACAATCCATCCTTAATAAGATGAAAATCCAGAATTCTCCCTTCTCCTCTCTCACTCTCCTATATCTGTTCTCCTCTCCTCTCTCTCCTGTATGATTGCCTAACCCAGTAGTTGATCCAGGACCTGTAGGCCCTCTACCTCCTCCCGGTATGTAAAAAAAGGGAGCCATCGAGTGTTAAACTTTTCCACCTGTAGTTGGCTTTTGGCTGTAATTGCCTCTAAATTCTTTATTTTTATTATATTGGTTTTCCATTGCTCCATGGTCAGTCTATTACTTGTTAGCCAATTTTGAGTTGTCACCTTAAGAGCTGCCACTACCAATACATAGAAAAGGTATTTGGCACTCTGTGTTTTCAGTTCACTTGGAGGCCTGCCCAGTACTAAATGAATAAAAGTCAGCGAGGATGCTAGACTCATAATTTTTTGTATTACTTGTTTTATCTGATCCCAATATATTTGTGCTATTTGACATTCCCAGAAGATATGGTAGAGGGTCCCCCTTGTCCCACAACTTCTCCAGCATTTATCAGAATATACTCTGTTGTAATGCTTTGAAATTGTGGGCATTATAAAAAAAACTCCCACACACTTTCCACCTAAATTCTCTCCATGTCGCCATGGATGTTGTTGTATGTACCTCCCCCCATATTCTAGCCCAGTCCTGTTCTTCGATGGGTTGTGCCCCCTCTAGTTCCCATTTGTTTTGGATATTTTGGATTGCTAGAGCCCCTTTTCCTTCCTGAAGTAAGCTGTATATCTGGGAGACCAAATGTTTGATTTTGGCCTGTGGCCCTTTCTTGTAAATCAATGGAATCCCTGGTTGTGGTTCCTGAGTAATTGCTGCCAGCCCTGGTCTTTTCATTATGAAACTCCGACACTGTAGGTAGCAGTAGAAATCCCGCTTAGGGATCTGAAATTCATTCTGCAAGGATCCAAAACTTTTGACAGCCTCCCCTTCTATAAGCTGGTGCAAATGTTTTAAACCTAAATTCTCCCACCAACTTAGGCATTTATCTGCCCTTTCTATTGGAAACTCCGGTAAGTGTTTAAGGAGAATATGGGACCAGATTCTTGCGGGTAACTCCCATTCTTGTCTCGCCTGTGTCCAGACTGACAATGTGTGTCTAGTCCAGCAGTTTTTTATTTCCCTTACCTCCCCCTCAAAATTACCCAAGGCAGGATATGCAAAGGAAATCGAGGATGGACTTTTTCTTCTAGGAGCTGCTATCCCCCTCTTTGTCTAATATGCACCATTTTAGCTATCATTTGGACCTGTGCTGCTATACAGTAGTTTTTAAAGTGTGGCAAGCCTCATCCCCCCCCCCCACTTTGCTTCCTGAAGTGCAGCCCATCATGTTCTTGGCTTCCTTCCCTCCCAGATAAATTGGGAAAATCGTCTTCTTAAATCCTTCCAGTCCCGGGCTGGAATATTCAGTTGCAAAGCAGAAAAGAGGAATAGACATCTGGGCAGGGTATTCATTTTTATAACCTCTATTCTGTTTGAAAAAGTGAGGGGAAGGCCATTCTATCTGTTAAGGTCTATAAAGATCTGTGTGAAGAGTGGGGTGTAATTTTCTTCAAACAACCTCTGTAGATCCCAAGGGACCCAGACACCCAAATACTTAATTTTATTTGATACCCATTTAAAAGGTGTTAAGTTTTCCATTTCCTTTATCATCCCCTCTATATGTAGTACCTCACTTTTGTCCTTGTTTGCTTTAAATCCTGAAATTCTTTCATATTGTTCTAGCAATACCAGAAGGGGTGGCAAGGAATGTTCCTGATCATCCACATATACTAAAGTATCGTCTGCATATAAGGAAGTCTTACAAGTGTTTGTCCCAATCCCTATCCTTTTTATATTAGGCATAGAACTTATGTATTCAGATAGGGGTTCCAGGTTCAAGGTAAATAAAAGGGGTGATGGGGGCACCCCTGCCTTGATCCCCTTTCTATACAGAAGCTGTCCGAGATTGTGCCATTAACTCTTATTTTGGCTTTGGGGTGTCTGTAGCATAGCTTTACCCATTTTAAAAAATCACCCTTGATTCCCATTTTCTCTAATGTTAATGTTAAATATGTCCAATTCAGGTGATCAAAGGCCTTTTCCGCATCAAAAAATATGGCCAGTTGTGCGGTATCTGTTGGATTACTATATTTCAATACATTTAATAATTTCTTAATATTGTATGTAAGATGTCTATTTGGAATAAACCCTGTCTAATCTGTATGAACCAGGTATTTCATGAATTGTTGCAGTCTGACCACTAATAACTTGGTTAAACTTTTCCTATCTTGTTTTAATAAGGATATAGGCCTATAGTTGCCGCATCTATCTCGATTTGCCGGGCTTTGGAAGGACTATAATCATGGCATTCACCCATGTCCCTGGCCTATTATCCTCCTCTAAACAATCGTTAAAAAACTTGGGCCTATGTTGGGGATAGGGTGTCTTTAAGCTGTTTATAAAATTCTGTGCTGAATCCATCCATGCCTGGGGATTTCCCAGTGGGTAAAGCTTTTATCACCTTTCTCACTTCCTGACTTGAAATTGGGGCATTCAAAACTTCCACCATCTCATTTGTTAGCTTGGGTAGTTTTAGCCTCTCTAAAAATTTCTCTGCATATTCTTGTACTTCCTGCTGTTTCTTATCATCCTTATATAATTATTTGTAAAATTCAAAAGAATTGGTGAGCTATCTCTTTGGGTTTCGTCCATGGTTTGCTGAGGTCGGTTTTGTTTATAATGTGAGTGATTGTTCTCTCCGCTTTGTGCCTTACGCAGCCTGTATGCCAGTAGTTTAGAAGCCTTCCCACCCACATCCTGATATTTGTGACTTAAGAATCTTAATTTGCCCTCAACTTCCTCATTTTCTAATTTGCCTAGTTCTTCCCTTGCATTAATTAATTCTCTGTACACTTTCTTAGATTGGGGTGATTGTTTATGCACCGTCTCCAAAGCCACTACCCTTTCTATTAGGTCTTTACATTTTTCCCATTTGACTCTTTTAAGGCCCGCTGCATGGCTGATTAGTTCATCTTGAGCTACTGCCTTGACTGCTTCCCAGATTGGTAAGTTAGAGCAGCCTTGTTGCCTATTAATCCTGACCATTTCCTCTATAATTTCCTCCAGTTTCTTTTGCAAGGTTTTGCTATTCAACAAAGATACACTTAATCTCCACAATGGCTGTCTCTCGGGCAGCTCCACTTCTAATTGAATAGATACTGGTGCATGGTCAGATAGGGTGAAATTACCTATCTTGGAGGCCAACATTCTATATAAGTATTACATTTGTGTGTAAAAGGCATCGATCCTTGAATAAGTTCTATGAGCAGATGAGTAAAACGAGTAATCCCTTTCTCTTATGTGCTGCACCCTCCATATGTCCCCTAGCGCCCCTGTGCTTTTGTTAAATTGTTCAAAGTCCTTGTGTCCTTCCTGTTAATTAACGCTGTTCCTAATGATTGGTCCAGGTAACTATTTTGAACCGTGTTGAAATTTCCCCCCAAAATTATTTGTCCTTCTGGATATCTTGCTATTTTATGTAAAACTTTTCTTAAAAACTCCCCCGGATTTTGGTTGGGTGCATAAATATTAATCAAGTGAATTTGTGCTCCCCTCAAGTCCTCTGTG
Source organism: Neoceratodus forsteri (assembly GCA_016271365.2). Lineage (NCBI taxonomy): Eukaryota > Metazoa > Chordata > Ceratodontiformes > Ceratodontidae > Neoceratodus > Neoceratodus forsteri. The sequence continues at coordinate 261,755,255 of CM057451.1, read as the reverse complement.
ATGCTTACAAACCTTCCCTTCATGCCTGTTTCCACTTTCTTTATCTGAAGAGGAAGATCCCTTCTGATTAAGATTGCCACTCCTGCTTTCCTCAGGTTCGGAGAAGCTACCAACTCCACCCTGCCTACTCATCCTCTTCTAAGTTTCATGTGTTCTGTCCCTGTCAGGTGCGTTTCTTGTAAAAATGACTATGTCCCCTTTCAACCTTTTCAGTTCCCCCAAAAGTCTAGTTCTTTTTATAGGCGAGCATATGCCCTTCACATTGAATGAAATTAACCTGTCACCCATTATCATTGCTGTGGTGTACCCCTATCCCATCCCCCCCCATTTCCTTAAATCTCCCCACATACCAAGCCAGGCCCTGTGATCTGATGCTGTTTCGAACATGTCTTTCACCATACTATATGAAACACTGATGCCATAATACAAACCATAACTGTAATTATTTACATTCAAAAAACAAACATTTTCAATCAGCTTTGAATAAACTCTTCCTGGAAAATCGGGAAAAAACAAACAAAAAAAAAAACAGATTAACCAGGAGAAAATAAAGTTAGAAACAAAACCCAACTTTGCATCTTCCTAGGTTAAATTCCTACTCCAGAAGGATGGAGGACCAAGAATTAGCCCCCTCCCCCTCCTGTGTAGTTGCCTGAATAGGCACAATATCCCTTACATGGGATATTTACTGAACAAGTGTTGACTCTCTTGTCTTAAGAAAAAAATGTGTTCATCCCCAGTGAGACGCATTTACAAGTAATTTTTTATTTTTTTTAACACGACTGTATTTGTTCTCCTTGTGGAACAGAGCGTATCTCCGCGATCTCTGGCCGCCAGTACCCGCACTCCCCCGGGCCCGGTCTGGCATCCCCACAGAGCTGGCCATTTTTCACTCATGTGCTCTAGGCAGGATCCTCTCGGGAACCAGGGGGGCACCGGGCGTGGTCATCGGCCGCCAGATCGTCACTCTACCATTTTCTGCCTGATTTTCGTCCATTTGTGGAGTGCAGGCATGCAATGACGTCTAGGCACTACGTGCTGACGTCTGCCACACTCTGCCCCCTTGCTGCCACCGCTTTGGTAGTGTTTCCGGTCATTACCAGGGGCTGCTACAGAGCGGTGGTTCCCATGATCCCTCCCCGGGGATAGGACAGCAGTCCTGCGGCTGCTCGATCCTATCCCTCCCCTGTCAGCCCCTGGTGGCCCGGGCTCATGTCCAAACTCGGGTCATCAGCATGGCGTGAGGTGTGGCGTCCAGCGCCTCAACCCTCAGCGCCACCGGGCCGGCCCAGCGCTTAAGAGTTATTATTATTAAATCCGACCCCCCGACCCTTCCAATTGAATTCAACATTCCTAGTATTTTTGAACATCTTTCCCGGGAAACTGTTCCTTCTTATGAATGGGGGACTCTGCAGGGATCGATACGCTCCTTGGAATAATCCCACTCAGATATTTAGTCTCCGCCCCCCCTTCCCTATTTCCTCTTAATTTTTTTTTACATGCTTCCCCTTTGGTCTATTAATATTTGTCTCTTATGTCCTTTCTTTCGATTGTAGCCTTTTCCTTTAACTGTCTCAACTGTCTCATCAAGAACCCTTTGCCATTCTATACCCTTTCAACAGGGTATAATGCCCACTATAGTCTTACTAGCTTGGTATCCTGTCTGAATCAGTGTGGTGTTGGATTGTTGCCAAACTCTCTCCTCTCTGCTGCCGGTGTGCCTTGATCTCCATTAGCTCCAACTCGAGTCTCCGCTTGGTGCATCAGCCGGTTAAGATCCCCAGCCAGTCCCTTTGGTAATGCGCCTGGTGTCTCTCTCTCCTGGATTTCCCTCCGGTGTAGGACCAGGCTTCTCCCTGCAGCTTTTGTTCCAGTTCCTCCATTTGTAAGTCAGGTACTTGAATCTTCCAACTCCTTAACAGAGGGGCCGCATCTACCAGTGAGCTACAAATCTTGACTCCATCTACTGTGTGAATCTTCAGTTTGGCCAGGAAATTAAGTTGAGCCTTAAGCCCGGTTTTGTCCCTTATATCCTTGATTACTTTTTGGATCCTCTGTCTTTCCACTTGGAGGGAAGGTGAAAAATCTTGGTCAAAGAATATTTAGCTACCATTGTATTTTATTTCTTTCTGTCGCCACACTTCTTGCAGAAGGTAATCGTTTGCTTGATAGTACACTATCTGCACAATTATAGATCTAGGTCTGGCGGAAGAATTTGCAGGCTGATGGCCCGGAGAACAATGAGTTCTATCCATCTCATAATGGAAATCTGATGGAAGCTCCAGCGTGGTACATAGTAAGTGCTGTGCAAAATCGATAATTGTCGGGAACCCTTCTTCAGCTCCTTCTGGAACACAATGCAGTCTAAAATTGTTCCTTCTGGCACAATTTTCCATATTCTCCATCCTCATCTGAGACTGCCTTTCTTGCTTCAGTAGATATAGAATCAATCGACCCAAGGTATCTTGAGTTTCCCCTACTTCTGTAAGCTTAACTGTGTTGCTAGAGACCTGCTTGTTTAGATTCTGTTGATCTTGCCTCATATCTGTCACTGATGATTCCATTTTTTGCACCGACTGTAAAATCTGTTGCAAGATCCTACCCATCTTCCTGGAATGCACATCTTCCTCCTCCATCAAATCCGAAGATGAATCCGTGGCTGTGTGTGGCCAAGGAGTGCAGGCCACGAAGCCCTCCACTCCAGCCCCCAGTTTTAGTTGCTTCATTTTAGTAGCTGGTGGCCCCGATTTGACATTTTTTTCCTTTTTTCCTTTCTGCTGCATTCTCAGCTTTAGGATTAGCTGGTTTTTCTATTGTTGAGACGTTTTGCAGTAGAAGGATTAAGCTAGATTATGGGTTGGGGCGACGGAGTGAAAGATCCACGCTGCTCAGATAGCGGTGACATCACTGGAAGTCCCCACAGATGTATTTCAAAATGTAAAATGATTCTAGACTGCCTCCCATACTGCCCTTACCCTCTCCCTCCCCTGTCTATATAATAATGAACTCTCTTAACTCCAGTTAAACAGCTAGATGTAGAGTGCTTAATTGTTTCTTGTTTAGTGAAGTTCACTGTATTGTAAGCAATTAAATAATATGTTGTTAAGGTTGCTCTCCATAAATCCAAATTGTTTGAGTTAGAGAACTGTAGAAAGTAATATCTCCTTCTACAGTTGTACCTCTTATATTTCAGAAGGTTAAAATGCATTTTACTGTTGCAAATGACTGCGGTCTGTTTACAATGTGCAGAAGAGTACTATGTTCATTATTGCTTTATCCCTATGTCTTTAAGGATTGGGACGCTTAACCCCTTTGATAGGGTGCACAAACTTTAATGGACCTAGCTATGATCCCTGCTCATGGCTACATTGGCCTTTAGAGGAAAACAATTTCTGGGAAATATTTTGTTAGGTAAAGGTGAATTAGCGTATCTGTATGTATTGCAATAATAAGTCATTAAAATACGTTCACCCCCATGTGATATAACATTGTTAAGGGGTAATTAGGATCTTTTACTGTAATAATGCTGAGCTTGTTTTAACACGTGTATCACTTATTAATTACCTGCCTGTAGGTTTATTCATGTATTGTACTTACATGAAACCAATAAAGATAAAGTTAAAAAAAACTAAACCGTTTTGTGTGCTTGCAACTTTGTGGTGTGCTTCAATAAATTTACTTTAATTTTCAAGCTGCAACTATTGGTCTGGAACATCCTTCATAAGCACACCTTGCATTTTACTCCAGAGTGTGGTTATTTTCGTGTTCATTGGTTTTCTTCGGACTGCAAGCCCTTAACCAGCACCATGCTACATTCCTAGGCACAGTTGATTTTCATTGGGTGTACCCAGTTATATGTGTTCCCTGTAGATAGATCAAGGCTGGGCGCTCCCTCTTAATAAGGGAGAGAACTTTGCCCACTTAATAGGGTTATTCAGCCCACTGACATTCAACGAGTACCAGAGTAGATCACTTACCATTCTGACCTCAGGGCTGGTAACCTCCTCCACCCCCCCCCAGCAGCAGTAAGACCCTCCATGTACACATAACACAGTAGAAAAAGACTGCACGTTATGAAAGGTGCAGACAGAACCCTGAACAATTATATAAACAAGAACCTATAAATTTGTAAACATAAGGATGTGCTAACTTTTGTGCCCTCAAACTAATTGGCAGTGTGGGCTTCCAAGGCAGGAGCCTATGGAAGGCTCCATGTACCTAGGCCTGCACGTATGATGGAGTAATCTCTCCAAAACCAATGAAGAGGCCCCGATAGTGTTCCACTATATGGAAGAAGGTGTTCAGGATGGACGTCCAGGGAAATTGGGTGTGTCCCCCTTCTGATTCCTGGAACACATGGCTTTAAATGTCTAGCTGCAGAACTAAAGCAACCATGGAGCTCGAGCAGGTCTGAACCAAGGGACTTCCGGTGACGTCATGAGCGAGTAAACAGCTCAAACGCGAGGCTCCCCTACGGTCCTGTAAAAACAACATATTTAACATAGGCAAATCCTCCTAAAACGACTTCAAGTATTCCATATTGTTTTCCGCAATGCCTAAGAAGCGAGGGGCAGACAAAGCAGCGCTCAACAATCATCAACCCGATGGCGAAGGATTAAGGATCGAGGAATCGGACAGCGAGGACTCGCAGGTCTCGTCGACCTCCCACCATAGTGCATCACAGGCCGACCGCATCCCTCATGAAATACTACAGAGGCAAATGACACAAATGCTCTCAGAAATCTGTGAGGTTCGGAAAGAAATGCGATCGACTGTGGCAGCATTAAGAATAGATCTCAACAAATTGGAAAAGAGGCAGGAAGAAACTGAGGAACAACTCACAGCAACTGATAAACGAATGGACGGCGTGGAAAGGGCCATTGCTCAACTGCACACCCATATCCAGGCCCTGCAGGAGTGAGCCGAAGACGCTGAATGTAGAAACCAGCGTAACAATATTCGACTGTCAGGGCTGCCAGAGGGAGATGAGAGTGCTGATTTTATTAAATATATTCAAGATTTGCTGAGGGAGGTCCTTCCCCTGCCTGATAACCTTACTCTAGAAATGGAGCGAGTTCACCGCACATTGGGACCCAGACCCCCAGCGGAAGCACGCCCTCGGACAATTCTCCTTAAGTTTCTTAGACACCAGGAGAAAGAAACCGTTCTACACACTGCATGGAAACAAGGCAAAGTAATCTATAAGTCTCACAAGCTCTACTTCGAAAACGACTTTGCACCAGAGGTTATGGCATGCCGGAGGCAGTATTTTCCAGTGATGAAGGCCCTCAAAAGTGCAGGAATCAGGTTTCGGTTCCTGTACCCAACAAAGCTGGCTGTTTATTTTGCTGAGGGGCCTTCTATATTTGATTCAGCAGCTGCAGCAGCACGGGAGTTAAAATCCAGGAAAATCGAGGTCCAGCAACACGCACCGCTGATACCGTCCCGATTGCTGCAAAATTGGCTCAGAAAGCTTGATCGACTGGACAGCGGGAAAACAGGCACAGACAGGGCGCGGAAGCCCTGCAGAACATTATTAGCTCCCTGAAAACAGACTCTCAGAGGCAACCGGGACCTGGACTGAGTGCACCGGATACTGAAACTTGAAATGATGAAACTGCAAGTATATTCTGGGGATCTAATTGACCCACCTAGGTTCCTCTTGGGATTTGTTTTATTTTATAAGAATTGCTTAGGAGCTGATTAAAAGTTCGTAGGTATAATGCACGCAGGAAGGAATTAAAAGACCAAACTGGGGGAGCTGGGGAGGGGAGAGGGCTTTCTGGAAAGCAGAAATATAAAAGCCTGTCTCTCCGCGTTGGATGCGCTCCTGCTGGGTAGCTTCTCCTAGTACAGCTGAATAGGTGGTGTCCCCCAGTCGCACTTGTTTGCATGGCTTGAGAAACTGCTTCTGGCCCTTTCTCCGTGCTGGTTGGAAGTGCCGGTAGTTGGACCTCGGCAGGCAGGGAGGAACAGCCGAGAGTGGGGATCGGGGGGTGGGGTGGGGGACTGGCTTGCCGCTGGCATCGACGCGGTTGACAGGCTAAGCAATGCTGAGGGTTCCTTGTTCTGAACAAGGGAGGTTTTTCTTTCTTTTTTTTTTTTCTTTTCTTCAGAACTGAGGTGCCTGCAGAGGAGAGCAGCGAGTGCAGTGGAGACCAACCTCCATGTCCTGATATTTAATCTGCCCGGGAGTAGACTCTGGGTTTTAGGCCGGGGAGTCCGAGGGGATCTGCGAGGGAGGTGGGATGGCACGGTGGTAATAATAGTTTCATTCACCTCCTGCCCTGCAAGGCCTAGAGAAGTCACTTTCATATGTTAACTCCTAGAGGCTGGAGGTGTGCTTTGGGAATTGAGAAACCGGTGGGATGGAGGAGGGGGATCTGGAGAGGATTTCCTGTCTCTGTCTTGTCGCACGGCCGAGGGGGCATTGACTGACTGCTAGTTGTGATCTCTCACCTCGGGAGCGGGCCCCGATGAGGTGGGGGTGGTTCTCCTCCTCATAGTGGAATTCGCCTTCAGGAAATTAGGAAGGGAAATGGGGGAATCGGCTCGCAAGAGTAGTTGAGACGGATGATGTTGAAATCCAGGGAAAACCCTACCCTATGAGAACCTAAGAAGCCACCCTAATATTGGTTAAGAGCTGGAGTTTATTATGGCGGGGGGAAAGTGAGGCTGTGTATTTTAAACAGTTCGCAACTGCCATGAGCTTCGAAGCGTCTCTGAAATGCAGCATGCTCTTGCTCCCCCCCCCGTATGAACCACATATGGCACAATTTGACTTCCTTACTTCCGACCCTCGGAGGGAGAGAGCTTTCACGCCGGGCTGACAGGGATATCGATAAGGCCCCCCTAGATGTTAATCTGAGATAAGGGGGGGATGGCCTGGCTTAATACTTACCCCCATCATTACTTAGAAGGGATTAGCGTAGGGTGGGTAGCAGGGAATCCCCACATACTATTCAAATCTCTAAGCTGTTTGAACGCTAGGGTGCTAGCGGTGTAATGGTCTCCACCAGTTCACTGCCTTTGGCAGATGTATTACACAAGCTTCTGGAGCACAAAGGAAGTGAACCCTGACTTGGCCGGCCTGCAGAGAATCTCATTCACCCCAGTGAGACGTTTCCAGCTGCTGGAACCGGATGCTATTAGACGGATGTAAGGCCGGTGTGGGGGTGAAAGGGAACCAGGAATGGAGCACGGCAACTAGTGGCCGCAGAAGGGGGGGAGGGGGGTTTTAGAGAATGCCAGCTCAAGCTGATGGCTTCTTAATGTACCCAGCAACACACGCTAAGGAAACTGATGGACCTGTGACTGGGATTGTTCAAGGGAACAATTGGCGGAATATGAAATACAAATGTGGGAGGGAAGGGAATGGGGAGGCGTGTGGGTTTTTTTTTTTGTTTCTCTTCTTCTCTTTCCTCTCCCGTCCTCTCTCTCTCTCTCTCTCTCAGTACGTTGAAGAACATGTGTGGAGAACAGAGAGACAATGGAGATGCAAGCCTGGGCCACCCAGAGGGCTGACTGAGACTGCGAACTTCATCCAGATGTAGGCCTCGTCTGTTCCGTTTAAACAGACCCACTGATGCTCGGGATATCCTGAGCTCTCCGGAATGGACTCGGACCGCATAGGCACACTCAATGATGGAGACAAGAGCCAATCCATGCTTAGGAGCGTTCTAGGTCCGGTCTGGATGTCTTCACGCTTAACATGCATATGCACCCCAGCTCTAACGCCTTGCACTAAATGGTAGAAGCTGTGGAGCATATCCTCAGCGGTATGGTGGTGCCCCTATGGGCGGCCCCCCTGCCCCCTTCCCTTGCAGCAGCAGAGACTCCCAAGAGGCTGATTAACAACCTGTTCATGACACTAGTGGGCCTCGACTTACAACTATAAAGTGTGCGCCCCCTCTATATGAGTGACCTCAGGGGAAGTAATTCCTCGCCGATCTAGTCACCAATTTCCACTATTTTATTTATTTATTTATTTGAGAAATCGGTTTACAACCTTTGAGCCAGAGGCTCATTTCCAAAGGTACCTCGTTACAGTGAGGACAATACATAACAGACTTACATATGATGCAGAAAAACAACTGAATTTTGGTTACAGCATTTGGATTAATGGTAGCAAGCACAGGAGACTACTGAATTTAGGTTACAGCATTTGGATTAATGGTAGCAAGCACCAGTGACTACATCCGGTCAGCAGATAGCAAGTTTGCAAGATGTAGCAAGGTCAAAGCAGTATAAACAGCAATGGATGAGATTAGTGCAATGTGGAGTGGATGCTGCCCAGTGGGCATTGTCAGGGAGTACTGTGCAGCAACTCAGTTATATACAGGTGCAGCTTCGGTGTAAAACAGTTGGCTGCTGCAGTCAGTTTGAATTTGGAAATTGTGGGGCATCTGAGATGGGGGCAGGGAGCGAGTTATACCAGGACGGAGCTCTAAAGCAAAAGGATCTCTGTCCATGGGATGTTCTGGATCTTGGGACCAGAAGAGTGGCCTTGCAGGAGGACCGTGTGCAGTCCAAGGGTTGGGCTTGTCGGAGCAAGGCTGTCATGGCGGGAAAGTCCTAGAGGTTTTTTGTTATTAGGCAAGTTTGGTAGCAAAGACGTTCGTCCAGATTCAGCAGTTTCGCCATGTCATAGAGCTGGCAAGAGTGCGTCATCCTGGGGGCCCCAGTGATTAGCCTGCATGCTTTATTTAAGATGAGGTGAATTTTATTGAGGGCGGTTGTGTCAGCAGCACCATATACTGGGAGGCCATAGTCGACCAGGGATAGTATAGAGGAAGTGACCGCTATACGGAGGGCAGTCGGGGGGAGACCGTCTTTATGTCGGTATAAGATGCCAAGTCGCACATTAGTGGCTGAGGCAAGTGCATCAATGTGGGTGTGGTAGGTGAGTGCTGAATCAAAGGAGACCCCAAGGTACTTATAGGAGTGGACCTGCTCAAGAGGCTGTTTGGACCCAGGGAGGATATGGAGTGGGAAGTTGCTGGCTTTGTTTTGGGGGTGGGCAAAGAGCATTGTCTTTGTTTTTTTGAGATTAATGACCAGTCTGTGCTCTTCAAACCAGGTTTCAACATCATTAAAGGATAGTTGTAGAGAGTCCTGGAGGGAGATAGGGTTACGGTGGGCGGCAAATATGACGTCATCGTCTGCGTACAGCAGAATTTTCCCAAGCGCAAGCACTGGGCAGGTATTAGATAGAGAGAGAAGGAGAGGTCCAGGATGGATCCCTGAGGAACTCCTGAACAGATGGGACTAGTATTGGAAAGTGCCCATTAATTCTGGACACATTGGGAGCTGGCAGATAGGTAGCTGGTGCACCATGCAAGAGGCCCAGTGGCGAAGCCAATGCGGCAGAGGGCATCCAGCAGGAGGGGGTGGGAGACAGTGTCGAATGCCTTTGAGAGGTCAATGAACACTGCTCCAACTAGGGAGCCAGAGTCCAGAGAGGAGTGTAGGAAGGTTGAGAATTCAAGTAGTGTAGTGCCGGTGCTGTGACCAGCACGGAAACTGTGCTGTTCTGGGCAGAGGATGTTGTATTTGGTCAGGTATTCAGAGATTTGTGTGGCAACCAGCTTCTCTAGTGTTTTGGAAAGGGGGGAGTATGGAGATTGGACGGTAGTTCCCGGCAGCGGACCTGTCACCACCTTTGTGAATGGGGGTGACAATGGCAGCCTTCCATGCAGTTGGGAATTGCCCCAGCCGGAGGGATTTGTTGAGAAGGCTAGTAAGTGGGGCAAGAACCTGATCCAGAACCAGACGGAGAATTCTGGGGTCAAGCGAGTCTGCACCTGGATTATTGCTTTTTAGTGCTCTGACCAGGTGGGGTCTGGCTTTCTGAGCAGTTACCCTACGCAGGTGGAAGCAGGGGCACAGGAGGGCTGGCGCAGGTAGGGAGGGTGGCGGGTCAAAGAAATTACTGGGGAGGACGGAGCTCAGGTCCGTAAAGGCTGTGTTGAGGTAGTTTGCGATGTTTACTGGGTCCGTAATGGATGAGCCGTCCATGGTGATCTGGGATGAGGGAGGGGAGCGTACACTCCCATTTAATTGTTCGACATTGTCCCAGAAAGTATGGCCTGGTAATGATCAGCTTTGGCTTTACGGATGGCCCGGGTGCACTTATTCCGTGCAGCATTATAGGCCTGTCTGTCAGCCATCCGGCCTGATTCTAAGGCACGGTGCCATAGGTTATCCTTATGCTTGAGCTGTTGTAATAAGGCAGGAGTAATCCAGGGCACATTGTGTTTTTTGGTCCGAGTAGCCGTGATGGGTGCGAAGAGGTCACAGGCTCGGTTAAAGGTTTGGGAAAAGAGGGCAAGGGCAGTATCTATGTCAGGGGCATGGCGAATGGGGGACCAGTTTATCTGAGTAAGAAGTTCCTTGAGGTTTCTCAGCCCACCTGGTCTGAAACGCCGGCTCTGTGTGGGCGGAGTGTGGGTCTGGGTGAGAGGGTTACCCAGTGGAATAAGATAGGGGAGTGGTTGCTGAGCGAGTCGGGGAGGACTTGGATGTCCAGGATCTTTTTGGGGTGGTTGGTGATGATTACATCTAGGAGGGTGCTGGTGCCATTCTTAGGGTTTACTCTAGTGGGTTGGGAAACGAGCTGTGTCAAATCAATAGCTGCGAAGGAGTCCTGGGCGGAGGCTGAGGTGGCATTGAGCCAGTTCACGTTAAGGTCCCCCACAAGGACTTGTTCTGCCTTGTGAGGGAGGGTGGCATGATAATCCGTTAAGGATAACAATGCCGGGTTTTGTTCTTAGGGGAATGTAGGCAGAGGTGAGATAAAGGGGTCTTGAGGTGTCTGGAATAAGTTTAAAGGTGTGGCCTGCGCCCGCTAGCAAGGAGCTGGAGCAGGGAGTGCTTGGCGATGAGTGTATCCTTGGCATGGTGCACAGCCACCCCATGTTTGTCATGCCGATCCTCACGGTATAAGGTGTAGCCAGGAGGAGACAGAGGAGTCAGGGGTGGACTTTGAAAGCCAGGTTTCCACCAGTGCAATGACATTCGGTTTATGCAACATGACCCAGCATTGGAGGGTATCATATTTTTTCAATATGCAGTGTATGTTCATGGAGGCAATGGTGAGACCAGGGGGCCCACCTGGTGGGTTGGTATGGGTGGGGCCTGGGTTAGGATGTATATTGCCTGTAAGGAGTAGAAGGAGGATAACTGCTCTAGCCAGGGGGCGATGATGTGTGGGCTTCCAATGGGTGTGAGTGGATGGGGAGGGGACCCTAAGGGAACAGGGGATGGGAAGGGTTTGCCAGGTGGGGAGGGCAAGAATGATTAAACGGCAGGGGGAGCCTGGGGAGGCAGCGGGGAGGTACCCAGGGGATGGGTGCTGTAGGCTAGTGAACATGCACAGTGTGGGGTGAGATCTAACTAATTCAACATGAATTGTTGGCGGTACCAGTGAGCCAGGAGGGTGACTGGCTGGTGGGACAAGGGTACTAGCAGGAGGATGAAGGAGGCATTTTAGGAGGAGGTGGACTAACATGGCTCTAGTAGCAGCCATAGGGTAGGAAGGTAGACGTATTTTGGTTGAGTTCCAACTAGCGTGGATACCACTTTGGATTAGTGGTAGTGTCACGGACTCTGGTGGACAGGGTACCAAGTTCAAGTCTCGCTCAGGGCAGCTAGAGGAGTGCCTGGGTGGGAGCAGAGATCCACGTTCTAGTGGGTCTGATGCAGTCAGGGTTAGGGCTATACCTTTTCCTTTGGGTACCTTGGTGCCTAAGGTCCTTTATTAAGTAAAGGACCGCATAGATAGGACTCTTGAGTCCTATCAAAGATCAGGGCTTGCCCAGATCTGTGGAAGTACCAACTGTTTTCACAATGGCCATGTTAGCCGATTGTTTCCTTACTAGTTGTTTGCAATGTTTGGATGTGAATGGTTATGTTGATGTTGTCGATGTTTTTGTGAATAGGTCATTGAACTCCATCTGGTCCTCTCTGCAAAGAATAAGAATTCTCCGGATACCCCATGGGGGGCCGGGGACCCAATAAACCAGAGACTCACCCACTTGCCATGATGCACTCCCCAAAACTAAAACTGTTCTCTCTAAACATAAATGGCTTGGTCTCACCTATTAAAAGGTCAAGGACATTGGCTTACCTCTGCAGAACTAAAGCCGACATTGTCTATCTCCAGGAAACCCATATGAATTCAGTGGAGCATGCTAAACTAGCTAAATTGAGTAAAGGACAGGCATTCTACGCATTCTATAAGGGTGGAAGAAGCAGAGGGGTAGCCATAATTATTTCACCACAGATACCATATCACCCAGAACTAACCTGGTCAGATCCGGAGGGGCGAATGGTCCTATCCCAGGGAAGGCTTAATAATGAAGAAGTCACTTTGATTAATATGTATCTCCCTCCTAGTATCACTTTTTCACAACTAAGGCCCTTACTAGACAAGGTAGTGAAGCTTACTAAAGGCACCCTGATGATGGCCGGAGACTATAATTTGACTACTGACCTGAACCTGTACTCCTCTAGGGCTAAACCGCAGAAACTAACAACAACTCAAAAATTTTTTAATAACTTTATCTCGGAGATCAGTTGGTGTGATATTTGGCTGAAATTTCATCCACGGTTGAGAAACTATTCCTATTACTCCCCGGTGCACAATACATACTCGCATATAGATTATGCCTATACACAAATTGAGAAGCTGCACAATGTAAGCGATGTGCAATTGGGAGATATTTCCATCTCGGATCATGCCCCTGTGATTACATATTGGGAACTGGGCCTTCAGCCCAGGGCCACTCAATGGAGGCTAAACCCATTCTATTTGCGATCCAAAGAATTTCAGGAATTCATTTTGGATAAGATAACTGAGATTGTGGCAGATAATCCAGCCTCAGACAAATCCCCCTCAGTCCATTGGGACACAGTTAAAACAGTCCTAAGGGGACATATAATTAAATATGCAGCACGAAAAAAGCAACAGCGCGACGAATATAAGACCATCTCGAAGAAACTCTTCATTTCCTACAGCAGGCCCACCAACAAGGCGACGAATCTCTCCTCTCTCAGATACAACAAACTAAACAAACATTAGATAAAGTCACACTACAACAAACTGAAATAGCACTAGCATTTCTGAAACAGAAATTCTACGAAGTAGGGCCGCAAGCCACACGAATGCTTGCATATCAAGCCCACAGACAGAAGAAAGGCGCAACGATAGCCACCATCCGGCACCCGGTACAAGGCCAACCTCTCTTCAAGACTCATGACATTGCTGGAGCCTTTCTGATATATTATAGAAACTTATATACCCTGAATCCAATCCCTCCCCAGACAAACTAACTCATCATCTTGAGAAGCTACTTTACCATCTCTCACGGATGAAAATAGGGATCCCTCATCAGACCTATAACAGCGCTGAAATTGCCCATTCCATAACCAACTCCAAATCCCAGAAAGCCCCGGGGCCCGATGGATATGGAGCTGAATTTTACAAACTGACAAAAGCTCAAGTCCTTCCTATTCTTCTCAATGTCTTTAACTCTTTATTAGAGGGTAACCTACCCCCGGAGTCTTGGTCCTAAGCAACTATCTCTGTGATTCCCAAGCCAGGGAAGAACCCTCAGGAATGTACTTCATACAGACCGATCTCTGTACTAAACCAAGATTACAAATTGTTCATGACTATACTAGCCAAGCGTATTGACCAAATCCTACCCGCACTAATTCATAAAGATCAAACAGGCTTTGTTAGGACCCGTACCACCACTGATAATATTAGACGCACTCTCCACCTTGTAAACCAAATGGGACACAAGGATACACCAGCAGTATTAATTAGTTTAGACGACGAGAAGGCATTTGATAGGGTGGCTTAGCCCTTTTGGTATTCAGTTCTAGATAAGTTTGGCTTCCCCGTGCCCTTATTCAAACCTTGCAAAATATATACTCCACCCCCCGGGCCTGCATAAGAGTGAACGGACATCACTCAGAATATTTCCAGCTCGGGAGGGGCACCCGACAAGGATGCCCACTATCCCCGTTAATATTTTCAGTAGTTATAGAACCCCTAGCACAACAAATCCAAGACTCCTCACAACTACAAGGGGTCTATTTTGGAGACACAGAACATAGAATGGCCTTATATGCTGATGATATATTCCTATATCTCCAAAACCCAGAACAATCTATACCAGAGGTACGTCGGATCTTATACTCCTACGGAATAGTATCAGGTTATAAGCTTAACCTAACTAAGACTGAAATACTCACATTTAATTACACCCCCACTCAAAGGGTGGTAGAAAGTCTTCCCGGCAGGTGGAACCTGACAAAACTAAAATACCTGGGCATTTACATACCCCAGAAGAGGTCAGACTATTATAAATACAACTACTCACCTTTTATGGCACAATTAAAGCAAGACCTTCGAGAGTGGTCGGTCTTACCATTAAGCCTCTCACGGCGCATTGAGCTCATAAGGATGATAACCCTCCCCAGAGCACTATACCTCTTTCAAAATGTCCCGTTGTCAGTTCCCTCAAAAAACTTTAAAGAAATAAACCGCAAAATACAGAATTTTGTATGGGCGGGACACAGACCCCGAGTAAATCTTAGTGTGCTATCCCTTGCGCGGACCGAGGGCGGACTTGCCCTACCGGACTTACGAGGCTATCAGCAGGCGATAACCATGGCCAGACAGAATAAGGAGACATTCCCACATTGGATGGAGATGGAGAGGGTTCTCCTTAATGATGTAAAGTACCTTCGGACACTGTATCAACAAGCATCTGGAGATCCAGCTAACCTAACTACTAACCCCTGGCTGGCAGCCCAATTGCGAAACTGGAACTCTTTGAAAAAGTCCTACGGTTTATCACCTTACTTACCTCTAATATCTCCAATTCAGGCACGCCCAGATTTTCTCCCTAACTCCCTGGACTCTGGTTTCAGCATGTGGTGCGCTCATGGGTTAAGATTTTTGCCACAAATCATGACACAAGGGAGACTATGGACCTTCGCAGAAATCCAGGCCAAATTCCATTTGCCTCACAAAGACTTTTATCGATACTTACAACTCCGACATCATGTGGAAGGTTTTCCACTCTCTTTACAAAATCCGGAAACATATCCAGCCTTAATACGCTGTCAAATCTTGCTTAACAGTTCGGGGAGGCAGGAACACTTGATCTCCCTCTATCATCAGTCCCTGAATACACAGGGGGAGGTCCTTACTGAAAAAATACGCGCGCAATGGCATAGAGAATCTGGCTATCTGCTCAACCTTGCGGATTGGAGAACAGCCTGTAGTCAGGCTTCCAGGGTTACCAGCTCGCATCAATGGAGAGAGTTCACCTGGAAGGTATTAATCCGTTACTTTAGATCTCCCTCGATCACTAAACACTATACACCGCACAAAACAGCAGACTGTTGGAGAAAGTGCGGAGAGCGAGAAGCTAACCTGACTCATATAATGTGGGACTGCCCAGCCCTCTCCAATTACCTACATCAACTTGAAATACAGTTGCGGAAGTTCATAGACCCAAAATTACGGTTGACAGTGGAGATGTACATATTCCTCATATTACCCAAGTCCTATCGGGGACCAAATACTAGGTACCTTCTCTCACTACTCCTCACTGTAGCTAAAAAGGCAACCACCAGACACTGGTTGTCAACTGAGATCCCGACCATTCGGGAATGGTGGGATATCACTAAACAAATCTATAACCTGGAAAAAATGACTCACAACCTAAATGACCGTGGGGAACTTTTTACAGAAAGATGGACACGATGGCAGCTATACTATATGTTAAAAGGCTCTTCTTTTGTACCTTAGGAGCATTGCCTCAGAGCAACCCTGGCCGCCCTGAATCTAGGGACTGTACCCCTCCGTTGCGGGTCCTGGGATGCTGGTCTCCCCCGCCCCCCCCTATAATTGTAACCTTTGGGACATGTTAATGGGGAAATATGGATTTGTAAAACCCAAGTAGAAAAGGTAAAAGATGAAAGGTAAGCAGTTCGATGTCCTACTGACCAATTCACACTTAAGTGTAAGCTATTAGGCCTATGGGAACAGCAAACCTATCAAGATAAATGTGATACCTGTGGTTTAGTGTACTGGAAATACTTCAGAACTGCTTGTACTAACTGACCAGATGTAAATGTATTGTGTATAATCAAAACTAATGACCTGTATGTAAATAAGTTAAAATATGAATAATAAAAAGAAGATTTTAAAAAAAAAAAAGGTCTGAACCAAGTATAGGACAGTGCACATACATACATCTGGGATATAAAAGAGTTTTAGTCAGGTAAGCACAGAGCTGATTAAGAGGCCTCAACTAGGACAGCACCCAACTTCCAGAGCCCATAAGGTAATCGGGGGGGGGGGGGCAATACAAAGTAAAGTAAACAGGTATCCAAAGAACTAGAGCAAACATAGTAACAAATGTCCATCTGGCATGGAGTCCAAAGCTAGGCAACAGTACCATAACAATCAAAACTGCCTTTCAACCAGTTAGTCTCGCAGCTTCAAGGTGCAGGGTCTAGACTGGAGGTCCACTGCTTCAGAAAAGACCAGACCCCTCCACAGCGGCACCCCATTCCCCGCTGCTTACACGATACGCAGTTTCTGCAACAAAATTGCTAAGCCTGAAACATAACTTCTCCCCCCCCCCCCCCCAAGGCAGCTGCTAATGTCCTGGCAAGTTAGAGTGGAGCCAGTGTGTGACTCTTGTGGGTTGATAGGCAGGATATGGGAGGAAAGAGAGTCCTGCAGGAGGCCACTAAGGGAATAACTAAGTGGTCCAGAGGCTGTCAGCCCTGCCTCCATATGTCCAACAGATCCCCATCAGCAGACTTCCGCTGGGAAAAGTGCCAGAATCCACACTGGGAGCCCCTGGTACAGCAGAAAGCTGCTTCGCTCTAGGGTCACAATCAACTATAGAATCCAGCTCCGCCAGGGCCCCCCTGCTCCCCACCAAGGGACTGGTCCTATCTTCCAAAACTACAGTCATGCTCCTCCACCCCATGGCTTACAGAATGGTGCGCCCTGGTGTCTCTTGCCAGCAGTAATCTCCAGCAGGTTTAAATGCTCTATGTGTCACCCCACTTGGTGAAACAGAATGATGAGGGCTGGGAAGCATGCCGTCCAGGGCCTAGGGCAGAGTCCTATCCCTGGGGCAGGCTCTACCCCACATCAGCATGCTGGGTTATCCAGAAAGGGGAGCTACAGCACTCGCTCCACTGGGGGGGGGGGCAACAGGTCACTGTATTAATTAACAGAGTGAGGGGGAAAGGAGCAGACCACAGCAGATTGCTTGCTATGCCTATATGACCGACCGGCTCCCCAAGAGAGGGACAAAGAAATCCCAGATGGGAGCCACTGAGACCTTGTGGAGTGGGAATCAGCGGGGTAATCACGTGAAAAACTAGGATAAAAAACACTACAGACACAAAGCATGGCTTACCTGCAAGGGGCCAAATCACCAGGAAGGATCTGCTAGTAAAGCAGCATCAATACATAATAAGCAGCAGGAGTCAGCAGTGGGTGGGAGATTGAATAGGCAAGTGGGCAGAGGACTGAAAATTCTGTAAATTCTGCTTGATTTGCTAATTAGTTGCGGCAGTCTGCTGCTTCCTGGAATCTGCTGACTTCCATTCCTGCTGGGCTAGTATGGCAGCTATAGTGGAGGGAGGAGCTGGTGGATTGTTCCCTACATTGCCCATCGATATCCCTCTGGTTACAAAACTCTGTCTCACTTGCTCTGCCAAGTCATAGATCTGTTGTGCCTCTGGGAAACTAATCACCATTTTAGCTGGATAGGGGCATAAAATTTCAGTCCTTGGATTCACAAAACTTTCACAATGCAGGCATAAGCACCTCTTCTGGCCTAAAGGGTCGCAGGATAGTCATTATCAAAAAAGACCCGAAGGGTCCTATAAAACACTTTTATTCTGCCATGTCTTAGAATGTCCTGTTTCTCACTGTAGCGCAGGAATCTAGCAATAATGGAACATGGGCGGACAGTTAGTGAAATTGGGCAGGGCCTGGCACTCTATGCATTCTCTCGATTTCCTGGGTGTATGTAGCAGGCAAATCAAGGGCCTGGTGCAGCAAAGCTTGCAGGAATGGCACCAGGGCAGAACCCTCCTCCCCCTCTGGTATGCCATACAGCTGCAAATTGTTCCATCGATTGTGACTCTCAATATCTTCCAATTTCTCCTCCAAACACTGCATAGTGGTGTGTAGCTGTAATAAAGCTATCTCAGCAGTGACTCTACACAGCGATCAGTTGAAGTGAGGAGCTTGTCATGTTCAGAGGTCTTTTTCTCCAATTTGGTAGTATCAGTACACAGGGCTGTTGCGGTGTTTCAGACCTCCTTGGCAGAAATCTCTCAATTCTCTTCAACTCTTTCTGCCACTTTGCCCTGGATGCCCCCCCGCCCCTCATACCCATCACTGCGATCTTTGTCATGCCCTATCCTTCCCCTCTCTTACAAACAGGCGACTCTCCCACTGTGCTAAATTCCCCTCCAAGCACTGGTTGGGTGAGCTCCCTTCCTACCACACCTACTCCTGTATAACAACCCCCCCATCCTCCCATTCCCTTAGATCAACTGACTCCCGCACCCTGGTAGTCCCCCACAGATCCACCCTAATCAGCCAATCTGCTCACCGCCTCCCAAAAATTTGGAATTCATTCCCCCTCAAATCTGGCACTCATCCTCTACCTTCTCCATCAGCTCTGCCCTCAGTAATTACCTTGCTTCTAGCTGTTCCTCCCTAATTCCCTCCTCTAAGCCCTGGATAAACCCTACCCATCTACTGTTGCTTTCATTTTACCCTGTGTACCACCTCCCCCCAAAAATGTCTAGCTCTTCTCCCCTTCCCCTCAAATTGCTCCCCCTTACTGGCCTCCCTTGGTCTGTCACAGAATGTAAGGGATCCCAAATGTTCTCCATGAGCCCCTCTTCTACCCCCCCAAGGGCTTGTATTCCTCATCTACTCCCTTTCCCCCACCATCCCTCCATCTCACCCCTACCTCTCCTTTCCCCCGGCACTTATTATTGTACACTCTTTCTACATATTATGTGCAATACTGTTTTAACACTGTTTGTAACACCTGCCTTACAGCTATATGTTAATGTTGATCTTGTAACTTAGATGTAACTTGAACACGACTCTTCCCCCTCCTGCCACTTCACCCCTTCCTCTCCTTTGCCCCTTTTCTTTCATGTAAGCACTTGTTTACTTATTAACCCGGCACTTATTATTGTCCACTCTTTCTACCTATTATGCGCAACACTGTTGTAACACTGCTTGTAATACCTGCCTTACAACTGTATGTTAATGTTGATCCAGTAACTTGAATGTTTAATGTTTCACTTCTGTTGTACCCCTTCCCCCAGGTTGCACAGGGAGATGAACGACTTGTTGCTCAGTGTGCCTTTCTGGTGAAACATTTCAATAAATAAATGAATTCTGCTATCAGAACATCCATTTTCTGGATCAGCTGCTGTCGGGGGTGACGACTTGGCCTTTTGTTTACTGGAGCTCTGGCACCTACCCAACCTGGAAGAGTGGGCTGAGGCCTGAAAGAGTTCACTCTCGGAACTGTCGATGTCATGGCAGTTGTCCCCTTCGCATTCAGAGCCCGAATAGTCGGGTTTGTCCTACTCCATTATGGTGCCAGAGTACCCCTCATCCAGGCACGTAAGAGGAATTCTGGGCCCCTGGAAAAGTTCAGACTCTGGGTCCCCTATGCAGCTGCATAAAGTAGCATGCTGGGCAGTCCAGGACCATCTTTGGTGCTGGGCCCCAGGAATTACCTCCGGCTCCCCCACCCTCTCAAGGGCCCTGCCTTCATCAATTGAAGACAGGTATTTAACTAAAATAGAGGTCTGTTGGGAGGGTTATTTGGGAGTGGGTACACAGCTACAAACTTCAAGCTGCCATCCTGAGGGTGACATCACCGGAAGTCCCAATTTCTACCTCCTTCTTATTTGATACCTGCAAGGCCTGAAGCACAGTTTGATTATTAACTGACTGGCTTAAGGTCACAGAGTAAGCCAGTGGCTATAGTGGAATTTAAATGTGAGCCCTCCTGTTTCATAATTCTGTACTCTTAACCACTGAAACATGCTGTCCTGCTATAACTCTTGCTGCAGCTAGATGTCAATACACAGATCCAATTGTTTTGAATAAATCCAATGGAAACAAGAGTTTCTCTACAACCACTGGAGGCAATACAGTCCGGTGGTTACAGTGCAGCTTTTTCTGTATAATTTGAATTTCTGTTATCTGTTTATATTGGATTTTACTGTAAAGCACCTTGATAACCTGAAAGACGCTCAAGAAATACATTTTACCTTACCTTACCTTTACCAGGTGACCCAGATTTAAACCCCACAGGGGCACTTACTGTATGACCATGAGCAAGTCTCCTAATCTTCCAGTTCTTTTGTGCTTGGGACAAAGCAGGATCCCACTGAAAATAGAAACATAGACTTTGACGGCAGATAAGGACCGCTAGGCCCATCTAGTCTGCCCATTTCCCTACCTATAGGATAGGCCGCAGATCCTAGTTAACCAATAGCCTATATCTTCCTGCCCCCCACAAGAATTGCCTTATGTCTGTCCCATGCATTCTTGAATTCTCCCACAGTTTTAGACCCCACAACTTCCTCAGGAAGGCAGTTCCATTCATCCACTACCCTCTCTGTGAAATAATACTTCCTCACATTGCCCCGAACCACCCTCCTTCTATCTTTAAATTGTGTCCCCTTGTTCTTGCAAGTCTCTTTTCTGAAAGATGCTACCCTCTTGGACTTTGTTGATTCCTTGAGGGTGCTTGAAAGTTTCTATCATGTCCCCCCTCTCCTTCTTTCCTCAAGGGTATACATATTAAGCTCTTTTAGTCTCCTCCTCATCTGGCTTCTCTTGCAGACCCTGCACCATTTTAGTTGCCCTCCTCTGGACTGCCTCTATCCTGTCTATGTCCTTGCGGAGATGGGGTCTCCAGAACTGGACACAGTATTCCAGATGGGGTCTCACCAACTGTCTGTACAGAGGGATAACAACTTCCTGTTTTCTGCTGCTGATGCCTCTCCCTATACATCCCAGTATACCCCCAGCCCTCCCTACTGCCTTCTCACATTGCTCGTTAACCTTAAGGTCATCTGATATGATTACCCCAGGTCCCTTTCCTTTTTTGTTGTTGTTACTACCTCCCCACCCATTGTGTATTCTTCCCCTGGGTTCTTGTTTCCCAGGTGCATTATTTTGCACTTTTTTGCATTGAATCCTAGCTGCCATACGTCTGACCATTCCTCCAACCTTGCCAAGTCCCTTTTCATCCTTTCCACGCCTCCTTGTGTATCAACCCTGTTGCAGATCTTTGTGTCATCTGCAAAAAGGCATACTTTGAGATGTTTTATCTTAGTTGGGCTATTTATTTTAAAATTTTGGTGACCGGGTAGGCCCACTGAGACCATTACAGTCCCTTTTTCAGGGGCAACCCGGGATTAATTAGAGACGGCAGGAGAATAAAAAAGCAGGACTACTCAAAGCAAATGGAATAACACAGACATTACAATAAGGACATATCATATGATTCACAGGCAGGTTAGGCACAATTGAGAATTATCATGAGGATGACCCCCCCCCCCTTTTTCTTTTTGCTGTTCAGGAAGTGCTACAGCTTAGTGTAGCTGAGGCCCTCTCAGAAACTGAACACACATCATCATTATCACCACCATTTTGCCCCTTCCCCAACCATTCACCAGTTTGAAATCTGAGGCCCCCAGCTGATCCCTATACCTAGTCTCTGAGGGAGCACTGAGAGCTAGAGGTCTACGATCACAACACGTAGATGTAAAATATGTGACACTTGTTTAAAAAACTGAAAAGTTGAAAACAAAATAACGCGTAGTGTCAGAGTTATCAAAATGTGCAGCATACCTCAACTTGCTCAAGGCTCCTTTGAGGCTCCAGAGACTGCTCAGCAGATTCGGCCCTAACCTTACTGATTGTGATTTTGGGTGGTGCCTAACATCTTGTAAAATGTTTTCTTTTATAATACTGTAATATGATCCTTAGCTGTCCTAAGTGTGTTTATTTATAAGACAAATATATAGACAATGTCCACCTCACCAACACGCATGCAAGCATAAACACAAAAAAGTGTTTAATTCTTTGGCACATAGAAGTGTTTCTATAAATTAAAACAAACCAAACAGATGGGACATTTGGCTCTTTCACAGGGAACTGTACGTGGCAATCTGCCCTTGCTGTTTCCTGTGGGTATGTACGAGGGTCTTTGAGTTGCTACCTACTTCATTCTACTGTCTGCTGGAAGCCTGTCATTTCTGAAATCCCCCTCTAGCTGAAATGCAGTGCTGGAGGGGAAGCATCTGGTTCTAAACTGGGACTAGGGACAGGAGAGAGCTTACAAAGGAACATGTGCTTATTTTTAGATGTATTTAGCTCCTTCCTTTTTTTTTTTGTTACTAGTCATGCATTCATTGCAGATTTTGGCTTTACCTGACTCCCATGCAGCTTGTATGGTTGTTTTTGTCTTATGAAAAACAAAACAATAAACAAATTATTTAAAGAAAAAACAGAAAACAAAGGCACATTTGCTTAGTTACTGTATTTATGTACAGCAGTGTCGGAGTCACAGACGTCTAGAAGCACTTTAGAGCTGGGTCTCCGTGACTAGAGTCCCTGAATGGGGACATGTACTAGGGCAAGAAAGAAAGGCAGAAGTGGTGTAGCTCGGAAAATAAAAATTGTAAGCCAGAACCCTCTGGTGTCTCTTTGTCATGCCCCTGACATTCCCGTATTTGTTGCCCATTGCCTTGTACACTCTACATTGTACTTCAGCAACTACAAAATAAAACTAAAAAAAATACAGCAGTGCTTAGTTTTATGCATTTGTTGTTATGCATAGTTTAAACAGAGCACAAGATTAATATTAAACACCAGAAGGGGGTGCATGTCAAACAGTAGGAGTGGCCATAATCAAAGGTCAGGGCCCAGAATACTGCTCCCCCGAACCAAATTGTAAGCCAGGGGAGCACAGGCAGCAATCTAGCAGGTTAGATGCGTTTCTTTCAAGCTCCACTCAGACTACGGCCAAACCATTTATTATAAGTGTTTTTTTAACGTTAACTAACAGACGTAATCCCATTACCAGTACTAATTACCTAATTTTGAACATGATGGGACACCTGCAAGCAGCAGGGAAAACAGATGTAGCGGGAAGGGGGCCCCTTGAAAAAATCAGTAGGGCAGCAGCCTGTGGATGGAAATGGAGATCAATCAGCGACCCTTAAATTGGTGCAATGAGCAATAACGCTGTTAATCCAAATGATCCGGCATTTGGACAAAAATACTATACCAACAATCAGAGAGCCTGTTTTAGTAAAAGGGTGGACAGAATACAGTTACCACTTGGCATCCAGATGACCCAGGTTCACGCTATAAAGTCCAGAATGTCAGGTGCCGACCGGTGAGACAGGGCTTGGGCATCCATTGGACACATGCCACCTCAGGAATGGAGGGCACCTCCTTCCATTGCATGACCACCTCCTGGTGACCCAGGGGGAGCGGGGAGTCATGGGAAGGAACAAGTTCAAGTTTCAAGTTTATTGCAGGAAAACTCCATTGAGCAAGCTCATTCACAAGGAGGTCCTGTGACATAAACACTTAAAGTACAAACACAGATAGGTAATAACAGTATACACATGAAATACACGTTACATGATGCAGGCTGGATATACATACAAGGGTACCACATAGGGTGACCGCAGGTGGTAAACATTGATATGAGACAGGGAAGCGACTTATAGGTCGCATACTGATAAATGAAACATGATGACTGGTGTGATTTGATTTAATCAAATCAAATCAAATATACAGTATTTTGGCAGCTAGGACAAACAACAGTCTACAACTGATGTGGGAGGGAGGAGAGATTTGATAGAGTAGCAGTGGAGCGTAAGCAAAGATAAAGCCAGGAGTAGAAGGGGAAGGGAAAGCAGTTAATATGACAAATCAATTATACCTTACCAGTGGATAAATATGGCACACATGGGGAAGGAAGAGACTTAATGACAGTTACAGGTGTCTTTTATTTTGGCTGAACTTAGCGATTTGTAGAAGTTTATTGAAACTGTGCTAGTTAGTTTCAGTACGGTTTGTAATTGGTTCCAAATGGAGGGAAGGGCATATGCAATAGCACGTTTACCAAAGGAAGTCCACGTCCTTGGTATGTCAAGCATAATAAAGTCAGATTTTCTTAACGAGTATGCACTATGTGAGATACTAATCAGGGAAGAGAGATAGCTTGGCAATTTCTGCAGGAGCAGTTTAAGAGTCCATAGCCCAGCATGGAGCAGGCGTCTAGTAGTAAGGGATGTCCAACCAACAGCTGCATATAAGTCACAGTGGTGCGAACGGTAAGGGGAGTTGGTAATGAACCGTAACGCACGGTGATAAAGGATGTCCAGTTTACTTAGATTTGCAAGAGTGGTGGAGGAATAGATTACATCGCCATAGTCGAGTAGGGGGAGAAAAGTGGCCTGTACAAGCTTGTTTCGAGCTTCAAGGGGGAAAAGGGGCCTATTTCTGTAGAAGAAACCTAACCTTGCTTTTAACCTTCTAGAGACATCTTCGACGTGGTCACTGAAAGATAATTTATTGTCGCATCCAGATACCTAGATATTTAAATTTGGTTACAACTTCCAGAGGCTCGCTTAACGTGGTGACAATGAAGTCTTGGGCAAGAGTATTGGGGGGGCCTGAGACAGCACTGCGGGAGAATATCATCGCTTTAGTCTTCTTGGCATTGAGCAGAAGCTTTGCCTTTATTAAATTATGCTCAAGTTGTGCAAAGTCCGCTTGAAGCACTCCCTTGACTTCAGATAACGATGAGCCAGAAGTATACAACACAGTATCATCTGCAAAAAAGTGCAGATTGGACGTAGATATGTTAGCATCTAAGTCATTGATGTACAGAGAAAACAAGATAGGGCCTAAGATGGATCCTTGGGGGACTCCTCTTGCAACTGGCAAGGCAGCAGAAAAAGCCTTCCGTCTTTACTTTTTGGAATCTTCCAGTTAGGTAGCTAGAGAACCACTGGGTGGTATGGTATGTGGCACCCAACTTTGCAAGGCAATTGACTAATAGTTTGTGATCAACAGTATCAAAAGCTTTGCTGAGGTCCAAAAGACTGCACCAGTTACCTTCTTAGCATCTATAGCAGAGATCCAATCATTGGTTACTTTTGCTAGTGCAGTGATTGTGCTATGATTAGCCTGGAAGCCAGATTGAGCTGGGTTAATGAGAGAAGGTTTCAAGTGAGATTTTAACTGAATATGGATCAGTTTTTCGAGAACTTTAGAAAGGATAGGCAATATGGAGATAGGCCTATAGTTGTTTACATCGCATGGGTCACCAGATTTAAATAGAGGAGGATAGTGCTGATTTCCAGCAGGACGGCACAGCAGCAGATGTAATGGAAAGATTGAAGATGTGGAGAATTGGGGCAGTGAGATGGGCATAGCCTGACCTTAGGAAAAAGGTTCCAAGCCATCGTCCCCTGCACTTTTTTGGTGTCTCAAGTTAAGAAGAGAATCTTCTACTTCTTTATAGTTATCTCGCATAGTTGGAAGGACTGAGTCCAGGACTAGATGTGGCGGAGGGATATGCTGGCTCACTGCAGCACCAGCATAAGGTGACGAGTCAAAGTTAATCCAGCTGTGGCAAAGTGGGAGTTAAGTTCCTCCAGGATTAGGGACTTGTTTTCACAATCTTGCCACTAGACTATCTTTGTTGGGACAGAGGGGCCATGGTGCATCCTTCTATAGCTTTGATAGTTTTCCATATTTTATGAGGGTTACCTTTAGCTTGTTCGAGAGTAGAAATATAATAGTTGGCTTTAGCAGAGCCAAGTTTTTCACACAGTTATTCCTGGCTGTTCTAAAGGCCTGCCAATCCGAAGATTCTTTGAATGTCTAGCTTTAGCCCAGAGCTTATCTCGAGCTATAAGGGCTGCCTTGAGATCCGAGGTGAACCAGGGATTGAATTGTTCGGCACTTTACTTTGATGAAAGGGCATGCTTATTTATTATTGTAGTGAGTTTGTCATTAAGGATGCAAGCTGTCTTGTTGACATCTTTGGCTAGGTAAAGATCTTGCCATCTGATCATGCTCAGGTCAGATAGGAAGTTTACTGCACTGAATTTGCGAAAGGATCTTTTGTTATAAAGATGGGTTGCGGCCGGCCTTAATTTGAGATCTTATGCAAGCAACAATTCCATGATCGTCATGTCGTTGTGAAACACTGCCAAATGAGATATTTTGTGTGGATGGGTGGCTAGTACCACATCAAGAATGGAACTGTTGGAGATTTAGAGTGTTGTTCCTAGTAGGTTCTCTGACTAATTGCCCAAGACCTAGCTCGTCACAAAGGGATTTGAGGCCATGTGATTTAGATGACAGCCAGTCCATATTTAGATCTCCTAGAAATATTGTTTCAGTTTTGCATCTGCGACATGGATTTCAAAAGATTAAGGACTTCATCACCACCAGACGGGGTGTGTAGCCACAGGATAGTGATACATTCCGAGGAGGGGAGATGAAGGCTCAGCATAAACTAACTCAAATTCCTTGGCTAGAGATTTGCAACTAATATTGGTGACCAAGTACTTAGATTTGGCATAGATAACCACACCCCGCCTAGACTCTCTATCTGCTCTAAATAAATTGTAGCCCTGCAGTGATATTTGTTGATCAGTGTTCGTCTTTTTAACCACGACTCAGTAATTATGATAAGGTCTGGGTTAACGTCAGGCCCAGGCTTGCAGCTGTACAAGTTTTTAGGCAGGCTTAAAATGTTGACCATCATCATTTTGAGACCTGTGGCCTCAGCAAAATCGATAGGTGAGGTAGTTGTGGGGGCCAGGTTGAGCTCCACATTTCCTGAGCAGAGAAGAAGCAGAAGTATAACTTTCTTTTAAGGAGCTTATAAGAATGGAGACTGCTTTTTATTTCTTTAGTAACCCATATCGTGTTGCGTGAAGAGGCGCGCCCACTGTAATGACAGTTGATTGTGATCAATGTAAGTGCTTGGGTAGACATAGGTGAGGACAGTAGCAAAGGGGTGTAGGCTAACTGGGGAATAGGCTAAAAGGGGAGAGAGAATGACAGAGTGTCTGCACGGTAGACTGTTATAACATTAGGTATTGATAAGGTACATTGAGAACTGAATTGCATTGAGGTACTTCAATTGCACTGTATTGCTGAAAACTCTGCACCTTAGGAGCAATAAAACACAATAAGGAGAGCCATGGTCCCAGATTGAGTGGTCTCTGATTTGTATTAGTGCAATATTTTCTAGGCAAGAAATTTGCCCACCAAGGTACCCATTTAAAACATAGATGAGAAAATACAGCAGAAAGGGAACAAGGAGATCAGGAGCAGCTTAGTTAGTGGCCATCCACCCTTCAGACTCAAGTCCCCTTGTAGCAGAACCGGGAAAGGAGTAGAATGATAATGCAGGCCATGTTGCCCACGAAAGAATACGGTGATTTATGTAGAAGACCAAGAATCCCTCTAGTGGCAGGTCTGTATAACCTGCTAATGGAAAACTAGCCACTTAAAAAAAAACAAGTGGTCCCTCTGAGGTGGCCTTATGTTGGCACGTACCCACTTACCTGGCAGACAACGTAGAGGCGTCACA
This sequence comes from Neoceratodus forsteri, assembly GCA_016271365.2. Classification (NCBI taxonomy): domain Eukaryota; kingdom Metazoa; phylum Chordata; order Ceratodontiformes; family Ceratodontidae; genus Neoceratodus; species Neoceratodus forsteri. The sequence continues at coordinate 261,727,515 of CM057451.1, read as the reverse complement.
CGCCTGGAGTGGGGCCAGCAGGGGAGCACCAAAGGTAGGGTGGGGCTCAGCTGCTGTGACCTCCTTTCACCTACCCAAGCCTTCTACCCACAACATGAAGTCCCCTTCGATGATCCAGCCCAACACCAGCCTTTGCTCGACAACCTTCTGGGTACCCCAGCTGTAACCCACGGCTTATCCTTCATGGGCGGGCCCCCCCCCCCAATTCTCCCAAGCCGGGAGGAACATACTTCACTCAACAGTCAGGGCCCGTGGGGTGGAGCTGGTGAGGTGTGGGAGGAATCGAGGAGTCCCTGCTGTGGCGTGGGGGGGCGGGGTGACTTCATTTGCCTGGTGCTGCTGGGGGTTTTATTCGCCTACTAGATTCTACTCCTCTTATCCCAGCCCAGGGCGTGGTCCTGAGAGGTGACACTAGTGACATGCCAACAGGGCTGTTGGAAAGCCAGGTGAGGGGAAGGGGACTTAGTGTCCCAGAAGATGCTCTCGTCCTTCAGGGAAGTAGGGTTCCATCCTCTGCTGCAGTACTGCCACCTGGGTGACCACAGGTGCCAGTGTGGCTGGGAGGGCCGAGGAAGCACAGGGACGTCCCTGACATCAGCAGGTGGTCACGTGCATAGTGTGTGCAGGCCCGCCTAGATGCCCATGCATGCAACATCCCCAAGAGATGGGAGAAAAATGGAAAAAAGCAAGGTCCCAGCACCTCCACAATATTGGCCGCAGTACATCCAGGATACCCACCTCTCCAGCACATGGCACCTCCTGATGAAATGCAGCAGTTCTGGGGTAAGGTCCCCACCTCGACCCTGCCTGGAGGGATATCCAGAGCTCCATGGAGGTAGGTGACTGTGACTGGGGGAGGCTGGGGGGATTGGGAGGTGACTGGCAGGTCCTGAGAGAGAGGGAAGAGCGGGAGATGAAGAGGGCATAAACAGAAATAAAAAAAAAAGTGGTGGAGATAGCACTGGCTGTGATCACCACAATGATAAATGATCAAGCAGTTGTTAGAAATTAACTGAAGCATGAGCCGGCCCAGTGGCTCTGGGGGTTGAGGCACTGGACACCGCTCCTCACTTCACACTGGTGGCCAGTGTTTGGGAAAGAGCATGGGTCACCAGTGGTTGGCCGGGGGGGGGGGAGAGGACTGAGTGCCCGAAGGGCTGCTCTCTTTTCCTGGGAAGGGATGACTGCTGGCTTTGCCAGGTGGAGGCCTGGTGGCAGCACAGGTCAGGAGCAAGAGACATGGGAGGTGCTGTGGGACCCTGCTGCATGTGCACACCTCCATGGATGCATGCTAACATGAGTGCCCCAGTAAGGGAAGTGGGAGAAAAAAACTGTGGAAAATGAAGGTGGAGCAGGCATACAGTGGTAGCTGCACAAAAGTTGACTGATAACGTGTCATTGTACGGTACCGCTATACATGTTATTTAATTGGTATCATGCTTGCACACCACTCAGTATACCACACCGCCAGTCAGCCTTTGTGTGACTACCACTGTATATGATGCCCTGCCCACCAATCCTGCACACTCCCCACCACCAGGAATAGTCCTGAGGAGGTGATGGACAGTGGGGGTCAGAAGAGCAGGGCCGAAGGGAGCCCAAGCCTGCTCTGGCTGAGTATAAAAATATAAAAAACAGCTGGAAAACTTAACAAGGGTCACCAATATAAGACTGTTAAGTGTCTCGAAAGGCACAGAAGAAGGGCACTCACTCTTAAAGAGGTGGTTGACAGAAGTTGTGGGACTTGGCTATGTCACACGGAAGGCCTACAGAATTTTGCTGCACCATGCAACAGTGGTGGGTGAAGGGTCACACACCATTTTCTTTACAACAGCTTCTTCTAACGTATAAGATCAAGTACTCCTGGCAACGAAAGAAAGCTCAGTAATGCTGCGAGAGTCCAAAGTGCTTTTCTTCCCTGATTATTCCTACGTTACAAGAATGAGAAAGAAGGATTTTGATGGTGTAGCAGCAAAATCAAAGACTGCAAGAGTGATGTACCAAATGGCCTTCCCTACTCACCTGCAGTTTACGTTTTTTTTTGTAAATAAGATTTTGTTATGTGCCTGGTCCTTCACCCACCACTGTCGCATTGTGCAGCAAAATTCTGTAGGCCTTCTGTATGGCACAGCCAAGTCCCACAGCTTCTGGGGTTACGGGAAAGGTGACAGAGGGTAGTGGTCAAAGGAATTCACTCTGAGGAAGGCAGTGTGACCAATGGAGTGCCTCAGGGGTCAGTGCTGGGACCGTCCCTCTTTAATGTTTTTGTAAGTGATATTGGAGAGGAGCTGGAAGAGAAGGTCTGTCTCTCTGTGGATGATACCAAACTCTGCAGTAAGGTGGACACTTGGGGGGGTGGAAAGGATGAGCAGAGAACTGAGAAAACTAGAGGGGTGGTCAAGGGTATGGCAGCAGGGTTTCAATGCAAAAAAATGCAAAATAATGCATCTAGGGCACAGAAACCCAGGGATGGAGTACAAAATGGGTGGAGTGGTATCGACGACTACCAAGCAGGAAAGAGACCTGGGGTACTCATATCTGATGAACTAAAGATGGGCAGGCAGTGCGATAAGGCAGTCGGAAGGGCTAGTGGGATGCTGGCATGCACAGGGATGGGTATCATCAGCAGAAAGAAGGAGGTGGTGTTGCCTCTGTATAGATCACTGGTAAAACCCCACCTAGAGTACTGTGTCCGGCTCTGGATACCACATCTCTGGAAGGACATAGACAGAGTGGAGCTGGTCCAGAGGAGGGCAACTAAAATGGTGCAGGATCTGCATCAAAAGCCCTAGGAGGAGAGACTAAAGGACCTCATTGTGTACACTCTAGAAGGGAGAGGGGGGGGATATGACAGAGACCTTTAAACCTTTATACCTCAGGGTGCACATAAGGTACAGGAGAGAAGTATTTTTCAGAAGAAAAGGTGCTCAAGAACAAGGGGACAGGCTATGAAGCTGGAAGAAATGCGAGGAAGTACTTCTTCACAATAAGAGTGGTGAATTTCTGGAACAGCCTTCCAGCAGGGGTGGCAGGAGTGAAAATAGAGATGAGGTTCAAGAATGCATGGGATAGGCACAAGAGAATTATAGTGGAAAAGAAGGGGTAAGGGAGAAAGCTGTAGATCAAGGTGGGACAAGCAGTCCTTATTTTCTGTCAAATTCTATATTTCTGTTATTGAATCATCCAGCAGTACATGACATATTACATGGAAAACACAGTAGACCATTTGATTAGGTTCCATTAAGTTATGAGTGGCCCCTTTGATTCTTAGGTATAAAATGAGTCTATTGTCCTTATGAGTCCAGTATAGATTCGGTATGACTGTACAACCTACAGTCTATGGGTATAGACATGTTCTGCTACATAAATTGGCCTGTTGGGTGTCCAGCATGTGAACCTACTGTTTTCTGCATGAAATGCAATTTTCAGAGATTTGATTCTCCATTTCAGACTACCGGGGGGGGATTGTTTATTTATTTTTTATTTAGTTGTTTAACCAGGTATAGCACACTAAGCTGAAAGCTTTTTTACAGGAACGACCTGGGAGCACAAGGAGGTTAAGTGACTTGCTCAGGGTCACACAGTATGCAAGTGGAAGCTGTGGGATTCAAACCCAGGTCTGGTCTGGTGGATGTCACCAGATTTGCAGCTCAGAGCCTTGGACCACTGCGCTATACTGCTTCCTGTGGATTGGGGCCATAGAGGGTGGGGGTGGTAAGCTAGATACAAGGTATGTTGGGAGGAGGGTCAGAAAGACATTTACAGGTATAAATACATGTAGCCCCCCCCCAAACATCTAGGGGCTAGGTGTTCCGGGGAATCAGGTCCCACACAAAAGAATCTCATCAAGCATTTCTCTGGCCATAACAATATTGAAACAGATTTTCTTGCCTTGGGGCATCTTCTGGTACCTGTCTCAAGGGCCCTGAGTGATGGTTCTTCTCCCAGCAGCTTGCTAGCGGAGGACAGCACAATTCATTTTCTGCTTCTCAGCTTCTTCCCCCACCGGACCTGGGAGCGAAAGGGCGCAGGATAACTAAATTGTTTCAAGGGCCCAGAGAAACCCACAGAACCCCTGAAAACTAAGGACTGATTATTTTGTTAACATCCTTATAATTAAATCAATCACACTGGGCTCTGGTATTCTCCCATGAACAAACCAGGTTTTATTCTCCTGAGCCCCTAAGTGATTAACAGAGCTCAGGGGTCCCAATTGCTTAGAGGAAAAAATATTTTGCAAGCTCCATAGGGCTAAAACTTTGTACACAGACAACTTTGATGGAAAGCATTTAGGGTATTCTTAGGCATCAGAGATTTTACTACAAGCAAAGCTACAGCAGCAAGTACTTGACTCAGAACTAAAGATCTTTTCTTGTACCAGAAGCGTGAAGATTCCAACCTCTCGCTGGCACTGATAAGTACCTAAACTTCAGCTTCACTTCACATAAACATAGGCTCTTTTCAAACACTTTTCCTGCAAGTTCTCCTTTCTTCCCTTTCTCACTGAGCACTTCCACCAGGGGAGCAATGAACTCCTCTGACTACCCCCGTGCTAACCTATTCTACGGGGTGTAAATTCTTGCTGTCTGCTAATTCCTCTGCTGTACCTCATTCACTGAGTCAACCACTGCCCAAATCCTTGTCCTGGACCCACCTGGTCCCCACAGCTTCTCTCTCTCTCTCTCTCTCTCTCTCTCTTAACTGGCTTCCAGTTCACGTTTCTGCTGCACCTCCCCTCAAACAGTCATGGTGACACCTCTCTTTACATTTAGACTGTGTTGCCCGATTTGTGCTACAAGAAGGAAATGGCCAAAAGGTCTTGGGGAGTCTCTTAGTTCCACCGGAAGACCCACCTGGGCCTCTATCCCAGGGCCTTGGGACCTGCCCCTTCATGCAGGCCTCATTTTGAGTAAAGCCAACTCCAACTCCCACCTTCTAAAACCTCAGGCCACCCTGCCATGCGAGGAAAAGACCAGAACTGCTCCCACTAGCCCTGAATCCCTGCAGAGGCCCTGCCACAACCTCTGCAGCCCCAACAGCCTGAGAAGCCAAACTTCCAACCTGGGCCTAAACATTCCTTGGAGTGCTACTCTGCCTGCCCACAAACTTGCTCCCTGGATGCTGTCACTACCCAGTCCCCCAAGGACCAAGATCCAAAGCGACTGCAAACTGCCTTTCTGAGAGCCTCCCTCGGATGTCCACCCAGGGACCCAGAACATCGCCACTGAAAGCTTCTGACCTGCCTAAGGGGGGGGGGCCCCCATTCAGACTGCCCTGCTGCAGAGCTCACCGATCTCTCCCCTTGCTAGACCCTTACATGCCCTTATATATCCAAGGATCTCTGCTTCCCCAGTGCACCAAAAACATCCCTAAGCACTGAGGAAAGGGGGAGGGGACCCCTAAAGGTGAGCAATAAGCCCCCTCGAAATGAGGGGAGGCTTACACTTTCCCCCCACCTAAGAAAGCCATTTCATCCTGGGAATAGTGGCAGAGGGCCAAGCAGACCCCACAACCACCAGACCAAGTATGTGCACTCCTTGGACTGCCAGCAGAGGTACCTGAACAATCTGAACAAATGGATGTTATTTTATTGGATTATAGTAAGGCCTTTGATAAGGTTCCTCATGGACATCAATTTAAAAAATTGAAATCTTTAGGTCTCTCCAGCTATTTGGTAGTCAACGGTAATATTGTGCAGTCCGATACAGATATAGCCAATCTATTTAATATGTACTTTTGTTCGGTCTTTTCAAATAAAGACATCTGTGCCCCCCAAGTTGGTTCAAGTGTAAATTCCAAATCTAGACATACTTACAATATTACTTCTTCTGAAATTACTTTACTTCTCAAATCATTAAAAAAATCCACCAGCCCAGGGCCTGATCAAATTAGTGCTAGATTTCTAATTGAAACAGCAGAAGCAATATCAAATCCATTAAGAATAATATTTAATACATTTCTACATGAAGCAGAAATTCCTATTGACTGGTTAACAGCATCAGTTACCCCCATACATAAACAAGCATTTGTCAATGCCGAATGTTGATTGCGTTGATCTGTTGAGCTTGCTCAGTGGCCCTGTGTCACTCGCTTGTTCTGCTTCTCCCGGTGCTGCATGCTGCACCTTTGTACGGGGCTCCTGGCTGTGTTGGCATGATTTTTCTGCCCACAAAGAAATCTGCAGCCGTCCTGACAGAGCTGTGTTGAGGTGGGTCACTCGCCCTCTCTCAGTCGCTCATTCTGTTTCTGCTGACGCTGCAGGCTGCCCTTTTGTACTGGGCTCCCGCCTCTGTTGGCAGCTTTTTCTGCCCACAAAGAAATGTGCAGCAGTCCTGACACAGGTCCATTGAGCTACCTCACTCCCCCTCTCTCGCTCATTCCGTTTCTGCCAGCGATGCAGGCTGGCCTTTTGTACAGGGCTCCTTTCTGCATTGCTGCCTTTTTCTGCACACAAAGCAATCTGCAGCAGTCACGATAGAGGTCTGTTGAGCTCGCTCACTCTCCCTCTCTCACCCACTCATGATGTTTGTCCCAGCGCTGCTGGCTGCCCTTTTGTACTGGACATCTGCCTGCATTGGCACCTTTTTCTGGTCACAAAGAAATCTGCAGCTGTCCCGACACAGCTCTGGTGAGGTCGCTCTCTCCGCCTGTCTCACTCTCTCATTCTGTTTCTCCTGGTATTGCAGGCTGCTCTTTGGTACTGGGCTTCTGCCTGCATTGGAAGGTTTTGCTGCCCACAAAGAAATCTGCAGCTGTCCCGACACAGCTCCGTTGAGGTGGGTCACTCCCCCTCTGTCACTCGCTCATTCTGTTTCTGCTGGCACTGCAGGATGCCCTTTTGTACTGGGCTCCTGCCTCTGTTGGTGGCTTTTTCTGCCCACAAAGAAATCTGCAGCAGTCCTGACACAGGTCCGTTGAGGTAGTTCAGTCCCCCTCTCACTCGCTCTGTGATCTCGCCAGCGCTCAGACTGGCCTTTGTACTGGGCTCCTGCCCATTGCCGCCTTTTTCTGCCCACAAAGAAATCCACAGCAGTCACGATAGAGCTCCATTGAGCTTGCTCACTGCCCCTCTCTCACTCGCTTGTTGTGTTTCTCCTGGCACTGCAGGCTGCTCTTTTGTACTCGGCTTCTGCCTGCGTTGGCACCTTTTTCTGCCCACAAAGAAATCCGCAGCTGTCCCAATAGAGCTCTGTTGAGGTCGCTCACTCCACCTGTCTTACTCACTCATTCTGTTTCTCCTGGCGCTGCAGGCTGCCATTTTGTAGTGGTCTCCTGCCTCTGTTGGTGCCTTTTTCTGCCCACAAACAAATCTGCAGCAGTCCTGACAGAGCTCCGTTGAGCTCACTCAGTCCCCCTCTCTCACTCGCTCATGCCGTTTCTGTCAGCGCTGCTGGCTGCCCTTTTTTGCTGGGCTCCTGCCTGCATTACCACCTTCTTCTGGGCACAAAGAAATCTGCAGCAATCATGACAGAGCTCCATTGAGCTTGCTCACTCATTGCCCCCTCTTACTTGTTCGTTCTGTTTCTCCTGCCGCTGCATGCTGCCGTTTTGTACTGGGCACCTCCGTGCATTGCTGCCTTTTTCTGCCCACAAAGAAATCCGCAGCACTCCCAACAGAGCTCCATTGAGCTCACTCACTCCCCCTCCCTCACTCACTCATTCTGTGTCTCCCATTGCTGCAGGCTGCCCTTTTGTACTGGGTTCCTGCCTGCATTGGCGGCTTTGTCTGCCCACAAAGAGATGTGCAGCAGTCCCAACACAGCTCTGTTGAGGTCGCCACCTGTCCTCTGTCACTCCCTTTGTTCCGCTTCTGTGGGGCTGCAGGCTAGCCTTTGTACTGGGCTCCTGCCTGCATTGCCGCCTTTTCCTGCCCACAAAGAAATCTGCAGCAGTGACGATAGACCTCCGCTGAGCTCGATCACCCCCTTGTCACTCACTCATTCTGTTTCTCCCGCACTGCAGGCTTCCCTTTGTACTGGCCTCCTGCGCGCTGGCACCTTTCCTGCCCACAAAGAAACCTGCAGCTGCCCGACAGAGCTCCTGAGGTTGCTCACTCTCCCTGTCTCACTCGCTCATTCTGTTTCTCATGGTGCTGCAGGCTGCCCTTTTGTACTGGGCTTCTGCCTCTGTTGGCATTTTTTTCTGCCCACAAAGAAATCTGCAGCAGTTTTGACAGAGCTCTGTTGGCCTCACTCACTCACTCCCTCCCCCTGTCTCAGTTGCTCATTCTGTTTCTGCCCGCGGTGCAAGCTGCCCTTTTGTACTGGGCTCCTGCCTGCATTGCCGCCCTTTTCTGCCCACAAAGAAATCTGCAGCAGTCATGATAGAGCTCTGTTGAGCTCACTCACTCACTCACCCTCTCTCAGTTGTTCGTTCTGTTTTTTCCTGCCACTGCAGGTTACCCTTTTGTACTGGCCCCTGCATGCATTGCTGCCTTTTTCTGCCCACAAAGAAATCTGCAGCAGTTCCAACTGAGCTCAGTTGAGCTCACTCACTCCCTGTCCCTCACCCGCTCATTCTGTGTCTCCCACTGCTGCAAACTGCCCTTTTGTACTGGGTTCCTGCCTGCATTGGTGGCTTTTTCTGCCCACAAACGCATCTGCAGCAGTCCCGAGAGAGCTCTGTTGAGCTCGCTCACTCCCCCTCTCTCAGTCGCTCGTTCCGTTTCTGCCAGCGCTGTAGGCTGGCCTTTTGTACTGGGCTCCTGCCTGCATTGCCGCCTTTTCCTGGCCACAAAGAAATCCGCAGCAGTCACAGTACACCTCCGTTGAGCTCGCTCACTCTCCCTCTCTCACTTGCTCGTTCTGTTTGTTCCGACACTGCAGGCTGCCCTTTTGTACTGGGCTCCTGCCTGCGTTGCAACCTTTTCCTGCCCACAAAGAAATCCACAGCTGTCCCTACAGAGTCTGCTGAGTTCGCCGCTCACCCCCTGTCTCACTCTCGCCATTCTGTTTCTCCTGGCACTGCAGGCTGCCCTTGTACTGGGCTCCTGCCTCTGTCGGCATTTTTGTCTGCCCACAAAGAAATCTACAGCAGTCCTGACACAGCTCCATTGGCCTCACTCACTCCCCCGTCTCACTTGCTTGTTCTGTTTCTGCCGGTGCTGCAGGCTGCCCTTCTGTACTGGGCTCCTGCCAGCGTAGCCACCTTTATCTGCCCACAAAGAAATCTGCAGCAGTAATGATATAGCTCTGTTGAGTTCGCTCAGCCCCCCCTTTCACTTGCTCATTCTGTTTGTCCCACTGCTGTAGGCTGCCCTTTTGTACTCAGACCCTGCATGCATTGCTGCCTTTTTCTGCCCACAAACAAATCTGCAGCAGTCCTAACAGAACTCTGTTGAGCTCACTCTCTCCACCTCCCTTACTCGCTCGTTCTGCGTCTCCCAGCGCTGCAGGCTGCCCTTTTGTACTGGGCTTCTGCCTGCGTTGTTGCCTCTTCCTGCCCAGAAAGACATCCGCAGCAGTCCCGACAGAGCTCGGTCACCCCCAGTCGCCGGGTCCTAATCTGTCCTAAACACTGATTTTACAGTGATCATGTATTCTGCACTAGAAGCATGGAAACACATTTCGGCCAGGATGTGAAAAATGGCAGCTGTACTGTTCATAAGGAGGTATGAACAAATGCCAATGTTGAAAATCTGGCATGAAAATATTACTAATTTGCAAACTTACAAGGGTGCATGGCACCTGCACAACACACACTCGTAACACAGTCATTTTACAGAGTTTCATCACAAAATTTTTAACATAGGCATTTTAGGAGCTCTGCTCAAGAATAGTGTCAATTTGATTTTCTTAATATGTCCTGAACACCGATTTCCCACAGCAACCGTGTTATTGTGCGCTGGAAGAGCGAAAACACATTTCGACCAAGATATGAAAAATGACAGCTGCACTGTTCATAAGGAGGTGTGGCAAAATGGCAGTGCTGAAAATTGTGAGTGGAAATGTTGCGAAGGTACAACCGTGTGTGGAAACTGCGCGATGCACATTCGTAACACACTCATTTTATGAACTTTCATCACCAAATGTTCAACATAGGCATTTTAGGACCTCTACAAATGAACAGCGTCACTGTCATTTTCATAATGTGTCCTGAACACGGATTTCCCACAGCGACCATGCTATTCTGCGCCGGAACTGCGAAACACATTTCGCCAGGATGTAAAATGACAGCTGTACTGTCTACAAGGAGTGCAGAAGAATGGCAATGTTGAAAATCTGAGAGAAATATTATAAATTCGCGAGTCTCGATGAAGCCGCGGCGGTAAACTGCACAACGCACGCTGGTAACACAGTCATTTTATAGATTATCGTCACCAAATTTTTAACATAGGCATTTTAGGACCTCTACCCATGAACAGTGCCACTGTTAGTTTCTTAATCTGTGTAGAACACTGATTTCCCACACCGACTGTGCTATTCTGTGCCGGAAGTGTGAAAACACATTTCAGCCTGGGTGGGAAAAATGACAGCTTTACTGTTCACAAGGAGATCTAAAAAAATGCCAATGTTGAAAATCTGGGGTGAAAATATTGCAGATTTGCAAAGTTATGAGCGTGCGTAGCAACTGCGCAATGCACACTTCCTAAAACAGTCATTTTTGATGCTCCCACCAAATTTGGAACGTAAGCTTTTTGAGATCTCGCACCATGAACTCTGGCACTGTCGCTTTGTTAATCGGTCCCGAAAGGTGATTCCGTGCAGTGATCGTGAAATCACCTTTCAGGGCCAAATAATGCCATGACAGTGACAGAATTCATGAGGAGGGGTCCCAGAAACCCCATGTTGAAAATTTGGTGCCAGAATTCCAAAATATGCCTGAGATATGCATCAAAGTTGAAAAAACCCTACTTATTCCATTATACAGCTTACTGGCATTTCCTCAGTTCGCGGTTGGCTTTGAAGAGTGCAGACGTGTTCCCAGTCTACCGAAGATTGTCGTGCCGGACTCTGAAGGTAAGTATGGGGTGAGGGGGGTGTGTGGGAGGCAGGATGCACAGTGGGTGGGTGCGGTTGTGGAGGGGGGGCAGGGAGACCCTGAGGACCGCTTTCCTTCTTTACAGGTAAAAAAAAAATGACATTGTGAGACTGTTTTTTAATTTCACAGGGGAATGTGGCATGCTGGGGTGGGCTCCCAGTGTGCCAACCGAGTCTTCTGTTTGGGGGGGGCAGCTGTAGCTGATGGTGGATTGGGCACCCCCATCGGCACACAAGAAAGTGGGGGTGGTGTTACATTATGCCGAGGGGGATTGGGCACCCCCATCAGCAGACAACCAAAGAGTGGGGGGTGACATTATGCCGATGGGGATTGGGCACCCGTCGGCAAACAACCAAAGTGGGGTTATATATAATGAAGGGTTTCATCGCAACATAAAGTGTGAGGTACATGCTGCCGAGGGGGATTGGATACCCCTTGGTGGGGGAGTTTAATATTATTTGTGAACATGGCAGCAAGCCGCCGCCATGTTCATAAACAATATCACTGTTTCAGGGTCCCGCCCTGCAATGATGGGTCACTCCCTCATTGCAGCGAATGGCTGACGCTACAATGACGAGGTGGCCCCTGATTGCAGCGGCTAAATTTTTACAAGTTGCTGGCAAACTGGCTGAACTAGTGTCAGCAGCAGCGTGCCAAGGCATTGGAGGAAGTGGGACAAGCCTTTACAGGCTGTGGGGGCATTGGCCACAACAGTGCCGTGCCTCCACAACCTGCTTGTGGAGAAACCTGCCGCAACATGTTTCTTGCGCATGCGCGCAATCAACATAAAAAGGAAGTGGATCTAATGTTCAGAATTATTGTCCCATAAGTCTTACATCTATCATCTGCAAAACTATGAAAAAAATAATGAAATCACTACTTGAAAAAGAAATGAGGGCATTAAACATCATTGACAATATACAGCATGGGTTCAGAACAGAGCATTCTTGTACTACAAACTTACTAGCCTTTTACAATAATATTTGTCAGGGCCTGGATAATAAAAAACAAATGGATGTCATTTTATTGGATTATAGTAAGGCCTTTGACAAGGTTCCTCATGGACATCTTATTAAAATATTGAAATCTTTAGGTTTCTCCAGCTATCTAGTCAACTGGGTAAATGCATGGTTGACAAACTGTACCTAGAGAGTTGCCATAAATGACAGCTTTTCCGACCTCGGCTCAGTCACAAGTGGGTTCCGCAGGGCTCGGTGCTTGGCCCGATATTATTCAATATCTACATTAGTGACATGCAAATAAGCAGTCATAATTGATTATCTGAATTTGCTAATGATTCTAAACTTGGGGGACTAGTGGATAATCAATACAATCTTGATTCACTTACATTAGATTTACATAACATCGAAATGTGGGCCCTAGAAAATAAAATGGAATTTAACACGGACAAATGTGTGGTCTTGCACTTCGGAACACATAACCCAAAAAACATTTAATACATAAACAACATTCCGCTCAAAGCTACTAACAAAGAAAGGGATTTAGGGATACTGGTCAATTCTAAACTCATTTCCACCGACCACTGTTTAAAAGTGGCAAACACGACCAATGGGCTACTAAGGCAGATACAGTGTTCTTTTGTCTCAAGATCTGAACAGTGTCTAATCCCAATTTACAGGGCATGTGTCAGACCACTCATTGATTATGGGTCTCCGTTCTGGAACCCACATCTCAAGGGAGACATCGATAGATTGGAGAGGATCCAAAGACGGGCAACTAGGATGGTCCCTAGATTATCAACAAGTACCTATCAATCTAGACTGCAAAAAAACAGGCTTAAATTCACTGCAAAATAGAAGAATTAGAGGGGATCTACTACAACTTTATAAGCTGCTGAAATCCCCAGACCTCATGAAAAAATGTGGACTTACCTTCACTACAAGTCAAATTGTTCCTAGATGCCATACTAAACAACTTACAGTCCCCAGAGCTAGGACCAATCTTAGTCTTTTTTTTTTTATTTAAACTTTCTTTATTTTAAGTTTTCTCAATCTACAGTACATGACTCACATACATAACGTTATACACATAAGTTGCACATTCTTAGAATCAGTTATGTAGAGCAATACATTAGAAGAAGACTTTTGATATTATAGATATTCATACTATTTGTTACATGTTTGTTCAGATAGTGAGAAAAATTATCAAACATTTACAATAAGGCAGTAAGAAATACTGCATAGCAATAAGTAACCACAGTGACATTCTCAGTGGTAATAATTCAGTTAATTGGCTTATCACTTTTTGTTTTAAGGGATAAAATCCGGTCTCAGAGGCATTATATAAATAACCCATCTCCTCCAAATTAATTCAAATGTGTTTAAAGTTTTGTTCAAAAGGGCCGTAATGCGTTCCACTTGGTAAATCTGGATCATTATCTCCTGCCATTGGACCAATCGCATTTGGTTCGGAGAAAGACACTTTCTAGTTATGGTTTTTAGGGCTGTAAGAATCACCAGTTTAAGTAGAATTCTGCTTTGTGTGTCTCTACAGCCCTCAGGATAGTCCGAGAATAGAAATAGAAAGGGGCTCACCTTAATCTCTGGTGAGAAGATGTGTTGTAAGGCTTGCTCAAAATTGTGATAGGAAAGAGGATAATTTTGGGCAGTGACACATTATGTGGAACAGTGCAGCTGGGGAGGTACCACAACCCCCCCAGCATTCCGGTAGACACCCCTTTTGAAATTTCACTTGGATGAGAGGAGTTCTGAAGTATCGCACTGTTATTTTCCAGCTAAATTCCTTCCTTTGGGTAGCTCTCAAGCCCCATCTAATCTGTTCTGTATGCCTGTCTCAGAGATTGTCTGGAATTCGTGTCCCTATATCTTTTTCCCAGGAGAGTCTCATTCTGCTATTTGGCAGGGTCGAGTTGGCCATTAAAGCTGTGTATATCTTTGAGATTAAGTGCTCCAAGGGCATCTGGTCCAGAACGGCTGTTTTAAGTAGGGATAAAATCTAAGGTGGGGGGGGGGGGTCTAACCAGCCATATCCAGGTAGTGTCTCTGTTAAATGCCGGACTTGAAAATATCTAAACCTGTCTTGATTGGATAATTTTGTATCTCTTGGTTAGTTCTGAAAAGGGGGTTACCACTCCCCTTTCCAGCGTCTGCCATATGAGGTGCAGGCCCTTACGCTCCCATCTACGGTATCCCAAGTCCATTTGAGTGGGTATAAAGCTTTGCAGGAATGGGATTGAGTATAGGAACGGTCTCCAATGGGAGAGCCGCTTATCTTCCAGTACTTCGTACCAACAGTTAACCATCGTTTCTGTAAAGGGATTGAGATCCTCTCCAGACTGGAGTGTTCTAGGGTGAGCTAAAAGATGCTTATTTATCTGCTCGAGCCCCTCCTTCACCATTTCTAAGGATTTCCATTTTGACTGGTAGCTGTCTTGAAGCCAGTAGATGGCTGTTCTGATCTGGGTTGCTGGTAATATTTTTTAAAGTCTGGTAGTGCCAGACCTCCTTTTTTTACAGGGAGCTGTAAAGTGGTTAGGCTTATTCGGGCTCTGTGCGTGCCCCATATGTAGTTTGCAATTTTTCTATTTAGTGTTATAAAAAAGTGCTTTGGGATGGGGATTGGTAATGTCTGTGCTAAGTAAAGGAAGCGGTGTAAGAGCACCATCTTTACTGCCTCGATCCTATGAATAAGAGGAATGGGAATTATGGCCCAGCTCTCCAATTCTCATTTTGTTTCAGATAGTAGGAGGTCATAATTAAGGTTGTACAGGTTCTCAGCTTCTCCACTCAGCTTCACTCCTAGGTATCTAATGGCTTTCATGTCCCATCTAAGAGGGAACTGGAGACCAATCTTAGTCTTAACTTTTTTTCAGTAAGGGTGCCTAAGCTCTGGAACAAAATGCCACAGGAATTGGTTGACTGTGGTAGCATTGAAACATTTAAAAAAGGTCTTGATTGTTGGCTAAACCAAAGTCAAACTATATAAATTGCTCACATGATTGTGGGGGAAAATCTAGATGGACCTCTGCCTTCTTTTTTCCTATACAAACCTAGTAAACCTAGGGGGCCTCCCAGATGTCTTTGTCTCACTAACTTAAAATATCCTACCTTACCTGTGCCAGGAGGTTCTACAGCTTTAAACTACCAAAACTGGAAAACATGGAAAACGATTTTAACACTGAAAACATTTCTGGTTCAGTAAATGTACACACACAGAGGTAGATTTAGTTGCAGTTTCCCTTAATCCCTTTATACCACCCACCAAGTTGCAAAAACGTTAAACTGTGCACACATTATTAATTATTTAAGATTCATCTTCACACACAAATACTCTCTCACACACACATTCAAGGAGGAGGCTAGATACCCCAACCTTAATTAGTAGGAAAAGTTAACTGTAAATGTTCAATTTAGAATCACAGACATTAGAACTTGTTAAAGAGCTGCTGATGTCTCAAAGAAAACTTTAAAAAACATAATACTTAGGTAAAATTGTCTGCATTCCATTTATATGTTGTAGATTTCTCCTCCCCATTATTTATTACTAAGGAAATTTGCATGAATATATGATCTTTATCCCTTAGAATTCCTTTAGAGTCCTTCTGCTTTTATAGCTTACTCCCTACTTCAAGTCATAATCCTCTGTTGTGACATCACAATCTGTTGCTATGGGAGTAACTGTGATACCACAAGGAGTGGTCTATGACTTCAGGTAGGGAGAAAGCAGCAGGAATAGATAAACTGCTCAGGAGCAATGATCCTGTTTTCATACAAATGACCTTAGTAATAAATAATAGGGAGGAGGAATACAGCACTAATGGGAAATGCAAGCTGGACTATGTCTAAATATTAGGTTGTGTTAAAGTTCTCCTGAACGTGTCACCAGCTCTTTAAACATTATAGTCTTACAGCTTACACCTGCTGCACATCATATAGCACCAGTTATTTCTTATTTATTTAATTGGAGCCTTCAAATTGGCCATTTTCCGTCATCTTGGAAAGAAAGTAGGGTAAAACCAATTTATAAGGGAGGAAATGTAGTAGAAGTTAATAATTTTAGGCCCATAGCCTTGCTGTCTTTATTGTCAAAAAGCTTGGAGAAACTTATTTCTGTTCAGGTTACAGATTATTTAAATAAATATAATCTTCTAACCCCAAATCAATCTGGTTTTAGAAAGGATTTTTCTACCACTACAGCCCTTTTAGAGTTTAATGACTTGGTAAACAGGTCATTGGGAAATGGTATGGAGATGGCAGTAATTTTTGTGGACCTTTCGAAGGCCTTTGACCTGGTGAACCACCCCTTATTGAGTGAGAGACTGCAAGGGCTAGGTATTAGTGACGGCCCTCTTGACTGGTTTAAATCTTATTTGAGCAACCGTTCTCAGGTGGTGGAGGTCCAGGGTTATTCATCTGACTAGGGGAGTCAACAGGGGAGTACCTCAGGGATCAATCCTGGGACCTCTTCTGTTTCTTATTTTCATAAATGACCTTCCATTAGTGGCTGAGCATTCAGAAATCTGGTTATATGCCGATGATACGGTAATTGTTGCATCAGGCCACTCTGATTATGAGTTGCAAACAAACTTGCAGTCTGATTTTTTAAAAATTGTGGGGTGGTTCACCAGGTCAAGGCTGATTATGAACACAAAAAAACAAAGTGTATGAAATTCTTATTAAAAACAAAAAAAAAATGGTATTTCTTCCAAAATACAAATTTATACAACAAATTCGATTAAACTGGAACAGGTAATGGATTATAGTTATTTGGGAGTAACCTTTGATGAGCAGCCATGGGGGGAGGTGCTAAAAAGAGGCAGGAAATTTCAAGCCTCCCCCCCACAAAACATGACAGTGGTAAGGTAAACACTGAGGTACAGTGCTCAACAGAGGGCAGGACAGGGGTAAATGGAAAAATAGACAAGGGCAAAAAGAGCAGGCATGGGGGCGAAAAAAGGATAAAGCCAACATTAAATGGAGGGCAATGAGTACCAATGCCTGTAGTCTGGGAAACAAGCTTCCTGAGCTAGTAGCCTTGATGGAAGATGAAAAATTGGATATTGTGGGAGTCACAGAAACATGGTACATTGGGAACCCTGACTAGGATGTCAACATACCAAGGTACACAGTCTACAGAAGGGACAGGGAGGGCAAAAGAGGAGGTGGAGTAGCTCTATACATAAGGGAAGGGATCAAAGCTACAGAACTAAAAAGTAAAGGGGGAGGACAAGAGGCACTCTGGGTCACCTTGGAGACAGGGAATGGCATCACAATCCGCACAGGTGTTGTATACAGACCCCCATCTCAAGGGGAGGAAATGGACAAGAAAATGATAGAGGACATTCTCAAAATGGCTGAAAAAGGGGAGATACTGTTAATGGAGGACCTGAATATGCCAGATGTTAACTGGATGACATGTACTGCAGCCATATCCAAGAGCAGGGTCATTCTCGATGCCCTGCAGGGGGCAGGCCTTAGACAGCTAGTGTTGGAACCCACTCGGGAGGAAGCAATACTAGACCTGGTACTCTCAAATGGAGAGAGGATCAGAAATTTTGAAGTCAGTAGATGTCTGGGAACAAGCGACCACTGCACAGTGTGCTTCTCAATAAGCACAACCATGGAGACAAGCCATACAGAAACAAGCATACTGAACTTTAGAAGGGCTGACTTTGGCAAAATGGGTGAATACCTGAGGAATACACTAGCAAATGGCCAAAAAGGAGGGGTGGAAGAACAATGGAGAAAAATCAAAACTGCCATCATAGAGGCAACAAGCCTTTGTGTGAAACAGATAAAGAAAACAAAGCGGAGTGAAAACCACTATGGTTCTCAAAAGAGGTGGCAGGGAAGGTTAAGGAGAAAAAGGCTCCATTCAAAAAGTATAAGGCATCACAGAAGGAGCACGACAGGGAACTGTATCAATTAAAGCAGAAAGAATGGGAAGGCAGTCAGAATAGCAAAAGCCCAAACTGAGGAAAAAATAGCCAAGTCAGTTAAGAAGGGGGATAAAACCTTTTATAGGTACATTAGGGAGCATAGAAAGGTTAAGGGAGGAATAGTGAAGATTAATAAGGAGAGGGGAGGTAGGCAGAGGGAGACAGTGAAAAGGCAGAGATACTGAATGAATACTTTTGCTCAGTATTCACAAAAGAAGATGAGGAGGAGTTACCTAAACCAGACAATAGAAGCACTCTGGGTAGGGGGGTTGACACCAGTCCATTTACAGAAGAAAGAGTCCTGAAAGAACTCCTAAAACTCAAGGTGGACAAAGCAATGGGGTCTGATGGGATTCACCCCAGAATCCTAAAAGAACTAAGGGAAGACCTAGTGACACCACTAACCACACTTTTTAACAAATCATGGGAGGATGGGGTGGTATCTGAGGACTGGAGGAGGGCAGATGTGATTCCCCTTCACAAAAGTGGGAGCAAGGCAGAAGCAGGAAACTACAGACCTGTATGTTTGACCTCAGTGGTAGGGAAAATGATGGAATCACTTCTGAAAGAAAGAATTTTGAGTACCTAGAGGCCAGCGAGGCACAGGACCCAAAGCAGCATGGATTTACAGCAGGAAGGTCATGTCAGATGAATCTAATTGATTTCTTTGACTGGGTGACCAAAGTAATAGACCAGGGAGGGGCTGTGGATATGGCCTACCTAGACTTTAGCAAGGCATTTGACACAGTCCCGCACAAAAGATTAATAATCAAGTTAACCAGCCTGAGAGTGGGTCCCAGGGTGGTAGCCTGGGTTGTAAACTGGCTGCACAACAGGACACAGAAGGTAATAGTGAGGAGCACATTCCAAGAGAAAGGGGGGTCACTAGTGGAGTACCTCAGGGCTCAGTACTGTGTCCAGTCCTCTTTAACATCTTTATAGGTGACATTGCAGAGGGTCTGGAGGGAAAGGTATGCCTCTTTGCAGATGATACAAAGATCTGTAACAGAGTTGATACACAAGGGGATAGAAAGGATGAGAAGGACTTGGCAAGGTTGGAGGAATGGTCAGACATATGGCAACTTAGATTCAATGCAAAAAGTGCAAGTAATGCACCTGGGAAACAAAAACCAGGAGAAGAGTACACAATAGCAGGGGAGGTACTAACAACAACAAAAATGGAACGGGACTTGGGGGTAGTCATATCAGATGATCTAAAGGTTGGTAAGCAATGTGAGAAGTCAGTAAGGAGAGCCAGGGGGATACTGGGATGCATAGGAAGGGGCATCACAAGTAGAAAAAGGGAGGTGTTTATCCCTCTGTACAGACAGTTGGTGAGACCCCATCTGGAGTACTGTGTGCAGTTTTGGAGACCTCATCTACGCAAGGACATAAACAGGATGGAAGCAGCATGTTGTTCATACAATAAGAGGTTTGAAGGCCCATATTTATAATTGTTAATTGCCATTTTCATGTATTGTAAAGTTTGATTAATCTTTGCACTTTATGAAGGTTTGATGGTAGTTTTTTATATTTTAGTTTATATTGTTGCTATATTAGTAACATGTATAACTCTATGTAAAAGTGCTTATGTTTGTGTTATATTGGAAGTTTCATGTATGTATGTATTTCAGTATGTATCATGGCATGTCCTAGTTTGATGTTGTAACCATAGTCTGTATTTTTAGATAGAGATAACACAGGTCTGTCTTGTAAACTGGACTGTTGGTCCAAATGACATGTATAACCTGTATAAAAATAAACTTTTACTTAACTACCTACTCTGGTAGGCTGCGGCGCAGTGTGGCTTCCCTCGACTGTTGCCAGAGGGCACACGAGAGTGATGCATATTCCTACTACCCCCCCCCCGGGAAAGGAGAGCTGTCCTTTGCATACTCAATCCTTTCCCACCCCTGCCGACCCCCAGCATCCCAGGCTCGTTCCCGAACCTAAGTCGCCGGTGTAGCGTGAGGTAAGGAGACTAGTGCCTTAACCCTCAGCGCCACTGGGCCGGCCTGTACACAGACAACTTTGATGGAGAGCATTTCGGGCATTCTTAGGCATGGGAGATTTTACTACAAGTAAAGCTACAGCAGCAAATACTTGACTCAGAACTAAAGACCTTTTCTTGTACCAGAAGCATGAAGCTCCAAACCTCTCATTGGCACTGGTAAGTACCTAAACTTGAGCTTCACTTCACAGAAACACAAGTTCTTTTCAAACACTTTTCCTGCAAGTTCTCCTTTCTTCCATTTCTCGCTGAGCACTTTCACCAGGGGAGCAATGAGCTCCTTTAACCACCCCCAAGCTAGTCCAGTCTACGGGGCATAAATTCTTGCTGCCTGCTAATTCCTCTGCTTCACCTCATTCATGACTCAGCCGCTGCCCAAATCCTTATCCTGGACCCACCTGGTCCCCACGGCTTGGTTTCTTTTTCTCCTTTAACTGGCTTCTGATTCACTTTTTTGCTGCACCTCCCCTCAGACAGTCACAGTGGCACCTCTCTTTAAATTTAGACTGTTGCCAGATTTGTGTAACAAGAAGGAAATGGCCAAAAAGGCCTTAGGGGAAAATCTCTTTACACCCACCTGAAGACCCACCCGGGCCTCTGTCCAAGGGCCTTGGGACCTGCCCCTGCATGCATGCCCCATTTTGAGTAAAGGCCGCGCTAATGCCCACCTTGTAAAACCTCGGGCTGCCTTGCCACATGAAAAGACTGGAACCATTCCCACCAGCCCCGAATCCCTGCAGAGGCCCTGCCACAATCTCTGCAGCCCTGACGGCCCAAGAAGCCAAACTTCCAGCCTGGGCCTAAACGTTCCCCAGAGTCCTGTTCTACCTGCCCACAAACTTGCTCCCTGGATGCTCTCACCACCCAGTCCCCCAGGGACCCAAGACCCCAAACTACCGCAAACTGTCTTTCTGAGAGCCTCCTTCGGATACCCACCCAGGAACTTGGCACATCGACGCTGAAAGCTGCTGACCTGCCTAAGGAAGGGGGGGCACCTTTCAGACTGCCCTGCTGCAGTGCCCACAATCTCTCTCCCCTCTCTAGACCCTACATGCCCTTATATGTCAAAGGATCTCTGCTGCCCCAAGTGGTGGCCAGCAGAAATACACTCCCCCCAGTGCACCAAAAACTTCCCTAAGCACCGGGGGAAGGGGCCCCTAAAGTTTATTTTTTTAGCTTTTGTTAACCAGCTAAGTACACTAGACAAGCAATTTGCCTATTTTCAGGTACGACCCGGGAGAGTACAGGAAATTACATACTTACACACTTGGGACAACATGGTACATAATTAGGAACAGGTTACACATCATGAGACTACAAGGTGATTGCACATCACATAATTAGGAACAGGTTACACATCATGAGACTACAAGGTAAGATTACACATCACATGATTAGGAACAGGTTACACGTCAAGAGACTACAGGTAAGATTACACATCTTGAGATAAGCATTGCATCAAATTTGGAGCAGTACAGAAATACTACATTTTAAGGGCCAGCAGTTTTGTATGGGTGCAAGTGCTAACATATGTCACGGGGGTTTTTGACATCCACAGGCTGATGCAATTTTAAGGTGGCTCCATAGGGAAGAGCGCAGGCTGCCCTGTGAGGGGGCAGCATGAACCTGGGTTGGGAAGGTATTCCAAAGTTTAGGGGCACATGCTATGAAGTCCCTTTCACCCATTTTGGTCCTAGTCACAGGGACCTTGAGTGTGGCAGACCCCTGAGACCTAAAGTGATATGACGAGGCGGCAGTTTGGGCCAGCAAGCTTGCCACCCCTTTTAAGCCCCCTCGAAATGAGGGTGGGCTTACAAACATATCTATTATAATACTTAATGCAGGAACTTGTCAACTTTGGTTTTGCGAAATTAGGCATTAATAAATAAGGGATATGCAGGGGGCACCTTTGTGATGCATAATTTATGCACATAAGTGCTGTTTGACCTTGAGTAACCTAACGAGTGGCATATATCATGAGTGAGGTTGCCAAGGGTAAACAACACGAGTGTGCATAAATCATGTTAGCTAATATTCTTCAGGTGAAGCTACCTCTGGCTGGAAGCTGCAATATTGAACATAGGATTTGCAAGAAAGTGAGTTGTGCTCACAACAGAGGGAGGTGAACCTTACAATTGTCTTTGGTTTGTAGCAGATATTCTGCAGGTGGAGGCTACTTCTAACTGAAAGGTGAAATAAGGAACTTAGAATTATCAGGAAAAGACAGTCTTTCAAACAACAGAGGAGGTGGATCTAGCTTTACTTTTGTTACAATTCTTAAGATTTTCAGAGCAGGAAGAGTTTAAAGCACAGCTGACTTATTTGGGGGCTGACTGCTTTCAGAGCACAAACCACCAGGCTGTTTTGGGCTGGGGAGGTTTACCTGTGTCTGACTTGGATGTCTGGATTTTTCTCTGTTTGATTAGCAGGATATTTCCTCTGTCAAATTGTTGTGTAGGGCATCTTGCTGACAGGAAGGCACTCATTGCAGCGGTGGGTCAGAGCTTTTAGCTGATTGTTTTGTGAGGGCACAGTTTAGGCCCAACCCCTGCCCACCCCTCACCCCACCCACCCCTGGAAATAGTTCCTTTATATCTGGGGTTCTGACATCATTTCTCAAGAGTGCAAGGTGCATATCACTGTCATATCCTCGCTAGCACACTGCACTGACAATATAAGCATGCACATTGTATAATATATATATTTCTATATAACAAACCAATCACACACACACACACAAAAAAAAAAGTAGATAAACATGTGGGATGTAGTGCAATGTAATGGCTGTGGGGCAGCAGTCTTCCAGGAGTCTTTCTGGAGGCTGAGATGCTGCCCTATTTGCAGACAACTCTCTGCCCTGAGGGAGGAAGTTGCCCATCTTCAGGCCACACTGGACGGTAGTAAGGGAACCTTCCCCCAGGCCACACTGGACAGTAGGAAGGGGAACCTCCCCCATCCAGGGAGCACTAGAGCCACCACCACTACCTCAGAGGTTGCGAAGAAAGCACAGCAGTTGGACCACAGTGGGCTCAGGGAGGGTGAGGATGGTGGAACAGAGGTACACCCGGTCAGTTGTTCCACTCCACAAGCCATACACCATTCTGGGGGAGCATAGCTCCCCTATGGATGCACCTGCAGAGGAGACTAAGGAGGCTGAGGACAACTGTCACAAGGGAGGCCCACAGGAAGGAGGCAGAGGACACCACAGGGAAAGGAAGCAGCTCCTGGTGGGGGACTCGGTTATTAGGGGGATAGAACTGGGGGGAGCAGGGAAAACTGAAGTAAGGTGCCTGCCTGGTGCCATGGCTTGGAGGGACAGGAAGCGCATCTTCAGGATCATGAGAACAGCTGCACGGAGTCTGAGCTGGATGTCATTGTCCACCTAGGGACAAATGACTTGGCTCATCATGAGATTAGAGCAGTGCAGGAGGACTTTGTAGAGTTGGGGAGGGCCAAGACAAGTAGCCACACAGTATCCTTCTCAGAGGTGCTGCCTGTCAATGGCATGAGTGGAGGCGAGGGTACTTTGCACCATGCAGTTTAATGAATGGTTGAAAAATGGTGTGGAGCACAGGGGTTTGGCTTCACTGGGGACTGGGGTTCCACCTGGAGGGACACCAGCCTATACTGCCAGGATGGTCTGCATCTGTCCAGGAAGGGAACAAGTCTTTTGAGCAATCGGTTTAAATGCTTCATTGGCAAGCTTTTAAACTAGTCAAGGGGGGAGGCAATGATAAGCAGCAGGAAATCCCAGCCTCTCCCTACAAAACAGGGTACTAAATGAGAAAAAGACCGAGGTAGAATGGTCAGTGGAGGATTCTGCAACAGACGGTAAAGCCATCAATAAATGGAGAGCAATGAGTACCAATGCCCATAGTCTGAGTAACAAGCTTCCTGAATTAGTGGCCTTGATGGAGGAGGAACATCTGGATATTGTGGCAGTCACAGAAACATGGTAGACACAAAACCATGACTGGGACGTAAACATACCAGGATACACTATCTACAGGAGGGACAGGGATGGTAAAAGAGGAGGAGGAGTATCTCTTTACATAAGGGAAGGAATCAAAGCAACAGAACAAAAGGGTAAACAGGGAGGAGAAGAAGCACTGTGGGTAAATTTGGAGACTGGCAATGGCACCACAATCCGCACAGGGGTTGTATGCAGACCCCCTTCTCAGGGGGAGGAAATGGACAAGGAAATGATATAAAATATACTTAGAATGGCAGAAAAAGGGGAGATATTGCTGATGGGTGATCTGAATATGCCAGATGTTAACTGAAGTGCAGTTGCAGCAGCCACTTCGAAGAGTGGGGTTATTCTAGATGCCCTACAGGGGGCATGTCTTAGATAACTAGTATTGGAGCCCACTCGAGAGGGAGCAATCTTAGACCTAGTTCTCTCAAATGGAGATGGAGAGAGGATCACAGATGTAGAAGTGGATAGTCATCTGGGAACTAGCGACCATCGAACAGTATGGTTCACAATAAACACAGCAATAGAGTCATGCCATACAAAGGCAAAAGTACTGGACTTTAGGAGGCTGACTTTGTCAAAATGGATGAGTGCCTAAGGAATGCACTAGCAAATGGGCAGGAAGGAGGGTGGAAGAACAATGGGGAATAATAAAACTGCCATCACAGAGGTAACAAGCCTTGTGTGAAGCAAATAAACGAAACAATGTAAGAAACTACTATAGTTCTCAAAGGAAGTGGCAGTGAAGGTTCAAGAGAAAAGAAAGCATTCAGGAAGTACAAGGAATCACAGAAGGAGTGGAACAGAGAACTGTATCAGTTAAAGCAAAGGAAGCTGAGAAGGGAGTCAAGAGCAGCAAAGGCCCAAACCCTGAGGAAAAGATAGCCAACTCAGTTAAGAAGGGGATAAAACCTTTATAGGTACATCAGGAGCGAAGGAAGACCAAGGGAGGGATAGTGAGGCTTAATAAAGGGAGGGAGGGTGGGCAGAGGGTGACGGTGAAAAGGCAGAGATACTAAACAAATATTTTTGCTCAGTATTTACAAATGAAGAGGGGGAGGTACCTAAAACAAACAGTAGAAACACTCTGGATACAGAAGTTGATACCAGCCCATTTACAGAAGAAAGGGTTCTGAAAGAACTCTTAAAACTGAAGGTGGAGAAAGCAATGGGGCCTGATGGGATTCATCCCAGAATTCTAAAAGAACTAAGGGTAGAACTAGTGACACCACTGACTACCCTCTTTAACAAATCATGGGAGGATGGGGTGGTACCCGAGGACTGGAGGAGCGCAGATGTGATTCCCCTTCACAAAAGTGGGAGCAAGG
This sequence comes from Neoceratodus forsteri, assembly GCA_016271365.2. Lineage (NCBI taxonomy): Eukaryota > Metazoa > Chordata > Ceratodontiformes > Ceratodontidae > Neoceratodus > Neoceratodus forsteri. Next base: position 261,702,301 of record CM057451.1, on the reverse strand, counting down.
CAGAAGCAGGAAACTACAGACCTGTTAGTTTAACCTCAGTGATAGGGAAAATGATGGAATCACTTCTGAAGGAAAGAATTGTCGAGTAGCTAGAGGCCAGAGGGGCATAAGACCCAAGGCAGCATGGATTCACAGCAGGAAGGTCATGCCAGACGAATCTGATAGATTTCTTTGACTGGGTGACCAAAGTAGTAGATCAGGGAAGGGCTGTGGACATGGCCTACGTAGACTTTAGCAAGGCATTTGGCACAGTCCCACACAAAAGATTAATATACAAGTTAGCCAGCCTGGGAGTGGGTCCCAAGATGACAGCCTGGGTATAGAATTGGCTGGAGAATAGGACACAGAGAGTAATAGTAAATGGAGTCCACTCTGAAGAAAGGGGGGTTACTAGTGGGGTACCGCAGGGTTCAGTATTAGGACTGGTCTTCTTCAATGTCTTTATAAGTGACATTGCAGAGGGACTGGAAGGAAAAGTATGTCTCTTTGCAGATGACACAAAGATCTGCAACAGAGTTGACGCACAAGGTGGGGTGGAAAGGATGAGGAGGACTTGGCAAGGTTAGAGGAATGGTCAAATGTATGGCAGCTTAGATTCAATGCTAGGAAGTGCAAGGTAATGCACCTGGGAAACAAAAACCCAGGGGAAGAGTACACAATGGGGGGTGAGATACTAACAACAACAAAAATGGAAAGGGACCTGGGGGTAGTCATATCAGATGACCTAAAGGTGGGCAAGCAATGTGAGAGGGCAGCAAGGAGGGCTGGGGGGATACTGGGATGCATAGGGAGAGGCATCACCAGTAGAAAACAGGAAGTTATTATCCCTCTGTACAGACAGATGGTGAGACCCCATCTGGAGTACTGCAAGCAGTTCTGGAGACCCAATCTCCGCAAAGACATAGACAGGATGGAAGCTGTCCAGAGGAGGGCAACTAAAATGGTGCAGGGTCTGCACCGGAACACATATGAAGAGAGAGACTTAAGGAGCTTAATATGTATAGCCTCGAGGAAAGGAGGGAGAGGGGGGACATGATAGAAACTTTCAAGTACCTCAAGGGAATCAACAAAGTCCAAGAGGGTAGCATCTTTCAAAAAAAGAGGTTTGCAAGAACAAGGGGCACAATTTGAAGATAGAGGGGGTGGGGTGGCTCAGAGGTAATTTAAGGAAGTATTTTTTCACAGAGAGGGTTGTGTATGCATGGAACGGCCCTCCGGAGGAGGTTGTGGAGTTAAAAACAATGGTGGAATTCAAGCATGCATGGGACAGTCATAAGTCAGTTCTAGGGGGTTGGGATAGGAAGAAGTAGGCTGCTGGTTAACTAGAATCTGCAGCTTATCCATTAGGTAGGGAAATGGGCAGACTGGGTGGGCCAAGCGGTCCTTATCTGCCGTCAAAGTCTATGTTTCTGTGTTTCACAGAAGGTCCCCCTGTGTGTTCCATTTATGCAATATAGGAGGACCTTGTGTTTTAGGTTATAATTTTTTTTTTCATTAAGTAAATATAAGGGACTTTTTATTGAAGAAGTGTGTCTCTGTATTTTGCGTGCCCTATTGCTATGGGCATTGCTAGGGAAGCATCATCATGACACCAACATTGATGCTGCTGAGTAGCAGCTGATTGGTGTAGGAACCGAAGATTATCTTTTTTAAAGGGAAACATGGCGACAGTCTTCAGTGAGCGAAAGCACCTGTCAGAGTTACTCACGGAAGGTGGCTGCAGTTTGGAATACTTGGTTACATACTAACATACTAACATACTATTTGCCAGCAGATTAGGCCTTATGGTCTATCAAGTCTGCTCGAACCTAGATCCTTAGTTGGGTGCCGAGACCCTCCCATACCTTGTGCTCCAGAAACCCCTATCATCCATCCCCACCCCCCCGGGACAGGCCATCATCTGATACATCCACTTTCTGTGTCTGTCCCACCCTCTCTTAAAGCTCTCCACTGTGGATCTCTGAACCAGCTCACCAGGCAGAGCATTCCAAGTGTCCACCACCCTCTCAGTGAAAAACCTCCTCCTCTTTTCCCCCCTCACCCTTCCACCTTCCAACTTCAAACCATGCCCTCTGGTGATGCCTCCCTGCTTTAGTCTAAAGATCCCCTCCATGTTTACCCTATTTATTCCCTTGAGGTACTTGAAGACCTCAATCATGTCCCCTGTCTCTCCTCTCCTCCAATGAAAACAGGCAGAGCTCCTCAAGTCTGTCCTCGTAAGTCAAATCCCTAGCCCTCGTGATCATCTTTGTTGCCCTCCTCTGTACCCTCTCCAGGAGCTGTATGTCCTCTTCAAGTGTGGTCTCCAGTACTGTACACAGTACTCAAGGTGTGGTCTAACCAGTCCATTGTACAGCGGCAGAATCACTTCCTTGCTCCTAGAGGTGATCCTCATATGCATCCCAACATCCTGTTTGCCTTGCTAGCTGCTCTCCTGCACTGCTCAGTGTTATTCATACATGTATCCACCATGACCCCTAGGTCTTTTCCCCTGTTGAGGCTTCCAGCACCTCCCTCCCAGGGTGTACCTGTGTTTAGGGTTTCCCGACCAAGATGCAACACCTTGCACTTGGTGATATTGAAATTTAATTCCATGTGTGAGCCCAGCTTTCCAGGGTGTCCAGGTCCTTGCAGGGCCAACCTCCCTCTTCTCCCTCAACTACTGCTCCCATCTTGGAGTCATCCACAAAGAGACTCATTTCACACCTATACCATCCCTGATGTCTGATATGTATGCATTAACAGGATTGGACCCAGGACCGAGCCCTGTGGTACCCACTACCAACCTCTGTAGGGTTCGAGAGCTCCCCACAGACCACTACTCTCTGAGTGCGTCCAGCTATCCAGTTTTCAATCCATCTGACCATCAAAGGGCCTACTCCTAACCCCATCAGTTTCTCCACCAGACCATTGTGGGGGACAGAGTCAAACGCCTTGCTGAAGTCCAAGAATAATACATCCACAGGCTTACCTCTGTCCAGTTCTGATGTTACCCATTCATAGAACTCCACAAGGTTGGTTTGACATGATCTACCTGGCACAAACCCATGCTGCCGACTATCCAGACCTCCCACCTCCTCCAAGTAAACCCTCAATCGTTCCTTTAGTATACTCTCCATTAATTTTCCCACCACCGAGGTTAAACTGATGGGTCTATAGTTTCTTGGTACTTCTTTCGACCCCCCTTTATGGATTGGTACCACATGTGCCTCTCGCCAATCCCTAGGTACCCTCCCTGTCTCAAGTGACCTGTTGAAAAGCTCCGCCAGGGGTGCAGCCAGTATGTCCGCCAATTCCCATAGTACTCTCGGATGAATGCCATCCGGCCCAGGAGATTTGTCTTTCTTTAGGGCTTTGAGGGCAAACCACACCCTTTTGGTGGGATGGCATCATCCGTCCCCTCCACCTTACTGGTCTTTTTATCCTTATCCAGATGTGACACCCTGGGTACCTTTCCCTCCCTTTTGCTCCATTTCTGTTGCTCCCTGATCCCACTCCCTGCCGCTTCTATCCCCTTTGTGCCTTGCTTTGTAGATATCCCATCCCTCCCTAGTGAACACAGAGGCAAAGTACTAAATACCTCTGCCTGGTCCTCGCCTCCTTCCACCCACCCTCCTTCTGATCTCAATCTGCTGAGATGGCCCTTAGTTTTTCTCCGCTTCCCCAATGTACGGAAGAACCCTTTTCCCTCCATGTATCCCTGTGCCAGCCTTGCTCTTTACTGGACTTAGCTCCTCACCATACAGGGTGACTTTTCTAGATGCAAGCTGGTACATTTCCTTATCCCTATCCCTCTTGTTGTTTTATATTTTGTAAGCCGCCTTCTTTTCTCTGACTGCTACCTGGACTCACTGGACCACCAGCATGGTTTATGTGACCTTGCTCCCTACGCTTCAACTTAGCGAGATCCTGACTGCCTCATGAAGTCCCCTGTTTATGACCTCCATCTCCTTTCCACACTTGTTGTTGAGGTAATCCCTTCAAGTGATCCTTGAGAATATTTCCCATGCCCATAAAGTTGCTCCCCTGAAGTCCACTGCCAGTGTCCTAGATCTCACCCCACTCCCCCAATGCTTATTTGAAACCAGACAGTATTGTGGTCACTCCCAGTCAGGGTCCTGTACAACCATGTCCCTTACCAGATCCCCATCTGCCAGAACCACATCCAGGACATGCCCTCCCTTGTGGGCTCCATCACATGCTGTGTTAAGAACACATCCTGAAGCCATCCAGCAGCCTCTGCTCCTTGGCCACCTTTGAGGACATGGTTCCCCAGTTTGTACCTGGCATATTAAGGTCCCCATCACCACTCTTCCCTTTGGACCACACTGGCAATGATGTTGTCCAGCAAACCATCCTCTAGAACATCACTCATCCCGGGGGCCTATATGCTACTCCCAGCTTGACCTTATCTCCTGCTGGGGATCGTAAGGTGACCCATAAGGCCTCCACGTTTCCCTCTGCCTCTTCTACCATAGCAATTTCTATGTCATCTCTAATGAACATAGCCACTCCACCCCTCTGCCCTCCTTTCTATCCTTCCTAAGCATAGTGTACCCCTGCATTTAGGTCCCAGTCATGGTTTTGTTGGCCTAATGCCGTGACTGCCACCACATCCACCCCTCGAACAGCATGGCCTGGAACTCTGGCAACTTGTTTCCCAAGCTCCCTGGCATTTACTAACACTAACCCCACCCCTTATCCCTGATCCTTTTGTCGAACCCCACCCAGATTCCTTATACTTCCATCCTCCCTGCTCCTCCTGAACCTCCACCTCCAGTCTGTTTCCTCCCCTTGGGCTTGAAGGCTACTCCCTCATCTGGAGGGAGGGCTTCTGTCAGCCCTCCCTTATCCCTTCCCCTTACATGTTTAAACCCACCTTTCTTGTATGTAGTCAGCCATCCCTGTTTAAGGACTTCCTTCCCTAATGGGGCAAGATGAAACCTGTCCTTGGCATATAGTCCCTTATCCTCCCAAACTCCATTCCAGTTCCTAACACCCAACCCATTCTCTTCACCCCACTTCCTGAGCCATTCATTAACCTCTGTGAGCTTCATTTTTTCTCCACTGAGGCCTTTGGTACTGGCAATATCTCCAAAAGAAATGTTGCATCCATTATCCCGACAGACTCTGGCAAGTTCTTGGAACCTTGCTTGATTTCCATAATGCTATTTCCTCTAGATCATTAGTTCCCAAATGCACCAGAAATCCGGTTTCCTCCACAATCCCTAACCATTTCATACACCATGAACTTTGCTCTGTGCACTGTCAGCCCAGAGATACTCACTACCTTCACCTGGCTATGCATCCATCCCCTGTCCCCTCCCAATGGATACCCTTAATCATCGAGTCTCCCAGTAACAGAACCTTAACACCGCCATCATCCTTATGGTTACCTCCACTATGCCCTCTCAGCCCCCTCCCCCACTTTATTCATGATCGCAATTTCATGGGAGTCTTCCTGCCTTATTAGAGACCCCCTTGTCACCCTCCCCTTTCTGCCTCCCTTGCTATTTTGCCCACTTAACTTAAACCCCCTCTGAATAGGTGTCCCATTTAACCCTCTCTTATCTGAACCATTTATCCTGGCCCTGATGGTTTCCCTTCCCCGCACCCTCATCCCCCCCCTTGTAATAGTACCCCAGTCTCCAGAGGCTCTCTGTGGGTCCCCTTTAGCTAGGGCCCCATCCTTGGTACTGACCTTCCTGCTGAAGGGGGGCTCTCTCCCACCTCTTGTCTCCCAGTTCCTCTCAATCATGCTCTCCTCCTCATGTCTGGAATATGTTGCATCTCCCCATTTGCTTAACATATATGTTTCCTTCTCCTCTGGGACTATGTCTATCCTTTCCATAGCTGTTCTGTGATGCCCTATGGGTATCTGACCCTCCCGGCCTCTGTATTAGTTTCCTCATTTCCACCAACCCTTCCTCCCCTCTAGGATGCTTAGTATCTCAAATTTATTGTGACACTCTATGTCAGCCTCCATCAAGTAACCCGAGTTTCCGACTGCATCTCTAAACTGACCCTTCTTCCTCTCTTGCACTGTTCACCTTAGGAGCCCCTTCCCACAGTCTGCTGTTTTAGGCTTCCCACAGCAGCCCCTCCTGACTCTTCCCTCCAGTCTCCTTGAATTCAGAATTTTCACCCTGTACGCTTCCCCTTAGCATCAACTTCCTATCTAAGGGTCCTCTGTCCTAATATCCCCCTTCTGCTTGCTGTAGCATAATGTCCTGTAATTTCAGAGTGCCCCAGCCTCCCTCAGCCCCACCCTTCTGCTGCCCATATCCACACCTTATCCTTGGACACCCCCAGCTCCCAAAACTTACTCCTTAACCAATATACTCACTCCTGATACAAGATAGCTGTCTACAGAGTGGGCAGCCTCCTCCAGGCCCAATTTAGAATTATTGCCATCCCACAGCCTGTGCAGCCTACAACCCTTCCGAAGATGCCTGCCATGGTGGAATATGGCCACCCTGATTATCCCCTCTGTTTATAATAGCACACCCCTTTTCTCAGTCCCTTTCCCTGGAGTACAGTTTCTCTATACTGACTGTAATTATTTACAAACCAATTTCAACCCCACCAACAAAGTTCCCAAGTCTCACAAACACATACAGTCCAGTATGTGTTCAGTCCCACTAACGTGTGTGTAAGCAGACTCCAGGTACCGTATGATGTCACAGGCCCACCAACTCCTGTTGCTTCAAATTTCAGTCCCAAACAGAAATACTCAGCCCTTCAATCCCAACCCCAGTGGCTTTTCAGTATTTAAGAAAGCCTACAAAACAGGGTGGGTGGGAGGGCTCTTACCAAACACCAGGCAAACAACACATTTAAATTACCTTCTAATTTTCCCTGCCAAACATCTATCCCCAAACCTACAATATCACAGCCCAAGTATCAGTTCAAATTCAAGGTAATAATTTTAACACATAGAACTAATTTCACTAACAAACTATTCAAATATTTCAGTTTAAAACAAAATATAACTCCTGGCCTCTTTTCTACCAACCTGTTGCTTAAGCTCCCAAGTGAACAATGAAAGCCACAGTAATTCCTGTTTAAAGACAAGTTAATTGCAGCTAATGTCCCTCCTGCAAACACCAGGCAAACAACACATTTAAATTACCTTCTAATTTTCCTGCCAAACATCTATCCCCAAACCTACAATATCACAGCCCAAGTATCAGTTCAAATTCAAGGTAATAATTTTAACACATAGAACTAATTTCACTAACAAACTATTCAAATATTTCAGTTTAAAACAAAATATAACTCCTGGCCTCTTTCTACCAACCTGTTGCTTAAGCTCCCAAGTGAACAATGAAAGCCACAGTAATTCCTGTTTAAAGACAAGTTAATTGCAGCTAATGACCCCTCCTGCAAACACCAGGCAAACAACACATTTAAATTACCTTCTAATTTTCCCTGCCAAACATCTATCCCCAAACCTACAATATCACAGCCCAAGTATCAGTTCAAATTCAAGGTAATAATTTTTAACACATAGAACTAATTTCACTAACAAATTATTCAAATATTTCAGTTTAAAACAAAATATAACTCCTGGCCTCTTTTCTACCAACCTGTTGCTTAAGCTCCCAAGTGAACAATGAAAGCCACAGTAATTCCTGTTTAAAGAAAGTTAATTGCAGCTAATGTCCCTCCTGCAAACACCAGGCAAACAACACATTTAAATTACCTTCTAATTTTCCCTGCCAAACATCTATCCCCAAACCTACAATATCACAGCCCAAGTATCAGTTCAAATTCAAGGTAATAATTTTTAACACATAGAACTAATTTCACTAACAAACTATTCAAATATTTCAGTTTAAAACAAAATATAACTCCTGGCCTCTTTTCTACCAACCTGTTGCTTAAGCTCCCAAGTGAAAAATGAAAGCCACAGTAATTCCTGTTTAAAGACAAGTTAATTGCAGCTAATGTCCCCTCCTCCAAACACCAGGCAAAGAACACATTTAAATTACCTTCTAATTTTCCCTGCCAAACATCTATCCCCAAACCTACAATATCACAGCCCAGATTTGTTCAGATTTGTTTTATTTAAAAAACAAAATGGTATGAACTCATTATCTGGGGAGTCGTCGGCAGCATGGAGCAGGACTGAGTGATTCAGAGCAGTCCCAGCATCTGCGGGTGGAAAATACATGCTTGGTAGTGTGAAAATGGGACACAAAAAACCAAATGCTTTGCAGTTGTGGGAGGAGCTTTTTTTTGTCAGCGTTTGATATTGTTTGTAGACATGGAAAGAAGAGAGTGTTTGGCTCAAATTAGAGAGCTGAGGGGGGAGGCAGGCAGGCTGGGTGGAGGAGGGAACGAGCAGTGTGAGTCAGGAAAAAAGTTAGAAGCAAAAAGAAAAATATTTGTGTCTGCTGCTTGAAAGTTGTAGTCATGTGTGCTAGGGAAAATTCTAAATGAGGAGTATTATGTCTAGAGATACTGCTTTTTTGTGTTTTGTTTTTGTTTTACATTGCCTGCTGAGTTTCTGTGGATCAGAGGGATGAGGAAAATGAAACTACAGTTGTAAAATAGTGTCGTCAGACGAGGGATGGGGGAGGGGTGGACAGGAATGATGATGTAGAAACTACGTAGCTAAATGACCTGTGATGTAAGAACTGTGTACATAAATGAAAAATGTATGTACACAGTTACTCAGATAAACCGATTTACCACACTCCATTTATTTCCACTCCTTTTGCATAAATTCATTTACACAAGTGTGACTTTCTGTTACTTATTACCTTAACTCTTGCATCTATCACTTGTATGCTACTTCGTCTCTGGTTCTCTTATTCTTGTTATTTTATTTATTTTTTGTTGCATTGTTCTGTTTAAAGAACTGATCACATCATGGGAATCTCTCTTTTATTTACTACTATAATTTAGGTTTGTGTGTTTATTTGGGTCTGCTGCCATTGATCTTGCCTTCAGTGTGTGGGGAGAGTGGGGTTGAGCATGTCTATCTATGTGCTGGGGATGTCCAACCAGGGGCTTGTTGGATCTAGGTTGGTATTGCCTCAAGTTATTTACTCTCTCACTGCTTTTCTGATAATCATAATTGGTGCATCCAGAAGTGGTCTTCTCGAATCATGCACTATCTTCTTCAAGCATAGGGTCTCCATCACTTCTGCTAGCCTCTCCCATCTGGTTGGGGAGGGGGGATTCTTGTCTAGCCAATGCTTTAGAATGAGCTTCTTTTTTTTGGAAGGGGCTTTGCCTGAGGTTCAATGTGGGGGAATAACTCCTCCCACAAACCAAATAAATACAGCCTCTCCCAGCAGCCCACACCTGGTGTGTCTCAGGCACCTGAGTTGCTGTGTGGTCGTGAGTCTTCCCTCTCCCCTGGCATCTTCTGCTGCTTTGCCACCCCTGTGGCATTTCAGTTGGCAGTCCTCCTGCCACCTCCCTGTACCTCTCCTTTTCCTCCTCTGGGCTTGCCCATGTTTCTCCTCTCTTCTTGGGTCTGTGCTCCTTCTCTCCTTATTGTTGATGGCTGTCTGGGTTTCTTTTGGGGGGGGTTCTCTCCTCTGTTTCACTCCATTTTCGAAGTCATCTCCCATTCTCTTCCAGGTTCATGACGCAGGATGATGTCACCGACCGACTTAAAGCTACAGCCCCCTTTTTTCCCCACTTAAGTTAGTGCTGCCTGCTCCCTATTGATTTTATTCTCCCCATTGCATTCTTTCCTGCCGTTCTGCTCCTCAGTCATTCTGCTGCTCAGCACTTCCTGCTGTCTGCTTCCTAGCCTAGCATCTCAGGCCTCAATACTCCTACTCCTCTGCATCCATTTCAACTACCTAAAGCAGCTAGTCCGCTGCCCCTCACCAGCAGCCCTACTGGACTCCATCTCCCTAACTCATACCTTTAGGAGGTTTACGAGTGTAGGTAGTGTTTGACTTTATTAGCTAGAGGTGGGAGTCTGCAACTTTCAATCCATCAGCAACTTGTCAGACTCACATCTCATGTACTCATGCCAGCAGTTCATAAACTTATGTACATGTATAGAGGGCTCAACGTAGTCCACCAGGGGTGTGATTCTGCAACCTGCAAAGCTGTGAAGTGAACGCAGCCCCACTGGAGCAGTTTCATCCATGGCAGTGTCCAGTAACTGGCCCTAGCTGCTTGGGGTTCATTCTCCTTCTTGACACCGCTAGTGGTACTGCTTCCCCATGAGTCTTGTGAGAGAGTGCATTATCCCCCTATTCCTCCAAGGTTCGTAAAAGGCTCAAGTTCCTCTGCCAGGTTTGTTCATCTGAAGTGCTATACAAAGTGGCATATTGGCACTATGGCCTCTACCACTCCTACCAGCACTCCATCCCTGGATCCTGAAGAAGGTCCTTCAGGGTCTTCTTGGACTTCTTCGACACTCATCCATCTTGCAAAAAACCTTTAGAAACAAAATACTCCATAGATGACTAGACTGTCCCCCACCTTATCTCTGAATTGAAAAAGCTCCATATGTCACATTCAGCTTCATTGCAGAAACATGAACTGTTTTTTATCCATAGCTGCTGAATATCGGCCTGCTAGGGATACTGCACCTAGTCAGCTTACTGAAGCTCCTGCACTGAACCAATCTACTGCAGTTCTTTTTCCAAGCCAACTCATTACCCAGCTGGTTCCTGCTGCTTTATCTGAAATGCAAGAATTTATGGCTCAAGTTCGCAACAGTGCTACAATCTCGTATTGCTTCCCTCGCAACCTACTCCAGCCTCAAGCTTAGCAAGACCTGCTGTCCTTCTGTCCACCAGCCATACCCAAGAGAATGCTGCTTCTACAAATGCTATGCCAACCATAACCCCTCATCCTCCCCCAACCCCATTCACTGTTCCCTTGTTCCTTTATTCCCAATATCTCAGTTCATCCTGTGATTGTGTTTGCAACCATGACCAACAGCTTATACTTCCTCCAACCTGATTCTTATACTTCCCCTACTCCCACCACATTTCTGTCCTGTTACAGGGTATTGTAACCACATCCTACAGTTATACCTGTTAGTGGACACAGACCCCCTCACGCTCTCATTCTGGCTGCTGTATTTCATTATCTTGGTTTAGCCAGCCAACAGTTCTGGTGGTTCCCTAGGCTTCCTTCCTTCCTCTCCCTTCATCTCTCTTACTTCTATCACTATACAACTCTCCCCCTCATTTTTAATCTATTTTACTCTTCTCTGGATCTCTATTTCTCTTCCCTCCCCTGGTACTCGTCAGGCAATTGCGTTGGGTTATACTCTTATTCATCAATCAATTAAACTTTTCTATATTCTGTAGACTTTTTTTTTTTGTTTAGGCCTCAATGTTATTATTTTCTCATTATAACTGCTATGGTTCTAAACTTTTTTCTCTTACTATTGTAAACATTGTGTTAAATTATGACTATGTAAACTGTCCAGGGTCATCTTGAAAATGAGCATTGCTCAACGGTGTTCGCCTGGTGAAATAAAGATATTGATTGATTGATATGCTTTAGGTCTGTCAACTCGACCAAATTCAGGTACTACTTCCTCCTCAGCCAATCCTCCTCTGATCATCTGTCCTATTCACCTTATTCCAGGTCACCTCTGCAAGGATATCATACACAAGAAGGACATAAACCTGCTATCCCTTCTCATCTTGTCCCAAAATACCACTCAGAACAAAATAGTATTCTGTGGAGAGGTTTCTGTCATAATGAAGTTGAAAGATCCCAGTTTAGTGAAGAAACTGACTACATTCATCCTTGCTTTCAGCTCATATTGTGATGTGTTTGCTCTGCATTTCCCTCTAGACATGAGGAACTGGACTTTTATTTACATCTCTTAGTTGATCAGGGCATTTGATATGGAGGGACACATATCTATGATTATCACTGGTCCTTCTCTGTAAAAGCTGCAACTGCACTGGCTCATTTTTTGTTGTTGCTAGGGCTCTGTGTCCACAACCATCTTTTGGCTTCCTACCTTGCTTTACCCTACACTGCCGCCACAGCTGCCAGCTTTCATACATCCCTGGCTTGCCCCCCCAGGACAGAGCCACTGGAAGGTTGCCCTATCCTCTTTGATGGAGACAGGTGGGTGGCTCAGGAACAGGAGCCCAGGAGGCAGCAAGAGGTCCACTCCATGGTGTGGGCATCATCTAGCAGAGGCGGAGCCTCAGATTTTTCCCTGATGACCCTCTCCCTGCAGAGCCAGCACCAGTAGTTATTGATCACCAGCCTCTGTCAGGAAGTGGTATTATACTGGGCACTCCCCCCCAGAGAAGGAGAGCTGTTACCTGGATGCTCCATCCTTCTCCCTCCGGCCAGCCCTCTGACTCCCAGGTCTGTTCCCAAACCTGGGACATCAGCATCACAGGTGGAAGCCCTACATCTGTGCTGTCAGGCTGGATGCTGCATTGGCTCATTTGTTTTTAAACTTTCTTTATTAAAAGTTTCAAAGTGAGCAGTTATGTACAGTACATAGTTTCATCTGCTTTTCTTTTTTACATATCATTTTTAACATCATACAGATTCATACTTACAAAACTTGATATCCATTTACAAAATTTAATACAAAATTAAAATGTGGATTTATTTATTAAGTTTTATTATTCTCCCATTCACGTTTAGACTATACTTAAAGACACCCTTTGCTAAGAGTGTTTCTTGTAGGAGAGCGTCAGAGCACCACAGAACCTTCTGCTTTGCATTTCCCTGTTTTGTTTGCTTTGCATCTTCACCATTCCTCATGGGTTACCACAGCCTGAGTAGGATTGTCTTTTTTGTGTTGGACGGGGGGGGGGTCTAAACTATTTTTAGGTCTGGGGCCATTTCCCATTGGGTCCACCAGGCAAGGTAGGCTTGTAGCCTGTCTTGAGTTACAAAGGTTAATTGTTCCATCTCTGCGATCTGACTCACCACCTCCCTCCATTCAGTTTCCGTCGGCAGTTGGGTCTGTAGCCATTTTCTAGTAATGGCTTTTGAGGCTGCTACTACCAGTATATCCCACAAATATAGTAATTATCTCCCCCTCACATCCTGTGGGGGTATGCCTAGTACCAAGTGCTGGTAGTGTAAAGGTTCCTGAGACTGAAAGAGGGCTGTAAGCCTTTGTGTTATCCTCTCCCTGTAAATGTTTAGGTGTGTGCACTCCCAAAATATATGGAAGTGTGTGGCCCTTAATTCACCGCAGTTCTGCCAACAATTGGGTTGTCTGTGGACATCCCATTTAGCCTGTAGGGCCGGGGTTAAAAAATATTGTGTTTTAATTTTCCATGAATACTCTCGCCACTGTGGTGAGGACACCGTCTTGGTTGTTCTTTTCCAAATTAGTCCCTGATTCATTGGCATCAGTTGTATCTGGGAGTCTTGTTGCCACTTACTGGTTATATATTGGGCTTGTGTTTTCTTTGATTGTAGGAGAAATTGATATAATAAGGTGATTGCTCCTTTCTGTTGAAATGTGTTTAATACTTTTGCTAATGTTATTTCCTTTTGCTGGTTTCCCCTAGATTCCACCCTAGCCTTGGTTTTAACTTTGCTAGGACAAAGTTACTAATTTGGAAGTATTGAAATCAGTCTCTCACTGACCAGTCAGATTTTGCCTGGCATTCATCGAATGTTATTAGTATTGATTCTTTAAGTATCTGCTCTGGGTATTACAGCCCTCTAAGGGCCTGTCTTTTATACCAGGGATCCATTGTTGCTGGCTTAAAGGTCATGTCCCACCCCATCCAACGGAATCTCCTTTTTTACATTTATGTTCCTACAAAATTGCTCCCAGGCCCCACATGTTATTTACAACTCTCTGTACTTACGGTATGTGCTAGACTTGGGTAGTACCAGGTCAAATAATGGTGCTGCTAATGGGATTGGTACATTTGTCTTTGTCGCTATCATCTTCCAATGGGCCTGGTATTGGGGATTTATCCATTGTAATACATTTTTTACTTGCGCTGCTTGTTAATAGTGTTCTAGTTCTGGGAGTGTCCATCCCCCCATTCCTTTCTTGCCAGCAGTAGGGTACTTCTTATTCTAGGGTATGTACTTGCCCAGACAAACTTGAAAATCTGTCTGCATTTGTCTGAACCAAGCTTTGGTTAGTGCGACTGGGATGCATCTAAATAGGTATGAATACCTCGGTAGTACATTCATTTTAATGGACTGTATTCGACTATGAAGGAGGAGAGGCAAGAGTGACCACCTTTTGTACTCTGTTTGTGGTGTATTTAACAAAGGGGTGAAATTATCCTCATGTAAATATTTGTTGTCCGTGCGTAGGTATACACCGAGGTATTTCAATTTTGTCAGCCCCCATCTCATTGGAAATTATTTTTGGAGTTGCATTGTAGGTTTTAAGTGTATGGACAGGATTTTGGTCTTCTCTGTATTCAGGGTGTAACCTAACATTTCTGAGAATTGTTTAATCACTTGCATCACTCTGAGTAGTAATCTGGTGGGATCCATTAAGTAAAGTAGGATGTCATCTGCATATAGACTGAATTTATACTCACAGTGAGCATGTTGTACTCCTTTTATCTGTGGATCTTTCCTGATTGTCTGTGTCAATGACACTGGTGATAGGGGGCAGCCTTGTCTTGTGCCACGGCTGAGCTGGAATCTTTTGGTTATGTGGCCATAAGCCCGGGCATAGGCCGTGGGGGTGGAGTATATATTTTGTACCTAGTTTTAAAATTTTTTTTTTGTTAACTATTTCCCTCCATTCACCACTGGTTGTGGTCCCTTCAGTTGACCTACCTGTTCCCCTCCTACCTGAAATCCTCCCAGATGTGCCCCTGGTCCTCGGCACACCCGCGACACACTCGTGAGCAATCCCTCTGGAATCCACCCCCTGGAGCTGGGCCACCTTCTGCTCCTCTGCACTTTCTTCCAGCACCTCCACGGGTGGAGGTGATGCCGAGACCAGGTCCACAGTGGGCAGGATCCGGTATTGGAGGTGGGGACAGGTGATGTCTACCCCCCAGCCACTGGTGTTTTCCCTGTTCTGTGAGAGATCCTCCTAGGAGCCCGGAGGTGAAATGACATCCAGTGCAGCTGGGTATGCTCCCGCACCCTCCCCGTGGACGTCTGCCGAGGTTCCTCCCCTGCATCAGCTTGATCCCTGGACTGCAGTGCTCCCAACCTCCACTGGAAGCCGCTCGTGTCAGGGAGTCATCCACCCACCCTCCCCAGGAGAGGAGAGGAGAGCAGTCCTCTGGATGCGCAATCCTCTTTTTCCCCGCCGACCCGAACTCACTCCCGAACCCGGGTTGCCTGTGTGGCGCGAGGTGTGGCATCCGGTGCCTAAACCCTCAGCGCCTCCGGGCTGGATAGTTTTGAAATGTTGATGAAAACCTAAACCCCTCTAGGACTTGTTTTAAATATACCCAATCAACGTGATCAAAGGCTTTTTCTGCATCCATACTCAGCAAGAGTGCCGGGGTAGAATTTTCAGTTAAGCGATCTATAATGTGCAGAGTTCTTCGTATATTATCTTGGGCTTGCCTCCCTGAGACAAATCCCATCTGGTCCAGTGCCACTAAGTTTGGTATTATATTTTCCAACCACCCAGTGAGTATGGATGTATAATATTTGTAGTCCATGTTAAGTATAGATATGGGTCTATAAGACAGGCATAGCATTGGGTCCTTACCAGGCTTGGGAATGACTGATATAATTGCTTGGCTCCACAAAGGGGCTAGCTTGCCCTCCTTCGACATAACTTCTATATGGGCTTTTTGCATTATTGGGAGTAGTACCTGTGGAAATTTCTTATAAAATTCCACTGGGAGGCCGTCAGTCCCAGGGCACTTCCCCATCTTGCTGCGTTGTATTTCCAATATTATTTCCTGTTTGGTGATTGGGACGTTGAGTAACTCATTTTGCTCTTGCGTCACTTGTGATAACTCTAATGAGCCTATGTATATGTCTATTACCTGATCTGGTTGGGATGGTTTGGTCGAATATAAGGTTTTGTAGTAGTAATGAAATGCATCTGTAATTTCTTTTGTTTTTCACTACCCTTTGTGATGTTCCAGGGTGGAGTACTTTAGTTATGTAGGCCTTTGCTCTTGGGGCCCTCATTCTGCAGGCTAGTAGCTGGGTTACTCTAGGGCCCCCTCATAATACCGCTGCAGCAGGCATCTAAGGTTCTGCTCTACTCTGTATTCTAGTATCTGATTCAGTTCTCTTTTAAGTTTTGCTAGTTCTACTCCTAGGCATCTGTCCAATTTATTTTGTTGTTGCAGTTCTAGGCTTTTAATTTTAACTTCTAGCTGTTGTTTTTTTTCTTCAGCCTATCTTTTTTTTTAACTTATTTTTTATTAAGCATTGGTACAAGCAGCATAGAAAAAAGGTACAATTATTACAATGTATTGCTTCATGTTGCACATACACTGATAACCTTTAGACTGTGAATGCTTGCTGGGATAACATGTAAATCCCCTCCAGTTCCTCTATTAACTTCATAAAGGGTAACCATGTCCCATTAAACTTATCTTTTTGCAGGCATAATTCTGCTGTTAATCTTTCCACCCTAGCAATCTCTTTAATTATATCAATCCATTCTACCATAGTTGGTGGGCTTAGGATCAAACCATCTTCTTGTGTTGGCTTTGTCCGCAGCCGCCAGTAAAATACCCCTAAATGACCTCTGACTATTAGATACCTTTCCCCCCCCAGGGAGATTTCCTAAAATCATGTGCTCAAATGAGAGAGGGTCCGTGCACCCGACCATGATCATATACCTTTCAGTTACCGCTGTCCAAAAAGGCTTTAATACCGGACAGTCCCAAAAGATATGATAGTGTGTCCCCCTACTACCACAATTCCTCCAACAAGTCACCAAACCGGATGGGTTATAATGAACCACCCTGGTTGAGGTGCCAAAATACCTGCTCACTAACTTCCAGCGGAACTCTTTCCAGTTATTGGAAGTTGAGGTCCTGAAGACTCCCTCCCAAATAATTTGCCAAACCTTTGGATTAAATTGCATCCCTACCTCACTTTCCCAGGCTGTTTGACACTTTAAAGGTTCAGTCATGGCCGAGTGCACATAAACCCCCATTAACTTGGAAACCAACTGGGACTCCCCCATACTGCGAGCTGCCTGAGTAATAAGCTCTTCAAATGGATGTGGCACCTGCTGGACCTTAGTTAAGTGTTAGTCCCTTGCCTAAGAAAAGATGTCACTTGCAAGTATTGGAAAAAAATGCATACTGGGTAGTTGAAATTTTTGCTTTACTTCTTGAAAGGACTTAATACGGCCCTGTGTCAGAAACTGCCTAAAATATCTTGGGCCATGTTGGCGCCACCTGTTATATGAATGGTCCAGCTGGGGTAGGTGAAAAAGAGAGCATGCCACTATTTCCGTTTCACTACTTAATACATTCTCTGTCCCTAAATCTGCCTTCACTCTGCCCCAAATCCTATATATTTGTTGCTGCCAAGGGTTATACAATTTACAATTCAGCAATTTACTTGAGGTCTCTGTTAAATCTATCAGTGGTTGTGGATCTACCCCATTCTGAAGTTCCATCCCCATCCAAACGTTTTGGGGGTCTTTTGCAGGATATGCTAGCCAAGGCACCATCTGTGCCATCAAGAAATATGTCTTTAAATTAGGCAGGTTTTGGCCCCCCTGTGCTTCAGGTTGAAGCAAGGTTGTCCAAGCTATTCGAGCTCTACATCCTACTCAGAGAAAACGATGAAGGGCTGTCTGAATTTTCTTCCACTCTTTAGAGGGGATCTGGACAGGGAGAGAGCTGAACAGGAACAGGAAACATGGGAGTGTATTCATTCGAATTGTCTCAACACGGCCAAGTAAAGTTAATGGGAGGAGTTCCCAATGCTTTAAATCTATGCAGATCTCTTTTATAAGTTTTCCATAATTTACCTGATAAAGGGAATCCAGCCTTAATGGTATATAGATGCCTAAATATCTTATAGTTGAATCGACCCATTTATAAAGAAGTCGTTTTATGAGGCCAAGAGTTTTTATCCCACTTATCAAAAAATCTCAGTTTTATCATTATTAATTTTAACGCCTGAAATACTGCTGTATGTATCCAAAATTTATGTTAATATTAGAAATGAAACCACTGGATTTCTTTAATATATCATAGTGTTGTCTGCATTAAGCGAGATCCTATTCTCCACGCCTCCCACCCTGGTACCCTCCAGGCCCAGATGAGACCTGATTACCTCTGCCAATGATTCAATACTGAGAGTGAACAGGAGCGGGAACAGTGGACAACCCTGCCTAGTGCCTCTGTGTATTGTTAAGGGTGACGACACTGTACCATTCACTTTGACTCTAGCTTGGGGTTTAAAATAAAGGGCTTCAATCCAGATTAAAAACTGAGGTTCAAATCCAAATTTTTTCAAAACTTCCACCAAGAAGTCCCACAGTAGGTGATCAAATGCCTTTTCAGCATCGATAGCTATTGCTATTTGTTGTTCTTTAGCAAGACGCTCTGCCTGTATAATAGTCAGGCAACACCGGATATTGTCTTGGAGATGTCGATTGGGCACAAAGCCCACCTGATCTGGATGTATCAGATCTGGCAACACTTTGTTAACCCTGTTTGCCAGTATATTCATAAAGATTTTAGAATCCACATTTGGCAAAGAGATTGGGCAGTAGGAAGAGCAGGATTTGGGGTATTTTCCCTCCTTAGGAATGACAGTGATAAGGGCATCCCTCCACAAGTTGGGGAGGTCCTCCTTCCCATCACATGAGTTAAAAAGTTCCACTATTATGGGACCAAGTTGTGTGCTGAATTTCTAAACAAATTCTGTATTAATGCCATCTGGGCCTGGGGATTTATTATGTTTTAAGTTCTTAATTGTTTGAGTGACTTTAGATAAAGTAACTGTTACTTCCAAGGCTTGCCTATCACTCTCAGCCAACCTTGGAAGGGTTATCTTTCCCAAAAACTCCTCACATTTCTGTCGCCTGTCCTATCCCTGACCTTCTGTTGAGTATAAGGTAGCATAGTAAGAGTTGAATGTTTCTGCTATCTTCTTAGGTGTGTAGTGGGTAGTGGTCCGGTCCTCACCTCCTGTCTGCAACTTTTTGACCTGTCTGTCTGCTTGGAGCTTTCTTAATTAAAACACAAGGAGTTTCCCCGCCTTATTGCCTTGCTCATAGTACTTCTAGTTAGAAAACCTTAGCTTCTCTTCTGTTTGTCTATCTAATAGTTCTTGAAGTTGCCGTCGGACCTCCCGAAATTTTTTCAGAGTTTCCTGTGAATTATTATTTTTGTGTTCGTTTTCTAGTTGGGCAAGTTGCTTCTCTGATGCATCTCATAACTGCCTATGTTGTTTTTTGATCCAGGAAGAGAAAGCAATGATTTGGCCTCTAAAGACTGCCCTAAGCCTGTCCCAGTACCATTTTATGCCAGTATCCTGCACTTTATTGTGTGTCTGGTATTCCTCTATTGTAGTGGTAATGAGTGTTTTAAACTCCTCACTCCCTAACAGTGAAGTGTTCATCCTCCACATAGTATTTCTTTCCCAATTCCCCAGCTGTAAGGATAGAGGTATTGCCGAATAGTCCGAGACCAACTGTGGGTAAATCTTACAATTTGTAATCTTGTGACTATCTGGCTTACTGCATAAGAAGTAATCAATACGGGAATATGATCCATTAGGGGCTGAATAAAAGGTGTAATCTCATAATAAAGGGTTAAATTCCCTCCATGCATCTAGTGATACCGGTTCTGTCATCCCCCCCTTTATAGCCCTGCCCATTTGCCTATTAGTTTGTGAATTTGTAGAGGATCTGTCTATATTTGGATTAATGATGCTGTTGAAGTCCTCCCCAATCTTACCATACCCTCCTTCAATTCTGAGATTTTTTTTTAGTATTGATTTATAAAAGGCAGGTTTGGCTTCACTAGGGTCATAGATGTTTATTAAGTGTATTTTTTGATGAAATATCCTACCTGTGACTGACACATATCTCCCTTCAAATGCTGTAATCTCCTGTTCTACCTCTAGGGGAGTATTCTTCCTAAAGAGAATAGCAACCCTTGCTTTCTTGCTAGAGGGGTGAGAGGAGCCCACCACCCTCCCCACCCAAGAATGACCAAGTTTTTGGTGCTCAATGTCAGACAGCCTGGTTTTTTGAAGAAAACAGATATCAGCCCCCATTTTATTGAGATAATGCAGGATTTATGCTGTACCTTGAACATTCAAGGATGTTACCTTAATTGTACACATGATCTCTAATTTATACAGCAAGACTGTTTAACCTCCTCGTACATTTCAGATTTACTGAGCCCCCCGATCCTCCCCCCAGCAACCCACAGAATGTTTCACTATCATAGCCAATATAGTATTGTTTCACAGTTATTAATTCAATCAGCCGGTAATTTGTATTAACTAGCACAACAGGTGCTATAAAACTTAAACAAGATCTAGCCACTAGTAACATTTCAATGTAAAGAGAAAAAAAACCCCGCACTAAATATATTTCAACAGTTGCTTCCTAGGTGTAAAGATGGTAATTCACGTTCTGTGAATAATATGTTAGCCATAGCTATATTGCCTGTATAGGGCAACCAACAGGCCTGACCCTTAAGGTGTCAGTGATAAAAGGTACGTCACTGAGCAGCACATGGAGGACCTGCCTGTTCCTTTTGGAAGCTGAGAAATTGGCTATACTGCAGAGAACAAACTAGAACGCATTTGAGAAACTGGTAACTTGGTAAAACATAATATTGTAGGGGACTAGGAAGGTAAGCTACACTTTCTACAGAAAGTTTCATTATTTTCTTATTGGCATTAAGAATTGCAGGATTCCATTAAAGTGTAGTAATTTTATGATCAGAGGGGTTGTAATACAACTGAAGTTGCTTGATTTCTGTGCTAGACACATAGGATTTGGAAGGATATTTGTGCAATATTTTGGAAGTGTCCTGCTGGCTAAGTAGTGAGTTTACCCCTGGTTTCAGATAAAGGGTTTGTGTGTGTATTAGAAGCAGACATAGCAGATTGTCTTCACTGAAAGGCCTGCTTACATCACAGGTGTCACTAGTCAATCAATTGATTCTGGGTGGGGCTTGTATCACTGTTCTGTTTAGGCATACTACACAGAGTAAAGTCAGTCAGAGGAGCTGCCTGTTCCTTTTGGAAGCTGAGAAATTGGCTATACTGCAGAGAACAAACTAGAACGCATTTGAGAAACTGGTAACTTGGTAAAACATAATATTGTAGGGGACTAGGAAGGTAAGCTACACTTTCTACAGAAAGTTTCATTATTTTCTTATTGGCATTAAGAATTGCAGGATTCCATTAAAGTGTAGTAATTTTATAACCAGAGGGTTGTAATACAACTGAAGTTGCTTGATTTCTGTGCTAGACACATAGGATTTGGAAGGATATTTGTGCAATATTTTGGAAGTGTCCTGCTGGCTGAACAGTGAGTTTGTTTTTATCCCTGGACTCAGTAGAGTGGTTTGTGTAGGAGCAGTGGTCTAGTACATTGTGGTGTTGGTTGACTTACTATAAAGGGCAGTACTCACCAGGGTGGTGGAGCAGTGGTGTAATTGATTGTTTCTAACAGTCACCAGTGGTTGTGGCCTACCCACCCACCCCAGGCGTGGCATTTCCTTTATAGCCAAGGTTCTGACATCACTTCCTCAACAGGTCTTGGAGCAGAACTGTCATATTCTTAATTACCCAGCACAGTGCATAAAGCGTAAGTATACACACACCAAAAAAAAAATTTGTATATTACTCATTGTATATTATAAGGAAGAGGGACATGTGGGGAGTGGTGCAATGCACTGTCTGTGGGGCAGCAATTTTCTGGGAAACATTCTGGAACCTGCATTGCTGCCCTATTTGCAGGCAACTGTCAGCTCTGAGGAGGAGGTTGCCCACCTCCAGGCCGAACTGGCAAGGACTATGAGGACCCCCCACCCAAAGAGCACCAGTTCCACAACCACTGCCTCAGAGGTTGCCATGTGTGAAGAGCAGATGGACCACAGTAGGTTCTGGGAGGGTGAGGGTGGTGGAACAGAGGCGTAGCCCCCGAGTTGCACCTCTATACAAATCATATGTTGGTCTGGCAATCAAGGTTCCTCTATGATGACACCCTCATTGGAGACCAAGAAGAATGCTGGGAAATCCACAAGGAGACCCACAAAAGAGTGGCAAGGACAACACAAGGGACAGAAACAGCTTCTGATGGGGACTCAATTGTTAGGTGTAGACCTGGGGAAGGAGAGAGAGGGAAGGTGCCTGCCTGGTGCCATGGCTTGGAGGGACAGGAAGTGAATCCTCAGGATTGCAGAAGCAGCATCACAGGAGGAAACTAGATATACGTTGTCCACCTCGGGACAAATGACCTAGCTAGGCATGAGATCAGTGCAGTGCAGGATGAATTTGTGGAGTTAGGAGGGCCCCAGACAGGTAGCAAGCACGTAACCTTCTCAGAGGTGCTGCCAGTCCATGGCAGGGGTGAGGCTAGGGTACTGCACACCATGCGGTTTAATGGATGGTTGCAAAACTGGTGCAGAGCACAGGGCTTTGGCTTCATTGGGGACTGGGGGTTCACCTGGAGAGATGAAGGTCTATACTGGCATGATGGTCTGCATCTGCCCAGGAAGGGAAACACGCTCCTAGGTGACAGATTTAAAGGCTTCCTTGGCA
The DNA here is from genome assembly GCA_016271365.2 of Neoceratodus forsteri. NCBI lineage: Eukaryota > Metazoa > Chordata > Ceratodontiformes > Ceratodontidae > Neoceratodus > Neoceratodus forsteri. The sequence continues at coordinate 261,679,660 of CM057451.1, read as the reverse complement.
AGCTTTTAAACTAGCCAAGGGGGGAGGTGCTGATAGGGAAACAGGAAAGTTCAAGCCTCCCCCCGCAAAGCATGGCAGGTAGTAGGGTAAACACTGAGGTACAGAGCTTGACAGAGGGCCGGACAGGAGTAAATGGAAAAATGGACAAGGGCAATAAGAGCAGGGATGGGGTAAAAAAGGATAAAGCCAACATTAAATGGAGGGCAATGAGTACCAATGCCCGTAGTCTCGGAAACAAGCTTCCAGAGCTAGTAGCCCTGATGGAAGTGGAACACTTGGATATTGTGGCAGTCACACAAACATGGTACACGGAGAACCATGACTGGGATGTCAACATACCAGGGTACACAATCTACAGAAGGGACAGGGAGGGTAAAAGAGGAGGTGGAGTAGCTCTCTACATAAGGGAAGGGATCAAAGTAACAGAACTAAAAGGTAAAGGGGGAGGACAAGAGGAACTCTGGATCACATTGGAGACAGGGAATGGCATCACAATCCGCACAGGAGTTGTATACAGACCCCCGTCTCAAGGGAAGAAATGGACAAGAAAATGATAGAGGGCATTCTCAAAATGGCTGAAAAAGGGGAGATACTGTTGATGGGGGACCTGAATATGCCAGATGTTAACTGGACAACATGGACTGCAGCCACATCCAAGAGCAGGGTCATTCTCGATGCCTACAGGAGCATGCCTTAGACAGCTAGTGGTGGAACCCACTCGGGAGGGAGCAATATTAGACCTGGTACTCTCAAATGGAGAGAGATCACAAACTTAGAAGTCAGTAGACACCTGGGAACAAGCGACCACTGCACAGTGTGCTTCACAATGAGCACAACCATGGAGACAAGCTATACAAATACAAGGATACTGGACTTTAGAAGGGCTGACTTTGGCAAAATGGGTGAATACCTGAGGAATGCATTAGCAAATGGCCAGAAAGGAGGGGTGGAAGAACAATGGAGAAAAATCAAAACTGCCATCATGGAGGCAACAAGCCTTCGTGTGAAACAAATAAAGAAAACAAAGTGGAATAAAAAACCACTATGGCTCTCAAAAGAAGTGTCAGGGAAGGTTAAGGAGAAAAAGGCTGCATTCAAAAAGTATAAGGAATCACAGACAGAGCACGACAGGGAACTGTATCAATTAAAGCAGAAAGAAGTGGGGAAGGCAGTCAGAAAAGCAAAGGCCCAAACCGAGGAAAGGATAGCCAACTCAGTTAAGAAGGGGGATAAAACCTTTTATAGGTACATTAGGGAACATAGAAAGGTTAAGGGAGGATAGGGAAGATTAATAAAGGAGAGGGGAGGTAGGCAGAGGGAGACAGTGGAAAGGCAGAGATAACGAATGAATACTTTTGCTCAGTATTCACAAAAGAAGAAGAGGAGGAGTTACCTAAACCAAACAGTAGAAGCACTCTGGATAGTGGGGTTGATACCAGTCCATTTAAAGAAGAAAGAGTACTGAAAGAACTTCTAAAACTTAAGGTGGATAAAGCAATGGGGCCTTAAAGGGATTCACCCTAGAATCCTAAAAGAGCTAAGGGAGGACCTAGTGACACCACTAACCACACTTTTTAACAAATCAGGGGAAGATGGGGTGGTACCTGAGGACTGGAGGAGGGCAGATGTGATTCCCCTTCACAAAAGTGGGAGCAAGGCAGAAGCAGGAAACTACAGACCTATTAGTTTGACCTCAGTGGTGGGAAAATGATGGAATCACTTGAAAGAAAGAATTGTTGAGTACCTAGAGGTCAGCGGGCACTGGACCCAAAGCAGCATGGATTCACAGCAGGAAGGTCATGTCAGACAAATCTAATCGATTTCTTTGACTGGGTGACCAAAGTAATAGACCAGGGAGGGGCTGTGGATATGGCCTACCTAGACTTTAGCAAGGCGTTTGACACAGTCTGGCACAAAAGATTAATAATCAAGTTAGCCAGCCTGAGAGTGGGTCCCAGGGTGGTAGCCTGGGTAGAAAACTGGCTGCACAACAGGACACAGAAGGTAATAGTGAATGGAACACATTCTGAAGAAAGGGGGGTTACTAGTGGAGTACCTCAGGGCTCAGTACTGGGTCCAGTCCTCTTTAACGCTTTATAGGTGACATTGCAGAGGGTCTGAAGGAAAGGTATGCCCTTGCGGATGACACAAAGATCTGTAACAGAGTTGATACACAAGGGGTAGAAAGGATGAGAAGGGACTTGGCAAGGTTGGAGGAATGGTCAGACATATGGCAACTTAGATTCAATGCAAAGAAGTGCAAAGTAATGCACCTGGGAAATAAAAATCCAGGAGAAGAGTACACAATAGCAGGGGAGGTACTAACAACAACAATAATGGAAAGAGATCTGGGTGTAGTCATATCAGATGACCTAAAGGTGGGTATGCAATGAGAGGTCAGTAGGAAAGCCAGGGGATACTGGGATGCATAGGAGGGGCATCACAAGTAGAAAAAGGAAGTGGTTATCCCTCTATACAGACAGTTGGTGAGACCCCATCTGGGTACTGCATGCAGTTTGGAGACCTCATCTATGCAAGGACATAGACAGGATGGAAGCAGTCCAGAGGAGGGCAACTAAAATGGTGCAGGGTCTACATCAGAAACCATATGAAGAGAGAGACTGAGAGAGCTTAATATGTATACCCTTGATGAAAGGAGGGACGGGAGGACATGATAGAAACTTTTAAGTACCTCAAGGGAATCAACAAAGTCCAGGAGGGTAGCATCTTTCAGAAAAAGAGATGTGTAAGAACAAGGGGCACAATTTAAAGTTAGAGGGGGGACGGCTCAGGGGTAATGTGAGGAAATTCTTTTTCACGGAGAGAGTGGTGGACGCATGGAACCGCCTTCCTGGAGAGGTTGTGGGGTCTAAAACAGTGAAGGAATTCAAACATGCATGGGACAGACATAAGGCAATTATAGTGGGGGGTTGCAGGAAATAGGCTGTTGGTTAACTAGAATCTGCAGCTTATCCAGTAGGTAGGGAAATGGGCAGACTGGGTGGGCCAAGTGGTCCTTATCTGCCGTCAAAGTCTATGTTTCTATGCACTTAAATAAGCCTCTGCCTATTATTAGGCATCAGCACCGCCACTCGATATCTCCTTTACTGTGCGGTCTATGTTAAGGGTCTAGGGAGCCACCGTATATCGTAAAACAAGCCTCCCTGTCCTCCCACTTCTCATGCACTTCTCCAGCATTCTTAAATGTTGCCTGTTTAATGAAAATAAAATTGTTCAACTATTAAGGATAGTGCTTCCCCCCATTATGATTCAGATATTCCCCTTGCTCAGTTTTCCCTTTTATGTTCATAAGGGAACGGAAGCAGTGTTATCAGGCTTTCCACAGTCTGCAGGTGCTAAGCACAGAGTTCCCCATTTTGTTCATCATTGTCTTTACATGGAGAGCGATGTCCAGGAAAGCATTCAAAACAGAGAGGCATAGGGGACAATAAAAGAAGATTCGGGAAACAGAGAGGTTTTATTTGTTATCTGAAGGTAGGTTTCCTCCTTCATGGTAGTACAAATGCAATTCCAGAGACCTGCATTCACGTTTGGGATCCTGTGGCACGGCCCATCTCCTCATCTGTAGCAGTAACCATTTCTCTCAAAAGAAGCTGCTGTAGATCAGCGCTGAGATGGGAGGGCCATGTCACTGCCGTAAGGTAGGATCATAGAGGATGGCCAACCCTGCGCCATGCCACTTGAGTAATGTCCTGCTCCAGGGCCACTGAATGGAGACTTGGTACTTGAATCCCCATCTTACGCAAAGTCAGGGCCACTTCATAGAGTGAGTCAAATGACTGAGATCCCTGCTCAGAGCAAATTCGTAGTCGAGCTGGGTACTCTAGCTGAATTTTTATACCCTTTTCCTTAGCCACTTTGATGATATCTTTAACTTGTTTCCTCTTGGTGTTCAGAAGATCTGAAAAGTCTTGGTCAAAGGATAACCATTGGCCATCCAGAGCGAGGTCTTTCGTTTTCCAAGCTGTGTGCAAGATTAGCTGTCAGTTTCAAAAGTTCAGCTTTCGCACAATTATGGAGCGAGGTCTTGCGTTCTGTTCCTTCGGCTTTTGCCCTAGAGGTTGGTGCATGTGCTCAATGGTCAAGGGATGGTTCGCGGCCACTTTTAAAACTGAGTCCAGTAGATGTGTCACAAAGTTCTCCATGCCATCAAAGGAATCCTCTAAGCCCTCCGTCACTCCAAAGATCCTAAAATTGTTCCTCCTCGAACGGTTCTCCTGATCATCGATTTTTAACTGCAGCTCTCTTTCTCAGGTGAGAAGATTTAGTATGGCTCTATCATGCTGACCACTTGAGTCTGCTAATGCTCCAACTGCTTGCTCTGTGGCCGTGGTCCATATTTTTCAGGTCAGCTCTAACATCAGCCACTGATGATTCCACGTGGTGGAGCGTCTTTATGATTCTATCTAGTTTCTCCATTATTGCTCGTTGGTCCATGGGCTCCATTCCCTCCTCAGAGCCCGCAATGCTGGAAATGGGAAGTGGGTCAGGAGTCATGCGGTAGGCCCCATTTTCTTTTGTCCGCGATCATAACTTTAATTTTCGCTGAATGTGTTCCTTTCCCCTTCATTTTGGTCAATGCCATCTCTCTCCTCTGAACCGCAAACTTGGAAGAAGCAGGAGGTGCTAAATGAGCTGATTTTTAGTTTAATTGCTGGCGGTGGCTCCCAGAGGTCCGAAGTTATGCTGCCATGTGCTCCGCGACATAACCAGAAGTCCTCAGCCTATCTTTTTGCGCCCAACTGCTATAGCAATCAATTTTCCATGGACCATAGCCTTGATTGTGTCCCATAATACACTTGCATTAACTTCCTGGGTGTCATTATCCTGAATGACCTGCATTATAAAATTTTGTAACTGCTGTTGGATCTCTTTATCTTGTGTTAAGGAGCCATTAAGTCTCCAAAAGCTATTTTTCTTAATTATTTGTAGTCTATATGTAAGTGTTACTGGGGCAAGGTCTGATATGCCCATGTTGCCTATTTTGTAATAAATTAATTTATCCTGGTTTTCCCTAGAGACCAATAATAAATCTAGCCTAGAGTACATTTTACGGGGTGCCAAATAGAAGGTGCATCCTCTGACTGGGCCTTGTACGTGCCTCAAAGCGTCCACCATCCCTAATTCCTGGAGAAGCGCTTTCACTTTCCTTGCCACTTTAGGCTCTCAGCTATGGATGTTGGATGTGGTATCCACCTGAAGAGATAATGCTAGGTTGAAGGCCCCTCTGCATAGAAGTTGGCCCTCAGCTTTATCCATCAAGAGGTTTAAAAAATTCTTACAGAAACCATGATCAGATCCGGGTGGGGGTGGGGTGGGGCATAAACTGAGGCCAAGGTAATTGTTTAGTCTTCACATTCCCCAACCACCACAATGTTTCGGCCCTCTTTATCAGGATATGTCACTTTAACAGTGAAGGGGATCCTCTCTGAGATTAGGATAGCTACCCCTCATCTTCTGTCCTTTTAATATGAGGAGTAATGGACTGAGTCATAACCAAATTTGGAGAGCTTTTGATGCTCCTGGTCTGTTACATGAGTCTCCTGCAGGAGAGTAACATCAGCCCTGTTCTTTTTTATGTATGCTAAAGTTTTCCCTCTTTTAATTGGGTGTGTTAGTCCATTGACATTATAAGTCATGACTTTGAGGTCTATATTATTCATGGTGGTTCGTGAAATGGTTTCTAGTTTGATGGGGTTGCGTTATGTACTCTGGCACCCTCAAATGGGCTGTCTGCTGATAGTTTATTGTAAAATCCATGCATTGGCTGATTTTTTATTTTTTTTAATTTCTTTTTATCCCTCCTGATCTCTCTCATCATTCCACTCCTTCAGGCTTGCTCCATGCCACCCACCCCTGACACCGAGTCTGCCCCTAGAGTGTTCCTGGTGTCTTCTACCTTCCTCTCACCTCCGTGGAGCACCTTGCACAGTGGGGTCTGCCCATGATTGCTGGACTGGGTGGCTGGAGCGGCCATCATCTAGGACCACCGAGGGTGGTTCCGTTTTTTTTTCTGTGGTTCCCTTCCATCCCCTGAGGACACCGGCTCGGGCAGGAACATGCTTATGCACGCCTGCCAAGTGCCTAACAGCATCCTCCCCTTCCCGACTCCCCTCATATAGGAGCCGCCATTGCCCCGAGAGTCAGTGCTTCCACTGGCCCTCATGGACGTTGGGTGCATTAAGCACCCCTGGTATCCCAACCCAAAGAAGGAGAGCATCTGTTGGGACGCTTAATTCTCCTTCCCCCAGCCAACCCCCGGCAACCCAAGTCCGTGCCCGAACACGGGTCGCCAGCGTGGTGTGAGTTGTGGCGTCCAGCGCCCCAACCCTCAGCACCACCGGGCCAGCTTATGGCTGATTTTAATACAAAACTGAACTGGGCTATCCTGGATAACAAGTTGTTTTGTTGTCACTTTGCTGGGGAACAAGCATACTTCTGCCTGCTGCATGGCTCCTTTGCCCATTTTGCTTCCCTTTGTTCTTTAACAGTGTCTGATGACTCATCATCTACCGTTCAAGCTAGGAATGGTAGATCAGCTGAATCAGCTCCTGCTTCCTTTTCCTCTCTGAGGCTGACCAGCATGATTGCTAATTCTAATGCCTCCTTCTGCCCCAACATGGATAGATGAGGCAGACATATTAAATATTCAAGAGGCAAATCAATTTTCAATAGCTTTTTTTTTCATTTGTAGCACTTTATCTCCTGCTGGTGGACCAGCCCCCAGTGGCCCTACCCCATGCCCAGGCCCGTCATCCACTAACCCCGGGACTTACCCTACCCTGTTAATAGTCATGGCTTGCCCCTCAGGCAGGGTCTTCAGAAGGGGGCCCTTTCTCTTGTCATACAATGGGTTGAGGTTCCCGGGGGTGCCAGGGATCTGTGGTGTGGGAGCTGTGGTGAAAGGTGGGCAGCATCCTGCTCGGCCTATTTTCTGTTTTCAGTCCTTTGGAGGCGGGATGTGCAATGATGTCAGGGATGTGCATGTCGATGTCTGCCCTGCCTCCCTATAGATACTAGTGCCGGTTGTCAGACCCCTGGTGTCCACCAGGGGTCGAGTGAGTGCCGGGAGCTTCTCCCACCATACCCTCCCTCCCCCTGGAGGAGGACAGCAGTCCATGGGGGACACAGTCCTCCTCCCCCCCCGGTTGGCCTTATGATGCCCAGGGTGACTTCTGAACCTGGGTTGTTGGTGTTGCAAGCAGTAGCACTACTGCTGTGCCAGTGGGCTGGCATAGATTTGCAATAACTTTAATGACAAAGGATGCCCAGGCTCTGGCTGTCCATTTCTTCATATCTGCAATTTCTGTGGTGACGCTTGTGCTTGATTCATTTGTCTGCAAGTGTCCCATTCTAAACAATGACAGTCAATTGATCCCTCTACTCTGATCACTTTATGAGTCTTAGCTCAAGGGCTAGCCTCTCCTTTTCACTCACCTGTGGAATGTCTCCTTTCTGGCTTCTGCAAAGGTTTCCATCTGGGCATTTCGATGCTTCCCTCTGAAACCTTAATATGTCACAGTTTACAGTCCACTATAAAGGAACCCGAGGTCATTCAGCAGCTTTTACAGAAAGAATTGCAAAAAGGATTTCTCCTTGGTCCTTTTCTGCATTCACCATTTCCCACCTCTTGGATCAGTCCCATTGGTGTTACTGCCAGAAAATTTTCTGGCAAGAAGTGCTTAATCATCAACTTTTCTACACCTTGGTCAATGTCCATTTCTATCATCAATTCATTGATTCCATATGATGATTATTCTCTCTCCTATGATTGCATCGATGATGCCATAACAATCAATAAACCTTTTGGCCCTAGTTCTTGGCTCTCAAAAGCAGACATTACAGATGCATTTAAGTTGCTGCCCATTCAACCATCTCTGTGGCATCTATATGGCATTAAATGGGAAGATAGCTGCTCCTTTGCCATTCAGCTGACTTTTGGCTATAAAAGCAGCACAGAATTGTTCAACATTTTCCGAGATGCGTTTCTGTTTATTACTCAGTGTCTGTCATTGTCCAGCCATCATCCATCTTCTGGATGACTTCCTTCTCATCGATCCTTCTGATTCACCTCTTGCAGCTGGCATTACTGCACTCATCCATCTGTTCCAGGAAATAGTAGTTCCTCTGTCCTAGGAGAAAATGTTAGGACCATCTACATCTATTGAATTTCTCTGTATCGAACTGGACACAAAACATATGGAAGCCAGATTACCACCATTAACTACACAGGATTCAAGCTCTCATGGAATCTTTTTCTGTTTGCCCCCCCCCAATATGAATTGTGAACTTCTGTCACTCCTGGGATATCTCAGTTTCTCAATGCAAATAATTATACAAGGTCGTTCATTTATATCCTATCTTTTGACATTGGCATCTTCTGTCTCTGAACTGCACCATCACATCAACATCATTGCTGCAACCAAATCTGATCTAGTTATGTGGTTCCATTTTCTAGCCTACCGGAACAGATGTTCTCTGTTTTACAAAGACCCATCTCCTGACTTACATCCCACTGTATACACTGACACATCACCAACTCATGGCTATGCTGCTATCTTTAAGCATTTCTGGATCGCTGCTCCCTAGCCTCCTGACATATCCACTCTTTGAGACTTTTCAACAACATCTCCTCTCTTTGAAATCTACCCTGTTGTAGTAGCTGTATTCGTATGGGGACATCTTTGGTCTCTGAAGACTGTCTCAATCTTTTCAGACAATCAACCAACAGTGGATATTATCAATAAGGGCAAGTCTTTGTCCCATTCCATCATGTTGTGTATGTGGAGGCTGACTTGATTATCTCTGCATCATAATTTTACTCTGCAATGCATTCATATTCCTGGCTATGTGAATGAAGCAGCTGATTCTTTATCTTGATTTCAATTCCAGGAATTTCATCACATCTATCACTCAGCAGATATGATCATGATTTCTCCTTCTTGATCTGCTGATCTCATCATGACTTAGCATATTTATCGTCGTCAAGCTGAAGCCTTCATGTGGGCCGCCTTAACATCTGCTACCCAAGCAACTTACAGTATACCACCACTTGGAAAAAGTATTCCTCGTTTTGTGCCTTCCAATCAATCCATAGAATTTCCTTCTCTATCGATCATGTACTTGTATTTATAATCTACTGCCATCAAGCCTTGAAATTATCACATGGGACCACAAAGCAATACTTATCTGGAATCCATTTCTTCTTATCTCAGTCAAATCTATCCATGTCTTCAATTTTATCCAATGCCTCAGTTAAATTCCTCTTGCTTGGACTTCATAGAGCATTATCTGCAGTCTCCTAAAATGACACTCTATCGATAGATCTATATTCCAAAACTTGTTGGACTTGCTACATACTGTTTCATTTGACCCAACCACAAACATTATGGTGTAATCAGCCATTTGGTTAGCTTTCTACAGTTTTCTGCATCCCAGGAAGTTTACTGTTTCATCAGCCTCCTCTGCTAAATTCCTTACCATCTCTGATTCAAAAAAACAAGCAAATCATTACATCCTGTTGCTTCCAACTTCAGAGACTAACAGACTGCACAAAGCAGTTCAGATTAGATACAGTATTACTCAACTCATAATAACTGGTGCCCGGTAACTCTTTTTGATCAGCTCATGCAATACCACATTTGCTTCGATTCCTCACAGCCTCTTCTGACTGCCGACAACCATGCAGCAGTGACTACCAAATGGTTCATGGAGCACATGCTAACTCTCCTGCAATAGCTCAGACTTAGTCCTTATCCTTTCACAGGACATTCTCTTTGAATCGGAGCAGCATCATCAGTATCCAAAAACAACATTCCTATTCATATCATCAAGAGACTTGGAAGATGGACCTCTTCATGCTTAGAAACATACATTCCCAATCCAGAAGAAGAAATCAGACAAGCATTTAGGATTATCTCCCCTTAGTATACCCAGAGGAAGGGAAGTTCAGTAGCCATGGTCCTTCAGAGGTTCCCTCCACAAGCGTTTTTCCTCTCCTGCATGCTACTGTTCATATTCTCCGTGAGTTGGAGGAGATATTGTAATCTCACTTTTTGGGCCTTCTATTTCTGTAACACTACCCGGCACCTCTGCTGAGGGTTGGAATAGTGAAAGGCTAAAGTTTATACAAGCACTATACACTATTCCACAAGCACTGAATGGGAGGGCTTCATATAAGGTACAATGTATGGGAATAACTCCTCCCACAAATCAAATAAATACTTCCTTCCTTCCTTTACTTTATTTACCCCATGAGGCATTTACAGATCTCTAGTATATCCATCCCTCCTCTTTTCCAGGGTGTACATATTGAGGCCCTTTAGTCTCTCATTGTAGAGCTTTTGATGCAGATCATGCACCATTTTAGTTGCCCTCCTCTGGACCGCCTCCACTCTGTTCTTCGGGAAATGTGGTCTCCAGAACCAGACACAGCACTCTAGGTGGGGTCTTACCAGCAGTCTATACAGGGGCAACACCACCTCCCTCATTCTGCTGGTGATAGCTGTCCCTATGCATCCAGCATCCCATTAACCCTCCCAGTTACCTTGTCACATTGCCTTGCCACTTTTATGTCATCCAATATGATTACCCCAGATCTTTTTCCTGCTTGGTTGTCAATATCACTCCACCCATTTAATACTCCACCATAGGGTTTCTGTGCCCTAAGTGCATTATTTTTTAATTTTTTATGCATCTGTTTATTCTCATTGTCTTTGGTTGGGGATATACCCCACATCAGTCTGCTGGGTCCCTGCAAGGATCCTGGACTTCATACTGCTCTTCATCAAGTATTTTTTCCTATGTGTGGTTCCCCCATGGCTCCTCCTTGACAGAGGCAGATGTGCATTAACTTTAGTGCATGGGCAGCCATGCCCCCCCGGCCTCAGTCTTGGTCCTTGGCTCACCTATCCCTAGCCGTGGCTAGGGGTTGGTGTGTAACTGGGTGCCAGATTTCCACCCTTTCTGGAGAAGGTGAGCAGTCTGACAGACACTTAGCCATCTTCCCCCACCCAGCCCTCCAACAATGCTGGTTTGCTCCTGAACCCAGGTTGTCAGTGTCGCAAGCGGAAGCGCTACTGCTGCACCAGCAGGTTGGCTTAAATGCATTATTTTGCACTTTTTTACATTAAAACTGAGCTTCCATACCCTTGACCACTCCTCAGGTTTCCTCAGGCCTCTGCTCATCCTTTTCCCCCTCTGCAGTGTCCACCCTATTGCAGATTTTGGTGTTGTCCACAAAGAGGCAGACCTTCCCTTCCAACTCCTCTGCAATGTCATTTATAAAAACATTAAACAGGACTGGTCCCAGCACTGATCCTTGAGGCACTCCGCTGGTCACCCTCCCTTCCTCAGAGTCAACTCTGTTTAACCACCACCCTCTGTTGCCTATCCTGCAACCAGTTTCTTACCCAGTTTACCACCTTTGGAAAGCCACACCTAGGCTACCCAGCTTGCTTACTAGTCCCCTATGTAGAGTGGTATCGAAAGCCTTACTAAAATCTAGGTAGGCCATGTCCACCGCTCCACCCTGATCTAATTCTTTGATCACCCAGTCAAGAAACTCTATCAGATTCATTTGAAATGACCCCCAACCCAAAATAAATTCATGCTGCCTCAGGTCTTGTAACCCACTGGATTTAAGATATTTCACAATCCTTTCCCTCAGCAGTGATTCCATTAACTTTCCCACCACTGATGTCAGGTTGATTGGTCTATAATTGCCCGTTTCTTCCCTGCTACTGCTTTGTGAAGTGGGACTACATCTGCCCTCCTCCAGTCCTCCAGATCCACTCCTGTTTCCAGTGAGCTGTTAAATAGGACTGTCAGAGGTGCCGCTAGTACCTCCTTGAGTTCCCTCAGTACATTTGGATGCACGCCATCCAGCCCCATTGCTTTGTCCACTTTCGGATTAACGAGTCCCTTCTGGACTCTCTCTTCTGAAAAAGGATTAGTCCACGTCCCCATCTCCAAAGCTCCTGTTACATTTTGTGGCCCCTCCCCTTCCTGTGTGAACACTGAGCAGGAGTATTTGTTTAGGATGTCTGTCTTTTCCCAGTCCCTCCACTGCTTTTCCTTTTTTCGCTTACAACCTAAAAAAATTGTCTTGTCCCCCTAGTGGGGGGCAGGAGGAAGTAGGCTGTTGGTTAACTAGGATCTGCAACTTCTCCAATAGGTAGGGAAATGGGCAGACTAGGTGGGCCAAGCAGTCCTTATCTGTCGTCAAAGTCTATGTTTCTATCTGTTACCACCTGGGTTATTCTCTCTTCAGTTTGCATCTTCATGCTCCTTACTGCTTTTCCTGCTTTCTTTGGTACGCTTTACAATCCTCCTCCCTCTGCATCTCCTTATACTTTCTGAATGCCACCCTTTCAGGCTTTATCTTTTCCACTGTCTTTAGCTTTTCTTATAGTCTATACTCTTTTCTTAGCTACAGTATGTTTGTGATCAGTGCAAAGGCATGTCTACTGCTTTCCAGGACCTGCCTTTGGTTAATATTTCCAGTTACACATAGTTCTGGCAAGAAGAATTCTTCCAGTACCGGCCTGATGGTGAAGACAGCTGAGGTGCTGTGGGTACATTACCTCATCCCATACCGGTGACCCTGGTTCTGGAATGGATGCGGATTGTTCGGGGGTCAGCTGGGAGAGGGAAGATTGAGCATCTACAGGACTGCTCTCCTCCCTTATGGAGGGGGGATATCATGCCTCACTGCTTGACTGCCATCTGGAGGAATTCAGATGGTGGTGTGTGCCAGTCACAGCAGTGGGAAGGGCACACATTTAGAGCACTGTGGGCATCTCTGTAAAGGCAGAGCTCACACAATGTGCTCATTGCACATCCATGATGCCCGGGGAGAAATCAGGAGGATAAAATGGAGAACGGGCTTCATGAAGCCCTGCCTGTCATGCCGTTAGCCCGCGTGGTCTCTCTGGATCTGGGAACAAATCTGGATTTGTGTTCTGGGTGGGGGAGGATGATCCTCCCTTGCCAGCCCTGCTGCAGGCGGCAATCCGCGGGAGATAAAGGTCCCCCAGTACTGAAGGAGATTCAGGGCTGCCGCAGCTGATGGGGACAGGGCTGAGTACAGCCGCCCAATATCTGCCAAGGTGGATAAAAACCTCTATAGAAATAAAAAAAGAACAATTCTTCCATATCCAGCAACAGATTTAGTGAGTATTTAATGTCAAGCCTGTATTCTTGAATTATGGGGCACCGCCAAAAGATAGATTTTATGGAACCCTCTGAGTGGTCTTATTTGTAGCATTGAGACATTGGTGTTTTCTTCAACTTGCACAATTTAGTAGGGGTGTAAAATATGTTGAGGAGTATTTTTAAGTGTTGTACCCTGAGATCTATTATGGAAGTTGAAGTTCAGGTAAACTGCCATATTTTATTCCATTCCCATTGAATAGTGTCTATGCTCATTTCCTCAGATCACCAGGTTGTTGTCTCCTCTGCCTTGCCGTGTACCCTGTTTACTGGGCAAAGTACCATACAGAGATTTTGGAGTTGTTCTTTAGCTTACTAATCAGCTCCTGTTACCATTCTCCTGGAGGAAGTTTTCAAGGTCCAGTCATATCCAGTGATACTAGGATACTGTCGATTTGCAACATTTTATAATGATCTATTGCTTGAAGGTGTCATGCTTCCTGTAGTTATTGAAAGCTTCTCATTTTATTGTTCTGTATTACGCCTACCTTTAGTATCTTGCCTTCCCTCCAGATTGGAAAGTTTAGCTTTTTGTTGTCAGTGGTCACTTGTGGGTTCCCCCATATTGGTTGCTATCTGTTATGCTTGAATGTGCTGTTAGCTTTCTGCGATAAAATTGTTAATTGTTTGCGAACCAGCCCTGTCGGGGCATTTGTCAGAGGTTTGGGAATTTTGTTGAATGGTAGGGTGGCTAACTCCAAATCTCTTTCTTAGCATGTCTATTTTGATTTGTAGCCATTCAGTCATAAATATTTGCTCACCTTTTTCTTCTTTCATTGGTAGCCAATGTGCTAATTTAGTGAGTTGGGTAGCCATGCAGTATATATGAAAATCCAGTGCTTTCATTCAGCCTTCCTCTGTTAATCTTGCTGTCTTCTGGAAGGAGGATCTGGTCCATTTCCTACTTCATATGAAAGCATTTGTTCTTTAACCTGCTTCAGTGTTAAGAACATATTGAATAAGAACATGGCCCTTGGTAAGATGTTCATTTTTACCATTGTTAGTTAGTGTCCTATTGATAACATCATGGGCATGCCACCTGCCTAGGTCTGCTTTTATATTTTAGATTAGTTTCTTCCAGTTGAACATCATTGCGTTTTGTGGAGAAGAGTATTATCTCAGTCCTAGATAAGCTATGGACTTAGGCACCCATTTCATGCCCAAGTCCTCTATATCTTTTCCTTTTTTGGTTTTTAAATATATTTTTTATTAAGTTTTAGCAAACAGGACACACATAAGTCCATACAGTTGAATTGGTACATAAGCACCTGGTTATGCTGTCATTGGTCACAGGAAAATATTTTGAGAAGCATGATATCTATATTCTTATAGTCAGTAATCATGTAGTCATTTAGACATTTTCACAGGTCATTACACAATGTTATTCAAGTTTCAGTAGTTGTTATTACTTATTTTCTTGTATCTTGCTCTTCTCATCCCCCCATGAGAGCAGCACCTCCCTCCCTTGTCAACAAGAGATTACTAGCGGACAACATTTTTATCATTCTGGTGTGAGGGAATTTTATATATCCTAAAGCTATATTTGCTATTATATGCCTTGAAGCTATGTTTGCTTTGTAAGCCATGCTGTAACAAAGTCATAATGAATGTAGTAGAAATTTCTGAGTTCATGCTGTTTTCTACAGGGTTATAGAATGTTACTGAGGTTACTTGAGGTACATTTGTAGAAACAGAAAGCAAGATAAAACTGGGCAGAACTGGTTGTACCAGCCTGAATAACAGGCTTGGACAAAGTATAAGATAACATGCTTGGGCAAAGTATAAGATAACAGCATGTCGAGGCATTGAAGGCAAGCTGTACGTTGTTGTATGTTGCTATGGTGTGAGTGAAACTCATTGTTTCACTCAGGTCAGATTGACCCACTGGCATATGTATCAAGAAATATTGGGTAAGAAATGAAGTAAGCAGTGGAAAAGTACACCACACATTGGTATCAACTTGTTATTCTGTTTTATGATTGGCTTATACTGAAATGTTGGTATTTTCAAGATAAATTGCAGAATCTAGCTTATAAAAAGCTGCTGTAAATTGTAATCAGGAGCTTCTCCTTTGCAGAACTCCGCATGCATGTGAAAGGTTTGATCAAATAGCGGCGTTAAGACAAAACCCAGTGGTGTGGTTTTTTGCCCGTGGCTGACGGGAGCGGTTGCTCAGGTAATACTTACAGTGAGAGAATTTATAACACAGTTTTGGCGAGGCCGCAGGATGAGTTCTTGTCCGTGTCACCTCGTGATCGGGTTGTTTCTCTTGGACAAAAAGAAGGACATTTTTGTGGAACCCCATCAGGACACTCATCATCACTGTAAGTACAAGAATACCTTGGAGCGAGTGTGCACTATAAAGGACAGGCCTAGATAAAATGGGAAACAAGGGAACAAAAAATAACCTAGGTCCAGAGTTAGTATTATCTGGACCAGAAAAATGTATGGTTGATAAGTTTGGCCAGGATTCGGTCTCTGAGATAGGACAATGGCATAAGTTGACCAGGGGAATATTTCCCCTTGTAAGTACTTTTAGTATAGATGTACTAAAGGAAGCAAGGGTAGCACTGGAAGAAAAAGGAAAGAGCAAACAAAAAGGGTGCAAGGTAGACTGGTCAAGGTTTAGAATATGGGAAAGAGAGGCAGAAAGGCGATATGAAAATCAAGTGAGGGGGTTAATGGTAAAACAAGAAGGGGAAGATACTGAACACCGCAGGAGGGTGTTTCACCATCACGATACCCCTCCACCATATCGGCCCCCTCCCCCAACTGTTCCGCCGGGACCACAGGAAGGGGTGGTGCCAGATGTGCCACCAGAACAGGCTGCCCCGGCTGTGCCTACTGCCCTACCTGTTCAACAAGCACTGATAGTCCAACCGGGCCAAGCAGTACAACCGGCACAGGGCATTCAACAGGCTGCCCAATTGACTAGGGACACGCCTGTTCGACATCCTCCTGTGACTCTGGTGTTGGAGCCTGCGGTCACAGTCCCCACAGAAAGCCCAAAATCCCCCACACCCGTTCAGTCGGATGAGGAGGTAGGGAGTGAAGAGGAAGAGGACCTGGTTGACGCAGTGGGATCTATGTCACTGGATGGGAAGGTACATGGCAGGGAGATGGGAAGCCTGGGTATTTAGGCAAACTGGATGCAAGGACCAAGGGCCTAAACCAGGCAGGGGAAGAAAAAACTAACACAGCAGTTGCCTTGACACGCGTTATCCCAACCCACACCCTGAGGCAGGAAGACTGGCTGCCAATCGACCAGCCTGCAGTCCCTAAATACATTGAAGTGGACCGCCATGGAATCCTGAGGAGTTGAGAGAGACCCTGAAAGATGTACCAAGCCTCAAGATAACATAGAAGAATATATAAGGAGTTAACAAACTTAATAAAAATGTATGAACTGTCTACGACTGAGGTTGGAGAGTGTCTTAGACGAACATTAAAGGGCATGTGGGAGGAAGTAAAAGAGGCCTGGGACCCAGTGAAGCCAAGGGATCAAATTATGCCACAATTTAACGCGGTGTGCATAAAACTACGGGAAAAATACAGAGATGTGACGGACTGGCCTCGCATCCGGGATACGAGACAAAAAGATGAATCAGTACGCGATTACAAGGAACGATTGGAGGGGGTCTTTAGGCAATTTTCCGGTATTGGGCCGGATAATCCCGCATACTAGCATCAGTTGGGTATGGCTTTTTGCACCGGACTGAGTGAGCCAATTAGATTGGGAGTTACCACAGTGTGCATTGGATGGGAGACAAAGAAAATGGCCACCTAGTGTCAGATAAGCTGAACATGCTGAGAGACAGCAGAGGAGATACAAAAGGAAAAGGAAGAAAAGCTGGAAAAGGCTCAGCTAATGTACTTTGAGAGAGACAATAAGCAGCCCCAACGGGAGGTGAAATGGCAACAGAAGAAGACAGAGGATGAAATAATGGAGGTTATCCACGGGAGAAGGGGAAAGGGCAACCATCAGAAGGATCGGCAGGACAAAGACCGGACTGGGAGGTGGTATCATCTGCTTTGTTTGTGAGAACAAGGGACACATAGCAAGAAATTGTGTAAAGGCAAATCAGTGGCAGCGTAATCAAGATTCCAATGCCCTCTTGCCTCCGCCACCACCCTCCTGCTCCCACAACAGTGGCAGCTGATCAGCAGCAAGGTTGGGGTGAAATCTCGGGATCCTCAGTTCTGGACTAATAATGTTGGCTTTGCAAAGACAGCTGAAGTTAGAGGAACACTCCCTCCCCTTTCACAAATGCTATGTGCTTCAACAATGCCAGAAGGTAGTCCAGTAATTGACTTAATAATCATGAACACCAAGTTGACCTTCTTGATAGACACAGGTGCCTCAATGTCAGTAATTCAAAGAAGCAAGTTAAATGCACCCATATCCAGTCGAATGGTGACAACAATAGGGGCATCAGGAGTACCACAAAGAGAGCAATTAACAATCTCATTACCGGTTCGGTGTGGAAAAATGGAATTACAACATACTTTCTCAGTAGCACGACCTGTCCTGTGAATTTATTGGGAAGGGATCTCCTGTCAAGGTAAATGCACACATTACTTAACCTCAGAGGGGTTAATATAGAAGCGCTGGGGTGGGTTTGTATCCATGTTTAGCAGAAAGAACAGGGATTGGCTGTATAGTTGGGAATTAACAGAACCAAAGGAGGTGGGTTGGCTACAAGAATGGGCGAAGTAGTAACACATGGCCAGTTGCAGTTACAGACAGATTTGCATTGTACAACACATTATGCAGTGGGAGGTGGACCTAAGTTATGAGTGCAAAGAGTGGGGAAAACAGCCAGTAGAACAGGCCATCTGGGTGTCAGAGATATATGTGGCAAAGGATCGTTGTGCAGCCTCAGTGAGGCTGAATGCAGAGCAATTAAAAGTATTCCAAGAGCCAGGGTCATACCCGCACATTTCCATGGGAAGAGAACCCCCCCTTGAGTGGAAGGAATTGGGGCCATGGGTAGCAAAAATGGTACAGTTGTGTGATTGGGAATGTGTAGGAAACAAGCTAATATCAAGGGCTGGAAACTGTGAAAATACATAATTAACAGAAAGGTTAAAGTGCAGTGGATGAAAGAGAAGTGAATGTAAAGATTTGTGAAGAAATAGGCATGCAGGAGAGTGTAAGTTGGATAAATGAGTTACCAGCAAAGCTATGGGCAGAATCAAAGTATGATGTGGGAATACTGAAGAATGCACAACCCCTTATGGTCAAGCCAAAGTCCTCTTACAGACCGAATAGGCATCAATATCCGCTGGGTAAAGAGGCGGAGGAGGAATAGCCCAGTGCATGCAGCATTAGTGGAAGGGAGTAATCGTCCCCTGCCCATATGCAACGGTAAATACACCAATTTTACCAGTGAGAAAGCCAAATGGAAGTTACCGCTTTGTACAGGACCTGAGAAGCGGTAAATGAGGCAGTACATGCAATGCCAGTAGTGCCAAACCGATTACAGTATTGTCATCCATTCCATATAACAGCTGTTATTTCACGGTCATTGATTTAGCAAATGCGTTTTATAGCATCCGTAGAACCCAGTAGCCAGGAATGGTTTGCATTCACCTACAAAAGGGAAAAGTGGACCTGGACTCGCATGCCCCAAGGCTATGCTGAGTCTCCAGCAGTATTCTCAGCTCAAATGAGAGAGAATCTGTCCGCTTTTGTGGCCCCATCGGGCAGTACCCTAATACAGTATGTGGATGATCTATTGCTTGCTAGCCCCAGTAAGGAAGCAAATGAGCAGGATACAAAGGCTTTATTACTTTTCTTGGTTGAGAATGGGTATAAAGTGGCTCGAGAAAAATTGCAATTGTATAGAGAGTAAGTAAAATATTTGGGTCATGTGTTGTCTGGCAGTGGTAGAAAGCTAGACCCTGAGAGAATTAAGAACATAACAGCATGGCCACGCCCAGTTACCAAGCAGCAAATGATGTCTTTTTTGGGTATGGTGGGCTATTGTAGAGCCTGGATCGTGGATTATGCTATGTTGGCACAACCCCTCCATGAAGCCATATTTGGCAAGAAAATGCAGATGACTGAGGAGATCAGGTGGACACCTGATCTAGAGATCTGTTTTGTGAAACTTAAAAATGTATTGGTTACAAGTCCTTGTTTGGGACTACCAAATTATGAGAAGGGTTTTAATCTGTTTGTAAATGGTAAAGGAGGTTACATGTCAGCTGTATTAACACAGGAACATGGAGGGTGACAGAGGCCCATAGCATATTACTCGAAGCGTTTGGACTCAGTGGTATGTGGGATGGTGTCTTGCTTGCAGTCGGTGGCAGCGGCTACTGAAGCAGTGTTGGCATGCGTGGATCTGGTAGGATTCTGTGCTTTGACGGTGCATGTGCCTCATTCTGTACATTCTATTCTGCTACAAGCTCGTACAGCTCATTTAATGCCTGCACGATTGCTTCAGTATCAAAATGTGTTACTAACCATGTCTAACATAACTTTGAAAAGGTGTACCATTTTAAACCCAGTGACGTTGCTCCCCACCCCGGAAGAGGGGGAGGAGCATGACTGTGGGCAAGTAATTGACTTAGACTGTAAGCCTCGACCGGATATCACTGACGTGCCCATCCAAAACACAGACTTAGAATTATTTGTTGATGGCTCGGCCCAAAGAGACGAAAAAGGATCCCCCTTGGTAGGTTATGCAGTGTGTACTCAAAACTATGTCGTGGAAGGAGCAAAGTTACCCCCACGAATGTCAGCCCAAGCTGCTGAACTCATAGCTCTGACGAGAGCTTGTATAATAGTCGAGGGTAAAACAGTTAACTTATACACAGATAGTCGATATGCATTTGGGGTAGCTCATGATTTTGGCACCCTATGGAAACACAGAGGGTTTTTAACAGCAGCTGGAAAACCTATTGCGCATGCGAATTTGGTAAAAAATATTTTGTTAGCAATCCAGAAGCCAGAAAAGTTAGCAATTGTAAAATGTCAGGCCCATACTTCTAACCAAGATTTTGTTTCTGCAGGAAATGCGAGGGCTGATGCAGCTGCAAAGGAAGCAGCTCTTTCTGGGAGTGTTCCGAAATTTCAAATGTCTTTGACTGTAACTAACCAACTTGATTTATTCTCAGTAAAGGATGTTGCAACTTTACAACAGTCGGCCAGTGCAAAAGAGAAATGTAACTGGCAAACAAACTGTAAATTTGATGCTAGCACTAAGGTGTGGACAAACCCCGATGGCAGGCTCTGCCTGCCCTCGGCAGTATTTCCCTTTTTGGCAAAATTGGCCCATGGGGCCGATCATGTTTCAAAAAGTGCAGTAGTCGATCTTGTAAACAAACATTGGTATGTTGTTGGCTTTACCGTATATGCTGAAGATTTTTGTAAAAAGTGTGTAATATGTATGCAAAATAATGTTGGCAGAGGACTCCAAGTAACCCCCTCTGCCCATCCTTTTCCTACAGTACGTTTTGAAAATTTAGTGATGGATTTTATTGAGCTAAACCCGTGTGAAGGGTATAAATATTGCTTAGTGATTGTAGATATGTTTTCAAAGTGGGTAGAGGCGTTCCCAGTACGGAAAACCACGGCCTGTACAGTAGCAAAGGCCCTGATTAGAGAAATCATACCAAGGTGGGGGATTCCCACCTGGCCCTCCAGCGATAATGGCTCGCATTTTGCAAATGAAGTCATCAGAACCTTGTGTGAGGCACTGCAAGTGGATTTACGAACGCACTGTGCATACCACCCACAATCGGGAGGGGCAGTAGAAAGGGCAAATCAGACATTAAAGCTGAAATTGACTAAAATTATGGCAGATACTGGCCTTAGTTGGGTAAAGGCACTACCAATAGCCCTAATGAGTATGAGGGGAAGAGCTGGCCTCATGGGTTTATCACCTCATGAAATTTTGATGGGAAGACCCCTCAGAATGACAAATGTCCCCTTCCCGCAAAACCGAATAACATTGCATGGTTTAGATAATGAAATGATTGTCTACTGTTTATCTCTTAATGCTGTTTTAAGATCTCTCTATCCTAGGGTGAAAGCTGTGCTTCCGGTCCCCTTGGAGGGACCCCTGCATAGGATACAGCCAGGAGACTTTGTGGTTATCAAGGACTTCCGAAGAAAAAAGTGGTGCGCCCCGAGGTGGAGAGGACCGTTCCAAGTGCTCCTGACTACCGCCACGGCCATAAAAATCATGGAGAAAGAGAGACGTGGATTCACGCATCTCATTGTCGCTTAGTGACAGCCTCTACAGTCGATACCATTGCACAGTGAACTGAGCAACCATGAAAATTATTATCATTCTGTTTTCGTTCAGACTATTGCTGCTATTGGTACTTTTGCTATGGGGCTCTGGATACGAGAGGGGCAACTGCTCCCGCCGGAGCACAGATCCATTGCACATTACTAACACTTGGTGGACTTAAATGAACTTACATGCTAATAATGCTAATGTCTCTGATTGCTATGTATGCACTAGCTCTCCTTTCTCTGCAGCCGTAGGGCTCCACCTAAAACCCAAGCCTGTAAATAGCACTGAGGCCAGCGAGATTCTCGGTGCCATCAGGGGAAGAAACATCACTAATGCCCCAGATTATGCTACAAACAAAATAAAAAACCTAACTGTGTTTCGGGGGCACAATTTTACTGCATGGTACAGCCCACCGAATGATACAAATGTGTCAACCCCGTTGTATCTAGACGTTAGACAGCAGAATATATCAGCCAGGCTCTGCCTGTGTAATAAGCAACTAACTGCGAGTTTAGCGCCACTGGGATGGTCCACGTGCCAATATTGTAGGCACTACAACAGCACCACCAAGTCCGAGTCCACCATAACCAACTGCTCTCAAGCAGATGCCCACACAGTACATCCTGATTTCACTGCCGTGGGCAGTCTGTCAGGTCTATACTGGGTATGCGGGGATAGGGCTTATCTTTTTCTACCTATGGGGTGGACGGGCTGCTGCTATCTAGCCACACTCCACCCTGCGGCCCATGTATATATGTACAATGCATCTGCTATACATCAGCGTGTAAGCTATATAAATCAAGTTCAAAAAAGGGAGGTGCTGGATGCGAATAAACATGTCCCAGTGGGAGAAAAATTTGGGGCAGGAATCTTCCCATGGTGGGGTGTTGTTCAAAACATGCATTACATTGACCAGTTAAGCTATGAGTTGGAAACGTTAATTAATGATACCTTGCAATCAACTGCCTTGCTGACAGCTGAAATTAAAGCCCTTCGAATCGTAGCTTTGCAGAATAGAGCCACACTTGATTATGTATTAGCCTCGCAAGGGGGGGTGTGCGCCATTATAGGGGAGGAATGCTGCACCTATATACCAGATAACTCCCAGGAACTGGAGCAAGTGATTGAGGGAATCAGCAGCGTGTTCTTAGTGAGCATGCACCTATATCGCAGGGCTGGGACCCCTGGTCATGGTTCTCAAGCATATTTGGTGACTGGGGCACTACCCTCCTCCACTGGGTGGCAGCAATCGTGGTGGTGATACTGGCATTATGGCTCCTGACTGTGTTGCTCAAATTTCTCTTGCGATGCCTGTGTAGCACCTTGTCGCCACATGCCATCACCCAGCTGCACCCCTTACTACACCCCAAGGACCAAGACCCTAGCGAATTAGTCGGGGTGTTCCCATTCTATGATGTACCAGACGTGACTAAAATATGATAGTTAAGTTGATACAAAGCATCAAAAGGGGGGAGAGTGTGAGGGAATTTTATATATCCTAAAGCTATATTTGCTATTATATGCCTTGAAGCTATGTTTGCTTTGTAAGCCATGCTGTAACAAAGTCATAATGAATGTAGTAGAAATTTCTGAGTTCATGCTGTTTTCTACAGGGTTATAGAATGTTACTGAGGTTACTTGAGGTACATTTGTAGAAACAGAAAGCAAGATAAAACTGGGCAGAACTGGTTGTACCAGCCTGAATAACAGGCTCGGACAAAGTATAAGATAACAACATGCTTGGGCAAAGTATAAGATAACAGCACGTTGAGGCATTGAAGGCAAGCTGTACGTTGTTGTATGTTGCTATGGTGTGAGTGAAACTCATTGTTTCACTCAGGTCAGATTGACCCACTGGCATATGTATCAAGAAATATTGGGTAAGAAATGAAGTAAGCAGTGGAAAAGTACACCACACATTGGTATCAACTTGTTATTCTGTTTTATGATTGGCTTATACTGAAATGTTGGTATTTTTCAAGATAAGAATTGCAGAATCTAGCTTATAAAAAGCTGCTGTAAATTGTAATCAGGGAGCTTCTCCTTTGCAGAACTCCCCGCATGCATGTGAAAGGTTTGATCAAATAAAGCGACGTTAAGACAAAACCCAGTGGTGTGGTTTTTGCCCCGTGACGACGGGAGCGGTTGCTCAGGTAATACTTACAGTGAGAGAATTTGCGATCAAACTGGGCCATATACCACACCCACTTTTGCCATCTAAGGCTGAATTTTTCAGTTTTGTCATGCAAGGCTGCTGTCAATTTCTCTAATTGATAGATGCTCATAACTATTGCTGTCCAATCTTCCACTTTAGGAATTATTTTGGACATCCATTTTCTAGTGACTGCCTTTTTGGCTACTAGCAAATATATTGGTAACAAAGTATGTCCCAAATTCGAACTCTGTGTTGGCGTTATTGACATGAGTACTATCTCTACTGTTAATTCTATTCCCTCTCCTATACATTCCTGAAGTTCAACTTGTAGGGAGCATTGGTATGGGGTTAATAGTGGATAGTTCCAAAAAAGATGTCCTAGATCAGCTACTGTTCAGTTGCAGCCCCTCCAGCAATGTCCGTAGCTTGGGGGTAGATACTTTACCAGCACTGCAGGTGAGTGAAAGTACATACAGCAGCACTTCCATGCAAATTCCCTCCATGTCTGTGAAAGGGTGACCTTGACTGTGGGTAGGGCATTATGTAGCCATTCCTCTGGGGTAACTGATAGATCTAGATCGGTATTTCATTTATTGAGTACTGTCAGTGTGTTATCTCCCAAGGTCTCGCTTAATATTTTATATAAGTAACCTATTTATGCGTCCACCTATGTTACCCTGGATAGTGTCCACTAGTAGTCCCAACAAAGGTGGTTTTGGATTGGGAAGTCTCATTCTACCAGGGTTTTGACTCTATATATAGGATCGTAGTTTTAAGAAAATGGTAGTGGTCACTACTATGAAGCCCATAGGTGTCTCGTAGATCCTCAAAGGGAACCACCCCGGCATTGTTTACAACTTGGTATAAGTAATGAACCCCCAGTTGTCTTCAGTTATGGAAAGCAAGCTCTAGGGGAGTGGGGCTAAAATTTTTGTCTTTGGATATTAACCTCGTGTAATCAAATATCTCTGAGAATTTCGGATGAAACTTTATTGTGTTCCAGATTTTAATAAGACCTCCAGTGAATTTTGTAAAGTTTCAGAGAGGAATGGAGTTCCCTCTGGATGCAAATAGTATTGGAATATCATGCAAATCATTGAGTGTCTATTCAATTTCTTTCCAGGGGCCAAGTACATAGGGGAGATCTATAGCATAATAAGCTTAAGAAAGGCCGCGTTGGCGTACCAATTCAGATTAGGCAAATTGGCCCCTCCTAACACCAGAGGTAAGTACAATATCGAAGTTCGAACCTTCAGCCTATTTCCCCCCTATATAAAGTTCGTAATCAGTTTATTCCAGTTTGCAAAAAAAAAAATGGGGTGGCCAAAAACGATATGTTCTTGAACAGATACAGTATGCAGGGTAGTACATTCATTCATATAATATCAATCTTTTGAAAAAGGACAAATGTAACCTTCCCAGAGTTGCCAGTTCCTGCTGTAACTGGAGGGTAAGGGGTTCATAATTCATGAGGTTGATGTTATTTAGATTTTGTGTGATTGTTATTCCTAAATATTTTATCTTTGTTTTCCACCACCCGAGAGGTAGTTTATTTTTTAAAGTTGTGGAAGCAGTAAAATTATAAGTTAAAACCCTGTTTTGCTGACATTGAGTTTGAACCCAGCATGTTGCTGGAAAGTCACTAGAAGCTCCCATAGCCTAGGGATAGAGGATTCCAGTGATAGCACCAGAAGCAACACATCGTCAGCGAATAATGCCACTTTATGTTGCCTCTGCCCCATGGGTACCCCCTCTATATTCACCTCTTTTTGGATTACTGTTGCTAAGAGCTCCATATATAAGGCAAACAGTAATGGAGAGAGAGGGCATCCCTGCCTCATTCCTCGTTATAGAGTGATCGGTGGGGTTAGCGCCCCATTGAGATGAATATAGGCCTTTGGGCCAGGATAGATATTTTTTAACCAGGTTTGAAAGATTCTGGAAAATTAAAGGCTGACAGGGTGTCCCAGAGAAAGTTCCAGGACACCTTGTTGAATGCCTTTTCAGTGTCCAGATTTAAGAGAACAGCTGGGATCTCCGTGGACTGTACATATTCTAGTAACAATAAAGTTTGGCGAATATTGTCTGTCATACACCTAGACTTTATAAAGCCAGACTGGTCTGAATGAATGACAGTGGGCATTAATTGTTCTAATCGTTGAGCCCATATGGCCATATATAATTTATAATCATTATGTAGTATTGAAATGGGATGATATGATGAAGGAAGCATCCCATGACTTTGGCGACCACGATTGGGCACCTACCGAAACAGCCACTCAATCACGGCACCTGTCATCAGGGCAACCAGGGAAGGTGGGCGACTGGATGGGGGGGTTCATGAAAATAGCAACATCCTGTTGCTACATGTCTGTGTGTGTGAGGGGTGAGCACGCTGAGCGTGGGGTGGGAGGGACGGAGGGATTGTGAGGGTGTTGCGCCCAACCGAGTCTTTATTTTCAGTTTTGCACCCACGAGTTGAGAATCCTTTAGTAGGGGTGCGGGGCAACCCCTGCATAAGGAAAATAAAAACAAAGTCCCCAGTGCTGTTTTGCTGTGCATCGGGAGGGGCATCACCGAGGTATTTTTTGGTGATGTGCCGTCCTAACGGTGATCGCCGTTATCACATAAACTGATGAAGGAATAGTTACATCCATATCTGGTTTTGTTATTGTGGCTAGTACCACATATGCCCTTGATGGAGGTGGGGCCTCCCCTTCTGCAACTTCCTGGAACACTCTTGTTAAGGTAGGGAGTAATAATCCCACACATTTTTTATACCATGTGGCAGTGAACCCGTTTGGGCCAGGGCATTTATTGGGTTTGGCAGTGTGGATCTGATACAAAATCTCTGCTGTTATTGGGGCCTCTAGCTTCTGTCTCTGACCGTCTGACAATTGTGGGAGGCCTAAAGGTTTCATGAACGTTTGTCTTGAATCTTCATTTTGTTCCAGATCTTCCGCATAGAGGGACTGGTAATAATTAGCCAAAGAGTCCTGAATGCCTTCCTCCATTTGAACTAAATTGTGTGTTATGGGGTTGTGTAGTTTCAAAATTGTGGCTGCCCTTTTCCTCGTCCACAATTTATGTGCAAGTTTTCATGTTCCTCTGGCCCCCCTTCATAGTTGCCTTGTTTTAGGTAAATCAACGCTTGTCGAACCTTATAATCCATTATTTTTTGTATTTCTTGCTTCATTTCTCTAGTTTTTTGTAGAAGTTCCCTGTTCCCTTCCCTACAGAACTGTTGATATGCCTGCAAGCTATCCATCTGTAGTCTATATCTAGCTTTGGATTGACGTATTTTTCATGAGGAATATGCTATGATTTCCCCTCTTAGTACTGCCTTTAAAGTGTCCCAAAGTATTATTGTAGATATTTCTTGGGAATCATTTTCTTGGAGTATTTGGGGGATTCTTGTTTATATTAGTGAGCTAAATTGAGGGTCTCGTAGCAAGGATTCATTTAGGCACCACAGGGTTTGTCTCTTTCTTCCCCATATCTATTTTTAAAAGAATAGAATGATGGTCTGAGAGAATCCGTGGGCCATAGGACACATCTTGTATTAGTTGAAAATCCTCGCAAGAGACAAAGAAGTAATCCAGTCAGGAGTAACTCTGAAATCTCACAGAGTAATATGTATAAGTGTTTTAGGTAGGGTGTAATTTTCTTCAGACATCCTCCAAGTCCAGCTGGTCAAAAGAGCCTCTAAGAAAATGCAAAGCATTAGTTACTGTATGAGAGCAGGGGTTAGGGGAGTCCACGTTGACACTCCAAGTCATATTAAAGTCCCCCCCCATGATTACTTTCCCATTGAGGAGTTCTAAGAGCTTGTTAAGGAAGGTCCAGACCACCGGGACCGGGGATTGTGGCGGAGGATACACATTAACCAGGGTAACCTTCTGGGAATAAAGTGTACCTTGTAAAATTACATATCTTCCCTGAGAATCTATAGAAGAGGCTTTGACTTCTAATGGTGATGTTCTAGGTACTATCGCCACCCACACCTAGGGTGGGAAGACGCATACACTTCATTTATTAGTGTCAGTGGCTCAGTAGGTAGAGCACTCGCCTCTGAGGCCAGGAGATCAGAGGGCTGTGGGTTCAGTTCCCATATCTGGCACTTGGGTTAATATCCCAGTACTGACACTGCAGTGCAGCATGAGAGGGGTGCTGCACTTCTGAGGTGCCGTCTTTCGGATGAGACGTTAAACCGAGGTCCCATCTGCCTGTTCTGGTGGTAGTTGAGGTGGATGTTAAAGATCCCATGGCACTTATCGAAAAGAGTAGAGGAATTTTATTGAAAAAGTGGGCTTCAATACAGAGCAAAACAAGAAAATGCAAAAACAAAACAGTTCATGCAATATTTCATGAGCACAGAAAAAGTCAGCAAGAAAAATTAAACAGAAGAAAACCATGTATCACAATAAATCCATAAGTGTTGAGCTTTTTCAGGGGAAAATCACTGGAAGTCCAAAAACTTAATACGCTGTAAAGAAAACTGAATATCAGAAAATAGTTCATCATACTGAACAGACCTTTGTTGAAGAATCAACATACATCGAGTATGCCACAAAAAATAACGAATAACAACCAGCAATAAATAAACTGTATCAGTATGATGGAGTGGAAAGACATGCTGTAGTGGTCCATACAATAAATCTGAATATGTCAAAGTAGCAAGTTGAGGGACAGACCAACGGGCAGCAAGATACTGCCAAAAGGCCCATGCATATGGACAATCAAGGAATAAATGTAATTGGGTTTCGGGAAGCTGTGGACAAGTATCCCTGGGACAATACCTTTCAGAAAGCTGTTTATGTTTATTATTTGCCTTCACCCCCAGATGGCCATAATTACTTAGCCAAGTACAATCCCAAACAAAGGGCGGAAGATGTGGGTTACTTAATTGGTGAAGCAGTGAAGGGACCCTGTCCCAGGGACAGACTGGAAACCCTGGAAAACCTTGTTGTTTGGAAACCAAAATAGATTTATAAAGCTGTTTTCTGGTCAGTGTAATAAGCTGAGATGGGAAAATGCCCCATTTAACAATATTCCGGAAAAAATCTCTACCATATGAAGGTACTGACAAGGAATGAGACAGTGCCCGAAGGGAACGGTGCGTCCAAGGGCCCAAGCAATGGTAAAGCCAGGCATTCACAAAGGGTTTCCAAATCTTGTCACCTGGTTTCAAGGTTGTACAAATGTTGTAAGAAATAAAGATACTAAAATAAAAGGCCACTGGATTGACCATATTAACCCCACCTACAGGGATAGGACGATAGGTCACGTCCCGTCAAAGTGGGTTCAATCGGGAGCCCCACAAGGATTGAAAAAAAAGACTAAACAATCTAACAATAACAGCTTGTGGGGGAGGGTATGCATAACACAAATAAAGAAAAATGGGAAGGAGCAAAGTCTTAATAAGAACCACTCGCATTTTCTTCGACAGTTGTTGCCCCTTCCATGTAGTGACCAATCTAGAGGCCTTCTCTAACTTACCCTCTCAGTTCAATAATGCCAACTCCCCAGGACCAAATTGCACACCCAAAATAGGGATGGGTTCTGTAGAGACAAAAATGCCTGCTAAGTGGCTAGAGGCAGGTAACGGGGCATTCCCAGGTACCACCCCTTTACATTTAATCCAAATTAATTTTAGATCCAGATACCTGTGAGAAAGAATCTAAAACAGATAGTAAAGATGCTGGAGAAGAGTCAGGAGCTAAAGTTAAAACCAGATCATCCGCATATGCTAGAACCTTTATGGGGCGCTGAATAGGGAAAACCTGAATACCAATGAGGTGATCATTAGTGTTCATAAGTCTCAGTAAGATGTCTATGCTGAAAACATAAAGAAGTGGGCTTAGGGGACATCCCTGCTTCACTCCCCGTCTGATTTTAACTTTTCTACCAAACCAGCCATTGACATTAGGACAAAGAAAAGAATATTCATAAATAGTTTGCAACCAAGATACAAAAACAGGAGGGATACCAAAGGCCAATAATGTAGAAAACAAAAAAGAATGAGAAAGCCTATCAAAGGCCTTTTCCTGATCTAAACTTAAAACATAACCCAAAGCTACATTATGCTCGCCTTGAAAAAATAGTTCTCGTAACAGACCTAAGTTATCATGCTCCGTATGTCCTACAACAGCACAGGTTTGGGAGGAACTAATTAAATAAACGGCAACCACAGCTAATCTATTCAAGAGGATTTTACTGAGGATTTTAAAATCCGAATTTAAAAGACTAATAGGTCTCCAGTTACAAATATTCTGATGGTCACCCTTTTTGTAGAGAAAAATCAAAATAGCCTCCAACATAGATGCAGAGTATTTATTAGAACTCAGCATATAGTTAAACAGGATTACAAGGACCGGGCCTAACTCTGATTTAAAAATTTTATAAAATCCTGTACTAATACCATCAGACCCAGGGGCAGTGTCACTTGAAAGTCTAGAAATAGCAGATTCCACTTCCGTTAAGGAAACTTCTGCAACCAAAAGAAACGCATCTGTGTCCGTGACCTGGGGCAGATGTAAAGACCAAAAAATGTCAGAGACATCAGGCTGAGGAGCAGAGGTGCCAAAAAGATTCATGACACGGGAGGCCACAACATCTAATAAATCTTGGGGGAAGGGGCAAGTTGCCCAGAGGGAGTATTTAAAGCCGTGACAACTTTATTCTGAGTCCGTCTCTTACATTCTAGAAAGGGGTCCAAAGAACCTTTCTGGGTGCTAGTCCCAAAACGAAGCTCTTGCCGTAAAGACTGAGCCCTATCGTATTGTAAAGCCGTCATCTGTTTTTTTATAACTCTAATCTGTTCTCCATAGTCAAAATGAGTGCTATGAGACAAAGATGTAAGGCGCTGCAATTGGTGTCTGAGCCGGAGATAACGTATATACTCAGCAGAGACTTGGAGATGTGCTCTCTGTTGAAAAAACTATGCCAGGACTGTTTAGTGTCCTCCCATCAATGTCTATCTTATCTTATCTGAGTAACATTCAACTACTGAGAGTTGGGCTAGAAATTCCCTCTTCCATGCTAATTGCACAGAGGTAGTGGAAAGCACAGATTAATTTAGTCGCCATTGGGTTTTATTGCAGCGAGGTGCAGAGGTCCAGGTGCATGTCAGCTGGAGAACCAAATGGTCTGAAAATTCGCAAGGCAGTAATTTCACATCAGAAAGTTCCAAAGCTGAGGATGCAAAAACAAAGTCAATACGTGTCCGAAGAGGACCTTTAAAAAAGGTGTACCCACCAGATGGGTAGGTGGCCTGATAAACATCCACTAGTCCAGAAGAACGTATGGTGGCATTCAAAAAATTGGAGTCACAAAACAATTTATCGGTTTGGAGGCCCCTATCCGCCCTGGAGAGGCCACAATTGAAATCCCCAGCCCAGAACAGGAGGCAGGAGGTGAATAAAAAAGGATGTATTTCCTTAAACAAAGCAATTCTTGATGCTTTAGTTTGTGAGGTATAAACCGTAATAAGATAGAGATGGACAGAAAAATATGAGATGTCTAATAAAAGGGCCCTACCCGGGTGAATATCAACCAGTCTGGAGACCTTTAGAGCCGAATTGGCAAACAGAACACCCACCCCATCACAGGTATTCATTCCGGTGGACCAAAAAGAAGGACCCAGGGTCCACTCCTTAGAGGTCTGATGGAGGTCCAAAAAGATCTTAAGGCGAGTGTCCTGAAGACATATGATGTCACTGCGTAAAGTACACAAAAAGAGCAGAGCACCAACTCTCTTCTACAGAGCTTTAATGCTATTAAGATTAATAGTGCTCAAAGTGAGAGCGTGTATAAGGGCATAGGAGAAAAAAATAAACCA
Organism: Neoceratodus forsteri; assembly: GCA_016271365.2. Taxonomy (NCBI): domain Eukaryota; kingdom Metazoa; phylum Chordata; order Ceratodontiformes; family Ceratodontidae; genus Neoceratodus; species Neoceratodus forsteri. Next base: position 261,648,180 of record CM057451.1, on the reverse strand, counting down.
AATGGAACAAAAAACACAGCTTAGGGTGGTTTGCACCGTTGCCTAGTCCGTTTGGTAATGGAGCCATCAGTACCTTGTTCAGTATCAATATTCGAGGCTACTGAAGAGGCATCTGTCCCATCATCCTCGGAGTCCCCCTCTTTCTCCATCAATGGAAGAGCCACAAACTTATTGCCTTTCTTCCAAGCGGGACTCTCAACCTATTGAGTAACCTCTATAAGTTTTTGAGAAGCCTTTCGCCCTTGCCTGGGTCGCTTTTTGGTAGAAACTAATTGAAAGGGGAGTGTGTCAGACTCAGGGGGTGGGGGGGGAGGCATAGTATCACCCACCCCAGAAGAGGGAGCATCAATCAAAATAGGGGCCAGTGAAGTAGTGTCCATACCAGGCGCTGCAGAGGTCCTGTCTGTAGACATGCAGGGGTCTGGAACTAGAGGGGTAGTAGTGTCAGTCCCAGGCTGAGCAGGGGGGTGGGCAGGTTCTCAGAGGCTGATACTCACAAGGCATGTTGGTGCTGGGCCAAATTGATGAGACCATCATGAGTAGGACAATCCACCCTGTTATGCGCAGCCCAAGGACAACGACCATAAGCATGCCCAGTCTGTTTGCTCAGATTGCATTTAAATAGGTTAATGCAGGCAGAGGAAACATGACCAAAGTCCAAGCAATGGCTACACCACATGATGTCACAAGCAGAGCTAAGGTGCAACCGGGAACCACACTTGAAACAGGACCTAGGTTGCCTGCTGTAAAAGATGGAACCCCTGTCCTTCCCCAGAAAAAAAACACTAGGCAGATGCACAGGGCCTACATTAGTGGAGTGCAACTTAACCTTAATCTTCCAGCCACCATCCCAGATTTGTTCACTATCCAATGTAGGAAAGGGTTTACCTAAAATTTCACAATGGTGCCTTAACCAAAACAAGATATCCTCTAACTGAACACCCGCATTTTTAAACATGACTGTAATTGTCTTAATCAAGGGTTTAGTGAGGGGAACTGCATGAAAAGGGACCCAAACAGGGGTATTTTTCAAAGATTGATACTGAGCCCAGAACCTATCCAAATTAGAAATATGCTTGAAACTCACATTGAAGTTCCCATTTCCTAAACCTATAAGGGCGTAAATTTTAGAAGAAAAATAATGCATCGATTTCTTCAACAATTCCTTAGCAACATACAACCTGTTAGGAGGATCCTCCAAGTCTCCTTTGTAAAGGAGACGGACCGCATTACACCTAGGGGCCGTCTCACCCCTAGTAGAAAAGAGGTCAGCCAACTTAAACAAAGGGTCAGGTACAGACTTATTAGGTAAAACAGACACAGGTTCACCAACCGCAGGGACTGCTTGGGGGGCGTCCAGCAGCGGGGGAACAACAGACGCAGAATGGGAGGACAGTGCATTAGCATTAGGAGACAAAACAGAGTCATTACCCAGGGGTGAGTTGGAGCTCAGGCCTGTTGAAGGATCCTTTGCCACAGGAGAGGAAAAAGACACAGTCAGGTCCCGAAAGGACCGATCCTTAGTATCGGGAGTCCAAGAACCGGAAGGCGCCTGTACCCATCCCGCATCCTGCAATGCCTTTTCTGGAGTCCACTCAACAGAGCCCACATCTGAGTCAACAAGGTCACCCCAATTCAAGGAACGTGGTGGCAGTACAGTTGGAGCCGGACAAACAGGCTCTATCAAAGGCTGAGCAGAAGGTAGAAGTGGTTTACCCGGTCCGAGACGTCGCCCAACAGAAGGTGGATGCAAAATCTGAGTGCCAGAATCCTGAGGCTGTGGGCACATGGGGACAGACCCATCTTCACTGCCAGCCTCGAGTACTATGTGTCCCGGGGGAATATTGTGATCAGGCGCTTCCGGGTAGCGGTCCACCGAAGGAGAAAGCCGTGGAGAAACAACTACCTCCTGTGAATCCATGACAGCAGCAGCATCGACCTAAGAAGAAGAAATGAGACCGAGAGCTGTATCAAGCTCTCGCAACTTCTGTAGCTATTTTGTCCATTCCAAACGTAGAAATGTAAGGCGGGACAACATCGCATCCTGAGGGACAGCATCGGGTGGGTACCGAAAAGGCTGAGGTCGAACCGGGAGTTGAGAAAAAGCAGGAGCAGAAGAAGGAGTAGCGTCCATCAAATCAGCCAAAACGACATCCACAGGTCCAGGAGGTAAAGCAGTCTATTCAGGAAGGAGAGAAACTGCAGGGTCAGGTAACAAAGAAACAGCCGAGGGAGAGACCTTCTCACCCTCCAACGACACAACCAGCTTTTCCACAGGTTCTGAGAGACTGGCCATCCTGCAGAATGGCCAGAGGTTCCCCTACTGCAGAGTAGGGGAATTTCCCCGGTGCCCTGGCCAAATTTCCTTCATTCACTAAAAAAATACCACCAACAGCTTAATCTGGTTCAAGGTCAGTTGGCATTCATCTGTATCCTCCTCCTCCTCCCCGGGTCGTGCCTGAAAAACTAAATAAAAATAAATAAATATCTCCCTCCCCATTTTAGCTTAGCGTGTTCACTATCTGTTAAATGGGGTTCTTGTATATAATATAGGTCAGCAGGGTTCTTCTGTAAATATTGCATAAATCTTGTTCTCTTTATTGGACTTTTTAAACCATTGATATTCTGTGAAAATATCTTCATAGGTGATGTAGACATAATTTCTGCTTAAATGGAAGGTGCTGCTCCCATGACGAAGCATCCCCTCTCTGAGCCAGTCTCCCCCTGTCATCCTGAAGGACCCAAAGCAGCAGACCAGAGGGTAGACCCAGATCCGAAGAGGAAGAACTGCTCCCCCAGCAATGAAGAGCCACCTCTCTCCATTATTACAATAAGAAGTATTCCAAGACTAATATTAAATGTGTGTATCTCATTTGTTAATAAAATTAAACTACTTCTATAGGTCCTTGAACCAACATATGGGATAAAAACCTGGGTCCCGTAACAACAGTAGCTAATCCCCCCTTTTATGGGAAATGGAACTCTCCCAAACCTGGTAAAAAACATAATTTCCTTTCCCAAAACGAACTATAAAACAAACATACGGGATTATAAACTGAGTCCTGTAACAATAACATATATAAAAAGGATTGACATTAACTTGTATTGTTATCTTCCTCCCCCTTATGGGAATTAAAACAGTCCCAAACCTGAGAAAAAAACACCATTTCCCGCATGAGAATGAACTATTTTACAGAGCGACTTCTAAAGTAGAGGCATGTACAGGGTTTCACCTCTAAGATCCCCATGGCGTAAGTAATTGTATCCCCTAGGGCAGAGAGCCTGAACCACAACCGTTGCAGGTAAAGCCCTCTGTGGGAGTAAAAGCTCCCAAATAAAACAGAAAACTGCCAACATGGCGGTAGAATAATAAAATAAATGAAAAAAAGGTAACGCCATGTGTGTCCCCACCTACCTAGGAGTCTAGCTCCCCATATATCTGAAAAAGAAGCTTCTTTGGGTTTGTGTTTAATTTAATATGCTCAAACTCTTCTCATGACCACCTGTCTCCCAGATTTATCTGTAGTTCCAGTCTGAGAGATTCAATATCAGTATCTACCCTCCCAAAGTCCCCCCCCCGCCTCAACCCAACTAGATTGCTTCAAGAATAAAAATGATAGATGTGATAAAAGGGTGCAAAAAAATTATATAGCAACAACACCAAACATCCAAGCACCCAAATGAGCTTTATCCTTAATAATTCTAAAATGGAGGAGGGGGGGGGAGAAATGGGCCCTATCCCTCTCTGCATCCCCAACCTCAAATCAAGGGAAACCTATAAATAAAATCAAGATTTATTTATTTCTAGAGAAGTAATAAAGAGGACAACCCCTGTCAAAAAGGATACTTCAACAGCAGGGCATTATTAAGAGGAAACACTATCCAGTGCTTCAGTCTGCCCTAGGTCCCCTCACCAGGTGTAACTATCTAGAGCTCAGCCTATTAAGGGGCCACCGCTCCCGGGACACATGGCAAAATCATATCTAGTTCATCTCAAGCAGGAGACCCACTTCAACTTAAACTCTGCAGGGCTCCCATGATTTATTAGACGCACTGGTCTCTTTAGGAGCCTTGTTAAATGAACCCAATAATAGGGCCTTCCAAATAGAATATAACTTTGTTCTATTTACATCAGAAAATAAAATAATTCCCCATAAGGTAGCAGTTCAGGGAACAAACAGAAATATTATTCTAACATAGTAGAACTGTAGATAAGTCTCTGCAAAGAAGAAACCAGTAATTCGAGAGAGTCAACTAGAAACAGTCTGCTACCAGATGCATAAAATAAAGTTACTAGAAAGTATTGCAGCCCTTTAATAGTAAAGTGTCTTTGTCTTGGAAAACACGGTACACCAAATTTATCAGTAAGAAAAAATAACTGCAGGTCTGAACCTTAGAATGAAAGATTTCACGGCATTCTGGAACAAGTGGCTGCTTTGGCTTATGGCCCACAGACCAGAAATTGTACCAAAAGATAGAACTTCAATACGGAGGAGAAATCTAAGTATTGTTTAATTTGGGATGGGACCAATACACCAGGAATAAGAATAACTTTGAGAAGAATATACAGTAGATAAACAGAATGTACTAAACTTGATGAAGATTGCATGTGACTGTGAATATCAATTCAGTTGAATGTATCAATTGCATTGCTCCTGGAAAAGTTAATCAATTTTAAATAAAAAAAAAAAAAGTGGCTGTCTTTTTTTTCTTTTTTTTTTTTGAAGCTGCATTCAGTCACAGGTGGCCAGTCTGTTGACTTAGTTCCATTCCTGACGGCCATCAGGAAATCCTTTTCAGGGGGAGAATCAAGGAGTGCCAGCCAGGGGAGAAAGGCGTGCCACAGCCCGATGCCCCGCACCACCCCAGACAGGCCAGCCGCTACACTCCTGGCCAGGTCATCTGACCTTACCACTGGGAGGAGCCAGGGAAGGGAAACCCTGCCCTTAAACTAGCCCCAGAGGAGAAGGGGACATCAACAACGCCAGGCCCCAGCACCCCATCTCAACCCCGTTCCGCTGTCCTCCCCCACTCCCCTAGGCACCAACCTGACATCTCTGCAGCACTCCAAAAGTCAGCAGAAAGAAGGAGTCCAAAGTCCTTCACTGGACCTGATACTGGTGAAAATGTTGTAATTGTTGTAGAATCTCCACTAGCGGAAGATCAGGACTTCTAGCGCTGGCCAGCTGACCAGTATTATCCCAATTGTTAGGCTGATTCCGGGCTCCTGAGTCATTATTTTCCTGCCATCTCTCACTGTAAAGGCCACATGCCTGCAGGTCTTGCTTTGCTTCCGCCACCATTGAATATGTTTTCTGGCCAATGGGAAACTGTACAATGAACTTGGCTGGGTAAGGGGTCCAGACTTTAAGATTGTTGGCACGTAGGCAGGGAAACAATGAGATACACTCCCTCCGCTGCTTCTGAGTAAGAGAAGCATAATCATTATCAATTAAAATTCACCTCCCATTATATTTCAACACCTTTTTGGCCAAAGCCTTCTGCAGCAGGTCATCTTTAGTGGCATAATTAAGGAATCAAGCCACTATTGAGCATGGGTGAGCATCTGGAGCTGTAGGTTTAGGCCCCAGGGCCTGGTGTACTCATTCATTGTCCAAAGGATATTCCATCCCCAAGTCAAGGAGAGACTGCAAGAAGCCATCTAGGAAGGCTGACATGTCACTACCTTCCTTACTCTGTGGGATGCCATAAATATGGAGGTTCTTCCGCCTCTTATAATTCTCTGCATCTTTTTGTCTGGAAGCCATTTCCAATTGGGAGTGTGCCATTTCAGTCACCACCAACAGCAAAAAGGCTATTTTGGCCATATTTGAGGTTATTTGGCAGTCGGCCTCTTCAGCCCTGTTCTGGAGTGAGCCGAGGTCTGAATGGAGGTCCCGGATAGATTCCTGCATCTCCACCCAAAAGTCAGAGATAGCTTGGAGCATTGTCTCAAATTTATTGATATGCTGAGCTTTGTTATTTTGATCTTTATTTTGCTCTTTGTCTTGGATTTTCTTTTGAGAATGGTTCATTTTTGTGTCTTTATTATTTATTTAGTTTTTGTTGACGGGTAAGTGCACTGGACAAATTCTGCCTGTTTTCACGACTCGGGGTAGATGAAAAGCCAACTGACCTTGAACCAGATTAAGCTGTTGGTGGTATTTTTCGCAAATGGAAATTTGACAGGGCATGGAAATTCCCTAATCTAACAGGGGAGCCTTTGCTACTGGCTGCAAGATGGCAGTGTGCATGAACCTTCGGAGGAGATGGACGTCGGGAGTACAGGAGAGTGGGCCTCCTCTCCTGTGCTTGCAACTTCAGAGGCCATAGAAGAGGAACTTGCTGTAGCTGCAGTCTGTGCAGATACAATTATTGATTCTACTGTTCTGTGTGATTTGGCTTCTACTGAGCAATAGGACGTTACCTGTTTAGATGCTGAGGATTTCTCTCGTTCTGCATTGTTAGGAAAACGGTCGGCTCTGCTTCAGCAAATGCAGCAGTTGGATTCTAAAATTGCGGCACTTCCTCAGGCATCTACAGGAGTGCAATACCAGGAGACGCTTTGATAAGTAAGCCCCTGCTGGCGACGGTTCGGCGATTTTTCTACTACCTCCGCATTGGCGGTGCTCTCGGATGGGGCTGGCAGTCTTCCCGAGGTTGGTCTCGGTGCCCACAGCCCGCCTGTTCTTTGCCTGAAAACAACTTTCTCTGGAAAACATGAAGCACAGTCGGAAAAGCCCGTGGTAAGCCTCTCCAGAGTCGGACTGAGACGGCTGAGCATCAGACTTGTACTTGAGGTATTTCTTTTTCGCTAATAAAGCCCTGGGTGGAGTAAACGTGGTGGGATTTTGGCCTCGGGGTAAAGCCTTCATCTATGAGACTGGCTACATCTAGTTGCTCTAAGGCATCCTGGTCACCAGAAAAGCTTTAGAAAGTGCTGGTTGGGAGAAAGGGGAGGGGGGTGTTTGGACTCCGGACTCTCAGGACCCCACTTATTTAAAAATGTTGCAAAAAGCAGCTACTTCTGAGGCCTCTGGCACTAACTTGAGCTCCAACGAACCCCGGGGTATTGATTCAGATTGTGGACTTCTGAAAGGTGGTAATTTACCTATTCAGCCTAATGACTCACGTTCTTGCACTAATGTGGGGGATGTTTCTCTTAATTTAAGGTCACCTGTTGTTCAAGATACTGATGTTTTATCTAAAGATGGTATGTCTCCTGTTTCTTCCCTTCCTATACCCCCTGGACCTACAGTTCCTTTATGCCCTAGACCTACACCAGTTTTGCAAAACCCTGTGGAGTCTAGCCAGGGTCGCCCAGTTGGTTTTAAACTAGCTGACTTATTTTCCATTAAGGGAGAGCCGGCACCTAGGCGTAATGCCGTTCGGTTGCTCTATAAGGGTGGGTTAGAGGAACCCCCAGATCGTGTGTATATTGCTAAAAAACTGCTTAAAGGGTCTATGAAATTTTTTTCATCTGAGATTTTTGCCCTGATTAGTTTGGGTAATTATAATTATGACATTATCTTTAAACAGGTTTCAGGTTTGGATAGGTTTTGGGCACAGTATGCGACATATCAGACTTCTCCCATTTGGTCTCCTTTTCAGGCTATTCCATTAACCAAACCTGCTGTTCGTAATATTACGATTATTTTTAAAAATGAAGGGGTGAATGTGGAAGATATTTTATTTTGGTTAAAACAAAGATGTGAGGTGCTTAATAGGCCCACCCATGTTGGATAGTGAACAAATCTGGGATGGTGGTTGGAGAGTTCGAGTTAAACTATATTCTACCAATACTGGGCCCAGACATTTACCTAGTTTTTCTATTTAGGAAAAGATAAGGGGCTCATCTTTTATGCTGGACAGCCCAAATCATGTTTTAAGTGCGGTTCACGTACTCACCTCAGTTCAGCTTGTGACACTGTGAAGTGTAGTCATTGTTTTGATTTTGGCTATACTTCTAGTGCCTGCTTAAATCTTTTTAAGTGTAACCTTTGTGAAGGTACAGGTCATGCTTATGGGCGTTGTCCCTGGGCATCCCATAATAGGGAGGATTGTCCTTCACATGAAGGTTTGATTACTGTAGCACAGCAAATTCAGGCACAGAGGGTTGCTGCCGAGATTTGAAAGGTGATTTACCCTCCTCTACTCCAGTAACAGTACATAAGGAACCTTCGTGGTTGTTGTTCAGGATACCTCTGTTCCGCCTCTGAAATAGTTCCCCTCTGAAGTAGTTCCTCCTTCTGTCTCTGAAGCTCCCTTAAGTGTAGACGACATGGTTGTTTCTGATGATAGGATGCCCCTCCCTCCCCTGCAGTCTGCCTCTGATTTGGATACTTCTGTTTTTATTCCAGTCACTCATAAGAGAACTAGGAAAGGTGTGGCTGTAGTCAGTCGGGGCAAGGAAGCTGGGGTCCGTAACTGGCAATCAAATAATAAATTTGCTGTATTAGAAACAGACCTCTCTGATAAGGACTCTGGAGGGGATGACACAGACACCTCCTCCATTCGGTCTTGTCCGGATGTGGAAGGAGGTAAAGATTTGGATCCTATAGCTAAACGAACCCGTCAAAGTCGAAGGAGTAAATCTCCCATTGGCATTTAAATGGCTTCCTTCTCGGTTTGTTCTTTAAATGTGAATAGCATTAAAGGTCAGAAGAAACTGTGGTTGTTTTCTTGACAGTGAAAGACTTTAAGTGTGATATTGTTTGTCTTGTTGATACGAGGCTAAAATCCCATAGTGAACTACAACAGGCTTCCAGGGCATGGACCTGTGGTCCCTCCTTTTGGTCATCTGGTCCAGATACATGTGATGGTATTGGTATTTTGTTCTCAAATTTAGATTTGCATGTTTCCAGATTGGTTGATATATTACCAGGGAGAGCATTGTTATTAGATTTTACATACTCTTTGGAGAGATTTCGAATTATTGTGGTCTATGCTCCCCAGACTAAGGCTCAATCAGTTTCTCTTTTTCATTTAGTAAGGCCCTTTTTGCATACCTCTAGGTTACTCCTGTGGGTTGGGGATTTTAACTGTGGTTTGCAACAAAATGACAGAGGGTTAAGAATTCCCAAACTATTTTGTGATTCTGTTGCTTTGAAGGAGATCATAACCACGGCTCAGCTTATGGATGCCTACAGGTATTGTCATGCTACTGGAGGATTTACTTTTTAAAGGACCCTTGTGAACTCGTATTGATTTTATGTTTTGTCTAAGGTCTTGCAGATTCATTCTTGTCAGACTGTGGGGTGGAGTTTTCTGATCATGCTGCTCTTGTGTATCCTTTCTTGGGATACTGCTCCCCGCTGTAAGAAAAATCGCTTGCGGTTTAATGACTCTCTCGGAGGTTCCCTCATTTTGAAGTTGTATGAAGGAATGGCTGCACGGCTATCTGTGGCGGATCTTTATGAGAATGTTGTGGACTGGTGGGAAGACTCTAAATTAAGGTGGAAGCAGGTCTTCCAGAAGAGGGCTGCTGCTTCTCAGAATGCTAAATACTTACAATATCTGGCTCTGAGGCAGCAGTTACAACATTTGATTTCTTTATCTGATACCACTCGGAATGATTATAGTGATCAAATGCTGTTATTTGCACACAGATGAAAAACTACAATATGATCAGGCTAGCTCTTTAGGACAAAGCTCGATTTGGGACACGAACATTGAAAGGGGGTTGGATCCCTTTAAGGCTTGTAAAAATCGTGTAGACTCTAAATTAATTCGGTGTCTACGGTCTCCCTCTGGTGACTTGGTTACAACACCAGAGGCGTTGGTTAATGTTGTTGAACAGCATGTATTTGACATGTTGGGTATTATACCAGATTGTGAGTCTGCTGAGACTTTTTTGGATTCTTTACATCTCCCTCAACTCTCTTCCCAGGAGCAGGAGGTGTTGAATGCTGCTGTTGTTGAGGGGGAAGTTGCTCAGGCTATTGGTAGTTTATGTTTGCATTCCGCTCCTGGATCAGATGGCCTTACTGCAAAATTTTTTAAAACTTTTATGTTTGATTTGGTCCTGGCTTTAACGTTGTTATATAATGATATGTTGGCCTCAGCCTCTTTGACCAAAACAACGAAAGAAGCCATTTTAATTTTACTTTTCAAAAAAGGGGATGCTACAGATTTGAATAATTGGAGACCATTTAGTTTATTAAATGTGGATTATAAAATTCTGGCAAAAATTCTGTTATCAAGATTACTTAAAGTTGCTGTTCATATAAGTCCAGTCCAGACGTGTGGCATTCCTGGCAGATGCCAACATGATAATTTAGTTTTGCTGCGTGAATTATTTGCCCTGGGTGATAGGAAGGCAGTTTCTGGATGGGTTTTGGGTTTAGATCAGGAGAAGGCCTTTGATAGAGTTTCTCAAAGTTTTTTGTTCTCTGTATTATGGGCCTTTGGACTTCCTGTTAAGTTTCTTTCTTGGATTCAGACTTTATATAAGGGGGCCACGATCATTCCTAATGTGAATGGTTGGTTAGGGAATCCTGTGTCACTTGTTTGTGGGGTCAGGCAGGGATGCCCCTTAAGTCCTATCCTTTATGATTTTTATATTGATACTTTGATACGGGCTATATTACTTTGCCCTCAAATCATAGGACTGGAGGGGGTTCCCTTTTTAACACCTATTAAACTGTTAGCCTATGCGGATGATTTGGTTTTGGTGCTGGATAAACATACTGAGGAGGAGGCCTTGGTCCAGGTTTTTCGGACTTTTTCATCAGTTTCTGGGTCTAGAGTTAACTTTGAGAAAAGTGTTGGAGTTCCTATAGGTCATACCTCTCTCCCGATAGCTGGCACTTACGCTGGGATTCCTATTTCGGTTGCTCTATTTAAGTATTTAGGGATCTTTTTTGGATCTGGTGATATGCTGTCCTACAACTGGCATCTTGCCTTGAGGAGGGCAGAAGGTCTGATTGCTGGGTGGAAACAGTTTTTGATTGGAAAAAAAGAGAGTGGTGTTGCTTAAAACGTTGGTGATCCCCATTTTTCTGTATCTTAGTTATGTGTTTCCACCGCCTATGCAATTTTTACTAAATTATATGGAGTATTTTTTCATGGGTTTTGGGGTCTCCTTAACCCTATTAAACGAGTCTGACTTATAGACCAATACGGAGGGAGGGTAGGTATGATTCATCCTGTTGCCTTTTTATAGTTTATTCTTTAGTTATAATTTTGGGAAAGCTTTAAAGCCTGGGGAAGTGGTTTGGAAACCTTATTTAATGTTATGGTTGTCATCCTGTTTTACAAGTTGGAATTCAGGACAAAAGAGTATTATATCTCGTTCTCTGGAAGTCCCATTATATGGAAAAGAAGCCTTTAAGATGGCTTTATCTTGGGGTTTTTCCCCACAGGATTTTTGTATTTTGTCTAGACGTATGATATATGACAAGGTTTGGAGAAGGGAGGCCCAGGAAGCGGTTGTGTTTCCCTTCTGTCCTTTAAATCGTTTTCCTTGGATTCTTCAACAACTTAGTAATCCCCGTCTACCCCCTTATGTATGGGTTATGGTATGGTTAAGCAATTATGGCAGGTTGGGGGTTAAAAGTAATCATAAGCATAAAGCTTTAAATGCTCGTTTTTGCTCCCGGGATCTTTGCCATGAGATCCTAGAAACTCAACAACACTTATTTTTTGATTGCCCTTTTTCTTTTGACCTTTGGTCCAGTTTGGCTGATTTATGGTCTGAACCTCTATTCCTTCAATTATCATACGAACAGATTATGTTTTGTACAAATGTTGCTTTGAGTACCAAATATCATGTTGATACCCTGTATGTTGTTTTTGTTCTTATTAGATATTACCTATGGCAGGCTAGATGCATGTTAGTTTTACATCAGAAATTGATTCGTAAACAAGAAATAATTGTTAATATTTGTAAGGCTCTTCGTTTAGTTAAATTGCATGATTTTCAAGTTCTTACAGGTCCCCAATTTCTTCTCCTTTTTCGTAATTGTGATCTTTTGTCTATAGATTGATGATATGTTTTCCTTTTTTGTTTCCTATTTTGTATTTTATTTTGTTATTACTGTTTATGAATTTAGTTTTTTATGTATAGGATGATGTTATTTTTCTGTAATGAAGTCCAACCTTCTAAATAAAATTCCCCTACTCTTTTCGAGAAGTGACATGGGATCTTTAACATCCACCTGAACTATACTACCAGAACAGGCAGATGGGACCTTGGTTTAATGTCTCATCCGAAAGCTGCCATAGCTGGTTCCAAGTCTCTGGCCCTCATGTCTCCTGTTTCAAGCTCCTCCGTAAGGACCTGAAATCTATTTCTGGTGAAGTATGCCAGTTTGTTCTCTGATTTACTCGACTGGTCTGCTCCAATGTTTAACTTAGGCCTTTGAATAAGGTTTTTAATGGTAAAGTGTCTTTTTTGTAATAATTTGTAATTAATTTTACGGGGAGCTCTTCATCTCCACTCCTCACTACACCATGGTGTCACCGGAAGTCCCTCTATATCTTTTCTGAAGTATCCTTCCCCCACTGACAGCACCTCGGTTCTCTTCTTATTCAGCTTGTTGTCTGATGTGTGTGCAGATAGTTTTATTGGGGACAGATGTGAGTGGATTTTTTAGTTACAGCAGGACATCATTCACGTACACCATGACTTTGTAGTCTTCACCGGCTATTCGTATTCCTTTGATGGAGCAGGAACTTTGTATGTGGAGTGTCAAGGTTCTAGGGCAAGGTTAAATAGAGCGGGTGACAGGCGACAACCCTGTCATGTTCTTCTGGTCCATAGAAATTGCTGAGATAGTAAACCATTTCTGTAGACTAGAGCCTTTGGTTTCGTGTATAGTCATTTGACCATCTTGATGAAGGCCAGGGGAAGGTTACACATTTCCAAGACCTGGAAAAGATACGGTCACTCCCACTGGTCAAAGGCTTTCTCTGCATCTAGTGATGCTAATTCCATTTGTTGATCATGCTGCTAAGCTTTTATAAGAAGTTGTGTGCTTTTTTTCATGTTACGAACATACGAACGTGTGAATCTGCCAGCAGAAACAGGCCACGTGGTCTATCAGGTCTGCTGGAATGTGTAGCTAGCACCTTTACCTTGCAGCTGCACCTCCCTCCCTCCCTCCCCTTCCCCTCTCACTCTTAACCCCCCTCACCCTGTCCCATTTCCTTTTAAAACTACCTACTGTCCTACAGGATACCACCTCCTTGGTAAGAGTGTTTCACTTAGCCACAACTCTCTCCGTGAAAAAGTGCCTCCTCATTTCTCTCCTATATCTTCCCCCCTCCAGTCTGAGACCATGCCCTCTCATGTCCCTTCCCCTCCTGTTGTCCTGTGTGTCTTCCTGGCACAAAGCCAAAATGATGTGGGTCAGATAGTTTCAGGAGTATTTTGTAGCGGTGGGTCACCAGTATTTTCACAAAGATTTTGGCATCTAAATTAAGCAGCGCTATTGGTCTGTAACTGGTGCACAGGGTTGCTTCCTTGTCTGGTTTTAACAACACTGTAATCAGCCCCTCCATCATTGTTTGTGGCAGAGTTTCTTTGTCTAAGGCTTTGTACCATACTTCTTTGAGTATGAGAACTATTTTAGATCTTAGAGTGATGTAGAAATCAGGCAGGTACCCATCTAAGTCAGATGCTTTCCTGGGGGCAGTTGTCCGTATTGCTTCTATGATTTCTCCTGTATCTAGTGGAGTTTACATCTTCTGTTGGCGTTCTTCCTCTATCTATGGCAACTGATTCTGATCTAGAAACTGTTTTATCTCTCCCTCTGAACTGGAACATTCCACTTTACATAATGTACTACAGAAATTGGCAAACTGATTGTTGATTTTGTGGGGATGGGTGGTCACTTCCTGTGAATTTCAAATTTTGACTCATTTAATGGTAGATTTATTCTGCTGTTGTTTGAGCCTTAGTGCCAGTAGCTTGGTGGCCTTGGGTCCGCTTGAAATATATTTCATCTTGGCTTTCCTATAGGTAAATTCCACTGACTCTCTAAAGGACTCATTATATTTGTGTTTTATTGCTATCCACTGTTCCCACATCTCATCTGTGCTATCTTCCGCTAGTTTATCTTCCAGTTGCTTAATCTCTTTCAGTAATTTCGCTCTTCTTTCTGCCCATTTTTCTTTTTGTATGTGCACTCTGATATAATCCTACCTCACGTGTACACTTCAGAGCCTCCCATGTCGAGGCCCAGCTCATGTCTTCTGGATGGTTAAGTGATAGGAACTTCTTTATGTCATTTTTCAGCTGTTTCAGAAAACTTTAATCTTGCAGCAGAGCGTTGTTCATTCTCCACCGTGGTGTGCGTGGGCATGCTGGATGTATCTCTATTGTGAGTTTGACTGGTGAGTGGTCCGAGATTATCGGTAGTGTTTTTATTTCCTTTAGACCTGGCACCAATTCTATAGCAATCATCCAGTAATCTATATGAGACGACTTTCTGTGACATTGTGATCTGAAGGTGAACCTGTTAACATTGCGGTACATGAGCCACCACGCGTCTACCATGTTCTCTCTTAACAGGCCTTCCCATGTTCTTGCTCTCTGTGATAGGGCTGATGTGTTGGACCTATCAAGTTGCAGATTCATTATCACATTGCGGTTGTCCCCTGATTATAATCAGGGGTCATGTAACATTTAGCAGCCTTGCCTGTATCTCTGCTATAAAGTGTGGATTCTCGCACTTGGGTTGGTATATGTTGAGTAGGATCACCTTTTTGGTATTTAGTGTTCCCTACACCATCAAGATTCTCCCTTCTGGGTGTTGCCAGGTACAGTAGTGTCAGTTTTAAAGTTTATTTTCCTGTGGATCGGTATCATGACTCCTCCCCTTTTTCTGTTGACTTTTGCTGTAAATGATTGGCCCACTCAGTCTCTTCTTAGCTGACAGGCATCTTCTGTAAGCAAATGGAATTCCTGAAGAAATGCAGTTTGCACATGAATATGCTTCAAAGGTTGTAGTTTCTAGCTTTGCTTTTCTTTTTGTTGTTAAGCCCCTTCAGATTCCAAGTAGTCACTGTGATGCTTGTACAGCTGGTTCTGATTAATCTATGCTTTTTGTAATATAACAATGTGTTATTGTCTCTCATGAGACATGCTGAAACAGCCTGTGGAATGACACCCCCCTCCCAAGTTTTAGCTACAAGGTGTTACCTGGAAGACTAGGAGATAATTACAGGCTAGAAGAGACTAAATTAAAGATCTCCTGTTTATCTAGCTTATTTGTAGCTTGCTAGCTGCTAGGATGGGAAATCATAAACTTTTATAACGTTTAGAGGAAGAGAGCAGGTTACGACACTTTAGTGCGAAGTCATAAAAGATTCTTTGATGTGTCCTGGGAAGAAGAGCTACTTGAGAGGGGGATGTTATTTAAAGAAAGTCATGTGGGGACATGAGTTTTGCTGAGGTCACCTTTATTAATTTACCTCCTGCTGGATAGACATCCTGATTGTATAATTTTTAATAAACAGAGGAGGAGCTGGGTGACATCATGGAAAAGGCAGGCTCAAGACAATGTTTTAATGATGCTGTGAGTGACCTGTAAATGTCGCAGTGTCAGTGGCTCAGTAGGTAGCACACTCGCCTCTGAGGCCGGGAGATCAGAGGGCTGTGGGTTCAGTTCCCACATCTGGCACTTGGGTTAATATCCCAGTACTGACACTGTAGTGCAGCATGAGAGGGGTGCTGCACTTCTGAGGTGCCGTCTTTCGGATGAGACGTTAAACCGAGGTCCCATCTGCCTGGATTGGTGGTAGTTCAGGTGGATGTTAAAGATCCCATGGCACTTATCGAAAAGAGTAGGGGAATTTCCCCGGTGTCCTGGCCAAATTTCCCTCATTCACTAAAAATACCACCAACAGCTTAATCTGGTTCAAGGTCAGTTGGCATTCATTTGTATCCCCCCTCCCCCGCCGGGTCGTGCCTGAAAATAGGCAGGATTTGTCTAGTGCACTTACCCGGTCAACAAAAGCTAAATAAATAAAAATACACACATGTTTGGACTCTCTTGACAACAACATCTGTCTATCAGCACTATTAGAAGAGATACATTAGATATACAAGTCTAATTGTCTGGTGGTAGGAATTTTGCACTTTTTTTAACCCTCGTTCTTTTCAATGAGTGTTTGCTTTTGTGATATATGGTTCTGTATTTACATTTTACATGTTTTTATCTATCTTTAAGTAAACCTCTACTTTAGAGACTACTTGGTGTGCCTTTGAAATTCTTTTTCCTGACAAGTGAAGCATACATGGTTAAAGTTGACACTGTACAAAGCTTACTGGTTTTACCAAACTGGGAAAAGGTAAGAGTTTATTCTGAGGTCTTTAATAGATTTTTAAGGGTTAATTTTGTACAACTGGTTAGGTGCCCATAAGCAAAAGATATTTGCCCCCCCCCGAAGAGCAGAATTATCTGAGCCTGTACATTGAGTACGTTAGCTAGAGGTTCAGAGTTTGAATCCCTTCAGAACTTGAGACCAAAGTTTGATTTGAAGCCACAAAATAGACAGGAGGGTTACTCTGTTCTGTTAACTGTTCACAAGACTGTGCTCGGAGGTTGGCACTGTGGGAGCAGAGGGCCTGACCTGCTGAGTGGGTTTGTGACACTCATATCAATCAGTCTATCCTCCATCATCATAGATTTGCCTTTGCTTTGGTAGTACTGAATGTAAAAATGTGAGGGTTCTTCTACTCCCCCCCATATTGGGCCCCCCCTTTTGTTTTGTGATTTGAGACCCTAGTCATACTTTTAATCCTGATCCTGAGACCCTTGCCATATTGTGATTCCTATCTGCTCACTGTGTCCATCTAGGATGAGGTGTAGTGTCATATAAGTTACTCCCGGTGACGTTCCTCTTCCGTAGGTAGTTTTTATGTTTTCTGGCTTTTTGTTCCCCGACCCCGTGCATCCTGGTGTTGCAGATGTATGTGGAGACACGTGCATGCCACACACTACGGGATGCCCCACCCTACCTGTCGTGCCATTACCACCTGCGCCTGTCACCGGTCCTTCTTCTGGTGATGACAGGACTACGGGTGGGTGACCCCCCCTCCTGGGAGAGGACAGCCAGTGCTCAATCCTGCTCCCACTCCCCATGCTGGCACCCCAACTACTCGAAGTTGTTCCGGAAACCCAGGTCGCCGGCATAGTGTGAGGTAAGGCATCCAGCGCCTCAGCCCTCAGCGCCATCAGGCCGGCTTATACACCGTCTTTTAATTGCAAAGAACAACCATTAAGACTCAAACCAGCACTTGAGTAACATTTTCTGTAAACATGTATAAGGTGCCGGCCAACTGGTGCAGTGGTAGCGCTACTGCCCATGACACTGGCGACCCCGAGTTCGGGAACAAGCTTGGGTCATCGGGGGCTTCCAGGGGGAGGAGGGCTGAGTGTCCCAGAGGCCGCTAGCCTCCTCTGGGGTGGGAGGGTGCCATCTTCTGCTACAATACTGCCACCTAGATGACTACAGGTGGCAGTGTGGATGGAAAGGTAAGTTGGAGGGAAGAGATGTCACTGACGGTGGCATCCGTTTCACACATTGTGTGAGCAGGGTCACCTTGCTGTCCTAGAAAGCGATGTCTCTGGGTAGGGAGAAAACAAGAAAATGGCCCAAGCACCTCCATAATGATGGCCCACGGGAGCTCCCCAGGTCTTTATCCCACTCTGGATCACAGCACTGGCCTGATGAAATGTGGAAGCTCAGGGGGTTCTCCCTCACCCTGACCCTACCTGAGAGGCAAAGCCAGAGCTCTATAGAGGCTGGCGACCATGACTGGGGAGGCTCAGAGGGTTGTTCATAGGGGCCTGAAGGACATGGGAGGGAGGCCGGTGAGTAGGGGGCCATAAACAGAAACTACAAAAAAAAAACATGTATAAAGTACTTGCATCATTATATCTAATCTCTTGAACTCAATATATTTTAATCAGAGAAACAGTTTTTGAAAAACATTTTATAAAACCCTGCATGGACTATTGCTCTACTGTTGTTGTGTTCAGTAACTAACTAATATACCCTAATATAATTAGCTTTTGTACAACAAGCTTACTGATCATAGCTTTTGTTCACCCAGGGTTCGCACTCTTTGGACCAGTTTAGAGCTATGCCTTTTAGACTGTACATTTCCACTCTCCAGTACAACTTGAGTGATACAACCTCTCCCCCTTGCCCTACTTTGAGGTCCCAGGCCCACTCTCTTGTGTATTACCCTATGTTTACCAGGATTGGGGTGTAAGCAGAGACTGGGCCCTCCGTGGTGATAATCCATATGAAATAGGAACAGGCACCCGACCTTTGCTGGAGCACCAACTCCCTTTTTATGTTATAGATGCCCATGCTCAAGCCATTGATTTAGCTGCATATTCCCACTGGGACAGGGTGGGGGGTAAATACGAGGGGGGGCAGCTGCAATGTAGGGGACTAGCTGCACATTCGAGCAGACTTAATAGACCATGAGGCCTGTTTCTGCTGACAGATTCATATGTTCGTATGTTATGCTGCCACTTTATGCTGAGTATTTAACTTGCACCTCAATCAGCTGGCTGCTCTGTGATGACTTGATAGACTCTCGCACTGTCCCCTTCAGTTTGCTGGTGATCATCGTCTGCCGTGTTGGACTGAGTTTGGGCCAGTTTTGGCAGATGATGTTTTTTGGGTACTCACCAGCATGCGTCCCACCACCTGTGCCCTGGACCTGGGTCCAACGTGGCTTGTCATCAGCTGCTTGGATTTTCTGGGACCAGTGTTTGTTGAGATTGTCGATGGGTCATTAAGGGAAGGAATGTTTCCTGCATGTCTGAAAGAGGCTTCTATTGACCTTGATGTTCTTGCAAACAACAGGCCTATCTCTAATATTCCCTTTTTGGGGAAGCTCATTGAGAAGGTGGTGGTTGACCAGCTGGTTGAGTGCCTGGAGACATTATCCATCTATGAACCGCTCCAGTTGGGTTTTCGGCCACTGCATAGCACTGAGAAGGCTTTGATCTGGGTGGCACATGATCTCTTCATGACGAGCGACCGAGGGCACTATACCATTCTGGTGCTCTTGGACCTATCTTCAGCATTTGACATGGTTAACAATGGGGTGCTGCTGGATTATCTGTGGGACTATGTGGGTGCTACTGGTGCAGTTTCACACTGGTTCTGCTCATATTTAACTGGAAGATTGCAGCGCGTTGTCCTGGGAAATTTTTCCTCAGGTTCTTTCGTGCTGCCTTGTGGTGTTCCGCAGGGTTACATCTTGGCGCCCTGTTGTTCTCCATATACATGCTGCCACTGGGAGAGATCATTAGGTGGTACAATCTGGGGTTTCACTGCCATGCAGATGATACCCAGTTGTATCTGTCTTGTGCCCCTGATGATCTTTCTGCCTCGGATATGCTGAGTCATTTAGCCGAGATAAATGACTGGATGTCCGCCAACTGGCTATGTCTCAACCCTGGCAAGACAGAGGTCATGGTCATCGAGCCGAGTCATGGGGGTATTTTCGTTGAAGGGAGACTGCCCACCTTGTGGTTCATTGTCGTCCCCTGTTGATGATGAAGGAGGTCAGGGATCTTGGCGTTATTCTTGACGATCAGCTTGACCTTGAAAAACAGGTCTCATCATTCATTAGAGCCATTTTTTTCCATCTCTAGAATATTGCCAGGATCCTTCAATTTTTGACTCCCACTGACCTAGTTACGGTTATCCATGCCTTTGTTACTAGCCGACTTGATTACTGTAATGTTCTGTACCTAGGGCTTTCTGGAGGTTTGATGCATCGCCTGCAGCTAGTGCAGAATGCTGTGGCCAGGATGTTGACTGGCACCTTTATGAAGGACCATGTCACTCCTGTCATGCGCTCTCTGCATTGGCTGCCTGTGAGTGCGTGTATCACCTTCAAGATAGGCTTGTTAACATACAAGGCCCTACATGGTCTGGGACCGGATTACCTTAAAGAGCTCCTGATTCTATACTCTCCTATCCGCCCCATATGCTCCACTGAAGCTGGCTTATTGGTTGTACCATCCTCCCACTTAAAATGATCAGGAGACACAGCCTTTAAGGTGGCTGCTCTGCTCCTGTGGAATTCTCTTCCACCATATATTAAGGCTGCCAGCTCAGTGGAGACTTTTAAAACCTATTTATTTGATAAGGTTTTTAACTTGTTCTGAATTAACTTATTTTGTGCTTGTATTTTTGCATTTTGTTGCTGCTTTGTTACGCGCTCTGAGCATTTGGATAGAGTGCTGTATAAATAAAACTTGCCTTCCTGGGACTATATCTCTAGTTGCCATCCTCCCCTTCTGGGCCCGAGGGTCATCTTTCACACTGTGCATTCTTTACGTTTTATCCTAGAGTAGTGCTGGATCCTGGCTTGTTTTGCTCCACAGTTCGTTTTATCATATAACAGTCAGTCAGTTATGCCTGCTGCCCCCAGGCCAAACCGGATACCATGCAGTTTCATAACATAGGCCTGTTTCCTGCCCCCTTTCCCTAGTCACCATCCATACTCACTGTGTTCTGGTGTGGCGTGGGTATTCAGCTATGAGGGGGTGATTGCCTCGAGATGCCCCAAAATGGTTAGCTTGCCATTGTGTCAGTTTATCATTCAATGGGAAAGCAGCCATTTTTAACCACATTATAGTTTTTTTGTCCATGCTTGTTTTTCCCCCAAACTTTATTTACTCCTCCTATTCACTGGCCCCATAGGACCTCTCTCCAGTGTGGGACTCCACTCACCAGCTTTCTCCCACTCACCGAGATCCCCTGTCCAGGTATCGCATTTGAACAGCGACAGGAAAACAGCGAAGAGCATCACAACAACAAAATCGGCAGTTCACTGTGATGGTCCACTAGTTTCCCGACGCTGCTTTCTCTGAGGAGTATGCCCCCTTCCCAAACCAACTCCAACTCAGAGTTGATAATCTATAGTGCGGGGGATGCAGGGGGCAGAGCTCCCTGCATGGGAGGTGCAGGGGGCAAAATACATTTTCATGCAGGGACGGCACAATGCCAATTATTGGCATTGTGCCATCGTTGTATTGACAGTTGGCAAATTTCCTGTCACTGCGGTGACATGGAGCCCCCTGTCCATACCTCCATGTCTGCCTGTTCCCATATCCTCCTCCCGACTCCCCGAGCCCCCCCCCAGGCTCTGAGTCCCCTGAGGTGGGACCACCAATTCCTACGGCGCTCTATCTGTAATCTAGTGGGTGACCAGAGGGAGGGCGGGAGCCGGAGGATAGCAGGAAGATCCAGCATTGAGTATGGGTGCTGGTCGTGGGTCCCCACCTCCACCTTCCCAGGTGCCAGGGCTGTTTTCTTTTTCTGGTGGGGGGCACAGATGTGCAGTGATGCCCTGCATGAGATGGGCGCGCTCCCACACCCACATGTGAGGCATCTGCTGACACCTCCATCCCCTCCTAGAGTGTGCCACAAGTTGAACTGCCACCAGTCTCCACCAGAAGCCTCTGTTACTGCGGTGTATGCTACTCACCCAACCCCAAGAGAGGAGAGCGTTCCTCCAGACATTCAATCCTCTCCTGCCCCAGCTGACCCCCGACAACCCAAGCTCATTCCCGAACCCAGGTCACCGGCATGGCGCGAGGTGTCGCGTCCAGCACCTCAACCCTCAGCGCCACCAGGCTGGCTTTTTGTCCATGCTAAATATGACAATATTTATTAATAAAAGTACTTCAGTTTCAGATAAATTTTGTTACTGTCCCAGTCTTGCTATTTTGGTCCCATTGTTTTGTCGGCTAAACATAATGATCTCTTGTATGGAAAAATCTTGGGAAATTCCTTCTTCAAAGTTTCATTAAAAAAAGGTCTTTTGTAAGGATCCCTTCAGCTTCTTAAGCATAGAAGAATAGGAGTCTTTTGTATAAAGTTCCACAAACATTTCTTTTATTGTTGGGGTTTATTTCTGTCCAGAGGGATTTGGGATATTGGATTCATGACACATTAAGGTAAACTGTAATTCTCTTCGCATTGTGGACTAAATATTGTCATTATTTATCATACTTTGGTTCTGTATTTCTCTTGTTATTGTTTTTTTCTGAGTTCCTGCCTAATCTTTTTTCCCTACCTTTACATCCTCCCTGCCTCTCCTACAAACTCTTCAGCTCAGCTCCCTGATTGTTTTCATACCTTCTGTTTATACTACCTCACACTCCGTCTGTCTGGGTCTTTGTTCTTTTACCTCTTGATTTTCATGCATTTCTTGACATCTCCTGTCTATTCTACCCTTACAGCCTACCTCTGATCTCAGATAGTTCTTATCTGTTCCTTGGTTTTCCCTCTCCAGCTTCCTTTCATCTCCTCCTGACCAGCCCCCCCCATTTTCTTCTCACTCATAATTTTTTTACTTTGCATCTTATATAGACTTTTTTATCTCTAGTCCCCTTTTATCACTTTCCTACTTCACTTCCTGCTATTTTTTTTTTTTTGCTCTGCAGTGGATATATATACTGCTTATGTTGCTCGGTTTTGCTATTCACCTGAAGAAGGGACCTGTGAGGCCCTGAAAGCCTGTGTGTTAATCCATCGTTGTACAAGACACTTGTTGGTCCAATATAAGGTATCTACCCTTCCATCATTTCCTGTTTTCCAAGGACCAATACAGCTGGAACTTCTTTTTACAAATTAATAGCAAGAAATTCAACACAAGCAGGTGATCTCTGAAAGACCAGGTGTCCTGGTGCTTCACCACATAAGACTTCATCAGGGGATGGCTACCTGGACTAACTGTCAGCCTTTTATACAAAACATTATCTATGATGTCATCACTTACATTAAATAATAGGCATTCATCATTGAATGATCATCGAACAGAAACATTAAAAATTAAAAAGGACAAGCATAGTAGTGCTGTCAAGAAATTATGAACTAGAAATAAGACACTAGTAATAGGGTACTTCATAAAAAAGAAAAATAAACAAAGTATTTAAAGCCATAAAAAGATAGTACTTTGATCTCAAACTAGGAAGCTACTTCACTTAAATTGGTAATCACTTAAATAAAATTAAGAAAAAATGAATTTTGCCATTCTATGCTCATAATCCACATAAAACTCAAAAAGACTCAAAAACATTTACTTGAAGTCAATAATTCTTCAGTCCAAACAAACAGTAGTACCAAAACCACCTGTGAGGTCAGCAGTTTAATAATATCAAAAATGATGGGTCACCGGCCCGCTGACGCAGCAGTAGGACTACCGCTTGCGGCGCCAGTGACCCGGGTCCAGGAATGGACTTGGGTGGCTGGAGGGCCGGCCGGAGGGAGGAGGATTGAGCTCCCAAGGCTGCTCTCCTCCTCAGGAGTGGGTGGTTTGCATGTCCCCACTGCTCTACCACCACCTGGGTGATCACGGGTAGAGGTGCAGTGGGACAGCAAGTAGAAGGGAGGGGGGACGTTGGCTGGGAGCCGGAGCGTTTGCACGTCTCGACATGCAGCACCCATGTCTCCCCAAGTAGCCACCCAGCGAGCCTGTGAGAGGGTCCAGAAAAAAGAAAACAAGGCAGGAAAAACCCCGTGGTGCTCCCTGTAGATGGAGCTTCAGGCCCCGATCCCAACGCCCCTGCCAGTACCGATGACTGATCCCCGACGAAATACAGACGCAACGAGGCGGAGGTAGGGGGCTCTGTCCTGTACCTGACTGGGGGGTATAACCAAGGCTTCATGGGGGGATGACTGCACCGGTAACTGGACAGACGAGCAGGAACATACAAGGCCATGGGAGTATCCTGAAGGTAAGGAAGCACGGTGGAGAGAAAGGGGCATAAAGATAGAATTGGAAAAAAAAAATGATGGGTCAGCGCAACGGGTGTAATCCCATAAACTGACATTTATTGAAGAAATATGCGACATTTAAAGAGTAAAAAAACTCCTCTCTCACCACTTTTACATATTAGAAAGCCTATGAAGCTGCATACAAAATGCGTGGATGGCTTGCAAACCAAGAAGCACGCTTACGTATCGACCATCTCAGGTCATCCTCAGAGGCTCTGAGGATGACCTTAAACGGCCCGATACATAAGCGTGCTTCTTGGTTTGCAAGCCATCCACGCATTTTGTATGCTGCTTTATGGTGCGGCCGTTAGCCCTGTTTTATTTCACCTCGACTAGCTTTTTGTTTATTTGTGCATGGCACTTTAATGAAATCTATAGCTGTTTTGTGTGATTTGCACTTTTAAATGCTTTATTTGCACCGAGGAGAGATGGGTTCATTACAGCACAGCACCAGCATCTATAGACACTATCAGCTCCTTCAGTTTGAGATGGAGGTGGACGGCTTTCGAATGTGTAAAAGTGGTGAGAGAGGAGTTTTTTTACTGTATAAATGTCACATATTTCTTCAATAAATGTCAATTTATGGGATTACACGTGTTGCTCTGACCCATCATTTCTGATATTATTAAAGTGCTAACCTTACAGGTGGTTTTGGTGCTGCTGTTCAATTTGGACTGTGAATTTTTGATTCCGAGGTGCCAGAGCACTGACTCTGAATTTAATGTTAGTAGCCCACCAGCTCCCTTTAGTCACTTTATAAGGGAGCGTTTTTCTGTTTGGCATTTTTAGTCAATAATTCTTCAGTTACAATAGATACAATATTCTAATTTAAGTATTGCTAAATGTGAAGTAGAAGGACAAGGCAATGTCAGAGTCAGGAGCAAATCCACTAATAAGGGACATTAAAATAGCCCAGATAATGTGGTGCAAAGTTGCCTGTGCTCACCATCCATCCCCAGCTGTAGAAAGAAAAAGAAAGACATTGGATGTGAGGTTGGGCCAAGCAGTTGCATTCTAACATACTAACATACTAGACGCCAGCAGAGTGGGCCTATTGGTCTATCAAATCTGCTCGTGCTTCAGCACCCTGATTGGGTACCGTAGCCCTCTATCTGTCTCGTTCCACTGTTACTCCATACCCCAGTCCTGCCCCCCCAGGCAAACCAGCCTCTGCTTCACCCTTCTGCTTCACCCCTAGTCTATACCTGTCCCGCCCTCTCTTGAAACCCTCCACCGTGGCTGCCTGTACCAGCTCCCAGGGCAGTGCATTCCACCATTCTCTCTGTGAAGTACCTCCTCCTCCTTTTCCCCCCTAATCCTACCAACCTCAATCTTCCAACTGTGTCCTCTGGTGATTCCAAAAGATCCTATCTCAGATTACCTTATTTACTCCCCTGAGGTACAGTACTTGAAGACCTCAGTCATGTCCCTTTTCTCCTCCAGCGAGAACAGGTTGAGCTCCCCTAGTCGTTCCTCATATGTCATATCCCCCAGGCCCCGGATCATTCTGGTTGCTCTCCTCTGAACCCTCTTCAGGAGTTGGATGTCCCTGCTTAGATGCAGCCTCCAGAACTGCACACAGTACTCAAGATGTGGTCTAACCAGGCTGTTGTACAGTGACAAAATCACCTCCTTGTTCTTTGAGGTAATCCCACTAGCGATGCATCCCAGCATCCTATTTGCCCTGACTGCAGCCCTCCTGCACTGCTCTGAATTATTCATGTTAACATCCACCAAGACTTGTAGGTCTTTTTCCCCTGCCATGGCCCGCAACTCATCCCCCCCCCCCAGGGTGAACACATAGTTGGGGTTTTCACGCCCTAGGTGTAGCACCTTGCACTTGGAGGCGTTACATTTCAATTTCCAGGTGCAGGACCACCTATCCAGAGTATCCAGGTCCTCTTGCAGGGCCAATCTCCCCTCCTCCCCCTCCACCACTGCCCCCAGCTTAGAGTCGTCCACAAAGAGACTCATTTCACACCTGATACCTTCCCTGATATCGGAGATGAAGGCGTTAAACAGGAGTGACCTCAGGACTGATCCCTGTAGGACCCCACATATGACCTCCTTAGGAGACGCGACCTTCTTTCCTTCCGACCACTACCTGCTGAGTGTGATCTGAAAGCCAATTTCCAATCCACCTAACCATCAATGGGCCTACCAGGAACAGTATATCCACTAGTCTCCCCCCTGTCGAGTGCTGATGTCACCCACTCATAGAACTCTATAAGGTTTGTTTGACACGATCTACCTGGCACAAACCCATGCTGCCTGTCATCCAGGTAACCCATCTCCTCCAAGAAACCTCCCAGCCTTTCCTTAAGTATGCTCTCCATTACCTTCCTCACCACTGAAGTCAAACTGACGGGTCTATAGTTTCCTGGCTCTTCTCTTGATCCCCCTTTATGGATGGGCACAACATGCACCTGCTTCCAATCCCTCGACACCCCCTCTATCTGGAGTGACAGGCTAAAGAGATCCGCCAATGGCGCAGCCAAAACATCTACCAAGTCCCTCAGTATTCTGGGATGAATAGCATTAGGCCCCAGAGATTTATCCTTTTTTAGGGACTGGAGGGCTTTCCACACCTGACCGATAGGAATATCAGCATCTGTCCCCCAGCATTCAGCAGAACCATCCTGATATCTCACCCCTGGCCTACCTCCCCCAGTGGCTTGTTCTTCAGTACGTACCCCTATAGTCAGGTCTGCTGCACCTTCTGTGTCCTTCAACCCCTTTTTTGGAAGTTCCCCAGCCTCCTCCCTAGTGAACACTGAGGCAAATTACTCATTCAGTACCTCTGCCTGCTCCCCATCCCCTTCCACCCACCCCCTAGCTGTCCTCAACCTACTGAGCTGGCCCTTGACCTTCCTCCACTCACCAGTATACCTAAAGAACCCCTTTTCCCCACCCCGTAGCTCCTGCACCAGCCTCTGCTCTTTCCAGGCCTTTGCCCCCCTCACCACTCTGGTGATTTTCCTGGTTGCAAGGCGATAGTTCTCTCTATCCCTCTCTCTTCTCATTTTTTTGTACCTACTGTAGGCAGCCGCCTTCTCCCTTACCGCCTCCTGGACCTCCTTGGTCCACCAGCATGGTTTACCAGATCTACCGCCCTTGTGCTTCACTCTTGCACAGGTCCTCGTGGCCTCCTGTAACCCCCACTTTATGATCTCCCACCTACCTTCCACGTCCAAACCTGGTTCTATCTCCCACAAATCCCCTTAAGAATTTCCCCCATGTTCTGAAAGTCTGCCCCCCCAAAATCAACTATCATTGTCCTTGAATGATCCCACTCCCCCCCCCCAGTTTAAGCCAAAACCAGACTGTGTTGTTGTCGCTCCCAGCCAGGGGTTCTTCCACAACCAGATCTCATACAAGATCCCCATCCGCTAAAACTATATCCAGGATATGACCCTCCCTCGTTGGGTCAATCACCTGCTGATTGAGGAACGTGTCCAGGAAGCCATCCAGCAGCTTCTGCTCCCTGGTTACAGTGGACGTCGTAGTACTCCAGTCAGTAGCTGGCATATTAAGGTCCCCCAGCAACACCACTCCTTCCCCTTCCAGTCCACACTGCCCCTTAATGTTAGTCAACAGGCAATCCTCTAGGTCCTCCGCTAGTCCTGGGGGCCTATATACCACCCCAACTTGATCTTCCCTCCCACAGGGGTTTGCTAGTTGACCCATAGGGCCTCCACATTGCCCTCTGCTTCCTCCACTCTCATAATCTTGATGTTATCCCCCTCTACCCACCTTTCTGTCTTTCCTTAGCACCAGGTACCCACTCAAATTAAGGTCCCAGTCATGGCCAGGGGTGGCCCATGTTTCAGTGACCGCTGCTACATCCATCTCACCCTCAAACAGCGTGGCCTGGAACTCAGGCATTTTATTCCCCAGGCTCCTGGCATTTATTAAAGCCACCCTCCAACCCTTGTCCCTACCACTCTTTACCATATCCTCCCCAGATCTTTCATACGTCCGTCCACATTTCTTCCCTAGGGTACCATCTGTCCCCTCTCTGTGGGGTTGCAGGTCAGTCCTACCAGCGGTATAGATGGCTGGATCAGTCCAGCAGTGCCCCCCCTTCACAAGTTTAAACCCTATCTAGCCTGAATGAAATCCATCATCCCCTGTTTGAGAACTTCCTTCCCTACCAGATTAAGATGAAGCCTATCCTGGGCATACAGTCCCTTGTCTTCCCAAACTCCCCCCCAGTCTCCCAACACACCAATCCCCTTTGCTTCACCCCACTGCCCGAGCCAGTCATTAATTTCCCTGATCTTCTGTTTGTTTTCCACAGTGGCCCTTGGCACCGGTAGGATTTCCGAGAAGGAGACTGTGCATCCATTTTCATGACAGACCCTGGCCAATTCTCGGAACCTTGCCTGAATTTCCAGCACACTATTCCCCTCAATATCATTTGTTCCCAGATGCATCAGGAAGTCCGGTGATCCTCCACAGTTCTCGCCAGCTCATACACCATGAACTTTGCCCTCTGCACAGACTGGAAATACCCACTACCTTAACTAGACTGGATTTTCCCTCACCCTGCCCCACCCAATGAATACCCCTGATCATGGAGTCCCCCAGCAGGAGGACCTTAGTGACCATCTTTATCTTTTGTGCACCTCCTTTTTGGACTCCCCTGCCAGTCCCCGTCACCTCCCCCCTCCTCGAGACCACTTCCCCTTGGTTTCTCTCTGGACCCTCTACATCAGAACCCCTAGCCACCCTGCCCTTCTTGTCACACCTTTTATAACTGAGTTCCTCGGCTCCCCCCAGTTTAGCCTCCACCCCATGCCCTACCCCAGTTGAGCCTTTTTCTCTGACTTCCTCCCACCTCTCCAGTTCCCCCCAACACGGCATTCCCATCACCATCAACCCTTCCTACCTCCTCCCCATTCCTCTTGCCCCCTTCCATGCCCACCTGCAGGTCCCTCTTACCTTTGGGCCTTTCTCTGGTATGATCCTCCCTCATCGAAGGATGCCCCTCCCTTGTCTCAATCTATCCTTCTTTCCCACCGAGTTGACTCGCAGCTTCCACACCTTCCCTCTGCTGGTCCCCCCCCTCTTTGACACTTGATTTGCCCCCTCCTCTGCTTGCATACTTATTTGAATTACCGATGCCCACCCTCATCCGATTCACTGTATCCCTCTCTCCTCCACCCTCCTTTTCCTCCTCTACCCACCTCACCACATCCTCTCCAACCAACTTACTCAATGGCTCAAATTTATTACAGCACTCAAAGCCAACCTCCTTTTTTTTGTCCTGATTTCCTGCTATCCACTCCTCCAGTAGGCCCCTTGTCAGTCCCAACCTGCCTGTACCCCCCTGCCTCCTATGATTTAACATGTTTCCTCTACCAGTTACCTCCCAGGTAGCTACCCCCTTTGCTACTAGCCCATGTCCCATAGGTTATCTGCTCCTGACTGATGAAACAGATCCAGGTCACACTGTATCACTGCCCTCCTGTTCCCCACAG
This sequence comes from Neoceratodus forsteri, assembly GCA_016271365.2. Classification (NCBI taxonomy): domain Eukaryota; kingdom Metazoa; phylum Chordata; order Ceratodontiformes; family Ceratodontidae; genus Neoceratodus; species Neoceratodus forsteri. The sequence continues at coordinate 261,618,931 of CM057451.1, read as the reverse complement.
ATCCTCCCAGACATGTTTGCTTCCCCCCAACAACTCCAGTTTCCTCCATACCCAGTCAAGCTCCCCCGATCTGCAATAACTGCCTACAGACTGGGCAACCACCCTCCCTCCAGGCCCAGTTTAGGACCATGGCTGCCTCGCAGCCAGTGCATCATACAATCCTGCCAAAGATGCCTGCTGACAAGTTCTATGTTTCTGAATCTGGGGGCCTGCATTTGTCATTGCAACTGACTGGGATGTGCTCAGCTCCCTGTGCCCTCTAGTTGGGAGACTGAATAGACAGTATCACCTTTTAGTGTGTATATCATTGTGCATTCTGATATACTGTGCTTCATTTTATAAAACATCAAATGGTATAGTGACAAAGGGAATACCCAAAAACTTAACTTTTTCTCTTAATTTCATCTCTTCCTCTGCACTGAAACAGGCATATCCCTTTAAATAGTACAAGGGAGCTCTTCACTATCTGGGGGTTAAGCTGACTAAATAGCTTGAACATCTAGAGCTTCTCAACTACAAGCCACTAACCCAGCAGGTCACTGATGATCTTTCCAAATGGAGTCATCTACACCTGTTTTTTTTTTAATAGGTTGGAGGCAATTTGACAAAATATCCTCACCAGGATCCTGTAATTTCTGCAGATGCTACCATTCATGCCTGATCAGATCTATTTCAACTCCTGGAATAAGCTCATATCCAGATTTATCTGGCAGTGAACAGGCACCTGTGAGGAGTGCCATCCGATGTCATCCAAGATGGCCAGGTGGAACACACATTGAGTCAAGAGGCATGGCAGAATCCAGTCAGTTTGTAAGGAAGGCTGTATCAGTAAAAAAAAAAAGGCAAATATTCATTCATGCAAAGGTAAATTAAATGAGATATGTCTAAAAAAGTCAGACGGACCTGCCAAATTGCACTTTGCAGAAAAACGATGCAGCAGAACCATAAGGCTTATGAGAACCATGAACATGCAGTTACCATCAAACTTATTGCCAAGTTTCCCGGACTTGAGAGAGTTTCAGGAGTCACTGCTTTCACCACTCTCACCAATACCTGACACATCAAAGAAACAGGAGAAAAAACACACACCAGGTAACATTTTGGATTTTTTTTCAAAAAATGGATACAAAAGAGACATTTGACCAAAAGGGGTTCAGGACTGAAAACAGTGAAAGGAAAAATAAGTAGTGTGACAGATATAAAGGATTTAGAATTGAAAAGTGAACTGAGCAACATAATACAGCTAGCTAATCTCAAAATGTCTGGAAAAGAGCAAAATACTGGTAAAGCGATAAGCCCAGGGACAAATGATGTGGAGGAACAAAAAGACATGAATAATGAGTCAGAGGGAAGGAAAGAAAACTCAGAAAAAAAATTCAAATAGCTTAGAGACCATACTGGAACAAGCTTTAATAGCAGGGGAAAGTTCATGGAATGAGCCCAATCAAGCAAACATATTAGCAGCTCTGGAACAAAATACTGAAGTTTTGGGTGCAGTCAATGATTTAAAAATAGAGATGCTACAAATGCTTGGGAAAATAAAAATATCGATTACAGGGGGTTAATAATTCTGTGGAGGAAATAAACATGAAACTGGAGAAGCTAACACTTAGAATGGATGAATTAGAAACCAGGGTTTCTATGTTAGAACACCTTACAACAGCTGGCCCAGTGGTGCTGAAGGCTGAGGTGCTGGATGCCACACCTTGCATCACACCGGCAACCATGTTCGGGAGCGAGCATGGGCTGCCGGGGGTCAGCAAGGGAGGAGAAGGAGCGAGCATCACAGGGACAGCTCTCCTGCTCCGGGGGGTGACTAGATGTCGGCGCATGCCTGGCCCCTGGGGCTGGCACACTGACACTGCATCTACAGGGATAGAGGTGGGGCAGATGCTTGATGGGGTGCATGTATGGAAGCATGTGCGGCACCGTCACTGGCATCATTGCACACTCCACCTCTAGAGGATCATGCAGAACAAGGGAAAAAGGCTCCTGGTTGGGCAGCATGAGCTTCCATCCTCCACGCCCTGACCCTGAATGGTGCTTCACCCAGTCTGGATCCTTTCTAGGTGAGTTCAACTGGGGGAGCTCCTCACCACCCTGCCACAGAGGACAAGCAATGGAGGATATGGGGGAAGCCGGTCTGATATCGGGGTATGGGCAGGGTGGATGGTCAAGATGTACAGCTGACCAGGAACCAAGGAGAAAATAGTAGCTAAAAAAAAAAAAAGAAGATCTTACAACACTACTACCCAAAAAGCAGTTACAGCTGGAGAAACAAGTACAACTGCTAGAATAGAATGTTGCAGAGCAGGAGGACAGAGCAGGAAGGGGGAACTTAATGATTTGCAAGGTACCCGAGGGTGTAGAAGAAACAGGGGACCCCTTTCCCATCTTTGAAAAAATGCTCACTACAGTAATGAATCACAAATACCTGAAAGAAAAGATAAGTTTAGATAGAGCTCACCAGGCAGGTTCAAGATTCTCAAATAGTATCTATCCATGGACAATCTATGTAAAATCACATAAATATCAGGATATAGACTTTACTGCAAAAGGCACAGATTGCAAAGTGCCTTACATATGACAATATGCACTTTAACATATACCCTGACTTATCCATGGAAACTACAGAAAGAAGGAAACTTTTTAATCCAGTTAAACAGAAACTGTATCAGAAAGGCATTCACTTTCCAATGCTTTACCCGGCCAAACTGAGATTTGTCATTAAGGGTAAATTTCATAGTTTTGATGACCCTGATGAGGCAATGGAGGCTTTTGAAATACATCAGCATATGCTTCTCGGTTGGAAAGGTAAGAGAAGCTGAAAAAGATATAAGGCAGAATAAAATCACACACACACACAAAATGGAACACTGGTGATTGAATAAATACATAAAACTATGATAAGGAACACAGATTTAGAAAACCTTATTTATAAAAATGGGAAAAAAGTAAGGATTAAGTATAACATTAGAATAAGGAAATGTGTAGGGATATATAAGCAAAGGGGAGAAAGAGATTAAAGTAGCAGAAAGCGAGCTTGGGAAGAAGGAAAAAAAAAGAAGGAACAATATAGATATTGTTTTCATAATATGATGTTCTGAAAAAAAGATACAGCAAATAAGAATGAAACTAAGACAATGGATGTGCTCAACACCAATGACTTAATGTACAGTGATGACAAACTTTGTCACCACTTCTTGGGGGGTCTGGATCTGGCTGGATCCCAGACTGCCGGGAAGGAGGGGGAGGTTACTATTTGCAAATATAATCAAGATCAATTGCAAGAATAAAAGCATTAAACAAAAAAAAAAAATTCAAGAATAATAAAAATTGAAAAAAAAGGGTCCAGGAAAACAGTTAAGAAAACAGACAGAAAAAATAATATACATCAAGAATATATTAACAGCATAGATACTTTAAAACATAAGAATGGGTGATTCTTTTAAGATACTATCCTGGAATGTAAAAGGTCTAAGAAACAGAGCTAAAAGGAACAAAAAAATAAAATATTTACAAAAAAAGAAAATTACTACTGCTATGATACAGGAGACACATTTAGCTCTTAAAGAATCAAAATGGTTCGCAGACTGATGGGGCACAGGGGTCTTTGCTGATTATATGAACAACTCCAGAGGTTTTGCAATAACATTTAATAAACAAAACACCCACCCTAAAATACATAGCAATGACGCGGATCCACAAGGAAGATGGGCCATAACAGAAATTAATGTACCAAACTCCTTGCAATTGTTACGTATGAAATTACAATTCCCTGAATGTGTACCAATGTATTATATGTGTTTTTTCACATTTTAATGTGTATGTTTTACATTTGTTTAAATGTATTGTACAGGTCATTCTTTGAAAATAGGGATTTCCCCTAAATGTATGTACCTGTATAAAAATAAAACGGTATCATCAAACTTTAAATGCACACTAGCCACAATATATGCCCATAATATAAACATCCCAACTTCTCCAATGGATTCATTTTATTATTATCATCATATAGCCCACCTTATATAATAGGGGGGATTTTAATTTAGTTCTGCATGAAAAAGATAAAACTAATACATTAGATAATGCCCATAGATGATCAAGAAGAATTATAAAAATGTTCATGATGGATTTAGGATTGATTGACCCATGGAAGGAAAAAAAAAAAGAAAAAAGAAATTATTCATTCCTCTCTGTGGCTCAATAGCACTACTCTAGAATAGATTTTTTTCTAATATCCAAAACACTAAAATATATGATTATAGATGTACAGTACCCAGGTATAATCATATCAGATCACTTGCCACATATTTTAACATTAAACATAGCTGAAGGTTGTCTACATTTTAGGTCATGGAAAATGAATCAATTATTACTCAAAATACTGCAAATATCAAATAGCTTAAATGTAGAAATAAAAGAATTCTTTGAAAGGAATACAATACAAGACACAACCATGATAAATATTTGGGAAGCTTTTAATATTTGGCTTAGGGGGAAATTATTAGTATAGATGCTTATAGAAAAAAGAGACAACATATAATCATAAAACAATTAGAAGACGAAATACAGAGCTTGCATATATTACACTGTAACACTATGGACAAAAATTATTTAATTAATTAATGCAAAAAAAAAAGAAAAATACAATACAATTATGACCGAAACAATAGAAAAACAGATAAGAAAGACAAGATCGAACTATTATGTGATGGCAGATAAACCCTTAAAGCTATTAGCATGGCAGACAAGACAAGAAAAGAGCAAAAACAAAATTACATACTGGCTATAAAAGATGAAAATGATAAAAAAATAAACCAAAAGAAATCAATAAATGCTTTAAGAAATATTACCAACAGCTATATGCATCAAAAATGAACCAGAAATAGAGATGGATATTGATGAATTTCTGAAACAAATTAAACTCCCCCATATAAGTCAAGAAAATAGAGAAATTCTAGATCAGAATATTAAGGAATATGAAATAGAACAAGCAATTAATGAGTTATCAAATGGAAAAGCCCCTGGTCCTGATGGGATAGTTATAGAATTTTATAAACAATATAAACAAATACTGATTCCGATACTAAAAGAATTATTAAAATCCTTCAACTTGGAAAAATAAAATACCAGTAAACATTTAAAGAAGCCACAGTACAAGTATTCAAAAAAAAAAAAAAAATAAAGATCTGTTGAGCTGTGTATCATACCGACCAATCTCCCTATTAAATGTGGACTACAAAATTTTCACAAAAATTATAGCCAAATGACTAGAATCTATACTACCACAAATTATAGTCAGTAATCAAAATGGCTTTATAAAAGGAAAAACTTTGGCAGAAATTATAAGATGCGCAATAGATATAATATCAGCTAAAGAAACAGATGATGCTATTCTTTTCACAGTAGATGCAGAAAAAGCATTTGATCGCTTGGAATGAAAATACATACTTGTAGTTATAAGAGAGATGGGGTTTGGTGCACAGCTCAGTGGTTCATTGCAGCTAATTTATAAAACTCTAACAGCAACAATTAAAACAAATCATAACAATTCAGATACATTTTTACTACAAAGAGGCACAAGACAGGAGTGCCCTTTATCCCCCCTAATTTTTGTAATTGTAATTGAATCATTGCCAATAGCAATAAGATCAAATCCATGCATACATGGAATAAAAATAAAAGATAAAATATATCAACTTAGCCTATATACAGATGATGCTTTACTATATTGAACCCAACCAAAAATATCATTAAATGAATTAATCAAATTAACAACTAATTTTGGAAACATATCTGGCTACATAATAAACTGGGCCAAATCAGTTATACTAAAACTGGACAATCAAGATGATATTGATATGCCACAGCATCATAACTGTATACAAACTAATACATAAATTCAGTATCTAGGTATTAATCTAACAGCCAAGACTGATCAACTATATGAAGCAAATTATAATTTGATTCTAGCAATATACAAAATGAATTAAATAGATGAATGTCATTGTCATTAACAGTAGTTGGCTGAATAAACACTATAAAAATGAAGGTACTACCAAAGCTAATTTTTCTTTTTCAAGTCCTCCCCATTCCAATGCCTCAATCTTTTTTAAATTAAATTAAAACAATATTAACCAAATTCATTTGGAAAAATAAAAAAAACAGAATAGCTTACTCAACATTAACATTATCAAAAATTAACAGGGAACTGGTCCTACCCAATATGTATAAATTCTACATTTTGGCTCAGATTGCAAATATACGGATATGGCTGAAGAGGACAAAACTTTACCCAAATCAGCACAATTAGAGCAGGCTATACATCCATGTCCAAAACTAAGAAATGTACTATACTCCACATATTACTCTAAAGCTAGAAATAAAATAGAATTTATCACAATAAAAAACATGACACAAGCGTGAATTAAAGCACATCAGATATTAAAGGATCCAATGGCAATCTCAGTATATACACCAGCCTATATGAACTATAATTTTCCACCATCAATATCAGGAAAATACTTCAAAACACGGAAAGAGCATGGTTTACAAGAAGTACGATGCTATTTCAAAATAACGAAATAAAGTCATTTTAACAAATACAAAAAGAATATAACATTCCAAACACCCACTTCTTTCAGTACCAACAGATCAAAGGCTATATTATGACAGCGAGTACACCAGTAAATAATAATAAACAGTCAATTATAGCTGAATTCTTTAAAAATAAAAATGATGGGGCTGGCCCGTTGGCGCAGTGGTAGCACTACCGCTTGTGACACTGGCGACCAGGGTTTGGTAGTGAGCCTAGGTCATTGAAGGTCCAGCTGGGGCAGAGGGATTGAGCACCTGATGGGCTGCTCTTCTTCTCCAGGAGGGGTGGGTTGCACTCTTCACCGCAATACTGCCACCAACTGGGTGACCATGGGTGGTGTTGATGCGGTCGAGGAGGCATGCTAGAGAGGATGGGCAGACATCAGCCGAGGACCAGAGCGAAGATGCATCTCTGCATGCCTCCATCTCCTTGGTTCTCCTTGAGTGCTATTGTTGGCAGGGGAGGACAAGAGCAAGGGAAAACACCCAAAGGCAGATCTAAGCCGAGTCCCTACTGTAAATAACTGCGGTAAGGACGGGGAGGACTTCAGTTGCCGCGGCTCCCCTGAGGACTCGGAGGTGGCTGCCTCCGGCCCACCTGGGGGGTTAACTGGGTCTCTAGAAACATTGGAGCAGGGCACTTTAGGAGTCACCCCTGGTTCCCTTGATGGCATAGCCTGATGGGTGCATTAGGGGACTGGAGAGAGGGATCTGGCTTGGGAGAGAGAAGGGGCAGAAAAAGAAAGTAAAAAAATAAATAAAAATGATAAAACAAAAATTATATCCAATATATATATGAACTATTGTGCAATGACACTAACAAAGAGCAAGAAAAACTAAAGAAAAAATGGGCAAACAAACTAGGTATTAATATAACGGATAAATTGTGGCAAGAAATAATAGCAATCTTTTCTTCAAATGTAAAAGTAAGCGAACTACAGAAAATAGAGATGAATACCACATTCAGGACATACTATACTCCTTCAATACTATATCAGTTTAATTAACATATCTCAGAAGTATGCCCTAGGTGCACTACTACAACAGGTACCTTAATTCATATGCTGCACTCCTGTCCTTAGCTATCAAATTTTTGGTAAAAAATAATTGAAATCGTAGAGAAAACCACAAAACTACAGATAATAATGACACCTTAACTAACACTACTTTCTATTATAATAAACAATTAAATATATACCAGAGGAAATTCATAACCATTGCAACAACAATAGCAACAAAATGTATTTTGATAAAATGGGAAGATGCAACCCCTCTGGTCTTCGAGACTTGGATAAATTTAATGATAGACACCATGAATTTAGAGAAAATATATTACATTAACAAATGAACAAAATGATATATTTGAGAACATATGGACCCCAATCCGGGATTACATCAACAAGGAATAATGAAGTAATGAACACGACAAAATAAAAAATAAGCTAAAAACAAAATAAAGTAGAATAAATAGAAACCTGGTCCCCATGGCAACGATGTGAAGTAAAGACCATTCATACTGAATACAAACAGATGACACATTGGTCTTTATATCTATCTGAGCCAATAAAAACAAAAATAGCAGTATAGTGAACTACTCTGACAGAAACAGCAGCATTTTGCACAGTTTCAGCTTCACAGCCTCAGCAGGTGCACTATCTGGGGATCCTGCCTTCTACCTTTTTGGAGGATTTGCTGTGCGTGAGGGTGCAGGACTCAAGAAACTCCTCCGGCATTCTGTGAATGCTCATCCATTTTCTTTTCTGATTTGCAGGGTTTGTACAATGATTTAACTAGGTTAACTTTAAAATCAGGGAGATGACAACCATGGAGCCCTTCCCACACGCTGTCTAGCATCCCAGTGCCATAACCAGAAAATCACCTACAGTTTACATTTTAGGACAATCAATACAGTTTCACCAATCCAATGGCAGTAGGAGAGTTTGCTGCTAAACTTCCCACACAAAATGTGGATTTGAGGGAATGGGAAGGGCAGTCAGACAAAGATAATGAATAATGGTAAACTTTCTGCATATCCAGAGGATGGTGACTAAAATGGTACAGGGGTTGCATCAAAAGCTGTACAAAGAGATTGAGGGATCTCAACATATACATCCTGGAGGAGAGTGAGAGGGGCCATGCTAGAGACTTACAGGTACCTCACAGGGGTGAAAAGGGTGCAGTAGGGGAGTCTTTTTCAAATGAGAAAGACACCAGGACCACGAAGTTTTAGAGGGTTGTGAGGAAGTACTACTTCACTGAAAGAGTGGGGGATGCCTGGAACAGGCTGCCAGTGGAAGTGGTAAAGCCCAAGATAGTAGAAGGCTTCAAGCATGTGTGGGATAGACATAGGGGAATATTAATACAAGCGGGATGAGTGGTCTCCAGAATTTGCTACATTATGTCTCCCAGAATGTAAAATCAAATGAGGCTCTACTCCTTGGGGACCTGAACCTTAACTGGCTGGGTCCACAGCACAGCATCCTTGAATCTCTAATACAGAAGCACAATCTACACCAAACTATCACAGGCTTTACCAGAACTACTACTCAGCACTCAGGGTCCCTACTTGATTGGATCCTCACCACCAGACCTGATCATGTACTAGATGCCACAGTGCTTGCTGACTCAATCACTGATCATTCCCCACACTTTGTCGATGGCGATCCTGTCCACCTCCTCCTCCTCCTCCACCACGTCTGATTAGGTTTTCAAACTATGCTGCCCTGGACAAACAAGCCTTCCTATTTGACCTCTCTTGTGTTGACTGGTCTAACATTTATACCTCAACCAATGTTGATACTGCCCTCAATTCATTTCTGACTGAATTTGGCAACATCCAAAGAAGCACCTCCCTACAGTCAAAGGAGGGTGAGGCCAGCATTCAAGGTGGCTGAAAAAGACCTGCTTCAAAAGTTAAAAGTTAGAGACAATCAATGGAAAAGTACAAACAAACTGGACTGCAGTCAGATCTCATTCTGTATAAACAATACAGAAATGACTGTAAAGATGCATCAGGCAGGCCAAAGTAAATACTGCCAAAACCTGCTGATTAATTCTTCCAATGACCCGCAAGTTTTGGGGTCACATTAAGTCCTTCTTGGGTTCTGCTAAAGATGTCACTCCCTCAGATATGGTCCTACATGGTGTACACTATAATGATTCTACTACCATTGCAAATGCTTTTAACCAACAATTTTCTGACTTATTTGCCTACACAGCTTCCTCCCATCACAATCCTCTGCTTCACAGTTTAACCCCACAGCATCTGGAAGGACCCCAAACTTAACCAACCCTTCTATTTCAGGGAAGTGTCTAGGCATCAGGTCCTAAAGCTGCTCAGGTCACTCTCTGAAAACACCAGTACTGGCTCAGATGGCTAGAACCAAGACTACTAAAAATGGCTTCTTACTACATCTGGCCCCCTGGCACACATCTTCACCCTATCTCTCTCCAATGGCATTGTCCCTGAAGTCTGGAAGGCAGCCAGAGTCACTCCTGTATTTAAGAAAGGCAGTAAAAATGACATATCAAATTACCGGCCTATTGCTATTTTGTCTGTTCTGAATAAAATCCTTGAAAAAGTAGTATCCATGCAAATCACTGAATACCTTGATGCAAAAAAATGTTGTAGGTGCCGTATTGGTCCTTTTAAAAAACAGATCCAGAAACAAATGATTTGATACCTTTTATTGGACCAACATGGATGTTACAGAAAAGAGTGAAGCACTTTGTTCTTTTCTGTAACATCCATGTTGGTCCAATAAAAGGTATCAAATCATTTGTTTCTGGATCTGAATACCTTGAGAAATTCAATTTACTAAGCTCAGCACAACATGGTTTTAGAAAGCATCACAGCATCATGACAGCACTTGCAAAATTCACTTCAGATATCGTTACCAATATGGATAGAGGAAAGTTAACAGGGGCAGTCTTCATTGACTTAACCAAAGCTTTCGATCTGGTTGACCATTCTCTGCTATTATCCACCCTCAGTACCTTGGGCTTCTCTCCCCCAGTCACTACCTGGTTCAAAAGCTACCTCTCCAACAGAACACAAGCTGTTAAGTTTAATTCATCCATGTCAGACAGTGCTGTTATCAACATTGGGGTCCCTCAGGGGTCTATACTTGGCCCTCTTCTTTCTCATTATTCGTCAATAAACTTCCTGAGCTGGTCACCACAGGTCACTCACTTCTTTTGCGGATGACCTGGTAATTTATTATCACCTGATAAGGTCCTGGATCTAAATGCTGCCTCACTGCAGATTTTCGTGCTGTACAACACTGGTTGAACTCTCAACGCCTGGTTTTAAATACAAATAAAACAAAAGTTATGATGTTTGGCTCCAATCACAAGCTTAGATCCTGTCCTCTGACCATCTCTGTCTCTGATATCGATGGGGACCCTATAGAAACTGTCACTTCCTTTCGTTACCTTGGCATCCACCTGGATCAAACCTTGGACCTGAAAGCACATATACAGAAACCCTGCAAGTCAATTGACTGCAAATTGGGGGCTGCCTATAGAACCAAATACCTGCTCACCCCTGCTGCTAAATTGGCGATAGCCAGAGGCATTCTATTGCCAACCTTACATATGGGTGTCCTATCCTGTCCTTGGCCACCAAATCTTCACTGCAACTATGGGATACTACCTTCAATAATGTGTGCAGGTATGCAATCAAAGCACCTCGGCTGCATCATTGTCTCTTATATCAGGACCTTGGTTGGCTCTCTCCTTCCTCTACCAGGCAGTACTACTTGTACAATTTAGTTGATTCCATCCTAAGGACGTCCAAGCCTGCTATCCTGTCTGATCTCCTCAGGCCGGCCATTCCCACAAGGAATCTTGGATCGGCTGATCAGACCTACTATCCATCCCCTTTGTCGGACTAAAAGGGCATGGGCTCCTTCCATCATGCTGCCCCCACCTATGGAACCTACACCCTCAGGATCTAGAGATGTCTCCACTCATGTGACTTTTAAGAGCAAACTCAGGACTTTCCTCACTACTATGGACAAATGTGTTTTGCTTTGACCCTACCTGATCCGCTGCATTTGTACTGTTTCCTGCTAGCACTTTTGCCTGTCCAAATGGGTGTTCTATACTGTGCCTTGTAATTGTTTTATTTTGTGCCTTGTAATTAATGTTGCCTTAACCTGTTTCTTTATAAGCCTAATGTTAGCTGTTGACAATTGTAAGTCGCTATTCTACTCCATGACATTCTTATCTTCACTTCACAGCCTCTCCTCACTTAACCCCACTGCTGCTCTCTTCCCCCTTCTTCTGTTATATCCTCTTCCCCCCTTTTTGCCACTCCCCACCAAACTCACCTTTACCTGTTCCTACCTCATCCATGCCCTCCTTAGTCCCCACCCTCCTGGCTGTGCTTAGTCACCCTCCCACCTACTACCGCCTACTCCCACCATCTACGCGCCCCCCTTCCCTGCCCTGCCGTTTCTTGGTTCCACTGGCTCGGCTTGACTTTGACACTTTTGCCGCTATTGCCGTAACTCCTCTGCCTATCCCTCTCACGGCATCCTCACTCTTGCCCACCGTCTGTCGGTTCCACTGGACCGGCTGTATTTCCTACCTCCTACGCTGTTGCCGTCTACTGCACCTCCCCACCACCCTCTCTTTCAGCCTGCCGTCTTCGCCCATAGGCCCGGCCACAGGTTGGTACTCACCCGCTGTTGCGTAGCCTGACGGCACCTCCTTCACTTAATTCTCTCCCTCCCGTCCTTTTGCCAGTTTTCCTTCCTTGTGTCTTTTCTACTGATGCCTATCCTCTCTTATTTTCTGCCTTCTACTATTCACATTTTGAGTATGTTCCATGATCAAGTGCTAAAGTATATTTTTGTTTACTAGTGTATGTTACATTGCCATATGTATTTCTCTCTGCATTTTTTGTACTTGTTGTCTTAATAATCTGGCTGTACTCTTTGTGTATTGTAATTGTACCTCCCGGGTCGTGCCTGAAAACAGTCACTTGCTGACTAGCGCACTTACCCGGTTAACCAAAACTAAATAAATAAATAAAATAAATAAATAGGCAGGGAGGAGGGTGGGTTGCCAGAGACCAGTTAGGGTCTGCAGAGACCGACTAGGCAGGGACCATCTGGGCAGACTGGGTGAGCCAGGCAGTTGCATTCTGCTGACAAGTTCTGTTTCTGTATCTGGGGGCCTGTATTTGTCACTGCAACTCACTGGGATGTGACCAACTCCCTGTATCCTTTAGCTGCGAGACTGAATGGACAGTATCACCTGTTATTGTGTATATTGTTGTCCATTCTGATATACTGTGCTTCATTTTATAATGCATAAAATGTTATAGTGATGAAATGAATACCCAAAAACTGAACTTTTTCTCTTTAATTTTATCCCTTCCTCTGCATTGAATCAGGCATATCCCTTTAAATGGTATAAGGGAGCTCTTCGCTATCTGGCAGTTAAGCTGATTAAACAGGTTGAACATCTAGAGCTTCTCAACTACAAGCGCCACTAACCCAGGTCACTGATGATCTTTCCAAATGGAGTCATCTACACCTGCTGTTTTTTAATAGACTAGAGGTAATTTGACAAAATATCCTCACCAGGATCCTATATTTTCTGCAGACGCTGCCACTCATGCCTGATCAAATCTACTTCAACTCCTGGAATAGGCTCATATCCAGATTTATCTGGCAGGGGGCTCTGCCTCTGATTTATTTTTCTATCCTCACTTTACTTAGGAACTGGCGAAGGGTAAATCTTCCAAATCTTTGATGGTACGCACAAGTGGCTCATTTGAGAACTCTGTGCCTCTGGATATCGAACAGCAACCATACTGGGAACAAATAAAATTCACTTTGAATGACATCTTTAATCTTGACTATTACCTTCACAGAAATCCTCTGGGGTGGGCCGGCCTGGTGATGCTGAGGGTTGAGGCGCTGGATGCCACACCGGCAACGCAGGTTCGGGAATGAGCCCGGGTCGGTTGGAGTCAGCAGGGGGAAGGGAGGAGTTGGATTGAGCAGTTGTTTGGCAACTCTCCACTCCTGGTGGGGGTTAGGCACTGCTCTGCCTAGCGGACGGTGTCGGAAGGGGAGGACACTGTTAGGCACTTGGTTAGGTGCTAGGTGCTTGGTGGGAGCTTTGTCTCAGCACGGCTCCCTTCCTGGACATTGATCCTATGCGCCAGCATCGTCTGATGTGGAATCAGGGCTCACGCAGTCACTCAAGTAACCATGCAAAAAAAACCTAACCCCACTGCCGTGCAGCATGGTCCCCATAATGGGGGGATGGGCACATCAGATTGGCGGTACGCTGCCACCAAGTCTGGGCTGGCAATTAGGAGGCAAAAATGTACTACATAAAAAAAAAAAGAAATCCTCTGGGCTGCCTCCCTTCTATTAAATTTGCCCAATATATGGCAGACACGTTCTGACAATGGGTAGTGGCTAGAAAACAATTTTTGCCCTCCCCCAACAATTCGAAATAGAGGCTATACCGTATAATACCATCTATCCCCCGAACACAGTAGACCTAGCAACAAAGAGATGGAGCAGACTAGGACTCCAAATGCTAGATTCTTGGGGTATTCTCTGTCTCACTGCCCCGCAATCGACCTCACAACTTTTTTTTTCTCCTTTATTTCCCTCCGGTCACCAGTTCCTGAGGTATCCCTCAGACATCACCAGCTGGTCCCACCCTGTCTGAGACCCCCCACACCTCATGTCCCTCCAGAACCCAAACCTCACACCAAGCACCTACCTTATATACCCCCTGGCTTGTGCCCCCCAGGGTGGGGCCACCCTCCGCTACTTAGGGCACTCCTTTAATCTGGTCAGGTGGGTTGGTGTGGGCTGGGGATATCAGGACTGGGTGGGTGGGATCCGGCAATTGGCGTGCCATTGTCTCCCCAGGATCCAGGGTTTTTCCTTTGTTCTGTGTGTCATGAACCCTAGTGGAGGTGCGGATGTGTAGTGATACTCAGTGCAAGCTGGGCACGCTCCTGCACCTCGCTCACGAGCATCCGCTGTTGCATTCTCCCCTTGCATGCACAATCCTGGATTTTCAGCACTCTCAGCCTCCACTGGGCGTCACTACTGTGCTGGGATCGCATGTCCACCCTCCCCAGGAAAGGAGAGCTGTCCTCTGGATGCTCAATCCTCTCCTTCCTGGCCGACTCCCCGGCAACCCGAGCTTGCTCCTGAACACAGGTTGCTGGTGTGGCATCCAGCGCCTCAACCCTTGCGCCACCGGGCCAGCTCTATCGACCTCACAACTTCCCTCATCGGATCACTATAAGTACTTGCAGATCCTCCCATATTTTTTGGATCCGGGGGAGGCTGTTACACTTCTCCCTGATAAACTCCCCACCACTTATGCAGATTCTCGTTTGGGGGAGACCTGAACATATCTTACTGGACACATCTACCAAGCTCTCCACAAATCCTCCCCCGACACTACAGACTCCGTACTGCAGTGTTAGAATGTATTTATTGAATTTTGTTGACCGGGTAGGCCTGCTGAGAGCAAAGGTCCCTTTTTCAGGGGTGACCTGGGATTAGTTACATGTAAGGGAAACACTTGACATTTGCCGTAGACAGTATAGAGTGGGATGCTTAAGCCTGCTGTCAAGATGGGGCCAGTTTAGCGAGGAAAGTGCTTTGCAATGGTGCTCTTTACTGTCAGCCTGAGCTTTGAATCTGCTGACCTTGTGGTACAGTGTATGGAGTCTGCTGAGCTCTGTTTCCTTCAGGGATGATAACACTGGAGCACGGTAGAGAAGCATCAGGAGCAGAATGGAGTAGGCCACCAAGTGGGAGGTTTCTTTGGTGAGATACGCCCTTAGGCTGTACAGCAGACCTAATTTCTGATGTATAGCTTTAGTAGTGTGTTTAATATGCTGTTTTAATGTAAACTCTTGGTCAAGGTACAGTCCAAGGTACTTTAAGCTGTCTATGACTTCCAGCATGGTTCTACTGGTATCAGCAATCTTTAAGAGCTCGATCCTGTTGGCACCTAGTCGTCTGGGTTCAAAAAGTATGACGTTTCTTTTCTTTTTTTTGCATAATGTATTTGTTAGATTTTCATTATACATCCAAGCACAACTACTCATGTTCCATACACAATAATCCATTGTCATTTCCTTCACCCCCTCCTCCCACTCCCACCCTGTCACTTTACAACAACTTTTGACATTTGATTCCTTCCCAAAAGGAAAAAAAAACAAAAAAAAACATATAAACCCTTTGATATCTCTCGTATCTCCCATGCATTGTTCCCCTTTCCAAATTCTTCTAGCTCATTGGTCATTGACACTTCATAACTCTTAAGATTAAGTTAATCTCCTGTTTCGGGTTCACCCTGCCCACCCAAGCATTTACTCCTCCTCTCTTTCCTTATATACTACTAATCCTCCAGCCTCTCGGCACCTCGAACCATCACCTTCAACTCTCCAATCCTTTTTCCATAATTTCCCTCTCACCCGTGGAAAGCGAAAGCATAAATGTTCCCCACATTTTCCAAAACTGATCTTCCCTGTTTCTTGTCATATAATATAGCTTCTCCATGCCGAGAGCCTGCAGGCTCAAGCTCCTCCACTGTTGCAAGGTAGGAGCCTCCCCCGAGATCTATGTATTTAAAATACAGTATCTGGCAAGCGCCACCAGGACTCGTACCCATCTCGGTAAGGGTCTCCACTCCTCCTCCTCTGAGTCGTCCACCCCAAACAACATAAAACATGGGTTCTTTTCTACCCGCCTCCCCCACATTCTACCCACTTCCATGGCAACTCCATCCCAAAACCGCTCCAGTTGATGGCACTCCCAAAAGCAATGTATGTAGGTACCGATTTCTCTCTTACACCTCACACATAAGGGTGATATCTCCGGTCGGAATTTATGTGCCAAATTTGGGGGGCAGTAAATCCTGTGCAAGAACTTATAATAAGATTCCTGATATTTATTACATACCAGAAGCCCTTTATGTAGTTGTAACAACAACTCCCAACCCTGATCGGGTATCCCCTTTTTCAGATCCCTACACCAAAGTGCCCTAGTTTTACAGGTGTAAGACAGCTGGTATTTCCGTCCCATCCTTGCCACCCTACCTAGTATACCCTTCGCCCCACTCCGGGTGCTGAGTACTAGCTGTTCCACCTCCTCTAAGGGAGAGTCCACCTCCCGGTCCTTCCCAATGGTTTTAGCGTAATCTCTCGCCTGAAACACACGGAACATACCTAAACCCATCCCCCCGCCCAACTCCACCCCTGACCGTAACCCCCGCCCCTTCCACAGATCCTTAACACACTTCACTCCTTTCTCTTCCCACCGCAAAAATTCAGTGTCTTCCATCCCAACTATAAACCCTGGGTTCCCCCTCAATGGAAGCAGCATTGTCTCCTCCCCTACTTTTACCCCTACCCACTTTCGAAGTTGCTCCCACCCCTCCAGTACTGAAACCACCAGAGGGTTCGGATCCAACTGACTCCTATACATCTTCTTCCTTCCTTTCTTCAGGAACGCCAAGAGCCTTATTCCCCCTTCCCCTCTTCCAAATCCAACCATCTGGCCTCTGGTGGCCTATTCACCCAGTCGCCTATCAATCTATAATGCATGGCCAATGCATAATTCCTTAGATCTGGTAAATTTAGGCCACCCCTATCCCCATCTGCCTGGAGCCTCCGGAGGCTCACCCTGGGCCTCTTCCCGTTCCATAAAAACCCCGAAAAGGCCTTATCCTATCTCTTTACATCCTTCTTATTAAGGCCCACTAGCAACATTTGCATCAAGTAGAGAATATGTGGCAAGGTATTCATTTTTATAAGATTTATTCGCCCTAGCCATGAAAGTGGAAGACCCCTCCACCTTCTCAACTCCTCCTCCACACTCTGTATCATCGTCCCATAATTTAGTTTATAGAGTTGACTCAGATCATGTCCTATTCGGATCCCTAAATATGTAAACTCTGTTTTTGCCTTTTTTAGCCCCCAAGCCGTATCACCAAACTCCCTTTCAATTCCTCCCCACAACATAATTTCAGATTTGTGGATGTTTATTTTGTAACCGGAGAATAGTGCAAACTGCTTTATCACTTTTAACAGTGGGGAAACAAATCTGGCCGGGTCTAGGACATACAACAGCTTGTCATCTGCATATAGCATAATTTTATGTTCTTTCCCTGACTTCCCAACCACCCCTCCTATTTCCACAGAGCTCCTAATAGCAACTGCCAGAGGCTCTATAGCTAACGCAAACAATAGAGGTGAGAGGGGGCACCCCTATCGGGTGCCCCTGTGGAGAGCAAATTTCCCAGTCAGACCTCCGTTCACCAGGACCCTTGCCTCTGGGGCCTCATACAAACTTTCAATCCACCCTATAAATCTTTCCCCTAGACCAAACCTTCGTAGTACCCCGAATAGGTATTCCTACTCTATGCGGTCGAAGGCCTTCTCAGCATCCATTGTTAGCACCGCTAGATCTCTTCGACCCCGGGATGCCCTCCATATTACATTGAGGAGTTTCCTCATATTGTGATATGAATACCTACCAGTAACAAAGCCCGTCTGGTCTGGATGCACCAACTCCGGTATAAAACGCTCCAGTTTCCTGGCCAAGACCTTGGCTAGTATTTTAGCATCATAATTTAACAGGGAAATCAGTCTATATGCCGAACATTCCTGTTCATCCTTCCCTGGCTTGGGAACCAAACAGATGACTGCCTCCTTAAATGAGATCGGAAGGCCACTCCCCACCTCCCCAGCCACGGAGAAGACCCTCTGAAGAGGTTCCTCAATATGTCCTATAAGTTTTTTTATAAAACTCTATGGGAAATCCATCCGGTCCACTAGCCTTTCCCTGTTTCATGCATTGTATTGCTTGTCTGATTTCCAATTGCGTGATTTCCCCATTTAGCTGCTGCTGCTGCTGCTCGTTCAGCCCAGGTATTTTAACTTCCCTGAGAAGCCTAGCAGCCATGTCCCCTGTTCCAACACACTCGGCTTGGTACAAATGTTTATAAAACTGTTGAAACCTATTTCTTATCGAGGCCTTATCTGTGACCAACCTCCCACCCTCCTCCTTGACCCCAGGTATATGCATGCAGGTCCGTCTGCCCTTTATCAATCTGACCATCAGTGGGCCAGATCTGTTACCCCACTCAAACAATTGGCTTCTGGCTAACATTCCAGTAGAGCGAGCTTCCCCCAAAAGGAAGGCATTTAAAGCTTCCCTAGCAGCTTTCAAATTCTTACCCCCTTCCTATGATGCCCTTTCCACTACCTCCCTTTCCCACCTCTGCACTTCACTCTCTGTCTTCTAGTCACTTCCCACTTTCTTTTATATTGGGCCACAAATCTGATGTTGGCACCCCTAATATATGCCTTTCCAGCTTCCCAGAATACTCCAGGGAATTCCACTGATCCTTCATTCATCTCTTTATAATACTGCCACTGCTGTTCAATATACTCTACGAATTCTTCACTACTCAGCAAATACCTAGGGAATTTCCATGGCGGGGGGTCCTCCCTGCTTTCCTTCATCTCCGCAACCATCTGGACAATAGCGTGGTCCAACAGCATAATGGGGCTGCGCTCAATTTTTTGTATTCTATTTAACCAAGATCTGGGTACATAAATATAGTCTGTTCTGGTCCATGTGTTGTGCGGGTTTGAGTAAAAAGTGAATCCCTTTTCCCCTGGCTGTCTGGCCCTCCAACAATCTATCACATCCAGATCCAGCATTCCTTCCTGCCATCTCTTTAATTTACCATCATGCCTATCCTTCCCCCCCGAGTGGTCTAATTCCCCCTGCATGACCGCGTTGAGATCCCCCCCCCAATATTAACCCCTTAAATTGTTCCCTCATCAGCACATCAAGGACCTCTTGATAAAATGCTGGGTCAAAGACTGAGGGGGCATAAACACTACCAAGGGTGACTTTCTCCCCATGCAACTCGCCCTCCACGAATATATATCTCCCCTCTCCCTTATCTACCACCACCCTTGACCTGACAAAAGGAACCATCTTCCCAACCAAGATCGCTACTCCTCTTTTATGAGACTTATAGGGGGATGCAAAACATTTGCCTACCCACTCTCTCTCTAGCATACCATGCTCCCTACTAGTTGGATGTGTTTCCTGAAGGAGGGCTACTTGAGCACCCTGGCGACATATAGCTGTCAAAATGCTGGTTCGTTTAGCTGGAGATGAGATCCCTTTTACATTCCATGAGATAATCCCCAGAGTTTTAACCTTAACCATTAGACCAGGAGACTTTTCCCTTTACCTTACCTGTCATTGTTGTGTTTTCCCATGAGCCCGAACTACTGATATCTGCGAAATCACGTCACCCCATTGTTTTCCCCAAATGTCAAACACGAGAGATATACCCCATCTGACTTTAAAGCAGAAAACCATTCTCAAAACAACCCCAGACACAAAATTGTCCCCTCACCCCCTCCCTCCCTCCCACAACAGAATAGCTATCCTGCCCCTATAATAGGCCATCCAACCTCCATCCACCCTCTCACCACTCGAGACTAGAATGATCCACTGACCACAAACTGCAAACGTTCCGTTCCCCACCCCCCCGCTTCCACATGTATATACAGAATTCGCATATTCTTAAATCAAAAATTCCCCTCGATTATATCAGGTAAAGAACTTTTAACAAACTAACTTAGGACATGGTCATGGTCTCTATTGCTCTAACAATTCCATTCTGCATTATTCCCCAGTAGCGTCTTTTGTAGGCTCCTCGTGGCTTGCCAGGCCCCCCCCACCAGGTTTTACCACCAATTTCCTCCGCAGCTCTGCAAAATAGGTATTCCGGAGGGCTATGTAGAGGTTTGAGGGGTGCCGACCCTGCTCTTAGAACACACGCAGCATCAGCATACCCCCCCCACTTACCCAACCTCGACACCACCTTATCTTCGGGAAGAGTCTGTCCCCTTTGTTTTGACAGAAGTTCAATTCAAAAGTCCCTCTGTATAGTCCCATACGATCTTCTGCCACACTGCTGCTTCTCTTGGCCCATCTGTATAATATACCCACCACTTCCAGGAGAACTTCTCTCCTCGAGCCTCCACTTCTGCACCTTTCCCAACAGTCTGATTCTTCTCATAAGTCCCACTATTATATCAAACTCGTACAGTCCTCCAGACAAGGGACACTACTTCACGGGGCTCCAGAGACCAAGAGACCATACCAAAGTCCGACTTCCTGCCCCTCGAAACATGGGGACACTGTTTTCCTCCGAAAGCAACTTTCAAAAACTTTTATTTTCCCAAACCTTTAGAGATACACATCTTGACTGTCCTTCCACTTCTGACCGCCCTCCTCACACATCAGCTTTCACCCCACTTTCTTCTTAAGCTCATCCACAAAGGCCATCGCCCTCTCCAACTCCCAGAACGTGTATGTTGCTCCCTCATGCTTAATTTCCAAAATCACGGGGAATAACATGAAGCATTCCACCTTCATTTCTCTGAGTTGAGCCAACACTGGGCCAAAGGCTGTACAGTTCTTCAGGACCCTGTTTGAGTAGTCCTGCACCAGGAAAAGTCTCTCACCCTCAAACCGCAGCTCCTTCATGTTACGATAGGCCTGCAGCATCTCCTCCCGGTCCTGGTAATTATGGAACCGGAAAATAATCTGCCTCGGGGGCTGCCCCGCCGGGGGACGCGCTGCAACAGCTCTATGGGTGCGCTCCAGCTTCAGCTTTCCTCTCTTAAGCTTCATGCCCAGTATGTTTGGTAGCTTCTCCGCACAAAAAGCCATAATGTCAGATCCCTCTTTCCCTTCAGGGAGCCCTCTGATTCTTAAGTTCAGGGGTCTTGCATAGTTCTCCTGATAATCATGTTGCTCAATTAACTCAGCCAGCTCCTTCTCGAGTTTAGCCACACGGCCGGCCATGGGATCCATCTCATCTTCCAACTTAGAAACCCTCTCTTCCACCTCCGTAACTCTGCCCCTCTGTGCGGTTAGTTGCTCCATCATATTTTGTAATCGGCCCTCAATCTTTTGTTCTAAGTTATTCCATTTCTCGTCGAGTGCCTCCATCACTTGTTCCGAGACCTCGCGGCCTAGGAGTGCCACCTCGTTTGCCAAGAGCGATATCGGGCCTGGTACCTCCGGGGCCTTTGCTGCTGTTCTCTTCCCCTGCCCTTTAGTGGTGGATTGCTGATTTTTCCCCACATTTGGGAGCAAATAATCATCCACTATGTTCACAGCACTGTTCTTCACCCTCAATAACCACTTTTAGATGCGAATTCTGTGGAATTTCCAACTTTATTTATAGCGGGTATGGGAGCTGTAGGAACCCACGTCCTCACCGATGGCTGCTCATCCGCGCCCCAAAGTTTATTTTTTTGATGTTAAGCACTAGGTGATTAGATGAGAGCCAGCTACTAAGCATAGCAAAGTCCTTGGTGAGCCCTTTCAATGTTTGAGATGACATTACTGTTCCTATACAGTACAGCATTGTCGGCGTATAGGATTGTTTTTGCTTCTCCACAATTTAAAGGCAAGTCATTGATAAAGAGGGAGAAGAGTAATGGACCAAGAATTGACCCCTGAGGAACTCCATCGGTGATTGTTCGGCTTGAGGATAGGCAAGTGTTCCATTTAACAGTTTGGCTTCGGACTACTAGATAGCTTTAGCACCAGGTAGTAGCCTGCTGGTCTAGTCCCAGATTCTCAAGTTTGGGTGGTAGTATTTCATGATTCACCAAGTCAAAAGCTTTGGTGAGATTGATGAAGATGGCTTCTATAGCTTTTCCCTTGTCAGTGGCATTGAATATGTCTGCGGTGAGGCGCACCAGTGCTGTGTCAGTCCCGTGGTGTTTTTGGAATTCATGCTGGGCCTCAGTCATTAGGTTGTAGGCTTCAAGGTGATCGGTAAGTTGATTGTAGATAAGCCGCTCTTGTTCTTTGGCCAGGGCACTAAGTATTGAGATAGGGTGATAGTTTTCTATAGTGTCCCTAGCACCCTCTTTGTGGACAGGGATGACCCAAGCAGTTTTCCACAATAGGGGGACTTCACCGCAGAGCAATGACATGTTATAGTTTGGCCATGGGAGTTACAAGTACTGGGGCAGCCAGCTGGGGGAGCCTGGGCTGAAGGCCATTGTGCCCTGCAGACTTGCCTGGCTTTATTTTGAGTTATGTGTGCTAGAACCTTCTTCCTGGTTACAAATTTGAGGTGGAATAAGGGTTGGTTGGTGTGGGAAGGGGAGGACAGTGGGGGGTTAGGTTAGGAGTCTTTAAATCGGTCCAAGTCAGTGAAGTATTTGTTGAAGCCTTCTGTGATGACTTGATGGTCCCTCGTTCAGTGTGACATTTATTTTGATTTCCTGACAAGTGTCGGATTGACGACCTTTTAGGAGGTTGTTGATTTGGGCCCAGAAGTGCTTTGGGTTGCTCAGGTTTTCTGTCTGCAAATTTCTGATGTAGCAAATCTTGGCGTTTTTCAGTGTGGATTTGCAAATGTTTCGCAGTCTCCTGTACTCTTGCCAATCCTGTGGTGAGCCAGTGTTCTTGTATGCACTCCAGGCCCTATTCCTCTGCTTCATCAGGATGTGGTGGTCTGAGGAGAGCCACTTTGAGCATAGGCCCTTATACCACCTCTGTATGAGAGGGGCATGCTTATACATGACAGCTGTAACATTGTGAATTAGGAAGTACAGGGCTGTATTTTTGTCTGACATGGTGTCCAGGTCTTTCCAGTTGATCTTAGTGAGATCATTGAGGAAAACTTCATACAGAGGTGGAAGAGAAACACTCCCTGAGCTCCTGCCATACATTTGCCCTTCCTGCCTTCCGCCTAACCTCAGCCACAAGTTGACAGGAATTCTCATGGAAGCATTGGTACCGTTTCTTCCATACTCCAGAAACTGTGGTAAAATATGCTGTCCCACATAAAGGCCAATGCTGGAGGAGGTGTGGACACACCTCAGCTAATCATACTCATATTTTTTGGGGATGCCCGTTTCTTTGGCCATTTTGGGAGGGAGTCAACCAGGAACTAGAAACAATCTTTAATTGCACAGGTGATATTACACCTTCATTAATCCTGCTGGCTATTTCCCCTAAGGGCAGTACCTTAATGGGTCAGATCTTTGACATGTTGCTAATCTTAGTCCTGGCAGTTAAAAAAGTGATAATCTGCTGGCCCATCAGTGCAGCAGTAGTGCTGCTTGTGTGACCCGAGTTGATGAGCCTAGGTCATCAGGGCTGGCGGGGAGAAGGTTCAGGCGCATGATGGGCTGCTCTCCTTCTCTGGGAGGGGTGAGTTCCACCCCGCCGCAGCTAGTGCCACCACCTGGGTGACCATGGGTGGTGTTAGTGCAGCCGAGGAGGCATGCTAGAGGGAGGAAGACATTGGCGAGGACCAGGTGAAGGTGCGTCTCTGCCCACCTCCATCTCCCTTGTGTCCCTGCCGCTGATAAATGGCAGGGGAGGACCAGAACAAGGAAAAACTCCATGGCTGGTCTGAACGAAGGTCTCCTGCACCATTGACAACCACAGAGGAACCTGGGAAAAGACTCCAGCTGCATGCTCTCCTGAAGTCTCGGAGGTAAGGGCCGCCTTCACCCTACCTGGGGGGTTAACTGGGTCTCTAGAAATATAGGAGCGGGGCACTATAGAAGCAATCCCTGGTCCCCTCGGTGATGTAGCCTGACAGGGTGCATTGGGGACTGGAGAGAGGGACCTGCCATGGCGATAAGGGGGCAGTAAAAAGAAAGTAAAAAAAAAAAGTGATAATCTGGTTGTGGCATACCAAGAATATCCCTACTGTGGACGGACGGCACAAAATACTTTTGGAGAGCTACTCTTTGGAGAGGCTGACATATACACTATCTAACAGAGTAAATCTATTTCAATCCAGATGGTGCAGATGGGTCCCCCATCAGACACCAACCCTAACTTTTCCTATGAGGTGACCCCCCTTCTTTTACTTATTCTCCTCTCTCTTTTCTTTTTCCTGTTCTCTTCATCTTCTTCCTCTCCTAGTATATATCTGATAGCTCCCATTTTCTACCCCAATCTCTCCCTCCAAAGGTACAGGGAGCATCAAGCCTTTTGGAGCCACTGTTGTGAAATACCAGCATATACCTGGGAGTACCAAGACTGCACAGTGCAGGTCAATATGATACTGACAGGGTCACATTAGGGCCTTTGGATAATCTGGATCTAAACTTCTACGGGGCATTTTCTACTACACCAGCATGGTTTCTCGACCATCTTTGTTGCTACAACTTGGCTACATGAACATTATGTTGAAATGAAGAACTACAGACCACACTCAGTTTTCAAGTTTTTTGTATTGCATTGTACTGTACTGTAGGTAAGGAAACTAGATCAGCTTCTAGATATATGGTGAAGGCTAAATCCGTAGCCTCTCTCTTTTCTCCTCCTGTTATTGATATTTTAGCCATTAGGTTTTGCTTATTCAGTATGTCCCATGGCTCATATGAAAGTTGTTTCCTATAGTGCTAAAGGTATGACTAATCCTGTGAAGAAGGCCCAAACCCTCTCCCAGCTTAAGAATCTTGGTTGTACTGTGGCAGCCCTTCAGGAGACAAATATGCCTCCATTCTGAACACCTGAAATTGCTCAGAGCCTGGGTGGGCCAGGTTTTTGCAGCCAATCACCCCACCCATGAAAAGTGTGGGGCTGCCCAGTTGTTTCACCATTCCCTGCCCATCAAGGTTACCTCTCATTATCCTGATTCAGAGGAAAGTATTATTTTGGTAAATGTGGTATAGTAGAATCAGCCTTGTTTTTAAAATGTTTATACTTCAAACTTGGACTCCCCAGCCTGTGTCATGGGCCATCACAAATTAATCTTTGATAAGGCAGAAAACATGTATTTTACTAGGGGACTTCAACCGTGTTCTCAGTCCGAAGGTAGATAAGGCTCCCCAAACCAATAGCCCTTGGTTATGCATGGCTAGCTCGTTAGTAGATATTGCAGATCAACTGGGCATGCAGGATGTCTGGAGATTCTTTCACCCAACAGGAAAAGATTTTACTATTATTCCCACCCCCACAAAACTTACTCCTGTAGGCTGGCTCAGTGGCATGGAGGGCTGGGGGCACTGGCACCTTACCTCCTGCCACACCGGCGACCCATGTTCAGTGATGAGTTTGAGTTCCTGGGAGTTGGCCAGGAGGAGGGCTGGGTGAGGACTGAACCAGGCTACTGTCGTCTCTCAGATCAGGAAGTTTGGTTTTACCGGCTCTTGGCTGCCACCAGGTGGAGGCCTGGTGGTAAACCCATGATAGTGTCTGACAGCAGACGTTAGTCAGTGGGAGGGAATCGCAGTCTCCAGACGTATGCGTGCCTCCACGCACATATGCTACTGGAACACACTGCGCCTGGGTTGAAAGGGAGAAAACAAAATGGAGGAAAATGGATGGCACAGTGGGGGCGTATGACACCCACTCACCACACCCCCACCTACTAAGTCCCCAGGGCACCCTGTGGCGACAGACTGGATTTCAAGTATCGGGGGAAGGTCCTCCCCCGTCCCAACCCCATCATGGGGGCTATCTGTGGGGGCTCTAGCTTTGGGGCAACTTCCGGGGAGACTACGAACAGTGGAGGGGAGTGGTGGAAGCCGACAGAAGGGAGCCTCTTCCGCTGTGGCCAAGGAGAATAAATACCTCGATTAAAAGAAAAAGCTGGCTTCTGCATCGACCTCTGCTTTCTCCCTAAAAATTAGCTGCATGTAATTACTGATTGCTGGATACATGCATTACCTACTCTGACCATGCCGCTTTGTTCTTGCAAGTTAAGATTTTGCCAGTGGTCACATGTAAACCATGGCTTATGAATATTGCTGCCCTGACTAATGAAGCTAATACAAACAGGGTCAAACAAGAACTCCAGACACACCTGGCACTTAATCAGGGTGAAGAAACTACCGAAATGACACAGTGGAATGCCTAAAGGCGGTATTATGGGGTACTCTCATATCTATGGCTAGTGCCCGCCGGAAGAGGGAAGTAGCTGATCATTTAGCTATAGAAAAAGAAATTGGGGACTTAGAAAAACCCATAAAAGTAAACCGATCCTTAGATACTGCAGCAGCTGATGACTGCAGATTTAGACCATAGGAAGGCAGAAGCTATGCTCAGATACACTAGGCAGAAATATTATGGAAAGGGGAACAGAGCCAGATGTCTTTTGGCACTGTAATTGTGAAAACAACAGGCTGATAGGCAAGTTGCAGCCCTTTCTGGCCTGATCCCACATTCCCCACTGTTTACCCTCCTGCAGGATATAGCAAAACAATCTGCTAATTTTTACCAGTCCCTTTACACAGACCATCATCCCCACCATACTACACAAGACCTATGTGCCTCCCCCTTCCCCACAACATCTGCAGCTGATGGAGCATGACCAAACTATGTTGGATGCACTGGTCTCTAAGTAGATGAGTGGCAGACATCACCAATTTGGTTGACTTAATGTACCCTCTCTACACACATGCACATCATACATCATTGAAAGTTTATTACGTCTACTTTAAGATGAGCTATGTTGTGGAGTTGTCAAGTGGTGCTGTTATCATAGAAACTGGGCTAAACAATGACACCCTCAACATGTTAGAATGACCACTATGAAATATTTGCATTTGTTTCTGTTAGTTTAATGACACTATGTATTATTTCAAGACAGAAAGAGGATTTCTTTCTGACTTCAAAGCATCACAACAACAATTTACCAAGCTGGCAACCCATGTTCAGGAACGGACTCGGGACGCCAGGGTTCGGCAAGGGAAGGAGAAGATTGAGAGTCCAGAGGACTGCTCTCCTTTCC
Organism: Neoceratodus forsteri; assembly: GCA_016271365.2. Taxonomy (NCBI): domain Eukaryota; kingdom Metazoa; phylum Chordata; order Ceratodontiformes; family Ceratodontidae; genus Neoceratodus; species Neoceratodus forsteri. Next base: position 261,591,514 of record CM057451.1, on the reverse strand, counting down.
TGAGGTGGGCTGTAGGGGTTGCCTTGCTCTGTAGCGGCCCCCAATGGAGACTGGGAGCATTACAAGAGTGGCGCTGTAGACGGGGAAGGGAAAAACATGAAAATGGTGCCCATGCCGGCCAGACAATGGCAGCCCTGCCTCCTCATGCCACAAAGCCGGGAAGCCCCCGAAGCTGCATACCATGCCTGGCACAGAAGCAAGGGAGTGCCTATGAGCACTGTGGTCTCCCCTCCTCCGATGGCTCCCGGGCAGGCAGGGGCCCCTGGCAAAGGGATATGTCTGGGTCAGCTGGGCGAGGGAGCAGGACTAAGGATGGGAGAGAGGTGAGGGCTGGCTGACCGCCCAAGGAGTAGAGGCTGGTGCAGTAAGGAGTGATAAAATAATATGCAAAAAAAAAAAAAATCTAAAGGGTAAAACAAAATCTAATAATAAATTTGTACAGGTATTATTGGAATGTAATAGCATGGTGACATTTCTAGTCAACATCATTATTATCATCTAGTTGATATTCATGATCTCTGTCAAGAGTACATGGGTTACTACAGTCTTCATTGCCTTGGCATGTACACAGGTCTGTGCGGGCAAGATTGTTCTGACTACAGATACAGTTGATTGTACAGTGACCCCTACTGGTACAGGTACAAATAAGGTCTTGTAGAAGCTCAGATGCCATTGGGCCTTTGAAGAATACAGGAAGCAGTTTATCATCCACTTTTTTCCATCCAAGTTGCAATGGTGATCCAATATCTGGTTTACCTATGTGTGAAGACATCCAAATCTTTGTTTGCCAAGATGCTCTTTTGACATGCTCTTCAGAACTGTCTTCACATGGTGGGAGTTTGGCTATTGACTTGTCCTTTTAGATGGCTAGATTGAGGCGCAAACAATTCAGGTCTCTGTGGGTCTCCTTTTCTTTCTCACTCTGGTCATACAGCACTGCTACTAACTTCCTTGCTGCAGAAATTGCATCTCATTCGTCACTCTCTCCAAATTTGGCAAGATCTGTGAAGCGGTAAGCTCCCTTTGTTTAGGCAACATTAAACACATTTTTTCCCAGTACCAAATAGGGATGACACAGACACATTCTGTTAATGCATGTACAGCAGGAAGTATGTTGCAGAAGTCAGGAGTGAATGCATCACAAATATGAAGCGATGCTTGTCAGTTGTGTTGGTAATGGTGCCTGTTTCTATCCACACGTTATGTATGTGTTCCATTTTTGGAAAGTAGTGAACAGCAAAGACAAAAACATCTTTTTTAGGTGACCTAATTACTATGGTTCCTTTGCCACCAAGAGACCCAAAAGCCATGTTGGCACATACAGCATGCAGAAGCATCCTTGTGTCTGCTTCCTCTTGAGTACTGTACAGATCTTAGGCTTCTTCAACACTGGTGATGGACCTTGCTACTTCTCCATTTGAAAAGCCTCCAGCAAGAAGGGGTGTTTGTGTTGGGTGTGCTCCTACACTCTCAGGTACATTTTAAACCATATATTCACATAAGAATTTTGTAAGTGACTGCTTGTTGGATGCTACATTTAGAAACTTTTTCCATGGAGGCACAGGGCATCCACCAGTCAACATTGAAACAAAGAAACATAGACTTTGACGGAAGATAAGGACTGCTTGGCCCACCCAGTCTGCCTATTTCCCTACCTATTAGCTAAGCTGCAGATCCTAGTTTTACCAACAGCCTACTTCTTCCTACCTCCCACTAGAGTTGCCTTATGTCTGTCCCATGTATTCTTAATTTCTCCATTATTTTTGACCCCACAACCTCCTCAGGAAGGCTGTTTCATGTGTCCACCACCCTCTCCGGAAAACAATACTTCCTCATGTTGCCCCTGAGTTGTTCCCCCTCTATTTTCAAATTGTGCTCCCTTATTCTTGCACATCTCTTTTTTTGAAAGATGCTACCCTATTGGACTTTGTTGATTCTCTTGAGGTACTTGAACATTTCTATCATGTCCCCCCCCTCTCCCTCCTTTCCTCGAGGGTATACATATTAAGCTCTTTTAGTCTCTCTTTGTATGGCTTTTGGTGTAGACCCTGCACCATTTTAGTTGCCCTCCTTTGGACTGCCTCTAATCTGTCTATGTCCTTGCAGAGATGGGGTCTCCAGAACTGCATGTAGTACTCCAGATTGGGCCTCACCAACTGTCTGTATAGAGGAATAACAACTTCCTGTTTTCTACTGGTGATGTCTCTCCCTATGTATCCCAGTATCCCCCCAGCCCTCCTTACTGTCTTCTCACACTGCTTGCCTACATTTAGGTCATCTGATATCAATCAATCAATCAATCAAATCTTTATTTATTCAGGCGATCATCATTGAGCAAGGCTCATTTACAAGATGGACCTGATATGACTACCCCCAGGTCCTTTTTCATTTTACCTCCCCCCATTGTGTACTCTTCCCTTGGGTTTTTGTTTCCCAGGTGCATTACTTTGCACTTTTTTGCACTGAATCTAAGCTGCCATACTTTTGACCATTCCTCCAACCTTGCCAAGTCCCTTCTCATTCTTTCCACTCTCTCTTGTGTATCAACCCTGTTGCAGATCTTTGTGTCATCTGCAAAGAGGAAAACTTTTCCTTCCAGTCTCTCCGCAATGTCACCTATACAGACATTAAAGAGAACCGGTCCCAGTACTGAACCCTGCGGTCCCCATTAGTAACCCCCCTTTCTTCAGAGTGGACTCCATTTACTATTATCCTCTGCGTCCTGATGTCCAGCTGATTTTTTACCTAGGTTACCACCCTGTGACCCACTCCCAGGATGGCTAACTTGTTTATTAATCTTTTGTGTGGGACTATGTCAAATGCCTTGCTAAAGTCTAAGTAGGCCATGTCCACAGCCCCTCCCTGGTCTACTACTTTGGTCACCCAGTCAAAGACATTTATTAGATTTGTCTGACATGACCTTCCCACTGCAAATCCATGCTGCCTTGGGTCCTGTGCCCTGCTGGCCTCTAGGTACTCAACAATTCTTTCTTTCAGAAGTGATTCCATCATTTTCCCTGCCACTGAGATCACTCTAACAGGTCTATAGTTTCACCTGGTATTGCTTGCATCCAACCTTAGATCCTATCTGGTGCTGTTTTTCCGCAGTTTTCACAGAATTACTGCTGTCATATCTGTCAAAGATTTCGATTACAGAATTAGCTTTGTCAGATCCTTTTAGGACCTGCCTTAAGTACTCAACAGTCAATTCATTGAATGTGTGAAATTTGTCTTCAGCCATCATTTGAATGACAGCCATGGCATCTCTGATGTACACTGTGGTTTCTCTGTTGCATCCTCGTAGTTCATCGATGCTTTCAGTTTGAGCTTCCAGCTAATGCCCTAATTTCTGGACTGATAGCTGATGTGATTGTCCCTCCCTTGCCAGACTTAAATTTGGTCTTCTTGGCCATGTCAGCAAATATTCAGATGCCAGATTTCTTGACAGGGCTGAAGAAACTATGTATCCCATCAGAATCAAGTGCACCTCTCACAAATCTCTCCATCTGTTCTTCACCGACATCTGCTATTTTCAGTAGAGATTCTTGTACATCTGATGTTATATGCAGTCCAGTAGATATGTTGATAAGCACCTCTGGATGTGATTCAGGGTTAAATGGGTTTGTCATATTGTTGATGACCTGGTTGGTAAGGGCTATACCATGCTCTTTGTCCCTCTTCAGTGCAGAGGCAAGGACTTGTTTGTGGACTTTGTCTTCACTACTTGTTGATAGGCCACTTCTTTCTCTCATACTTTTAGCATATTCACTCAGGACATGTCTTGTAAGGGTCCATCTGACAAGGGCTGGCATCTTTCTTGTCAGTCCTACAATCCCACTGCTGCCCTTTGAGTCTTTGATGACAGTTTTCTCTGTTCCCATGTCACTCTAAATTCCATTGAAAGGACCAGGAGTCTGATGCACAGCAAATTCCCCAGATTCATAGTCACTGTGTACTTCTTCAGGGAGATTTAGCATATCAAGAATGTAGATTGACATCGACTTCTGGTTCCGGAATGGCGTGGTAAGCAGCTCCCTTAAGTGGCTCCCAGATCTTAATTATTAAATCAGTCCCCAACATCGATAAAAATTTACAAACCTTGTCAGAACTGAAGACTTCAGTAGAAGAGGGTCCCCTATAATCTCCAGAACCATCCTTCGCACCGACCCTGAAGATCCAGCCGAACAAAGGGAGCTCTGTTCTCAGCTTGACTTAGCTACGAGGGAGGAGAGACCTACTTCTAGGAGGCCTACAGTGACCGGACCATCTGGCTGGTTTCAAGCCCTCCACCACCTCACCTAAATCTCCGTACTGCCCTCCTTTACCCCCGACATCATTAGAGGGGTCGAATGGAAGCTTAGAGAGCATATCTGGCCACTCTATCATCTAAGTCTCGGGGGCCTGGCGCAATCTTGCATTTTCGATTGCATCTCTGACTCAAGAGAGACCTGTGTATTCTCAGCGTGCCTGTGTTCCGATCGGAAGCAGAGTCTATGGCCTTTGTGACCTATCCCACAATGGAGCGAGCGTGCAGACTGGTACTGCTCATTCTGAAACAGCATTCCTCCACCTAGCTTGGCCAAAAGGCAATAGAAATTTGGGGAAAATATAGGGGGAGGATAAAAGAAAGAATTGAGATAGGGTATTAAATAAACAAACAGTTCCTACCTACTGAGTCCTGAATAAAGGTATGGGAGGCAGTATGGCACAGTGGTGTAAGGCTCTGAGCTGCAAATCTGGAGACCTGGGTTTGAATCCCACAGCCCCCACTTGCATACTGTGTGACCCTGAGCGAGTCACTTAACTTCCTCATGCTCCCAGGTTGCACCTGCAAACAAGCTTTCAGCTTAGTGTGTCTCACCTGGTAAAATAATTGGTAAAAAAAAAAAAAGGTGGATCTCCTTCATTTTCTAGCATGGCTCTTTTTTTCCCAGCTGGATGGAACTCTATCTCAATAATAGATTCTCCCCACTGCTAGACCTGACTGCTGGAGAGAAAAAAGTGAATTCTTGTTTTTCAGAACAGCCTAAAAACACTAACCCTTCTGCAGCTTCCCCTACTGGCCCTTCCTGCTCTCCCCCTTCACAGATAGCAGCTAAGGGTGGAAAGAAAAGGGGAAATGATAACCAGTCAGCCCATCCAGCACAAATATCCCCTCAACCTGAACAAAATATTCTATGGGCTGTCACAGAATTTAGAGAGGAAATGAGGGACTCATTAAACCAGGTCAGGGCTGACCTAAGATTACTGAAGACTCGAGCTGATGAGGCGGATCAGCAGATTTCTCAGAACCCCATAAAAATTAATGCTCTGGAATCGGCCATTTCTTCCCTTGTGGAATCCCAGTTACACTGTTCTGTAAGACAGGAGGATGCAGAGAACAGAGGCAAAAAAAAAAATCTTCGGATCTTCGGCTTGCTAGAGGGTGAAGAGGGCTCCGACCGTTTGGTTTTCGCTGACCAGTTTTTCAGATCCTTCCTTGACCTGGGGCCTGACTACCCTCTTGATTTTGAACATGTCAACTGTGTCCTGGCACCTAAACCCAAGGTTAAAGGTGCTAGACCTAGATCTTTTGCCGTCAGGATGCAAAGCTACCAGATGAAGGAGCAGCTTCTCAAAAAATCATGGCAGAAAGGGAGGATCATGTATGGAAATAACCGCATCATCATCGATAACGACTATGCCCCCTTCACCCAAAGTCAGAGAAGGGCTTATGCCCCATTGTTTCCCATACTAAGAGCCCAACAGATCAAATTCCATACTTTATATCCTACCAAGCTTACAGTATACCTTCCAGAGGGCCCCTTCCCGTATACATCAGCTTTGGAGGCCAAGGAGGAGCTGGTCAAGAAGGGGATAATTAAAGAGCAACTTTTGGTTCATTCAGGAGCCCTGATGAGCACCCCCCTAGAGACAAATTCAGCAGAAGGATACGCTTCAGTCTAATATCAGCTTGGAAGAAATGCTCCAGAAGATCTGTTCACTGAGAAATCCCCTTGTGATGGTGGACCAGTACTAAGTCCTGGTGGTGGGTGAGTCTAACGGTGTTCTTCTCATGGAGGATGAGTGGGGGAGTGGGGGGACTTGGTCAGGGGGGTCCGGGCTGTCCCCCTTCTTGGAGCGCCGTCCCAACAGCCCAACATTTTAATAATGGGATATTAATACAGATCTATTCCCTCTACTTAGCAGTGGCTGTGGGTAAGTAACCCTCCTTGCGGGCTTATCGCTTGGCTAGGGAGATTCACAGTGGTGCTGTCCCGGGACTCCTGGGTCCCCCCTTATGTGGCCCCTCACCCTCTTCCTTCCTTTTTGGACCTTGGGGGGTTTCTGTTTTCTGTTGGGAGACAAGTCTTTGTCCTTGGCGGGCTCCTCCGGGGGTCCCCTCCTGGTGGAAGGGTCCCTGTTTGGAGCTTCCCCCCAGGTGAAAGAGAGGAGGGAAGAGAGAGAGGAAAGGGAAGTGAAAAGGGAGGGGAGGAGGAGGGGGGAAGGAAAATAAAGAAAAAAGGAAATATTTAAACTGAAAACATTAATCAAGATTCAAGAGACTCGGGACTAATAAGTCATGTTTTGGACTTGGACAAGAGTCATAATAGAGCTCCATTCAGGATCTCAAAACAATAACCAATGTTGACAGAGATGGCTCTGGACTACCAGAAAGGGAAGGCCTCGGCTCTCTCTTTCTTGTTCCCCCCCTTTTTTTTCTTTTCTTCTCTTCCTCTTAGGATGGGGGTAAAGGTATTAAGAATGGATTATGGGGGGAGGGGTTTGGGGGAGTGAGAGATTGGTTCATGACTGTCCCTCTTTTTCTCCCACTACTTAGGGAGAGGAGGACATCACTCCACAGGGATCTTTGGGAGCATACCTTGTCCATTCCAGGTGAACCTTTAGGGTGCACATTTGTATCCTTTGAGGAATCTCTAATAATAGAGATCCTCGATCAACACTGACTCCCTTGGGAATCGGCTTGAGATTGTGGAGGGGTGGAACTTTATTCCCACCCGAATAATGGAAGCACTGATATATATTGTGTTGTTAAGTTATGTTACTCTGTTAGTTGTGAATGATTTAGGTTCACAATATTGTTACTTATCTACAGTCATTCACAAAGTTATGGTTGCTGTTGCAGCTAACCTTTGTTCATGTAACGAAGTTGGAAGGAGACACAGGAGACAGATTGTAATATTTCAATGGTTTGCTTTATTACAGAAATATCAGAAAATTTTCAAGGAGAGAGTTAATAGATGTTTGAATGAGAAATTGATCGTGGTTTTTGGTTCCTCTCGTACTGCCGAGGGGGATCTGGTGTGGCTGGATGGAGGGGACCTGGAAAACAAACAAACAAAAAACAATAATAGTGAAAATCGGAAACCTAATATGATAAAAAAGTTAATCAGTATTAAACTTAAAATAGTGAAAAGAGCAGAAAAGCACAACAAATCTAAATGGCTTCCCAACCAGTAAAGATTTATTCTATAAATGTAAACGGCCTTCATAGCCCCATCAAGAGATCCTGAGTAATGGAACATCTAAATTAACAAAAGGCAGATGTAATGTTTATACAAGAATCCCATCTTTCAGATATAGAACACTACAAATTAACATGGGGATGTCGATATACTATTTATTCTTCATCATATCCAAATGGGCATAAATGGGGAGTAGCAATAATGATTCCATCTACAATCCAAATCAAAATAAATAGAATACAGTCTGACAAACCAGGACACTACATCATCATTCAAGGTCGTCTATACAACCAAGAAGTTACACTAGCTAATATATACTTACCTCCACAGACCAAAACCCCAATAATCTGGCAAATTTTTAATAAGATATTAGACTTCCATCATGGACAACTTTTAATGGTGGGAGACTTCAATATGACAATTACCCCAAGCCTTGATTGATCAAATCCCAAAGTCTATCGCCTCTCAACTCCAGTAAAGTTTTTCAAAACACAACCTGAAAATCTAGGCTTGGTGGATGTCTGGAGAAAACTTTTCTCTACTGCCCCAGGATTCACTTATTTCTCAAGGAGATTTCATTCATACTCTAGACTAGATTAGCTCTTCACCACATGTGAACATTTCTCCTCAATAAGAGACATAACTATCTGTCCCAAAATAATATCGGATCATCACCCATTGCTATTAAAAGTAGATATGGGCAAAACAACAAAACAAACTCTCTGGAGACTCAACCCCTATCTTCTAAAGGACAAATAATTTACCGACCAAATAAAAAAAAGAATCCCCCAATTCTTTGAAGAGAATGCCCCACCGGCTGTTTCTGAAGCCATATTATGGGACACCGTGAAGGCCACTATTAGAGGCAAGATTATCGCCTATGCCTCAAGGAAAAAAGAGGAAAGAGAGAGGAAGTACAACAATCTTACTAACACCTTACAAAACTTTCAACTCTTATATAGAGAAGGGGATAAAGAAATACAATCAAAACTTAAAGCAACTAAATCAGCCTTCCAAAAAATAATAGATGAAAAGATTAAAATGTCTCTTATATACTTAAAAAAAACAAATTATCAGGGTGGATCAAGGGGAACACGTTGGTTGTTACAGAAGCTGAGAGCAAGGAAAAATGCAGTAACAATATTAAAAATTAAACATCCCCAAACGGGCAAAATAACCCATAGAGAGGAGGAGATAAGACAAGCCTTCGCTTATTATTATCAACAGCTTTATGCCACACACAAGTCCCATTCTCAAGAAGACAGACAAAACTTTCTTGACCAGTTACAACTTCCAAAAATTTCAACAGCACAAGTCCAGAAATTACAAGCCCCCCATATTAATTCTAGATATAGAGGCCACAATTGCTAAACAATCCTCTGGCCGCTGCCCTGGCCCTAATGGATATACCAATGAATGGTATAAAATCTTCAGTAAAGAAATAATTCCAAGACTTTTAAAACTATTCAGAGAAACAGCAGCCGGAAATACCCCCCCCCCATCCTGGGAATATGCCACAATAGCTGCCATCCCAAAACCTAATGGAAATAAATTAGACCCCTCTGCTTATCGCCCGATATCAATATTGAATTCAGACTATAAAATCTTCATGGTAATATGGGCCAAGAGAATAGAGATAATCCTCCCAACAATAATACATCCAAGCGGGTTTCATAAAAAATAGATCCACTACAGACAATATAAGAAAATCCTTAATACTTATAGAATACATTCAAACTCAGAAGATCCAAGCTGCCTTTATAAGCCTTGACGCTGAAAAGGCATTTGATAGGGTAAATTGGCCTTTTCTTTGGGATGCACTAAAAACACTTGGTTTTCTGGACTCATTGCTGTGTTGGCTGACTCAAATATACCTCTCACCAAAAGCATATATTCGATAAATGGGGGCCTTTCCTCCCCAATCTCAATAGGTCAGGGCACAAGGAAGGGTTGTCCTCTTTCCCCTCTACTTTTTGTGTTATACCTTGAACCATTAGTAAGAGTGATAAGGACATCGGAAAAGATGGAGGGTGTCCCATTGCAACAGCCAGAAAACAAGATTAGCCTTTTTGCGGATGACATACTTCTTTGTTTAATATCCCCTTCTGACTTGATCAAAGAAACATGGAAAATTCTATCTTGATTTGAAGAATTGGCTGATTTTAAATGAAATATTTCAAAAATTAAGGCCCTACTGTTTAACTGTTCCACTCCAAATACATTAAAACGAAGCCTAGCAATTAAATGGCACTCTACCAAAATAAAATATTTAGGAATACACATTTCCCGAGACCTTCAAGTACTTGAACTAATAAATTATGAACCTATTTCTATAGAAATTAATAAAGACTTAGACAAATGGTCCACCCTACCTATATCTTTATTTCAATGCATTGAAACCATTCAAATGAATATACTACCCCGCCTATTGTATTTGTTCCAAAATATTCCCTATTTTCCATCACAATATTATTTTAAGTCATGGGATAATATGATATCTAAATTCATCTGGAATAAACAAAAACCACAAATTCATCTATCTATACTAAAATTATCATTGGCTCAAGGTGGTACCAATCTTCTGGATCTGAGAAAATATGCAGAAGCAGCGTTTCTGAAAACCCTTTTATTATGGCTCTCTGACCAGTTTGACTCCCAATGGAAGAAACTGGAATTTCATTTAAACAATATTTATGATATAAAAAAATTATTTTTTCTTCTCCTGGGAAAACCTTCCCATTAAGAGACTTCACAGGAGTCACTTCACACGTCCTAGCAAATTGGTTTAAGATGTGAGAGAAAGAGCCACTCCAATCAGTCTATGAATACTGCAAAATAATATCAGAGGATGATCTTTTCATTCCATCTCACAATGATTTAACTTTTTCCCATTGGCGTAGATTGGGACTGGAACAGGCTTTTCAATTCTTAGGGCCTAATGGGATCCTATCGTTTGAAGAATTAAAATTTAAATTTAATCTCCCAAATGTGGATCATTTTAGATACCTCCAAATAAGAAACCACCTACTTCATAACAGAATAATTCAGGTCAAACTGACTCCCCCTTCCCTTTTAAAATTATTCCTAGACCACTCTCGAGGACAATACTGGAACCATTTAATAGGTCATCTATATGATGCAAGATCAATCTAAAGAATCTACAAACTCAATTCAAGTAAGTTGGAATAAAGATTTAGACCTCATTGTATCTAATGCAGAATGGTCCTCTTCGTCCTTGTGAGTGGTCAAAATCACTCAGTCTTACGTTTGGAGAGAATATTCTTGGAAATGTAGATCAAGATTTTTCAGGTCTCCAGCTAGCCTGACTAAATATATCTCAATTGAATTCGGGGTTTGTTGGAGGGGGTGTGGCGCCAAGATGGATGACCTAGCACATATAATGTGGCAGTGTCCATGTCTAATGCCTTTCTGATTGGGTATACAAAAAGAAATTGGTGAGGGTCTCGGGGAGTGTGTTGAACTTACAGCTGAAATGGTACTTATGGCTGTTTACTTCGATCGCTCCCCCCCCCAGACAAAAACCCTACTTCCTGTCTTGCTGTTAGCTGCAAAAAAATCTCTAACAAAGAAATGGATGACCAAAACTATACCGAACATCCATGAATGGAGATGAATTGTGTATTCTATATACCAGATGGAAAATATCACAGCAAAACTAAATAACCAGGTGGACAGATTTGTCACCCTCTGGCAGAGATGATCACTTTATCAGGCTAGGGTTGATTCTGAATTTTGTCCATAGTGGACGGGAACAAACTGGGGTAATGAGGAAATGTGAACAGAATGAAGTTACAGAATTTTTTATCTTCCAATATCAGCCTGTAACAAAATATAAAAGATATTTATGCAATGTATATCTGTATCATAACAAATCTGATATAAGTACAGACAATGACATGATTGCATAATGTCTCCTGAACTAAAAGAAAAGAAAAAACATCAATAAAAATATATTTAAAAAAAAGAATGTAGATTGAAATCCACCTGGCATAGTTGGGCCTGTTTGAAGCAAAGAAGTATGGAAGCATGGCACACTGTGTGTGTCGGTGAAGTTTCCAATCACCCTCTTGCTCTGCACAGACATTTTAGAAGTAGTATCTGCATAACCTGGAGAAAATGATCCCAGAACTTGAATGTAGGAGTCTGGGCATACCCCTATGTCTGAAATTCCTCCAGTAGTGGTAGCATACGCGGAGACAGAGCATCATCAAGCTCTTTAATGATATGTTATAAGGACTCAGTGTCTTCAGACTCAAACGCCTTTTGAGTGTCAGCCAACAATTGCAAGACAAATGCTGGAACTCCATGAGTACCTCCTCCCTGCTCACACCATTTAACAAATGAAGAAAGTTTCAGAGCATTCAGGGCCTCAAATACTAGCGTCAAGCCATGTAGAATATGGTTGAATTGCTTACCAGCAAGCATTTGATCTATAGTACAAGCTGCATACACATCAGAATCAACAAGAAAGTCTAGCAATCCAGCGTCTCCCCAAAATTTCCCAATACATGCAATAAAACAACACAGGGTGTGAAAACCACCCAGGCAAATCACATTGGTACCAAATTCATTTGGAAGAGTCCATTGTACTTGCTGAGCAACAGCATACAGCTGCTGATCCATGGTCTGAACGGCATGCTGCTGGCCTAGAGCTGCTGACATTTCCTTACATTTCAGCATTGTAGTATAGACTGTGCCCATGTCAGCTGGTTTGGCATCCACAATAGGTGAGTATGCAACTGCTGTGTAGGTGCTCTTCTTTGTGGCAAGCTTGTGGTATAAACCAGTCCAAAATGAAATAACCTGAGTGTGAACAATATCGATGTCTTTTGGTATTGGTAGGACATCATGAGGTAGTAGTCTTAAAAGACACAAGGAGAGATCTCGGACAGCTTTCACTTGTATGTATTTTCTCAAGTACTTTTTCATGGTGAGTCAGTTCTGGACATGTTGTAGGTTTTTCCTTTTTATCATCTAATGTTTTTTCCTCCTTGGCTAGAGCTGCCTCCCAATGACCTCGGCCGCCGACACCCAGACCAGGTCTGGCGTGTGGATTTATACGCCCATCCACACAGGCCAGCCAATGACAGAACCCCCCCTCGTAGGAACCTGCGGCACAGACACCCAGTGGCTAAGTCTCACAGGTCCAGGGGCACAGGGCACGGCCATCAGCCGATGCGGTTGCTCCGCCATGTTTTTCTCCAAGTTTTACACCCCAAGGAGACGGACATGCAATGGCATCAATGCACCTTGCGTGCAGACGTCTGCAGTGCTCCATCCCTTATCATACCCACAGCTGAAGTGCACCCAGCTTCCACCAGGTACCACTGTAGTGTGGCACAGAGCCCTCACCCACCCCAGAGGAATGAGAGCAGTTACGGGACACTCGATCCTTCCTCTCCCCTGCCAGCCCTCGGTGGTCCGAGTCCGTTCCTAAACTCGGGTTGCCGGCACAGCACGAGATGTGTAGTGCCCAGTGCCTCAACCCTCAGCACCACCGGGCCCTGCAGACTGTTCTTGAAATGCAATTCTAGCCATTGAATGGATTGCATTCTTTCCATCGATGGTCTCTAAGTTGATGTCTGTATTATCATCTCCTTCATGGATAAGATTTCCACCAGCATGAAGTGATATAATTACATTTGGAATGAATACACCTCCTTGGAGTCTTTCTACTTCAATTTTTGCAGCACTAGTCATGAACTGTCTCAGCTCATTATAACTGATGCAGAATCCATGAAGGTGTAGTACAGTATGACTATGTCCATTAAATTGTGAGACCCAAACTCATGGTGTAGCTGTGCAGCAAGGTTTATGTGCATTGGTATGATAATTTTGGAATTAAATACTATGCACTCCTCAACTGAGAGGCACCTTCTTTGAATGTCTTCAGGAGCATGATACTCATTGCTGGCTGAATTATATGCATCTTTATCTATCAATCAAAGGACAAACTCCTGCTCCAACTGGGGCACAAAAGTAGGTGACCTCTGTACACTACAATCCCTTGGCTTTAGATAATATTCTGAGGGTTTCATTTTTGCTATTTCAGATCGAAGGGATTAAAGCAGCATTATACAAAAAGTACAGTTACGTAAGAACTTACCACAACAGTAGATCTTTGAGAGGAGCTCTTGCAGTAGGCTATAACAATAAGGACTAAGCCTCTAGGTGCCAGGACCCCATGAAAACTTCTAGCTAGCAGTCTTCAGCGGGGACCACCCCCTGACATTGCCCCGCCCTCGACGTCAGCCAGTAGTACAAAAGGGGTGGTTCCCAGCCCCACCTCAATTCTCTCTCTGGAGACCCGGCCCTTAGAAAGGAAGGAGAACCAAGGAGGTTCGAAAATGAACAAGGGAAACTAGAAGAAATACCAGAGGGAAGGAAGGAGGGAGGGAACGCAGCGCCTGCTGCAAGAGCTCCTCTCGAAGATCTACTGTTATGGTAAGTTCTTACGTAACTGTACTATCTTACTTCGAGTTGGAGCTCTTGCAGCAGGCTATTACCATAAGGACTGAGTCCCAAGCAGTCAAGGAGAAGAGACTGACAGGCATGGGTGGAGGCTAAGGGTAGACAGAGAGACTAACAGGCACAGGTGGAGGCTAAGGGTAGACAAAGATCTTCAGGACCACAGGCCTTGAAGAACAGCAAGGCCAAAGCCAGTCCTATGCCTGGAAGTGATGTACAAACTATAATGTTTGACAAAAGTGTGAACTGAACTCCAGGTAGCAACAGCACAGGCACATTCTTTAAGGAGGCAAACGAAGTAGTGACATCCCTGGTACAGTGGCCTTTTACTGGGCCCAGTAAAGGCCTGTCATACTTACAATAACAGTAAACAATGCAGTTAACTAACCCCTTAGATGTCTGCTTAGTAACTGCGGCCCCTTCAGATCTTGGGGCAAAAAAAAACAACTGGTTGGTCTTACTGAAAGGGCAGGTGTGGTTAAGATAATAATGAAGCATCCGGTGGACATCCAGAGTATGAAGTAAAGCCTCCCCTCTGTTGGAATACTCTGGGTAATAGACCAGTAGATGGATGTCCTGATTCATAAGAAACTCAGACACTACCTTAGGCAGAAATTTTGGATTCATCCTCAAGAACAGCTTGTCTTTGTGAAAAACTAGATAAGGCTCTTTATACATCAGAACCAGGAGCTCAGACATCCTTCACGTAGAAGTAATGGCAACCAAAAGTAACACTTTCCATGACAGAAAGCATAGCTTGCATCCTGCAGCCAGTTCAAAGGGAGGCAAAGTAAGTTTTTCCTAACAGGAAAAGGAGGCGGTATAGCACAGTGGGTTCAGGGCCGGTTTTGTGCATAGGCTAACTAGGCTGCAGCCTAGGGGCTCCAACCATTTAGGGGCACCTGCAAAATTAGGCAGCAAAAAAAAAAAGGTTTTTTCTGGGCTGGCTGCTTGTGTTGTCTGCCAGTATGTCTTGCTAAAAACAAAACAAAAAAAAGACACAAAAGTCTAAAGACGTTCCAGTTCAGACTCCTACTAAGGGACCCCCTGCCAGCGTCATTTAAACAATTGGCTCCCGCTCTCCCTTTGTCGTGACAGACATAAATGTTTATTGCTCCTGCTGTTGTGCTGATGACAAGCCCCCTCCCCTTAGGCAATGGATGACGTGACATCAATGTACATGACTGCTGACACCCCCACCCCGCTTGCAATGGCTGACCTAACCCTGACCGGCACGACATCAATGTACTTACTCCGACTGTTGGTGCCCCACCCGCCTGCTCACTCTACCCCTTCCCTGTATGAAACTATTATCCTCAGCAAGTCAGCAGCACCCCACGGACCTTGTGATTTAGGATTTCAATTAGGTCTGCGGTGGGCATATACTGTGCTGTGCATCCTCTGATTGGCTGCCGTTTCAAGTAAGATGGGTGGCAAGTTTAAATGGCCCCAGTACAAGTACAACAAAGTACTTGGAAGATAGAAGGAGAACTGTATCAACCTCCACTCTGCCAGCCAGAATTGGGAGGAAGAGAGAGAGAGAGAGTGCGCCACAAGCCACAAGCCGCTGTGTCTTCAAGTCCACTGGGTCTCTGTCTGGGAGAGTCACCATCGCAGAGACAAGACAAGTGTGACTGCGTAGGAGATTCGGGAGTCGGAAGCAAGCAGCAAATGCAGAGCGGTAGTACTAGCCTGGAGCAGCTAGACCAGCCAGCTACAGCTACTTAATTTTAACCCAGCTAACTGTATTGCGGACTGAAGTGAAAGAAATTCAAATCCTCCGTCCTCTCCTGACCTGACTGAGCGAGCGTGGAGGAGTCGGGTAGGCTGGAGAGCAAAGATTGAGAGGGACCTTCCTTGCCAGACAGAGAGTGCAGACAGTGCCACCAGCCCAGTAGTCATGGCCGGTCTGGTAGGGGAGAAGTTTGAAAGCAAGTCGAGAGATCACTGAGACTCGCACAGTTAGCATCAGACCCACTTTACTTTAGTAAGTAAACAGAACTGTTCTTCATCTTTTTGAGTGAGCAGTGCCAGCCAGTGTGTGTGTGAGGCGAGCTGTAGACTAGGTGTGTTCCAAATCAACGCATATGCATCATTCATCACTACTAGTCGGACGGACTGGGTCGTCGTGTCCTGTCGGTCAGCTTCTCTGGATAAATAACTGCTGCCTGTAACTTCTGCCAGACTATTTACCTTTCCACAGAATCATTCAAGGCATATCAGGTACCATTTTTGCTTTATTGCACACAACGTCGTCTGACAGTTTGTTTGAAGCTTAGCTTATTTTATTGTCTGTGTTACATAGTAACAAAAATAAATGCTGCTCCTGGTTGATCTGTAGTGTATCCATTTTTTTTAGAAAGTTCAGGATGCATGCTACCTCCCCAACCCCATGACCTGCAGTGAATTTGAAGGGTTTGTTTCTCCTGTAAATTAAATTGATAGCAGCAGCTTCAGAGTTCAGACTGCTTACCCACAGGTTCTGTATTATCAGACAGTGACACTGACTGGCACTGCAGTAGCTTTTATTCTTAAATAATGTTATCACCACACTTAGTAACAAAAATGCTGCCCCCTGACCTTCGGACCACTTGGATAAAAAAAAGTTTAACCACTAGCCTCCATTTTAAAATGCTACCCCCCATGACCTGCAGATTTTTTTTCCTCTAACTCCTAAAGAAGTTAAAACGGGGAGTTTTGGGCAGTGCATTTATTCTTGCAGCTTGTCTGTTATGACACTAACTTTATTTTAGCCTTAAAATGCTAGCCCTGAATGACTTGCAGTGATTGAACTCAGACCATTTAGGTAAAAGTGACTTTTGTTCTGTTCAGTGCATTACTTTTTTTCTAACTAGGGAGACTCTGAATAAGAATGCACACTGTTTGGCCTTGTTCAGATCAAATGCATAATAAGCGAGTGTTTGTGCTTGCTTGTGTGCTGATAGACTGTTTTATTCTACCTCCAAATAAGTGTAAACAGTTTATTAAAAGGAATTTTAACATTTTGACTGTAAAAATGTTTCTATTCTAGAAAAGTTTTATACAAGTTTAGCTTTCAAAAGGGTATGAGTGGGACCAGGCAGAGACTCTGTGGTGTGGATGTAACTCAGCAGGACATGGCAGGAGGGGTGTGTGTGTGTGTGTGTGTGTGTGTTGGGGGGGACACACCTGGTGCACACTGGGTGCTCGGGTCAGTGGTGGGGGGGCACCTGAAGTTTCAAGCCTATGGGCGCTATCTATGTAAACACAGCCCTGAGAATGTTAAGTCTCTGAGGTGCAGATCTGGAGACCTGGGTTTGACTCCCACAGCCACCTAGGTCCATACTGTGTGATCATGAGCAAGTCACTTAACTTCCTTGTACTCCACATCTGGAAACAAGTTTTAGCTTAGTGTGCTACTCCTGATTAAACAATGTTCTCTTCCCTTTCCCAACATAAACAAAAGATCCCAGGGAGGGTCCGGGTCCCTAATGGGAGGTTTTAGGTGCAGGGTGCCCTGCAAAAAAGTGTGGGACAGATCCAATTGGGCAAGGGTCTTGCCCTCTATAAGTGCATAGTATGCAGAGATGGCAGAAAGGTGCACCTTGATGGAAGAGTAACTCAGACCTGTATTGGACAGGGAGAGGAGATACTCTAAAATGGAGTTTGTAGTACAGGTGAAAGGGTTGAAGCGGTGGGCCGAGGCCCATAGGCAGAACCTCTTCCACTTCATATTGTAGGTGGACCTAATGGAAGGTTTTCTAGCGGCCACTAGGACATCAGCTACTCTAGGGGAAACCTCAAATCGGCAACTAGTAAGTTTGCAGGAGCCATGCATGCAGGTGCAGATACTTGCAGTCTGGATGGACTAGAGTGTCCTGGTCCTGGGAGAGCAAGTGCAAGCTCAGAGGCAGAGGAACCGGAGGTTCTGCTGTTAACTGTTGGAGCAGAGGGAACCAAATCTGATGAGGCCAGTAGGTAGCTATGAGGATAATCTCGGCTCCCTCCAACTGCAGCTTGAGAAGGTCCCACTGGAGTAGAGGGAAGGCAGGGAAAGCTTACAGAAACCTCCCTGTCAAATAGAGGGACAACGCGTCTCACCAGAAAACACCAGGCCCTGGATCTAGCGAGCAGAAATTGGGCAGTTTGGCGTTGAGTGGGGATGCAAAAAGGTCAACTCTGGCTATCCCCATCTGTCCAACAGCTGCTCTGCGATGTACTGGAGTAATTCCCATTCGTGGGCTCTAGACTGAGACCTGCTTAGGCTGTCGGCCAAGACATTTTGGATGGCTGGAACATGCACTGCAGTGAGCTCCAGGTAATGTTCCAGTGCCTAGTACCAGACCTTCATGGTTCCCCGGCAGAGGGGGTACATATGAGTTCCCCCCTGCTTGTTGATGTAGAAGACCACCGACATATTGTCTGTCTGGGTCAGCAGAGGGACCAGGAGAAGGTCTGTTTGAAATGCCTGTAAGCCGGCACAGTGGTAGCGCTACCACTCATGACGCCAGCGACCCGGGTTCGGGAATGAGCCTGGGAGGCTGGAGGGATGGCTGAGGGAGAAGGCTTGAGCATCCCAAGGACTGCTTGCCTTCTCCAGGAGGGCGAGGGGGCCAAGACTTGGCACTTGGCTGACCCCAGGTGGAGACTCGAGGTACGGCAAGCCCAGCCAGTAGTAAAGGGAGCCCTGTGGTGGACGTTGGCGCTTTGCACCTTGACATCAGGGCACACACCACGGGGCAAGAAAAATAAGAAAATGGCCGGCGGCACCTCCGGTAGACTGAGTGACAGCCCCGATCCCCAGTGCCTCCTGCTTGCCTCCGAACCGGCATCCTGACTGTACCAGAAAGTATGGGGTGTATGGGCCCCACCTTGACCCTGCCTGGGGGGTAGAACCAAGGCTCCATGGGGGATGGACCACTCCAGGATCAGGTAGGAAGAGCAGGGACTGAAGGCAATGGTGTCTCCCGAAGAGTGGAGCACCACCAGCTGGGGGAGTATAAAAGAAAAAGTAAAAAAAAAAAAAAGGAAATGCCTGTAGGGCATAGAGGACCGCTTGCATCTCTAGAACATTGATATGCAGTGATTGCTCTAAAGGGGACAAGGTCCCCTGGGTCTTCTGGTCTGCTAAGTGGGCTCCTCAACCCTGTCCCCAGGCATCCATGGTCAGGACCTGCCGCGGGAGCTCCTGTCTGAAGAGGACCCCCTTGGAAAGACTGGCGGGGTCCATCCACCAAGTCAGGGTCTGACGAACTGGGTGAGAGACTGTGACAGGTTGCTCCAGATCATCTGAATGTTGGTCCCACTGTACCCTGAGTGTCTACTGGGGGACCCTCATATGTACGTGAGCCAGAGGGATGGTTGGAATGGCAGCCGCTATGTGACCTAGCATTTGTAAGAATGCCCTGGCTGAGGCTTGACAAGATGAGGAGACAATCCGAGCTTGGGACAGAAGGCGATCTGCCCTGTCTGGTGGTAGAAAGGCTTTGCCCTGTACTGTATCTAGTATGGCCCCTATCTTTTGGAGTCTTTGGCTAAGCCATGGGGATGACTTCGGCAGGTTCAGAGTGATCCCCAGTTCTCTGAAGAGAGTAAAGGTGTCGTCTAGTGTCTGTAACAGCTGAACACTTGCGGGCACTGTCAGAATCCAGTTGCCTAGATAAGTAAAGACCTAGTGGCCTTTTCTTCTGAGGGCCACAGCAACCACTGCTAGGCATTTGGTGAAGACTCTGGGAGCCAAGGACAGGCCGAACGGCAGAGCTCAGAGCTGATAATGATGCCCCTGGAAGAGGAAGTGAAGGTATCTTCTGTGAGGCTGAAACACTAAAATGTGAAGGTATGCATCCTGCACATCCAGGAAGCAGAGCCTGTTCCTTTGATAAAGAAGGGGAAGTAAGTGTAGGACAGTGACTATTCTGAACCTTTTATATTTAACGTACTGGTTCAGATGGCTGAGGTTCAGAATGGGGCGAAGATCCCTGGTCTTTTTCGTCACTAGGAAGAAGTGGGAGTAAAATCCCTTTCCTCTCTGACCTGGAGGGACTGGCTCTATGGCCCGCTTTTGAAGACGTGCCTGAATTTCCTCTTGAATCAGGGCAATGTAAGGTTGAGGGTAGTGGGAGGACACTGGCAGATTTTCCAGTGTCCTCTCCAGGAACTCCAATGTGTGTCTTCTCTATGATTTGAAAGACCCTTTGGTCTGCCATTACTTTGCTCCATCCCTCCAAATAGAGGGAAAAGCAGCCCCCCACCACTTCCCGCAGGGTGACTGCTTGGGGGGGGGGACTGGCAATAAGTCAGGCTGAAACACTGGGGGTGGGCAGAGTGGCCTTGCATTTAAAGCCACCTCGCTGCTGCTGGTTTTGAGACTGCTGTCCAGAGGATCTACAAAAAGGACTGCTTCTTAAAAGGTTTCTGGTTGGCCTTGTACATCTTCTGGACCAACCAGATGGCATTACCAGAATACTGGAGGCGAGTAATAAGTTTCTCGGCCTCATAGGTATCATAGGTAAGGTACAGAGCTGCTCAGACTTACGTCCAATATGCTCGCCTAAGTTTTTTTTTTTTGTAGTTATTTATGCGCCTTTGCTCCAACCGCCCTCTCTTTCTGGGGGAGCCCCAGCCACATCACGCTGGCGTCCACCATCTGGCGCTTGCTCCCAGGGCTTACCCCCTTCCCCTGTGGGGTCGGTGGAGGGGGCCCTCCCCTACCGAGACCGGATCAGTGTTCGCGCCATGGCTAGCCAGGTGTGGGCCCTGCAAGCTCCCCTGTCATCCACTGGGAGCTATTTCCTGGTTTTTCTTGTGCCCTCACAGTTGCACGGTGTGCAATGATGCCTGTGATGGGTCACACATGCTCTCTATACATCCCCATCAAGCGCCTGCCACGCACCGCATCTGCGCCTGAAGGTCTGCGGTGCCGAGCCCCTGCCCCGCCAGTAGGGTCAGGTGTGGCACTGGCTGAACTTCCTCCCTAGAGATGGAGAGCAGTCCGTTGACACTCAATCCATCTCCATCCCTGCCAACCCCCAGCGGCCCATGTTCATTCCTGGACACAGGTCGCTGGCGTAGCGTGAGGTAAGGTATCAGCGTCTCAGCCCTCAGTGCCACCGGGCTGGCCATGCTCACCTAAGTTAATTCAGTGCAAAATCCCAGCCTGGTAGTGTTTATCAAGTCTATTTTTAAATGTCAGTGTGGTACTACTGCCCACCACCTCCAATGGAAGTTTGTTCCGTTCATAGACCACGCTTTGATTTAGCCAGTTCTCAGTTCTCACTAGTCTGGTAGCTCTGGCGTTTAGCTGTAGGGGATGTGAATGAGTGATATATACATTCTCGCTGGCTTCCAACCCGGTGTAGTCCCATAGGTCATGATCTGTCCAGGCTTTATATATCAGACACATGTCACCTCTTTTCCTTCTATAATCTAATGAAAAGAGTTTTAACTCCTTAAGTCTAGAGTTATAATCTAGTCCTCCCATGTTCTTGCTCCCTCTTGTGACTCTTTTCTGAACTCTCTCTAGCGTGGCAACATCCCCTTTTTTGCAAGGTGACCAGACCTGGGATCCATACTCCAGGATAGGTCTTACCTTGGAGGTATACAAGGGTATCATAACATCCCTGTCCCTAGCAAAAATGTGCCTGAAAATAGAACCTTGTTTCCTTTCTGGGTAATACTCCTACAGTGTGATGGAAATGTCATGTCTTGGGTTACTAATATTCCTAAGTCCCTCTCTTCAGTTGTAATTCTCAGTCACTGATTGTTTATGTTGTAGCTATGACCAGGGTTATTCTTTCCTAAATGCATAACAATGCATTTATCTAGATTCAGCATTAATTTGCATTTTGTGGTCCATTCATGTATGAAGTCCTTAGCATTTTGAAGTTGAGTTTCACCCTTTTTTTTAATTTACTACTCTCCCCCACCTGCCTCATCCCCAAAGAGGACTGAGTCCTTAAAAGGGAGGTCCATGATTCCGGCCTGAAGGTCCTGGGTAAAGCCTGAGACCCGAAGCCATGACTGGCACTGGATACAGATGCTGGTATCTGCTGTCCTGGCAGCTGTACCTGCTGTAACCTAAGAGGTGCACAAAACATATGTGCCTAGGTCTGAGCCCAACTTCAATAGGTCCAGAGGCTCCATCTTCTGTGGCGCATCTGGCAGAGCTTGGACCAATTCTAAGCTCTTTTCCCACAAGGCGTTTTGGTATTGCACCATGTGGGTGAGAAAATTCAAGGACCTTATAGAGCAGGTGGCAGTAGCGTAGACCTTCTTGCCTAGCTGGTCCAAGTGCTTGGACTCCTGGTCAGGAGGCTGGCTACTAAGGTGCTTGGGCCTCTTGGACCTGTCATGGACCACTGTGATTACCATGGGGTCAGCCACTGGATGTTCAGCAAGGAAGGGCTCATCCCTAGGAGCTTTGTAGAGCCAATCCAATTTCTTGGACATGGCCGAAGAAAACGATGGGTGCTTCCAGGCTAGCGTGGTAAGGTCCTGGAAGGTGTCTACCAGTAGGGACACCACTAAACGCTTAATCTCCTTTTGGCAAAGGTACTTGGCTAACCTATGTCACTCTGGATCCATGTCTTTTGTCTCCTGGCCGTTAATAGCCTAGATATGCCTCATGACATCCATGAATGTTGGGTTGTCAGGAGGGGACCTAGGAGTGTGCTTGTGGTCTGGGGGGGGGGAGGATGACCCCTGGGTTCAGGGGCTCTGGAGAAGAGGAAGTCAAGCTGTGGCTTGAGTCCTCCAAGTCAGAGGAGGAAGAGGAGTTCCTACGTTGGCTTCTGCGCTTGGAGTGACACTGGCATCGGTCTGAGGACCTAGAAGGTGAGTACTGGTGCCTTTGGCCCCTGTGCTTAGAACGGCCCCTATGCCTGTTGTCAGGGCATGGAGCAGGGCTCTTGGGTGATGGAGTAGGCTCCCTGGGTTCTGGCACAGTCTCCACTGTAGATGGCTCAGAAGGAGTGGGGAGAGGCTCGGCAGGGAGGAGGTTGTTTTTTACCTTATTCCACCAAAAATGAAAAAAGGTCCTTCACCTCAATAAGAGGTATCTGAGGGACCAATGGGCCAGCAGGCACCTGTGGCTGAGGGTCGGTAGGTGTCGGGAGAGCTGGTGTCGGACGTCTGGGCATCAGGTCTTTGGGAGTTGGAACCTCAGACGTCAGACCCTCCAGCATTGGTGTAGGAGAGACAGTCATGTCTACCAGCAATGTTGGAGGGGCCATCGATGGCTGGGGCACTGGATTCGATGCCCAAGTACCGGGCACTGAAAGAATGGGCATCTGCTGGCATCAATCCAGGGACATGGCCACACCAGTTGAGCAGGAGCTTGCAGTGAACATACCATGGAATGGGGCAGAGGGGTCATGGAAGCTGTAGAGGTGGATGCATGCTCCTGGTATTGAGGGGCCTTATCTAAAGTCATACAGGTCATAGCCAATGCTGGGGCCAGGCGTACGCTAGGTATAGACCCGCCATCTGAAGTAGAATTAGCCACCCACCTGAGGAGGAGACCAAAGACTTAGGAATAGCCTTCACCTTCAGGGGCTGCAGGGCCAAGACCAAAGTCCCAGACCCTGATGAACCTCTGCCTGCCGTCAGCACCAAGGTGGGAGGATTATCCACCGGCTGCCCAGAAAAAGTGAGGGTAAACTGGGAAGAATGGTCCAACCTCTCATGGGAGAAGGAACCAGAAGCAGTCTTCTTCTTGTGAGGAGACCTAGAATGGGAGTGTGTCCTTGTCTTTATCCCAGGACTTGTGCTTCCCTGAAGTCTTCTTCTGCTGGTACCTCGTGGACGACGTGGAGCCCCCTGAGATGGAGGATGAAGAAAAAGAAGGCCTTTTCCCTGAGGATTTCTTCTGCATGGCGGCAAGCTGTTTTTCAAGAAGGTGGCTTTTACAGGCCTTGTGGCGGTGAATCCTAGTCCTTTGGTTAAAGCTGTAGCAGTGCTGGCAGGCCTTCGTATCATGGTCTGGGCCCAGACAGAGGAGGCAGGCCTTCAAAGAGAGCTGCTTACCGCATGTGCACTTGGACTTTCACTGCTCAACTGAGGAAGTTGGAGAATATGACATGCAGAGTAAAGGTGAAATAAATCATTATTCTTAAAGAAAATAAAAGAAACATGGGTAAGTGCACAATGGCGGTTGACTGTAGCAAGAGGCATCCATGAAGCTGATGCGAATGGGTCGACGGCTGGAAAAGAACTGAGGTGGGGCTGGGGACTGCCCCTTTTATTCCACTGGCTGATGTGGGGGTCATGCTGATGTCAGGAGATGGTCCCCACTGAAGACTGCTGGCTAGAAGTTTTCTGTAGGGTCCTTGTGAAAATTTGAGAACATGTTGTCATGGTGTCTTTGGTTTCAAGAAAGAACATTTTATTATAAGAAATAAATTAATTGACCCTCAAAACCCCAATTTAGACACCAAATACAGCTTTGTACAACTATGAGCTAGGATATGCAATTTTAGAGATTTTTGGTGGCCATATTGAATTTGGCCACTTAGTGGCAATTGCCCAAATTTTTGAGTAGGTCCCCAAAGTCCATCGTTTTTAGCACCATTTACAGTATTCATATAAAAACCAGCTTCAAACCTTTGTACCCGTAAATTGTTCATGGACTCCTATTAGTTTTCGTTTACTATAACTACAATGCTTGCTTTTTAGTAGTAGGACAGTTTTTCCTTGTATACATAACTTTCATTCTGAATGGTTTTTGATCCAAATGACTTAGGAGTTTGGATGGCCCTGTTGATTATAAACTTGAATGTGTTTCTGAGTGAGTTGACAACAGTGATTCCTTACTTAATAATCTGCCACACTTACATACTCACATACAAAGCCTGCCAAAAAAAAGTAACATTTCTGAAAACACACAGCTAAAACAGGTGAAGTATGCTTAGTTATCTTCAAATAGACAGAAATCAATATAAATAATAGAATGCTGGGGTGCATAGGGAGGGGTATCTCCAGTAGGAAGAAGGAGGTAGTGTTGCCCCTGTACAGGTCACTGGCAAGATCACACCTCAAATACTGCTTCCAGTACTGTAGACCCCACCTCTAGAAGGACAGGGATAGGGTTGAGGCAGTACAGAGGAGGGCAACCAAAATGGTACAGGGACTGCATGAAAAGCCCTATGAGGAGAGACGAAGAGAACTGAATATGTACTCACTGGAGGAAAGAAGGGAAGGGGGGGTATGCCAGAAACATTCAAATACATAACATGTATTAATAAGGTACAGGAAGGTAGCATTTTGCGCAGAAAGACAGACTCGAGGACAAGGGGTCATGCTATGAATTTGGGGGGGCTCAGAGGGGATGTGAGGAAATACTTCTTCACAGAAAGGGAAGTGGAAGCCTGGAACAGCCTCCCAGCATAGGTGGTAGGTGCCAAAACAGTAGCAGGATTCAAGCATGTATGGGACAGATACAAAGGGACCTTGGAAGGAACAGATTGTACAAGGGCTGCAGTGAAATGGTAGGTAGGGAAAATGGACAGACTGGATGGGCCAAAGGGGTCATTATCTGTCAACAACTTCTAAGTTTCTATGTATTAGATTAATGGAGCTCAATATGTATACCCTAGAGCAAAGGAGGAAGAGAGGTGATATGATCGAAACATTCAACCACCTTAAGGGTATTAACAAGATGAAAACGTCTAACATGTTTCAATATAAGAAAAATAGCAGGACAAGAGGACACAGCATGAGATTAGAGGGAGGCCGATTAAGAGGTAATGTGAGGATGTTCTTTTTCACAGAAAGGGTGGTGGATGCATGGAATGGCCTACCTCAGGAAGTGGTGGATATGAATACAGTGCAGGGCTTCAAACAAGCATAGGACAGGCATAAGGGAGCAATACAGATGAGTATGAATAGATAGGCCATTGACAGAGCAAAGGCCGATGGCACATTCATAAGGTAGAAAAAGAAATGGGCAGACTGGATGGGCCTTGCGGTCCTTATCTGCCGTCAGCTTCTATGGTTCTATGCATCATTGCAACCCAAATAAAGCAAAAGTGCCATGTATTAAAAACTATTGTATGACGCAGTAAAAGCTGTTGGTATGATATAATACTTTTAATGTGTGATTTTAAAATGCTTGTACTTACAGTGCTGAGTAAGAAGAGCAATTATTTAAACAAAATAGTTTTTTTTTCCCTAGAACTTGATTACAAACTCTGTTTATTTTTCTTGCATCAAAGTAACTAGTTGTTAAAAAGGCTTCATTATTTAACATCTAGAAACTGGCAGAATATGTTTTAGGATTTATTCAATATCGATTGACTGAGTTATTAAATAAAATCTAGTTAGCACTGCATGAGGTAGATGCATTTAGATTTTAGAAGATATGCTATATAATGATTAATCTGCAATTCATTTCAAAAAACACAAGCCTTTCTTCAATATTGAAAGGAATGTATTTATCTAACAATTTGTATGATCAATGCATGCTGCAGCAACAACAAAAGATTTACTAGGGAGCACTGGGGATGTATAGTGAACACCTGCAATTACTGCAAATAAGTCTCAGCATTTTCAGGTAACATTTTACACACTTTCCCAGTGACCCCGGCAATCACCCTCTGAGATCAGTCTATGATGCCTCAGATGCTGCTGCCACCCCAGGTATTTAAGCTGTCACTCCTGGCTCCGGGTTTTGCCCAG
Organism: Neoceratodus forsteri; assembly: GCA_016271365.2. NCBI lineage: Eukaryota > Metazoa > Chordata > Ceratodontiformes > Ceratodontidae > Neoceratodus > Neoceratodus forsteri. Next base: position 261,564,908 of record CM057451.1, on the reverse strand, counting down.
GATATGCACTGCAGTCATCAGTCCTGAAAGCTCCATCTAAGGGCACCAAGCTCTTCAGACCGGATGTAGAGGTCATTCTCAACGACCGGGAGACCTCCAAGATATTTGTTGGGCCTATGCAATCCCTGTCAACGAATGATTCCCAACGTGACTGTGAATGATGCTCGTCTCCTTGATTTAGTCCCCACCATGGTCAGGGACAAGGTTGTGTTACCAAGCAGTAATTAATGGAGGCCTCCTATAACCCCCCCAGATGAGGGTTATCATGGGAAAGAGGACTGCATGAACTGACCCCTTGCTTCTGACTCCGTAGGCCCTCTGCCAGATCCCTCTGCAGGATCCCTGGTGGGAGACAGGACATAACAGATCTTTATCGAGGATATCTTTTGCAGCAGGCCACACCTGAAGAACCATAGCCACCAGGCACCGGAACCACACAGAAACTTTTCTAGCTAGCAGTGTACTATGGGGGCTGCTTGCTCTGATGTCACTCTTTGACGTCGACCAACCCTATGAGAATGGGTGGCCCCCATGCCCTCCTCAGTTCTTTTCCCGCTGTCAACCAACACACGTCGGACCTCCAGGGCCGCCGCAGCTTCAGTCGACTGCCACTTTCCTCATGATTCTGTGCTCTTTTATTTTTCTCACCACAGTTTATCTTCACCACATTGGTGGTTTTTCTCTATTTATGTCTTCAAAATAGACTTCCACTGGAAGCAATAATCAGTAAAGACAAACTCCAGTTTAAAAGAAGATTGGATAAATACATTTTAGATGGCAATAATCTGTCTTTTTTTAAATTAGAACTTTTTTTTTTTTTTTTACAAATCTAGTTATCCTCCTTTGGCAGACCACTGTCTTTGTCTGGAAACCCTACTGGACTCGGGGGCTTTGGGGATCTTATGGCACCATGTGCACCCTGGTAGATACCCTGAGCCAGTCCAGAGGCTTCATCCTTGGTGGTTCCCGATTTTTTCCTCCATCCCCCCCCCCAGTGAGTCCTACTCCTGAGACCCCAGAAGTGGTGATGCATGTGCATGGAGGCGCACATGCGCACCACAGCTCCAGTGCCAGTTTCTTCAACCCTCCCTTGGCCTAGTGCTGGCAGTCCTTGGAGTGACACAGCCACTCTGGCCTCCACCAGAGGGTGGCCAAGCTCTGAGGCAACCTGTACCTCCCTCCTGAGGCAGAGGGCTGCCAGTCGGCAGCCACTCACATCCTGTTCCCCCCCACTGACCTCCGATGACCCAGGCTCACTCCCGAACCCAGGTCGCCAGTGTGGCGCGAGATGTGGTATCCAGCACCTCAACCCTCTGCACCACCAGGTTGGCTAATAACCTGTCTTATTATGGGTAATGAGGTAGGAGCACATATGTGCTAACCAACTTCTTAGCTCCTTACACCTTAGTATGCACCTTAGTAGTATAGTAAAACTGTCTTTGACCTCCAATCGAGCCTCCGAGAAGTGTGCCTGCGGAAGACAACTCCAAGACAAGGACAACCATTCTGCCTGCATTTGCTGCCTAGGCCCAGACCACAATGTCCAAGCCTATGAAATTTGCCAGGGGTTTAACCAGGCTACCAGGCACCGCAGTCAGCGGACCCTCAAGAGTTTTCTCCTCCAGCAGAAGGTCATCTCTATGGAGCAGGAGCTGCAGGAAAGGAGCTCCTCAGTTTTCCTGGCCCAGTCTTTGGACTCTTACGCCTCAAAGCTCCAGGACAAGGCCAGTGGGAAACACAAGCATTGGGACAAGGATCACGACAAACCCTAGTCCTCTCCTTCCCGTACAGTCCCCACTTCGGGCAGTGGCAACAGCGGGGCCATCCTCCTCTGGGGGGGTCAGTTCTAGTTACCTTCACACACCTTCTCTTCAACAGGGCTACTATTGGTAGTGCCTCCTGCCAACCTCACTGTTTCAGGTGCAGGCTTTTAGGGCCAGGGTCTTCTCCATGCCCCTCAGCCCCTTCTGCTCAAGCCCTTGTTCTCCACAGGCACTCAGCAAGGTGACTTAGCCAGCATCACTTTGGCCAGTGTGGGCTCAGCGGACGCTGGGCCCTTGACTAACACCCTGTCCGCTACCCACAACCACTGTGTCAGTCTCCTCCTTGGCTTCAGGGACTTCATTCTCAACCCCCTGAACCAACACCCGCCCGTCCTCTCCCAACATAGAAGAGGTGGCACAGGACACTGGCATCTCCTGGGACCCAGGCCTTTCTTGGCTGATGCCAGAGGGGAGACCCCTCCTAACCAGACACTGGATCCTCCTCAACCAGCGCCTGTCAGACCTATGCAGGTCATGGTTGACTTTAATGTCCTGCTCTCATCCCATTGGGACTTTATGCAGGCCCAGATCTCCCTCCACAGGGTCCCACACCTGTCACACCTCTGGGGCCTTCTCTCGCACCAGTCACCCCAACGGCTCTACAGCCTGCCTCTTGCCCTAGGGCACCTCATAGCCCCTAAAACCCACTGGAGGGGAGAATATCACCCTGATCTTCAAATCCCCAATGAAGATGAGGACACAGGTGCAGAGGATGAGGGAATGTTAGCCCTTCATCCACCCCTTCAACATTTTTTGGACAGGGAAGAAACCCTGTGATACATTCTCAGGTTTCCTCTGGATGATCACTCCTTTGTCTCAGTCATGCACCAGCTCCAGGTGGCCATGGGTTTTAAGATGGAAGAACAGGATCCTTCTGGCGCCGACTGGCAACATACCTGCGTCTGCCCAATGCCCCTGCTTTGGTGGTGTCTTCTCTCATAGATACCTTTGAGGATGCCACCATGACAGCATGGCACCGCCCTAACCTAGTGTCAGCCATGCCAAGGAAGGGAGACAAACTCTATCACGTGCCTGCAGGGAGACCATTTTCCACTGAGTAACTGCCGGCGGACTCCGTAGTGATAATTGCTGCCACGACCGCACCAAGCAGAGAAAACACTTGAGTTCTGTTTGTGCCTTAAAAGGCCAGGTCAGGCCAGACTGTCTCAGGAAGTGCTTACATCATAGTTACTTATCAGCCAATAGCTTTGGAAGAGTCTTACAGACCTCAGAACAACAGTATTATAAGCAAGTGTTTTATAGCAAACTCAGCAGAACAGCTAATATTCTTCAGGTGAAGCTACCTCTGGCTGGAAGCTGCAATACTGAACATAGGATTTGCAAGAAAGCGAGTTGTGCTCACAACAGAGGGAGGTGAACCTTACAATTGTCTTTGGTTTGTAGCAGATATTCTGCAGGTGGAGGCTACTTCTAACTGAAAGGTGAAATAAGGAACTTAGAATTATCAGGAAAAGACAGTCTTTCAAGCAGCAGAGGGAGGTGGATCTAGCTTTACTTTTGTTCCTATTCTTAAGATTTTCAGTGCAGGAAGAATTTAAAGCACAGCTGACTTATTTTGGGGCTGACTGCTTTCAGAGCACAAACCACCAGGCTGTTTTGGGGCTGGGGAGGTTTACCTGTGTCTGACTTGGATGTCTGGATTTTTCTCTGTTTGATCAGCAGGGTATTTTCTCTGTCAAATTGTTGTGTAGGGCATCTTGCTGACAGGAAGTCACTCATCACAGTGGTGGGTCAGAGCTTTTAGCTGATTGTTTTGTGAGGGCACAGTTTAGGCCCAACCCCTGCCCACCCCTCACCCCACCCACCCCTGGAAGTAGTTCCTTTATACCTGGGATTCTGACATCATTTCCTCAAGAGTGCAAGGTGCATATCACTGTCATATCCTCTCTAGCACACTGTACTGACAACATAAGCATACACATTGTATAATATATATATTTCTATATAACAAACCAATCACACACACACACACACACACACAAAAAAAAAAAATTAGATAAACATATGGGGAGTAGTGCAATGTAATGGCTGTGGGGCAGCAGTCTTCCGGGAGTCTTTCTGGTGTCTGAGATGCTGCCCTATTTGCAGACAACCCTCTTCCCTGAGGGAGGAAGTTGCCCGTCTTCAGGCCACATTGGAAAGTAGTAAGGGAACCTTCCCCCAGGCCACACTGGACAGTAGGAAGGGAATCTCCCCCACCCAGGGAGCACCAGAACCACCACCACTACCTCAGAGGTTGCGAAGAAAGCACAGCAGTTGGACCACAGTGGGCTCAGGGAGGGTGAGGATGGTGGGACAGAGGCACACCCAGTCAGTTGTTCCACCACGATCCATACACTATTCTGGGAGCATGAAGCTCCCCCTATGGATGCACCTGAGAGGAGACTAAGGAGGCTAAGGACAACTGTCACAAGGAGGCCCACAGGAAGGAGGCAGAGGACACCACAGGGAAAGGAAGCAGCTCCTGGTGGGGGACTCAATTATTAGGGGGATAGAACTGGAGGGAGCAGGGAAAACTGAAGTAAGGTGCCTGCCTGGTGCCATGGCTTGGAGGGACAGGAAGCGCATCCTCAGGATCACTAGAACAGCTGCACAGGAGCCTGAGCTGGACTTCATTGTCCACCTAGGGACAAATGACTTGGCTCATCATGAGATTAGAGCAGTGCAGGAGGATTTTGTAGAGTTGGGGAGGGGCCTAAGACAAGTAGCACACACAGTATCCTTCTCAGAGGTGTTGCTTGTCAATGGCATGGGTGAGGCAAGGGTACTTTGCACCATGCAGTTTAATGAATGGTTGAAAAAATGGTGTGAAGCACAGGGGTTTGGCTTCATTGGGGACTGGGGTTCCACCTGGAGGGACACCAGCCTATACTGGCAGGATGGTCTGCATCTGTCCAGGAAGGGAACAAGTCTTTTGAGCAATCGGTTTAAATGCTTCATTGGCAAGCTTTTAAACTAGTCAAGGGGGGAGGCACTGATAAGCAGCAGGAAAATCCCAGCCTCTCCTTACAAAACAGGGTACTAAATGAGAAAAAGACTGAGGTAGAAAGGTCAGTGGGGGATGCTGCAACAGAAGGTAAAGCCATCAAAAAATGGAGAGCAATGAGTACCAATGCCCATAGTCTGGGTAACAAGCTTCCTGAATTAGTGGCCTTGATGGAGGAGGAACATCTGGATATTATGGCAGTCACAGAAACATGGTACACACAAAACCATGACTGGGACGTAAACATACCAGGATACACTATCTACAGGAGGGACAGGAAGGGTAAAAGACGAGGAGGAGTATCTCTTTACATAAGGGAAGGAATCAAAGCAACAGAACAAAAGGGTAAACAGGGAGGAGAAGAAGCACTGTGGGTAAATTTGGAGACTGGCAATGGCACCACAATCCACACAGGTTGTATACAGACCCCCTTCTCGGGGGAGGAAATGGACAAGGAAATGACAGAAAGTATACTTAGAATGGCAGAAAAAGGGGAGATATTGCTGATGGGTAATCTGAATATGCCAGATGTTAACTGGAGTGCAGTTGCAGCAGCCACTTCGAAGAATGGGGTTATTCTAGATGCCCTACAGGGGGCATGCCTTAGACAACTAGTATTGGAGCCTACTCAAGAGGGAGCAATCTTAGACCTGGTTCTCTCAAATGGAGATGGAGAGAGGATCACAGATGTAGAAGTGGGTAGCCATCTGGGAACTAGTGACCATCGAACAGTATGGTTCATAATAAACACAGCAATAGAGTCAAGCCATACAAAGGCAAAAGTACTGGACTTTAGGAGGGCTGACTTTGCCAAAATGGGTGAGTGCCTAAGGAATGCACTAGCAAATGGGCAGGAAGGAGGGGTGGAAAAACAATGGGGAATAATAAAAACTGCCATCACAGAGGTAACAAGCCTTTGTGTGAAGCAAATAAACAAAACAAAATGATGTAAGAAACCACTATGGTTCTCAAAGGAAGTGGCAGTGAAGGTTCAAGAGAAAAAGAAAGCATTCAGGAAGTACAAGGAATCACAGGAGGAGCAGGACAGATAACTGTATCAGTTAAAGCAAAAGGAAGCTGGGAAGGCAGTCAGAACAGCAAAGGCCCAAACCAAGGAAAAGATAGCCAACTCAGTTAAGAAAGCGGATAAAACCTTTTATAGGTATATCAGGGAGCGAAGGAAGACCAAGGGAGGGATAGTGAGGCTTAATAAAGGGGAGAGGAGAGTGGGCGGAGGGTGACTGTGAAAAGGCAGAGACACTAAACAAATATTTTTGCTCAGTATTTACAAATGAAGAGGGGGAGGTACCTAAAACAAACAGTAGAAACACTCTGGATACAGAAGTTGATACCAGCCCATTTACAGAAGAAAGGGTTATGAAAGAACTCTTAAAACTGAAGGTGGACAAAGCAATGGGGCCTGATGGGATTCATCCCAGAATTCTAAAAGAACTAAGGGTAGAACTCGTGACACCACTGACTACCCTCTTTAACAAATCATGGGAGGATGGGGTGGTGCCCGAGGACTGGAGGAGGGCAGATGTGATTCCCCTTCACAAAAGTGGGAGCAAGGCAGAAGCAGGAAACTACAGACCTGTTAGTTTAACCTCAGTGATAGGGAAAATGACGGAATCACTTCTGAAGGAAAGAATTGTCGAGTATCTAGAGACCAGAGGGGCACAGGACCCAAGGCAGCATGGATTCACAGCGGGAAGGTCATGCCAGACGAATCTGATAGATTTCTTTGACTGGGTGACCAAAGTAGTAGATCAGGGAGGGGCTGTGGACATGGCCTACCTAGACTTTAGCAAGGCATTTGACACAGTCCCACACAAAAGATTAATATACAAGTTAGCTAGCCTGGGAGTGAGTCCCAAGATGACAGCCTGGGTAAAGAATTGGCTGGAGAATAGGACACATAGAGTAATAGTAAATGGAGTCCACTCTGAAGAAAGGGGGGTTACTAGTGGGGTACCACAGTGTTCAGTATTAGGACCGGTCCTCTTCAATGTCTTTATAAGCGACATTGCAGAGGGACTGGAAGGAAAAGTGTGTCTCTTTGCAGATGACACAAAGATCTGCAACAGAGTTGATGCACAAGGTGGGGTGGAAAGGATGAGAAGGGACTTGGCAAGGTTAGAGGAATAGTCAAATGTATGGCAGCTTAGATTCAATGCTAAGAAGTGCAAGGTAATGCACCTGGGAAACAAAAACCCAGGGGAAGAGTACACAATGGGGGGTGAGATACTAACAACAACAAAAATGGAAAGAGACCTGGGGGTAGTCATATCAGATGACCTAAAGGTGGGCAAGCAATGTGAGAGGGCAGCAAGGAGGGCTGAGGGGATGCTGGGATGCATAGGGAGAGGCATCACCAGTAGAAAACAGGAAGTTATTATCCCTCTATACAGACAGCTGGTGAGACCCCATCTGGAGTACTGCGTGCAGTTCTGGAGACCCAATCTCCGTAAAGACATAGACAGGATGGAAGCTGTCCAGAGGAGGGCAACTAAAATGGTGCAGGGTCTGCAACGGAAGACATATGAAGAGAGACTTCAGGAGCTTAATATGTATAGCCTCAAGGAAAGGAGGGAGAGGGGCACATGATAGAAACTTTCAAGTACCCTCAAGGAATCAACAAAGTCCAAGAGGGTAGCATCTTTCAAAAACAGAGGTGTGCAAGAACAAGGGGCACAATTTGAAGATGGGGGTGGCTCAGAGGTAATTTAAGAAGTATTTTTCACAGAGGGGTTGTGGATGCATGGAACAGCCTTCGGGAAAATTGTGGAGTCAAAACAGTGGTGGAATTTCAAGCATACATGGGACAGTCATAAGGCAATTCTAGGGGGTGGGGGTAGGAAGAAGTAGGCTGCTGGTTAACTAGGATCTGCAGCTTATCCAGTAGGTAGGGAAATGGGCAGACTGGGTGGGCCAAGCGGTCCTTATCTGCCATCAAATTCTATGTTTCCCTGCCACAGACAAAGACAGCTTGGGATAGCTCTTCTCCCAGTTCACCCTTAGCCATGGGACTCTGGCATATCTAGAGTCCTGAGACCCGGCCTCTTGCTAAGGACAAAGTTGGTGCATGAATAAGCAGGTCATTCAATCAGGATAGACATTAAGCCACCAGGTCTACCAAAACCTTCAAGGAACTCAGAGGGGCTGATGCTCGGGTGAAGACATGCTCTATTGAGTAAGACTGGAGTAGGGAATATGGCAGCAGGCAACTGTCAGATGCATTGGGGCATAAGAAAATCCCTTGAATGAGCAGCCCGGTGATTGACTTCCGAGGCTCCATCCAGAAAGGTTGTGGAGCACAAATTTGTTCAGGTTGTTGAATTTAAGAAAAGCCTTACAACTCCCTAATGTTTTTTTTTTTTTTATATTTTATGCCCCCTTCTTCTCTACTGCCTTACCGGCTCATGGAACCCTGCAGTGCGGCCAGTCGCTGGCAGTCTTCGGCCACCATTCTGCCGTGGAACATCCCCCAGAGTGGGTAAGGAGGGAGGGGCAACTTCCCAATTACCATTCATGTTGGGCCTCCTTCCACCAGTCCCAACTGCCACTGGGTCCCATTGTCAGGCTTGGTGGCGGGGTGTTTTCTACTTTTTCTTGTTCCCCTTCCGAGAACTTGGACGCTGAGGGGGTCCATGGAAATGAGAGCATGCAGAGACGTGACACCGTTCCAGATCCCAGCCGACATCCTCCCTTCCCACTTGGTGCTTCATAATAAGTTCTTGTCTTTTTCGATAGCTGAGGTATGTAGTCCCTTACAGCTTAGGAGGTACAGTCTGTAAGATGACGGATATCAGTCCGTCTCTGTCTGCATCTTCTTTGGCTACTATGTGACCAAATTATTGAGCAACATTGGGCAGGTGTGGATCAGAAAAGTGTCTTCCCAGCCATGCCATGGATTTTCCTTTTTAAGGAAAATGTCTTGCTGGTGGGAAGCTCCTCCGTTGGAAGACAAGGCCATTTGTATTACAGAGCAGCACAAGTTCTTCCAATCCTTAAAATATTAAACGCAGATCAAAGTGGGGGTTGGTACTTAATGGAAACAGAAGCCCACCCTATGGTACCTTTGAAATTATTACCATAGATAGCCACTCAGCCAGACATTAAATTAATCAAGAACAGATGGACCAAACACACAATAAAGCTCTGGTTAGACACACAGCAATGGTGGGAGATCCCAAGTCCAGTCTGGGAATATATCCCTTTAAATCATCTCCCTGGGTTCCCCACCAGTCAAGAGGATGGCTACTTTTCCAGGTGGAGAGGGGCGGGGTTGAACACTCTGACCCAGTTTATAGAGAGAGAAAAGGTCAAATCATTTGCTGACCTGCAGAGAGAATATAACCTCGCAAGAACATATTTTTTTAAATACCTGCAATGCAGACATTATATCACCACTATGGTAGGGTGGAAGCCCTAAAAACTCATCCTCCTCCCCCCTTAATAGCCACCCACCAAAAAGGTCACTTGGCTGACCAGAAAGGACACATCTCACGCGCATATATAAGGCTCTACAAGAAGATGTGGGGAAAGTACAAGTGGCTAAAATAGAAAATGAGTGGCAGAAGGAACTGAACATTATAATAACTGAAGTGGAATGGGGCAAAATCTGGTGGGGGGATCCCTAAAACCACAAGCTCTCCTGGGTGGAAAGAATCTAAGTGGAAGGTCACCTCTAGGTATTTTATTACTCTGGTGATCTCCGCACACTATACTACTCCTTCTATGGATTTATGTTGGAGGGGATGTGGGAAAAAGGAGGCATATACACATATTTTCTGGGATTGCCCCCTGATTAGAGACTTTTGGCAGGAAATTATGCAGGCGTTACAAAACATTTTCCATCTTCAGGGAAATCTGTCAGTTGTTAACATGATATTAACTTTGACCCCAAAGGAAATTAGAACAAAGAACCAAAAATACTTATTTTATATCCTGGTAACCACAGCCCTTAATGTCATCACCCAGCAATGGTTAAGAAAAAATTCACTGACTAAAGGTGTGTGGAGAAGTAATATTAGGAAAATCAAAATCATGAAGGCGGTCATCACACAGTTAAATCTTAGAGTGGATCAATATATTGCGAGGTGGTTACCATTTTATGATTATATTGAATATACTGAAGGAATTTCAGTTCTAGAACAACTTCTTCAGAACTGAGAGGCATAATCCGAGAGATGGGTCATCAACTGACAGTAAGGAGATAAGGGTGAGAAAATTTAAAGATAACATGAGACCTGAGCAAGGAAGCTTTGTGTGAATAGAGAGACTAAGTGGTTAAGAATTAAATCCACGTCAAATAAAAAAGTTTGTGTAGTTGAAGGGCAGTAAGGTCGTTTTCTACCTTTTGGAGTTATGCTACATTGCTGTCATAGTTTTATGTATTATAAAAAAAACTAGTAACTGAAGGCAGTACATTGGAAAGCAATTGTTGTGAGAAAAAAGAAGATCTGTACTGTATAAGTAAGTTGATTAATTGCTACAATACGGTCACGTATTGAGAATGGAATTCTGCCTAAGATGTATCAGTATGCTAAACTATAAATAAAAAACTGATTAAGTAAAAAAAAAAAAAAGAAGTAGCAGCTCTAAGGGAGATTATGATGGATTATACTCCAGTACTCTGCTCATTATTTGGTGTACTGAATGCTAAAAGGGGGTCACCCTGGGACAAGTCAGGGCTAAGTGAAGGAAGTCTGCCTCATGTGTGCTACATTTGGGGTAGTCACTAGACCTCTGTGCATCAAAGGCATGTCATTTCTTGGGCGTAATGTATGTCCTATACATGAAATTCAATTGTATCTGTCTGAGCTTATTATTGTGGGAGCAGTTCATGAGATGTTGATTAGCCAGGCTCCATATTTTGGAGTCGATTGGAGTTAGAAGGTCGTTGCTACATTTTTCTCTATTCCCTTCTGTGGCCTCACGTGTTTATTTCTGAGTAATGTTATAGTATACAGAGAGTGGCTTTGGGCCTGGCTGGGGCTTGTACATCTCTTCCTCAAAAGGGGAGGGTAGGGCCCAGCCACAGGTGGTTGACAGGGACTCACCACACCTCTGTCTAACCATGAGGTATACAAGAGAATCTCCGGTGGGTATGGCCCACTCTTCACAGAACGAGGTGAGGCTCTTAAGGGTACCTCCCTCATACAGCTGATATATTGTGGTTTGGCCTCTTCTTCTCCACCAATGTAACCTATGTAGAAGAGGTACAGAACATGGGCCCCTATTCTTCATAGCTAGTATTATGCCTGCAAAGGGTGAGGGCCGGGAATGTTGCCCTATGTGATCGTGCACCTTCCTCCAAATCCGCAGCATGTGGGCTGTGAATGGGTTAGTTATGCCGGGCTTCTGCTCTGAGATTAGAATGGAAGTGAGAGTGTCCACCTTCAATGTGCCAACCAGGGTCTCCTCCTCTAACTCCAAACAGGCACACCCCACCCCAGAGGGCCCCACTGGCACAAACGCAAGCTGTGCAGCTCTGTAATAATTCCAGAAGTTCAGAAGCCCCAGGCCCCCTAGTTGTGCAGGCAATTGCAAGAAGGCACTTTTAATTCTGGCAGATTTACCTCTCCAAAGGAACCTGTGTAGGATTGCATAAAGCTGAGTGAAGTGGGCCTTGGGCACTCCTACAGGGAGCGATTGATACAGATATAGACATTTTGGTAATATAGTCATCTTAACTATGCCCACCCTACCCAGTAGAGACAGTGGGAAGGTCATGCACCTATCACAATCTTCCGACAATTTAAGCATGAGAGGTTTATAGTTCAGAGCATATAATGAGCTTGTTTTAGCTGAAATAGTGACTCCCAGTTATTTTATTGTTTTCACCAGCTGCAGCCCCCCCCCCCCAGGTTTGAGATCAAGGGTGCTCTGTCCTTGGCTCCCATGGGGAGCATCTTGCTCTTGGTCCAGTTAACCTTATGCCCAGATAGGGTCCCATACTCCCTCATTAACTGATGTACCCTGGGTAAGTCCTGGGCAGGGTTCTGTAGGAAAAGAAGCAGGTTGTCTGCGTACAAAGCAATCTTGTGTTCGGAGTTTCCCCCCTTGAAACCCCTAATTTCTTTATCGTCACTCAGGGCTGCCACCAGAGGTTCAAGGGAGATTACATACAACAGGGGGGATAGGGGACATCCCTGTCTGGTTCCTTGGCTCAGAGCAAAGTGGGGTTCACCATTCCGTTCACCGCAATCTGTGCTCGTGGGTTTTTGTGTAAGACCTGTGCCCAGGACCTAAAACCAGGTCCAAAACCCACCCTCCCCAATGTCTCAAAAAGATACCCCCACTCCACACAATCAAAAGCTTTTTCAAACCCCAGCAATGGATCACATTCAATGTGCGGTGTATGTTGTGCTTCCCCTGCCTTCCCTGTATAAAGCCAGCTTGGTCAGTATGAATTAAGGTGGGCAGCACCGGATCTAACCTTGTGGCCAATATCTTAGCCAAGATTTTATAATCTGTTGTGAGGAGGGAGATAGGCCTGTAGGAGGCACACCAAGAGGGGTCTTTGCCCGATTTAGGCAGGACTGTGATTGTTGCTGATCATGTGGAGGGGAGCAGTTCACCGCTCCAGACATTCCACAAGCATGTCATAAAGTGGTTCCACTAGGACCTGAAAGAATGCTTTGAAGAAATCAATGGGCAGACCATCAGGGCCCAAGGCTTTCCCACCCTTAAGAGCTCAGAGTGCCTTACTGACCTCAGCCATGGTTATGGGAGAGTCCAACTCTTGAGCCATGTCCTCCTTTAATTTTGTCACAGGGGCCTTAGCAAAGAATAGCTTGAAGTTCTGGGGGGTAGGTGACATGTCCGATATATAGAGGAAGCTATAGAAATCACTAAAAGCCGTACCGATGGCCCCCTGGTCTTGAACAAGACTGTCAGACTTGTCATGTATTTGCCCGACTGATTTCTCTCCCTTCCTATGACGCAATTGCCAAGCTAAGAGCTTACCCCCTGTGTCTCCATCAAAGTATGCTCCTGCCTGAGAAAGGAGGATGGCTCGCTCTATTTTTGTGTTACTTAATATATTGAATCGCCACTTTAACTTCTGAATTACTCTATACAAGGGTAAGGTGGGTCTCAGTCTGTGGGCCATCTCACAGGCCTCAATTTTCCCCCATAAATGGGTGAGTTCCTGTTCCCCACACCTTTTGGCATGCACTGAGAAGGCAATAGATTGTCCCCGAATGAATGCCTTGAGAGCCTCCCATCTGCAGCGGTGGGATGTGTCCCCTCTCCCGTTGAAGTGTAAAAATCCCTTAATATGCATAGTCACGACAGCAATATATTTCTGATCTTTCAGAAGGAGGGGATCCAGTTTCCACTGTCTGATTACAGGGGTGGAACCGGGAGCTGCCATACTCATACTAAGAGAGGCGTGGTCAGTTATTATGATACGGGAGTACTTTATTGAGTCAATTTGGGGGAGGAGAGGGGGACTAATCAGGAGTCTGTCAAGATATGCATATGATTGGTGTGCATGGGAGTAAAAGCTATAATCTCTCCCTGTGGGATTTCTATACCTCCAGGCATCCTGCAGGTGGTGCTCCTGTTCTAGCTCTCCCAGAGCTTTGGCGTTTTTGGAAGTAGGGATCGGGGTGGGGTTAGACCTGTCCAAGACAGTGTCCTGAACACAATTAAAATCACCCCCCAGTATCCAAGGACCCACCCACCCCGCCAAATCCGACAGTCTCTGAGAAAAAAACAGGGTCCTCCATGTTTGGCGCGTAAATCGAGCCGAAGGAGAAAGTTCCAACTCCAGGTACTTCAGCTCTCACCAGAGAACACCTGCCCACCTTATCAATGATCTCCTCCAATATATGCACTTGAGAGCTCCGAGGGAACCAAATCGAAGTGCCCCTCGCCTTGGAGGAGAAAGCACAGGAAATCCACGTTCCCCCCAGAGGTGCGTTAGTTTTCACAGCTTCCCCCTGAGGCATGTGTGTCTCCTGTAACATAACTACTTGCCATTTGGATTTCTTGGCTTCCACTAGCACCCGTTTCCATTCATTAATAGATTTTAACCCATTTACATGCCAAGATGCCACCCTGATTGTATTAGCTATTTAACCCTGAGTTAACTAAGCATTTATTAGGGCTACTATTATTTTGTAGTAAGTCAGGTATCCTCACCCACCAGTAGGTTCTCCACTGCGTTTCATATTCTGTGTCAGCCAAGTAATGATTCGGGGTCTCTTCCTTTGCACATCAACATCCTTATTTTACCCCGTTTGTAACAGAGCCAGCTTATCCCCCCACCCCATTTAACTCTTGGGACAGAAGGGGGTACCCAACCCGCCAAGCAGGAGTTCCAGAAAAAACATCCCCACTCATAGATCGGGACTCTCCCCCCCAACCCCCCAACATACCTTCTGTTCTACCCACACAGAAATAGCAAACAACAGTCCCTCTCCCTTTCCCTCGACCTCCACTACCTCCCTATAACACAAACATACCCCTCCAGTCCTAGTCAGGCCACATGGATCCTGAACTGTTTCCCCATACAAACAACTGGAAACCAGTAACCAAACTGGTATAAATGTGAGTATTGTAACCAACCTTTCTGTTTGGCACTTAACATCCTACCATTCAATATAATACTACTAAGGCCTCCTGTTTCAGAAATAGAGGAGGAGCTATAGTTAGAAAACAAATTTTAAACACTTAAGTCAAGGTGATTTCATGCCTGGATTAAAAGGGAGACCACCAGTATGAAAAAGAACAAGGAGATAAAGCAATCTTCATTCCTTCCACCACCCCCCCGCCGTTACCCACGTCCCTAGACATGGTTGAGGGGGTGCAGGAACTTTATCAGAACCTCACTTGGCATTTTAGGAAGTCTTTGAAAGTACCCAACACGCAAGCCGAGGTAGACCGGAACAGGCAAAGTAACCAGCCCCCTCAGGCTTTCAATACAGCCTGTCAGGACTCCTGCCTGAGGTAATGAATCGTGGACTTAACTGAACAAGTTCATTACTTACAATGGAAGAGAACTTATCTATTATCCATTTTGCCTTGCTTTGGAGGTGAGTGAGCCCAATTCCTTCTAGCCTCCTCTTCCTCTAACCACCTCCCTGCTGCTTTCGGGCATGTGAAGTAAATTGAGGATTGTCCAGGCTTATCAATGCACAACTTGGCAGGATACATGAAAGCAAAGGACCACCCAAGATTGTACAGCTTGGCTTTGACCACGTTAAACTTTTGCCTCTGTATTTGCAATTCACAGCTGTAGTCTTGGAAATATTTGTACCTTATTATTTTTAAAGGTGATGGGCCCTTTTGCCTTAGCCCGACACAAGATCAGCTCCTTATCTACAAAGTGGAGATATTGTTTAGGTAATGTCGAGGTTTGTCTCCAGGCATAGGTGGGGGACCCACCCTGTGCGCATGCTTGATTTCAAACCCAGCAGCCTCCTCCAACAGCTCCAAGTGCTTCACTAGCCATTTGTGCAATTCCTTCTCAGGGTCGCAGCCCTAGGTTCCCTCCAGGAGCCCAATGATGGGCAAATTAGCGCGATGTGATCTATTCTCCTAGTCGTCAACTCTGGCTGCAAGCTCATCCACAGTTTTTTAAGTTTGTTCTGTTCACCAGTGATAGCCTGTAAGGTGTCTTCTAGATTACTTACACGATGCTCCGGGTTGGATATCTGCGTCGTGGGTGTTGAGGAGGTTTCGGAAAGGCCTGTTACCACGGATTGCAGGTGAGTGATCCAGGCTGTAATGTTAGTAAACCCAGCCTTCATCTCACGCTGTATCTGGGCCAGCATGGCAGGCACTCCCGCAAAGGACCGCTCCAGCTCTGACATGTTAGCGCCGTTCCAAGCGTCTGAGTCAGCAGCCTGGTGGGCTTGAGATCTGGTGCGAGGCTCTGGTCCCAGCTGCTGTTCTTTCAGCGCTGGTGCTGGCTCAGATTTTAGTTTAGACTGCTTATTGTTTGATTTGCTGGTGGCCATGGATTATGTGAAGCTCCCCTTCAGATTTACTGCCATTTTTGGTGCATTTAGGAGGTCTCGGAAGCACTTTCAAAGAAGTGCCTTGAGGAGCTTGCTAAAGAGTATCCACCATGTTCAGAGAAACTTGAAATTCTTGAGAGAAAAGTAGCTCTGTCCTCTTCAAATGTCACAGCTGAACTGGGGAGTTGCTGCAGCATGGAATCCTCATATGCCCAACATTCTAAAGCTTGGGCTGTGCCATTCACCTGGTAAGGGTGCACTATACCCAGCTGTTATGATTACCCATTGACAGTGTGGAGCACTACAGAAAAAGAGTCACGTCGGCTGGATCTCTTGGGCAAGCGGATGTTCGCCTTGGCCACTCTGGCATTAGGGTGCTAAATTACACAGTACACATGATCCAGTTCCAGAATGTGCTTTGGGACCAGACCAGAGCTTTAGCAAAATCCCTGCCTGACGTCCCAACTAAGCAGCAGCTCCAGCACACCCTGCAGGCAGGAGCTGATGTCAATCTCTATTTGCTTTGATCGGCCTATGATGCTGATGGGCGGCTGCCACCAACATATGCATGTGCCAGCACGCGTGGCTTCAGGTGTCTGGATTTGCCCAGGATGTCCGCTATCTATAATGAATGCCGCTTTCCGAGGGTATAAGCTTTTTGGAGCAGCTGTCCAGGACATCTTCTCTGACCTTCAGGCTTCTAGGCACACCCTCAGGTCTGTGCATTTTCTCTGTCATGCGTAGCCCAAGTGGGCAATGTGTGCCATTTCATTGGGCCACCCACAGACAAGCCTGATCCTCTTCTAAGCTACAAGGAAAGGGGAGATTGGCCACGGCCTTGCCAATCCCTACCCACTCCGCCAGCAAGAGCTCTCGAGGTGGCTCCACAGCTGCTGCTGCAGCAGCCCCCTCCTGCTGACTTCTTACCGGACCCCTGGCTCGGAAGACAGGAAGTGGTCATCAGGGGTCACTTCTCCCTGCACCTGGACAGGTGGAAGGAGATAACCGTGGATAACTGGGTGCTTCAGCTCATCAAGTACGGCCACACCCTAGACCGTTGGAAGTGGCCCCAGAACAGACCGCAGTTCTGTTCTTGTGCCCCCAGTCACGTCCCTGTACTCTGGGAAGAGATTCACTCCCTGCTCCACAAACAGGCCATAGAACCTGTCCTCCAGTCCCAACAAGTTGGGGGGGGGGGTTCTACTCCCAGTTCTTCCTGGTTCACAAACATACAGGGGATCTCAGGCCCATCCTGGACCTCAGCGAGTTGAACCTCTTGATCCAGTACAGTAAGTTCAGGATGGTGACTCTCAAGGGTCTGCTGCCCCTGTTAAACCAAGGGGACTGGTTATGTTCCCTCAGCATGCAGGATGCATACCTGCATATCAAGGTGTGCACTTCCTACAGAAGGTTTCTCAAGTTCCTCTTTCAGGGAGTGCACTTTCAGTTCAGAGCTCTGCCATTTGGCTTATTCTAATCCTCTCAGGTATTCACCAAGTGCCTGGCAGTGGTGGCAGCAGCCCTCCGGCAACAGGGATTTTATGTGTTCCCCTGTGTGAACGACTGGCTTCTTGTGGCACTGTCCAAGGAGCATCTGCTCCAGACCCTGGACCATACTTGCTGTCTGTTCCAGGATTTAGGCATCATCATTAACCTGCTCAAGTCAATTTTGTCTCCCTGCCAGCACACTTCAAAATATAGGGGTAGTGCTGGACACGGCTCAGGGGATGGCTTTTCTTCCCCAGGAGAGGGCAGAGTGCCTGATGGACCAAGCCTGTCAAATTTACTCCAGCCAGTATGTCCCAGCTCAGATTTTTCTTCGGCTCCTGGGTCTCATGGCAGTGGCTATAGTTGTGGTCCCCCTAACCATGCTGCATATGAAGATTCCTCAATGGATGCTGTGGGTATAGTGGAACCAGTGGACAGATGACCTGGAGCAACCAGTCCTGGTTTCAGACCTGGTCAAGAAAGTGCTAGTGTGGTGGCTGGAACTGCTGAGAGGGGTACCATTCTTTATCCCCTCTCCCCGCCTGCAGCAAATCTTCACAACAGATGCCTCGGGACTTGGCTGCGGGGGCTCACCTGGGTGGCCACCAGACTTAGGGGATGTGATCCATGGCAGAGATGGCCCTCCACATAAACATCTTGGAGATGCAAGCAGTTCTGTATGTCTTACAGGTCTTTCAGACCCACCTACTCCCCGGGGTCCACTGCTGATTCAGAAGGACAACAGCAGTGTGGTCCATTACATCAACAAGCAGGGAGGGACTCATTCATACCCTCTATGCAGAGAAGCAGTGAGGGTCTGGTATTGTGCCATAGATCATGGTCTGGAACTATCTGCTGTCCATGCCTCAGGAGCCCAAAACATCCTGGTGGACAGCCTAAGCTGATCTCGGTCCAGAGTTCATGAGTGGGAGTTTCTGATGTCTGTCATGGAAGATCAGTTCAGCAGATGGGGTCGTCCAGAGCTGGACCTTTTTGCATCCCCACTCAACGCAAAACTGCTGCTTTTCTGCTTACTCATTCCATGGCCTGGAGTTTTCTGGCAAGATGCATTGTCCCTCTCTTGGAAAGGGAGGTTTCTGTATGATTTCCCTCCCTTCCCACTCTTTCAGAGAGTTCTACTTAAGCTTCAGATGGAGGGGCCACAATGATTCTAGTCGCCCCATTCTGAGCTCATCAGATTTGGTTCTCCTTGCTGCAGCAGCTAGTGGTGGAACCTCCAGTGACTCATCCTCTCCACACAGGCCTGCTCTTCCAGGAGAAGGGTATCTTGGTCCATCCAGACCACAAGTCTGTCCAGCTCTATGCCTAGCTCCTGAAGACATAGCCACTGTGAGGTTCGGAGTATTCTCCAAAGTGGTGGACGTTTTGGTGATAGCTAGGAAACCCTCCACTAGGGCCCCTTACTCCATGAAGTGGAAGTGCTTTGCTCTTTGGGCTACTTCATGCCACTTAGACCCCTTCACATGTCCAGTGAGTCAAATACTGGAGTACTTACTGTCCCTTTCAGACTCAAGCCTTAAGTTCTCCTCTATTAAAGATAATTTATCAGGCTGGCTCCATGGCACCAAGCGAAGGGGGTCACTTGGCATGCTGGCGACCCGGGTTCGCGCCTTGAGCCCAGGTACCAGGAGCAGAGACTGGCAAGGGAGGGGTTCCATAAGCGTCCATTGGACGCTTCCCTCTCGGGGGGGGGGTTCTGCCTGGGGACCTGTGGGAGGATTGGCGGCGTGCTTGGGGGACATGCTGCCTCGACACGTCCCCTGCATGTCCCCAACCCAGGAATCCCCCGTGCTTATGCAAGGCCGGGAACTGCAGTAGGCAGGGCACAGAAAACAGACAAAATGCCTCCGATTGACTGGATGATGAGCACCTTGGTCCCTGCCACCCGAAGCCCCAAATCCAACCCAGATTCAGCACTGCAGCACCTGAGATGCGATGTTGACTGCTAAGACCATTCCCTCCCAGAAGAGAGGGACCCTTCCAGCAGAGGGATACGCCAGGCTACTCAAGGTAGGCTACAATGGGGGCTGGGGAAAGGTGGCAGGAGGTCGGAGGATGGTAGGTAGGCACTGGAGTGCTGAAGGAGTGGCTGATTGGGGGGTTGTGGGAGGTGGGAAAAAAAAAAAGATAATTTATCAGCCATCTCCGCTTATCATGTACCCATTGATGGACGAACTGTCACTCAACTTGACGTGTCTCACACATTTCTTTTTTTTTTTTAAAGTTAGTTATCTTATCCTCCTGGTCCCTGGCGGTAATGCATCCTGTCGGATCCCCCAGCCCCGCTCGCAGCCTTCCCTTCCGGCTGCCCCACGGCTTACCTCCCATGGCGGGGTGGCAGGGATTCCTCAATCCACCTAACTACGAATCCAGTGCTGGAAAGATTACTGCCCATCACGGGGGCGGCGCCTGTGGGGACCGACCCTCATTAGTACAGCACCAGTACCCTTTTTCCTCCTGTAATTTTGGTCCCTAAGGTGAGGTGTGCAATGACGCCGCAAGGAGTGAGCGCGCACACTCCCGTATGTGCTCCTCTGAGCAACTGCCTTGTCTCCCCCGTTCTGTAGCTTTCGGTGCGTCAGCCCCTAGCCTCCGCCAGGGGCCAGACATGCACTGAATGCTGGTATCCCTCCTCCTCGGAGAAGGAGAGCAGTCCTACAGATGCTCAATCCCTCTCCTCCCCTACTGACCCCCGGCAGCCCATGCTCATTCCCGAACACAGGTCGCCGGTGTAGTGCTAGGTAAGATAACCAGCGCCTCAGCCCTCAGTGCCACTGGGCTGGCATCTTACACATTTCTGAGAGGCATTCTTCACTTGAAGTCTCCTGTCTGCAATCCTGTCCTGGCTTGGGACCTAAACTTTCTGTTAGAGAACTTATGTTGCCTCTATTTGAACTGTCCACAACTTGCGAGCTATGCTTTCTGTCATGGAAACCCAGAACCAGCGGCAGAGTACATGATTTGGGGATGGGTACTGATGACATCCAAGCAGGAAGAGACCTGGGAGTAATAATTTCTGATGACCTCAAGGTGGCCAGGCAGTGTGACAGGGTAGTGGAGTGAGCTATGGGGATGCTGGAGTGCATATGGAGGGGCATCACCAGAAGGAAGACGGAGGTAATTATACCATTGTATAACATATTGGTGAAACCTCACCTGGAGTACCGAGTTCAGTTTTGGAGGCCACATCTTTGTAAGCATATAGAAAGAATACAGGCAGTTCAGAGAAGAGCAACCAAAATGGTGCTGAGCTAGCATCAGAAGCCCTATGAGAGGCTAAAGGACCTCAATATGTATACCCTAGAGGAAAGGAGGGAGAAAGGAGAAATGATACTTTCAAATACCTCATGGGTATAAACGGTACAAGTGGAAAGCATTTTTCAGAAAAAAAAGATGCTCAAGAACAAGGGGACATGGTATGAAGCTGGAATGGGTAATTTCCGGGGAAATGTTAGAAGGTACTTCTTCACAGAAAGACAGGTGGATGCATGGAATAGACTTCCAGCAGAGGTGGTCAAAGTAAAAACTGTAGAGGGTGTCAAGAATGTATGGGATAAACATAAATAGAGGATAATGCCTGAGTTGTGGTTGTTAACCACACTGTAATGACCTCAAGCGGTTGTCAGGACAACCTAAGGTTTACAGTTGTCATGGGAACTGCGAGAGGTGATTACAGATGTGGTTAACAACCACAACTCAGGCATTATCTTTTATAGTGCATGGGAAAGACACATTTTAGTGACTGTGGCCAAATCTTATAATTACTGAACAGTATGCGCTTACTGAGCCAAGCATGAGTCAAGAAGGTCAGGTTGTGACGTTTATTTGAACCCAGCAAATGGCAATCTTACAGGTGAAATGTGCACACTACTAATGCAAAGTTTAATAGCTATTTCTAAAAGTAACAGTAAAAGAAAGATTTAAAAAAAAAACGATGAATAACTTTGTGAAACATTTAAACAAAACAACACTATGGTCTAGAGTTATGATTGGTCGACCCTATCACGTAGCTTCTTGTTTGTGCATGGCATCGGTGTCGTCTTCGAGGGAGGTGGGGTGAGGTGTACATCTGAGGAGCTGGCAGCACATTATGGCTCAGAACAGAGGAGGCCTCGAGAAAGGTTTGACAGAATGCTGCCAGTTGTTGACATTCTGATCTGTAATCCCATCGGTATGACGTATACAATCAGGGTTTACAGGAACTGATGTCATAACGATGGGATTACAAGGTTGTAAAGTTATTGTATTCAAGCGGTAACATGTGCTCCCCATACATTGTAAGAATTTAATTAGTTTAGAATGGGGGCAAAGCTGGAGACCAAGTAGGGTTTGTGGTATTACATTAGGTAGGGAAAATGGGCAGACTGGTTGGGCCAAGTGGCCCTTCTCTGCAGACAATTTCTATGTAATTCTATGTCTTTGCATACCAACCCCAAGTTTTTACCTAAGGTGGTGTCTAATTTTACCTTGAATCAATCCATCCACCTGCCTGTTTACTATCCAGAGCATGTCAATCCAGGGGAAGCATTGCTCCATTCTTTAGATGTACATTGAATACGTGGGTACTATACACACCGCACAAAGGACTACAGGAAGTCTAGCAATTGTTTATTTTTTCGCCCCTGGGAAAGAGGACATTTCTGTTTCTAGTGTCTGTCTAAATGGTTAGCCAGCTGTATTGTATTTTGTTATAGGAAGTATGGTAAGGAACTTCCTGGAGTTGTACATGGCCATTAAACCAAAGGCATGCCCAGCTCTGTTGATTGTTTCAGAAACATATCGGCTGCAGAGATTTGTGCCGCTGCTATTTGGAGTACTGTCCATACTTTCACCAAGCACTATACTCTGGACATCACCTCTAGGCGAAGGGCAAATTTTGGCCTAGGTGTTCTACAAGGCCTCCAGTCATAGGCCCTTATTGCCAGCCACACTGAATAATTGCCAGAATGTTGCCATAACTGCTTGGGACTCATTCTTAAGGTGTGGCCTGCTGCAAGAGATACCCTCGATGAAGACAGTACAATTATGTAAAAACTTAAGGTAACAGTAGATCTTTGAGAGGATCTCTTGCAGCAGGCCATGCCATCCCTCCCTCCCATCCATCCTTCCTTCCTTCCTTCCTTCCCTCCCCTTTGGGGCCTCCTTTGTCTGTCTGTCTGTCTCTCCCCCTAGAGGAGAGTCTTCTGCTTCCTTCTGTATTAGGTGGAGAACCAAGGTCTCTCCTTGGTTACCCTGTTTGGACTTTTATGCTTATGGTCTCTGGAGGGAGAACCGAGGAGGGCGTGGGGGCCACCCACTCTTATAGGGTTGGCCGATGTCAGAGAGCGATGTTGAAGTGGGCAGACCCCTTAGTAGACAGCTAGCTAGAAAAGTTTCCATGGGGTCCTGGTGCCTGGAGGCTATAGTTCTTCAGGTGTGGCCTGCTGCAAGAAATCCTCTTGAAGATCTACTGTTATGGTAAGTTCTTACATAAAGTACAGTTATGTAAGAACATACCGTAACAATAGATCTTCGAGAGAAGCTCTTGCAGCAGGCCACATCAGTAGGACTGAATCCCAAGCAGTACCGATTATCACCAGGATAATAACACTGGGAGAAGGACAAGTCAGCAGTCAAGAGCTCATGACAGAAGGCCTTGAAGAACTGCCATGCCAAAATTGGCTCTACGCCTAGAGGTGATGTCCAGACTGTAATGCTTGGTGAAAGTGTGGATAGAATTCCAGATGGCAGCTGCACAGATGCCAGCAACAGACACATTTCTGAAGCAAGCTGTACAGGCAGCCACACCCCTAGTGGAATGGCCCCTGATCACCCCTGGAAGGGGTTTGTTGTACTTGTGGTAGCAATAAACAATGCATTTAGCTAACCACTTAAACACTGTTTGGAAACAGGAGTGCCCTCTCTCTTGGGGGCGACTGAAACAAACAACTGGTCAGTTTTCCTCAAAGAAATGGTGTGGTATGTGTAATATCGCAACATTCTGTGAAAATCCAAAGTATGGAGCAATGCCTCCCCCGATTGGAATAATAATAATAATAATAAGTTTATTTATAAAGCGTCTTTCATTTTTCAAGGCGCTGTACAAGTTAAAACAGTACAAATCAGGCATTAAAATTTGGTATTAAACACAGATAAAACCACAACATAATCAACGACTTCAGTACAATCAACTTTCCAGGAAGGCCATTTGCCAAAAGTGGGTTTTCAAGCCCCTCTTAAATTCCTCCATGGAGGTGCACTCCCGTAATTGGCGGGATAGAGAATTCCGAAGAGTGGGTGCAGCATAAGAAAATGCTCTACATCCTGATGATTTAAGACTCACTCTTGGAATTCCTAGCAACCCCTCATCGGTTGAGCAGAGCGATTGGCCGGAGCAGTAGGGAACCAGAAGTTCTTTCAGATAGGCTGGACCCATGCAGTTGCTACCGCTAGAGCTAGCTTTGTCATCTCACAATCTCCCTCCCAAAAATTCACGATATATGGCATAATCTTTGTTCTTCAGTTCTCCCTCCCAGGCAGACACCCCCATCTTATGGCACCCAGTAATACCTTCCACCATCCTAGTATTACATTATGCTGTGTGTTTGCCGTGGCCCCTCCACTGGGATATGTATACACTGTATATACTGTAAATATTAGCTTAACTTTCCTATAATCCATTTTATCATGTAAATTTTACTGTACATCACTGTGTTTATAAACGTTTTTTCCCCTGTACGTATAACTGTTTTATATAAGTGTATTGATGTATCTGTTGTGTATCAACTGTTGAACCTTGACCTTATCAGGTCCATCTTGTAAATGAGCCTTGCTCAATG
This sequence comes from Neoceratodus forsteri, assembly GCA_016271365.2. Lineage (NCBI taxonomy): Eukaryota > Metazoa > Chordata > Ceratodontiformes > Ceratodontidae > Neoceratodus > Neoceratodus forsteri. The sequence continues at coordinate 261,540,775 of CM057451.1, read as the reverse complement.
ATGTTCGCCTGAATAAATAAAGATTTGATGATGATGAGGATGAAAAGTCAGTAAACTAACTTTGAAGGCGATCCGCCATCGTATAGGTAGCCAGTGCAGTTCGTGCAGCACCGGGGTAATATGACAGTACCTACTTGTCCCAGCCAAAACCCGGGCTGTTGCGTTCTGCACTAGCTGTAGGCAGCGGATTTCAACCCCAGAAAGCCCAACGTACAGGGAGTTGCAGTAGTCCAGACACGAGGACACAAAGGCGTGGACCAACATTGGTAAAGTGTCAGACAGAACAAGGTGCCTAACTCTGGCGATATTCCTAAGATGGTAAAAGGAAGTCTTGATGACTGCTGACACTTACGACTGCAGTGTCAGCCTGTCATCCAAGATAACCCCCAGGTTACACACCCGTTTAGAGGTCGGGAGTGAAATTCCGGCAAGAAAAATTCCTGAGGACAAACCAACAAACGACCCCTCTATCTGACGACCCAGGTCCACAACCAAAACCTCTGTCTTTTCTGAGTTCAACTTCAACCAACTAGAATCCATCCAATCCTGGATTTCTTTCAGGCAATTGTTAAACACCGAGAGAGCTCCATCCTGGTCGGGTGCAAAAGACAGGTATAGCTGGGTGTCATCTGCATAGCAGTGAAGCTGCAGCTCATGCAGTCTTATAATGTCTCTGAGGGGCGGCATATACACCACGAATAACATGGGAGACAGCACTGAACCCTGAGGCAACCCACACAACAAAGAAGTTGGGCTTGAGAAAAAAAAAACAGACACTACTCTTTGTGGTCTCCCAGTGAGGAATGAGGTGAACCATCGAAGGACGATTCCCGATATTCCACAAATCTACCTCAAGCATGCTATCAACACCAAGTGATCCACAGTGTCAAAGACTGACGAGAGATCAAGGAGAACCAGGACAGAACGTCTCTTCTGATCTCTCGCCCTCAGAAGATCATTAAGCACCCGAACCAGCGCAGTCTCGTGCTATGTCTGTTACGAAAACCGGATTGGAAGGATTCGTAGATGTCATGGAAGGTTAAATGGTCTTCCAATTGGGCTGCCACTACTTTCTCAATCACTTTCCCAATAAAGGGTAGGTTTGAGATAGGTCTGTAGTTTGTGAAACAGTCTGGGTCCAAGGTAGCTTTCTTCAAGAGAGGTGTCACCACCGCCTCTTTCAGGGAGCTAGAGAACTCATCCGACTCCAAGGAGCACCAGACTATTCGCACAAGGACTGGACCGATGATATCACTATAACCCAAAATTAGGGAGGTCAGTCCAGGATCCAAACTACAGCTTGTAGGGCATACACTAGGGATAATCCTCATGACAGCCATGAAATTAGGTCGACCGAAGGAAATCCAAGAAAATTGAGGTACTGCGAACCCTCACACTGTTCAACAGCATCCCCCTTACAGATTGCTGGATGCAGATCTGTCCTGATGTCGGCCACCTTAGCTGCAAAGAAACGAGCAAGCTCCTCACACTCTAATTGAGAAAAGGCTTTCCGAACTTGCAGACAGGCTGGGTTGCACAGTCTGTCTGCAGTTCGAAAAAGCTGAGCCGGTTGATTCCGAGCAACTGCATTCTCCCTGGACAGGAATTCTGCCTTCTTATGGGTGATTGCAGATTGATAGACAGAATAATGGTCCATCAATCTAAAGTGGTTGGCTTCAAGGGCGGACCTGCGCCAGCACTGCTCTAACCCTTGCCCCTGTCTCCTCTTCTCCCTCAACGCCCCATCAAATCAGAGGGACTTGGGGCAAAGGGATAGGGGGCACACACAGGCAGGAGCAATAGAATCCAGCGCCGCTGTAACAGCCGTATTATAGGCCGACACCAGGGTCTCTGGACTATCACTCGCCAACACGGGGAAACGAGAGGTCAAGGACCGCCGCAAGGCCATGAGGGGTAATATCCCGCAAAGGGCGGTACCTAACCATCTCCACAGGGGTAGGCTTTCTCAGGAGGGTGCAAAAACTGAACCTCACGGTGTAGCGGTCTCACCATGTGGCGGTTCCACCCCCAAATCAGATGTATCAATCCCTAGGAGAAAGACTAAATCCAGAGAGTGTCCAGATTTATGGGTAGCAGTAGAAACCACCTGTGTAAGGCCCAAAGAAGTCATTAATTGGAGGAAGTGATTACCAAATTGAGAGAGTTCATCGTCGACCCAGGCGTTAAAGTCACCCAGAACCATCAATCTGGGTGACTCAAATGACATGTCGACGATGAAGTCTGCTACTTCCTGTAAGAAACGTTTTCCATCCCTGGGTGGATGGTAGATGAGTACGATTCAAACACCTACACCTGCTACCGTTGTACACTCAAAGGACTCAGTCTCTCCCACTACCACATTCATGAGGCCCAGTTCAGTCTTGAAACAGACTGCAACCCCCCCCACCCCTGCGGTCCAATCTCGGGCGGTGTATCACCGAGTAGCTGGCCGGAGTCATGGCCTCCAACGTGGGACCTGGATTTTTGTCCAGCCAGGTCTCGGTGATGCAAGCCAAGTCCACTGAGCCAACAAGATCAGCAATAATGCCGGTCTTATTCTTGATGGACCTAAGCATAACACTGCCTGAATTGGATGAACCTCGGAGGCTGTCAGGCCCATCTGCCTACTGAGTTCAGTAGTGCCCTTGGGTATGGGCACCAGACATGGTAAACCATGATCTGGATTCCATTTCACCCCAGGGCACCTTCTGGATCTAACTACCCCAGTACGGTGGCCCCTCTCGTCCATCCTCCCTTGTTTGCAGCCCCCCACCCTCCTCCCTCTCCTACAAACAATTCCCAGTGCTCTACAGCGCTGATATGTATCATATTGGAGAAGGGGAGAATAAAAAGGGCAGAGGGCATTAAGAGAGGAGGATGAATAGTGCACCACCGTGGGGACTGAGGGCCGACACATGCCGCTACTAAACAATTAAAACCAAAACAACAAACCCACCAAAAACCAAAATAATTAAACTCAACAAAAATGAAATAAATATCTCATCCTAACATAAATCAAATCAAACAATAATTCCTAAACTTAATCAGAATAAATAAATAAAAAAACAACCCCACCCCAAAGAAAATCAAGTCTGGACTAAGCGAGAGGACTCCTCAAGACAAATAAACGTAAACATAAATATAAGGGTTCTCTCACCACCCCAACTTAAACCAGAAAACAAAAATGAAATAAAATAAAATAAAATGATTTACCCCCCCCAGCTCTCTCACAGCCAGAGGAGGGAAAAATACTTTGGCACTCTCACTGCAAAAGTACAGATGTATCCTTCAAACAAATCATAAAAAACATTTAAAACTTAAAACAAAACAGATAGCACATCCCTTCCCCCCCAATCCTCTCATGACCAGGGAGTAGAGGGAAGCACTTAAATTAAAATAAATGGACACAAGGTCCTCTCACCACCTCATTGTCCAAATAAATTTAAAATAAATTAGGAAAAAGTAGGACGTCTTCAATCCGCCAGGCACAGAGTCAATTTTGTTCGCAGGTTTATGGAAAGTCAAAATCCATCAAAGTCAGAGAGAAAACACAGGCAGACCAGTTATCCACAAGATTCAGAGGACATCCAGGGCCCAAGTCAATCAGATCCATACCATATCCATGATAAGATAAGGCCCTCACTCCCAACTGGGCAACCACCACAGGAAATAATGTGGTCTAATGAAACGCCCAGGGCAAGCCACGTTAGTAGCCCAACCTGGGAGTCTAGGGGGCACAGAACCTCAGTCAACTCCTTGACTGAGAAATCCTAATACCCCCTTCAGACCACAAATCAAGTGGGGGGGGGCCCAGTAGGAGGTCATGTCTCAGACTAGTTCAAAAAGGTCTTATATACACCAAGGGATCCGAAATAGATTAGATAAATCTCCTCACTCCTTTTTCCGGGGTCTCAGTTTTTGCCTCAAGTTCTCTTCATCAGGCAACCCTTCTTCTAGTTTCCATCGCCGCCCTACTCAGCGATGAAACAGGGGTAATTACTCTAATTTGCTCCGATTAAAATCCCAGTCAGGCGATATGACGAAAAAGTAATACGGAGTACCCAAAGCACAAATCCTGAACACCCCAGTCAAAGCCAGAGCAAGGGAAGCCACACATAAACCCCACGACCCGAAGAATCTTGTAGCGAGGGTGTGTCCCAAAAAGTCTCTCTCTACCAGGGCGAAAACCCCTCAGTCAGCTCCATGCTCGCTCAACATCCAATTTGGGTGGCAGAGCACAAATCGCCAGGACACAAAGCTCAAACACCTCCCTTCATCCCGATGGATCCAGTAGTGAGCGGCGTCCTGCAAGATCTCAATTGCAGGACTGACTCAGGCGACAGAGCACAAATCACCAAGACACCAAACTCGAACATTTCCCTTCATCCTGGGCTCCACAAAGTAAAAAGGACAACACCAATCCACTAATTACAGCAAAAAATCGCCAAAAAAAGGTCAAAATAAAAACAATGAAATAGAAATAAAATAAAATAACTACAAACTCAGAATCTCACAAACAGCAGCACGCTCAGCCCAGTGGCCATCTTTGCACTGGTACAGTATACCAGTGAATATTCAGGAAAATAAACTGGGATATGGATGGATTGATTTAAAGTAAGCTCAGATACCACCTTAGGTAAAATCTTAGGATTAGTAAGCAAAGACACCCTGTCTTTGTGAAAAACCACGTAAGGCTCTTTACACGTGAGAAATCCTTCGAGCAGAAATAACAGCAACTAGAAAGAGTGCTTTCCACGACAGAAAGTGCAGCTCGCAACTTGCGACTGATTCAAAGGGAGGTAAAGTGAGTTTCTCCAACATAAAGTTAAGGTCCCATGGAGGGACTGGGTCCTGAATGGGAGGTTTCAGATGCAAAATACCCAGCAGGAATGTGCGGGACACCTCAAACTGAGCAACAGCTTTGCCCTCAATAGGTGCGTGGTATGCAGAAATAGTAGAAAGGTGCACCTTAAAGGAGGAGGAGTACCCCAGGCCTGAATCTGAAAGGGAAAGAAGGTACTCCAACAAATGGTTCACTGGGCTGGTGAATGGATCAAATGGTGAACAACAGCCCAAATGGAGAAGCACTTCCATTTCATAGCATAAATGGCCCTGGCAGAGGGCTTTCTTGTTGCCATCAGGACATCAGCGACCCTAGAGGATACCCCAAAGCAGGCAATAGCTAGGTCCACAGGAGCCATGCATGGAGATGCAGGGACTTGAGGTACGGATGGACCAGGGTGCCATGGTCATAGGAGAGCAAGCCTGTGCACAGGGGCAGGGCACCAGAGGTTTCATGGCTAACTGTTGTAGCAGGGGAAACCAAATCTGGTGTGGCCAGAAGGGAGAATGATCTCTAACCCTTTGAACTGGAGCTTGAGCAGAACACTCTGCAAGAGTGGGAAGGGATATAGAAACCTCCACTTCCAAGAGAAGGACAATGCATTTTGCCAGATAACTCCAGGCCCGGGATCAAGACAGCAAAAAAGCAGCAGTCTTGCATGGAGTGGGAATGCAAAGAAGTCCACCTCTGGATGGCCCCACCTGTTGAAAGAGATCTTCGACCACTGGGGTTAGAAGATCCGACTCATGAGCTGGAGTGACTGAGTCTGTGGGCCAAGATGTTTTGGATGCCTGGAATGTGCACAGCCGAGAGCTCCAGACTGTGCTCAATGGCCCAGAACCAGACTCGCATCACTTCCCAACATGGGGTAAGAATGGGTCCCCCCTACTTGTTGATGTAGTACACCACACATGCTGTCCATCTGCACCAGCAGCAGATTGGGAAGGAGATGAATCTGAAAGGCTTGCAGGGTGTAAAGGACCACCCGTATTTCCAGAACATTGATATGGAGACCCTGTTCCACTTGTAACCAGGTACCCTGGGTCTGATGCTCAGCCAGATGAGAGCCCCAGCCCAGGCTGGACACATCTGTGATGAGAACCTGTCGGGGGCTTGGGGAGCTGAAAGGAGGCTGGCTGAGTCCAGCCACCATGACAGAGTCCTCCAGACCGGGTCTGAAACCAGGACCAATTGGTCCAGGTCATTGGTATTGATCCCACTGGACTCTCAAGGTTCAGTGAGGAACCTGTATATGCAGCCGGGCCAAGGGGACCATGGTGATTGCCTCTGCTACGTGGCCCAGAAGGCATAGAAGACCCTGGCTGAGACCTGCCAACTGGAGGAAACCAGATGGGCTTGTGCCATCAGTCACTCTGCTCTGTCCTCGGGCAGAAAGGCCTTGCCCTGACTGGTGTCTAGGAACACCTCTATGTACTGGAGGTGCTGTCAATAAGAGAAGCAGGACTTCAGTAAATTTAAAGTGATCCTTTGGACCTGGAAAAGACTGAAGGTTGATTCCAGGGTCTGAACCAAATGTTTCCTGGAGGGGGGCTGTAAGCAGCCAGTTGTCCAGGTAGGAGAACACATAGAAGCCCTGCCTCCTCAATGCAGTAGCCACCACTGCCAGGCATTTGGAAAATACCTGGGGGTTCAAGGAAAGATCAAAAGGGAGGGCCTGAAACTGATAATGGGCTCCCTCAAAGAGAAAGTGGAGGAACCGACGATGGGCAGGAAAGACCTGGCTATGCAGATAAGCATCCTGCATGTCCAGAGAACAGAACCAGTCTCCCTAGTGCAACAGGGGTAACAGTCCCTGAAGGGCGACCATCCTGAATTGCTTGTACTCGATATACAGATTCAGTTGGCTCAGGTCGAGGAAGGGCCAAAGATCCCTGGTCTTTCTGGGGATGAGGAAGAAGTGGGAGTAAGATCTCCTTCCCCACTGAGGCTGAGGGATGGTGCTCTCTGGCTCTTTTTTGAAGAAGAGCCTGAATTTCCTCTCAAACCAAAGACATGTGTGCTGAAGGGTGAAAAGAGTGGACAGGAGGATTTTCATGTGGCCTGTCTACTAATTCCAGAGTGTCACTGTGAGTTATGATCAGGGCCCCTACTTTTCTGCGGCACAGTGGGACCAAGTGCTGTGGCAAGACCACCATTTGCCACAGAACTTCTGCGCGTGGTTTGTAATTTCTATGAAGTTCATGGCACAACAAACTACCACATCACAGTGACAGCTTGTCATCCTGTTCACTTTCATGGCAGTTTTATAGCAATCAGGATGGTGGAAAGCACAGTAACACTAGTTCAAAAATAACAGAGTTATAAAAATAATTTTATGCCTAAAAAAGCAAAACACATGTCTCTCCCTTAAGGTCCTAGCCTGTTAAATAAATGACATATGCAGAGGGGATCTTATGTGATAAATAAGGTATTTCTATATGCATGCTATCTATCCCACTAATGCGGTTTCCACTGTCTATCACTTATATATTTGTATGTGCTTTCTACACCACTCATGAGGGTCCCATTGTGTATCACTTATATACTGTATTTATATGCAGTCTGTAACATACATACAAATGTGTGTGTGGTGAGAGAGACAGATATACTGTGTGTGTGTGTAATATATATATATATTTTTTTTTAATTTCCATGAACTTGCATCTTCATTCATACAGGTCCCATTAGAAATGGAATACAGGAGTTACTGCAAAACTCATTTTTGATGTCAACCTGCTTTCCCTGACACACTGCGTAACACAATCAGGCCATGACAGGCATGTGAACCGATTGTGAGATAGAGCTTCCAGACCAGCACAATGTGTCCACCATGTGACAGAATACTGCACCATACCTTCCCAGGCTCCGAGCAATGATGTGTTCCACCAATCCTTGTGCTGCCCAGCCAGCTCCCAGAGCTAATCTCTGAACCTGAGTTGCCGGCACGGAAACACAGCATGCTACCCTCTGGCCCAACAACTGTCCCTGCACACAACATTTCTCCATAACTTTTAGGTGATTCTATCAACCAATGACAATATGTAATCAATAACCCTGGCAAAAATGTGTACAGTGCATGTATTTATTTAACAGGTCTATTCTTTCAACAGGTCTACACATTATTATATTCCACTTTTCTGAGCATAATTACTTTATTTTTCTTAAAAATGACAGTTAAATTCATTTTACCAGTTATTCATTTCAGATGGCATCTCTATATCTTAAAGGCACAAATAGGTTTGTACAAAGTGAGGTATGGACTTAACAGGTCTGTGCTATTGACAAGGTTTTGTTTAAGTTGGCCCTAGTGCAATAATGTAAGACTGAAAATTGTATTAGGCTGTAGTGCAGGTAGAGCAAATATCACCATGCATGATGTGCTGTGCCACTGTCTCTGGCAGTGGGAGCTGTGGTAGATAACTGACTGTTCACTTCTGTTGCAGATTGCAGCCATTTCATTAGCTAATGTATGATGTTATAGCAATGATAACATCATATTCTGAGCATATAGGGGGTTTAGGATATAAAAAGAGGGGAAGGGAACCAGATTCTATGGAGTAACAGAAATATTAATAAAAAAATCAACAAGTAGAGTGAATTCTGAGGCACCGCAGAAGTTCTGCGGTAGATTGCAAGTTCTGCGCAAAATTCTGCAGCTGCAGAATTCTAGGGGCCTTGGTTATGATCTGGAGCACCCTATTGTCTGGTCACTTGCCTCCACCCATCCAGATGGAGGGAGAACCGATCCCCGACCACCTCCCTTGGATCCTTGGTTGAGGGGGTTGGGTAAGGAGTCAGGAGGTGGGGGTGGGTGTGGGCAGAGGGGCCGTGGGAGCTCTGGCAGCTCTGATGGTGGCAGGGGCTGCTGTGGCCTTGCACTTCTGCTGACCCTTGGTGGGTTGGTCCCGAGATTGCTTGCAGGAGGGCCGACGAAAGGACTGACATTGGTTCACTCTAGATTGGGTGTAGTAAGGTAGAAATGATGTCCTAGAAGTCACCCCCAAAAAGGACTGCCCAGCGGAAAGAGGCATCCAAAATACTAGCCTGCATGTCTGGGGCAAAACCGCACACCTGGAGCCAGGAATGGCACTGGAGGCAGATCTCAGCAGCCGCCCCACACCCAGATGCATCGGAAGTGTCATAAGCCACTTGGAGGACATGATTGCTGATGTCCGAGCCCAACTTCAGAAGCTGGGTGAGCTGCATCTTAGTGGCATCTTCAGGCAACATCTGGACCAAATCCCCTGGCTTGGTCCCAGAGGACATTCTGATATTGGACCATATGGGCTAAGTTGATGGCCCTAATAGTCAAAGAAGTAGAGGCAAAGACATGCTTGCCAATGTGATCCAGCTGCCTGGATTCCTTGTATGGGGGGAGAGTATTGAGGTGCTTGGGCTTCTTAGTATGATTGTGCGCCACATTAATCACCACAGAATCTGCCTTAGGGTGGCTGCCCAGAAAGAGCTTGCCCACTGGGGCATGGTAGAGGTGATCTGCCTTTTTAGGTAGAGGTGGGGTAGTAGAGGGGTGGACCCAGGCTGCCTTGGTGACATCCTCATAGGAATCCATCATAGAGGGCACCATCAAAGGGAGGGCATCCCGTTGCTGAGGTAGACAGCCAAGCAGTGTCTCTCCGGGGTCCTGTTCTTCAGTTTCCCAACCCATAATAGACTGAATGTGATGCATAACATCCATGAAGGGGGGGGACTTGGGCACCTCCTTAACCTGGTCCTCCCCCTCCGAGGACTCGCCCAGAGAGGAGGAAGACCCCGAAGACTCAGAGTCATCCTCTGTAGTATCACTGTCCAGGAGTGGCGTCAGAGACTAGTGATCATCCCTTCTAGAGCCTGAACTGATGTCAGGTCACACCCCTGAAGACCCTGATGTCTGGGGTTCACTGGGACCAGCCCAGTCAGAATTCCTGGGCTGAGGGTCTTGAGGACAGGGGATGCTGGAGGCAAGCCCTGAGGAGTGGGAGTCTGCTTTTGCATGAAAGACCACCACACTGAGAAAAGGGCATTATAATCCACCTGGGGTGCTATGTTATACAACGGCAGGAATGGAAGAGATGGCAGGTTGGGAAATGTTAGCTGAGTAGCCGGAGAAGAGTACCTGAGCATTGGTCTACCTGGTGTCAAGTAGCGATCTGGCAATGGGCCAATGGACATTGGCTGTGGTGTAGGCTGTGGCAGCAGTGATGATGGTTGAGGTTGTGGCAGTACTGGTGGTGGCCCAGTGAGCATCGGCCTAGCGCAGCCCAGTGAAGGGTCTACTGCGCCAGCTCTACAGCAGATGCCAGTGCCTGAGGGGAACAAGACCCCTGAGAAGGAGGCAGAGGTGATGCTGGTGAGGAAGAGATGGTGGTGGCCTGCTGCAGGATGGACTGGCAGTGGCCCCTGAGGTGGGAGCCGATGAAGGCAGTGCCAGAGCTGGTGGGTCAACGGTGGTAGAGCCGCCACCCGAAGTACCAAGATCAGCTGAGCTACCTGGCTGACAGCCTGTGGAGGATAAGGGCCTGATAGTCAGGGGCTGGGGGGCAGGAGATGAAGTCCCCTGCCTCGAAAAGCTGCTGCCCAAGAGTGATATGAGTGCAGGCGGCTGAGCCACCGGAAGCCTGGAGGAAGAGAGGGATGGCGGGTCTGGAGGAGCTGACCCCCCGCGGGAGGACAGCCCTGTTGCGGTCGACGATTTGTAGGGTGACTGCAACCGAGAAGCTGTCCATTCCCATTTCTGGTGTTTATCCTTCCCGGATTTCTCTTTATGAGAAGAAGAAGAAGAGACCCCAAAGGACTGGGCTGACGAGGCTGAAGAACTCCTGGCCTGCAGGTCCTTTTCCATGGTGACCAACTTCTGCTTTAAAAGGTGGCTCTCCAGAGTTTTTAAATGATGTCTCTGAGTGGCCTGGTTGAATTTTTGGCAGAATTGGCAGGCTTTGGTGTCGTGGCTGGGGCCTAGGCAGATCAGACATACAGCTCAGCACCATGGACATGGTGGGGGGAGGGAGGTGTGCACAAGTCCCTTCACAAATGAAAAGGTCCTACAATAGCTCACTAAGCTCAGGGTGGACAAGGCAATAGGACCTGATGGCATACATCCTAGGGTACTAAAGGAGCTAAGGGTGGAACTAGCAGAGCCATTAGCAAAACTGTTTAGTGAGTATGTGAGAAAAGGAGAGGTCCCAGAAGACTGAAGAAGGGCTCATGTGATCCTGCTTCACAAGAGTGGCAGCTGGGAGGAGGCAGGGAACTACAGACCAGTCAGTCTTACCTCAGTAGTGGGCAAGATTATGGAGACACTCCTAAAGAAAAGGATAGTGCAACACCTGGAATCCATAGGAGCACAGGATCCAAGACAGCATGGGTTCACAACAGGAAGGTCCTGTCAAACTAATCTCATAGATTTCTTTGACTGGTTAACCAGAGTGGTGGACCAAGGGGGTGCAGTTGATGTCGCCTTCCTTGACTTTAGCAAAGCTTCTGATACTGTTCCACATAGAAGATTGATTAATAAGCTGGGTAGGCTCAGGGTGGGTCAGAAGTTGGTCATCTGGGTGGCAAACTGGTTGGCGGGCAGAAAACAGAGAATGGTGGTAAACGGTATACAGTCAGAAACGATGTAAGTCACAAGTGGGGTACCTCAGGGATCAGTCTTGGGGCCAGTCCTCTTCAATATCTTCATCAGTGACATTGCAGATGGACTGGAGGGTAAGGTTTGCCTGTTTGCAGATGACACCAAGATCTGCAACAGAGTAGATGATCCAGATGGGGTGGGCAGAATGAGAAGAGATCTGGAAAATTGGCAAAATGGTCTGAAGAGTGGCAACAGGGGTTTAACGCAAAGAAGTGCAAAATCATGCACATAGGGAAAAGAAACCCTGAAGCTACCTATAGGCTGGGAGGGGAGTTGCTGGCAATCACAAGGGAAGAAAGATACTTGGGCATCATCTTCACAGATGACCTGAAATCATCCAAGCAGACCACTAAAGCAGTAGGTAAGGCTAGAGGGATGTTGGGGTGTATTAGTAGGGGTATCACCAGTCGTAAGTGGGAGGTAATAATCCCTCTTTACAAGACAGTGGTTAGGCTCCATCTGGAGTACTGTGTGCAGTACTGGAGGCCGCACCTGCACAAGGACATTAACAAAATGGAGGCAGTCCAGAGAAGAGCAACCAAAATGGTGCAGGGACTGTATCAGAAAACATATGAGGACAGATTAACTGAGCTCAATATGTATACCCTAGAGCAAAGGAGGGAGAGAGAGGTGATATGATCGAAACATTCAAACATCTTAAAGGCATTAACAAGGTGAGAGTCTAACATGTTTCAATATAAGAAAAATAGCAGGATAAGAGGAGAAAGCATGAGATTAGAGGGAGGCTGATTAAGGGGGAATGTGAGGAAGTTCTTTTTCACAGAAAGGGTGGCGGATGCATGGAACGGCCTACCTCAGGAACTGGTGGATATGAATACAGTGCAGGGCTTCAAACAGGCATGGATAGGCATAAGGGAGCAATAAAGATGAGTATGAATAAATAGGCCATTGACAGAGTAAAGGCCTGTGGCACATTCATAAGGTAGAAAAAATGGGCAGACTGGATGGGCCTTGTGGTCCTTATCTGCTGTCAACTTTTATGTTTCCAAGCTTCTATGTTTGTCACAACCCTTAAGGGGGAAAGAGAGTGGGGTGGCATGGCCTGATGAAAGAGATTCTCTTAAAGATCTACTGTTATGGTAAGTACATAATTGTTCTATCTTTGAGGATACCTCTTTCATTAGGCCAAATCTTTGGAAAGAGTCCCAAGCAGTACCAAAAGCTAACAGTCTGGGCACCTGGACTTAGGCTTATGACAGTAGGCTTTGTAGCACAGCTAGGTCAAACCCAACTTGTCTATGAGAGACAATGTCAAGACTGCAGTGCTTAGTGAAAGTGTGGACAGTACTCCAGGTAGCAGCTCTATATCTACATCATAATAAGGAGTCCTGTGCCTGTCTACCCTAAATAGTGACTCCTATAAGTCCAAGCACACTCTAATTACTACTGTTAAAAGACTGATCACATCTATAATCGACTCTTCCCTCTCCCCTTTTTCTACCCCCATATCTGTCCCTTCCACATTCCTTTGACCCTGGTTCCAGCTCTAAATTCTCCATACCGTATCACTATATATCTTTTTATATTAGGTTTTATTTGTGTTCGGTGCACCTGATATGTATATTTCTTTACTTTTTTGAAAAATTGTGTCCTACCCAAAACTAGCTGTATCTTCTGTTCCAAACATATACTACTGTCAATGCTACCTGCTGATACTTTGTATATACTGTATTATTGTATCTCACTTTATTTGTATTATTACTATTTTCTTGTGTGTTGCATCCCATGTATATTGTCCCTTGTTAACAAACCCAGGTCCACCTCGAAAATGAGCTTGCTCAACGGTGATCGCCTGGTTAAATGAAGACTTTGATTGATTGATTGATTGATTGATTGAGCAGCTGCACAGACCTCTGCAGTGGAAACATTCCAAAAACAAGCTACAGAAGTGGCCATGCCTCATGGAATGACTATGAACCACACTAGGAAATTCCTTACCTTACTTCCTGTAACAGAACATAATACAATGTGCTAGTCATTTGGACATGCACTGTTTAGAAACTGGGGTGCCCTCTTTCCCAGGGGCGAACAAAAAAAGCTGCGAGGACTTTACTCGGTTTAGTAGACAAAAGAAGGCATAAGCCCATCGAGATTGTCCTCCACACCTTGTGGACCATTATTCCCCTCAATCTACTTAAGAAGCCATTTATCTAATTTATTTTTGAAGTTGTTTATCTGGTCACAGTCCACAATATCTTGTGGCAAGGTGTTCCAGACTCTAGATGCTCTGACTGTGAAAAATTGTTGTCTTTTATTTGTTTTAGTTAATTCGATTTCGATTTGTTTATTATGACATCTTGCCACTATTTTTCTAGATGTAAATGAAATTCCACAAAGTTCCATTAAAGTTGAAGAATGAACAATCTTAAATAACTGAAAAAGATCTCCTCTTATTCTTCTCAGACTAAGTGGATACAGTCCTATTTTTTGAAGTCTGATTTCATAATCTAACTGGGAAAGATGAGGTATAAGTTTAGTTGCCCTACGCTGGATCTGTTCTATTCTAAGGATGTCCGCGGTCAGATAGGGACTCCAAAAAGGTGATCCATAATCAGTATATGGTCTTACATGTGATCTGTACAGGGACATAATACATTCCTCAGATTTATTAACAAATGTATTATTTATTCTATGGAGAAGCGCATTGACCTGGTTGGCCAATTTATTACAGTGGACAGTAGAAGATAATTTATTATTTATTAATATACCCAAATCTTTTTCTACTGTTGATTCTCTAATAATGATGTTGTTAAGAAAATAAGTTTGTTTTGGGTTATTTTTACCCATATGTAAGACTGCACGCTTTGAAACATTAAAGAACATCTGGTTGGTTTTTGCCCAACATTCAATACTAGCAAGATCATGTATTAGACTGTTGTTATTAATCTCACTGTCAACACATCCTCCCAGCTTTGTGTCATCTACAAATTTTGAAATTATATTATTGGATGATACTGTTAGGTCACTGATAAAAATACTGAAAAGTATTGGTCCCAGAATGGAATCCTGAGGAACACCACTCGACACTCTTCTCCTATCTGAGAGTTTACCATTCACCCTAACCCTCTGAGTTCTATTTTCCAACCAATTATGAACCCACGATACAATGCCAAGTGAAAATCCTAAGTTAATGAGTTTATTTATTAGACTAGAATGTGAAATTTTATCAAAAGCTTTGCTGTAATTGAGTAAGATGACATCAACTGAGATATTAGAATCCAAACATTTACTGATGTAATCATAAAAAGAAAGCAGGCTGGTTGTCCATGAATAACCTGATTTTAACCCATGTTGTGATTTATCTAATATATTTAAGTACTGCATTTCACCTTCAATAAGGAATTTAATCCTTTTTTCAAGTAATTTACAGGGTATTGAAGTGAGACTGATAGGCCTATAATTTTCTGATTTAGAATGGAGTCCTTGCTTACAAATAGGGGTAACTGTAGCTACTAACCTTTCTGCAGTCCTTTGTATGGTGTGTATGGTACCGGAGTATTTTATGCACATCTAAGGTACGGAGCAATGCTTCCCCTGGATTGGCATGCTCTGGATAAAACACTGGTACTGTAGGTGGATGGTTTGATTTAAAGTAAACTCAGACACCACCTTTGGTTAAAACTTAGGGTTAATACGCAAATATGCCCCATCTCTGTGGAAAATCAAACAAGAAGGCTCACACATTAGAGCCTGCAGCTCTGAAATCCATAGAGCAGAAGGTACTGCAACTAAAAATAATGCTTTCCCCAAAAAAAAGCATAAGCCACAAGTTGCAGTTGGCTCAGAAGGAGTCAAAGTTGGGGGGAAGGGGTGTGGCTAGCTATTTGCCTGAGAGGACGCACTTCCAGAGAACTCCCTATCTAGTGTCTGCTTTAATTGAATATTTTATCAGTTAGTTACCTGATTTTGTCTCTAAAGTTACTCTCCTGGCTTTTGGTTGTTTCGCTGCTTCTGAGGACACCAAAATTGCCACGATGGGGTGGAAGAACTCAGGACAAAAACCCAATTTATTCGATCCTCGTGGCGGGGCCTCTAGGCTGCCACCTCCACCCACTACAATGTCTGCTGCTGAAGCATCGATCGGGGAGCCTGGCCCGGCCACCTTGGAGACACTGCAAACCACACTACTTAATTTAACTAAGTCTGTCCAGTGCATAGATGAAAAAATGAACAGTTACAACACTCACCTTATACAAGCAGAGAAAAAATTAGACAGCCTAACAGAAACGGCAGAAGAAGCTGAGCGATCCTTGTCCCATGCCCAAGCTACGGCTGCTACCTGCATGAAAGAGCAGTCCCTGCTGTGCTCAAAATTGGAGCACTTAGAGAACTTAACCCGAGTGGCCAATGTTCGAATTATTGGGCTCCCAGAAGGTGTGGAGAAAGATGACCTATCTCTTTATTTGCTACACTGGCTACAGGAGATTTTGGGGCTGGACTTGCACGACCAGATAGTGCGGTCCTATAGAGTGACTTTCGGAGGCCACAATCTGCTGAAGGGGCCAGAACTGTAATGCTTATTTCCACATCGGTTATAGTATGGGACCAAATTCTGCAGGCAGTAAGGGCGAGACATATTGTTTCGGTTGAGGGATCTAAAGTCTTGTTTTTCTCTGATCTATCATACTCTACCTGCATGCGGAGGAAAGGTTTTGACGCGATCTGGAGACATTTACGAGCTATGGAAGTCCCAAACAACTTGCTGATGCCGGCTAGACTTCATGTTACTGTGGGCAGGAAATCGTATATTTATACGGATTCTAAAGAAGCTCTGAAAATGGTCGAGAAGCTAGAAGTCGAATGAGCGGCTCAAGAAGGCGATTCTGCCTCTGATTCTGAAGGGGACACTTGAACTTGAGTATAATGACTGAATTTCCACTTTGTTTAAGTAGTTAAACAAACCCGGTTATCATTTTAACCGAAATGTTTTGCAGTTGGTCCTTGACCGCTTTGGGGAAAGGGGGGCAATTATTACCCAATTATATAAATGTATGTTTTCACGAGTTAAGGGGCACAAATTTGCTAAGCCTAGTTCTACAGACTTAGAGACGTTTGAATACTGTCAGGCTATGGGGAAAGTGTCTTTGGGGTCTGTTCATCCTTTTTATTTTGTTTTAGGCAGAGAAATGTTCTTGAGCAGGAGCTGTGGGGAACTGTGATCATACAGTAAATGTGGAGAGATGATTTAGTAACCTAGTACTAGGTTCCCCCTTGAATTAGACACTGAGGGAACATTTTGGGAGGTATATAGGAGTTGTACTAATAATAGAGTATATAACAGTTATAGGGCACTCCAGCCCTGTTTGAATTTTACATAAGTGAGGTATTATATCGAATTTCAACAATTCGCATTGATAGCACATAGCCAATTTGAAGAATTTTGTATTAGTAAGCCATTGAGAGCTGGAATTCCCCCCACTCTTGTACCACTTGTTACAATGGATTATATATCTGCATATCCTTTTTATGTTGCTTACCTAATGATGTACTGCATTGTACAGGAAGTTTTAATGCTTTGTATTTGCATAAAATCTATAAATAAAAAGTTTTTTAAAAAAAAGGAGTCAAAGTCAGCTTTTCAAAAATAAGTTCAAGTCCCAAGTCGAGACTGGATTTTGAATAAGAGGATTTATGTGTAAAATGCCTCTCAAGAACGTATGGGCCACCTCCAGCTCAGCAACCATACAACCATCCACAGGCACCTGGAAAGCTGATATAGCAGCCAAGTGCACTTTGATGGAGGAATACTGCAGGCCTGAATCTGATAAGGACAACAGGTAGTCTAGAACCTGATTGACTGGGCAGGTAAATGGATCCAGGTTATGTGAAGCGGCCCATGAAGCAAACTGCTTCCATTTCACAGAGTAAGTATGTCTGGTGGATGGTTTTCTAGAGGCCACCAGAACATCCGCCACTTTCTGTGATACCCTAAAGTGAGCTATAGCTATGTCTTCAGGAGTCTTGTGCAGATTCAGGGACTTCCAATCTGGGTAGACTAGGGTTCCCTGTTCTTATGACAGTAGACTCTTGTACAGGGGCAGGGATACCTGAGGTTCCACTGCCAACTGTTGCAGCAGAGTATACCATATATGTTGAGGCCAAAGGGGTGCAATGAGTATTAGAGTGGCCCCCTCCAGCTTGAGTAGTACTCTCTGAATTAATGGAAAGGGAAGGAAGGCATACAGAAAACTCCCTTTCCAAGAGAAGGATGTGTCTCACCCAAAAAACTCCAGGCCCCGGAGCAAGCAAGCAAAAATGCTGCAGTTTTGCATTGTATGGGGACACAAAAAGGTCTCTCTGGACAACCCCATCTTTCAAATAGGTCATCGGCCACTGAGGTCTGCGGTTCCCACTAGTGCACCCTGGACTGTGACTTGTTTAGTTTGTTTGACAAGATGTTTTGGGCGCATGGAACATGTACTACTGATAGTTCTAGACTGTGTTCTAGAGCCCAATACCATGCTCTCATTGCTTCCCTGCACAATGGGTATGAATGAGCCCGCCCCCGCTTGTTGATGTAATGCATCACACTGACGTTGTCTGTCTGAACCAGCTCTTATTTCCAGAATATTTATATGCAATGTGCATTCCACCTGGTTCCAATGTACCTTGTGTTAGCAGAGGTCCCAGCTGGACTCCCCATCCTAATTTCAAAGCATCTGGGGTGAGGTTCTGATACGGGGAAGTAATCAAGAATGGGATGCCTCTGTGCAGGCTGTTGCATTCCTTCCACTACTGGAGTGCTTTGCGAAAGGGAGATGTGACTAGAACCCTGTGTTCTAGATCGTCTGTCAACTGCTCCCACTGTACTCTCGGGGCCCACTGTGGGATCTGCATGTGCAGCCTGGCCAGTGGCACAGTAACAATGGCTGCTATTAGTCCCAGAAGATGGAGAAACGTCCTTGCTGACACACAATGGCTGTCGGGCACCAATCGAGTTTGGGCAATCAGGCGGTTTGCCCGGTACAGAGACAGGAAAGCTGAACCCTGGGCTGTATACAGAGCTGTCCCTATGAACTACAGTCTTTGACAGGGTGTAAGAACAGACTTTGGTATGTTGTTTGTCACACCCCAGAGCATTGAACATCTGCATGGTTCAAGCTAAGGTTGGCAGTAGTTGGTCCCTGGAGTGGGTTTTTAATAGCCAGTCCTCCAGGTAAGGGAAAACATACCAGCCTTCCCTGCGAAGGACTGCTGCCAACACAGGAAAGCATTTAGTAAAGACTTTTTTTTTTCAATTTTATTTATAAGCTTTTATGATCATACAGCATGAACTGTACATTACATAAAAGTAATCAGATTGAGGTACGCTGACCCCCATGATGAACGTTCAGGAGTAATACAAATAATTAATTAAAGTAATTGAGACCCAAGCACTATCAAGAGCTGCCATATCTATTCACACAGGAGTAAGTTACAAGCTAATTATCTTGTAGGTCATTAGTGCTCTCACCACAGTATATTTTAACTTAACAGGCTCTAGTAAGCCAGGACATCAGCTCCATAGCAGAAATATGTATATAGGCGGTAGGCTGTTTGACACATGTACCTGTAGACATTCTATCTAATGATCGTCTGCCTCAATTAAGATACCTTTAATCCTCACAATTTAGGCATTGCGCCGCAACGTGCCCTGTGAGCTTCCACATATCTTAAAATCAGAATTTTATTGAAGTTCACAAATTGAGCAGTGACCTAGCTCACCAAACTGTGACCACTACAGTACTGGGTCTTAAAGAAGTTTCTAAGAACTATTATACAAAGCAACAATACAAATGGCATCAAACACGAACAATGTTAAACTTTGAACAGGTTCTGCATTTTAGACTCTTCCACGCCTACATTTAACATGGCCTGAGGGCTTAAGTTACTCATAAACTCATATCCTTGGAACAGTATGACTTTTAAACATTTTACAAAAAACTTGTATAGAGGAACTAAGCCTTAAGACAACAAAGCGAGGCCAAAGCTCTGGCAGTGGGGGGATAAGTAAAAGTTCTGACTCAAGAGAAGGGTGGGTTCAAATCCCTCATAGTGAAAGTTAATAAAGCTTGATACAGTTCTTTACTTCACCCATCCTCGTCTGATTGTGGGTCCTGGTCAGGAGGATTTAACTTCGCCAGCAATTTCTCACTGAACTGAGCGGCCGCCAAGGGGTCTAGGAAAATATAATTCTTCCCCTTGTGTCGCACTTGCAGTTGGGCTGGATAGTTCAGATGGGCCTCAACCCCATCATGCAGCAGATCTTTTTTAATGAGCTGAAGCTCTTTCTTTTGAGCTTGAGTCTGTGCTACTAGATTGGGGGAAAAACCCCAATCTACTTTCTTCCCAAATTGTTTCACCTCTTGCTCTTGCTGCTTGAAGAAGTGCAGTTCGGGCATCCGAGGGTGACAAGGTAACTATGGCAGTAACTGGGTTGTGCTGTGTGCCTCCTCTCGATCTGGCATGCTATGGGACAGCAAAGGCCCTGGTAATGGTTACTCCCGAGTCTGGGGGTAGCAACTGGAGGTCTTCAAAAATCATTCTTTTAATGTTGGGTAGGATCTCATTAGCCCCAGCGAGTCGTGGCGGAAAGCCCATGATGCAAACATTTCCCTGTTGCTGCATGTTCTCCATGCTCTCCACTTGAGAGCACAAAAAGTTGATGTCTCAGACCAAAGTTGCATTGCATTTGGCCTGCTGCCCCTGCAAATCCTTTAGGTCCTGAATAGCCCATGCATTATTTTGGATGAGGCAGTCTGAGTCGGAGATCTTTGCTTCAACGGCTGCAAGCCATTTATTAGTTTCTTCACCAGTGGCCTGAATCCTCGTCAGCATCACCAGTATTTGGTTAGTCAGGAGCTCCGGTGCGGTTGTTGCACTCCCCACTGGGGACCCTGTGCTTCCACTGGGGCTTGCAGAAGAAAGGTACGTATCCCCCCCCCCAATTTGATAAAGACTTGTGGAAAAGAAGACAAGTCAAAGGACAACACTCTGAACTGGTAATGTTCCCCTGAAACAGAAACCTTAGATATTTTCTGTGAGAGTTCCAGATTTTGATATGAAGGTATGCATCCTTCCTATCGAGGGAGGAAATCCAGTCCCGTTTGCAATAGGTGAAGGAGACCCTGCAGAGTGACCATCTGGAACTTCTTGTATTTTTAGAAGTTCAGATCTCTTAGATCAAGAATGGGCTGCAGATCCCCTGTCCACTTTGGGATGAGGAAATATCTGGAATAAAAACCTGTGTTTCTGTGCTCTACAGATGCAGTTTTTATTGCCTGTTTTTGAAGCAGAGTCTGTACTTCCTCTAGCAACAGGAACATGTACCCTGGTGGGTATGTTGTCACCACTCGTGGATCATCCGAAAGGTTGTCCTAAAGCACCAGAGCATGACCCTTCTCTATAATCTCCAGAACCCATGCATCTGTAGTCACCTCCCTCCATTGGTCTAAGTGACTCACTACAACCACCCCTGGAGGTAAAGGTGGTTGGGGGTGTATGAGGAGTCATGCTGAGATGGTGGGGGTGAAGAAGCCACCAGCTCCATCACCTCTAAGTGCTTTTGAATGGGAAACTGGGGTTGTGGTAGGGACTGGCAAGGACCCTGCACCTTTGCCTCTTCCCTCTCTGTAGGCCAGAATCTTCCCCCTGACAGCAGATGGGCAAAAGTTAACCCTGCTCCTACCCTGGGTTAGGTATGGTACAGGGAGTGTTCTGACTTCAGAGTCCTGCCAAATGGTTGAAGATTTCTCAAAGTGTCTTCTAAATCCTCGCCAAACAGCTTCTGCCCTCTGAATGGAGCACTGAGAACTGTTTGCTGTATATCAATTACAAAACCTGCTACTCTGAGCCAAGAGCAGTGCCCAAGACAGATGCCAGAAGCAGCAGCCCTGGCAAAGGCATCAGAAATATATATTGTGTAGATCAAATGGTTTCCCACATCAGCACCAGCAGTAAGAGTTTTCATTAACTCTTGCTTAGTAGAACCCTCAGGCAAGGCCTGTGCAGCAGCCTTATTTATTTATATATTTTATTTATTTTATTTATTTAGTACTAGGATTACAAATACCTTTGACCCATCAGGTCATTTACAAGGTTCTGCATCAACATGAGAAGTATAAACAAACAGGGATCAAATAAAGGAGAAATCCACACAGTTAATAACTGATCATCATAAAACACTGACGGCAACAATTACATATAAAGTTGGTTCAGGTTGCACGTAATGGGTACAGAAAACATCGAGAAAATTGGCATCATATGTAAAAACAGTAGGTACAATAGGTCCAAGTAAAATACAGTCATTCGGTACAGGTAGCATAGTCCTAAATTACAGGGAGAACATAATCAAGAAGATGTACAACAAGGTGGGAGGAGGGGAGCAGAATAGCAAGGGGTTTGATGAACACCACAAAAGGTGTGCGGTGTAGAGGGAGAACAGGGAGGAGTAAAAGCTGTCAAGATTGTGGCATTGTCATGAAGTGTTAAGCAACAGAAGTGCCATGGCAAGGAGGGTGAGAAGGAGCAAAGGGAAGGAGTGCGGAAGAGGATCAAGGGTAATGCAGTGAGGGTAAATGTGGTATGTCACAGGGAGGGAGGTATGGAGGGAGAAGGGGGTTGAGGGGGAGGAGGAGTATGGCAAATGGAGGAGGTAGTTGAGGAAATGAAAGTGTTTGGGCCAAGGGTAACGCGGGGAGGATAAGCAGTAGGGAGGGAGGGTGAGAGAGGAGAGCGATAGGAGTGGAGGACCAGGTGGTTAGAGAAGGGAGGGGGAAGGAGGTGGGGAGGAGGGGGAGAGTGATCTAGTGGGCAGCAGGGGCCTGATGAGAGAGAGCGGGTGACCCGTAGGCCTAGGGGGTGCAGTCACACTTGTTGAGATTAGTAAGGTGCTGACATAATTTGTGCTTGTATGGGCCAAGTTTATTCTCATCTGAGACTACAGTAGGGAAGTCATTCATTAGTGTTGGGGCCCTGCTAAAGAAGGCATGCTGAGCCTTGGAGGTACTGCAGAATGGAACAAGGTACTTGGGTTTGAGTGTACTACATGTAAAGCATGTGTTACGGGTGGGTTGCATGAAGGAATGTGTTACAGGAGGGATGAGGGGAAGGCAGATTTTCTTTGCCAGGAGGCAGGTCTGCTAGGCTAATCTGCCATCAAGACTGAGCCAGTTAGAGGGGGTGGAGCTAGCAGCCCAGCCAGCAGCAGCAGTTTTCTGGAGCTCCCTATCTCTGAGCTATTTAAATTGAAATAAAATATAGTTCTGAGTCTAGAACAGTTTATTCCTTGCAAGGTACTGATAGAGGAGGAGATCCGGTACCTGGAATATAGAAATCTGATCTGAAATGGGGTGCACAAAAGCAACTAAGCAAGATTTTTTCCTGCCACGCTCCTCGAATGCTAAGCCACCAGATGAACCACCAGGCCCATCTCAAGCATCAAGTTCTGACTCCAACGCAGCTACCCTGACGTCGCTACAAATCTCTGTACAAGCGCTCACCAAAACGGTCCAACAAATGGACCAGAAATTGGACAATTTTTTGGAAAAATTTATCTCGATGGAACACATGTTAGATGCTATGGGGAAACTGCGAAGTCAGCGGAAGCAATGGTGGGAAAGGCTCTGGCCACCATGGCCACATCTCTTAAGGAATAAATGACCCTTAGAAGCCACGTGGAACAACTCGAAAATTCTGTAAGAGCCGCTAATGTCAGGGTCCTTGGTATGCCAGAGGAGACTGAAGGTGATTCCCTCCTACTATACTTGCAATCTTGGCTTGAGGGTCTGACTGATCTTTCAGACTTTAAAATCATAAAAGCTTATCGCATCCCACCTAGAAAACCCTCCCAATGGACTTTCCAGTCTCTGCACTTTCCTTCTTACATTGTGCTCACCAGGAGAAAGAGATCTGTTGTTGGGAGCCCTGAGAAATAGGGATCCAGTCCACATAGATGAGGCCCGTATTCTATTTTTTTCTGATGTTTCCTACGCCACCCACATGAGAAGGAAGGCCTTCGATGGCGTGAAGCAGCGTCTCCGAGCTCTGTATATCACTTACTCACTTGCCTTCCCTGCCAGACTTTGTTTCACGGTGGACTGCCATCAGTACCATTTCATGGACCCTAAAGAAGCAGGGGATTGTATAGAGAGACTAGTCACCAAATGACAACGGGAAGAACTTTCTTCGGCAGGAGAAGATTCAGAAAGGGACTGAATTGGTTCTTTGAGACAGTGAGCCCTGTTAGTTAGCTATCTGATATGTGCCATCATATTTAGTGAAGTTATTTTTTAAAGTTTCCCATTGTGAAAGCGCTGATAATAGAGACTCTTTATAATTTTTGCTAATTGAAGGACTAAAGTACCTAAAAGTGACTCCAGCCATGCTGGGACATTTAATACTTAACATCTGCATGTATTGGACACTCCTCTTTGCCAGTGATTTTGCTGTTATCATTTCTTGTTTAATTGTTTGACAGTTTAAAGTAGTTCTAGTTTCTGAATTAATAGGGGAGAGTGGTGCTTTCTGCCTTGTTATAGTCTAGAGTAGATGACAACGTGGCTGCTTCCGGGAGCCCCGGAGACATGTTCTCCTATGTTTGGGTGCCTTTAATAAACAAATCTTAGGCACGAGTGGTCTTGCTGCGAGTGGAAGTTTAGATCTATAGGCACCAGATGCACCATTTGAGTGGGCTAATTTCCCGGACTGCAGTAGGCAGCACCAAGTTCCTCTTCTCGTCCACTAGGGGGTGCTCCAGAACGGCAATCTCTCTACTAACATAATGGTGTTAAATTTCAAATAAGACCTTTGGTCAGTTTTATATGCTGATATATTTCATTATAAAATAACCCAAGTTGGGCATTGGCTGCATTGGAGCTCCTGAAATAGACAAATTGTTTTCTTTCCAGGCTAGTTGCCTTACCTCCCTGATGTTGTACCTGTCACAAACCCACTCAGCAGGTCAGGCCCTCTACTCCCAAAGTGCCAACCTCCGAGCGCAGTCTTGTGAACAGTGTAACAGATAAGGTAACCCTCTTGTCTGTTTTTGTGAGTTCGGATCAACCTTTGGTCTCAAGTTCTGGAGGGATTCAAACTGTTAACCTCTTGCTAGCATACCCAATGCACAGGGTCAGATATATCTGTCTTTGGGGGGGGCAGACATCTTTGCCTATAGGCACCTAACCAGGTATACAGAGATGAACCCTTTAAAACTTTAATAAAGACCTCAGATTTAAAACGCTTCTCTTTCCAGTTTGGTATCACCATTCAAGCTTATGTCTATTGTCTGTTATAATCATGTACTTTTCTTACAAATAAAAAAGAAGTCAAAGACAGACCAAGTAAGTTCTAAAAAGAATTTTACTGTAATAGATAAGAATATGTAAAACACAACAATACAGAACTGTTATATCACAAGACATACAAATCTTTTAAAAGAACAAGGTTTAAACAGTGCAAATTCCTACTTCAGTACTTAGTCTCTAAATACTTGCTTGAAGTGCTCCAAAGATGTGTCTTTGTCAGAGTTTAGGTAAAAATGTGTCTCTGTGAAGTAAAACTGACTAAATTAAAGGCTGGCTTTTACCCCACCTCTTTTCAGGAGGTCACCTGGTTCCTCCCTGTCAGGATATATGAAAATATATATCTTATACAAAAGTATTACATTCTGCAACTTCAGCATAATTCTTGTCCTTCAAATGACACTTCTTTTGATCTCATAATAAGCTTCCTCTCTCCAGGACATGACAGCATCTTTATGATTTCGCACTTCTATGTAATAACCTGGGTTTTCCTTCCAACGTCATAAAATGGATATGTTATAGCAACTATGGTTATAATTAACTCAGACAGACAGGATCCTTAATTAAGGCCTTGCATGTAACACATGGTCTCTAAAAACTGAGTGTGTGTAAACTCACATGCTGTCAGCATTTTTCTTATGGCTTTCATCTTTTAGCTAAAATCTGGGGGTGGGATGAGTGAGGTCATTCTAAGAGCACCAGATTTTTCAGCAGAGACAGTAATACATTTTATATTAAAAAAAAATGATACAGCACTCAGAGCTGGCTGTCTACGTCACACTCCTCCCCACCTAGACTGAATTTGGGGGATCTATCCCCTACATGGGATGAGCTTCCCAAACCAGTTCACTCCTTATAGACCCTAGACAACCCATCTTAGCTCTTGTTCTTCGCTCCAGCCCTATGTATGGTTTTTAGATCATACCCTTGTAAAGCAAGACTCCATCTTAGTAGTCTGCCATTGTTTTTCCCCATCTGCGTCAGCCAACCCAGGGGGTTGTGGTCAGTCTGCACCACAAAATGCTGCCCATACAAGTATGGCTCCAGCTTCTTTAGGGCCCACACTATGGCAAGACACTCCTTTTCCACCATGGAGTACGCTTGCTCCCTGGGAAATAGCTTCCTGCTCAGATACACTACTGGGTGATCTGTCCCTTGGCTAGATGTCTGGCTCAGTACTGCCCCAATACCCACATCTGAGGCGTCCGTCTGAACTATAAAGATTTTGCTATAGTCATGACTTGTCAAAACAGGAGCACTGCACAGTGCCACCTTCAGTCTGGTAAAGGCTTCCTCACAGGCTGGGCTCCAGGTAATTTTCTTTGGCATCTTTTTCTTCATCAGGTCAGATAGGGGAGCAGCCAGGGCACTGTAATTGGGTACATATTTCCTGTAGTACCCTGCTGTCCTAGAAAGCTCCTGACCTGCTTCTGGGTTTCTGGTCTGGGCCACGCCTGGATCACCTCTACCTTTATTTGGTTAGGACGGAGCTGTCCCCAGCCTACCACATGCCCGAGGTATGCCACTTCCCCCATGACCACCTGGCACTTCTCAGCTTTGACAGTGAGCCCGGCCCTCTGTATCTTGTCCAGCACTTCCCTAAGGTGGGATAGGTGTTCCTCCCAACTGGTACTAAAGATGGTAATGTCATTCAGGCATGCCACGGCGTACTCCTCAGCACCATTTAACACCTGGTTCACCAACCTTTGGAAAGTGGCCGGGGTGTTCTTCATTCCAAAAGGCATTACTTTAAACTCAAGTAAGCCTATCAGAGTGATGAAGGCCGACCTCTCCCTAGCTCTGTCTGTCAACTTCTACCTGCCAATACCCCTTTGTCAGGTCAGTGGTCGTAAGGTAAGTCGCCCCTCCCAACTTGTCCAGGAGTTCGTCCATCTGGGGCATTGGGTTGGTGTCTGACTTCGTGACTGCATTCAGTCCATGATAGTCTACACAGAAACGAGTCGAGCCATCTGGTTTCGGGGGGGCAGACATCTTTGCCTACAGGCACCTAACCAGGTATACAGAGATGAACCCTTTAAAACTTTAATAAAGACCTCAGATTTAAAACGCTTCTCTTTCCAGTTTGGTATCACCATTCAAGCTTATGTCTATTGTCTGTTATAACCATGTACTTTTCTTAGCTCTGTATGATTCAGCAGTTAATTCAAACTTTTTTAACAGTGCAGCTTTTAACTTGCTGTAATCATCACTGTCCTCATCATTCATTTGACCCAATGCATCCTGAGCTTTCCCGGTAAGTAGTGGGGATAGCTGGAAGTTCCAGGACTCTCTAGAAATTTTAGCCTGAATACAAACTTTTTCAAAAGAATTTGAAAAGGCATCCATGTCCTCCCCTTCCTTAAACTCGGCTATTAATTTGGAGTTCAATTTGTAACCCAGTCCTGCAGTCCCAGTTAAACTCAAGCCACTTACCTGCTCTGGTGCCGCTGGTCAGAGTTGTAGCTTCTCCAGTTTGTGTTGCCACTGGCGACTTCTCTCTCCTCTCCTCTCCTCTGCCTCTCTGTGTTCTCACTCTCTCTTCTCCTCTGCAGTTCGCTGGCGCTCACGCTCCTCATGGTCTGCCTCCCTCTGTTGTTGCTCTGCCTCATGGCTTGCCTCCCTCTGTTCTCGCTCTCTCTTCTCCTCTGCAGCTTGCTGGTGCTCATGCTCCTCACGGTCTGCCTCCCTCTGTTGTTGCTCTGCCTCTAGTTCAATCCTCCGCAACTCAATTTGCAGTTTGAGTACCTCTGGATTCAGGATACTGGTGACCATCCCCTGCTGCTGTGGCTCTTCACTGACAGTGGCCCTGCTGTCCTTTTCATTCACGGTCGATGACTCGCTGCGCTGGGTATCTGCTACCATCAGGGCCTCTATGAGGTTCTGCTTTTTGGCTGTCACCTCGAACGGGACTCCCCTGTCTCCGCACAACTGCTTCAAGTAATCTACAGTGTGCCTGCTGTAGTCGGAAGCCATCTTCGTCTACCCTGACTACAGCTACTCTGACTTGCACTTTAGAAAAAAAATAAAATGGGTAGGAACTGGACTGTACACCAAGTGATATACAGTTCTGTTTCCTTTTTAAAATAAAACTCTGTCTTTTTTTTTCTTTGTGAGAGAGCATACGGTCTCAGCTGACACGGAACAATAAAGCTTGTGATACCAAATAATCCCACTGCTGCCAACCAATCTGTCACAAACCCAGTCTGTCACAAACCCACTCAGCAGGTCAGGCCCTCTACTCCCAAAGTGCCAACCTCCGAGCGCAGTCTTGTGAACAGTGTAACAGACAAGGTAACCCTCTTGTCTGTTTTTGTGAGTTCAGATCAATCTTTGGTCTCAAGTTCTGGAGGGATTCAAACTGTTAACCTCTTGCTAGCATACCCAATGCACAGGCTCAGATATATCTGTCTTCAGGGGGCCAGATATCTTTGCCTACAGGCACTTAACCAGGTATACAGAGATGAACCCTTTAAAACTTTAATAAAGACCTCAGATTTAAAACGCTTCTCTTTCCAGTTTAGTACCACCATTCAAGCTTATGTCTATTGTCTGCTATAACCATGTACTTTTCTTACAAATAAAAAAGAAATCAAAGACAGACCAAGTAAGTTCTAAAAATAATTTTATTATAATAGATAAGAATATGTAAAACACAACAATACAGAACTGTTATATCACAAGACATACAAATCTTTTAAAAGAACAAGGTTTAAACAGTGCAAATTCCTACTTCAGTACTTAGTCTCTAAATACTTGCTTAAAGTGCTCCAAAGATGTGTCCTTGTCAGAGTTTAGGTAAAAATGTGTCTCTGTGAAGTAAAACAGACTAAATTAAAAGCTGGCTTTTACCCCGCCTCTTTTGAGGAAGTCACCTAGCTCCTCCCTGTCAGGATATATGAAAATATATATCTTATACAAAAGTATTACATTCTGCAACTTCAGCATAGTTCATGTCCTTCAAATGACACTTCTTTTGATCTCATAATATGCTTCCTCTCTCCAGGACATGACAGCATCTTTATGATTTCGCACTTCTATGTAATAACCTGGGTTTTCCTTCCAATGTCATAAAATGGATATGTTATAGCAACTATGCTTATAATTAACTCAGACAGACAGGATCCTTAATTAAGGCCTTACATGTAACACATGGTCTCTAAAAACTGAATGTGTGTGAACTCACATGCTGTCAGCATTTTTCTTATGGCTTTCATCTTTTAGCTAAAATCTGGGGGTGGGTGGGATGAGTGAGGTCATTCTAAGAGCACCAGATTTTTCAGCAGAGACGGTCAGTAATACATTTTGTATTAAAAAAAATTATACAGCACTCAGAGCTGGCTGTCTATGTCACAGTACCAACCGACTAGATAGTCTAAATCCTAGGTAATGTACTGCTATGTCTGTCAGCTGTATACCTATTCAGAAACTGAGTATTCTGTATGCTTATGTACTAAATGCTACAAATAAAAAGTAAAAAAAAAGATTGAGCCAGATAGATTGTTTGTATAGATCACAGGTATGCGTACACTTACCTGTTCCTGTGTCAAGTCTGCAGCACTTATTAAGAGAGGTCTTGATTCTGTTTAGGGTTGTGTCTGAAGCAGCCCCATAAAAGACTAGTCCATAGTCAATAATGGACAGGATAGAGCGAATTACAGCAGTGCACATGGCTTCATTGGTCAGGCGGTGGCGGTAAAGGATCCCTATCCTTGAGTTACTGGCTTTGGAGATGAGGTGGACATGCAAGTTGTAGGAAAGAGTGGAGTCAAGGGTAATGCAAAGATATTTAAACTCATGCACTTGGTCGTGTGGTAGTTGTTGCTTGTTGTAGATGGTAAGGCTTGCCATTCTAAATTTGCTGTGGGAGTTACAAAACAACATGACCTTGGATTTTTTATAGTTCATCAGCAGTTTATGCTGATCAAACCAAGATTCTGCACGACTGAAGTTCTTCTGGAGATCTTGGGAGAGAGGGACAGGGTCAGTATGGGTAGAAAAGAGCACTGCATCATCTGCATAAGTATCATTTTATTTGCACAGGCTGCAGGGAGGTTGTTAATGAAGAGGCTGAATAATAGCGGGCCAAGGATGGATCCCTGGGGTACTCCAGAGCGCACCATACAGGAAAGGGTGTCATTGATCTTAACTTGTTGGCTCCTGTCTGTAAGATAGCTTTCAAACCAATTTGTGACCTCATAAGAAAGGTCAAGAATAGAGAGGGAATCCAGCAGAAACTGGTGATTCATGGTATCAAAGGCCTTTGGTAGGTCAATGTACTCTGCACCTAGTATGTGTCCTGTGTCAAGAGCTTTGTGTATATGGCTAGTAAATTCAAGAAGGGCAGTGGCAGTGCTATGGGCTTTTCAAAAGCCATGCTGCTATGGACACTGTAGGTTATATTTGTGGAGGTGTTCAGAGAGCTGGTCCGAAACAATACGTTCACGTACCTTGGAGAGTGATGGTAAGATGGAGATGGGACGGTAATTGGAGAGCAGGGACCAATCACCGTTTTTATGCCCAGGTGTGACAATGGCTGTTTTCCAGAGCTGGGGGAACTGTTTGAGGGTGAGTGAGAGATTTAGGAGTTTAGTAAGCGGGAGTAAGATGGCTTTGAGGGAAAGTGAGAGAAGTTTAAGATCCAATGTGTCACTGCTGAATCTGGATTTGCCTAGGACTTTTTGAAGGTATTTCCTGGATTCAGCAAGGGATATTCTCCTGAAATAGAAAGGGGGGTGGGGGAGTGGTTGTCCTGGGGTGGTCGGTTTTACTATTTTGACTAAGCAGGGTGAAGTCATCGAAAAAGTTAGGGGATAGGACACTGCTAAGATCAGTAAATGAGTGATTAAAGGTGTCAGCAATTTCTTTATGATCGTAGATGACAGTTTCATTGACTTCAAGCATGGAGGGGGAGGATTTGTTGGGTTTCCCCGTGAGGCATTTAATGTTTTTCCAAAAGGACTTGCTATTACCCCATGTGTTTATTAGCTCACGTTTGTAAAGTTCCTATTTGGCTCTATGCACAGCCTGGGTGCACAGATTCCTGGCAGCTTTATAGTGCTGCAAGTCTGGCTGTTGCCCAGATGCCATGGCAGGGTGCCAGAGATTATCCCTGTGCTTTATCAAAGTGATTCGCTTGGGGGTAATCCAGGGGCTGATGAAGGATCTGAGTTTTCTTTTTTTAAGGGGGGTGAAGTTGTTGCAGACTTCATTGAACCGGGTAATGAAGTAATTGAGAGCCAGGTTGATGCTGCTCATGGAGTCAAAGGGGTGACCAGTCAATCTGTAAGAGAGCAGCAAGGAATTGGGGAAGCATTCCTTTCTTTGGGACACGCTGGTGGCAGAAATTGACCTTTGACTTGGGTGCCTTATTCAACCATCGGCAGATTACAGGGGAATGGTCACTAAGAGAGTCAGGGAGTACTACAATGTTAATGATTCTATTAGGGTGAGTAGTAAGGATCAGATCAAGCAGGATGCTACAGCCAGTCCTGTAGTTGAATCTTGTGGGAGTAGGAACCATTTGGGTGATATCTGTTGCAGCAATGGCGTCTTTGTAGGGGCTAGCTTCAGGAGCTAGTCAGTTCACATTAAAGTCTCCAATGACAATTGTCTCACTGCAGTGAGGGTGACTGTCAAGGAAGTCAGTGACCAGTTGAAATGTAGCTGCTTATCACGCAGGGGGATACACATAGATACAACTTTGAGTGATTTACCTTGCTGGCCAAGAAGTATTTTAACTGCCAACATTTGGGAGTTCTTGGCAGGGGAAGGTAGAGAGAGGACTCATTCTTTAAGGGTGTCCTTCAAATAAATGGCACAACCACCGCCTTGTTTCCCGATAGGGTCAAGCCTGAAAAGGACATAGCAGGGAATGGATACTGCATTTTCAGGGATGTTGGGAGAGAGCCAGGTTTCATTAAGAGCAAGGATATCAGGGTTATGAAGAGACACCCAGACCTGGAGGTCATCAAGCTTGGGCAGCAAGCTGTGTATATTAATGGAGGCAATCACTAGGGACCCAAGTTTGCAGGGTTGAGAATTCGGAGGTGCTGGACGACCTGGATTCAGGTGGACATTTCCAGAGAGAAGTAGTAGGAGAAATGCTATCCTTGCAAGATAGTGGGCAAGAAGTTTTGCTGCCTTAGGTTATCTCCTTGAAGTTGGTTTCGTAATAGGAGTATTACTGCATGGGGTGAGAAACTGGAGGAGGAGGTTGTACTCCAGACGAAGACTGTACTGGTTATTTCCCAGGGTGGTATGTGTGGGTGAGGTGGACTGAGCTGTGTCATATGGCATAGTGCACCATGGTATGCCACTAGTCATGAGGATGTTCTGATATTTTATCATATGGACCTGGTTATTAGCAATATGTAGGCCCAATGAGGCAGAGGCATATATACACTCGCCTATGACGTCCAGCCTCCTGGATTCTTTTATCAGGAGGAAAGGAACTCAGGTTCCTAGGTGACTGGACCTGTCATGGGCAGCTGTGATCACCACTGAGTCAGTCTCAGGCTAGTTGACATAAAAGGGCTTGCAAGAAGGAGCAGAATACATTTTGTCTGCCAGAAATGGTATATTGTTTGGCCTATGCCAGGCTGCATAAGTAGCATCCTCCAGGGCTGGAAATAGTGGAGGAGCCACATCACAGTAAGATTCTGGCACCTCCAGAAACTCCAACAGCTTCTTCATGGTAGAATTCTGCTCCTCCAAAGTGAAGCCCATGCAGCTTGCATTTTCTGCAACATGGTAAAAGATGAATCCTCTGGAGGTGACCTAGGTGTGTTCACAACATAGTCCTCATTACAGTAGGAAACCATGGAGCTGGTGCCCTACCCATAGCAGCTCTCAGCATAGTCTTCCTCCTCTTCCTGCACCATTACGTCAGGCTTATACTCATATTTGTTATTGATGGGCTATTTGTGGTAGGTTCCATTGACAAGCCCCCTGGAAAAGGGATGCCAGGCAGTAGACAAAGTACAGTTATGTAAGAAATTACCATAACAGTAGATTTTCAAGAAGAGCTCTTGCAGCAGGCTACACCATAAAGACTATGCCGCCAGGCACTAGGACCCCATGGAAAAAATTCTAGCTATCAGTACCCAGCGGGGACCACCTCTGATGTCAGCCAATGGTATAAAGGGGGTGGTCCCCAGCCACACCTCAGTTCTCCCGCTGGAGACCTGGTATACAGAAAGGGATGGAGATCTGAGAGGGTTCGGATATTCCCAAATAAAGGAAGATAAAGACCAGGGGGGATGGAGGGAGGGAAAGCAGCGCCTGCTGCAAGAGGTCTTCTCGAAGATCTACTGTTACGGTAAGTTCTTACGTAACTGTACTATCTTACTTTGAGTTGGAGCTCTTGCAGCAGGCTAAACCATAAGGACTGAGTACCAAGCAGTACTAACTAGACCATGTCAGGGTGGGAGGTGGTAAGGTATGCACTGACAAGACAGCCCGGTGGTGCTGAGGGTTGAGGCACTGGACACCTTACCTCGTGCTATGTTGGTGATCCAGGTTCAGGAACGACCTTGAGTCATCGGGGTGCCGGCATGGGGGGGGAGGGAGGAGCAGGACTGAGCGGAGCCGGCAGGCTGCTCTCCTCTCCTGGGGGTGGTGGGGGTGGGTTGTCGCCCTCCCGTAGTTCCGCTTCCACTTGGTGGAGGTCTGGTGGGATAGTTTAGGCAGAGGGGACGGCAAGGACAGGAAGGTGGAAGGGGGCTGTGCTGGCACCATGGCATGCGTGTGTGCCTCCACACGCATTTACCGCTGTGTTCTGGGGCCTTGGATGGGGAAGCTACTTATAAACAAAAACCTATATATAAAAAAACAAAACAAAGGTATACACTGAGCTCCAGGTAACTGCTGTGCAGATATCTGCCACAGAGACATTGTGAATTGCTGCGAAGGAAGTGGAGACACCCATGGTGGATTGATCCTTAACCAAGCCTGGTAAGGGTTTGTCATACTTCTTGTAGCAGTAGGTAATGCAGTTCATCAACCACTTGGAAAGTGTCTGCTTGGCTACTGGAGCCCCAAGGGTTCTCAGGGCAAAGGAGGCAAATAACTGATCAGACTTATGGGTCACATGGGTGCGGTCAATGTTGTAATGGAGCACCCTATGCACATCCAAAGTATGAAGGAGGCCCCCCCCTCAATTAGAATACTCTGGGTAATACCTGGGTAAGTGGATGTCCTGATTAAGAGTGAACTCGGACACCACTTTGGGAAGAAACTTAGAATTAGTTCCCAAGGACACCCTGTCCTTGTGAAAAACCAAATAAGGCTCCTTACACATAAGAGCCTGAAGCTCAGAAATTCTCCAAGTGGATGTAATGGCAACTAAAAACAATACTTTCCATGACAGAAAGCGTAGCTTGCAATCTGCGGCTGGCTCGAAAGGAGGCAACATAAATTTTTCTAACAAAAACAAAATATCCTATGGGGGAGTAGGATCCCTGATGGGAGGTTTCAGATGTAGCATGTCCTATAAGAAGGTACGGGACAGGTCCAACTGGGCAATGTACTTGCCTTCCACTGGTTCATGATAGGCTGATATTGCAGAGAGGTGCACCTTAATGGAAGAGTATCGGAGGCCCGAGTCAGAAAGGGAGAGGAAGTGCCTGAGGACAGCATTCACAGGACAGTGGAATGGGTCCAGACCATGGTTAGAGGCCCATAAGCAAAACCGCTTCCACGGTGTAAGCAGCCCTGGTGGAAGGTTTCCTGGCTGCAATCAATATCTCAGCCATTCTCAGGGAAACTCCAAATTGAGCTGTGGCTACATCTGCAGGAGCCAAGCATGCAGATGTAGGGATCTGAGGTCCAGGTGAACCAGAGTGCCCTGCTCTTGTTACAGCAAGTGGGAGGACAAGGGGAATTGGAGGTTCCACCTCTAGTTGCTGTAACAGGGGGAACCAAATCTGATGAGGCCAAAGTGGGGCTATCAGGATCATGTCCGCACCCTCTGTTTGAAGCTTAAGCAGGACCCTCTGAAGGACAGGAAAAGGCGGAAAGGTGTACAGAAACCTCCCTGTCCAGCAGAGGGACAATGCATCTCACCAGAAAACACTAGGCCCTGGATCAAGTGAGTGAAAACTGGGCAGTTTTGCTTTGCAAGGTGACACGAAGAGGTCCAATTCTGGTTGGTCCCATCGTTGGAAGAGGTCATCTACCATGGTCTGAAGAAGCTCCCATTCATGGACCCTTGACCATGATCTGCTTAGCATGTTGGCCAAGGTGTTTTGGACTCCTGGAACATGGACCGCGGTGAGAGACTGGCCATGATCTAAGGCCCAGAACCACACTCTCATGGCTTCCCAACAGGGCATAAGAGTTGGTTCCCCCCGCTTGTTGATGTAGAAGATGACAGACTTGTCTGTCTGAATCAAATGGCCCAGGTGAAGGTCTGGTTGGAATGCATGCATAGTGTAAAGAACAGTTCTCATTTCTAGGATATTGATGTGGAGAGACAGTTCTAATGGCGACTACTTCCCTGTGTCTGACGATCCCGAAAGCTGGCTCCCCATCCCTGAACCGAAACATCCATTGTCAGAGTCTGGAAGGAGGATTCTCTCTGAAAAGGGGGCTCCTTGCTCCAAATTCTGGGGAACAGTGTCACCAAGAGAGGGTTTGAACCACAGCTGTGGAGATCTGGACTGGTTGGTCGAGATCGTCCATCCTTTGGTCCCCCTGCACTCCGAGGGTCCACTGAGGAACCCTCATGAAAAGGCGTGCTGAAGGAACTGTCCTGATGACTGCTGCCGTGTGACTCAGAAGCTGTAGCATGGTCCAGCTGTGACCTGGCGTGAAACTGAGACCTTGTGGGCCAAAGACTGAAGGCACACTGCCCTGTCAGGTGGAAGGAAGGCCTTTCTCTGCACTGTGTCTAGGATTGCCTCTATGTATTGCAATCGCTGACTGGGCCATGGTGATGACTTTGGTATGTTCAGAGTAACCCCCAGGGATCTGAACAAGTGAAAGGTATCTGTTTGGGTGGCCAAGAGCCAATCCCTTGTAGTCGCTGTTAGGAGCCAACTGTCAAGGTAGAAGAAGACAAAGTGTCCTTGCCTCCTGAGGGCTATGGCCACCACCGAAGACATTTTGTGACTACTCACAGGGCTGAGAAAGGTCAAGGGCAGGGCCTGAAACTGGTAGTGCTATCCCTGGAAGGTGAACCTTAGGAACCTCCTGTGGGCTGGAAGCACCAGAATATGGAAGTAGGTGTCCTGCATGTCTAGGGAACCGAGCCAATCCCCTTGATGGAGCATGGGGATGAGACCAGGCAGGGTCACCATCCTGAACCTTCTGTACTCTATGCAGATATTCAGGAGGCTCAGGTCCAGGATCGGGCGCAGATCCCCTGTCTTCTTGGGGACCAAGAAGAAGTGAGAGTAGAACCCTTCCCCCATTGTGAGGGTGGGACGGGTTCTATGGCCTTGTTGTCTAGAAGGGTCTGGATCTCCTCTCAAATAAGAACGGCGTGGGAGGAGGAGTAAGAGGATGGGACAGGGTGTGTGTCTGGGAGAATCTGGAGAAATTCCAAAGTGTGACCTCTCTCTATTAACTGGAGTACCCAGGCATCTGTCGTGATACTGGACCAACCTTCCAGGTAGAGGGAGAACTGTCCCCCTACCACTGTGGGGTGGGGGTGGGCAAGGAGTCAGGCATTGGATCCAGGAGTAGGCAGGAGGCCTGAGAGGACTTAGTGCCCCAGTTCCTGTGCGCTACTGGGTTGGGAGAGAGCCTTACATCAGAAGGGTCCTTTCTGTTGCTGTCCCTTAGGCTTCTGTCCCCCTTGGCAATGAAAAGGCTTTTGTCTCCCGGGGGCAGCTCTGATTTGTATATCTGGTATACAGATTGGACCACTTTGCCCGAATCTTGAAGGTCCGTGATCATTTTCTATATGTCCGGAATGAAAAGCACCGACCCATGGAACGGGGCATCCAGGATAGCATCTTGGAGGTCCTGCTCGAACCCAGATATGTGAAGCCAGGAGACTCTCATTAAACAAATGCCAGTGGCGGCTGCCTTGGCTGCCATGTCTGCTGAGTCATAGGAGGAACTCAGCACATGCCTGCCAACATCAAGGCTGGATTGCAGAACGTCCTGCAGCTTTGACTTATTAGCAGAGTCAGGCTGCTTTTGAATCAGTTCAATAGCCTTCTGCTACAGAGATTTTTGGTACTGCACTGTATGTGCCAAAAAATGTAATGCTCATATGGTGCAGGTGGCCGAAGAGTACACCTTACGGCCAGAGTGGTCCAGGCGCTTGGATTCTTTATCTGGCGGCTGTGAACTCATATGGCAAGGCTGCTTGATTCTGCTGTGGGTGGCCATCAGAACCAGAGTCTGCTTTTGGATGTTCCCCCAAAATGGTTCATTAGTTGGGGTATGATACAGTCTGTCTGCCTTTTTAGGAATGGCTGAGATGTGGAAGGGTGCTTTCATACCAGTTTGGTGACATCCTGAAAAAGAGCCACTAACAGTGGTACCACCAAAGGTTTGGGCTCAGTCATGCCCAAGAAGTGGGCAAGACACTTCCTTTCAGGGTCCAAATCCTCTGTCTCCCATTAAGGAACTGTATATGATGCATGACATCAAGCAGAGTTGCCTGGAGATAATGGAACTTTATGCTAATGATAGAACTATCATTGGCTTGTGCCACATATTCAAACTGCTGCCCTTATCAGCTGCAATGTTCCACCAACGTATGATTTCTAAGGAGCTTACAAGGCAACCTATACAAAGGCTATCTAATATACGTATCTAATGTAACACAACTAAGCTGTCCATGACATCATGAAACACCCTTATTATTATTGTAATCCTAAACCCCCCTGAATAGCAGAATCAACTGGAAAAAGAAGGGAATTAAATGTTTCCCACTAGGGCTAAAAACTATGCATGCCAGTGTTTGAGACTTTCCATTAGAAAACTCGGTCAGGAGTGCAGAGGCTCTGTTTCTGGAAGGGGAGGCAGGGTGAGAGAATTATGAATATAGAAGAATACATTGGAAGAAACAAGATTACTTAGGTGAGTCTTTTTTTCTTCTAACCCCAGGTATTTTTCTATATTTCTAACTCTCTACAGACTTCAAAGCAGTACCATTGGAGGTGGGCAGAGAACCTACTTAGGAAAGAGGTTCTGCAGGACTGCTGTGCCAAATCTGGCATCACTTCTGGACTGTGTGCCCAAGCTGTAGTGTTTAATAAATGTGTGTGCTGTCCTCCAGGTAGCTGCTTTACAGATTTCCACTAAAGGAATATCTCTGGATGCTGCTATAGTAGCAGCTGTGCCCCTGGTTGAAATGAGCCCTCAGCCCTGCTGGGGGTTCCTTACCAACTTTCGAATAGCAAAACTGAATGCACTGGACTATCTAGTGAGAGACTGACCTCTTAGAAGCTGGGGTGCCCTTACCTACGTCCCCATAGGTAAGGAATAGCTGTTGTTTGTCATGTCTATGATCCCTGGTGTGGGTCATGTAGTAGCTTAATGCCCTTTTGACATCCAGACTACGAAGTCTACGCTCACCTGAACTAGTATGTTCAGTGAAGAAAACTGGCAATGCAATGGACTGGTTTAAGTGAAAATCGGAAACCACCTTGGGGAGGAATTTCCTATTTGTTCTCAGCACCACTTTGTCGTTATGGAAGGAAAGACAGTCCTTCTCAACACACAGGGCTTGGGGCTCACTGATTCTTCTAACTGAAGTAACTGCAATCAGAAAGACAGTTTTCCAGGTAACATATTTTAAATGTGCAGAGGACACAGGCTCAAAAGGAGGTTTCATGAGCTGAGCAATGCATATGTTCAGGTCCCATATTGGAACTGATTCCCTAATAGGTGAGTGCAAATGTCACAGACCTTTAAAGAACTTCTTGAAAATGGGATTGGATGCCAGGGAGCTACCTCTCCCAGCAGAAATGTAGGCAGAGATTGATGCCAGATGCACTTTCAGAGATGTATGTTTCAACCCCTGAGAGTGGAGGTATGTGAGGTAATCCAGGACAGTTGGGATCTCCTCAAGAGTAGGAGAAAACTCCTTGGAGCCACACCAAACAGAAAACCTCTTCCATTTTGATGCATAAGTTTTCTTAGTCAAAAGCTTTCTATATCCTTTCAGCATATCCAGAATGCTTTGAGACAGATTTAGGTTTGTATATTCAAAGTCCTTAAGAGCCATTTATTTATTTATTATCTAGGAAAGTACCTTTGAGCCAAAGGCTCATTTACAAAGGTTCCACGTCATAGTAATCATGCCATGCCTTGAGTCTGAGAGACCTGAGATTTGGATACAGGATCTTGCCCTGGTGGGAGGTCAACAGGTTGTGCCTCCTGGGTAAGTGTATTGGTTTGACTACAGACATGGAGAGTAGTAAAGGGTACCATGGTTGCCTGGCCCAGTCTGGTGCTATCAGAATCATTGATGCAGGTTGTGACCTGAGTTTGATCAGGACTCTGAAAATGAGAGGGAAGGGAGAAAAAGCATACAGACTTCTTCCTGACCAGCTCAGAACTAGAGCATCCAACGGGATTGTTCCCTTGGCTGGTGGCCTGCAACAGAAGAGGAGCAGATGAGGATTCTCTTGGGATGCAAAGAGATCCACCTTTGGAATGCCCCATCTCCTGAACACTGAGTCCAGCACTTGCCTGTTGATGGACCACTCGTGATGTGCCTGTTTGATTCTGCTCAGGGCATCCGCTAGGGTGTTGTCCTTTCCTGGCACATGAATGGCCTGTAATGAGGCCTTCAGTGAGTAAACCAGACTCCAGACTTTCATTACCTCTGTGCATAGAGGGTCTGACCTTGTTTCCCCTTGCTTGTTTACATAGTACATTGTTGTGGTATTGTCTGTCCTGACTTGCACCACTTTTCCTTTTACCAGATGGGCAAATGCTTTCAAGGCCAGAAACTCTGCCCTTAACTCCAGCAGATTTATATGCAGGAGTGACTCTGTGACAGACCATGTTCCATGAGTGGTGTAATCCCCTAAATGAGCACCCCACCTAACAAAGAGATGTTGGTTGTAAGACTAACTGATGGGGTTTCCCTTTGGAAAGGTACCCCTTCCCTGAGGTTGTCTGCTTCCTTCCACCACTGGAGGGCCTGCAGCAAAGTTTTTGTTACTGGAACTGGTTTTGTCAGATTCTTTTCTTTGGCACCAGTGTGCTATGAGATGAAACTGTACATCTCTCATTTGGAACCTGGCTCCCAGGACTGTGCCTGTTGCTGCAGTCATATGTCCCAAAAGTTGCAGAAACTGTCTTGCTGGTCGTGGCTCATTCAGCTTGAATGAGGCAGCTATCTGCAGAATGCTTTGCACCCTGTCCTGAGGGAGGAAAGCTCTTCCCTGTACTGTATTCAGTTCTGCTCCTATGAAATGCAGGACTTTTACTGGAGTAAGAATGGATTTTTCCTGATTTACCAGGAATCCTAGCGACTGTAACAGGTTTAGTGTTACCTTTAGATGGTCCTGTACCTGCTGTTGTGAACTTCCCACCACTAGCCAGTCACCGAGATAAGGGAAGACTGATATACCTAATCTTCTTAGGTATGCTACTACCACTGCCAGGTACTTTGCAAACACCCTGGGTGCTGAAGTGAGGCTGAAAGGTAGAGCTGAGAATTGGCAATGTCCTGATGGAAGTCTGAATTTGAGGTACTTTCTGTGAGATTCTCTTATTGGAATGTGAAAGTAGGCATCTTTTAGATCCAGAGTTGCCAGCCAATCTCCCTGCTGGATTACTGGCAAGATCACTGTTAGTGTGACCATTTTGAACTTTGGTTTTATTAAATGCCTGTTCAACAGTCTGAGGTCTAGAACAGGCCGCCACTCCCCATTTTTCTTTTTGGTGAGGAAGTATCTTGAGTAGAAACCTCTTCCTTTCTGATGCACTGGAACACCTACCACTGCTTTTAGCTGGAGAAGGCTTTGAACCTCTTTCTCCAGGAGTTTTTTCTCTATGAGGGTAGCTGGTTTGAACACCCTTGTTCTCAAGGGAGGAAAAGACTTGAAACTCAAGGACAAACCCCGACTCACTACCTCCAGGACACACTTGTCTGTAGTGATGGATTGCCAAGCCTGGAAATAGTGAGCCAGTCTGCCCCCTACTGGTAGAGGGGAGGTGGCCTTGTTCATTAAGCCAGGGGTTATGCTTTGCTTGGGTAGTTTGGGAATCTCTCCTAGAGCCCTGTCTACCTCTGCCCCTGAAATACCCAGTCTGCTGTGGGTATTGTTGATACTGGGGGACAGCCTGTGCCTGGTAAAAAGGCCTACTATAGGCTGTCCGGGTCTGGTATGATTTCCCGACTTGCATTCTCCCATCTAATACTATCACGATCTTCTTTTACCGACTACTGTAATCCCGCCTGCACACTTGCCCGTTCTACTATCAGCCGACACATAGTACAAGTAATTGTTGGACTACTTGGACTTTTCAGAGTTTGCAGCACTGAACAAGCATACTTCGAGCTGCATAAATTACATACCGACTAGTTTACAGCACTGAATCACCGCGCTATGCACAAAATACTTCAAGCATAATTCGAGCTGCCTAAATTACATACGGACTAGTTTACAGCACTGAATAACTGCGCTATGCACAAAATACTTGAAGCAGCTGATACTGCATTAGTTAGAGATCCGTACAGACAAGTAAGGATTATCACTTTTTCCCTGTGCAAGCATACTTTTAGCTGCATTCAGCATTCAATTGAAAACAAATAAAAAGCTCCAAACAGCATTATTTACATACAGCTTTTCAGAATTTGCAGCACTGAATAACCCTAGTTCCAAACTGCATTAATTATGGCACTAATTGTTTACCTGTACAAGCGCTAAAACTGATTTGCAGCAGTAGCTCCAAACTGCATTAATTACATACGGCTTTTCAAATTTTGCAGCTACTTCGAGCTGCATTCAGCACTGAATGAAAAAGTACAATTAATTGTTTACCTGTGCAAGCATACTATGAGCTACATTCAGCACTGAATAAGAAAAAAAAAACTATTTGTTTACCTGTGCAAGCATACTTCGAGCTGAATTAATCACATACGGACACTTTGGCAGTCCTGTAGCCTCTTTTCGGTGAAGGTGATCTGCAAAAGTTTGCTGGACAGGTGAATTGCCGACTAATTACATATGGACACTTTTAAAATGGTAGTCTGTTTTCAGCCTCCTGTTTGCCAATTTGACATTAGCAAACAGTCCGCTATCATGAGCGGTGAAGAGGCTATCGTTTGTGCTGTTGTTCCTTCAAAGTGCGGGCATGACAAGTTGTCAGTTGATGGCTACTTATATGTTAAGGAAAGGAGCCGGGGGGATTTGTTTTACTGGTGCTGCCAGCTACATAAATCTTCAGGTTGTCATGGATGTGCAACAACAACTCTTGTCGGTGGACAACACCATTTAAGAAGCACTGCAGAGCACAGCCATTCCCCTGATGCAAATGACAGTCATATAGCATTTTCTTTAGCATCGCTTAAATCGAGAGCGTTGACAACTAATGACACTCCAGCTCAGCTTATACAAAACGAACTGTCTAAAGTGTCTGAGCAGGTGCGGCATAACATGCCTAGCCGCCAGTGTCTGCAGCAAGTTGTCAAATGTGCCAGGAGAGAAAACATGCCAGTAGAGCCGCGAACATTGGCAGACATAAGGATTCAACCCGAATTACAAATTGTGAGTGGGAAGCAATTCTTATTGAAAGATTCGGCGTTTGGCACTGATAGAGTGTTGCTGTTCAGCACAAAAAAAAATACTGAGAAATTAAGCGCTGCAGATTTGTGGCTCATGGATGGCACTTTTAAAACAGTTCCCACACTATTTCGGCAGCTTTATTCAATACATGCCCCTGTAGGTACTGCTGAGACAACTCGCATTGCGCCACTGGCATATGCCTTGATGTCTGCAAAATCTAACGAGTGCTATCTAAAGCTGTTCCAGGATTTAAACGATGCAGCAGATGAATTTGACTACAGCCTGTCTCCAAAATTTATTTTAACAGATTTCGAGCAGGCTGCAATCCACGCTACGAAAGCTGAATTCCCTGATGCAACAAACAAGGGTTGCTTGTTTAATCTGGGACAGATAGTGTGGAGGAAAATCCAGAGCTGCGGTCTAGCAGTAACTTATGGCTCTGATCCCGAGTTTAGTTTACTGATGCGGCAACTAGTAGCACTAGCCTTCCTTCCACCAGATGATATCCCCACAGTGTACAGTGAAATTAAGGTTGAAATGCCTCCTGTTAGTGTGCCAGTCCTTGAATGGCTCGAGGAGACATACTTGTTTGGCAGAGTACGCAGGAGGATGCGAAATAACACGGTCATCAGAGCAAAACCCCTACACCCTCCTCCGTTTTGGTCAGTACGTGATCTTACAATTAATGGAATGCCCAGAACACAGAATAATGTTGAGGCATGGCACAGACGTCTGAGAACACTGATTGGAGGCTCACATGTGGGGGTAACAAGATTTATTTATCAATGAACTGAGGCATGAGCAAATGCTAATGGACTCAACCATCGAGAAAATTAATCGTGGACTGCCGAAATCCCCATTAAAAAAGAAATATGCTAAGTGGGAAGAGAAGATCAACAACATTCTGTCAGACAGAGAAGCAAGATCTGGCAAAGACTATGTGAGAGGGATTGTGCACAATATGGTGCTGTAAGGACAATAAATATTTGACCTGACCATTTTTAATCTTCTACAATAAAGATTTGGCCTGAGCATTTTTAATATTCTACAATAAAGATTTGACCTGAGCGTTTTTAATATTCTACAATAAAGATTTGACCTGTGCGACATCTACCGGTAAATGCTTACAATGTTTCCCATTTCAGTTTCTACTGATACTTGCTTAAATGCTGCTACTTGCTACTACGAATCCCTGCTTAAAACGATTTTCTGCATAAATTTGCTTAAAATGAGTTTTCTGCTGAGATTTGCTTAATGTGAGTTTCTGCTGATATTTGATTAAATGCTGTTACTTGCTACTACAAATCCCTGCTTAAAATGAGTTTTCTGCTGAGATTTGCTTAAAATGAGTTTCTGCTGATATTTGATTAAATGCTGCTACTTGCCTAAATGCTGCCATGCC
This sequence comes from Neoceratodus forsteri, assembly GCA_016271365.2. Lineage (NCBI taxonomy): Eukaryota > Metazoa > Chordata > Ceratodontiformes > Ceratodontidae > Neoceratodus > Neoceratodus forsteri. The sequence continues at coordinate 261,496,896 of CM057451.1, read as the reverse complement.
GGGATAACGGCGTTCGAGAATTTACATGTCGGTGAACTCGGTTTATCGGGCAACAGATGTCGGTCAAATATTTGTTGGTAAAACACATTACGGGGAATCATACGGATCCTAGCTGTCCTACCTCTGCCTCCCCTTCCGTAAGGTCTATAGGAGGAAGAAGGCCTTTCCTTTGAAGAATTACTCTTACAGGTGGCCTTATATTCATCCACCTTCTTCATGTACACTTCAGTCTGTTGATCGAATAGTGAATGATCATCTACAGGGAAATCCATAGCTTTGGCCTGGGTATCCTGTGCTACTAGGTTTACTATGGAAAGAAAAGAAGGCCATGGCCCATCGAGATTCTTTCCCCCACACAATTTGGTCAATAAGAATGGGTGTGGTTCATAGTGAGTCAAATATCTAGATGTTTTTTAAAGGTGTTAAAGTTTGTAATATCAACTAGATCTTGTGGCAGCAAGTTCCATAGTCTTGCTGCACGTATTGTTATGTAATTATTAGATTAGTAGCCCTGAGCCATGCCAGCCTTCTAAGGGCTATGTTAAGGGCTATCCATCTGGCAGCACTGTCACTGGCATCTGCTGCCATTTGAAATTGATACTTAGCTGCTTCCAGTCCAAACTTGGCTGTTTCAGCCAAATCACAAGAGAGGGGTGAAGGGGCCTTCTCTGCCATGGCTAACACGGACTGCCACAGTGATTTTTGATACTGTGCTGAGTAAGCTTGGTAGTTAGCCTGTCTTACTCCCAGTGAAGCAGCTAAGTAGCCTTTTTTTGCCATGCTGTCTATCTTGTGAGAGTCCTTCTCAGGTGGGTGAGAAGCCAGAGGTATCCTTGCCTTCTCACAGGCTGCTTGCTGGACTATCCCCTGATGGTCAGGGTGAGAAAAGAGAAATTCAGCCCCTTGTCTGTCCAGCTGGTACTTTTTATCCACCTTCTTGTCCAAAGGTGGAATAGAATTTGGAGTCTGCAGGATTTTAAAGAAGTCTTTTTTAAAGAACTTGTTTATAGGGAGTAAGATTTTCTTTGTGGGTGTTAACCCCATCTTCTCCATATATTTGGCCTCTTCCTCATCCACTATGACCTCTGTGGTAGCCAGATCAAGGGCATCAACTATTTTTCTTACAAATGAAAAATGAGAGGAAAAATCCTCTGGTCTAGGAGGAGACCCGAATTCCTGCTGTGGTGAGATCTCTGGTTCAATAGGCTCACCTTCATCCATTTCAGGTAAATCATATTCCTCAAACTCCATCATCTTCAGAGATGGGTTTGGGTCAGAGGAGGGACCAGCTGGAATTTGAACCGGCGATGGGAGGGTTGGAGTAGGTATAAAACCCTGTAAAGCCTGTAAAACCTTCATGGCCTTGGCAATCTCCTCTGATGATGGCAGGCTATGAGGCACAGGTGGAACCCCTTTTGGTTTATCAGCCAGGGGATCAATGTGCTTTGTTTTCTTGTTTTTTTTAGTGGAAACTGGAGAGTCAGGTGGATCACCCATCCTTTTTCCAGTAGTAGTTTCACCCTTGTCAGGGGTGCTTAAAGAAGAGACAGCGGTTTCACTGGCAGGTTTTGAGGGTGTGGGTTGGTCAGAACCCGCAATACCCTTCTCCAATTTTCTCTGGAATCTTTCAAGTCTCTTCTACTGTCTTCTGAGTGAATGATTTGCAGGTATCACATTCTGCTGAAAAATGTTCATTCTCCAGGCAGACTACACATAAATCATGCTAGTCTGCCTCTGCAAAAATGTCTCCACGCTTCAGGCAGTTTTTAAACCCTGGGGGTCCAGTCTTTTTCTTAGGTTTTTCTACAATTGTTAAACCGATGAAGAAAAACAGAACTGCAATAAAGATTTTCCTTTTCCTTTTGTTTTTAATGTGGTTGGTTCAGGAACCGATGAAAGTTCTGATATTGAACCAGGAACTGCAAAAACAGAACTGGGTTAGCGGTTTGCAGAAACTGGGTTAGCGGTTTCAAATACAACAAATAAAACAATTTCTTAAACTAAAATCAGTATAGCTAAATACCGGAGATAGTAAATAAAGCTCCGGAAAAGGTACTAAGACCCAGTTCCGCAACGGTTATACTGAACTGTGAGAAACTGAGAAAACAAACTAACACTTAAATAACGCTAACTAACTAACGTTAAGGTAATTAACAGAAAATAAAGGCAGCAGTAAGAATAATAATATAAGAACTACTTATATTCAATAAAGAACCACAAGGAACAACTGATAGGGAAGTGTCCTGGGCGTCTTGACTTGTCAGGCAGAGAAAGAAGTCAGATACTGTACGTTGGTAGAACGTTGCAGCTGATAAGGGCAGCAGTTTGAATATGTGGCAGAAGCCAATGATAGTTCTATTATTAGCATTAAGTTCCATTATCTCCAGGCAGCTCTGCTTAGGAGGCTGACTGCAGAGAGTTAGGAATATAGAAGAATACCTGTGGTTAGAACCCTATTTACTAGATTAAAGATTTCTAGTCTCAACACACACTATAATACCTTTTTTGAGGGTTTGAACTATGTAAGCAATAGTTTGAAAAGTCTTTCTTTGTTACGGTGTTTACCTCTTTTGAAAAACCTGTGTATACCATATGTTGAAACCTTCACCACTCTTTGGCGGTTTAAATGCCTTGGGATGGGCTCACCATCTTTTCAACCATTATTGAAATAGAGCAAAAAAGTTGAAACCTTCGCCACTCTTTGGTGGTTTAAATGCATGTGAACGGTTTTCACCAGCTTTTTCAACTATTGTTGAAAAAGAGTAACATTGATCACTTTAATGATAACTATAATACCTTTTGGAGAGTTTGAATTATGTAAACAACAGCCTAAAAAGTCTTTTTTTGTTCTGGTCTTTACCCCTTTGAAAAACCTATGTATTTTGGGACTGTTTTCACACATTATATGTCGAAATATTCACCACTCTTTGGTGGTTTAAATGCCTTTGGATTGTTTCACCAGCTTTTTCAACTATTGTTGAAATAGAGCAAAAATGTTGAATCCTTTACCACTCTTTGGTGGTTTAAATGCCCTTGGATGGTCTCACTAGCTTTTTCAACAACTGTTGAATAGAGCAAAATTGACAACCTTAATGAAATTCTGATCTGGTTATCTGTTAAAACAGTTTATAGTTTACAGTATTCTGATAAATGAGATGTTAATATTTATTTACACAATTTTTTTTCTTGTTTGCCTCTTTCAGATGTTATATAGGATTTGCTCAGTATTTGAACAAGTCTCTTTTTCTCTGTGTTTTTCAGGGCACCATTTGCCTTTTGTCCCTCGAAGTGAGTTTACCAGGCTGATCACAATATTTTGGCAGATCGGTAAGTACTTCCTTCAAGCACAGGAGAAGTATTATGAGAGATGTATCAACAGATTAATGCATATCTATATATATTTGTTCTTTCTCCCTAAATGTAGCTGGCACACTTTTTTTGTTAAGGAAGGCTGTCCAAATTCCTACCCTTTGGAATTAATTTGGGTTTGTTTGATTCAATTTAATATATATGAATCTTAAAAAACTGGAAAATTAAAAAAAAAATTAAAAAGCTGAAATTACCGAAAACAGTAATTTCTTTAGTTGGACATGCCAATTTCCTTTTCAAAATACTTATACCAAATAGATCAAGTAAACAGATCATTTGGAGACTGTTTTGTGCTTTTCCTTTGTTTTTTGGTTTTTACTCTTTTACTTTTGAATTGTGTGAATATAAAATTTGCATATATAAAAAGTCTATAAAAACAGCAAAAATAATAATTTAAAACTTTAAACTTGAAAGCCTTGTGGCTCGTTATATATGAATAGTATTTAAGGAAATGTGCAAGGATTCTTTAAAACCAGGTAACTTTTTGCAGTTATGTATTATCATGAGTCTGTAATGTTATGATGATAAACCATACATAAGTGTGTACTCCCCTAACTCAATTGCCATGCCTCCTGAAGAAGGGTTAGGAGAACCCAAAGCGCCGAGGCTTTTGTGGTGCTAAACAATTGGGATTCAGCAATAAAGCTGTTTAACTAGAAATTGCGAGTGTCTGACCTTATTTTCTCTGGGCTGTCCGAGTTTGCTGAACTTTGGTGTTTGTTTGAAGGGCTAGCCACCCTGTACTCGCACCCACCTGGATTTTGAACATTTGCGGTCTCCTTCGGGGATCTTTACTGAGCAAACAGCAGGCTTGCGCCCATCACTTGAAGGTAACCCAGCTGGGTCCCCTGGCTTAGGCCCAATAGCATGGCTGTATGGCCTAAGACTCGGGGGGGGGGGGGCCAAGGCCCGTGTCCCGAAGATTCTCCACCCGTCATCTGCAACAGGGCGGGAGGCTTCATCAATGGTAACCCGGAGGAAGTTTGAGTTACCGGAGGGGCAGAGTTCGACCTCCCATGGGAGTGGGGGCTCGAGCTGGTCATCTTCTGATGTGGAGATCTGAAGTGGGAATCTGATCTGGACCTGTCCTTGTTACGATGGTGGGGTTTCCCACTGGTCTTTTTCTCCTTATGGGAAGTCCGAGAGCCCGGGGGGGGTAGAGGTGTCCTTTCCCGTCAGGGTCCGCTGCATGGTGGCCAGTTGTTGTTCCAGAAGACAGCCCTTCAATGCCTTCAGATGGCAGATTTGAGTCCAATGGTTAAAACTGCGACAGTGCAGGCAGGCCTCAGAATCGTGACTGAGGCCCAGGCAAATAAGGTAGGCTGAATGGCCATCTTTCAATGGAATTTGTTTTGCGCATGCACTCTTGGACTTCCACCACTGAGAAGTCGAAGATGGCGAAGACATGCATGAATTAACAAATTAACTGTTTAGAAAATAATAAATACAGAAACACAAAAAAAATGGTGGTCGACTGGTAGCAGGAGGCGTCCATGGAGCCAATGTGTATGGGCTGATGGCAGGAAAAGAACTGAGGTGTAGCTGGGGACCGCCCCCTTTATACCACTGGCTAACATTGGAGGCAGACTGAGGTAAGGGGGCAGTCCACACTGGGTACTGCTAGCTAGAATTTTTTCCATGGGGTCCTAGTACTTGGCAGCATAGTCCTAGGTGTAGCCTGCTGCAAGAGCTCCACTCAAAGTAAGATTTGTTCATGTCTGACAATGTGATAAGTACTGCCTGAGCGCTGTCGCTACTTTGGTTAGTAGGTGCAACTGAAGCCATCATCGTTGAAGGATGGATCTCCATCAACAGCGACATACTGGCCATAGTAGGCCTCAAAGCGCCCACGCCAAGCCCTGACCTCTGTGTCTGGTTGATGGTCAGGGAGGAAAAGGGGTGTTGGCATCACTGCTGGAATGGCCAAAGTCGAAGCAAAGGTGGTACCTGTAGTCCATAGGGGTGATCTGGAGTGCTCCAGGGAGGCCTTGTGCTTGTGACTCCCCAAAGCTTTTTTCCGGGACTTTGACGACTGTGATTCAGTCAATGGACTGGGTGATGCAGATTTTTCTTGAAGCTGCTTCTCCGATCTCTCAATCATCTTTTGCAGAAGGAATTTCTCCAATGCCCCTTTTCTGCATCACCCGGTTGCAGAGTTGAATCCCCCCCGGCAGATCTCACAAGCTTTCAAACTGTGATGGAGACCTAAGCAGCAGACACAGACATTGTGGGAGTCTCCTATGTAGATATTCTCTCTGCACTCACAGTACCAGAAGAGTTTAGACAGTTCTTTCGATGGCATACAAGTTGCCGTGATTACTTGGGTATACAAAAAAAAAATAAAACAGCAGCCATAAGCAGTGACATTTCCACAGACCTGACAAGTCTGAGTGACGGCAGAAAAAGAACTGAGGAGGGGCTGCCCACATTTATGTATACACTGACATCATCAGGGGTGGTCCCTGGCTGACTGCTTGTAAAAGTTTCCGTGTGGTTCTAGTGCCTGAAAGTTATAGTTCCAAAGGTGTGGCCTGATAAGAGAGAGAGCTCCTTGAAGAAGATCTTACTTATCCTGCCCTACTGGCAGGCAATGACCACAGACAAATGGGTCCTGGATGTCATCCACCATGGGTACACCCTATAATTAGGGCGATACCCTCCAATGACACCTTCAAGGCCCAACCATTACTCCCTCTAGTACCACACCATTCTGATGGAAGGGGTGCAGACATTGCTGTGCAAATGGGCCATTCAGCCAGTCCCTTCAGCAGAGTCAACCAGGGTTCTATTTCAGGTATTTCCTGGTGCCCAAGAAAATCTGTGGTTTCTGGCCCATCCAGGACCTTGCGGAGTTTAACTAGTATGTGGCATACAAAACATTCTGCATGCTGTCTGCGGGCCCCATCTTCTCTCTCCTGTTGAGGGGAGATTACAGACAGCACTCGTTTATCTGCCTCGAACTTACTCGTCACACTCATTTTCTGTCCATGTGGCTGAGCTGCCTTTTGCTATGTTTGTTACAGAATCCACATTCAGATAACTGTCACACTCAGATCTGTCTACGACAATGGGAACGGATGGGGTCAGACATCTGACTGCTGACTGTAGTTGTGCACTCTGGATATGCAGGCTGCTTAGCTGTACATAAAAACCAGATGGTGCCACAGGCAGTTCCTCAGATTTTACCTAGAGGGCAACATTACCAATTCCGGGTCTTGACCTCTTGGTTGTCACTGGCATTGCATGTCTTTGACAAATTCTTTGCTGTGGTAGCCACTGCACTACACTGGGAAAATATCTATGTTTTAGGGTTGCTCAGAATAGTACACTTACATAAGAACTTGCCATAACAGTAGATCTTAGAGAGGAGCTCTTACAGCAGGTAACACCATTAGGACTAAGCCACCAGGCACTAGGACCCCATGGAAAACTTCTAGCTAGCAGTCTACAGTGGGAGACCACTCCCCCCTTACATCAGCCCACCCCCCGATGTCACGTATGGTATAAAAGAGGTGGTCCCCCAGCCCATCCTTGGTTCTCCCATTGGAGACCCCAGCAAGAAGAGAGAATATGGAGAACTGAGGAGGTTCCTCATAGATGAGGAAAGGTATCCATGATGGAGAAGTAGCTACTGGGGGAGAAGGTGGGAGGGAAACTAGTATCTGCTGCAAGAGCTGCTCTCGAAGATCTACTGTTACAGTAGGTTCTTGCGTAACTGTACCATCTTACTTTGAGGAGGCTCTTGCAGCAGGTAACACCATTAGGACCGAGTCCCAAGCAGTAAAGGAGAGACCCCAGTCAACTGGGTGGGGGTAGCAGAAACTCCTTATGAATCTTGAGAGAGGAGGCTTTGTAATTCAGAGTCGTTGCGACCTGATGAAGAAGAGAATTACTCATCCAAACCCCTGAAACCTGGGGAAGCTGCTTGCCCTGGGCTGGGGTAGCAGCACCATCCGGCATCAGGGTAGCACCCCTTGTTGGAGGAGTAGGCCTTGAAGTAGGTCCACCCAGCCATGAAAACCTCATTTAACGCATGTGGAGGATTAGGCAGCGGTACTGGTGGGTCCGACCTCAGGGTTTTTTGGCTTAGAAAGCCCTGGCGTCTGGCCGTCAGGCTGAGGTAACCTGGGGTCAGTGGAGGTTGGTCTGGGGTACCCGGTGTCGGTCCCTAAGGGACGGAGCCATCTGGTGCCCAGTCAGTATCGAGTGTCGGCTAAGGGTGGGCTTTTGGCTTAAGCGACGACTTAGGAGGGTAGGGTGGTGTCTGGTGTGCAGTCTCCATAGCTTATGTTGGAGAAGCCAGCGTTGTTGGCTCAGACGTAGGCTGGCACTGGACTGGCGACTCAGCCGGCATCCACCAAGGATGCAGAGTCCTGTTGGGGAGCTGGCTCTCAAGTGGGGCAGGGATGCCACTCTCACAGGGGAGGTGAGCGTATGCCCTGGGTGTCACCTGGAGGAGTCTGCTCCTGATGGGGAGAACTCGGCAGACACCCTGACCGGGAGGGCGATGGGCAGAGACCCACTGCCCAAAGATCCATTGGCCGTGCCACCTGAATTAGGACCCACTGGGACAAAAGGCCTAAGCTTCGGGGGCAGAGAAATGGGGGATGAAGTTCCAAGCCTCTAGGAACCTCCTCCCTAGATGCCTGGAAGCAGGGAGGGAGGTTCAGTCACCGGGGGCCCGGAGGCCACGGCGGAAGGGACCAACCCCCCATGGGAGGAAGGCCCAGAAATGGTTGCCGGCTTTGCTGGGGACTGGGAGCAGGAAGCTAACCAGGGATTCTCCCTGATCTTCTCCAGGTGCTTATGCTAGCCATTCAACTTCTGTCTGGTGAAGCTCCTTTTCCATCGGGTAGTGCTGTTCAGCAGGAGAGCCTCAAGGGTCTTCTGGCAGCTGAGAAGAGTGTGCTGGTGAAGTCTTGGCAATGCTGGCAGTCCTCTGTGTCGTGGTCTGGGCCTAGGCAGAGCTGGCTTGGCTGAATGGCCATCTTTGAGCAAGATCCTGCAAGCACACTTTGATAGCCACCACTCAAAAGAGGATGTTGGAGAAGAAGACCTTCAAGAATTGCTGACAAAGAAGTAATTTATTTATTTATTTTTTTAATCATTTTTATGCTCCCCTGTTGCTGCGGTCCCTACCTCAGGAGGGAGCCCCCAGCCCCGTCTCCCAGCGTCCACCAGCCTGCACTGACCCTCATCTCCAGGGCTTATCCCCTCCCCCGGTGGATCTCCCCAGCCCCCCACCAAAAACCAGATCCAGTATGGCCAGTGCCATGGCTAGCCAGGAGTGGGACCTTCAAGGCACCCTCCATCATGCTCCACAGCAACCACTTTCTCCCCTTCGGAGATGGAGCATGCAATGACACCAACGGTGGCAGTGCACACACTCCTGTATGCGCTTCTCCAGGCATCTGCTCCATCTTCTTCCACGTCAACAGCATCGGCATGCTGTCCCCCAGCCTCCACCGACCACTGGGCCCCCCTTCCCAGAGAAGGAGAGCAGTCCCTGGGACACTCAATCATACTCCTCCCCCTCTGACCCCTGGAGGCCTGTGCTCATTCTCAAACATGGTTTGCAGGCATGGCGCAAGGTGTGGTGTCCAGCGCCTCAACCCTCATCACCACCAGGCTGGCTGAAAAAGAAGTAATTTTTAATAAAAATAAGAAAACGTGGTAATCGTGAAAAAAGGCAATCGACTAAAGCAGAAGGCATTCTTGGAGCCGGTGGAAAAACTGAGGATGAGCTGGAGGACCACCCCTTTTATACCATACGTGATGTGGGGGGTGGGCTGACATCAGGGGGCGGTCCCCAGCTATAGACTGCTAGCTAGAAGTTTTCTGTGGGGTCCTAGCACCTGGCGGCTTAGTCCTAATGCTGTTACCTGCTGCAAGAGGCCATTCAAAGCAAGATCTGCAGATTCCACTCCATTATGGATACGTTGCAGCATCACAACACTGGACCAAAATAGCCCATTAGTGGGTCAAGAAAAAAAAACTCCCACACCCATCTCCATTCCTTTAGCATTACTCAACACTGCTGTGCCTATTGCTGGGGTCCCCTCCTGTATGCTGTGTTGGCTAAGGCAGGCTAGTTAGTGTCCGACTGTCTGGCAGCTTCAGTTTTCTTCCTGACCCAATCCTTCCTGGCCCCTGAAGCCAGCAGTGATCTTCCCAGTCAGTCAAGTTGAATGTGTGGCTGTGTGTGGAGGCTGAAGTGCAAGCTGCAGAATTCTTCTCATGTACAGCCTCTGCCCTCTGGGTCACGAAAGGGAGTTTCTACAGGACACATTACTATCACATGGGACAGGATGCATTGTAGGAAAAAAGCAATAAGACATTTGAAAATGAAAATTCCCAGGGGCCATAAAACTAGAAGGCAGGAGTCCTTAAAGGGCTGTTACTAAGAAGCAAATTTAGAAAAAACTCCTACTAGCAAACAAAGAGAAGGACACACTAGGACTACATACACAAATCCAGATACTCTGCACAATACATATTGTTGCAATTTTGACAGTAGTACAGAACTGCTTTAAAGTAGACAAGTGGCTCCCACAAAGACCTTCATCAGTGAAGCACTTTGGGGGAAAAAGGAGCCTCATCAATTAAAAAAACAAAAAAAAGGCAACTGAATTTAGGCAACACTGCCTGTTGGAACAAACATCATTTCTTGCTAGAGCTGCTCTTATAGAAAGAAAAAAATAAATACAAACTCCAAACACAAGTCAGATACAGGAGCAGAGTGCTGTTGTCTCTGTCAACACTGGCACAATGACTTAGCAGTTAGAAGCTGTGTAACTCTGATGCAACCAACATTCTGTGCCGATACCATAGCTCTGAGCTGTGCCAGTGCCCTTGGCAGGGGCATTATCCATGTGTTAGGACTTTCCAGTGCTAAGGTAGAGCAAGGAGTATCCTCTAGCTGAAGAAAATAATCTGTTGTTAGATGACGTGAGGTGAGTAAGCATCGCTGTCAGGCAACCTTTCATTCTGAATGTTCTGGGACCTCCAGAAGCATGTGCAGGTCTATGCAGACTGCGTAGCTGAGAATAAACTTACTTTTTTTTAATAGCAAGCATTTTTCAAAGCACTATACAAATTGAGGCATAACTAATTCATGACGAGTGGAAACTGGTAACAGAGGGAAGTTAATGAAGCTGGCAGAGGGGAGATAAAAGGATGTCAGGAAATACTTTTGCACAGAAAGGGTTGTAGATAGGTGGAACAAACTGTCAAGAGAAGTCTTCAGTGCTAGTAAGTAGAGGTTCAAACATGGGTAGGACAGTAATGTAAGACTGGTAAAGGCAGTAGAAGTGGTGTGTGTTGGGGGGAGGCAGGAGGTGGTGAAGGAGTGAATAACCAGACTGGATAGCTTGTGAAGCCTTTTTCTGCTGTCAACTCCAATTTCTATAAACAACTTGCATACAAATCAAAATAGCAGAGACAAAATCACGAAAAAGAAAACTACAATAAGTTAGAGGTTATTAAGCCGAATCAAAGAGCTACCTTTTGATCGCCTAGCCTGTAGTAGATCTCCAAGGTGATCACTCGTGGAGGGAGACAGAAAAGTCAGGGCCACCACAGAAAACCTTGCCCATGCTAATTTTTTTTAACTCGGAAACCAATACAATTTGCAGGCAGTTGACTGTAATTACATTGTCCAGTCTGTACAATACAGGAGTATGTAACATGATCCACTATTTAGAAGAGAACCACCAAGCCTATCAAACATAAATATGTGGCTAGTACACACATATCAGGATTTAACAGCCGAGAAGAAATGTGGAAGGCATTTCATTTCAACAGTACATTATGTAGTAGATGGCTGTCTATACCTACGGACAGCATACCAATATAGGAGTTAAGGAAGGTACTCATCTCATTTCTACCACCTCGTAACATACAGGTTGTTGCCGTAACTTAAGTTTATTTTGGTGAACATGTTTTCTATCACTCAAATTTATTCTATTAAGGTGACCCATTCCTCTTTTGTGGGTACAGAAGATGTTAACCCACTGCTTACTTATACTTCAAGCAGCAGTCGGGTCTCAAAAACCCTCTGTGTCTGATGAGGACAGAGATGGGCGCCCCAGCCGAGGGTGGATGTGTCCGTGGTTAAAGACTGGGATGGAGGAGGAGGTGTGTGGAAGGGGACTCCTTTGTTTAGATTGGATGGATTCATTCATTCACCAAGTCAGGGCTTTTCTGAGGGTCGGGGTAGTGGTGATCCTGTCCTCGAAGTCCCTGGTCACCTGGTGCCATTGGCGCCTCAAGACCCATTGAACCAGCAGCATGTGCAACTGGCATGAAGGACAGTGAAGATGGCGCAGCCATATGGCCCAGAAGAAAAAAATTACTCACCATAGTAATGTTGTTTCTTTTAATGGAGTCTTGCTGTATTTTGACTATATGCAGTTAGCCCCAGCACTTGAACTGCTCCGGAGGGTAAAGGGTTAACTCTATGTCAAGGCATAGAATGTTGAGCATGAGCTCGGTTTTCAAACCTCTGTCTGCGATACTCTGAAGTGTAACTGTCAGATTCTTACGAGCCCTAAACTAACTCAATAAGTAGAAATTGTTTCTAAAAGTTTAAGCCAAAAGGCAACAGCAGATTTTAGGGTCAAAAGACTCAAGTCAAGAACCCCAAAAAGAAGCTAAGCAGGTAATGAAACACCAAATAATCATAATAAAAAAACAGAAACCCCTTAATAAGATAAGGGCATGCCAAGTACACCTCTGGGGTGCAGCACTGTCCCTGCCAAACCACATCCCAAAACTACTAGGTTCCAGGAGGGGAGGCAGGGAGGGAGGTCAGAATACAGCAAGACTCAGAAGAAACAACATTACTATGGTAATTTTTTCTTCAAACAAAATGAAGTCTTGCTGTATTCTGACTATATGCAGACTACCAAGCAGTACCCCCTTGGAGGAGGGAGTCACAGAACCTATTTTGGGAACAAGCTCTGCAGCACAGCTGTGCCAAACCTAGCATCACTTCTTGACTGAATGTCCAAAGAGTAGTGCTTGGTAAATGTGTAAACAGTTTTCCAGTTGGCTGCTTTACAGATTTCCACTAAGGGTATATCTCTAGCTGCTGCGACCGAAGCAGCTGTACCTCTGGTAGAATGAGCCCTCAGGCCTGAGGGAGGCTCTTTCCCAAGTTTTGAATACAGAACTGAATACAAGAGACAATCCACCTGGCAATAGTTTTCTTGGTGGCTGGTTTACCCTTTCCCACTTCTCCATAAGTGAGAAACAACTAAGAACAGTCATTCATATGGCCCTTAGTGTGTTCTATATAGTAACTAAGCCCTCTTCACATCAAGACTGTGTAATCTTCTCTCCCCAGAGGAAGAATGCTCGGTGAAAAACACAGGCAAAGACAGATTGATTCAAGTGAAAGTCTGATACCACCTTGGGAAGAAACTTTCTGTTGGTTTACAGGACCACCTTATCCCTGTGAAAAGAAATGAAGTCAGGTTCCACTGATAAAGCCTATAGTTCACTGATTCTCCTGGCAGAGGTAATGGCTACTAGGAATACTGTTTTCCAAGTCAAGTACTTCAGCTCAGCTGAGGATAGAGGTTTGAAAGGGGGGCTGCATAAACTGTGCAATACAGATATTGAGATCCCAAGAAGGGATAGGTTCCCTAAAGGGAGGGTTAATATGTACTAGACCCTTGAAAAATTTCTTGAAAACTGGATGAGATGCTAGGGAAGAGCCCTTGCCAGCAGAAATGAAAGCAGAAACAGCTGCCAAATGTACCTTGAGAGCAGTAGGCCCGAAGGCCTAGACTGTTAAGATGCATGAGATAGTTCAGTACACTGGCAATATCCACCACCTATGGTAGGATATGCCTCTGGGAACACCAGAACCAAAATCTTTTCCATTTGGAGTTGTAAGTCTTTCTAGTGGTAAGTTTTCTACTAACCTTTAAAATGTCCAAGACTGACTGGGAAAGATGCAGGCTTGCATATTCTAGCTCTTCAAGAGCCAAGCTTTGAGCCTGAGAGTCTGAAGGTTGGGGTAAAGAATCCTCCCCTGTGAGGAGGTGAGTAGATTGAACTGCTGGGAAGACACAGAGGCATTGTCACTGACAGTGGCAAGAGAAGAGGATACCAAGGCTGTCTGGCCCAGTCTGGAGCCACTAGAATTACCTCGCAAGGCTGAGACCTGATCTTGATCAGGACCCTGAAAATCAGAGGAAAAGGAGGAAATGCATGCAGAAACCTGCTTGTCCAGTTCAACAAGAGAGCATCCTGAGGGACAGAGCCCAGAAGAGGCGGTCTGCAGCAAAAGAGAGGAAGTTGATGATTGTCCGGGGCTGCAAAGAGATCTCTGGAGTGCCCCATCTCTTGAAAATGACCTGAAGAATTAGAGGATTCAGGGTCCATTCCTGGTGACCCTGAGAGATCCTGCTGAGAGCATCTGCTAAAGTGTTGTCTTCCCTGGGAGGTGTACATCCATTAGGAAAGCCTGAAGGGAATAACCTAGAGACCATATTTTCATGGCCTCTGTGCACAAGGCCGAGGACCGAGTGCCTCCCTGCTTGTTGATGTACCGCATAGTTGTGGTGTTGTCTGTCCTGATCTGCACCACTTTCCCCTGAATAGCAGCTGAGAATGTCTGGAGTGCTAGAAAGACAGCTCTGAGATCGAGAAGGTTTATGTGTAGGAGAGACTCCTGGTGAGACCAGGTTCCCTGAGCTGTAAGTTGATCTAGATGAGCCCCCCAACCCAGTAAAGAGGCATCTGTGGTGAGAATCACTGAAGGAGCCTGACTAAGGAAAGGAACCCCTTGTCATAGATTGTCCTCCTCCAGCCACCACTGGAGGGCCTGAACCAGAGTTTGAGACACTGGGACCAATTTGGATAGAGGGTTTTTTTTCTGAGACCAGTAAGATCTGAGATGAAACTGAATATCTCTTATCTGGAATCTTGCCCCTTGGACCACTGCTGTGGAAGCTGCCATGTGGCCCAGCAACTGTAGATAGTGTCTGACTGGACGAGAGACTAGAGGACAAAAAGAGGAAGCCAGAGTGACAATGGACTGAACCCTTGAGAGAGGGAGAAATGCTCTTGCCTGAATAGCGTCTAACTCCACCTCTATGAAAGTGAGGAGCTGGGCTGGTTCCAGAACAGACTTCTCTAGGTTTATAATGAAACCCAAGGAGTCTAGAAGCTTTTGCATGACCTCTAGAGCGGACTTGACTTGGTCTGAGGACTGACCCACAATGAGAGAGTCGTCCAGGTATGGGAACAAAAGGATACCCTGTCTCCTGAGGAATGCCACAACTACTGCTAAACACTTGGCGAACACCCTTGGAGCAGATGTTAGGCCGAAAGGCATAGTTCTGAACTGGTAATGGCCTGAGGGCAGCTCGAACCTGAGGTACTTTCTGTGGGAATGTCTGATAGGTATGTGGAAGTAGGCATCCTTGAGATCCAGGGAGGCTAGCCAGTCTCCTGGTCTCAGAGGGCGAAGACTTACTCCCAGTCTCACCATGTTGAATTTTGGTTTTGATAAGTGTTTGTTCAGGTACCTTAAATCTAGGATGGATCGCCACTCCCCTGTCTTTTTTGGGGTAAGGAAGTATCTGGAATACAGTCCTTTTCCCCTGTGACAATGAGGTACCTTCTCTACTGCTTGCAGAAGCAGAAGAGAGGAGACTTCTGCCTCTAAGGCCTTTGTCTCTAAGGGAGAGGGAGGACTGAAGGACCTTGCTCTCATTTTTGGGAACCTTTTGAAACTGAGAGCAAGTCCTTGGCTCACCACTTCCAGGACCCATTTGTCTGAGGTAATAGACTCCCAGGCCTGGAAGAAGTGAGCCAACCTGCCCCTTACTGGAACTGGGGAGGCGACCCTGACTGACACCTCAGGGTGTCTGTTTGGCAGGGGGCTTAGACTGCGTGGATGATGGGGTTCTGGTCATCCCGCGCCTGCCTCTTCCCCTAAAGAACCCCTTCTGCTGGAAAGAAGAAGAGGAGACCTGAGCCTGGTAGAAAGGCGTGTGAAAAGGCCTGCCCCGGTCAGTCCTAAATTGCTGCCTCTGAGGAGTGGTCTACTTTTCCTTGGCTGCAGCACTCCTATAGATGGTCCTATATTCATCCATCTTTTCAGACAACTACCAGTTACAGGAAAATCCATGGCCTTAGTCTGGGTATCCTGCAAAAGGTTGGTACATCTAAGCCAAGCAAACCTCCTCATGGAGATAGATGTAGCCATGACCCTGGAATGTACATCATTCGAGTCTACAGCAGCATGAAATTGCACTTTGGATGCCTCTATACCATCTACAGCCACCTGCTCCAGCTCCTTGGCTAGCTGGGGAGGGGCATTCTTAACCAGCTCCAGAACCATATCCCACATAGATTTCTGGTACCTGGCTGTATACGCCATGTAATTGGATTGCCTGAGCCCCAAAGAGGATGCTATGTACGGTTTCTTTGCCATGGCATCCACTTTCCTGGAATCCTTATCTGGGGGGTGAGATGCCAGAGGGAATATTAGCCTTGTCACAGGCTGAAGCTTGCACTACCCCAATTCAATTCATCTTTATTTTTAAAAGGCGCTTTTCTTAAAACCAAAGCGCCTGTACAAATTCACAAAACAATAAATACAATAAAATTAAAACTAATATAAATCCTTAAAAGCTATGCTAAAAAGGTGGGTCTTCAAAGCTCCTTTAAAACTAAGGAGACGGTCGAGCAATTTGCACCTGGCCAGTGAAAATTCCACAGTGCGGTGCCATAAGACTAAGCGATCTAGCACCTGATGTTTTCAAACGAACCTGGAATCTCTAGCAATCCCTCGTCAGTGGATCGGGAGGAGCGGGTGGGACAGTAGGGGCAAGGAGCTCTTTCAGGTAGGTAGGTCCCAGATCATGTAGGGCTTTATAGGTCAGTAAACCGACTTAAGGTGATTCACGCAAAACACTGGCAGCCAGTGCAGTCCATGAAGCACAGGCATTATATGGCCGGGATCTAGAAGATCCAGTCAACAACCTGGCTGCCGCATTCTGCACTAGCTGCAGACGGCAAAGTTCAACCCCCGATAGCCCTAGGTATAGGGAATTACAGTAGTCAAGACGGGACCCCAACATGGCTGCAATGTGCTGAAAGGAATTCCATGCTAAGGCATGATAAGGCGTACCTCCTGTACATTCTTTTATCCACAGGAGGCATGGATGTGGGAAATTGCATGATTTTCGGTGTCCGTTTCCCCAGGGATTTGTGCAAAGGGCTTTGTCTGTCTTTGACTCTGGAACATCCATCATTTCCACATAATCAGACTCCTCCTGATCCTGATCAGCCTCTTCCATAGGAAGCTATAGAGTCTCAGCCACCTTCTTGTAAAACAAGAAGTGGGAGGGGGACTCAGAAAGCCTGGGAGGGGAAACATTGGAAGGGCTGTCTGGGTAGATGTCAGGCTCTACTGGCTCATCTAGGCCTTCAAACTCTCCTTTATAATCTTCTTCTTCCTTCCAGTCGCCCTCATAGTATGCCTCCTGATCAATATCTGAGGCAACTACTTCCGACTGAACCGATCGCCTTTGAACTGATGTCGGTTCGGTCAGAACCGGGTAAAGTGACTGAACTATTGTAATTGCTTTCGCTATTTCCTCAGTGGTCGGATCCAAACCGGCTGATTTTCTTTTTGTCTTTGACGGAACCAGCTCCACAGAGTCAGCTCTCCTTTTGCCGGAAGAGGTATCACCCAGGTCAGTAGGCACCTCTTCAGGTTCGGTCGCAACTGAACCGGGCTGGCCATCCGGGTCAGCAGACTTCTCGGCCTCCCTTTCCTTTAGCTTACTCAAACATTTTTCAAGAGTGGCTTTGGGAAAGTTTTTACAAATTTGGCAGTCTTCCTTGAGGAGGTCAACCCCCAGATAATACACACATACGAGATGGGGATCAGCTATGGCAAAGGCCTCCCCACACTCGGTACAGTGCTAAAAACCCAATGGGCCCGGTTTTCTTTTTGGGTTTCTCAGACATGCCAGTAAAAGAAGAAAAGTTACCCTTCTCAGGGTTAAACCAGGTAACAACCATTTATCGGTTCCAACCGTGTCACGGGTTGGTTAAAAAAATCCCACAAAATTCCAGATTCTTTTAGGAACTGATAAGTAACCGGAAAACCACAATAAAATCATAGAACAGCAACAGATAACAATATGTTTCAGTTCTGAACTGGACCGACTGGAAAAGAACCAAAGAAAAGGCAATTTCTAAGATTTTAGCAATAAAATAACACTACCTACTACACTACCACTTACTGTACCATGGCAGAGGTAAGGATAGTTCACTGTTCGCTGATGACACAAAGCTCTGTAACAGAGTAGACACACCAGAGGGTGTAGACAGAATGAGAAGGGACCTGCAGAAACTTGAAGAATGGTCAGGGGTTTGGCAGTTGAAATTCAATGCAAAGAAGTGCAAGATAATGCATATGGGGCACAAAAACCCTGGCACAATATATCAGTTGGGGGTGAGGATATAGCATGCATCAAGCAGGAAAGAGATCTTGGGGTTATCATCTCTGATGACCTCAAGGATGAGGAAACAGTGTGACAAGGCAGCAGGTAAAGCAAATAGGATGCTGGGATGCATAGGCAGGGGGCATCACCAGCAGGAAAAGGAAGTCATAATTCCACTATACAAGACACTAGTGAGGCCCCACCTGGAGTACAGTGTACAGTTCTGGAGACCTTACCTACGTAAGGACATAGACAGGGTGAGAGAAGGTTCAGAGGAGGGCAACAAAGATGGTGCATGGATTGCATCACAGTCCTATGAGGACAGGTTGAAGGAACTGAACACGTACTCCCTGGAGGAGAGGAGAGAGAGGGATATGATAGAGACATACAAGTATCTTACAGGGAGGAACAGGGTGCAGGAATACACTATTTTTAAGCGAAAAAGATGTTCCAGGACTAGAGGGCATGGTATGAAGTTGGAGGGAGAACGATTCAGAGGAAACGTGAGGAAGAATTTCTTCACAGAACGGGTGGTGGACAAGTGGAACACCCTGCCAGAGGAAGTGGTGGGGTCTGAAACTATCATGGGATTTAAGAATGCATGGGATAGACATAAAGGAATTCTGGAGGTCAGGGGTAAGGGGTGACAGACTTCTAGGAAAACATAAACTGAACTTACAAGCTCAAATGGGAAGACTGGGTGGGCCATAGGCCCTTATCTGCTGACACTGTTTATGTATCTATGTATCTGTGTAATACCGATAAAAATAAGAAAGCAGTTGACAAAACCGACCGTTTTAAACCAATACCGAACCGGAGCACAGGAGGGATCTCTGGAGCGACTTCACAGTTAGGCGGAGTAAGAAATCTGACGGTTACACTTCAGAGTACCACAGACAGAGGTTTGAAAACCGAGTTCGTGCTCAACGTTCTATGCCGTGGCATAGAGTTAACCCTTTACTCTCCAGAGCAGTTCAAGTGCTGGGGGTTCAAGTGCTGGGGCTAACTGCATATAGTCAGAATACAGCAAGACTTCATGTTGTTTGAAGGTGCATGTACTGACAGGCCGTGCTGTGAGGAGCGGCATGACATTGCTTGGCAAGGTTGATAAGTTTTTGGCATCTGTCTTCCGGGGGGAAGGCATGACTGAGCAGCATGTCTAGGATGGCTCCTATGTATTGGAGACATTGTGAGGACTCCATAAGTGATTTTGGAAGACTGACGGTAATGCCAACCTCGTGAAACATTTCAAGGATGGCGTTGAGAGACTGGAGTAACCCATCTTTGGTTGAGGCTTTGATGAGCCAGTCATCCAGATATGGGAAGATAAAGTGTCCCTGACAATGTAGGGCAGTGGCCACCACTGCCAGGCATTTTGTGAAGACTTGGGGTGCTGAGGACAGCCCGAAGGGTACGGCATGGAACTGGTAATGATAGTCTAGGAACTGAAATCAGAGGTAATGGCGATGCATGGGATGTATTTGTATATGAAGGTAAGCGTCCATGTCTAGGGCACAAAGCCAACCTCCTCTGTTTAAAAGAGGAAGGATAGTGGCTAGGGTCACCATTCTGAAGCGTTTGTACTGAAGGTACCAATTTAGGTCTCAGATTCAGAACAGGGTGCAGATTCTCTGTGTGTTTTGGTACCAGGAAGAAACAAGAGTAAAAGCCCTGCCACTGTTCTTCTGGGGGCACAGATTGAACTGCGTGTTTCTGGATAAGTGAGAGTAATTCTTCAAGGAGAACTGAGACATGGTCCGGTGGATAAGTGGATGGGCTGGTGGGGTGGAGGTCAGTTCTAATGTGTGGCCAGTCTTTATAATCTGTAGGACCCGGTTGTCTGTCATGATTTCTTGCCAAGCCTCTAAATGAAGAGAGACCCTCCCCCCCCCACAGCCTCAGAGGCTGGCCGAAGGAGACTGGGGAGGGAGAGTAGTGAGTCAAAAGGACTGGAGGGTGCCAGATGCCAGGGGGGTGGTGGGTCCTGGTGCCCTTAGAGGCAGTGGCAGGGACACAGCCAGCAGTCTGGGGGTGTTGCTGGCTCCTAGTTGGCAAGTGCCACGCTGACAAACGGCCCTGTGGAATTGGAAGGGCTGGTAATATTTTTGCTGACCCATAGGTTGTGAAGTGTGGTACATGCCATGTACTGTTCTGAGGGTATGGCCTGAAGCCTTGATGCCATTCAGGACAGTTTCAATATCTGATTCAAACAGCTTGTGCCCATTAAAAGGGGTATTCAGAATTGTCTGTTGCACATCAGGAGTAAAACCTGAGAACCTTAACCAGGAATGTCTACGAAGGGTTACACCCATGGCCGAGGTCCAGGCGGAGGCGTCGACAGCATCATACCCTGCACGAAGGAGATGGCGGGAGAGGCTGGTGCCAGTCTGGAAAGTGGCAAGCAGCTGGTCCTTCTTGTATGGGCAGCCCCAAGACAATGAACGCAAACCGAATGAGTGTCATATTGGTTAATCTTCCAGCCGCAAGGGCACTTTTGAAATAATGATTCCAAAGAAGACATATGTTAGGTGAGGAAAAAAGAAAATGAACCATGATCCGTTTTATCGTTGATTTCCTTAACGTGACCAGTAAGTACACTTGTGTGAGCTACAACATGCATGAGCTGGGAAGCAGCGGAAAAAGAACTAAGGCCACTAGGGGCCCCCACGTATTTATAGACCTGAACATAGTGATGTCACTGTGGGCTGCCCCCAGTCAACACTGCTGGTGAAAGTTACCATCGACGAGAGCGCCCTCTGGCACATACTTGAATAGTATGACCTGCTGCAAGAGATTCCCTCGAAGATTCAATATTAGGTTCTCAAACTGGAGTGGGATTTAAACTTCGAGATTCTCTGAGCAGAAAAAGGCTATGTCCACCCAGAAGGTTTGGAAAGTTGGGCAAGCCCAGAAAATGCAGTGATCCCCTTTCCCCCACAGCATCTATCCAATCCAGATGGTTTGAAGAACCTCATTAATGTCTTCCATCTATTTTCTCTCCACTGTGAGGATTGTGTTGGTCTCAGAGCCTCAAGCCATGTTTTTGTCTGAATCTGGGAATTAACTTGAAACCCTTACTCCTTTGCCCAGTTTTTATGTTGAGTGCCTCTATCCTTTATAGTCTTGTAGATGGGTATACAAGTTGAGATCTGGTGCTTCAAACAACATGAAGTCTTGCTGTATTCTGACATATGCAGTTAGCCCCAGCACGTGAACTGCCCTGGAGAGGAAAGAGTTAACTCTATGCAAGAGGATAGAACGTTGAGCTCGAGCTCGGTTCAAACCTCTGTCTGCAGCACTTCAAAGTGTAACCGTCAGATTCTTTACTCCGCCTAAGTGAACAGACGCTCCGGAGACTGCTCCTTCACTTGCTCGGTTCAGTTAAATCAGTCGGTTTAAATACCGTTTGCGTTTTATTTTTTCGGCTTCAAATCTCTGTCTGTGGTACAGTAAGTGTTGTAGGTAGTAGACTTTAGTTTTATTGTATAATATTCTGTGGAAATTGTAAAAACTTGTCAATTGGTCCGGTTTGGAACCGATTGTCTTAGATTTTATTTTCCTGTTTTATAGTGTGATACCGGTTCCTATCAGTTTAAAAAACCCAGAATTTTAATGTTTTTTTCCCCGACCCATAACATGGTTGGTAACCGATAGGGGAAGGTCTTACCTGGCTTTTAAGCTATTTAAGTTTGGTAGCATGGCCATGACTTAGAACCCCAAGAAAAAAACAGGCCCACTGGGTTTCAACACTGTAGTGAGTGTGGGGATGCCTTTGCTAAGGCAGACCTCACACCACCTGTGTTTAGTGTCTGGGGTTTGACCACTTCAATTCAGACTGCCAAATCTGTAAAAATTTTCCAAAGGCCACCCTGGGAAAGAGATTGGGTAGGCTCAGGGAAAAGGAGGCCGAGAAGTCTGCTAATCCAGATGGCCAGCCCGGTTTGGTTCCGACCGAACCTGAGGGAGTGCCCACTGGCCTGGGTGACACTCCCTCAGGCAAAAGGACAGCTGATCCTGAGGGGCTGGTTCTGTCAAAGAAAAACAGGAAATCATCTGGTTCGGATACAGAACTGCAACGTCCAACCGTTGAAGAAATAGCCAGGGTGATAAGCATCGTAGAATCGCTCAGTCCAGTTCCGTCCAATCTGGCGCCTCTCGGTAGGTGCTTGGTTCGGTCGGTTCCTCTGATTCCGGAATACTGTCCAGATGAGTTTTATGAACTGGAATGGAAAGGGAAGGAAGAGGACGATGATGATGATCGTGATGAAGGTCTGGATGAGCCCATTGAACTGGACATCTCCCAGACAGGTCTTCTAATGTTTCCCCTCCCAGGCTTTCTGAGTCCCCATCCCACTATTTGTTTTACAGAAAAGTGGCTGAGACCCTCCAGCTTCCTCTGGTTGAAGCTGTTGAGGAACAAGAGGAGCCTGATTTTGTACAAATGATGGACATCCCAGAGTCCAAAAGGTTGTCTATTCTCCTTCATAAATGTCTTGGGGAAACAGACACAAAAAATTCTCCAAACACCAAATTCTTTACCTCCTGTGGATAAAAGAAGGGACAGGAGGTATATGCTTTCAGGCTCAGGTACAGAGTTCTTGTTCCACCAATGCAGCCATGTTGGGGTAGTGCAGGCTGCAGCCTGTGACAAGACTAATAAACCTTTGGATTCACACTCACCAGATAGAGACTCTAGGAAGGTGGATGCTGTGGCCAAATAACAGTACTTGGCATCCTCCTTGGGACTCAGGCAGGCAAATTATATAGCCTACACAGCCAGATACCAGAAGTCCAGATGGGATACTGTCCTGGAACTGGCTAAACAGGCTTCCCCCCAGCTAGCCAAGGAGCTGGAGGAGGTGGCTGCTGATGGGATTGAGGTATCTAAGATTCAATGTCATTATGCTGTGGACTCCAATGATGAGGCATCATGAGTCATGGCTGCATCTGTGTCTCTTTGGAGATTTGCTTGGCTCAGATGTATTAGCCTCTCACAGGACACTCAGGCTAAGGCCATGGATTTCCCTGTGGTGGGTAATTCTCTCTTTGGGGAGCAGGCAGAGAATTACATGAAGAAGATGGCTAAATTGGCATATAGAAAAAATAATGGGAAAAGTTTTTATACATGTATAAATCAACAGAGGAGAGATAAACAACGTGTAGGACCATTAAATATTGATGGTAGGGAAAATCAGGGTAATGTACCTAGGGAAAGGAAGTAGGAGTAAAAACAGACATTCATTAGATGGAAAAGAATTGAAGGAAGTTGATGAAGAAATAGATTGTGGGATAGTAATTGATAATAAACTGAATTACAATAAACAACGAACAGTGGCTATAAAAAAAGCCAATAATATAGTGAGAAATATTAAAAGGAGTTTTATAAATAAATCAGTTGGATGTATGGTACCAGTATATAGAACTTATGTTAGGCCATATTTGGACTTTGGGTCCCAGTTATGGAATCCACATACTAAGATGGAGAAAAAAATGGTCGAAGGAGTGCAGAGGAGATATATAAGGATGATTGAAACTTTAGGTAGATACAAATATAGCGAAAGATTAAAAAAAACAGGACTTTGGTCCTTGGAACAAAGAAGGGTAAGAGGGGATTTAATGATGTTATTTAAAATAATAAATGATAAAGAACTGATAAGTGAAATGGGGTTGGAGATGCAGGAGAACCCAAAGGGGTTGAGAAGATATGAAAAGCAGATTAGGTTAAAAACTGTAACAAAGAATGGTGACTATTATTCATTCATAAATAGAACAGGGAGAGTTTGGAACACTTTACCAGTGGAAGTGGTAAATAGTAAAACATTAACGGAATTTAAGGGAAAGATTGATAAATATCTGATGGGGAATAGATCAATGTCTGCCCACTAAGGTGGGGAACAGTTTATATGAACATACGGTCTTCTACTGTTCTAAACCAAGTATAGATACCAAGTATAGATGGACGAATTCCGGACCACCTACAGAAGCGCACAGGACAAGAAAAGGCAGGCAACTCCTCAGAGGCAGCAGTCTAGGGGCAGGGGCAGGCCTTTCTACTAGGCACAGGCCTCCTCTCCTTTTCTTCAGAGGGAGAGGCAGAAGGGGGATGAGCAGGACTGCATCCTCCTCTCAGTCTAAGGCTCCTGCCAAGCAGACACCCTGATGTGTTAGCCCGGGTTGACTCCCCAATTCCAGTAGGAGGCAGGCTGGCTTACTACTTCCAGGCCTGGAAGTCTGTTACCTCAGACAATTGGGTTCTGGAGGTAGTAAGCCAGGGACTGGCCCTCAGCTTCAAAAAATTTCCAAAAATCAGGGTCAGATCTTTTCCACCTGCAAACATCTCTGAAACCATTGCTCTAGAGGCAGAGGTTTCCTCTCTGCTGGCTCTCAGAGCCATAGAGAGAGTTTCTACTCTACACAGGGGCAAAGGTCTGTACTTCAGACACTTCCTTACACCAGACTGGACACTGTGTATGGCTGCCCAACTCTCAACTCCCCAAACAAATTTTATACTCCCAGGTCAGTCATGGCCAGAGATCTCGTGGTGGTCAAAGGAAACGCTACAAAGACACACTGAAGGTATATCTCAAGAAAACAGATATGGACATCACGAGCTGGGAGGAACTGGCCACCAACCAATCTCAAAAGGCACCAGAACCTACATCAAGCGGGGGCCTGCTTCTAAGAGAAACGCATTGCCCTCAAAGCCGAAAAGAGAGAGTAGGAAGGAAAGGGAAAGAAACCCCAGCTAGCGGGCAGCTCTCCCACATGGAAACATCTGCAATTTCTGTGGACGACTCTGTGGCTCTAGGATTGGATTACTGAGTCACCTCAGCACCCATCAGTGAACCGTGGTAGAGATCATCCTCAAATCAAGGGATCGCTGACGACTTCCTTACGCCATAAAAGACAGGGGAGTGGCAGCCCATCCTAGACCTAAGATACTTAAACAAGCACCTTGTCAAGCCAGGATTCAAAATGGTGACTCTGGGAGTAATTCTTCCCTCTCTGAGGCCAGGGGATTGGTTAGCTTCCCTGGACCTGAAGGATGCCTATTTTCACATCCCAATCAGGTGCTTCCTCAGAAAGTACCTCAGGTTCGAGTTTCCTTCAGGCCACTATCAGTTCAGAGCAATGCCCTTCGGCCTAACATCAGCTCCAAAGGTGTTCACAAAATGCCTAGCAGTAGTAGTAGTGGCCTTTCTCAGGAGACAGAATATCTCCATTTTTTCATACCTTCATGACTGGCTCATTGTGGGACAGTCTCCAGACCAAGTCAAGTCAGACCTACAAGTCACACAACAATTATTCACTTCCCTAGGGTTCCTTCTCAACCTACCAAAGTCAGTTCTCGAACCAGCACAACTCCTTACCTTCACAGGGGTAGAGCTGGATACTGTCCAAGCAAAGGCTTTTCTTCCCTTGGTAAGGGTGAAGGCCTTTATAGATCTTGCTTCTTCTTTTCACCTTTGGGTGTCTCGACCAGCAAGACATTTTCTTCAGTTCCTGAGCCACATGGCAGCTTCCACTGTGGTGGTACAGGGAGCCAGATTTCAATGAGGGACATTCAGTTCCATTCGACGTCCTTTGGTTCCATAAAAAAGATCCTCTAACCAAATTGATTCCAGTGGCTCAGACTCTGGTTCAAGCTCTTCAATGGTGGTTGGATCATGATGATCTCAGATAAGGAGCCCCATTCATCTGTCAGATTCATTCAGTGGTGTTAACCACAGATGCTTTTCCCCTGGGCTGGGGAGCTCACTTAGGAGCCCTCACAGCACAAGGGGTATGTTCCCCTCAGGAGTCCCTTCTTCATATCAGTCTTCTGGAACTCAGGGCAGTATTCCTGGCTCTCCAAACCTTCTCAGACTCAGTAAAGAACAATGTGGTTCAGGTCAGGACAGACAACACCACCACCATGTGGTTCATCAACAAACAGGGAGGCACTCTGTCTACGGCCTTGTGCACAGAAGCTATGCAAATATGGTCTCTGGTTTATACCCCGCAGACATCCTTGGTAGCAATCCATCTTCCAGGGAAGGACAATATGCTAGCAGATGCTCTGAGCAGGATCTCTCAGGGTCATCATGAATGGTCCCTGTACCCCTTAATATTGAAAGTAATTTTCTCCAGGTGGGGCACTCCAGAGATAGATCTCTTTGCAGCCACAGACAATCATCAACTTCCTCTCTTCTGTTGCAGATCCCCAGTCATGGGCACAGTTCCCCTGGATGCTCTGATTCTGGATTGGGGGGAAGGGAATTCCTGTATGCATTTCCTCCCTTTCCTCTATTGTTCAAGGTTCTGGTCAAGATCTGGTCACAATCATGCAAGGTGATCCTGATTGCACCAGACTGGGCCAGACAGCCTTGGTATCCCCTATTGATGTCCCTAGCAGTCCATCTCCCCTTATCTCTTCCCAAGAAGCACAATCTGTTAACCTCCTCTCAGGGAAGAATATGGTACCCCAATCTTTGGTCTCTCAGCCTCAAGGCTTGGTTCTTGAAGAGTTAGAGTATGCAAGTCTGCATCTGTCTCAGGGGATTCTGGATATTCTTAAAGCCTCTCAGAAACCTGCCACCAGAAAAACTTATAATTCCAAATGAAAGAGATTTAGCATTTGGTGTTCTAATAAGGATGTCCTACCAGATACTGCTGCTCTGGCTACAGTTCTGGATTACATGGTTCATCTTAATGGCCTAAGCCTTAGGCCAGCCACTCAAAGTGCATTTAGCAGCTGTCTCTGCATTTCTGTCAGTGGGGAAGGTTCCCTCCCTGGCATCTCATCCTGTCTTCTGTAAATTTTTTTAAAGGTTTGGTCCATACCATCCCTCCCTCTAGGGACCCTACCCCTGCATGGGATCTTAATGTTTGCATTGCTCAGCTTATGCAACCTCCTTTTGAGCCTTTGGCTTCAGCAGAACTCAAGTACTTGACTTGGAAAACTGTGTTCCTGGTAGCTACCACTTCTGCCAGGCATATTAGTGAATTATAAGTTCTGTCTGTGGAGCTGGATTTTATCTCATTTCCCAGAGATAAGGTGGTCCTTAGAACCAATAGGAGGTTCTTACCCAAAGTGGACTCAGATTTTCATCTGAACCAGTCCATGTCTCTTCCTGTGTTTTTCATTGATTATTCTTCTTTAGGAGAAAGATTACACAGTTTGGATGTTAAGAAGGCACTTAGCTACTACATAGAACATACTAAGGCACTGAGGTTTGACTGTCCTCAATTGTTTCTCACTTAAGATGAAGTAGGAAAGGGTAAACCTGATAATAAGAGAACTATTGCCAGGTGGATTATCTCTTGTATACAATTCTGCTATGAAAAGCTAGGCAAAACACCTCACTCAGGCCTGAGGGCTCATTCGACTAGGGGTACAGCTGCTTCTCTGGCTGCTGCCAGGAATATACCTTTACTAGAGAGATGTAAAGCAGCCACCTGGAAAACTGTCCATATTTTTACCAAGCACTACTCTCTGGATATTCAGGATAGGAGTGATGCTAGGTTTGGAACAGTAGTACTGCAGAGCCTATTCTCAAAATAGGTTCGGTACCCCCCTCCATGGCGTTACTGCTTGGTAGTCTGCATATGTCAGAATACAGCAAGACTTCATGTTGTTTGAAGAAAAAATGACTCACTTTAGTAACTGTGTTTCTTCTAATGGAGTCTTGCTGTATTCTGACCTCCCCCTCAGAATCTGTTTTTGGGAAGTGGGCTGGCAGGCACAGTGTTGCACCTCAGGGGTGTACTTGGCACTCCCCTTTTTAGAAAGGGGAGTGGGTTTATTGTTATGTTGTTTTGGTAGCTATATGTTGGTTCACTACCTGGTTATTATTTTGGGTTCTCGACTTGCGTCTTTTAGGGGACCCAAAAATGTATTGTCTGTTGGCTATCTTCTTTACAATTTCCACTTAAGTAGAATAGTTAGTATTGCTTGTAAGAATCTGATGGTTACACTTTGAAGTGCTGCAGACAGAGGTTTGAACCGAGCTCAAGCTCAATGTTCTATGCTCTTGCATAGCGTTAACTGTCTCCTTTCCTCTCTGGGGCAGTTCAAGTGCTGGGGCTAACTGCATATGTCAGAATATAACAAGACTCCATTAGAAGAAACACAATTACTAAGGTGAGTAATTTATTTGAGTCTGCCATGCAGACTGTCTCTTCTTTTAGGTACCTCTCCAAGGGTGTGGGCTACCTTTGCTATTCCGCCAGTATCTCTGGAGTTTGCATACGACTTCTAATTTGCAAGTATCTACAGAAAGCTCCCATATTATGCTAGAACTTAACATTGCATTGAGCAAATGTGGGTATCTGACCTTGCTCCAAGAAGTCTCTGTAACAGTGCAGCCTTTTCTCTTCCCATTTTTATGTTTATTTGCACGCATGTGCAAGAAACATAGTGCCATCATCCGAGTTTTCATAGGTGTGGCACCCTGTCTTCCAATTCAGTCAGCGTGTTTGCAGGCATGGCCACAGTTCACCAATGAATGCTGCAGCTATGACAGCAGTTGAAAATGCAGTGCCGTACAGTTCAAAGGGAGAGTTCCGCTTCAGTGAGCAGCGATAAGATAGTGCGAACTCGTGCGTGCTCATGCACTCCCCCCCACACACGTATATTGCGTGCTCATGTGCCCCCCCACACACACTGTATGACCGATGGGGGTGCCCAATCCCCCATCGGCTCTGCTGTGCTCCACCCCCAACAGAGTTCCAGGTGCCACACTGGGACAGTCCGTATGGCCGACAGAGGTGCCCAATCCCCCATCGGCTCCACTGTTTCCCCCCCAACAGACTACCGGGTGCCATGCTGGGAGCCCACCCCAGCGTGGCAACAGTCTGTATGGCCTACGGGGGTACCCAATCCCCCATTGGATCCACTGCCCCCCCAAACAGCATTCTAGCTGCCACGCTGGGGGCCCACCCCAGCGTGGCACAAGTCCTGCGTCAAGGAAAAAAAAAACTTGCAAGAAAAACATTCCCTCGCTGACTGTCCTGACCCCCATTCCCCCACTTGCGCCCATCCTCTGTGCACCCTGCCTCCCCACACCCCCACCTCACCCCATACTTACCTCCGGAGTCCGGCGCGATGATCTTCGGTGGACCGGGAACACGTCTGCACTTTTCAGAGCCGACCGCGAACTGAGGAAATGCCAGTAAGCTGTATAATGGAATAAATAGGTTTTTTTCAACTTTGATGCATATCTCAGGCATTTTTAGGAATTTTTTCACCAAATTTTCAACATGGGGTTTTTGGGACCTCACCTCATGAATACTGTCACTGTCATTTTGTTAATCAGCCCCGAAAGGTGATTTCATGGTCACTGCGTGGAACCACCTTTCGGGACCGATTTATGAAATGACAGTGTGACAGTTCAAGAGGTAGGCCCCCAAATACCGTATGTTGAAAATTTGATGAAAAAAAATTCCCCAAAATTACTGTTTTACGAGCATGCGTTGCGCTGTTCCTACGCACGCTCGTAAGTTCATGAATTTTCAATGTTTTCACTCCAGATTTTCAACATTGCCATTTTACCACACCTCCTTATGAGCAATAGAGCTGTCACTTTTCACATCTTGCCCAAAATGTGTTTTTGCGAATGTAGCGCACAATGGTGCAGTCGGTGTGCGAAATCAATGTTTGGGACAGATTAAGAAAATCACAGTGACACTGTTCATGAGCAGAGGTGTTAAAATGGCTATGTTAAAAATCTGGTGAAAAAATTCCCAAAAATGACTTTTACAAGCATGCGTTGCGCTGTTCCTACAAACGCTCATAAATTTGCGAATTTTCAATATTTTTACTCCAGATTTTAAACACTGACATTTTACCACACCTCCTGATGAGCAGTACAGCTGTTATTTTTCACATCTTGCCCAAAATGTGTTTCCGTGCATGTAGCGCACAATAGCGCAGTCGGTGTGTAAAATCAATATTCAGGACAGATTAAGAAAATCACAGTGAGACTGTTCATGAGCAGAGGTATTAAAATGGCTATGTTAAAAATTTGGTGAAAAAAGTCCATAAAATGACTGTGTTATGAGTGACCATTGCGCAGTTTCCACGCACCCTCGCAAGTTCATGGATTTCTTTTTTTTTTTTTGCTATACTTTTTCTCCCCTGGGTGACCAGTCTGCCTACCTTATCACGTCCAAGCTACCACAGGGTTCTGGCCACCGTCTCAAGGACCCCTCGGCTCGGCCCGCAGCATAATACCGTGGATTACCCTCAGCGGCAGGGAGGCGGAGAGTCCCCCAACACTCATCCACCCAGACTGGATCCAGTGCCACGTTCCTTGCCCGAGCAATCCCCCATGAAGACGGCCATCATGCTGCTGTGACTGGAGCCCAATTTTTCCTTGTTCTCCACTTGTGCATGGCGTGCAATGACACCAATGAACAGGAGTGCGCGCGCTACTGCACACACTCCTCCCCAGCGTCGACCACAGCAGGTCCCTCCATTTGTCTACCAGTGCCCTGCAATGCCCCCAGCCATCGCTAGAAGCCGCCATGGCACCGAGGCAGGATACTCCCTCCCAGGAGACGGAGAGCAGTCCAACGGATGCTTAATCCATGTCCTCCCCTGTCAACCCCAGATGACCC
The DNA here is from genome assembly GCA_016271365.2 of Neoceratodus forsteri. NCBI lineage: Eukaryota > Metazoa > Chordata > Ceratodontiformes > Ceratodontidae > Neoceratodus > Neoceratodus forsteri. Next base: position 261,466,453 of record CM057451.1, on the reverse strand, counting down.
TGGCTCATTCCCGAACCCGGGTTGCCAGCGTGGAGCGAGGTGTGGTGTTCAGCGCCTCAACCCTCAGTGCCACCAGGCCGGCAAGTTCATGGATTTCTAATATTTTCAGTCCAGGATTTTCACCACTGGCATTTTTCCACACTTCCTTATGAACAGTACAGCTGTCATTTTTCACACCATGGCCGAAATATGTTTTTGCACTTCCAGCACAGAAATGCGTGGTCGCTGTGGGAAATCACTGCTCAGGACAGATTAAGAAAATCACAGTGACACTGTTCATGAGCGGAGGTTCCAAAATGCCTGTGTTGACAATCTGCTATAAAAAATCCCCAAACTAATTGCATTACGGGTGTGCGTTGCGCAGTTTCTATGCACGCTCGTGATCACCAGTTTTTTTAATATTTTCACTGCAGATTTTCAATATTGACATTTTTTGCACCTCCCCATGAATAGTACAGCTGTCATTTTTCACATCCTGTTCGAAATGTGTTTTCGCACCTGTGGTGCCAAATGGCGTAGTCGCTGTGCAAAATCAGCTGCTAACGTAACTGATATTGCCACTGTTCATAAGGTGGGGGTCATAAAAAACCCGTGTTGAAAATCTGGAGTGAAAATGTCAATGAACGCCTGAGGCGTTAGGGTTTCTGACCATAACGCACCACCCTGTAGAGATTGACAGGCATTAGGGGTGTGACTTGGGATTCTCGCCTGTAATGCTCATACCATTCCACACCCTGCAGCCATTGAGAGGCATCGAGGTGTGCCTTGAACTCTTCGGCCCCAAAGTTCACCCCATTCTCCTATACAGCACCCATCTCACCATATTTCCTGATGGAATGGGGTGAGCATAAGGGCCAAAGACCCCAAGGAACACCGTGACACTTGTCAGTGTCTGCAGGGTGGGGTGTGGTGAAATGGCATGGCCGTTATGCCTGACGACCCAAAGGCACACCCCAATGCCTGTCACTCTCTGCAGGGTGGTGGTGGGGTTGGCTTCAGTTCAATACTTCACTGCCATTCCTATTATGCAGCTAACTCCTACACTACCAATGCCAATGCCCGCAAGCAAATATTCGGCATTGACAAATGCTTGTTTTAAATGTAGCTCCGTAATGCCAGGCATAAAATCTACATTACGTAAAATAGGTGTATGCACAACTAATCTAGTCACATTTCCCTGTACGTTTCTATATTTCACCTGTATTTGGAGAGTGTCAGCAATTGAGCAGGTCACTGTTTGGCATCTTAATACCGCTAATACTGGGGAGGACAATAAAAGTGCCATGCTCCAGATAAAAATTTGTATCTGCTCCTGTTCTCCCTCCAGCCACCCTGTATCTTATTTTTCTTTTAAGCATAGTCAGAACCAAGGCAATTTGATCCAAGTAATAATCCCTCATTTTGGCAGTGCCAGGCCACCCCTTGTCTTGCTAGACTTTAATAGAGTGTGCCTCAGTCTAGGGTGTTTACTGTCCCAAATGAATTGGGAGCTGATCGTAGGAATGGCTATGGGGATCATTTGAAAGATGCAAAGGAAATGAGCCAAAGCATTCATTGGAAGGGATTAGAAACGCAGAATTTGTCAGCAGAAAAGGGCTGCATAGACCACCCAGATGTTCTCAGAGTAATCTGTCTAACAGAATTTGCCTAAATGCCATGTGTATGTCTGGCACAGACATGGCATTTAGGCAAATTCTGTCAAAACAGCACTGGGCTTGGGAAATACTGATATTTTTAAATCTCCACACATATGGACAAAGAACAGGAAGGGTCAAAGCTGTGTCATTATCATTGCATTTCCAGCGTGATCCCAGGGGAAGGGTGTGTGTGTGTGTGAGAATAACCCATATTGGAAAATGCTGGCTGCATTGGAGGATCGTGGAGTTTTTATGAGTTATCAAGTAAAAAATGCTTGATTTAATAAGGTGCCTACAGGGGGGATCTTGAGGTGAAGCCCTGATCTGTGCAGTGGTCGGGGCTTTACCTCAGCCAGTACTCCTTTAAAGAGTAAGTGCTTAGTAAGGATGTATACCTTAAAGAACAAAAGTTTGAGGCCTTTAGATGCCGCTGCAATAATTCAGTTTGCTTTTGTTTCTTTACTTAACCCTTTTCATCATTTTAGTGATATTTACAAACTTGCTAATAAAAAAAAAATAATAGAATTCTTGTATTATGTCATCAGAAAATCTTTACTGGCAAGGCTGACAGTGCTTTTCAATGGGAAACTGCAAATCTGTTTTCAGATTTTTATGGAGAAATAACACTTTCCATCACCAAAATATTATATATTTAGTTAGCAATAACCCACAACAGGGTGTAGGGTTATAGGCATTTAATCCACGCCTGGGGTGCGTTGTGAGGCATGAGGCCACATGCCGAGTGTCCTCACAGCGCCCCGGGCGTGGATTAAATGCCTAGAACACCACACCCTGTCATGGGTTATTGTGCTTATAACATGGGTTGCATGAAGGACACAAATAATGCTCAGAAAGAGTGATTTTAAGACTGGAAAAGACAATTTTTATTGTATATCCTTCCATCTGAAAAAATAGTTCCACAAGTAGACCGAGGAAAAACATTTTATGGTTCAGTTAGACCTTTGCGTAAAGTGCAAAAGCATTGTAAGCACATTAATACTATTGATCACATTTAAATTAAGTGAAACACTACATGTGGAAAACACAATTGCACTGGCAAGCTTGCTGTGGACTGTACAAACCTGTAGCACTTTGTTCTATTTTTCAATCAATAGCAAAATTACTGTGTACAACATTTTTCTTAGTGTATTATTTTGCTTCCTGGAGTACATGAGTAGAGTATTGTTTATTTATATTGTAATGACGTACATACTTTGTGTTCAAAACACAGGAGCGTAAAGTAACACAGCTCCTTTCCTAAAGTAATCAATAAAAACATAATATCTGTTTCACTTCCTTTTTACCATGTATGATAATACATTACTTCCATGAGTTGCAAGCACTGCATTATGGATATGTAAATAACATGTATTACGCAGTAGCTTTGTCATTCTCTGACAAATACACTTCTGAACAGTTGATCCTAACAGTAAGTTAGGAAAAAAGTACTATATTAGTACATGTAAAGCAAATATGTAAAGAATTACGTAATGTTTCCGTAAAGTAAAAACGCTCTGTAGACATATTACTACTATTAATGATCACATCTTAACTAAGAATAACACGTGGAAAATACAACTGAGCACTGGCAAGCTTGCTGAACTTTACACAGCTGTGAGAATTTGTTCAATTTCTAATCAGCAGCAGACCACCTGTGTAATACTTTTCCTTACACAGTCATTTGCTTCCTAGAGTATATCAGTAGACTATTTATATTGTAATGACAAAATATTTGTAATACTTCTTTTTAGTGTTCAACACACAGGACAGCAAAATAACACAGCTCCTTTCCTGTAGTAATCAATACAACGTTAGAAATAGCAGTTACATAAGAACTTACCGTAACAGTAGATCTTCGAGAGAGGTTCCTGCAGTAGGTCTTCACATATAGGACTGCGCCCCTAGGTGTCAGGACAACACGGCAAACTTGTAGTTAGCAATCATCAGTGGGGACCGCACCACCGTCGCCAGGTGACGTGACATCAGCGTGACTATAAAAGGGGTGGTCCTGCGCCCGCCCTCCAGTTGTTTTCCACTGGAAACCTATAGAAAGAGAGCAGAAAAGAGGAGTAATAGACTCCTGTTACCCTACGCCCTGGAAGAGACAGAGTCCTGGGCATGGAAAAAAGGGAAAAAATCAGGAGATGGGGGGAAAGGTGGGTGGGAAACTAGACCTACTGCAGGAACCTCTCTCGAAGAGCTACTGTTACGGTGAGTTCTTACGTAACTGCTATATCTTACTTCAAGAAGGTTCCTGCAGTAGTTCTTCACATATAGGACTGAATACTAAGCAGTCTAACATAAAGAAAGGAGTCAGAGATGAGGTGCTGGGAGGAGGAAGATGTCTGCCAACTAAGGGTCTGTTCAAGACAGAAGACCTTACAGAACTGCAAGGCCAAAGCCAGCTCGACGCCTAGAGGCAATGTCCGGACTGTAATGCTTAGTGAAGGTGTGGATGGAAGACCAAGTAGCCACTGCACAGATGTCTGCAGTGGACACATTCCTGAAAAAGGTGGTAGAGGTAGCCATACTCCTGGTGGAGTGGCCTTTGACCGCCTCCGGAAGGGGGTTTTCGTACTTCTGGTAAGTGTAATGAATACAGTTAGCCAGCCACCTAGACAGAGTCTGTTTCGTAATTGCCTTGCCCTGACACTGGGAGGCAAAGGCAACAAAGAGCTGGTTCAATTTTCGAACCTCATTAGTCTGAGAGGTATAGCACCTCAAAATCCTGTACACATCAAGGGTGTGCAAGAGATGTTCCCCCCTGTTGGAGTGCTCTGGAAAAAAGACCGGCAATTCAACACTCTGGTTTAGGGTCATTTCCAAAACCACTTTCGGAAGGAACAAAGGATTAGTCCGCAGGACCACCTGGCCCCTGTGGAAAACTAAATAAAGCTCTCTGCAAACTAGAGCCTGAAGCTCTGAAACTCTTCGAGCTGAAGTGATAGCAACTAAAAAGAGTGTTTCCCATGCTAAAAAACACATATCGCAGCTTGCTGCCGGTTCAAAAGGGGGGCAAAGTAAGCTGTTTCAACATAAAATTGAGATCCCGGGGAAAAACAGGATTCTGGATTGGAGGTTTAATATGAAGGATCCCCATCAGGAAAGTTTTTTATTTTATTTATGCTTATAGAAATTACAATTCTTTGAGTCATGGACTCATTTCCAAAGGCTCCTCGTCAAGAGTACACAATCACAGGATTATAAGGTTCCATAGACAATCACAGGTTACATAGTTGCATAGATACATCATTGCACCGTTACATCACCAAACACAGTAGTACAGTAAGTATGAACAGACAGCTTGTAATGGCAATGTACAATCTGCATAAGATAATGTAATTGTCCAATACAAGGTGGTAGCTAGGCAATTAGAGCGAGAAATGTAGGTGGTGCATTGGAGTGGTGCATCATTAGCTGTCCTGGGAACACTGTCATAGAAGGCTGTGGACTAGCAATTGGGCCCGTAGGTAGGAGGGCCTGTCAGGCATAGGACTCCTGGGTTGTTTTGCACACCTACAGCAGCGAGTGGCAAATAGGTGGTTCCTGATAGCAATTTTGAAGGGACTGATTTTAGGGAGGTTGGTGATAGTAGATGGGAGGGAATTGAACTAAGATGGAGCCCTGTAACAGAAGGATCGTTGAGCAAGTGAGGTGCTGACCCTAGGTATCAGGAGGGTGGGTTTGCAGTTACTGCGGGTAGAGACAGTGGGGGTGGTACTGTGGAGGGAGGAGGTCACCCCTGGGTGGGGAAACCCAGGAGTATTTTTTTGGTCATCAAGCAAGTCTGATAGAGGAGCCTCTCCTCAAAGTTGAGCACGTTGGCAAATGAGTATAGTGAGCAGGTGTGTGTGCATCTGTCAGCACCGGTCAGGAGTCTGCAAGCCTTACTGATGGACATTTGTACCTTATTAAGGGTAGTGTTGTCTGCGGCTGCATAGATTGGGAGGCCATAGTCTACCAGGGGCAGAACTGAGGAGGTGACAGCTAGCCGGAGCGCCTCTGGGGGCAGGCAGTCCCTGTGGCGGTATAAAAGGCCAATCTGTGCGTTCATGGCAGAGGAGAGGGTGGTAATGTGGGAGAGGAAGGTGAGGGCAGGATCAAAAGTAATGCCCAGGTATTTATACGAAGACACTTGTTCAAGGGGGTGTTGAGTGCTGTGCAGTTTCTGGCCTTGTTTTGGTGGTGGGTGAAAAGCATGGCTTTTGTTTTTTTTAGATTGATGACCAACCTGTGGTCTGTGAGCCATTGCTCTGTCTGATTGAATGAGTGCTGGAGAGAGACCTGTAGGGAGGCAGGGTTTGGGTGCAAGGCGAAAAGGACTGCATCGTCCACATAGAGAAGGACCCTATCAGCACAGGAGCTGGGTAGTGCATTGAGGTAGAGGCTAAAGATAAGAGGACCCAGTATGGAGCCCTGGGGAACACCAGAGAAGACAGGCCGGATGTTGGATAGGGTGCTGTGGATTTTAATGCACTGGGACCTGGAGGACAGGTAGCTGGTGAACCAGGAGAAGGGCCCTTGGGAGAGACCGAGTTGGTGAAGGGAGTCAAGCAGGAGGGGATGACAGACCATGTCAAAGGCCTTGGAGAGGTCGATAAAGACCGCTCCAGCCAGGTGGCCAGAGTCCAAGATGGTGTGCAGGAAATTGGAGAACTCCGGGAGAGCTGTGGTGGTACTGTGGCCCGAGCGGAAACCATGCTGCTCCCCGCACATAATAGTGTGTTTGGCCAGGTATTCTGAGAGCTGGACTGTCACTAGTTTTTCTAATGCTTTGGAGAGCGGGGGGAGGATGGAGATCGGCCAGTAGTTACTGGGAGAGGAGCTGTCTCCACCTTTGAGTACTGGTGTAATGACTGCAGTTTTCTAAGCAAGGGGGAACTGACTGCGACACAGCGAGTGATTGAGCAGGTCAGGGAGTGGGGCAAGTACTGCTTCCAGAACCTGGCGAAGAAGCCTGATGTCCAGTGGGTCATTGCAGGGTGCTATTGAGGGCTTTGGTTAGATATGGCCTGGCTTCTTGTTGGGATATGATGCAGAGGTAGAAAGGCAGACGGTGGAGGATGGGCGGCTGTGAGGGGGGGGGACTGGGTCAAAGAAGTTGCTGGGGAGGACTGAGCTGAGGTCAGAGAAGATGGTGTTGAGGCAGCCGACGATGCTTTGGGGGTCCGTGGTGATGGACCCACTGACGGTGAGTTGGGATGGGGGGGGGCGCAACTTCCCATTCATTTCTTTTATATTGTCCCAGAACTTCCAGGCAGTCCCCCAGCAGAAGGCAAGGGCAGCTCTTTAATGTTCAACCTTAGCCTTGCAGATGGCCCAAGTACACTTGTTGCGCTCAGTGTTGTATGCTTGTCTTTCTGCCTGTTTACCAGATTCAACAGCTCTTTGCCATAGGTTGTTCCTCAGTTTCAGTTGCTGAATGAGTGATGGGATAACCCATGGAGCATTTTGTCTTGGAAACCTCTAGCTGAGCTAGGGTTCTTCCTTCCACCAGAAGGTGGTAGACTGACACCGCAGAGAGATGGACCTTCAGTGAGGAATAACTGAGGCCCAACTCTGACAAATGTAAGAGGTACTCTAACACCTGGGAGGCCAAGCAGGAAAAGGGGTCTAGGCCTTAAGCGAAGGCAGAGATTGAAAATCTCTTCCATTTCATGGCGTAAGTGGATCTGGTATAGAGCTTCCAAGCTTCCGCTAAGACCTGAGCTACCCCTCTTGACTTGAGGCTCGGATGTACCAGGGTGCCTTGCTCCTGGGACAGAAGGTCATGAGAGAGAGGAAGAGGTACTGGGGGTTCCAGTGCAAGTTGCTGTAACAACGGGAACCTATCTGCTGAGGCCACAGAGGGGTGATGAGGATCATGTGAGCTCCTCTGCTTGGAGCTTTAGCAGAACCTTCTGCAAGAGAGGAAAGGGAGGGAAAGCATATAGAAACCTCCCTGTCCAAGATGGAGACAGTGCGTCTCGCCAAAAAGCACCATGCCTGGAAACGAGCGAGCAAAAGCTGGGTAGTTTTGCGTTGGAGGGGGAGGTGAACAGATCTAGGTCTGGTCAACCCCATTGAAGAAACAGGTCTTCTACTACCTCCTGCTTTAGTTCCCACTCATGAGCCCTGGTGACTGATCGGCTGAGACTGTCCGCCAGAATGTTGTGAACACCCGGCATGTAGACTGCTGTCAAAGACAGGCCGTGCTGAATTGCCCAGTGCCACACCCGCATCGCCTCCCTGCAGAGGGGGTACGATCGGGTACCTCCCTGTTTGTTTAGACACCAGACAATGGCCATGTTGTCTGTCTGGATGAGGAGTGTTCCTGGAGTTTGAAGTGACTGAAAGGCCTGGAGAGCACAGAGCACCGCTCTCATCTCCAGAATACTGATGTGCATGTTCTCCTCCATGGAACACCAGGAGCCTTGGGTTCTGTGGTCTCCCATTTGTGCTCCCCATCCCAGGTTTGAGGCATCTGAAGTGAGGAATTGGAGGGGGAAATGAGATCCCCACCGACAGGGTCATTCCACCAGAGGAGATCCTTTTGAAGGCTGCTGGAGACAAGTACTCTCTGGTCCATGTCGTCCAAGCGCTGGTCCTACTGGACTCAGAGAACATTGGGTGACTTGTGCAGTCTGGCCAAAGGGACTGTGGAGACGGCAGCTGCCATCAGATCCAGGAGTCGTAGGACTAAATGAGCTGTGGTCCACAGAGAGGAAGCCATGAGTGTGGCTTGTGAAATCAAAGTCTCCACTCAGTCGACTGAAAGGAAGGCCTTACTCTGGACTGTGTCCAGCACCGCTCCAATGAACTGTGAATGCTGTTCTACTACATTTGTTGACATACTGAGCGACAGCGGGAAAGAAATGGAGGGCGGGCGCAGGATGATTGCTAGCTACAAGTTTGCCATGTGGTCCTGATGCCAGGGGGCGCAGTCTTATATGTGAAGACCTACTGCAGGAACCCTCTCGAAGTAAGATCATCTGTTTTACTTGTTTTTTTACCATGTATGACAATACATTACTTCCATGGGTATGTAAATAGCTTTGCCAGTAGAGCGTTTCTGACTTATAATACAAGTATTCAATTGGATTCTTTTTAATTAGCAGTTGGCAAAATACAAGATAAGTAAACGAAAACATTGTAGACACATTACTGCTAATGATCACATGTAAATATGTATAGAATTACTTGCTGTAATCTTTCCATTTCTACTCACAATATTAGTTATCAGCAACATTTTCTGTGTCACCAGTATACTGCACCCATGGGTAGGGATATGATTTTGGGGGGAATACTCATATCATTTGCTTTGAGGGAAGAAGTGCAGGTCACCCAAGTGTGGATTAAAAAGGTAATTTAATCCACGGTCCCCTGATGCTGTCTGACCAATTGGCAATGGGTTGAAAATAGTCCACCTCAATATCCGTAGCCTCCTGACCAACCTGGCTGATCTCCTTGCATGGGTCACTCACCATAAGCCTGACATCCTGTGTATAACGGAAACCAGGCTGAAGCCGTCAACCCCTGACTCGGCATGCGTGCCTTCTGGCTTTGACCTCGTCAGGCAGGACCGCCTGGGGGAAAAGCGGGGGGTGGTATCCTGGTCTACTACAGGAGTCAGCTTAATCTTTCGGTTCTGTCCTGCCAACATTCTTTGCATTCGCCCTGTGAACTGCTGCACACAGTTCTGTTACTCAGGAACACTAAAAAGCTACAAATTGCCTGTACTCACAATCCCCCTATGGGGGGCATATCGGGGTTGTCCTACCTCCTTGACACTGCTGGGTCATTGACTGGGAAAAACGAGCTAATGATACTGGGCGATCTCAACTTAAACTGGTTTGGTGGTAATGCTAAGATGTATAAGACCCTGCTTGCTGGTCTCTCACTGTCCCAACTCATTAAGGAACCCACTAGGTGGTCCTCCGCTGGTGGCACGGGCTACCTCCTAGACTGGGTCCTGTCCAATAGACCAGAGAGGATTAGCTCTTCTGGCACTCTTCCTGACTCCATCTCCGACCACTCCCCTGTGTTCTGTGTATGGAAGATGTCCTCCCTGAAAATTCCTCATAAAGTCATCCAAGTTAGGGACTTCTCCAGGTTCGACCTGGGATCTTTCCATAACGATCTACAGCTTACTGACTGGTCTGCGGTTTGGAATGCTCAGGACTCAGCCTCTGCAGTCAGTCATTTTCTCAGCACCTTTGGGGCGCTGCATGATAAACATGCCCCTCTCATCAGACGGAGGGTAACAGGGTCTGCTACCAAGTGGTTGCATGGGAGCCTCCTTACCCTCATGAGGACTAGGGACAAGAGCTGGGCCAAATTCAAGGTCACGATGGACCAGGCCATATTTCAGCAGTATAGGAGGCTCAGGAACGAGTGTAAGAAAGCAATCAAGGCTGCCAAAAGTGAATTTTGCAAAGCGGCACTGCTGAATTCAGCTAAAGACCCTAGGACTTTCTTGAGGAACATAAAGAACAAAGTAAGTGGTTCCCCCAATGGTGAGGCTGCTGACATGCTCATCGATGGTACTAGTTGTAACAATCCACTTACCATCGCCAATGCATTTAATTCACACTTCTCGAACCTGTCTTCACCTCCCTATTCTCCTCCAGTGGGTGTAATACTTGTGTCCATGACCCTGCTCCACAACCAGCTCCCATCTCCCACCCATTATTCTATTTCAAGGCTGTGACAGCACAAGAGATACATAGATACATAGACAGTGTCGGCAGATAAGGGCCTATGGCCCACCTAGTCTGCCCATTTGAGCTTGTAAGTTCAGTTTATGTTTTCCTAGAAGTCTATTTCCCCTTACCCCTGACCTCTAGAATTCCTTTATGTCTATCCCATGCATTCTTAAATCCCGTGATTGTTTCAGCTCCCACCACTTCCTCTGGCAGGGTGTTCCACTTGTCCACCACCTGCTCTGTGAAGAAATTTTTCTCATGTTTCCTCTGAATCGTCCTCCTCCAACTTCATCCCATGCCTCTAGTCCTGAAACATCTTTTTCGCTTAAAATAGTGTTTTCCTGCACCCTGTTCCTCCCTGTAAGATACTTGTATGTCTCTATCATATCCCCTCTCTCCCTCCTCTCCTCCAGGGAGTACATGTTCAGTTCCTTCAACCTGTCTTCATAGGACTTGTGATGCAATCCATGCACCATCTTTGTTGCCCTCCTCTGAACCTTCTCTACCCTGTCTATGTCCTTACGTAGGTATGGTCTCCAGAACTGTACACTGTACTCCAGGTGGGGCCTCACTAGTGTCTTGTATAGCGGAATTATGACCTCCTTTTCCTGCTGGTGATGCCCTGCCTTACATCCCAGCATCCTATTTGCTTTACCTGATGCCTTGTCACACTGTTTCCTACCTTGAGGTCATCAGAGATGACAACCCCAAGATCCTTTCCTGCTTGGTGCATGCTATATCCTCACCCCAACTGATATATTGTGCCAGGGTTTTTGTGCCCCATATGCATTATCTTGCACTTCTTTGCATTGAATTTCAACTGCCAAACCCTTGACCATTCTTCAAGTTTCTGCAGGTCCTTCTCATTCTGTCTACACCCTCTGGTGTGTCTACTCTGTTACAGAGCTTTGTGTCATCAGCGAACAGTGAAATTCTGCCTCTAGATCCTGTGCAATGTCACTGATGAAGATGTTGAATAGGACCGGTCCCAGCACTGATCCCTGTGGTGCCCCACTGGTCACTCTTCCCTCTGTGGAGTGACAGCCATTTACCACCACCCTCTGTGTCCTGCCACCCAGCCAGTTACCTACCCACCACACTACTGTCCTGCCCACACCCATATTCCCCAGTTTGTGTAATAGTCTTCTATGTGGCACAGTGTCAAAGGCCTTGCTGAAGTCCAGATAGGCCATGTCCACTGCCCTCCTGATCCACCTCCCTAGTCACCCAGTCAAAAATTCAATGAGGTTGGTCTGACATGACCTCCCCTGGTGAAACCATGCTGCCTTGGGTCCTGTAGTCCATTGACAACCAGATGTTCCACCAATCTCTCCTTCAGTAGTGCTTCCATGATCTTTCCCACTACCGAGGTGAGGCTGACTGGTCTGTAGTTCCTCGCCTCTTTGTTCCCACTTTTGTATAAGGGACTACATCTGCTGTCCTCCAGTCTTTGGGTACCTCCTGTTTCCAGTGATTGGCTGAACAGGATAGCCAGAGGTTCAGCCACCACCTCTCTTAGTTCTTTAAGGACCCTGGGGTGCACCCCATCTGGCCCCATTGTTTTATTAGCTCTTATTACTTCCAGTTCCTTCAGGACCCTTTCTCGTGTAAAGGGACTTGTGTCCATTCTGCACCATTCTCACCCCTTGTACTCCTTCAGACCCATTACCCTCTCTTCCTTAGTAAAGACTGAGCAGAAATACCTGTTCAATATGTCAGCTTTACTGTTGTCATCCTCCACGCTGCCCCATCCTCCCCTTCAGTCTCACTATCCCTCCCTTTGTCCTTCTTTTTTCACTTATGTACCTGTAAAAGGTTTTGTCCCTTTAACCACTGATTTTGCAATGTGTTCTTCTGTCTGAGCTTTTGCTTACTGACTTCCCCTGCCTCCCTTTGTTTCTCCTGGTACTTCTCCCTATCCCCTTCTGCCTGTGTCTTTTTGTATTGCCTGAATGCAATCTTTTGGCTTTCACTTTCTTTTTACCTCTTTGGAAAACCATAATGGTCTCCTCTTTCTTTTCCTCTTGCTAACCTGCTTAATGCATAATTCTGTTGTTCTTATAATCCCCATTTTAAATACTCACTGTTCCTCAATCCCTGATTCCTGTCCCATTCCCTTAATGCCTCTTTCAAGCATCTCCCATTTTCCCAAAGTCTGCCCCTAAAATCCAGGATACGTGTTTTTGTGTGGTTTGGTTCTGCTCTTTCTGTGATTTCAAACCACAATGACTGGTGGTCACTGTTACCCAGGTGCTCCCCACTGTTATCCCCATCACACTGTCCCTTTTGTGAGCACAAGGTCCAGTATTGCCTTCTGCCGAGTTGGTTCCATGACCAGTTGCTTGAGGAAGGCACCCTGAAGGAGTCCAGGATAAATCTGTCCTAGTTGATGCTGCTGCTGGGATGCTCCAGTCCACGTCTGGTATATTGAAGTCTCCAACCAGTACTACCTCACCCTTGTCTGCCATCCTTTGGATGGCTAGCATCAGCTCCCTATCTGTTTCTTCCTCCTGGGCTGGTGGTCTATAGACCACACCTGTGCGGATGGCTGGCCTCATTTTCCTTTCCAGCTTAACCCACAGTATCTCTCTCACAGATTGCTCTCTGGTCTCTCCCCTTCTCCAGTGCTGGCCATGATGGCATGGAGCCAAATCTCCTCTGTCTTGGTGCCTCTCATATTGCCTCCCCGGTGGCCCATATCTTCAACTTATCCCTAGCCTCTGGGGTCATCTCTGACATATGGAAGGTGGCTAGGGTTGTCCCCATTCTCAAACAGGGTAACCCTAAGATTCTTGACAGCTACCGACCGATAGCCATATTGTCTGCTATCAGTAAACTTCTTGAGAAAGTTGTGGCTGGACAACTCACGGAGTATATTCAGTCTCACGAGCTGTTGTCTCCTGAACAGCATGGCTTTCATAAAGGGCATAGTACATCCTCTGCCCTTGCCACTGTTGCATCTGGGATCAGAGCTGCCATGGACCAGGTTAAACTCTCTGGTGCCATCTTCATCGATCTATCCAAAGCCTTTGATCTAGTTGAACATGCTCTACTCTCTCAGCTTAGGTCCTTTGGCTTGTCACCCCCTGCACTCAGTTGGTTCACCAACTACCTACAGGGCAAACAGCAGCTGATCAAATACAGTAAGGTGCTCTCAGACACCACTTCTGTGTCCTCAGGTGTTCCCCAAGGTTCAGTCCTGGGGCCCCTGCTCTTTTCCATTTTTGTCAACAATCTACCTGCTACCACTTCCTACTGTAGGTCCATTCTATATGCTGATGACCTGGTCAACCTCACCCATTCTTGGGACATTGGGGTCATAAACCACCAGCTGAGCGAGGACTTTATGAGTATCCAATCCTGGATAATGTCCCACAAGCTGGTCCTCAACCTCAAAAAAACCCAGATCATGCTCTTTGGGTCTCTGGCCAAGATAAAGGCCTCCCCTGCCCCTTTGTGTATCACTGGTCTTGACGGTGCTCCTGTCCTAATCACCGACTCCATCAAATACCTTGGGGTGACACTTGATCCTCAGCTCGACCTTGGACTCCATATCCAGAATGTATGCAGAGCTGTTAACTGCAAACTGGGTCTGGCCTATCGAGCAAAGAGCAATCTCACTTTGGCTGCTCACCTTACACTGGCTAGAGGTGTGTTTCTCCCCTCCCTCTGCTATGGGCTCCTCCTGTTTGCTCGTACCTCCAAAGCCCACCTCTCCAGGTGGACCGTTGCCTACAACATTTGCTGTTTTGCCCTTGCTGCACCTCGTCTCACCCACTACTGTGACCTGTATAGTTAAGCTTAATTGGCTCTCCCCGCCCAATTACTTAAATTATGTCCTGGGCCATTTCACGGGCAAGGTCCTTGGTACTGGCACCCCTCCTGGACTGGCAGAGCTCCTCGTGCCAGCTGCTTCCTCCTCATACTGTTCTTAGGATTCCTGCCACTCGCACTCAAATGGGGGACAGAGATTTTGCCTCATGCACCTCCAAACTATGGAACTCCCTTCCTGCCTAGGTCCGCTCCTCCCCCTCCCATGCATACCTCCAAACCTCCCTGTGGAATCATTTGAAGCTCTCCTCAGTGTGTGGTTTTCCCAAACCTCCATAATCTCACCTCGTCCCCTGCTCTAAACATCTTTCCTAAGGTATAGTCTGCCTTGCATGGTTTTTGTCCTGCACACAATGTATACACCCTATGTATTAGGTATTGCTCTGTGCCCCCACTTTTTTGGGGTCCTATACTGTATATAATTTGTATATAATGCGCTGCTCGCAGCCTTGGTGACGATGTATTTGCTCAGCCCATTTGTGTGTACCTCCTGACTATGTAACTGCCTAAAGTGTATCATGTTGTCCTATGTTGTATTTCCTTGTACTATCCCGGGTCATACCTGAAAATAGGCAAATGTCTTGTCTAGTGTACTTACCTGATTAACAAAAGCTAAATAAATAAATTGGCTGTTCATCATGCAACCCATGTTATAAATATAATTCTGCAATTTTTGATATCTTGTGATCTTTCGTTATAATTTAGCAGACTGTATTTTCTTTAAAACCAGATTTTACTTAGGAAAAAGAGAAGCCAGCAGTTTCTGACATCACAATACCAGAATTCTATTGAATTATTTTTTTTGCCAGCAGTGTGAAAATCAAAGGTAAAAACCCACTTGTTTCACTGCACTGAAATACTTTATTATGAAAGTAGTTACTAACACATCAAAATACAATGTATAAAATAGTTTTCTATTTATTAGAAGTAAACACCTGCTCTTTAAGTTAAGGTCGATGTATACCAAAGCCTTCTTTAGCCCATCTAAAGGGGAATCAAGTCAATTCCCCAGATAGTTGTTTCTGGTTTAACTGTAGGCCTCGGTTTTGTAACGAAAGACAGGAGACCCTACTGAAATATTCCAGGATCTGCAGCAGTGGTGGCAGAGAACTGTGCAAGTCACCGATAAACTGAAGGATGTCATCAGCATATAATGCACTCTTGTGCTCAATGGGACCCATCTCTTATTTTGGGTGTACTGCAGCTACTGCTAGGGGCTCCATCCCCAAAACAAACAGCAGTAGGGGCATAAGGCATACCTGCCAGGCACCACACCTAAGTTTGAACCTGGGGGACTGTACACCATTTACCCCTACTTTGGCCACTGAACCTCTATATAAGGGCTTTAGATTGTACACAGTTTTGCCTGAAAAGTACAGTCACGTAGATCTTTGAGAGGAGCTCTTGCAGCAAGCTAGTACCATTAGGACTAGGCTGCCAAGCAGTAGAACTCCACGGCAAACTTCTAACTAGCAGTCCCCAGCAGGGACCCCCCCGACACTGGCTCCGCCCCGTTGGCCGATGGTATATTGGGGGCGGTCCCTGGCCCAACCTCAGTTCGCCTGCCGGAGACCCGGTGAGAGGACCAGCTGACAGACCAGGAGGGAGCATGCTATAGACACAGAGATGCAAAACTTACCAGGGGGAAGGAGGAAACAAAAACAGCACCTATTGCAAGAGCTCCTCTCAAAGATCTACTGCTATGGTAAGTTTTTACGTAACTGTACTGTCTTACTTCGGGTGGGAACTCTTGAAGCAGGCTATTACCATTAGGACTGAGTCCCAAGAAATTCCGGGAAAAGGAGAGAGGTAAGTCTGGGAGGAGGTTAGAAATGCTGTAGCCCAAAGGAGGCAATTATGACAGAAGGCCTTGCGAGGACTACAAGGCCAAAACCTACCCTTCTCCTAGAGGCAATATCCAGGCTGTAGTGCTTGATGAAGGTATGCACTGAGCTCCAGGTAGCCGCTGCACAAATGTCTCCAATGGAGACGTTACATAAAGAGGCAAACGAAGTAGCCACTCCCCTGGTAGAATGAACCCTAACAGGGCCCGGTAGGGGCTTGTTATACTTTTAACAAAAAACAATACAGTTGACCAGCCACTTAGAAAGTGTCTGCTTAGAGATGTGGGTGCCTTTGCAGCTTGACGCAAAGGCCACAAACAACTGCTCTGTTTTTTTTGATGTGGGTAAGGTAGTAGCGCAACACCCTGTGGACGTCCAAGGTATGCAGGATCGCTTCCCCTCTATTTGAGTGATCTTGGTAGTAAACAGGGAGGTTGATGTCCTGGTTTAACATTAAGCTCGGACACCATCTTTGGCAAAAACTTAGGATTCATTCTCAAGGACACCCTGTCCTTATGAAAAATTAAATAAGGCTCCTTACACATCAGGGTCTGAAGCTCGGAAACTCTCCGGGCTGAGGTAACTGCAACTAAAAATAACGCTTTTCAAGAAAGGTAGCGCAGCTCGCAATCCACGGCAGGCTCAAATGGGGGAACAATTAACTTCTCCAGCATAAAAAGGAGCTCCCAGGGTGGAATTGGATCTCTAATAGGAGGTTTGATATGTAATATGCCCCTCAAAAAAGTACAGGACACGGCCAGTTGCGTGAGGGTTTTCCATTCCACAGGTTGGTGATAAAGATGTACCTTTATGGAGGAGTAGCTCAGGCCTTGATTGGACAAGGAGAGGAGGTACTCTAAGACTGAGATCACTGGACAGGTAAGCAGGTCCAGGTGCCGGAGTGAAGCCCGTAAGCTAAACAGTTTCCACTTCATGGCACAAGTGGATCTGGCTGAAGGCCTTCTCTCAGCCACGAGAATGTCTGCCACTTCCTGGGAGACCCCATACTTAGTTCTGGCCAAGTCTGCAGAAGCCAGGCATGAAGATGCACGGATTTGAGGTCTAGGTGGACCAGTGTCCCCTGATACTGAGACATCAAGTGCGAGCTCAGTGGCAGCTGTATCAGAGGCTCCACTGCCAGGTGCTGCAGTAGTGGGAACCAAATCTGCCGAGGCTACAAAGGGGCGATGAGAATCATCTCTGCTTCTTCTTCTGCCTGAAGCTTCAGCAGGACCCTCTGATGAATGGGAAAGGGACGGAAGGCATACAGAAACCTCCCTGTCCAACAGAAGGGCAAAGCGTCTTGCCAGAAAACACCAGGTACGGGCTCTAGCGAGCAGAAACCGGGCAGTTTGGCATTGAGTGGAGACACAAAGAGGATCAACTCTGGATGGCCCCACCCAAACAGCTGATCTGCTACATACTGGAGAAGCTCCCACTTGTGAGCCTTGGTACGAGACCGTCTTAGGCTGTCGGCCAAGATGTTTTGGATGTCTGGAATGTGGACAGCGGCGAGGTCTAGGCGGTGTTGCAGCGCCCTATACCAGACCCTCATCGCCTCCCTGCAAAGAGAGTATGAGTGTGTGCCCCCTTGCTTGTTGATGTAAAACACCACCAATATGTTGTCTGTCTGGATAAGAAGAGGGCCTGGCAACAGGTCCATGTGAAACGCACACATGGCGTTCAGGACCACTAGCATCTCTAGAACATTGATGTGGAGGAGTTGCTCGTCTGGAGACCATGTTCCCGGTGTCAGTTCGTCTCCCAGATGAGCCCCCCAACTGAGACAGGAGGCATCCGTGCTGAGAATCTGTCTCGGTGGCTCCTGTCAGAAAGGGACCCCCTCGACCCAGGTTGGAGGGGTCTAGCCACCAGGAAAGTGTCCTTCTGACCAAGTCGGAGACCCTAACCAGTTGGTCTAGATCATCCAACCTTTGGTCCCACTACACCCTGAGCATCCACTGTGGGACTCTCATATGTAAGCAGGCCAGAGGAACTGTGGGAATGGCTGCTGCCATGTGCCCCAGAAGTCTGAGGAAGGTCCTGGCTGGGACCCGAGGACCCACGCTACGCTCCTTAGACGATCCCTCCTTTCCTGTGGGAGGAAGGCCATGCCCTGAATGGTATCCAGGACCGCTCCAATAAAGAGCAGTTGCTGCCTGGGCTCAGAGGACAACTTTGGAAGATTCTGGGTGATCCCTAGCTCGCGGAAGAGAGTAAAGGTGTCTCTGAGAGTGCGAATAAGTTGAGCCCCGGAAGGGGCTGCCAGGAGCCAATCGTCTAGGTAAAGGAAGACGTAATGGCTTTGGCGTCTGAGAGCTGCAGCCACCACTGCTAGACATTTGGTGAAGACTTGAGGAGCGGCCGAACAGTAAGGCTCGAAACTGGTAATGTTTCCCCTGGAAGCGGAACCTCAGAAACATCCGATGGGGAGGAAAAACCCTGATGTGCAGATAGGCATCCTGCATATCCAGGGAGCAGAGCCAGTCCCCTTGATGCAAGAGGGGAATGAGGCCTGGCAAGGTGACCATCCTGAACCTTTAATACTCTATAAAGAGATTTAGTGAGCTGAGGTCCAGAATGGGCCAAAGGTCCTCTGTCTTTTTTGGGATCAGAAAAAATGAGAATAAAAAATCTCACCGCTATTGCTCCAGGGAGGAACTGGCTCTACTGCCCACTTCTGCAGCAGGGCCTGAATCTCTCCTTCGATCAAGGGAATGTGTGAAGGAGGATATTGGGAGGACCCTGGTGGCATATCCGGAGGGATCTATGTGAACTCGAGAGTATGTCCTCTCCTTATGAGGTCCAAGATCCAGCTGTCCGAAGTGATGTTGCTCCAACCCTTCACATAAAGGGAGAAGCGACCCCCTACTGCCTCCCCCATCGCCTCCACTGGAGGGGGGGCCGGTAAGGAGTCATTGGGTAGATCCGGGGGTGGGCAGAGAGGGCTGGGAAGATTAGGGCTTCTAGAACTCCCCAAAGTCTGGGCTGGTGCCTTTCTCTTGAAGCCGCCCTTCTGCTGAAACTGTCCACGGGTATTTTGCCCTGAGGTCTTACAAAATGGCTGTCTGTGGAAGGGTTTCTGGTCCCCCTTATACATTTTTTGGACAGACCAGATTGACTTCCTAGAATCTTGGAGACGTGAAACAAGTTTTTCAGTCTCCTCCCCAAAGACGATGGAACCCTGGAATGGGATATAAGCCAGGCATGGTGTTCTAAGGCAAATGACGGATACCACTGCCCTAGAGGCCGTATCTGCAGTGTCATATGAGGCCCTCAGAATGTGACTGCCTATGTCCAAACCAGACTTTTAAAACGTCCAGGAGCTCTGTCTTTTGTGCAGAGTCTGGCAAGGCCTGAGTGACCTCTAGGCCCTTCTCCCATAATGCATTCTGGTACTGCACCATATGCATAAGAAAATTCAGGGACCAGAGCAGGTGGAGGCAGCAGACCTTCTTGCCCACCAGATCTAAATATCTAGACTCCACGTCAGGAGGCTGGGAGCTAAGGTGCTTCGGCTGCTTTGACTTGTTCCGCCAGGAAGAGCTCCTTCCTTGGCGCCTTGTACAGCCTGACTTTTTCGAGACAGCTGGAGCAGTGGCGGGATGCTTCCAGGTGATCTGCGCAAGATCCTGGAAAGTATCCATGAGAAGAAGGACAACCAAAGGTTTTGGCTCCTTCTGCCTCAGGTATTTTGTAATCTCTGGTGCTCGGGATCCAGATCCTCTGTCTCCCACCTACTGGAGGTCTGGGTATTCCTCATGACATCCATGAATGTGGGATCATCAGGAGGCAACCTAGGGGTTTCCTTCTCATCCAGGAACACTGGCCTTTCCCTTGAAAGTGAACGATTGGAACTCCAGCTGACCTCCGAATCATGGCTCCTAGGAGGAGGGGAGACTGATACTGAGGAGGATCTGCATCCCCTAGAGGTATGCCATCCACTATGGAACCAACGGCTAGAGGACCAATGACGGGAGTGGGACCGACGACGGCTTTCAAATCAGCGTCGGCTTGAAGACCGCCCCTGGCTACAGGAGTGTCAGAGGTCAGGACTAACAGACTGTGAGAGATGTTGGTGTCATCTCTTTTTGTATGAAGTCCACCCATGAGAGTTTGTGGAGCTGCGTGAGCGTGACTCAGTAACACGTCTAGGGGAAGATGGCTTGGGCACGGAAGAAGAAGGTTTTTCCCCGGAGCCCTGATCCTTCTCCTAAATCAGAGCTGGTTCTGAGTCCGGCTGTGGAGGAATCATATCCTTTTTAACCTGTCCCCACCAGAACTGGAACAGTTCAGTCAGCTCCTCCTTCATGAACTGCGCAGCGGCCGACCCCCCGCTGAAGGTCCTTCTGGTGTGGGAGAAGCGATGGGCGAGGATGCAAGGTCTGGCAGGTCCTTAGGCGAGGGAGTGGAATGAGCTCCCTGGTCCTCCGGTGTGGATGTCCTGCGGACTGGCAACCATTCAGGCAGTGAGGAGACCCTGCCCAATGGACGCTTTTTTTCTTGAGCCGACAATGGCCTGGAGCCGGATGGCTTGGAGGCCGATGTTGGTTTGGTGGCTGCCGCTGAGGATCTGAGAGCCATAACTGGTTGCAAGACAGACTCCCGATACTTGGATTCTGAGGCCTTACCCAATGTACAGGGGGAGGGGCCATGTTGGGACCTTACGCAATGAGACCAAAGTCCCCACAGAAGAAGTAGAGGTCCCGACCCCTGTGGTGGAGGATGTCCGTAAAAGGAATAGCCTTCACGGAAGAGACCCACAGCTCGGCTTACCATTCTCCAATGCAGGAGTTTTGGCGGGAATGGAAGCTTCTTGCTGCCCTGAAGAATGCTAAGAATGGTCGGATCCTCCCAAGTCTGAACCTAAAGAGGGCTGCTTTTGGTGGGAGGACCTGGAGCGCGAACACCCCTTGGATCGACCTTGGTCCTTTACTCAGGACTTCCAATCAGAGTCCTTCTTTTTCTTTGTTTTGGCTGAGAAGATGAGGAAGAAGACTTCCCTGTGGGTGAGGCCTGCATTACTGTTACCTGCTGCTCTAAGAGATGAGCCTTGAGTGCCTTCAGGTGGCGAATTCTGGTCCGGCCAGTAAAGCCTCTGCACACTGAGCAGGCCTTGGTGTCATGCTCGGGTCCCAGACAAAAAATTCAGGCCTTGTGTTTGTCCTTCGCTGGTATCTGGCGACCACAGGTGCACTTAGTCTTCTCAGTAGAAGAGATGGACGATGGAGAAGACATGCAGGAAAATGATGAACGAAAAGCAAACTTTTCAACCGAGGAACTGAAGGCAAAGAAGAGAAGACTAAAGCTAGTTCTTCCAGAAGTTCACCAAAGAGCCGATGGCAATGGGTCTGAGGCAGGAAAGAACTGAGGTGAGGCCAAGGACCGCCCCGATATACCATCAGCTGATGGGGCACAGCAGGCGTCAGGGGGGGCGGTCCCTGCTAGAGATTGCTAGCTAGAAGTTTGCCGTGGGGTCCTAGTGCCTGGCAGGATAGTCCTAATGGTCACAGCCTGCTTCAAGAGCTCCTACTTGAAGTAAGATCCAAAGATCAGCAGGACTTCATACAGATATTCCCAGTTTAGCCTGTCAAAGGTTTTTTTTTTCTTTTTTTAGCAACAGTAATAGCCATATTCTGGATGTTTGCTTTTTTTTTTTTTTGTAGCACAGATAATCAGGAGTCAAGGCACATTACATGAACTGTGGTGTGGTATGAAGCCTGTCTGGTTGTAAATAAGTCTGTCCACACTCTCCTGAAACCAACTGGCAATACTAGCATAAATTTTGGTTTCAGTATCAATCAGGAAGACAGGATGGTAGGAGAAACATTTTTCCTGGATTTTTCCCCTGGCTTCATAGTAACTAAAATGAGAGCTGCCATTCTCTCGGGAAAGTACAGTTACGTAAGAACTTACCGCAACAGTAGATTTTCAAGTAGAGCTCTTGCAGCAGGCTATACCATAAGGACTATGCCGCCAGGCACTAGGACCCCACAGAAAAAACTTAGCTAGCAGTACCCAGCGGGGACCGCCTCCGATGTCTGCCAATGGTATAAAAGGTGCCGTTCCCAGTCACACCTCAGTTCTCCTGCCAGAAACCCGGCTAAATCAAGAAATGGAGAATCAAGTCGATGCGGATAAACCCACCGAGGGAAAGAAAGGAAGAAAAAGACCAGGAGGAAAGGAGGGAAGGAAAACATTGCCTGCTGCAAGAGCTCCTCTCGAAGATTTACTGTTACGGTAAGTTCTTATGTAACTGCACTATCTTACTTCAAGTTGGAGCTCTTGCAGCAGACCCAGGTCAGAAAGTGAGGTGGTAAAGACAGCGGAATCCTTCAGGATAGGAGGCCCTGAAGTACCGCCAAATCAAAACCAGCTCTCCGACGGGAAGCAATGTTCAGGCTCTAGTGCTTCACAAAGGTATACACTGAGCCCCAGGTAGTTGCCGTGCAGATGTCTGCTGCCAAAACATTGCGAAGTGCAGCGAAGGAGGCGGACACACCCCTGGTCGAGTGACCCTTGACCAAGCCTGGTAAGGGTTTGTCATATTTGCTGTAGCAGAAGGCAGTGCAGTTTATCGACCACCTAGAAAGAGTCTGCTTTGCTACTGGAGCCTCAAGAATTCTCAGGGCAAAGGAAACAAAAAGTTGGTCAGACTTATGTATGTCTCGGGTGCGGTCGATGTAGTAATGAAGCACTCTATGTACATCCAGAGTAGGCCCCCCCCCCCCCCGATTAGAATACTCTGGATAATAAACAGGTAGGTTAATGTCATGACTGAGTGTAAACTGGGACACTACCTTAGGCAGGAATTTAGGATTAGTTCTTAAGGACACCCTGTCCTTGTGGAAAACTAAATTCGGCTCCTTGGACACAAGGGCCTGAAGCTCGGAAATCCTCCGGGCAGAAGTAACAGCAACTAAAACAATGCTTTCCACGACAGAAGGCGAGTTCGCAATCTGCGACTGGCTCGAACGTACTTTTCTAGCAAGAAAGATCCCATGGGGGGCTATGATCCTGAATGGGAGGTTTGAGATGCAACATGCCCCTTAAAAACATCCGGGCCAGGTCAGACTGGGTAATATATTTTCCACTGGTGCATGGTAGGCTGAAATCGTAAAGAGGTGCACCTTAATGGAGGAATATCAGAGGCCCATGGTCTGAAAGGGAAAGGAGGTGCTCAAGGACAGCACCCATAGGACACTGGAATGGGTCCAGACAAGCTAAACTGTTTCCACTTCATGGCGTAAGTAGCCTGAGTGGACGGTTTTCTGGCTGCCACCAGAACCTCTGCCACTCTTGGAGAAACTCCAAAGCGGGACATAGCTACGTCTGAAGGAGCCACACATGCAGGTGTAGGGACCAGAAGTCCGGGTGAACCAGAGCACTCTGCTCTTGTGACAGTTAAGTGGAAGGACAAGGGCAGGGGAAAGAACAGTTATGCAAGAACTTACCGTAACAGTAGATCTTCAAGAGGGGCTCTTGCAGTAGGTATTCACAAATAGGACTAAGCCGACAGGCATCAGGACCCCACGGAAAAATCTCTAGCTAGCAGTCTGTGGCGGGGGACCGCCCCCACGTCAGCCTACATCAGTATAAAGGGGCGGTCCCCCAAGCCCGCCTTCCAGTTCTTTCCCACAAAAGGCCGAAAGGGCATGACAGGAGAGAAGAGAAGAGGATATGCCCCCTAGAAGAAGAGAAGAAACTCAGGGGACGGAGGGGGGAAAGGTAATACCTACTGCAAGAGCCTCTCTCGAAGATCTCCTGTTACGGTAAGTTCTTACGTAACTGTTCTATCTTACTTCGAGAGGGTTCTTGCAGTAGGTATTCACAAATAGGACTGAGTCCCAAGCAGTCTGAGACAATGCTGAGAAAAGGGAGGAGGAAACATCATCCACAGTAAACAGGAAAGGCTAAACAGGGATTCACGCCAGAAGTCCCTGCAAGACAGCCAATCCAAAGCCTGTTCTATGGCGAGAGGCCACATCCAAACTGTAATGTTTCATGAAGGTATGGACAGAAGTCCAAGTTGCGGCTGCACAGATTTCTGTGGCTGATACATTTCCAAAACAAGCAGCAGAGGCAGCAACTCCTCTTGTGGAGTGGCCTCTGACTTGACCCGGAAGGGTCTTGTTGTATTTGTCATAACAGAAAGTAATGCAATTTGCTAACCACTTAGGCACTGCTTGGAAACAGCATTGCCTACTCTCTTGTGCACAAAGGAAACGAAAAGTTGATCCGTTTTTCTGAGATCCTTTGTTCTGTTAGTGTAGTATCTATGAACATCCAGCGTATGCAGAAGGTACTCTCCATGATTTGAGTGCTCTGGAAAAAAGACCGGGAGCTCAATGGATCGATTCAGTGTGGATTCAGCCACCACTTTTGAAAGAAACTTACGGTCCGTATGCATGGCCACCCGTTCCCTGTGGAAAATCAAGTAAGGGATCTTACACCTCAGGGCTTGAAGCTCAGAGATCCTCCGAGCCGGGGTGATGGCCACAAGAGAAAGTGTCTTCCAGGAGAGAAATTTTAGATCCGTCTCCGCTGCTGGTTCAAAGGGAGGCAGCGTGAGCTTCTCCAAAACAAAATTCAGATCCCACAGGGGAGCAAGATTACAGATCGGGGATCTTAAGTGAAGAACACCTTTAAGGAGAGTTTTGGAGATCTCCAATTGAGCAACCGTCTTGTCCCCAAGGGAATGTGGTAGGCCAAAATGGTCGCCATATGAACCTTCAAAGAGGAGTAACTAAGGCCCAGATCATAGAGGTGCTTCAGGTAATCCAGGATTCTGGTTGCAGGGCATGAAAAGGGTTCTAGATCCTTGGAACTTGCCCAAATGGAAAATTGCTTCCACTTCATGGTGTAGGTAGGCCTGGTGGAAGGCTTTCTGGCCTCCACCAAAATGTCCGCCACTAGAGGTGAAATGCCGAAGCGAGCCGTGGCTACGTCTGCAGGAGCCAAGCATAAAGGTGGAGCAATTTGAGTCCTGGATGGACCAGGGTCCCCTGATCCTGGGTCAGCAATTCCTGCGACAGAAGTAGCGGAAGAGGAGGTTCCTCTGAAAACTGTTGCAGAAGACAGAACCAAACTTGCCTCGGCCAGAAGGGAGCAATGAGAATCATTCGCACCCCTTCTACCTGAAGTTCGTTCAGTACCCTCGGAATCAAAGGAATGGGGGGGAAGGCATAGACGAATCTGCTCTTCCAGCACAGCGACATCACATCCTGCCAAAAAACGTCTCGCCATGGAGCGAGTGAGCAGAAGGCGGGAAGCTTGGCGTTGTCGGGGGAGGCGAATAGATCCACCTGAGGAGTCCTCCACTACTCGAAGATGTCGTTTATGACCTCTTGTTTGAGTTCCCACTCATGAGACTTGGCTGACGAGTGACAAGAGTATCTGCCAGGGTGTTTTGCACGGTCAGATGCATGTTGTTCTGAGATGCCCAATACCAGACTCTCATTGCTTCCTGGCACAGGGGATAGGAACGAGTTCCTCCCCATTTGTTGAGATACCAGACTACACACGTTGTCTGACTGGATCAGAAGGTGACTGGGAAGAATGAAGGGAAGAAGAGTCTGTAGGGTATACAGAACCGCCCTCAGCTCGAGAACGTTGATGTGTAACCTCTTCTCGAAATGAGACCAGTTTCCCTGAGTTTTGTGAGACCCTAGGTGGGCTCCCCAACCTACACTTGATGTGTCCGTGGTTAGAGTCTGGGTGGGATGATCGGTGCAGAAAGGGACCCCCAGACTGAGGATCTCCTGAACCTTCCACCAATGCAAGTCCCTGATCATCGGGGCGACACTAGGACCTCGTGATCCAGATCATCCTGGGATTGGTCCCATTGAGAACGGAGTCTCCACTGCGAGACTCTCATATGGAGTCGCGCCAGAGGGACAGTTGGGATGGTTGCTGCCATGAGTCCGAGAAGTCGAAGGACCTTCTGGGACCCGACCTGTCTGAGGCAGGACAGAAGGCGAGCTTGGGTTAGGAGCGTTTCGATTCTGTCTGGGGGCACAAAGGCCCTGCCTAGGGTCGTGTCCAACATTGCCTCAATGAACTGCGGCCGTTGACAAGGGACCAAATGGGACTTGGCTTGGTTGACCGTGATACCCAAGCTGGAAAAGACCTTCAGGATAAGGGAAAGGGAGCGTTGGAGGTCCTCCCTGGATGGAGCGGCTAGGAGCCAGTTGTCCAAGCAAGGGAAAATTTGAACTCTTTGGGCACGCAGGAAGCCTGCCACTACCGCCAGGTATTTGGTAATACTCGGGGGGGGGGGGAGCAGAGGAAAGGCCAAATGGGAGGTCCCTGAACTGGTAGTGTGCCCTGGGAAACAAAAACGTAGGTATTTGCGGTGGGAAGGGCGTATGGAGATATGCAGGTAGGCATCCTGCATATCCAGGGCACATAGCCACAGTCCCAACCAGAGCAGGGGAAGAAGACTCTGCAGAGAGGGCATATGGAATCTTTTGTACTCCACATACTGGTTTAGAGAACTGAGATCCAGAATGGGTCTCAGGTCACCTATTTTCTTTGGTATTAGGAAGAAGTGAGAATAGTAACCCGTCTCCTGGTAGGGGGAGGGGCCAGGTCCTATCGCTGCCTTTCTGAGAAGGGAGCTGATCTCGAGTACCAATGGTATGTGAAGAGGCGAGTACGACGACGGAGGAGGTGGTCTGTGGGGTGGTTTTTGGGTAAACTATTGAGTGTCCCATTAACACCAACTGTAGAACCCATGCATCGGTAGTTATTCTCTCCAAGCCTGGCAGATGGGAGGAAAAACTTCCCCCTACCGGTTCCTCTGGAGGTACCAGAAGAAGCGGGAGAGTCACAGAGTCAGGGGGCCGAGGGCAGAGCAGCGGCCGGGGCTCCAGGAGTCTTACAAGATTTACTTGGGGGAGCTTTGGCCGCTGATGTGGCTCAGCGTTTGTTGGGATGCTTAAGCCTGCGTCTGCTTCTGTTGTTGGCGGTTTTGGCGCTGAAAGGGACGCTTCTGGCCCTGAGAGGATTTGTACATGGTCTGGACTGACTTTAATGCCAAATCCTTCTCTTGTAATTCAGTGATGATGTGCAACATCACCTCCGAACAAAACTGATCTCTGAAAAGGGGCATCGTGTATAGCCATCTGTACCCCAGGGGCCAAACCTGAAACACGAAGCCAGGCAAGACGACGTAAACTTACGGCCAAAGCTGAGCTTTGACTGAGTGGAACGGACCAGATCTCCCCATTCCTGCTTCGTCTAGGAATCTGGGAGAGAGTCCAGTTTTGATTCCACCTGACTCAGAATAGACTTCTGGTAGTCCCCCATAATTGAGGGCTCTCAAACCCAGGGTAGAAGATGCATAAATCTTGCCATATTGGTCCAGAAGTCTGGATTTTTTGTCAGAAGGGGGGGGAGACGAGCAAAGGTGCTTAGGGTTGGCAGTTCTGTCATGGGCAGCACTAATGACAACCGAATCTGCCTTAGGGTGAAGACTAAGAAAGTCTTTGCCCTTGGGAGCCTGGTAAAGCCTATCTGCCTTGCGAGGAAGAGCGGCTAATGGGGAAGGTTGCTTCCAAATTGTGGAAAGAAGATCCACATGAGGTTCAGTCCAGGGAGGAATCAGTGCAGGAGAGGTTTCGGGAAGATCCAGGAGAACGGCCAGTTTCTTCTGTTGTGGATCTGGCTCCACCGATTGCCAATCATAAACAGCCTGGATTCGTTTCAGCAACTCCAGAAATGAAGGATCCTCCAGAGGGGACTTTGGAGAATCCTTGGGCCTTGGGGTCTCTGGAGTGTGGGGCTTGTCTCCTGTGTCGGAGGGTTCAGAATCTGAGTCAGTGTCTGAAGGCTCTGAAGAAGAGTCCTCCTTATTAGGTGGGGGATCAACTGTTCTAGGAGTACCCAGAGGGTGCGTGTCCTCCCTAAGACGAGGGGCAGAAGGTTCTGCTCTGGTGTCTGGTAGAGGCGGAGATGTCACTTGTCGCTGACGAACAGGATCTGGCGTAGGGTCCGGCGTCAGCTGACAATTTTCTGCTTCCTTAGTGAGCTGGGACTTAGCCACAGCCCACCAGGAAGCTAAAACCTCCTCAAGGTCCGCTTGAGGTTTGGGGGGGGGAGAAGACGACTGATAGGGATAACCTGTAAAAAGGGTACCCATAACCCAATGGCGGGTGGCCCGGCGTTGGATATCCTGGCACCAGGGGCTCCGAAGGAGCTGAAGGACCTAGTGTTGGCCCAGCCGGAGTGAAAAGTCCCACGGGAGGGTCTGGAAAGGCTGGCCATGCAGGGTCTGGCGGAGCAGCAGCTCTGTCATCAGGCACTGGTATGCCGGAGGGTTTACAGATGTCAAGTCTGGCGTCTGAGGCTCTGGCGAAGGGGGGGCACCCCCCCCGACGGCAGCATCTCGGTATCCTCAACCCCAGCCAGGGAAGAGGGGGCAGAGTCCCCAGGGGGAGTCTGCAGGGATGGAGGAACCTCTGACAGCAACGGAACAGACGTTCGTTGCAGCTACTCCTGGGTGTCAGTGCCTGACGCGGGGTCGCTGGCTGTGTGATCATCTGACGATCGGCATAACAGCCTTGTCCAGGCAGGCGAAGGCAGATCTGGAATCCGGCTGATCGGACCCACTCGCACCAGTAGGCCCAGTAATAGAGGCGGCTGTAACGGGAGTGGAGGCCTCCTTTGCCCCAGAGGCTCCCTGTGGGTCTAAGCACGATCTCGATGGGGGCCCCTCGCCGACGCTTGGAACCACCAAGGCCAGAGAGCCGATCCTCAGAGGTGAAGATACCTATAGGGCTGCAACCCAGTCAAAGTCAGGGGCAGTGGATAACGAATCCTGGTCCTTCTTCCCTTGTCCCTTTTCTTCTTATGGTGGCCTTCGGGGGAAGTCGATGTCTGCTGGAGTTTCTTCTTTTTCCATGGAGACCATATTTTTCTTTAAAATGTGGGCTTCCAGGAACTGCTGTCGCCTCTCGAGGGTGACTGAACTGAACTTCTGGCAGTGGTCGCACTCCACCACGCGGTGGTACGGGCCTAGACAGAAGACAGACAAGGAGTGGCCGTCCTTGTGAGGGAGCTGGGATCTGCATGACTCGCACTTATTTTTATGTGATGCGGAGGGCAGCGGGGACGACATACACAGCTGGATATAGAAAACAATTTAGAGAAAAAAATGTTACGTCTTGTAGAGAAAATACACATCCAAAATGGTGGTAAAAGTAGCGCTATTCTTCTGCGAGGTACTTTCACAAGCCAACGTTTGGAAAGAATTGGAAAGCGGGCATGAGGGCCCGCCCCTTTATACTGACGTAGGCTGACGGTCAGATGACGTGGTGGCGGTCCCCCGCCAGAGACTGCTAGCTAGAGATTTTTTTCGTGGGGTCCTGACACCTGGCGGCTTAGTCCTATTTGTGAATACCTACTGCAAGAGCCCTCTCGAAATAAGATCTGGTGGTTCCACCACTTGCTGCTGCAACAAGGGGAACCATGTCTGGAGAGGCCAAAGCGAAGCTATAAGAATAATTTCTGCACCCTCCGCTTGGAGCTTGAGTAGGACCCTCTGAAGGAGAGGAAAGGGAGAGAAGGCATACAGAAACCTCTCCGTCCAACAAGGGGACGTGTCTCGCCAGAAAACACCAAGCCCTGGATTGAGCGACCAAAAACTGGGCAGTTTTGCATTGCACAGAAATGCGAAGAGGTCCAGCTCTGGACAACTCCATCTTCGAAACAGACTGTCCGCCACAGACTGCAGGAGTCCCTATTCGTGAGTCCTTGACCGCGACCTGCTTAGGGTGTTGGCCAAGGTGTTTTGGACTCCTGGAACATGGACTGCGGTGAGCGATAGGCAGTGTTCCAAGGCCCAGAACCACACTCTCATGGCCTCCCGAAGGAGAGGATAAGAGTGGATCCCCCCCACCTTGTTTGCGGATGTAAAAAATGACTGACATATTGTCCGTCTGAATCAACAGGGGGGCCCGGACGGAGGTCCGGTTGAAATGACTGCAGTTGAAACGCTTGTAAATGGTATAGAACTGCCCTCACCTCTAGGACACTGATGTGGAGGGACTGTTCTAGCAACGACCACGTCCCGTGTCTGCCGATCTTGAAAGTGGGCTCCCCATCTAAGGCCCGAGGCATCGGTTGTCAGAACCTGGGAAGGGGGGATCTCTCCGAAAAGGAGTTCCTAGCTCCAGATTCTGGGGTGAGAGCCACCACGAAAGGGCTGGACCACAGCTCTGGAGATCAGGACCGGCTGATCGAGATAGTCTTCCCTTTGATTCCACTGCACTCCGAGTGTCCACTGCGGAACCCTCATGAAAAGGCGTCCCGAGAGAACTGTCACTATGGTGGCTGCCATGTGACCTAAGAGCTGAAGCATGGTCTGAGCTGGGACCTGGTGAGAGACCAAAACCTTGTGAGACAATGACTGAAGGCGTGCTGCCCTGTCTGGGTTGAGGAAAGCCTTCCCCTGCTCCATGTCCAGGATTGCCTCTAGGTACTGTAACCTTTGATATAGCCAAGGGGATGACTTGGGCATGTTCAGAGTAATCCCTATAGAGCTGAACAAGTGAAAAGTATCCTCCAAAGTGGCCAGAAGCGATCCTTTGTGGCTGCTATCAGGTGACAATCGTCAAGGTAGGGGTAAACAAAGTGCCCCTGCCTCCTGAGGGCTGCTACCACCATTGTGAGGCACTTCATGAACACAGGCGGCACCGAGGAAAGGCCGAAGAGCAAGGCCCGAAACTGGAAGTGCTGTCCCTGAAAGGTGAGCCTCAGGAACCTCCAGTCGTCCGGAAGCACCAGGATGTGGAGGTATGCACCCTACATGCCTAGGGAACAAAACCAGTCCCCCTTGATGCAGCATGGGGATGATACCTAGCAGGGTAACCATCCTGATCCTCCTGTACTCTATATGACTGTTCAGGAGGCTCAGGTCCCCTGTCTTCTTGGGAACCAAGAAGCAAGAGTAGAACCCCGTCCCCCATTGTGGTGTTGGAACTGGTTCTATGGGCTTGCGATGAGGGACTGTACCTCCTCCCAAATGAGCGCAGCGAGGGAGGGGGAGTAGTTGGACTGGACAGGGGGATTGTCTGGGGGAATCTAGAGGAATTCCAACGCATAACCTCGCTCTGTCAATTGGAGCACCCATGCATCTGTCATGATGGTGGACCACCCCTTCGTGGCAGAGCCAGAACCGACCACCTCCCCCAGGGATTCGACTGGTGGTGGGGAGTCAGGCATTGGAATCTGAGAGGGCTTAGTGTTACGAGGTCTCTGTGCACTACTGGGCTGAGAGGGAGTTTTGTGGCGAAAGTTGCCTCTGTGCTGCTGTCCCTTAGGCTTCTGTACCCCTTGGCAACGAAAATGCTTTCGTCTCCCTGGGGTTGGGTCAGACTTGAACATTTGGGCTTTGCCTGCATCTTTAAGGTCCGTGATCATCTTCTCAATATCTGGATCAAAGAGCACAGACTCATGGAAAGGAGCATCCAGAATAGGATCCTGGAGGTCCTACCAAAAACTGGATACTTGAAGCCAGGAGTACCTCCCCATGCAGATGCCGGTGGCGGCTGCCCTGGCTGCTGTATCGGCAGTCTCGTAAGAGGATCGCAGCACGTGCTTGCCCACTTCCAGACCAGACTGCAGAATATCCAACAGCTCCGACCTGTAGGTTGAGTCGGGCTGCTTCTGCGCCATCTCAATAGCGGTGTTCCAGAGAAACTTCTGGTACTGTACCATATGTGCCCCAAAATTTAGCGAACGTATGGTGCAGGTGGCTGAGGAGTACACTTTACGACCTAATTGGTCCAGGCACTTGGATTCATCTGGCGGCTGGGAGCTCATACGACGAGGCTGTTTCGTCCTGCCATAGGCAGCCATGAGAACCACAGAGTCTGCCTTAGGCAGTTTCCCCAAGAATGGCTCGCTGGTGGGGGTGCGATACAGCCTATCCGCCTTTTTGGGAATAGTGGAGGCTGTAGAAGGGCATCTCCAAGCCAACCTGGTGACATCTTGAAAGGGTGCCACCGTGGGGAGGGGTACCATTAAGGGTTTAAGTTCGTTCATCCCCAAAAAATGAGCGAGCCATTTCCTCTTCAGGTCCAAATTCTCTGTCTCCCACTGGTTCAAGGATTGGATGCGATGCAGAACATCTAGAAAAGTATGGTCATCCGGAGGAGACCAGGGCAAATCCCCAAGAGGATCTTTTTTTTGGGGGGGGGGAGAGAGAAGAAATCCAAGGACCTGGATGAGTCAGAGAAGCCTGTCAGAAGATCCAGAGGATGACCTTGAACGCAAGCGTTTGTACAGTCTCCTGTGATACCTGGAAGAGGACCTAGACAAATGCCTATGTCGTCTGGGGGACCCGTCCAGCGGGAGCAAGGGGTTCGCTGGGGGGAAGGGGTGACAGTTGCCTGGGTGGAGAAGGTAATTTCACCGGCCACTGTGGAGAGGCTACCGGGGCCGGTTTAGTGTTGGAGCAAGGGGTTCCTTTGAGATGTCTCCTTTGACTGTATCCCACCAGGAACTACATAGATCCTTGATGTCAGATAGAAAAACCATAGCCGGTGCTGAGAGACCTGGCATCTGAGGAGGGTCAACAGGCGCTTCAGACGGCAGAGCAGATGGCTGATCAGGGGTTGACTGATGCTCGGGGGACTTGGGCTTATCCGACATCTGTCCCATGGGCGGCGGTGGGGCAGACGCCTTGTCAATGGGTTGGTCTGGCGTTTGGGACCTTGGCAACTCCTTGGCTGCGCCTTCCTCAGTAACTTAGGAGGGGCTGGCGGGCGGGGTCATGGCTTTCTGAGACCCTGAAGGCGAGGACACTGAGGATGGGGTTGAGCGCGGGAGTCTGGCGTCAGTGCTTGGGGAGCGGACGTCAGAGTGCGAGTCCTGCTCCTGGTGCCACTTTCCGTTGACTAACCTTGAAGGACAGTCCGATGAAGAGGACTCCCCCCCCCCCGGTGAGCGATAGCACGGAGTTGGTTGCCTGCAGCCAGAACGGCTAGATCCCCTGGCTTAGGCTCAGAGGAGTGGCTGTAGAGCCGAAGACTCAAGGAGGGGACCGAAGGCTCTTGTCCTGAAGATCCTTCGCCCGTCCTCATCAGGGTCGGAGGCTTCAATGTCGGTAACCTGGAAGGAGCTTGGGTTACCTGCGGTGGGGGCAGAGTCCGACCTCCTGCAGGAAGGGGGACTTGTGCTGGCCATCTTCCGGTACGGAGACCTGGAGCGGGAATCCGATCGTGTCCTGTTCTTCTTGTGGTGGTGATCTTTCCCGCTGGATTGTTTCTCTTTCTGGGAAGTCCCCCGACCCCGAAGTGGAGGAACCTAGGCCTGACAGGGTCATTTTCATGGTGGTCAGCTGTTGCTCCAGAAGATAACTCTTCAGTGTCTTCAGACGACGGATGCAGGTCTGGCGATTGCAGCCGCAGCAGTACAGGTAGGACTCTGAATCATGGGTAGGCCTCAGACAGATGAGGCAGGCTAAGTGACCGTGCCTGGCCAGTATTTGCTTCCAGCATGCACACCTGGACTTCTGCTGCTGAGAGGTGGAGGACGACGAAGACATGGTAGAAAAATCACTGGAAAGGTTAAACGAAGCTATGAATAAAATGGTTGATTGGTGCAGTAGACATCTGTGGGTCGATGTGCACGGGTCAATGGCGGGAAAACAACGGAGGCGTGGCTGGGGACCACCCCCTTTATACCACTGGCGGATGTCAAAGGCGGTCCCCGCTGGGTACTGCTAGCTAAGTTTTTTCCGTCGGGGCCTAGTGCCTGGCAGCATAGTCCTTATGGTACAGCCTGCTGCAAGAGTTCCAACTCGAAGTAAGATCTCCTGATCCCATATGCAATGATTAGTAGTGTCTACCAAGGGTTGTTGTAGGATTTCTCTAAACTACTTACTGAAACTTTGTGAGTAGCTATCTCCTCTGGTAGAGTTGGTACTCTTGAGAGACTGTCATTCATCTTCCTGCCCTGTAACCGGCTTGTGTCTCATATTTCTGTCCACATCGGTGTGTCAGGGTAGGTTGAGACCAGACAGAAATTACACATGGGTGTACAAATCCTATTGCCCCATGTCCAAGGCTGAGCCGGGGGCTTTGTCGAACAGATTCTTTGGTCCGACGACTTCAGCCTAAGGATAAGTGATTCTTGGATTTTGTTTTGTCTCTTTTTGCTCCAGTAGGAGCAGCGTTTGGCACACACAGGGAATGCTGCCTCTTGGGGTGCCAGTCTGTGGTGATCCACTGGTGGGATGGCTTATGAGCGCTCACAGAGTTTTGCAGGTAGTGGGCGGATTTACATGGTTGCTGGTTTATCACCTACTCATAAGGTTGTGGCTGGGAAGGTAAGGTGTTGTTTCGGGGTGACCGATGGCAGATGGTGGGCATTTTGTTTTGCAGGGTGCGAAGGCTTGGGGTTCCTTCTGGTGCAGTCCACGATGGCGGGGGGTTTGAGGTCTCAGCCACGGCATGGTTTAAGGTGTTGCATATGGAGCCCTCGTGGATTTATCAGACCTGGAATGGGAGGCACGGAAGATTGAGGAGGGAGGAGTTATTGGCAGCGGCAGAGGGAGGATTCTGGCTCCAGACCATGGTCTCATCTCTGGGAAGTCTGGTCAGCACATGACAGCAGGGTGGGGGCGGTTGATGGCAGCCAGTGGCAGAGCCAGCTGTGACCTCCTTCACTGCAGCCCGACTTGTGGCGTATCCCAGTCCTGGTCCCCTGGATCCCCCCTGTCTCTGGGGTCTTTGCTGCTGCATGGGGCTTCAACCAGGTCCAGACTGTGGCGGCAGGAGGTGGGTGGGCAGTCAGGGAGTGCAGTCTGTTGGCATGCTCGTACTGTCTTTGTGCTGCACTGAACGAGCGACTAGTTGGGATAGCAGGGGAACTGGGAGACAAACGAGCAAGAATGGTGGTTTGTCTTCTGCTGATACTGAGGGTTTTGTTTGTTTTCGAGTTGGCTAGCCAGCCTCAGGCGTGGTGCTCGAAGAGGGAGCAGTTGTGTTTTGATGCCATATCATATTTATGGATATTGTGTGGGGTAGCCTGTGGATGAGAAATATAGGAGGGAGGCCCATGGCATTGAATGAGCTGAACAGACATTTGTTGGAGGCCTGCCCTCAACCATACTGGTCTCACATGTATCTAAGGGTGTGCACTGTGGGCAGATTTAGTTTGCATGAGTTCAGCTTACATGCAGTCAAGTGGAGGGCAGGCCTCTCATGATGTTGATACAGAGGTGGTTCCACTTCCTGCCCAAGTCCACTTGGTGTGGACGGGGGGGTTTAATATGTTTTGAACCATGTGGAATTGTATGCGCCTGTGGAGTGGCATTGTCTGGTGTGTGTGCATGTGCATCTGTGGTATGTCTGAATGGGTCATAAGAAACCATTTTGTCAGTTTGTGACAAGGTGTGGCAGTTGCAACATTTGACACAGAAGACTGCTCATGATGCCTGCTGGGGAACCCCAATGGGAATTACTGGATTTGTTTTTTTGGGGGGGTGGGGGAGAGAGGAGAGAAGGTGCAACAGACTGGCTCGCTGGTGTACAATTCATAAATAGCTGGCTACACCCCTGGTCGCTGTGCGAGTTAACACAACCCCCCCCAGCAGCACAAGAGATGCACAGCACTAGCTTGCGTCTGTAGGGCAAGTAGGGAATTTCCTGGGCAAGTAATTTTTGTACCTTCACTTGCCCTGTGGCAAGTACTGGAGAACTTGATTTGCACACCCCCGAATTACACTGTCTTGGTGTGGTCTGCTGAGGCTATAAAGTTCAGCATGGAACTTGACAATTTCTTCAGCAATTTCCTTTGGTAGTATGGCACAAGGCTTAGAGGCCTCCCTAGTGCAGATTTTCCATACTTTTCAGAAGCCCACTCTTCGAAAGTTGCAGGGCAAGCAACCCACCCTCTCTGGGAACAGCAGTTGAAATTAGTTCATCAGATTGCCTGCTGCGATTTTTACCACACAAATCTAGCCTTTTTTAAGGTCATCCCCCTTCCTCCTTTTTATGTTTAAATTCCATTTCCACTAACTGGGTTTCCATATCTAGCTGCTTTTGAATTCGCTCTCTCTCTTCTGGTGGGTTATGTAAGAGACCATCCTACCCCCTCACCACTGGCTTCCTGGCACACCATACTGTGATAGGTGGGGCTTTCCCAGGGGTGTTAAAATAAAAATATTCCATTAAGGCCTCCGAGACCATGTTTTACAACTGGGGAAATGTCAACGCTCCTATGTTTACACCTTCCATATGCCTCGGCCTCCGAGATCATGTTTTAGAATTAGAGAAATGTCAACACTTCTATGTCTACCTTTCACATGCCTTGACCCTTTGCAACCCCAACATCAACAGTCAAGATCCAACAGCCCTGGACTGTGTACTTTAAGAGTCAACCATTATATGTAGATGAGGAATTGGCATGTACCATTGGTCTATCCTAGACTGTGTGTCATGGGGATGTGAGCAAAATGAGAACTCTATCACGGGGTGTAGTAAACGCCAGACATCTTGCATGCCTGTTTTTGCTGTAACTCCCAATAATGTTTTTGCAGTGGTAGATTATATGAGATCTGCCAGTTCTGGTCATGTCTAGGAGGTGGTCACTGATACAGTGAAAGCCTCCCCCAATTATGTGTATGTCATGAGCTTTAATCTGTTACTGCCTTTGCTGCTTTTAATCTCAAGCAAAGCACACGAAGCAGCCCCAAATCCCTGGAACGAAAGACCCTTCCCAAGGTGGTGGAGTCAGAAGTTTGTGGAGTTTGGTCAGCTTTATGCATTTTTTAAATGTTCTGCTCACTAAAAAGTTCCAAGAACTTGAAGTGATACAGCATGGTCAACCCTGTCCTCCACAATTTGACACCGAAGTCTGCTCTAGAGTGGAATTAGGGCTAGTATCCATCTTAGCCCATATTCCTCAAAGGGTTCCAAAACAGTGCAGTTTTGTCTATCAGGTGCCACGAATTAGGAAAAAATGTATTTAAAACTAATCAGTAATAGCCTGGCCCAGCGGTGCTGAGGGCAGAGGCACTGGTGTCTCACCTATCCCACACCAGTGACCCATGTTCAGGAGCCGTGGGTTGGCGGGCTGGAAGTGGATTGAGCGGCCGTCAGGAAACTCTCCTCTCCTGAATTGGGGTGGTAGGCCTTTCCAGGCCCTCAACTGCCATGGAGCAGAGGCTCGATGGTAGTACCGGTTCCAGTGTGCATGCGCGCCTCCACACTAATGCACGACTGTGCCGCCAGGTCCTCGGGGAGTATGGGGACAAAAAACAGAAGAAAGAAAAATATTACTCACCTTAGTAATTGTGTTTCTTCTAATGGAGTCTTGCTGTATTCTGACATTATGCAGTTAGCCCCAGCACTTAAAACTACTCCAGAGAGGAAAAAGTTAACTCTATGCCAGAGCATAAAATGTTGAGCTCGATTCAAACCTCTGTCTGTTGCACTTTGAAGTGTAACCGTCATATTCTTATGAGCTAACGCTAACTACCCCCACTATGTGGTAATTGTAAAATGTTTACTAGTCAAAAATGCAACCAAATAGTTTGGATCCTCAAGTCGAGAAATCCAAAACAAAAACTAGTGAACAAAATAATTATCAAACCATATAAATAACCCACTCCCCCTGCCTAAAGACGGGAAAGTGCCAAGTACACCCCTGAGGTGCAACACTGCGCCTACCAGCCCACTTCCCAAAAAAACAGGTTTTGAGAGGGGAGGCAGGGACAGAGGTCAGAATACAGCAAGACTCCATTAGAAGAAACACAATTACTAAGGTCATTTTTTCTTCAAACAACAATGAAGTCTTGCTGTGTTCTGACATTATGCAGACTACCAAGCAGCACCGCCATGGAGGAGAGAATCAAACCTATTTTGGGAATAGGCTCTGCAGTACTGCTGTACCAAACCTAGCATCACTCCTAGCCTGGATATCCAGAGAGTAATGCATGGTGAAAGTATGGACCGTTTTCCAGGTGGCTGCTTTGCATATCTCTAATAAGGGTATATCTCTGGCAGCAGCCAGAGAAGCAGCTGTACCTCTAATCAAATGAGGCCTCAGGGCTGAGGGGGGAGTCTCACCCAACTTTTTCATAGCAAACTTGTATGCAAGAGACAATCCACCTGGCAATAGTTCTCTTAGTAGCAGGTTTGCCCTTCCCCACTTCACCATAAGTAAGGGACAACTGGAGGGAGTCAAACCTAAGAGCCTTAGTACGCTCAATGTAGTAGCTAAGAGCCCTTTTAACATCCAAACTGTGTAATCTCTCTCCTGAAGAACAATCAATGAAGAATACAAGAAGAGACATGGATAGGTTCAGATGAAAATGTGAAACCACTTTTGGTAAGAACCTCCTGTTGGTTCTAAGGACCACCTTATCTCTATGGAAAGAGATAAAATCAGGCTCCACTGACAGAGCTTATAATTCACTGATGCGTCTGGCAGAGGTAATAGCTACCAGGAACACAATTTTTCAAGTCAAGTACTTAAGGTCTGCTAAGGACAAAGGCTCAGAAGGGGGTTGCATAAGCTGAGCAATGCAAACATTAAGATCCCAAGCAGGAGTACTAACATACTAAAATGCCAGCAGAATAGGCCTAACGGTCTTTCGTGTCTGCTCGTTTGGTCAGTCCCCAACCT
This sequence comes from Neoceratodus forsteri, assembly GCA_016271365.2. Lineage (NCBI taxonomy): Eukaryota > Metazoa > Chordata > Ceratodontiformes > Ceratodontidae > Neoceratodus > Neoceratodus forsteri. The sequence goes on along the minus strand of CM057451.1, from coordinate 261,427,819 downwards.
GGGTGCTGACCTTGCTGTCCCCCTTGCCTTCTCTGGCTTCTCCCTTCCCAGTTCCGGATATTCTTGCTGCATTGGATTTTGCTTCCAGAACCCTTCCCCTGTACCTGTCCCACCTCTCTTGAACCCTCCACTGTCTCTGCCTCCATCAGCCCCCTAGGCAGTGCATTCCATGGCTCCACCACCCTCTCAGTGAAGTAGCACCTCCTCCTTTCTCCTGAATCTTCCCCTCCAGCTTCCAGCCATGCCCTCTAGTGGCCCCTTCCTCCTTCCTTGAAGCACCCGGCTGTTTCCTCCCTATTTACCTCTTCATGTACCTGAAGAACCTCTATCATGTCCCCGTGGTCCCTTCTCTCTTCCAATGTGTACATATTTAGCTCTTGAGCCTCTCCTCATAGGTCCTGTCCCCCAAGCCCAAAATCATTTTGGTTGCCCTCCTCTGGACCCTCTCCAGGAGGTTAATGTCCGCTTTAAGTGTGGCCTCCAAAACTGCACGCAGTACTCAAAGTGCAGCCTCACCAGCAGTTATACAGAGGAATATCCCCCTCCTTCCGGAGGTGATCCTTAGCGATGCATCCCAGCATCCTGTTGGCCTTGGCTGCTGCCCTCCTACAAGTCTCAGAGTTGTTCATCTTGACATCCACCACCATCCCCAGGTCCCTCTCAGCCATCGAGACTTGTAGCATTTCCCCAGGGTGTACACTTGACCTGGGTTTCTGCCCCAGGTGGAGTACCTTGCATTTCCCTGCATTGAACCTCAGCTTCCACTTCTAGACCATCTTTCCAGAGCCTCCAGGTCCCCTGTAGGGCCACCCTCCCTCCTCCCCATCCACCACGCCCCAGTTTGAGTCATCTGCAAGAGACTCATCTCACTCCTGATTCCTGTAAGATCCCTAAAGGGGGGACTGGTATGAAGCAATCCTTTGAAGAATTTACAGAAAACAGAGTGAGATGCCAGTGAGGAGGACTTTCCCACTGACAGAAAAGCAGAAACAGCTGACAAGTGTACTTTGAGGGTAGCTGGTCTGAGGCCTAGGCCATTAAGATGAACCATGTAATCTAGAACGGAAGATAAGTCAGTAGTATCTGGGGATATATGCTTTTTGGAACACCAAATGCTGAATCTCTTCCATCTAGAATTATAAATTTTTCTGGTGGCAGGTTTTCGAGAGGCTTTGAGAATGTCCAGAACCCCTTGAGACAGATGCAAAGTTGCATATTCTAGCTCTTCAAGAGCCATGCTTTGAGATTGAGACCCCGAAGGTTGGGGTACCAGATCCTCCCGAGAGGAGGTTAACAGGTTGTGATTCCTGGGAAGAGACAGGTGAAGATGGGCTGCTAGGGACAGCAACAGGGGATACCAAGGCTGTCTGGCCCAGTCTGGAGCAATCAGGATCACTTTGCAAGATTGCGACCTTATCTTGCCCAGGACTTTAAACAGTAGAGGAAAAGCATACAGAAATCTCCATTCCCAATCCAGAATTAGAGCATCCAGAGGGACTGCACCCAAGACTGGGGGTCTGCAACAGAATAGAAAAAGTTAGTGATTGTCTGGGGCTGCAAAGAAATCTATCTCTGGAGTGCCCCACTTTGAAAAGATCACTTTTAAACACTAGGGGGTCCAGGGACAATTCGTGATGGCCCTGGGAAATCCTGCTCAATGCATCTGCTAGTACATTGTCCTTCCCTGGAAGTTGGACTGCTACCAGAGAGGTCTGAAGAGAATAAGCCAGGGACCATAGTTTCATGGCTTCCGAGCACAAGGCCGTAGACAGAAGGCCTCCCTGCCTGTTGATGTACCACATGGTAGTGGCGGTGTCTATCCTGACCTGAACCACCTTGTTCTGTACTGATTCCGATAAGGCCTGCAGAGCCAAGAACACAGCCCTGAGCTCCAGAAGATTGATGTGGAGAAGACACTCCTGAGGGGACCACACACTCTGAGCTTGAGAGCTCCCAGGTGAGCTCCCCACCCCAGGAGAGAAGCATCTGTGGTTAGAACCACAGAATAAGACTAAGTGATGAATGGGACTCCTTGCCTGAGGTTGTCCTGATCCAGCCACCACTGGAGAGCCTGGATCAGGGTCTGAGTCACTGGAATAAGCTGGGTTAGAGGATCTTTTTTCTAAGACCAAAAAGCCCTCAAATGGAACTGGATGTCCCTCGTCTGAAATCTGGCCCCCTGCAGTGGAAGCTGCCATGTGGCCCAGAAGTTGAAGGAAATGCCTTGCTGGTCGAGACACCAGAAGGTGGAAAGAGGAAGCCAGCTCTAGAATGGCCTTTACCCTTGCCAGAGGGGGAAAGGCTCTTGCTTTGACAGTATCCAACTCTACCCCTATGAAAGAAAAAATTACTCACCTTAGTAATGTTGTTTCTTCTAATGGAGTCTTGCTGTATTCTGACTATTGCAGTGATATCCAACCTTTGAACTGCCCCGGAGAGGAAAGAGTTAACTTTCCATGCAAGGCATGGAACGCTGAGCTCGATTGAGACTCTGTCAGTTGTTGTTTGAACTCAAACCGCCAGATCTTTACGAGCTATACCCACTGGGCGTCCTGTGTGGAAATTGTAAACTCACACTAGTCAACTGGCAAATAAATCTAATAAAAAGATTTTTTGGTTCCAAGGCAAAGAATCAAGTCAGGAAACCCAAAAAACAAAACACAACACACACCCAAAAATAAGAGGGTGAGAAAAAGGGGGCACCTCTAGGGTGCCAACACTGTTCCTGCTCACCCACATCCCAAAACCCAGGTTCTGAGAGGAGGCGGGGAGGTCAGAATACAGCAAGACTCCATTAGAAGAAACAACATTACTAAGGTGAGTAATTTTTTCTTCAAACAACATGAAGTCTTGCTGTATTCTGACTATTGCAGACTACCAAGCAGTACCTCCATGGAGGAGGGACAGAACCTACTTTGGGAACATGCTCTGAAGCACTGCTGTGCCAAACTGAGCATCACTCCTAGCCTGGATATCCAGAGAGTAATGCTTGGTGAAAGTATGTACCGTTTTCCAGGTGGCTGCTCGACAAATCTCTCTAAGATAGGAATATCCCTGCCGGCAGCCAGGGAAGCAGCTGTACCTCTAGTAGAGTGAGCCCTCAGGCCTGAAGGTGGGATTCTACCTAATTTTTCATAGCAGAATTGTATACAAGAGACAATCCACCTGGCAATAGATCTCTTAGTGGCAGGTTTTCCCTTACCAACCTCACCATAAGTGAGGAACAATTGGAAGGAGTCAAACCCGTGACCCTTGGTGCACTCTATGTAGTAGCTAAGGGCCCTTTTCATATCCAGGCTGTGTAGCCTCCTCTCCCCAGAGAAGGAATGGTCAGTGAAGAAAACAGGAAGTGACAGACTGATTAAGGTGGAAATCTGAAACCACCTTGGGCAAAAACTTCCTATTAGTCCTGAAGACCACCTTATCTCTATGGAGAGAGAGAGAGAGAAAATCGGGCTCCATTGACAGGGCCTGTAACTCACTTATGCGTCTGGCAGAAGTAATGGCTATCAAGAACACAGTTTTCCAAGTCAAGTACTTAAGCTCTGCTGAGGACAAAGGCTCAAAAGGGGGTTGCATAAGCTGAGCAATGCAAACATTAAGGTCCCAAGCAGGGGCAGGGTCCCTGAAGGGAGGATTGGTATGCAGCAATCCCTTGAAGAATTTACAGAATACAGGATGAGCTGAAAGGGAAGAGGGCTTGCCTGCTGACAAGAAGGCAGAGACAGCTGCCAGATGCACTCTAAGTGTAGCTGGTCTGAGTCCTAAGCTATTGAGATGAACCATATAGTCCAGGACTGTAGGCAACCCAGCAGACTCTGGAGAAATATGCTTACCAGAGCACCAAATAGTAAACCTTTTCCATTTGGAGGTGGAAGGCTTTCGAGAAGCCTTAAGAATATCCAGAACACCTTGAGAGAGATGCAAATCAGCAAACTCTAACTCTTCAAGAGCCAGGCCTTGAGATTGAGAGATTTGAGATTCGGATACCAAACCCTCCCGAGAACATGTTAACAGGTTGTAATTCCTGGGAAGAGACAGGGGAAGGTGGACTGCTAAGGACAGCAAGAGAGGGTACCAGGGCTGTCTGGCCCAGTCTGGAGCAATCAGAATCACTTTGCAGGGTTGAGACCTGATTTTGACTAGTACCTTGAACAGGAGAGGGAAGGGGGAAAGCATACAGGAATTTCCTTCCCAATTGAGAACTAGAGCATCCAGGGGGACTGAGCCCAACACTGGGGGTCTGCAGCAAAAAAGAGGAAGTTGGTGATTGTCTGGGGCTGCAAAAAGATCTATCTGTGGAGTGCCACATCTGGATAAGATCACTTTTAAAATTAGGGGATCCAGGGACCATTCGTGATGGCCCTGAGATATCCTGCGGAGAGCATCTGCCAGGACACTGAACTTCCCTGGGAGGTGCACTGCTATCCAGGGATCGACAAATTTCAAAATGGCATGCTAGTCCCGGGCAACTGGTCTGGTCAAAAATGGTAGTCCCAGAGTTCTGAGTGGTAGTCCAATATGCTTATATGAAAATTTTAACCAAACATCTGTAGAAATAAATTACATGGTGTGTCTGGGGTTGTACTATTGTATTAGGATGGATGTAGATGTAGAAGAATTGTGTAAATCGGGAAAAACAATATTGAGTGACTGACTCTCCATCCAATTCCTTTCCTTTCTAATAATGGCAGGTCCAGGGTGGGACCGTGTACTGTAGTATGGGTACACTGCACTTGTACCAGATTTTGGGATGCCAAAAAGGACACCTATCTAGTTCCCGATGAGCCCTGGTGCCACTGCCAGACCCCAGTAAACAGGTTTAAAATCTCCACTTCCTTCCTTCACAGCTCATATACAAGGAGGTCCTAGAGTGCGTGGGAGAAGAGACTGAGAGTAAAAAATTATAAAAAAAAATAATAATACAGGATATTGAATTGAAGGTACATGAAGAATATTTGGCAGCTGGGAAAGAGGACATGTGCTCGTAAAGAGGACATCTGGTGGTGACCCTAACTAACCATGTGTGCATGCAGGGTAGGCTGAAGTCTGTTTCAGAAGAGATTGGATAATTGTAGTGAAATGAAACCAAGGCCATCAATCAACAAGCCATTCTGTGAATATAGCATGACTGTCACATCAAAGGGTAGACTGATTAGAGATTGGGAAGACAGGAAGATGATGATGGAGCACTACTAGGAGTACTTGCATCATCATCACTCATCAGGAGAAGAAGCGAGGCAGCAGCGACACCACCAGCAGTAGATGTGCAGCAGTAGCGGCAGCATGCCCATGAACATGTCTAGTTCCTGGACCACAGAGCAGCCAGTGGTTAATTGCAGGATCAGGATTAAATTCATGCAGTTCAGGACCTTCTACCGCTATCTGCAGGAGAGACTGTAGTGTGTCATCAGAAAGCCGTGTCCGTATTTTTGTTTTGATAAGGTTCTGGATAGAAAAACCTCTTTCACATTAGCAGTTGAGACACTCATAGTTATTAGTATTTCGACTAAGTGAAGAATAATGTGCCCAATCTGTGGTGGTTTTCTTTTAGTAATTTTGTGTAGACCTGAAAATATGGCTTGACAGCTGAAGATTTAAGCAGCATTTTAAATGCAGCATACTCAGACTTATATGTTCTTGCTGCTCTTTCTGTGAAAAAATCAAGTATTTAACCAGGTTTGCCAGTTCACAGGTCCCAAACACCGCTAGTTGGTCTCTCGGCAGATCAAACTGCTTGAAATCTAAACAGCTGAACCATTTGAGAGGCACCTCTGAGAAATTTTTAAACCTCTCGTCTATGTATGTTATCGCCTCATCTATTAAATTCTGCAATTGTGTATCTCTTACAAAACTGACTTCAGGGCAGTTGCCTCTGAATGGGAAAGGAACAGTCCTCTCCTCCTCCTCCCCTCCCCTCTTTGACACAACATACTCCATCCATTTCTGTTCAGGTTTGTAATGGCTAAGGAAAGTTGTCATGTATTTCCCTGGTGATGTTTTCAGCTCCGTAAGCTGGAGTAGGCAGGTCTCAACAAGTTGTGGAACTTCCAGTATTACTATGTCATCTCTTTGAAACTGGAGTGACAGGTTTTTTAGTATTGGCAGGAAGTCTTGTAGTATATATAGGGATTTTACAAACTGTACACTCTGTACTTCCTTTAAGAGTGCCTCTGTTCTAGAACCTTCATCACCAGCAGCAGAGGATGCATGTTCTAGGTGTTGAGCGACACTGGGTAGATTAACCTGAACTGCATGAACTGACCGTGACCTACTGGCAAGCCATCTCACTTGTTTTATAGCACTAAAGTGAGCAAGATCAGTATCCATGACATTAGCAATTTCTTTTAGTTCTCTCATTTTTTTGGGACTGTAATGATAAAACTTAAATATTCCCTTGAGAGTACTTTTAAGCTTTGACACAAATTTTTTTTTTTTTTACCACATCAAGAACTGCCAGCTCTAACTTATGAACAACACAGTGCATTGCAATTATTTGAGGACAGTGTTCCCGCAACTTTGCTATGGTTCCTCCTCTTTCGCCCATCATGACACTGGTCCCATCAAAATTTGCTGAAACAAGGAATGGCCCTGGATTGTGAACATTTTGTAGGTTACTTAGGGGAAGATTTACTGACTCAAGTGCAGTCGTTATTGCGTGAAATACACCTTCTGCATGTGCATGTTCCAGTGGCACAGCTTGGATAAGCACTATGCGCACCTGTTTAGAGTTTGGGTCAACAAACCGTATGAAAACATTTTCCCACTCAGTTATACTAGAATCTGTACTACCGTCAGCAAGAACTGTCACATATTTAACATCAGTAAGAGTCTGCATCTGGGTTTGGGATATAACTGCTGATATTGCACCACAGAAGTCCCTGGCTCGTTTATCATTGGTATAATTAGAACCAAGCGTTATCCCATTTCTTTCTTGCAGTTCTCAGAGACCACTCCATGTCCGAGAAAGGGCAGATTTTGGCAATGGAATATGCTGTGTTGAACAGGCGTTGCATCTTGACCTTAGTGTCCTGATCCAACTGCGTAAATGCTTGATACAGTGGGGACTCAGTGATATCAAAATGTACCACACGCTGACCACTGTCCGCAATATGTTGATTCATGCACAGCAAATGTGGATTGGACTTGTCATGAGCACGTAACTGACTCAATTCGAAAAGTATTTGGCCAGTGGCAAAACATTAGGTTTCTTTGAAAAGGCTGGTACTGCAATGGTTGGATATTTTTCGCACACAGTCAATACATCAGTTCTTTTTTTCATCATATCTCAGCCAGTAATAAATGGTTAACCAATGCCTCTGAAACAATCGGCCCTTTTCTCCTGATCATATTTCTTATCTTTATTTGGCCTCTCTGCCTCTCATCCTGCTCATGGAGCACTAAGACGTTTTTAGGAGTGGACGTAAACTTTCAGTTAAGCCGTCACTGCTTAATTCAAGACACTGATGATCAGCAGTTATATCTCCTGACACAGATATAGGCTCATTGTCATTGTTATTACTCTTATCTGCACTAGACACACTGACAGAGGTGGATTGTGTTTCTGTTTCAGGTGGTGGTGTATTGCTGCAGATGGAGTCTGTTACTCGTGAGGCTACTGACCAGAGAGAAAAAAAGTCTGCTATTTACTACTCCTACTCCTGTTCTGCATATTGGGTGGCACTTATTTTCTTCCCCCAATGATAATAAAATTTATTTTATTAATTAGGTGTGTCTGTGTGAGTTTCTTTTTTGGGTGGACTGGTGCTGGACGGCTGGCCTGGCAGACAGTGATGACACTGGGCGGGACCGGAGCCAGAAGGATGAGGTGCTTATTTGCCTAGCCTTTTCAACAAGTAAAAGCGATGGATCTTTATTTACAAATGTCTGAAACTTTCAGAGTTATGATTGTGCACACTATTAGACTAAGGCAAGTCACTTATCCAATTTGGCAGGGGAAGAAGCTGGAAGGAATGGGACTGGGTCTAAAAGCAGAGGTTACCAGGGTTGGACTCTGTGACCTGGTCCTGTACTTACTAGTAATAACATGGATTGGACATGCATGCACACAGCATGATAACTCCCTAAGGCAGCTGTGCCTATTATTGATTTTATTTTTTTTTATACTTACTAGTCTACTTGGTTGACTGACACACACTCATCACACAGTTTAGGGCAGCTACAAATACAAGGTCAAGTTCAAATACAGTAGTAGTAGTATACTCTTTTACCAGCTACTGTGCAGCTATTACAGTTTTTACTTTATTTATTTGGGCAGCTACTTAGCAAGTCCTCCCTCCCCTCCCCTTCCCTTACCACTGACTCCAGTCCAGTCCGACCACAACCTGGCCCTCAAGAATTTAGCACCAGACAGGAGCAAACCCAGACAGACTAGTGTGTGTGTGTGTGTGTGTGTGTGTGTGTGTGTGTGTGTGTGTGCAGACTGCAGAGCAAAGTAAAAAAAAGTTGCACTGTTTCCTTGGATCTCACACTGCACTGCAGCACACACTCCCTGTTTATTTTAGGTACTATACTGTATACCCTGATTTCCTCTCAATAACTAATGCTCCTTGTGTTGTAGTCCTTCTTAGGTCCACCCTTCAGTTAAGTTGTGTTAAATACTGGAGCAACAAATGCACAGCACAATGGCAGTATGGCACACTTTTTTTTTTTGTGGCTTCTAAGTTGTGAACAAACTGAACACTCATCAACAGATTCAACAATAACAGGCTACAGCTGAAACTAATGGAGTGGTTTCCACTTTCTACAGCGTCTCCTTCTCAGGCTCTCCAGTCTCTATTTTTGTTTCTGGCAATAGTATGGGCTAAGAAAACAAACTGCTTCCCAATCCCCAACCCCTCCCTGCCACAGCGTGCCCACCTACAATCTCACCACAACAACCTCCCAGTACCTCAGTCTCTCAAACTCTCCTGACTTTTTTTAATTTTAAAACAAAATTTTAAACAAAATGCTGAGGCAAGACAAGTACTACAGTGCACACTGCACTACAAGTCTCCTCTCTCCAGTCTCCAAAACAACTACACACAATCCAGAACAACGACTTGTTAACTGCTCTCTGGGAACAACACGCCACGTCCTTTCTCTGTGAAAATGAGAAAGAGTGTGTGTGTGTCCCAGATCGCTCCCGCCAAGTCTGTCGCGGAGCCAAAGAAGTCGTCAATGGTCTTACCCCTCCGTGTGCCTCCCTTTCATTTGCTGCCACATATGCCGCTCTCGTCCTGGCTCCTCCTCTGTGTTCCTCTTTCCTGCCTGGCACCCGCGCCGCGGCACTGACTACGCGCTGATTCTGCACCCCCGCTCATAGCACGTGAGTGCTGCTCCGAGGGTCAGATGACCCAGTACTCCCTCCAGTATTGCGCGACAGCACACCCAGTGGCAAAAGGTGGTAATGCAGGCAAATTAGGCAATTTTTTTTTTTTTTATGCTTGTCCACGGGCAACTGGCGATCTGATGCAGCGCTTGTCCCTGGCTGGAAAGTAATAGCCCGGGACGTCGGGCTATCGTATTTGTCGAACCCTGCTGCTATCAGAGAGGTATTCAGGGAACAGGCCAGAGACCACAACTTCATTGCTTCTGTGCACAAGGCCGTAGACCGAGTGCCACCTTGCTTGTTGATGTACCACATTGTGGTGGTACTGTCTGTCCTGATCTAAACTAGTTTGTTCTGAACAGACTTGGAAAAAACTTGAAGTGCTAGAAACACTGCTCTGAGTTCTAAGAGATTGATGTGAAGCAGAGATTCTTGAGGTGACCACAACCCTTGGGTGGTCAGATCCCCCAAGTGGGCTCCCCAGCCCAGGAGGGAGGCATCTGTGGTAAGGATTAGAGAATGAGATTGAGTGACAAAGGGAACTCCTTGCCTTAGGTTGTCCTGATCCTGCCACCATTGCAAAGCCTGGATCAGGGTTCGAGTCACTGGGATTAGCTTGGTCAGAGAATCCTTTCTCTGGGACCAGAAGGCTCTTAAGTGGAACTGAATGTCCCTCATCTGAAATCTTGCTCCTTGGACCACTGCCGTAGAGGCAGCCATGTGGCCCAGGAGCTGCAGAAAATGCCTTGCTGGTCGAGACACCTGAAGGGTGAATGAAGAGGCCAGTGTCACAAGGGTCCTTGCCCTGTCCAGGGGAAGGAAGGCTCTTGCCCTTATTGTATCCAGCTCCGCCCCTATGAAGGTGAGGAGCTGCATTGGCTCTAGAACTGACTTTGAAAGATTCAGGAGGAATCCTAGAGAAGTGAGCAGTTGCTGAGTTATCTGTAGGTGTGACCTGACTTGGTCTGGAGACTGACCCACTATGAGCCAGTCGTCCAGGTATGGAAAGATGGAGATCTTTTTTCTCCTTAGGAAAGCAACCACTACTGCCAGGCATTTTGTGAACACCCATGGAGCTGATGTTAGGCCAAAGGGCATTGCTCTGAATTGATAGTGGCCTGAGGGCAACTCGAACCTGAGGTACTTTCTGTGGTAGCATCTGATGAGAATGTGGAAATAGGCATCCTTGAGGTCCAGGGAGGCTAGCCAGTCCCCTGGCCTTAACAGAGGGTAGAATTATTCCCAGAGTCACCATTTTGAACTTTGGCTTTAAAAGGTGCTTGTTTAAATATCTGAGGTCCAGGATGGGCCGCCATTCTCCTGTCTTTTTGGGGGTTAGGAAGTACCTGGAGTACAATCCTTTTCCCCTGTGTAGGGGAAGAACCCTTTCTATAGCTCTGAGATCCAAGAGGGAAGAGACCTCTGCCTCTAGAGCAAGGGCCTCTGAAGGATTTGCAGGTGGAAAGATCCGGTTCTCATCCTGGGAAATTGTTTGAAGCTGAGAACCAGTCCCTGGCTTACTACTTCCAGGACCCATTTGCTTGATGTTAAAGACATCCAGTCCTAGACAAAGTAAGCCAGCCTGCCCCCTACGGGTAGTGGAGAATCGGCTCGGGGCAAACCCATCAGGGTGCCTGTTTGGGAGGGGCTTTAGGCTGAGGGGCCGTAGCAGGCCTGCTTATACCCAGTCTGCCTCTCCCTCTGAAGAACCCCCTCTGAGCAAAGGCTGAAGAGGAGGCCTGGGCTTGGTAGAAAGGCCTATGAAAAGGCTTGCCCCTGGAATGCTGCCTCTGGGGAGTGGCTTACCTTTCCTTGGCCTGAGCACTCCTATAGGTGGTCCTGTACTCATCCATTTTCTTCATGTAGTTCTCGGTCTGCTCCCCAACAGAGAATTACCAATAACAGGAAAATCCATGGCCTTAGTCTGGGTATCCTGTGACAGGCTAGTACGTCTGGGTCCAAGCCATCCTACGAAGGGCCACAGATGTAGCCATGACTCTAGATGAAACATCATTGGAGTCCACTGCAGCATGAAATTGCACCTTGGATGCCTCAATACCATCTGCAGCCACCTGCTCCAGCTCCTTGGCAAGCTGGTCAGGGACCTGCTTAGCTAGAGCCATCACAGTGTCCCATCTAGACTTCTGGTATCTAGCTGTGTAGGCCATATAATTAGCCTGCCTGAATCTTATCTGGGGGGGTGTGAAGCCAAGGGTATATTTGCCTTATCACAGGCAGCAGCCTGCACTACCCCAACATGGCTGCATTGCTGGGAAAGGAACTCTTTATCTGAGCCTGAAAGAGTATACCTCTTGTCCATTCTTCTGTCCACAGGAGATATGGAATTAGGAGTCTTTAAAATTTTAAATGTCTGTTTCCCAAAAGACTTATGGAGGGGAATAGACAGTCTCCTGGACTCTGGGATGTCCATCATCTCAACATAATCAGGCTCCTCCTGATCCTCTACTGCTCCCTCCATAGGAAGCTGGAGAGTTTCAGCCACTTTTTTGTAAAACATAAAGTGGGAAGGGGACTCAGAAAGCCTAGGAGAAGAAACACCTGAAGGTCTGTCTGAGGAGATGTCCGGGTCAATGGGCACATCCAGACTTTCATGACCACCATCACTATCCTCATACTCTCCCTCCTCCTCTTCCGGTTCATAAAAATCCTTTAAATTATAATCCGGAACCAGGTGAACCGACCCCCTAACCGATGGTGCCGGTTCGGTCGGAACAGAAGTTAGCGATTGAACAATCCTTATCGCTTTGGCTATTTCATCAGCGGTCGGAGAAAGAACTTGTGGATCCGCACCTGTTGACTTATCCCGTCTTTTTTTTTTTTTTTTTAACCGGAACCGACTCCTCAGAGTCGGTTCTCCTTTTGCCCGAATTAGTTTCGCCCTGGTCAGAAGGCACTCCTTCTGGTTCGGTTGGAACCGAACCGGGCTGGCCATCCGGGTCAGCGGACTTCTTGGCCTCTCTTTCCTCAGCCTACCTACTCTCTTTCCAGGGTAGCTGTGGGAAAACTTTGCAAATCTGGCAGTCTGAATCGAGGTGGTCAAACCCCAGACAATAAACACAGGTGGTGCGGGGGTCAGCCTTAGCAAAGGCTTCCCCACACACACTACAGTGTTGAAACCCAGTGGGCCCGGTTTTTCTCTTGGGTTTCTCAGATATGGCCAGTCCTAACAAAACGTAACCTTTTTTCGGCAATCTGCCAGGCAAGACACCCCTATCGGTTCCTGACCGTGTTACGGGTCGTGGAAAAAACTTAATGAAATCCGTGTTTTTTAGAACCGATAAGGACTGGTTACCACACTCTAAATAGCAGAACAAACTTTTTTTTACAAACCTGATCGGTTCAAACCGAACCGATCCGATGTTTACAAGTTCAACACAGAAACTAATAATAATAAACCTATCTAGTACTCACGGTACCACAGACAGAGACTGAACCGACAGGTTAGAAGAAATTCGGTTGAACCGAAGAAAAAAAAAACGACACTTTAACCGACTAAATTGAACCAAGCGAAGGAGAAATCTCCGGAGCGACTGTTCAGTGAGGCGGAGTAAAGAATCTGGCGGTTTGGGTTCAAACAACAACAGACAAGAGTCTCAACCGAGCTCGAGCTCAGCGTTCCATGCCTTGCATGGAAAGTTAACTCTTTCCTCTCTGGGGCAGTTCAAAGGTTGGATATCACTGCAGTAGTCAGAATACAGCAAGACTTCATGTTGTTTGAAGTTAAGAGTTGTACTGGCTCTAGAACTGATTTGGGAAGATTGAGGAATCCTAGAGAAGTGAGCTCTTGTTGGGTCACTTGTAAATCTGACTTGACTTGGTCTGGAGACTGACCCACTATGAGCCAGTCGTTCAGGTATGGAAATATGGAGATGTTGGTCTCCTTAGAAAGGCCACTACTACCGCTAGGCATTTTGTAAACACCCTTGGAGCTGATGTTAGGCCGAAGGGCATTGCTCTGAACTGGTAATGGCCTGAAGGCAGTTCGAACCCGAGATACTTTCTGTGGGAGCACCTGATGGGAATGTGAAAGTAGGCATCTTTTAGGTCCAGGGAGGCTAGCCAATCCCCTGGCCTTAGAGAGGGAAGAATTATTCCCAGAGTCACCATTTTGAATTTTGGCTTTAGTAGGTGCGTGTTTAGGTATCTTAAGTCTAGGATGGGCCACCACTCCCCTGTTTTTTTTCGGAGTAAGGAACTGTCTGGAATACAGACCTTTGCCCCTGTGAAGTGTAGGAACTTTCTCTATGGCTCGGAGAGCCAGAAGAGATGAAACCTCTGCCTCTAGGGCAATGGTTTCGGAGATGTTTGCAGGTGGAAAGGACCCGACCCTCAGCTTTGGAAATTTTTTGAAGCTGAGGGCCAGTCCCTGGCTTACTACCTCCAGGACCCATTTCTCTGAGGTAACAGACTTCCAGTCCTGGAAGTAGTAAGCCAGCCTGCCTCCTACAGGAATTGGGGAGTCAACCCAGGCTGACACATCAGGGTGTCTGCTTGGCAAGAGCCTTAGGCTGAGAGGAGGATGCAGCCCTGCTCATCCCCCTTCTGCCTCTCCCTCTGAAGAACCCCCTCTGGGAAAAAGGAGAGGAGGCCTGTGCCTGGTAGAAAGGCCTGCCCTTGCCCCTAGCCTGCTGCTTCTGAGGAGTTGCCTGCCTTTCCTTGGCATGTGCACTCCTGTAGGTGGTCCTGTACTCATCCATCATCATCTTCTTCTTCATACAAATTCTCCATCTGCTCCCCAAACAGAGAATTCGACAACAGGGAAATCCATGGCCTTAGCCTGTGTGTCCTGTGATAGGCTAGTACATCTCAGCCAAGCCAGCCTCCAAAAGAGCCACAGAAGTAGCCATGACTCTTGATGACACATCATTGGAGTCCACAGCATCATGAAACTGGATTTTTGATGCCTCAATCCCATCACTAGTCACCTCCTATAGCTCCCTGGCCAGCTTGGGGGGGGGGGCCAGTTTAGCCAGTTCCAGAACAGTATCCCATCTGGACTTCTGGTATCTGGCTGTGTAGGCCATATAAGTAGCCTGCCTGAGTCCCAAGGAAGATGCCATGTACTGTTTCTTTGCCACTGTATCCAGCTTCCTGGAGTCTTTATCTGGGGTGTGTGAAGTCAAGGGTAAGTTAGCCTCATCACAGGCTGCAGCCTGCACAACTCCAACATGGCTGCATTGCTGGTACAAGTTCTCTGTACCTGGGCCTGACAACATATACGTCTTGTCCATTCGCCTGTCCACAGGAGGTACCGAATTTGGAGTCTTAAGTAACTTCTGTGTCTGTTTCCCCAAAGGATTTGTGAAGGGGAACATAATCTCTTGGACTCTGGGATATCCATCATCTCCACATAGTCAGACTCCTCTTGCTCCTTGACAGCTTCATCCAAAGAGAGCTGGAGGGTTTCTGTCACTTTTTTGTAAAAACAAAGTGGGAAGGGGACTCAGAAAGCCTAGGAGGGGAAACACCAGAAGGCCCATTTGGGGAGATGCCCGGTTCTATGGGCTTATCCAGACCTTCCACATCATCATCATCATCCCCCTCCAAATCCGGTTCATAATAGTCTTCAGGGGAATAATCCTGAACCGGAGGAACCGACCAAACCGAATGCCAACCGGGAAGCATCGGATCAACTGGAACCGAAACGAGCGATTCAACTATGCTAATCGCCATGGCAATTTCTTCGGCGGTTGGACGATGCGGTTCTGTATCCGAACTGGCCGATTCCTCCTCCTTTTTGCTGGAATAGGCCCCTCGGGATTGGCTCTCCGGTTGTCCAAGGGAGTCTCGCCCAGGTCAGTGTGCACTCCCTCAGGTTCAGTCAGAACCGAACCAGGCTGGCCATCCAGGTCAGCGGACTTCTCGGCCTCCTTTTCTCTAAGCCTGCCCAATCTTTTATCCAGGGTGGCTTTAGGGAAATTCTTACATATTTGGCAGTCTGACTCTAGGTGGTCAAAACCCAGACAAACACAGGTGTTGTGAGGATTAGCCTTAGCAAAGGCCTCCCCACACTCACTGCAGTGCTGAAACCCAGTGGGCCCGGTTTTTCTCTTGGGTTTCTCAGACGAACCCATCCTATCACTTACCCTTTTTTATAGCAACAGCCAGGCAAGACCCCTTATCGGTTCCCTGTGTTATGGGTGTTTTTTTTGGGGACTATGAAACACGCTTTTTTTTTTGTTTGTTTTAGAACCGATAAGGACCAGTAACTCACACTAAATTCAAACTAAAAGAAAAAGATAGACAAATACAGACAACCGGTTCAGTTTTTTGTACAATTTCCATAAAAAAAAATTCAGCACTAGTCCACTAGCTATGTATTTACTCTACTGCAGACAGGGATCTGAACCGAAATAAAAAAAAAAAAAAAATAGCGGTATAAACAGACGTTTTTAACCGGACCGAACCATTAATGAAGGAGAAATCTCCGGAGCGACTGTTCAGTTAGGCGGAGTAAAGAATCTGATGGCTACACTTCAAAGTGCAGCACACAGAGGTTTGAACCGAGCTCAAGCTCAACGTTCTATGCTCTGGCATAGAGTTAACTCTTTCCTCTCTGGAGCAGTTCACGTGCTGGGGCTAACTGCATAACGTCAGAATACAGCAAGACTTCATGTTGTTTGAAAACACCCCTGGATACAGGATGATGACTGACCCCCCCCCCCCCTTGCAGGTGCCATAACTGTGGCCAGGCACATGCCACAGTTCAGTGGTAGTGGACGGGAACTCCGGAGGGGGTGGCCGATGTGTTCAGAACAACGGTCTACAGGGCAAACAGGAGCAGAAAGAGAATATTGGGGGAAGAGACTAATGAGTGAACATAGGTAGAACATATTTTCTTATTTCACACCTTAATGCTAAGCTTAGTAATTACTAGGCAGGTGACTCAGTGAACACTGGAATAATTTTGCTCAATTGCTACCATCTGACCTTTGTGCATATAGGTTTTAAAAACTTCCAAGACAATGCATAAGTTTAACATATTTTAATAGCAAACTTACAGGAATAGCACAGAAGACAGACAACATTAAAAACAAGTACTTGCATGTACGACAACTTAGTTAGAAAAAGTATAGTGAATGGATGGAATCTACTGTATGATAAAAATGCTACAAACACCATTTAGTTGCCACTGATAAGAAATTTGTTTTAAAAAAATTCAAATGCTGGCATTGTCCAGAAACATTTACTTGTTTATTTATAATCATTATAAAGTTCAACTGTTGAGACTTGTTCAGTGAAACATTTTGACCATTAATGCTTTTATGTCCCTGCTTTTTTTTTTTTAAAATTCACACACAAATGAAAATGGAAAATTTTGCCAATTCCTGATTCCCCCACCCCCCCATTTTTTCCCCCCATTCATGACCATATGCTTAGGTACCTTAAGTTCCCATGGAAAAAATATCTAACGTTCATATAACTACCAATAACAGGAAGAAGAGATTTTCTGTTTTTGGGAATGCTAATGGGTTCCCCATCAGTCGATTTTAAGCACGTTCTCCACGGATACGGCGTGCTAGCTGGATGTCTTTTGGCATGATTGTGACACGTTTGGCGTGGATAGCACACAAGTTGGTGTCCTCAAACAGGCCAACCAAGTAGGCTTCACTTGCCTCCTGCAATGAGAGAGAGAAAAAAAAAGGCATGTTAGCATGTTTATGCTTGTTCTTGCCACCCCCTACCAAAATGCAGTACTCCCTTCTAGCACTTCAGGTGTTACAAGACTAAACACAGTTTCTACATCATTTTCCCCATCTAGGAAGCTCAGTAATAAGGGCCATTTTCATTGTCTGAGAAGCAACCCAATTGCTCTGCCCGAATGGCCTAGAATCAGAGGTGGTTTCAAGTACAATCTTTGACCAAAGCAGGCAAGAGGAAATCTATTTGTGTGCAGATACTCCACTGAGAAGACAAGACAGCTTAACCACCCTCTCTTGCTGAACAGTGTTCACAAACGGATGTCTGGAATTGACATGATCTTAGCATCATCTTACATGATTATAGTAAAATTCAATTGTAACAGCTTCTGTTACGCTTTAGTTTACCCAGACAGCTTTGCACAATCAAACTTTGTTTTATATTTAAGTTTTTTTTTTTTTTTCAGTAAGTAGACAACAATACATAGCAACAGCATTGTCAGCATTATAATTGTGTGTACAGGAATAATGTGCATCACCTTTTGGACGTAATCACAAGTTTTTCAATAACAATTGTCATGTGCTTCACAGTGAGCAATTATGCTGTTCTCTGAATGCTTCTCTCTCCCCTCCCGAATCAGCGTGGTTCCATTTCTGGGACATCAGTGGGTCCGCTAGTAACATGTACGCAAACCATCTAGCCCATCTATTAGTTCCCCTTTCTGTTTGCTGTCTGAGTAAGTTAATGTTTCTACAGTACATAAGTCCTGTAACTAGACACTTCCACTCTTCCAGGGTTGGGGGTGCTTGTGTCAACCATTTTTTGGTAATACACTTCCCAGCTGCCACTAGAAGGACAGCTAGTTAAATATCTCTTGGCTTGGTCTTTCTCTTTTAGGGGTGTGACTATAAATAGGAAAAGGAGTTCATCCAAGTGTAAGGTAGGTAGGTGTGTGCGTGTGGGCTGAAAAGCTTTTAGGGCCCCTTCCAAGTCCCATATAAAAGGCTATAATATGGAATGTGCTCACATAAGGTTCCACCAAACCTCATCAAGAGGAATTCTGTCGATCAGCATTACAGCGATGGCACAATGCTGCTAGCCGGCATTGTGCAGTCGGTGGAAACAAGTGTTTTTTTGCCCCGGGGGGGGCGGGCGCAAATAGATTACCAACTCAGAGTTGTTGCGGGGAAGGGCAAACTCTACGGAGACAGCAGTGTTGGAAAACCCATGGACCATCACAGCGAACAGCCGATTCTGTCGCTGTGATGGCCTTTGCTGTTTTTCTGTCACTGTAGCAACGATATATGCTCACATAACATGATGGTGAGTGGCAAGAGGTCCTCCCAACACTCCAGGGCAGCAGCAGTGCCTCTATGCAACTGCTGTACCAGGGTTATAAAGTACCACATGAGGCACTTTGTCATACTCCCACCAGAACATGGAGCTAAATACTCTGTGTGTGTTAAAGTTCAACTGTTGCCACTGTTCATCAGTAACAGGACTGCTGAGCTCTGCATTCCAGTTTTCAAATGCTCCTGAAGTAACCAAAGGTCCCTCTGTCTGGAGGACAGCATATAGTTGTGAGATTAAGTGTTGGCTTAAGACTCACAAATGGGTAGATACCACAAAGCAGTGCACAGTACTATATAGGCTCTCCCCCAACATAAAGCGTTATGGAAGTCTGTAGGAACAACTGAAGACATAACCCCTCTTATTTGGGATGTGTTACAACCTCAGCCTCCAGCTCATATGGCCCTCCAGGAAAATCTGTTTACAGCCACCTCACTGGAGGCTTGGCATATCACTCGTTACCACCCATCACTACTTCCCTTCTGTTATCTATTAACCCCTTTGGCTTATAACTCTAATTTTCTACCCGCTCTATCAGACTCCTTTTTCAGGAGGATGAAGAGATTGGGATTCTCTCTCCCTATGCATGTTATGCAGGGAACCGATTTCCCTGACTTCCAGACGTTTGCTGCCAAATATCACTGGAAAACTAATGACTATCTGCGATATACTTAGGTTAAAAGCCCGCTCTTAAAACAAAAAAACGCCGGCTCTGTGGAAAATTGCTCGACACGCTGGCGACTCCAGATTCGCGCCCATACCCAGGGACGACAGGGGTTGAACTGGGGTTATGAGCATCCACTCTCCTCCGTGGGAGAGAGGGTGCAAGCCCGCACTGCTTCTTGAGTGCTGCCTGTCAGTCCCCAGTGGAGGTACACTTGGCAGCACACACCACACGTCTTTCCCAGGACACCATGAGCATGCGGCCGCAATGTGTGTGCGCGGGTGGGTGGGATGGAAGAGAAAACGGGAAAGTCATCTGGGTCCCCTCATGCCATGCAGCAGCCTTTTGAGCCGATCTTGTGCCATGCGCCTGGATACAGATTTGGATCCTATCTCCCCTCTCGTGGGTGGGTCCCCCCCAAGGAATACGTCGGGTCGACAGAGGAACGCATGATGGCGAAGGGGGGATAGTTTGGTGGGTAGGGGATCTATTGGCAGCACAAAGGACTGGGCAGTCAGAGGGGCACGGAAGGCGTAAAAGAAAAAAAAAAAAGGGGGGGATAGGGCACCCCATCAATGACAACACTTGTCCTTCATGTACTACAGGGCGCCCTTTTAGATTCTTTAATTTCTCACTTGTATCGAGCACCAACAGAAACAGAAGGGGAACCAAAGATTTGACAGTACGATGGCAGATGGATTTGGAACTTCAGCTCCCCACTGACAGGTGGGAAGTATATCCAAGACATCTACATAAAACTTACCTTCTCCCATATATGGAAGATGTGTGCCTGGAAATGCGTTGTACGATGCTTCTACACTCCCATGCAACAGGCCAAATTTAATTCCCAGATCAACCCCTCCTGCTGGATGCAATACAGGAACCTAGAACTTTCTATGCCCACATTATGTGGACTTGCCCCAAACATCAAGGATTCTGGACCAACCTCCAACCAGATCCAAAAGACATATTCCTACCCACACCACAGATCGTCACGAACCCACTTGTGAGGGTCAGATCACGGAGCGCTCAGTGCCCACCCCTAAGTGCAATCCGTGACAGGGAGGGGGATACTCTCCTTGTGTCCACCCAGAGTGTTCACTGGGTTAACATCAGAACACTTGCCACGAGGTCCCAGAGTATCCCTCTATTTTGGATCAGGGCATAATACCAGTTGCGAGTCTTGTGGCCAAATAGGAACCCTTTTTTGTGGCTATTACACATAGGAGGAAGGCCCAAATGTTACGCCCTCTTCAGGTAGCAGCACACCACCTGATTTGGTCTTTGCCCTACAGGACCTGCAATAGTCCAGTTCACCCCCCCCGGCCCCCAGCAGACGCGTACGAGATTCTGGTATTCTCCCAAAATCCATCCAGAAGTCCCCACAGACCTTTTCAATCTGGCTGCAATTGGTGACCCTTCTAAGCATTAACAGTTGTCACAGATTTGTAATAAAACAGTCTACAGTCACACATACAATATAAGGAATCTCATGCAGGCAAAATTCTTCAGAAAAACAAAAGTCTTTACTAGAATAAATAAATGCAGTACAACTAAAACAGAACATATATTAATTAGGTTACGATATGGAAACAAATTCTGGATAGTATACAGTTTAAATGCCTTAAAACTGTTTCAACTACTTTTCTACCTTAAAGGTGAAAATGTTCAAAGTCCTTTTTCTGTGTAGCAGCCTGGCAGTTCTGTTGTGCTCTGGAGAATGTCCAAAACCAGAAAGGCTCTGAGTGGCTGTGCTGCGTGGTTAACCAACACCTTTCCGAACTGCAGTGTCAGCAATATTCCAGTCATAAGGAAACCAGTTTATTTTCTCACCAGTGACACACAGCATGGTTTATGACAGTTCAGAATTAACCTCTTTGAAGTCTCAGGTTCTGACAATAACACACTGGAACTGAATTTCACATAGTACTGCTAGAAGGATGCGTACTTTTTTATAATAACTCACACAGGCCTGTTAGGAAGGTTATTTCCTGGTTAAAAAAACAGTCCTGGGTCACACACAATGCGATATGCTATCATAGTTCCCGAGATCAAACAGCACCCTGATTGCAGTGCATGTTTATGGTGGGTAAATGGCTTTTGGCACATCTGGGAATGAAAATCTCCCTTCCTGGCGAGTAGGTGGCCTTCAAGTCAAAAGGTCACCCCTTAAAAAAAAAAATTAAAACACAAATCTATGCTTTCCCTATGCCTTGAATCAACAATGGCATGGGCGTACACAGAAATCCCATAAAACAATATATCATAGAAATATATATTGCAAATAATGATTGGCAGTTGGCTAGCTCGCGACACTCCTCCCTCCTAGACTGAATCTGTGGGAATCCATCCCAAGCACGGCACGAGTTAGACAAATTCTGTTTATTGCTCTAATTGGCGAGACAGCCAGTCTGTGTTGGCATTTGCCGATCTGGCCCTGTGGATAATGGTCATATCGTAGCCCTGTAAGGCAATACTCCATCTCAAAAGACGACCATTCGTTTTCCCCATCTGAGTCAGCCACACCAGGGGATTATGATCGGTCTGTACCTCAAAGTGCCTCTCGTAGAGGTACGGCTCTAACTTCTTCAGGGCCCATACCAGCACAAGGCACTCCTTTTCAATGGTAGAAAAGGCCTGCTTCCGGGGAAGCAACTTTTTACTAAGGTACCTTATTGGGTGATCTTTCCCTTGGTTGGAGGTCTGACTAAGGATGGCTCCAATCCCCACATTGGAGGCATCTGTCTGGACTGACCAACACAGGAGCACCGCACAGTGCCTCCTATAGCAGTGTAAAGGCTCGTTCACAGGCTGGTTTCCATTTTACCTTTTTAGCCATTCTTTTCTTTAGCAGGCCAGATAGGGGAGCTGTCAAGGTACTATAATTTTGTACAAACTTACAATAGTACCCAGCAGTCCCTAGGAAACTCCAAACTGGCTTCTGGGTTTCCGGCCTGGGCCATGCCTCTACTGCCTCAACCTTGGCTTGATTACGGCAAAGCTGCCCCCACCCTACTACATGTCCTGGGTACGCCACCTCCACCATGGCCACTTGGCACTTTTCAGTCTTGACAGTGAGCCCTGCCCAACACTTCCCTCAGGTGGGACAGGTTTTCCTTCCAGCTGGCACTGAAGATGGCAACATCATCCAGGTACGCTATGGCATACTCTTCAGTACCATGCAACACCTTGTTCACCAACCTTTGGAAGGTGGCAGGGGTGTTCTCCATTACAAAAACCATTACCCTGAACTCTAATAACCCTACTGGAGTGATGAAGACTGACCTCTCCCTAGCTCTGTCAGTTAACTCCACCTACCAATACCCTTTTTTCAGGTCAATGGTGGTGGAATGCGTCACCCCACCCAAGTTGGCCAGTAATTCGTCCATCCGTGGCACTTGGTGGTTATCAGCCTTTGTGACTGCATGGAGTCTACACAGAAGTGAGTAGAGCCATCTGGCTTGGGAACAAGGACTACGGGTAAGGCCCAGGGACTGTGGGATTTCTGGATTACCCCTAAATCAAGAATTTCCTCCACCTCCCTCCCAGTGTCCTTTAGGACACCTGGCAGGCTGTCTGTTGGATGGGTGCTTGCCTTCCTGTGTCTACATCATGTGTCGCTAAGGGGGTACATCCCGGCTTGGCCGTAAACAAAGGGGCAAAGTCATCTAAAACCTCCCTCACTTCCTGGGACTGTTCCGGGGTCAACTGGGGCGACAGTTTGATTGCCTCCACAGGGGACTCCTGCTTGCTTTTCTCCAGCAAGTCTACTAGGGGGCCTGCTTTGTCCATCCCCCTCCCCAGGACTACACACTGCAAATACCATGTCAGCCCTATCTGCATATGGCTTGATCACGCTGACATAGTACATTCTATAGGTATGTCTTCTGTCAGGCAGTTCTACAAAGTAGTTTACGTCATTCACTTGTCTGACTACTTTATATGGTCCTGCCCACTCAGCCTGCAGCTTATCCTTCTGGAGTGGGATTAGGACCATGACTTCCTGACCTACACTGTGTAATGTGATACACCCTGTAATAATAATATTATATACCATTTGTATTATAAACAAATGTGAATGTCTGCTTGGGCACAAAAACAAGCTGGCTGCTGCAATGAGTGACCTTTGACCTCAAAAGTCAAAGTGTGGCTGAAAGCTGCAGGATGTATTAAACTGACCAGTGAAGAGGAACCCTAATTAAAAATGTCCTGTTCTGTCTTATTAAAGCCTTCTGGCCATCTGCCAGGAGAAAGGACCTCATAAAATGTTAGGATTCCTGCAGGAAGAGAACATTTGGTAGCAGAACCTTGTTATCAGTCGTAAAATCCGAGATCACTCTAGCAAAACAGGAAATCAGCAGGGTGACATCAAAGAGGATGTTTTGACGAAAGACTCATATTTTAAAAATTGCTGACTGTTGATTTCCCCAGTAGAAATAAATCCATGGGAGGATCTACTGTGACCTTACCAAAAGAGGTGGGGAGGTGGAGCTGGAAACGAACATGCATCTGGTGAAAACAGGGCATATTATTCTGGACTCCAAGAGAGATTAAAATTCTCTGGACTTAAAGCACTTAATGGTAATATCTATACAGGCAAGAACTTTTAAGTATTTGGGGTAGACATATTTGTGTTCCGTAACTTCCCATTTATTTCATGTGACAGTTAATCTGTTTTACAAGTTTTAGTAAATAATATTTTCTTTAAAATACTGCCTGTGCTTTCTCTCTGTTCTTTTACATGCGATTGCCGAACCCGTGTTTAAGTCTGACAGCTGTCAAGGGCTTGAATGTGTTACTAAGCTTGCTTAAATGTAAGAATATACCCAAGATCTCAGAGCTGTAAGGGTACATTTTGAAAACCTGGCTGGGTGCCCCTGGGCGAAGGATTGTACTGCATCCCCCAAAGAGGGTACGTATCCGAGCCTGGTAACTGGGCATGCTAGTATAAGGTTCACATTTTGACCCCCAGGACTCGAGGCTGGTATGTGATTCGGATCCAAAACAAACAGGAGGGTTACCTTGTCTGTCTCCTGTTCACACTTTTACGCTTTGAGGTTGGCACTGTGGAAGCAGAGGGCCTGACCTGCGGAGTGCGTTTGTGACACACTGTACGACTCAGCTCTGGCTCTGCGGTTGTACCAGACCTTTTGCTTCTGTTGGGCGGCTGACAGGTTGCTCTGGGATGCTCCCATAAGCTCCTTCAGCTTTTCTCTAAACTTCAGGACATATTCCACTATGGGAGTTCCCTGGGCAGCGTGATTGCCTTCCCAGTCTTCCTGGACCAAGTCTAGGGGCCCATGCACCCTACATCCATATAGGAGTTCGAAGGGGGAAAACCCTGTCGACTCTTGGGGCACCTCCCTATATGTGAACAACAGGTGGGGAAGGTATTTCTCCCAGTCCCTCCCACGCTGTTCAGCAAATGCTTGGAACATCGATTTAAGGGTACCATTAAACCTTTCCACAAACCCATTGGCTTGCGGGTGATAAGGTGTTGTGCGTCTCTACACCACCCCACACATCTCAATTCAATATTTATTGATCGACTTTAGAAAAAATCATTACAAATTGTACAAAATGCATTAATTTTTTTTACCATATACATAATCACAATAAATAGATACAAATTAAGATACAAACAAAATTAAAAATCTAATTTTACACAGACTATGGATAGATACGGATATAGTGCAAATAAGCGTAGTATTTTACTTAGATATGGAGGACATTTTAGCAGCTGGGATTATAATCTGCCGCAGGTAATCTCTTCTTTATTCTAATCTATTCTGAATAATGATAGTGTACCATCAACAGAATTGACAACTATACAGAGGTTGTTTTAGAATTAATATGCAGTTTCTTCCTTTCTATACTGCTACAAAATCGTGCAATAGCCTCCAAATGTTTAAAACTAGAGGTTTTTAGTGGGTAGTTATACTGATAACAGGGTTCCATATCCAAAGTTACTAGAATGTCCCTCGGGTACATTTTTCTCTCAAAATTACATACGGGGCAAAACAGAAAGAAGGTGAGCTGGACTATCTTCATCCAAGTTGCAGGCGCATCTTTGTTGAGTTGGAAGTGCCATAATGATGTCTCAAATATTGGCTGGCTACATACACCAAATCTAAATTTGGTGTAAGATTTCCGATGATGGGGATTTTTAAATTTACGTCAATATTTTTCCATGCCAAAGTATCTTCTTTTCTGCAAGCCAATAATTTTAGCCCCCCCCTTATTTCATTTTGGGTATTAACACCTTTGATTCTGATTTTAATCGTTGCCTGTATTTCTACAGGAGGAGTTATGCGACTGGGTTATGCATTCCAGCAATCCATATGGTTTAATAATTTTATCTAAATGTGCATACTTTGGAAGATAAGTCCAGCTCTCCTATACGACACCGTTTCTTCGAGGTATATTCTAGGCAGTCTCTTATCTGGCATGTTATATATTTTCATCCAATAGATAGCCAACCTCGAGTCCACATTACATCTAATTGTTGTTTGACCCAATTCTAGTCTGACAAGACCCGAGGCTGCACTCTTTGGTAACCCCAACATCCTTTTATATATTTTATTCATAATTATTTCTAGGGCATCTAGTTTTCCTGGACCCATACAAAATCTGACTTTTTATTTTTGCGTTGTGTACTCTTAAAGTGCCCATAACAGACTAACCCCCATATTTATATGAAAATTTTTCTAAGCATAATCAATTTACTTTTTGTGCTGTTGACCGAATATGCCTCTGCCAATTTAAGTTATAATGAAATTCAATTCCTAGATAAATAAAGCTTTTTTACATACTCTATTCTGTGTTTGTTACATTTTAAAACTGTTGTTCTGCCCTTAGTAACAAATTGACTATTTTAGCAAAATTTATCTCAAGGCTTGCTTTAGTACAGTCTTCAGAAAATACAGGTTACTCACCTGTAACAGGAGTTCTAGGAATGGTATATGTTGTTCATCCACACTTATTGGCAGGTTCCTTGCCGCTTTAAATCTTGCCGGAAGGTCTTCAAGCTGGCTCCTCCCACCCATCCGGGTGGCAAAACTCTCGGCTCCGCCCCATGACGCCAGATCTAGCCCGCTGGAAGCTCAGGTTGTGTGTCGAAGCCGGGGAGGTCGGGTGGGTCTTGTGGATGAACAACATATACCATTCCTAGAACTCCTGTTACAGGTGAGTAACCTGTATTTCTAGGGACATGGATATGTTGTTCATCCACACTTATTGGCAGACTCTAGCAGTTCTCCGGGAGGAGGGAGGCAAGCACACCCCTACTTAGGAATAAAGACTGGAGAACAGAGGCCCCAAAACCAGCGTCCCGGCGTGACTCCAAGGTCAAACATGTGGTACGGGTAATAAAGGTGTGTGCTGACTTCCAGGTAGCAGCCCTGCAGATTTCCTGATAGGACATCCCTGGAAGCAGCCATCGATGCAGCAGTATGACGGGTAGAATGAGCTCTATCCCTCTGGGAGGCTCCATGCCCGCCAACTTATAGCAGCGATCTATGCAGGAGGTGACCCACCTGCCTATCGTCCGCTTGGCTGCAGGTCTGCCAGGTGCGGCTTCAGCGTGAGTGACAAACAGCTGGCTAACCTCTCCCAATTTCAGCCGCGCCCTTATAATAAGCGAGCGCCCTTCAGGTCCAGAGTATGGAGCCTATATTCGGCCTCCGAGGTGTGATTGGGGTAGAACACCGGCAGAGTCAGCACCTGTAAGGTGAAACTCCGACACCACCTCGAAGGAATTTCGGTGGGGGGCAGGACAACCTGTCCCTGTGGAAGTCCAGGTAAGGAGACTCATGCAAAGCGCCTGGAGCTCTCCCATCCTTCTGGCTGACGTGATAGCCACCAAGAAGGCGGTTTCCACGACAGGTGAGAGATATCACACCTGTGCATTGGTTCAATGGCTTGCCCATGAGCCCAGTACCAGCAGTAAATCCACGGAGGTGGAGGTTCGCACCGAGGGAAATGTGATCAAGGCCTTGAAAAGCGCCCACCACCTTTTCCTGCGCCATCGACTGCCCCGGCCCGCGCCTCGTAGCAGAGATGGCTGCCAGGTGCACCTTTAGGGTCGCCGACCTAAGCCTTGACTAGAAAGGGACCATAAATAGTCCAAAATGCTTGCCACAGAACAGGAGGAAGGGTCCAAGCCCTTGTCCCGACACCAAATGGAGAATCTCTTCCATTTGAAGGCGTAGCATTTCTGGTCGACTCTCTACGGACGCCTAACAACATTGAGGACCTCGTCGGAAAGACCCAAGGCCTGGAACTCTAGCCGCTCAGGAACCAGGCCGTCAGGTGCAGGGATTGAAGGTCCGGATGGAACACCTTCCCCTGATTGACTGAGAGCAGGTCCGGGCGAGCTGGAAGCTGCCTCGGGAGCCTGGAGCTGAGGCTGAGGAGATCTGGAGTACCGAACTGGGGCCAGTCTGGGGCTATCAGAATCACCTGCTTGTCCCTCCTCACCTTGAGAAGCACCTTGTGAATCAAGGAAATGGGGAAAGGCGTAAAGAGGCCGGGGTCCACAGCCTCAGAAGGCATCCCCTGCAGCAAGCCCTGCTGAGGGGGGCCGGCATGAAACAGCCTCAGCTTCGCATTCTCCCTGGAGGCAAACAGGTCCACCTGAGGTGTGCCCCAGTGGGAGAACAGATCTTGTACTACCTCCGGCAGGAGAGACCACTCATGAGATGCAGCCCCTATCCGGCTCAGGGCATCGGCCAGGGTGTTGGAGGCTCCTGCCACATGAGTGGCTAGGAGATCCGCCTCCAGGCTGCGCACGAGTGACCAAATGCAGAGAGCTTCCTTGCATAGAAGCATGGAGCGCGTCCCGCTTCAGGTAGTACATGGTCGTGGTATTGTCCGTCTGGACTCGGACCACTTGACCCCGGAGAAACAGAGCAAAGGCGGTGAGAGCTAGGCGGACCGCTCGGAGCTCCAGCCGGTTGATGTGGCATCGGGACTCCCGCGGGGACCAGAGGCCGTGCACTCTGTGTTCCCCCAGATGGGCACCCCAACCCAGAGAGGCATCGGTTGATAGAGAGACCGTCGGCTCGGGGCGGACAAACGGGATGCCCTCCTGCAGATGGAATGGAACGGTCCACCATTGGAGAGCGTCCCACATCTTCTGGGTTACTATCACTAGCTGGTCCAAAGGATCGCAGCGTTGTGACCACTGGCTGGCCAGTCCCCACTGAAGGGGCGATGTGCCAGCGCCGCCCAACGACCACGCTGGTACAGGCCGCCATGAGACCCAGGAGGCGAGGAAGTCCGGCAGGGCGCGATTGCCCAACCAGAAATGACTGGGCAAAGGAGGTAAGAACCTCGCCCTGCCGGGAGCCGTGCTCTGGCTCAAGAGAGTCGAGCTCTGCCCCGATGAACAGGATCACCTGCTTCGCTCGAGTTCGACTTGGCCTCGTTGATGAGAAGGCCAACTTGAGAGCAAACCTGGAGGCCAGATCTCTGGACTGCTCCACCTCCCGCCTGGAGGGGCTGCTATCAGCCAATCGTCCAGGGTACACCGACCCTCGGCGCCAGAGAATGCTGTCACCACTGCCATGCATTTGGTGAAGACCCTGGGAGCTGGAGATAAGCCAAGGGCATGGCTCGAACTCAAGAGGGATCCCTCCCGTCAAAGCGGAGGAATCTCCGATGTAACGGACGGATAGGGACGTGAAAGAACGCGTCCTGTAGGTCCAGAGAGCAGAACCACACGCCGTGTTCCAGAGATGGTATTATCTGCGCCAGAGTGACCATCCTGAAGGTTCGAGACCTTAGGAACTTGTTCAGGTCGTGTAGGTCGAGAATGGGGCGCCAGCCCCCCGTCCGTTTCGGAACCAGGAAATACCTGGACATGAACCCCGGGTCTGAAGGGGGGCCTCTACCTCCGTGATCACCTCCTTTTGGAGGAGGAGAGCGATGTCGGCTCGGCGAGCCGCCAGTGAGCTCTGGACCCGAGGCCCCGGTCGGCGGCTCTGAAGGGCAGGGCCTGCTCGAATTCAGAGGTAGGCCTTTCCCACCACCTCAGTACCCACCTGTCCGTGGTAACAGCGGACCAGGCGGAAAGGAAGTGTCTGAGCCGTCTCCACGGGGGAACCAGGGTGAGGTGACAGGATGGGGCGACACCCTCAGCCCGTCACTGGGCAGGCTTGGAGGAGGACCGCCGAGGACCTCCTGGCTTACCTCCCTGCTTCCTGTTGGAGGAAGCCGACGGCTTGGGTTTGGGATACCAAGCTCCTGCCTGCTGGCCCTGACGTTGCTGGGCCGGGCGCGCCGAGGGCGCAGAAGGACGAAAGGGCTTAGGCTGTGGCTTGCGGCCTTTGTCCTTCTGAGCTGAAGAGACCGAGTCCAAGGTAGCATTGGACTTCTCGATCCTCTGCAGGTGACCTTCCACCCCAGGGCCGAAAAGGTCAGTCCCCAAAAAGGGAACATCCGCCAATTTGTGCTGGGTATCCGAGGTAAAGGTGGATATCCTCAGCCAAGCCCAACGACGATGTGGCCACCGCGCCTACAGACCTGGGACATGAGTCCCGACGTCTCAACGCAGTCTGGAGCTGTTGTTTGGCCACTGCCTGCCCTGGTCCCGCACCTGCCTGACCGTAGTCTGCAGATCTGCGGAAGATGAGGGACAACCTCATCCAGGAGCCCAACAGGGCGTGAGAAAATGTGCCATGAGGACGGCTGAACTGGCCTGACGAAGTCCGAGAAAGGACGCGCATAGACTTTTCCGCGCATAATCCAATTCTCTGGATTCTTGTCGGAGGTTTGTCCACATCCTCATGCTCTCGCACGCTGAAAACACTGTCGGTAACCAACCCCTCAGCCGAGGGTGTTCGAAAACTGGACAGGGAACTGGTAGGGACCGCATACTTCCAGGCCAACCTGGCCGAAGGTGCAGGGCAGGAAGCAGGACGCTGCCAAAGTTCCAAGGCACGACCCACTATGGCTTCGGCCACCGGAAAGGCCTCTGTAGGAGAATCCCCTCGGTCCAGAATCTCCGTGAGGGGATACCTGGCCCGTTTAGAAACGGGTTCGAGCTTTATCCCGCTGGACTCCGAGATGAGTCGAAGCAACCCTAAGAAGGACGAAGGGCTATCATCCATTGACTGCTCTCCCGATGACTCCAAGTCTATGCGCTTGGAGAAGAGGGAGGAACCATCATCGGACTCAGAAGAGTCCTCAAAAGCTGCCTCGGCCTGAGCCACCTCCACCTGCCGAGGTTTATCGGGAGTGAGGGTGACAGACAGCCTATGGGGCAAACCCAAGGCCGACCGAGAATTTTGGTCGGAGCCCCAACTAATGGCTGTGGATGGAGGTTCCACCAGAATCGTGGGGCAGCTGGAATTGGCCGAACAACCGGCCTGAGAACAGGCTCCTCGACTACAACGAGGGGTTGTTTCGGCTGCTCCAGTGACAGCCACTTAATGGCCGGGGAAGACGACTGGGTCGGCTTATTCCCGGTCAAAAGGAGCTGTTGCCACATGAGTTCCTTGTACTTCCGACGCAACTTGCGCCGAAGCCTCCCCTCGTCCGAGGAAGAGCGGCGGCGCTGCCTGCCGCGGTGCCGAGACCGAGACCGCCTATGGCGGCGGGATCGGTTGGACCGCGAGGATGTCAGAGACCGAGAGTCTCGACTAGGCCGAGGAAGGCGAGGAGAAGTGTCGGAAATCGGCACTCCCCTCGCCCGGACGATCCCACCGCAGGCCCGGGAGAGGGGATTCTCAGCTTTCCAGCCGACAACCCATCTAACGGGTCGAAAAAATCTCGACCGCGCGACGGGAGTCTCGGCCAACTGGCCTGACGGGGACACCGTGAAGCCAGTGGCTGAAGCTGAGGGGTCGACCAAAGTCGACTGTCGACAAGGGGAGGGGGATCTTTCCCGCTCCCAAGAGCGTCGACGGAGAGACTTACTTTTGCTCTTTTTGGACCTGGAAAAAGGTCCCGAAGAAGTTGGACCCTCACCTTTGGTCGAGAGGGTCAGACAAAGCTCCTTAAAAGAAGCCCAGTACGAGGCACCGAGAAAGAGCGGGACAAATGCCGCAGCCGAGGCAGAAGCGGCCCGCGCCGCCTCCTCTTCGAGGGCGATCATCTGCTCGAGCTGATCCGCCGAGCCCGCCGCCGCGGACACCGCCAATCGGGCCTCTTTAGATTTCACCGGTGGAATTTTTTCGGCGCCTAGTTAATCGGGCAGCAATGGGTCTTCAAGGGATGAGGCCGTAAAAGGAAGAGCACAAGTCGCAGGCCTGCAGGTCGTGCTCAAGGCCCAGGCAGTAGACGCACGTGGAGTGCGGATCCGTCCTAGACATCTTCTGCCCGCAAGGGCACCTCCGGAAACCGGAGTCGATTTGTCCATCGCAGCTCATGTAGGAGAAGAAGACCAAGTCTTTTAGCAAAAACTTTTTGATTTCGAACTTTCGAAGAATTAGGAACCAGTCTTAAACGCAGCGTGTTAAGGAGGGAACCTGAGCTTCCAAGCGGTAAGGAAGATCTGGCGTCATGGGGCGGAGCCGAGAGTTTTACCACCCGGGTGGGTGGGAGGAGCCAGCTTGAAGACCTTCCGGCAAGATTTAAAGCGGCAAGGAACCTGCCAATAAGTGTGGATGAACAACATATCCATGTCCCTAGAAATGTTGTTATACTTCCAATTCCTAGATAGCCTGTTGCAATCAGGACATTGTCCGCGTAAGCCAGGAAGGGGCACCGTCCAGAGCCCAAACTTAGCATGTGCAGCTCTGAGCCACTCAAAGCTTCCAATACCCTATTCAGAAATATGTTAAAGAGGATTGGGGAGCACACACAGCCCTGTCTCAAACCAATATTGGTTGGAAATTTAGATGAACAATCACTCTCTTGTAACTTACAGAAGTTAGATTGTTTCTGTATAGTTTAAACAGATTTAAAATGCAGCTTTCCATTTCGTAGTTTTCCAGAACATCCCAGTTTTTCTCCATCAACTCTGTCAAAAGCTGCTTTCAGAACTATAAATACGCAGTATAATCTGTTTTTTAATATTAATGTATTTATATACAAGATGCGAAAGTACAAAACACTGATCAATTGTGGAGTGTTCTAGAAGAAGCCCGGCTTGTGCCTAGTTTAATATATTACTTTCTGTAATCCAGGTCATTACTCTGGTATATAATATTTTTGTGAATAATGTTTGAGATGTATCAAGTAGGTTTATGGGCCTATAATTATGCGGGTCTGCCTTTTCTCCCTTTTTATGAATAGGTTATGACAATATTCTCTCTCCATGTTTTCGGTATTTTCCCCATTTGAGTTATATTATTAAATATGACTTAAGACTCGTGTCCACAAGTTAAGGGTGTCCATTATTATGTCCACCAGGACACCATCCAGTCCTGGGGCCTTATGTTTTTTACCACAGCTAGTGGCCAACGTTATTTTCTGCTCAGTAATTTGATGGCTAATAGGTCCCCATCTTGTGATAATCTGATTAGCTTCAGTTATACAAGAGTCAACAAAAAAAAGTTTCTATAGTGAGATTCCCATGTCTGGGGGTCTATATGATTCTCAATATTTTCTGGGAAATAATCCCATCCATATGCCACCACTTTCCAGAACGTCTTGTCATGTTTTTCCCTTACTGTCATTTTGAATTCCTCCCATATGTTCTTTCTGTATTCTTCCATCTTAAACGACAATAACTTTTTATAATCTGCTCTTAATTTATTCAGTCTGGTTTTGTTAACTTTGTATTTGCAAGTTTCTAGCACATTTTTTTTTTATCTCCGCTTTGTATCTTCTGCATTCCCAATCAAACCACGTACTCCTTTTTTTAACCCTACTTACTGAAACCTTAAGAATTATTGCGGATATGTTTTCCATAATTCCTTCAAAGGTCTACATATAGGAGTCAGATTTCCTGTTGTGCTAAGTCTACTATTTTCTTCTTTACTATTCATTCAGGAGTTTGATGGAATTATGGTTTTCTAAGAGATCTCATTTTACCCCTTTTCTGATCCGAGTAATGTCATTTTTGTTGTCTGGTCTTGTGGGTATTTTTGGCCACAAAACTATTTCTATTTCTAGGGGGCTGTGCTCATTTTCTGATCTCAATCCTACTTTAAAGTCCCAAAAACATGTCAAGTTAATGGAGATCCAGCAGGGATCTATAATTGAGGAACCCCTTGATCCTATATATGTAAATGCCCCACTCTGGTCACCTCTGGATCGCCCATTAATCAAAATGAGGTCATTATCTTCCAATTCTTTAGTTATCCGTTTACCTCTATTGCATTCTTTTCAGTCCTTAGACCTTCTTTGAACAGCTAAAATGTGGGGACTCAGAGCTGCACATGCGCCAGCTATTTCTATTGAGGGCTCCAGACTGTGCTCCACCCTGGCGTTAAAATCCCCCGCCAGTATTAATCCACATGCAGGGTCTTTATAGGTGGCTGCCTCAATTAAGTTAATAAGTTTTCTTATATCCCCATGATCCAGATATCTGGAACCAGTCGGGGGTATATATACACATTAATAATTATAGTAATCTTATTCATGGATGTCATACAAATTGGTAGGATACATTCTGAATTCATTTCTCTCATAATTATAATTTACTTGGTCGGCTATCTTGCACCAGGTTATTAAACCACCTGACATTCTGCCACAGTTTAAGTCTATTAGCTTTCTTATGAATCATTCTGTATCCATCCAAATTTATTTCTTTATTAGTCCAAGTTTCTTGTAAACATATAAAATTAAATTATATCAAATAATTCAAAAAGAGGAGTCCACCAATCTTCCCTGATGCCTGCCACGTTCCAAGATGGCAAGTCATAATTACCTTCTAATTCTGTAGGTTTCAGAATGCAGCTATTTTCACTAGCTGACCGTCGGATACACGTGTCCTGTAGTGCTTGAAATCTATTACCTGTTTTTATTAGATTCAACCACTGACTATTATCTGGAGTTATCTGCTTATCTGGCACTGTATCTACCTCCCTATTCATGTTTATATTGTATCTATCCATCATTTCTGATTTTGTTAAGATATAAAAATACTGTTTCATTCCCTGTCCAAATTGTTACCTGACCATCTCTCTCCCATCTTTTAGCCTTTTTTATTTTTTTACCATTCCCTGTAAAGTGTCATCTTTAGAGAGGCTTTGCAGTAAATCCAGCACTTTCATTTTTAAATTATTTTTGTTTCTGTTAAAAAGTTTCCGATTCCATAAATGGATATTGGAAAATCCCTACATTTTACTTCCTGACTTTTGATGATCTTATAATATTCTGGGAATAATGTTCCTATACTGACAACACAATCCATTTCAAATCCCAGTACTCTCATCTTATCTCTTTGCTTTTAAGATCACTTTTAGAGCGTAATATTGGTCCAAAAGTAATACAGTGGAGCCCACTTATAAGAACATTGGTTCGTGGAACATCCCGATCCCCACCCCATGTATTCCTATGCAGTGAAAGCCCGCTTATAGTAACATTCAGCCCAGTTAAAAGAACATATGTCTTCAGCATCTTTGCCTGATTTGATAGCGGTCAGTGACTAAAGGGAAAAATTACTCACCTTAGTAATGTTTCTTCTAATGGAGTCTTGCTGTATTCTGACTTTTGCAGTTAGGTCCTGCCTTTCAACTGCCCTGGAGAACAAAGAGTTAACTTTCCATGACCAGCATGGAACGTTCAACGCAAGCTCAGTTGAAGCCCCTGTCTGCTGCTGTTTAAACTCCAACCATCAGATCTTTACGAGCAATACTCACTAAAAGTTCTGTGTGGAAACTGTAAAACTCACGCTAGCCAACTGGCAACTAAATTTATTAAAAAGGGTTTCTTTTGTTTCAAAGCAAAGACTCAAGTCAGGAAACCCAAAAAAACCAAAACACAACACACACAAAGTACAGGAGGGTGAAAAAAGAGGGGCACCCCTAGGGTGCCAACACTGCTCCTGCCCACCCACATCCCAAAAACCAGGTTCTGAGAGGGGAAGGGGGTTAGAATACAGCAAGACTCCATTAGAAGAAACAACATTACGAAGGTGAGTAATTTTTTCTTCGAACAACATGAAGTCTTGCTGTATTCTGACTATTGCAGACTACCAAGCAGTACCTCCATGGAGGAGGGACAGAACCTATTTTAGGAATAGGCTCAAGTACTGCTAGCAAACCGAGCATCACCCTAGCCTGATATCCAGAGAGTAATGCTTGGTGAATGTATGGACCGTTTTCCAGGTGGCTGCTCGACAAATTTCTAGGATAGGAATATCCCTGGCAGCAGTCAGGGAAGCAGCTGTACCTCTAGTAGAGTGAGCCCTCAGGCCCGAGGGTGGGGTTCTACCCAGTTTTTCATAGCAGAATTGTATACAAGAGACAATCCACCTGGCAACAGATCTCTTAGTGGCAGGTTTTCCTCACCGACCTCCATATGTGAGGAACTGAGGACTCAAACCTGTGACCCTTGGTGCGCCTATGTAGTAGCTGAGGGCCCTTTAACATCCAAGCTGTGCAGCCTCCTCTCTCCAGAGGAGGAATGGTCAGTGAAGAAAACAGGGAGAGACAGACTGATTAAGTGGAACTCTGAAACCACCTTAGGCAAAAGCTTCCTGTTAGTTCTTAGGACCACTTATCTCTGTGGAAAGAGATGAAATCAGGCTCCACTGACAGGGCTTGCAATTCACTGATACGCCTGGCAGAGGTAATGGCTACCAAAAACACAGTTTTCCAAGTCAAGTACTTAAGCTCTGCAGAGGACAAAGGCTCAAAGGGAGGTGCATAAGCTAAGCAATGCAAACAAGTAGGAGCAGGGTCCCTAAAGGGGGGATTGGTGTGCAGCAATCCCTTGAAGAACTTACAAAACACAGGATGGGCTGACAGAGGAGAGGGCTTGTCTACTGACAGGAAGGCAGAAACAGCTGTCAAATGCACTTTAAGTGTAGCTGGCCTAAGGCCTAGGCCACTGAGATGGACCATATCGTTCAGAACTGTAGGCAACCCAGCAGATTCTGGAGAAATATTCTTATTAGAACACCAAATAGTGAACCTTTTCCATTTGGAATTGTAAGTCTTCTAGTGGAAGGCTTTCAAGAAGCCTTAAGGAAATCCAGAACCCCTTGGGAAAGATGCAGATCAGCAAACTAACTCAAGAGCCATGCCTTGAGACTGAGAGACCTGAGGTTCGGGTACCAAATCCTCCCCTGAGAGGATGTCAATAGGTTGTAATTCCTGGGAAGAGACAGGGGAAGGTGGACTGCTAAGGACAGCAACAAGGGGTTCCAGGGCTGTCTGGCCCAGTCTGGAGCAATCAGAATCACTTTGCATGGTTGTGACCTTATCTTGACTAACACCTTGAACAGAAGAGGGAAGGGGGAAAAGCATACATACATTTCCCTTCCCAATTCAGGATTAGGGCATCCAGGGGGACTGAGCCCAAGACTGGGGGTCTGCAACAAAAGAGAGGAAGTTGGTGATTGTCTGGGGCTGCAAAAAGATCTGTGGAGTGCCCCATCTCGAGAAAATCACTTTCAAAACTAGGGGATCTAGGGTCCATTTGTGATGGCCCTGGGATATCTTGCTGAGAGCATCTGCTAGGACATTGTCCTTCCCCTGGGAGGTGAACTGCTATCAGAGAGGTTTGCAGGGAATAGGCCAGGGACCACAACTTCATTGCCTTTGTGCACAAGGCCGTAGACCGAGTGCCTCCTTGCTTGTTGATGTACCACATGGTGGTGGTGTTGTCTGTTCTGATCTGGACCACCTTGTTCTGTACAGATTTGGAAAAGGATTGCAGTGCCAGAAACACTGCTCTGAGTTCCAAGAGATTGATGTGAAGCAGAGATTACTGAGGTGACCACAGCCCTTGAGTGGTAAGATCCCCCAAGTGGGCTCCCCAGCCCAGCAGGGAGGCATCTGTGGTGAGTATCACTGAATGAGACTGAGTGACAAAAGCAACTCCTTGTCTCAAATTGTCCTGATCCTGCCACCACTGCAAAGCCTGGATCAGGGTTCGAGTCACTGGGACTAGTTTGGTAAGGAAATCCTTTCTTTGGGACCAGAAGGCTCTTAAGTGGAACTGAATGTCCCTCAACTGGAATCTTGCTCCCTAGACCACTGCTGTGGAAGCTGTCATGTGGCCCAGAAGCTGAAGGAAATGCCTTGCTGGTCGAGACACCTGTAGGGTGAATGAAGAGGCCAGTTCCATAAGGGTCCTTGCCCTGTCCAGGGGAAGGAAGGCTCTTGCCCTTACTGTATCCAGCTCCGCCCCTATGAAGGCGAGGAGCTGTACTGGCTCGAGAACTGACTTTGGAAGGTTGAGGAGGAATCCTAAGGAAGTGAGCACTTGCCGAGTTATTTGCAGATGTGACTTGACTTGGTCTGGAGACTGACCCACTATGAGCCAGTCGTCCAAATACAGAAAGATGGAGATCTTTTTTCTCCTTAGGAAAGCAACCACTACTGCCAGGCACTTTGTGAACACCCTTGGGGCTGATGTTAGGCCAAAGGGCATTGCTCTGAATTGACAGTGGCCTGAGGGCAACTTGAACCTGAGGTACTTTCTGTGGGAGCACCTGATGAGAATGTGAAAGTAGACATCTTTGAGGTCCAGGGAGGCTAGCCAGTCCCCTGGCCTTAGAGAGGGCAGAATTATTCCCAGAGTCACCATTTTGAACTTTGGTTTTAAAAGGAGCTTGTTCAGATATCTTAGATCCAGGATGGGCTGCCATTCTCATGATTTTTGGGGGGTTAGGAAGTACCTGGAGTACAATCCTTTGCCCTTGTGTAGGGTAGGAACCCTTTCTATGGCTCCGAGAGCCAGGAGGGAAGAAACCTCTGCTTCTAGGGCAAGGGTCTCTGATGGATTTGCAGGTGGAAAGGATCTGGTTCTTATCTTGGGAAATTTTTTGAAGCTGAGAACCAATCCCTGGCTTACTACTTCCAAGACCCACTTGTCTGATGTCAGAGACTTCCAGTCCTGGACAAAGTAAGCCAGCCTGCCCCCTACAGGTATTGGAGAATCTGCCCAGGCAGACCTATCTGGGTGTCTGCTTGGCAGGGGCTTTAGGCTGAGGAGTTGAAGCAGGCCTGCTCATTCCCCGTCTGCCTCTCCCTCTGAAGAACCCCCTCTGAGCACAGGAAAAAGAGGAGGCCTGGGCTTGGTAAAAAGGCCTTTGAAAAGGCCTGCCCCTTGACTGCCGCCTTTGAGGAGTGGCTTGCCTTTCTTTGGCCTGAGCACTCTTGTAGGTGGTCCTGTACTCGTCCATCTTTTTCATGTAGTTCTCTGTCTGCTCCCCAAACAGAGAATTACCAATGACAGGGAAATCCATGGCCTTAGCCTAGGTATCCTGTGATAGGCTAGTACATCTGAGCCAAGCCATCCTCCGAAGGGCCACAGATGTAGCCATGACTCTAGATGAAACATCATTGGAGTCCACAGCAGCATGAAGTTGCACCTTGGATGCCTCAATCCCATCCACAGCCACCTGCTCCAGCTCCTTGGCAAGCTGGTCAGGGGCCTGTTTAGCCAGAGCCAGAACAGTGTCCCATCTGGACTTCTGGTATCTAGCTGTGTAGGCCATATAGTTAGCCTGCCTGAGTCCCAAAGATGCTGCCATGTACTGCTTCTTTGCCATGGCATCAATCCTCCTGGAGTCCTTATCTGGGGGGTGTGATGCCAAGGGAATATCTGCCTTATCACAGGCAGCAGCCTGCACTGCTCAGAAAGGAACTCCGTGTACGAGCCTGAAAGGGTGTACCTCTTGTCCATTCGTCTGTCCACAGGAGGTATGGAGTTAGGAGTTTTTAGAATTTTAATTGTCGGTTTCCCAAAAGATTTACGGAGGGGAATAGACAGTCTCCTGGACTCTGGGATGTCCACCATTTCAACAAAATCAGGCTCCTCCCGATCCTCTACTGCTTCTTCCATTGGAAGCTGGAGGGTTTCAGCCACTTTTTTGTAAAACAAAGTGGGAAGGGGACTCCAAAGCCTAGGAGGAGAAACACCTGAAGGTCTGTCTGGGGAGATGTCCGGGTCAATAGGCACATCCAGACTTTCATAATCACCATCATCATCCTCATACTCTCCCTCCTCCTCCTCTGGTTCATAAAATTCTTCTGAAGTGTAATCCGGAACAGACGTTAACGACTGCACTATCCTTATCGCTTCCGCTATCTCATCAGCGGTCGGAGAATGAATTTGTGGATCCGAACCGGATGATTTTTCTCTTCTCTTCCTTTTAACCAGAACCGACTCCTCAGAATCGGCTCTCCTTTTGCCCTGGTCAGAGGGCACTCTTTCTGGTTCGGTCGGAACCGAACCGGGTTGGCCATCCGGGTCAGCGGACTGCTCGGCCTCCCTTTCCCTCAGTCTACCTACTCTCTTATCCAGGGTAGCTTTGGGAAAACTCTTACAAATTTGGCAGTCTGAATCAAGGTAGTCAAACCCCAGACAATAAACACAGGTGGTGTGGGGATCAGCCTTAGCAAAGGCTTCCCCCCACACACACACACTGCAGTGTTGAAACCCAGTGGGCCCATTTTTTTCCTTGGGTTTCTCAGACATGGTCAAGCCTATCCAAAACTTACCCTTTTTCAGCAATCCGACAGGCAAGACTCCCCTATCGGTTCCTGACTGTGTTACAGGTCTTGGAAAAAAAACATAATTAAATCCATTTTTTTTTTTTTTTTTAGAACCGATACAGACCAGTTACCATACTCTAAGTAAATTCACAAACTTTTTAAGACTAAACTGATTGGTTCAACCGAACCCATCTGAAATTTACAAGTTCCACACAGAAACTAAATGTAAAACCTATCTAGTACTCACGGTACCACAGACAGAGACTTAGACAGATTCGGTAGCAAAAATTCGGTAGAAACAGAGCGAAAAACGACACTTTAGAGTTTTTTGAACCGAGCAAAGGAGAAATCTCCGGAGTGACTGTTCAGTGAGGCGGAGTAAAGAATCTGACGGTTGGAGTTTAAACAGCAACAAACAGGGGCCTCAACCAAGCTCGCGATGAACGTTCCATGCTGGCCATGGAAAGTTAACTCTTTGTTCTCTGGGGCAGTTGAAAGGCAGGACCTAACTGCAATAGTCAGAATACAGCAAGACTTCATGTTGTTTCAACAAACTGTGTCACTGACTTAGCTCACACCTCTCAGCTCAGGAGATTAACGCGGTTAACACATTCCCTGGTATGCGGCTAGGTGTAAATGGGAAATGATTAGCTGCAGCACACAGAGCATTCCTGCACTGATTTACCTGTTAAATGTGCTGCCTTTCTATTGTTTCCCGATCCCATTCATCCTGTAGCAGTAACAGTGAAAAGACACGCCTAAACAAGCTAACACCCCTCTGAAAGGTAAGCAGAAAACGGTGCTTACCTTATCACAGAAGCCATCTATAATTGAATGCCTCAGCAGCCCTTCATCAAAACAGAATGACACAGCGAAGGAGTTTGGTGTGAATGTTTGCACAATTTCAAAAATCATCAGCAATAAGGACAAGCTGCTTGCTGACTTCGAGCGAGGGCTGAACAAGGACAGTAAACGAAAAAGAACTGGCAAGGATGAGCTTGTTGAAAATGCTTTGCTTTGGTGGTTCAGCACCTGTCGCACGGTAGATGCACCTATCAGTGTCCCTATTTTGCTATGTAAGGCACAACTAGCCAATGGAATGGGTCTGAGCTTCACAGCCACAAATGGGTGGCTCTGCAGATGGAAAGAACGCCATGGCATACAATTCAAAACATGTCATGGTGAAAAACAAGATGCTGATACAGAAGGTGCATTGTCATGGAAATACACTATGCTGCCAATGATTTTAAAAGATTTTAGGGAAAATTACATTTTTAATGCAGATGAAATGGGGATCTATTTCAGTGTGGTTCCCGATGGAACTCTAGCTTTCCGCACGGATACTGCAGCCGGGGGTAAGAAGAATAAAGAAAGAATCTCTGCTCTAGTCTGCGCTAACATGACTGGGGATGAGAAGTTACCACTGCTCTTAATTGGCAAATCCAAAAAGCCACAATGTTTTGGAAAATTTGTCTAATCCTTGATAACTGCAGTGCCCACCCCAGTCTAACCCTGAGTCACAGTTTCGTTTTTTTGCCTCCAAACACAACTGCACTTATCCAACTGATGGACCAAGGTGTCATTAAAAATCTAGAGCAGCACTATCGAAAGAAAATGGTTGAAAAACTGTTGGTGGCAATTAATGGAGGGAAGGCAATTAGAGCGAGTGATCTGGCTCATGAAATTAACATCCTCGACTGCATACAGATGATCAATGCAGCCTGGAGGAAGGTGAAACCAGAAACAGTCAGGAATTGTTTTATAAAAGCACGGTTTACTGTGTGTACTGCTGTGGCACCTACAGAGCAAGAAGCTGGTGGAGAAGAGACAGTGGATGCACTGGGGCTCACTCAGAAGGAGTTTCACAAATTTCTTCGGTGCGACAAGGTCGAAACAATAGGCTCAATCACAGAGGAGGAAATAACCCGTGACATCCTCACACCGAAAGAAGAGCTGTCGGATGATGAGGACTCAACAGATGTGGACGTCCCTGAAACACCAGTAAATACTAACATTAAATCTTGCATGTCAAAGATACGGCAGTACATTCTGAGTAAACCATCAGCTGATCTGGCATCCTTTTATGCTCTAGACTCCTATCTAGATGAGCCTACTCTACAAAAAAATGCCAGACAGCTTAAGATTACTGATTATTTTAGCAACTAACTTGTGTCTTTATGCACTGCATGCCTTTGAGGCAATTTATTGTTTTTAATTATTTAAATACTGTCAGTAAAGTTTTCTATCGGTATTACAGTACTGTATTGCATGTTTATTTATAGCAGCAACACTCCACCTTGAGGCAGGAATAGAAAATTGCATGGGATTTTCTCGCTATAACAGTAGCCCGTCTATAAGAACAGCCTGCTTATAAGAACTTTTTTTTTTTTTTTGGCAAATAGGGTGTTCTTATAAGTGGGCTCCACTGTAATACCAATTCAGCATTTAATAATGGCCTAATTACGCTCATTTTGTTTAAAAGACTATCATGTCTAGAGCTTCTTTGAATGACTGAGCTCAAAAAACTGTTTTAAATATGTATTCAGTTTCAGCTGTTTCCTCTGGAATTATTAGGACATTATAGAGGGGCAATACAAAGTCAGTTTCCAATGTTCTTTTTAGTATCTAAGATTACTCACATTTTTATTTTCATCACTCCCTTCCATTACCTCCCATTTCTGTTCAATTCTAGTTTTTAATAGTTGTTAAAATTTCCTCTGTTCATTATTTTCGTTCCCTCTCGTCCCTTCATGTTAGTTTCTAATTTTACCCTCATTTTCTATTTACCTCATCTTTAAGCTTACCGTTTTTATTTTCTTTCCTTTTTAAGTTCATCCTTTTATCTTTCTTTTATTTTTCATAGTGCCTAAATTTTGTAAATATTTATTATTTAAATTTTCTGCCAGTCTTTTTTTTTTCTGTTCTCCTGTCCCTCACCATTTCCTTTTTGAGGAGGTTTCTCCATTTTTCCTGGCCGGAATCTCTTCCATTTCATTTTTATTTTGACTCTTATTGTCTAGTGAATTGTTTTTATTCCCCATCAACAATTCTGTGAACCGAGGCTTTGCCTCCTGTGACACATCCTCCTTAATGTGAATTCTAATCTGCCCTCATGTTGTTTCTTCTTTCTTGGTCAACTCCCTTATCCCATAAATCAGGATTTCTCGCTCTTAATTCTTTAATGAGGCTGTCCTGTTCGTCATAAGTGTCTGGGAGCATTATTAATTCGCTGCCATCATCTACACTTTGTTTAGTCCCAATAACTGTAGAATGAAAAATATCTGATGTGTTAGTTTCTTTCAATTGACTGTCTAATGTCATTTCCTCTTCCAAAGAGATTACTTCTGAAGTTTATTTTTTGGGAGGGCAATGTTTTATACTCTGTTGATCCTCTTGTGGTTCCTATTGTGACAATTTTCTAAAGACAGACTCAATCTTTAATTTTAATTTTCAGTCGCTACCCCTTTAATGAATAACAGCTCCTGTCTATTTCCAGCTGCTCGTATATCAAGGCGTTAGCCAACAAAGAGTCTCTTTATGCATTAGTATATTCCCACAAACACTTCATCAGGTCAGACATGAAGGAACCCCCTCGATCGGTGATGACCTCCTGTGGAAACCCGACACGGGAGAAAATCCCTAGCAAGGCATCGGCCACTTTGTCCCAAGTGAGGAAAGGACAACTGCCTCTGGGTATCTGGTGGCATAATCGACCACCATCAGGATAAATCTCTTCCCAGAGGAGCTGGGGGTACTCAAATGTCCCACAATATCCATTTCTACCCTCTGGAATGGCTCCTCCACAATGGGCCAGGGAATTAGGACGGCTTGGGTTTTACTACCCGCCTTCCCTATTTGATGGTACCGGTGACAAGACCTGCAATACTCCTTCACCTACTGGGTGAAGCTGGGCCAACAGAAATTCTGGGCCAATTGCTGCGTGGTGCACGCGATTCCCAGATGTCCGGACATGGGGATATCATGAGCGATCTTGAGCAACTGCTCACGGTACCCCTAGGGAACGACAAGCTGCCTGCCCATCACCCCTCCCTTGGTCCTTATGTCCTGCATATACAACAGTCCACTGTCCCAAAATACTCTAGGTCTCATGTCACCTCCCTGTGTCCTGTCAAGATTCTGCCAAAGCCATCAGCCTCTCCAAACTAGGGTCAGTCCTCTAAGCAGCTGCAAAATCTTTACATTTTCCCCAAGTCATGGGACATGTCCCCTTCAGTTTATAAACTGGGTTCCATAGCTCTAGCATCAAGGAATTCAGGGTCACTGCCCTCCCTAACTGTCTGACCACTGGTTATCCCTCCTTCCTCAGAGTAACCTTCTGCAGCTGTTTCCCCCAATCTGCTTCTTCCACGGGTCCCCTGGTCGGCAACCATTCTCAGCCACCCGCCCAGCCCCTCACCCCATCAGGCAGCTACCCTCTTCCCCACAGTTTACCCCCCATGGCGGGGCAGGGAGGAGCCCCCCCTAGCTCAACACACCTTGACCAGGATCCAGTTCGGGGAGTACCATTCGGGATCGGGGCCTGCGACGGGTGGCCACTCCATACTGTACAACCAGGACCAGTTTCACATTTTTTCCCCTTACGTGAGTGGGGCGTGCAATGACTCCAGCGGAGGGAGCATGCACGCATCTGCACACGCTCCTCCAGGCATTTGCCCCATCTCAGCCCCTCTTCTGCAGTATTGGCACACTGCCCCCAGCCTCCGCTAGGGGTCAGTCACGTGCTGACCACTGGAGTCCTCCCTCCCAGGAGAGGAAGAGCAGTCCCTCGGACGCTCGATCCCTCTCCTTCCCTGCCGATGCCTGGTGGCACGTGCCTGTTCCTGAACAGGTGTCACCGGCGTAGTGCGAGGTAAGGCGTCCAGTGCCTCAGTGCCACTGGGCCGGCCTTCTGGGGCTGTTTTGTGAACAGCTAAGTGGGGAAGTTCTACCCCCTTTCACTACTTTCCATGTTAGGAGACACAGGCTGGGGAACCAGCCTCCCACCGTCTTCCACAGGGGCTTCTATGGGGTCCAGGGAACGACAATCGGCCTTGGCCGTCTGACTGCAGGGTAACCGCACACACCATTCCCTTCCATCACATCCAGGGCGAGACTGTCTGCAACTGCCACCTTTTGTGCCCTCTCTCCAGTCTTACCCCAATCCAGGACAATGCTAGCAAGTAGCAGAGT
This sequence comes from Neoceratodus forsteri, assembly GCA_016271365.2. NCBI lineage: Eukaryota > Metazoa > Chordata > Ceratodontiformes > Ceratodontidae > Neoceratodus > Neoceratodus forsteri. Next base: position 261,383,061 of record CM057451.1, on the reverse strand, counting down.
TTTCTCTTCCCCAGTGAATCCCTTTATTGTTACAAACTGATTAGGTATAAGCTTTTGAAGCTCAACCAGATATAGCAGTTATGTACAAACTTACAGTAACAGTAGATCTTCGACAGAGGTTCCTGCAGTAGGTCTTCACAAGCAGGACTGCACCTCCTGGTGTCAGGGCCTCACGGCAAACTTGTAGCTAGCAATCATCAGTGGGGGACCGCCCCCGGCGTCAGATGACTGACATCAGCATGACTATAAATAGGGGTGGTCCCCCGCCCACCCACCAGTTCTCCCACTGGAAGCTGGAGGGTTTTAGCCACCTTTCTGTAAAACAAAGTGGGGAGGGGAAACAGAAAGCCTAGGAGGGGAAACACCAGAAGGTCTGTCTGGGGAGATGTCCGGTTCCACAGGCACATCCAGACTTTCACCATCATCTTCGAACTCCCCCTCCTCCTCAAACTCTGGTTCATAAAAATCTTCAGGGGTATATCTTGAACCGGGGGAACAAACCGAACCGAACCCGTCAAATGGTGCCGGATCAGTCGGAACCAGGCGAAGCGATTCCACTATCCTAATCGCTCTGGCTATTTCTTCGGTGATTGGAACAAGAACCTCTGGATCCGAACCGGTCGATTTCTCTTTGCGTTTCCTTTTTGTAGGAACCAACCCCTCAGGGTCGGCTCTCCTCTTGCCTGAAGAAGTATCGCCCTGGTCAGAGGGCACTCCTTCTGGTTCGGTTGGAACCGAACCGGGCTGGCCACCTGGGTCAGCAGACTTTTCTGCCTCCTTTTCCCTCAGTCTACCCAATCTCTTTTCAAGGGTAGATTTAGGAAAATTTTTTACAAAATTGGCGGTCTGCATCGAGGTGTTCAAACCCCAGACAGTAAACATAGGTGGTGTGGGGATTGGCCTTAGCAAAGACCTCCCCACACTTACTGTAGTGATGAAACCCCGTGGGCCCGGTTTTCTTCTTGGGTTTCTCAGACATAGCCAACCTAACCAAACTTACCCTTTTTATGGCAACCGCCAGGCAAGACTCCCTTATCGGTTCCTAACCGTGTCACAGGTGTTGGGAAAAAAAACGTTAAACACTTTTTTTTTTTTAGAACCGATAAGGACCGGTAACCACACTCCAAGTAAAAGAACAGAAATTCACTGAAAGTAATTGGTTCAGCCGAACCGATCAAACAAATTGACAATTTCCACACAGAATTTAGGTAAAACCTATCTAGTACTCACAGTACCACAGACAGAGGCTGAACCGACTAAACGGAACAAATTCAGTTTAAAACAAGACAACTTTACTGACACTTTAACCGACTTTTCGAACCGAGCTGAAGGAGAAATCTATGGAACGACTGTTCAGTGAGGCGGAGTAAAGAATCTGACTGTTGGATTTCAAAGGGCTGCAGACAGACCTCAACCGAGCTACAGCTCAGCATTCCATGCACTGCACTGCATAGAAAGTTAACCCTTTGTTCTCCGGGGCAGTTTAAAGTCTGGAGCTAACTGCAATAGTCAGAATACAGCAAGACTTCATGTTGTTTGAAAGCATACAAAAATCTCCCTGTCCAAGATAGAGACAGTGCATCTCCCCAAAAAACACCATGCCCAGGAACGAGCGTGCAAAAGCAGAGTAGTTTTGCGTTGGATGGGGAGGCGAAGAGGTCTACTTCTGACCGACCCCACTGAAGGAAGAGATCTTCCACTACCTCCTGCTTTAGTTCCCACTAATGAGCCCGAGCAATAGAGCGGCTGAGACTGTCCACCAGAACATTATGAACACCTGGAACATGGACTGCTGTCAAGGATAAGCCGTGCTGAACAGTCCAGTACCATACCCGCATCGCTTCCCTGCAAAGGGGGTATGACCGGGTACCTCCCTGCTTGTTGATGTACCAGACTGTTGCCATATTGTCAGTCTGGATGAGAAATCATCTCAGATTTAGGAGGGACTGGAAGGCTTGGAGAGCACAGAGCACTGCTCTCGTCTCCAGGATGTTGATGTGAAGATTCTCCTCCATGGAAGACCATGTGCCTTGTGTTCGATGGATGGATCCTGCCACCAGAGGAGATCCCTCTGCAGACTGCTGGAGACTAGAACCCTCTGGGTCCATGTCGTTCAAGTGCTGATCCCATTAGACCCGTAGGGACCATTGGGTCACCCTCATGTGCAGTCCGGCCAATGGGACTGTAGGTACGGTGGCCATCGGATCCAACAGTCAGAGGACGGAGCGCACTGGGGTCCAAAGAGAAGGATAAGAGTCTCCACCCTGTCTGTGGGAAGAAAGGCCCTGCCCTGGACCATGTCTAGCACCACCCGTATGAATTGGAGGAACTGGGAGGGTGACAGTTGAGACTTCAGGTAATTGACTGTAATGCCAAGTCTAGAGAAAAGGTCCAGGGTGAAGGAAAGGGACTCCTTCAGACTGTCCTGGTATGGGAACACAGATGGCCTTGCGATGCAAGGTCACTGCTAGCATCGCTAGGCACTTGGTGAAAACTCGAGGTGCCAGGCAGAGGCCAAAGGGAAGGGCCTTGAACTGAAAATGCTCCTCCTGGAAGGAGAATCTCAGAAAATGGTGGTGGGTCAGGAGGACTGGGATATGTAGATAGGCATCCTGCATATCCAGGGAACACAGCCAATTGTTTGGCTGGAGCAGGGGTAAGAGTTCCTGGAGGATTAGCATGCGGAAATACAGGTTACTCACCTGTAACAAGAGTTCTAGGAATGGTATACGTTGTTCATCCACACTGTCTGGCAGGTATCCTTGCCGCTTTAAATCTTGCCAGAAGGTCTTCAAGCTGGCTCCTCCCACCCACCCGGGTGGTAAAACTCTCGGCTCCACCCCATGACGCCAGATCTGGCCTGCTGGAAGCTCAGGTTGTGCGTCGAAGCCGGGGAGGTCGGGTGGGTCGTGTGGATGAACAACATACACCATTCCTAGAACTCCTGTTACAGGTGAGTAACCTGTATTTCTAGGGACATGGATATGTTGTTCATCCACACTGTCTGGCACACTCCTAGCAGTTCTCTGGGAGGAGGGAGGTAAGGCGCACACCCCCGATACTTACTTGGGAAAGAGAGACTGGAGAACCCATGCCCCAAAACCAGCATCCCAGTGTGACTCAAGGTCGATGTGGTAATGGGTGATGAAGGTGTGTGCTGACTTCCAGGTAGCAGCCCTGCAGATTTCCTGGATAGGGACGTCCCTGGAAGCAGCCACCGATGCAGCAGTATGGCGGGTAGAATGAGCTCTTATCCCTCTGGGAGGCTCCATGCCCGCCAACTTATAGCAGACATCTATGCAGGAGGTGACCCACCTGCCTATCGTCCGCTTGGTTGCAGGTCTGCCAGGTGCGGCTTCAGCGTAGGTGACAAACAGCTGGCGAACCTCTCCCCGAATTTCAGCCGTGCGCTCCTTATAGTAAGCGAGTGCCCTTCTAGGGTCCAAAGTATGGAGCCTATATTCGGCTCCGGGTGTGATTGGGATAGAACACCGCAGAGTCAACACCTGGTTAAGGTGAAACTCCGACACCACCTTCGGAAGGAATTTCGGGTTGGGACGCAGGACAACGTTGCCCCTCTGGAAGACCAGGTAAGGAGACTCGATGCAGAGCGCCTGGAGCGCTCCCATCCTTCTGGCTGACGTGATAGCCACCAAGAAGGCGGTCTTCCACGACAGGTGAGAGAGTTCACACCTGTGCACTGGTTCGAATGGCTTGCCCATGAGCTTTGCCAGTACCAGCAGTAGATCCCACGGAGGTGGAGGTTATCGCACCGGAGGGGAAATGTGATCAAGGCCTTTGGAAAAGCGCCCGACCACCTCCTCCTGCGCCACCGACTGCTTCCCGGCCCGCGCCCGGTAAGCAGAGATGGCTGCCAGGTGCACCTTAAGGGTCGTCGACCTAAGCCCTGCTGAGAAAGGGACCACAGGTAGTCCAATATGCTCGCCAAGGAACAGGAGGAAGGGTCCAGGCCTCTTGTTCCTGACACCAAATGGAAAATCTTTCCATTTGAAGGCGTAGCATTTTCTGGTCGACTTACTGCACGCCTCAACACGCTGAGGACCTCGTCAGGTAAAGACCCAAGGCCTGGAACTCTAGCCGCCAGGAACCAGGCCAGGTGCAGGGATTGAAGGTCTGGATGGAATACCTTCCCTGATTGACTGAGAGCAGGTCCGCGAGCTGGAAGCTGCCTCGAAGCCTGGAGCTGAGGCTGAGGAGATCTGGTACCAGCACTGGCGGGGGCCAGTCTGGGGCTATCAGAATCACCTGCGCCTTGTCTCTCCTTGCTTTGTGCAGCACCTGTGCATCAAGGGAACGGGAAAGGCGAGAAGAGGCCCGGGTCCACGGGCCTCAGGAAGGCATCCTCACAGAGAGCCCTGCTGAGGGGCGGCATGGAACAGCTCAGCTTCGCATTCTCCTGGAGGCAAACAGGTCCACCTGAGGTGTGCCCCAATGGGAGAATAGATCTTGTACTACCTCCGCAGGAGAGACCACCATGGGACGCAGCCCCTATCCAGCTTAGGGCATCGGCCAGGGTGTTGGAGGCCCTGCCACGTGAATGGCTAGGAGATCCGCCTCCAGGCTGCGCGACGAGTGACCAGATGCAGAGAGCCTTGCATAGAAGCATGGAGCGAGTCCTTGCCTGGCGGTTTAGGATAGCACATGGTCGTGGTGTTGTCCGTCTGACCCGGACCACTTGACCCCGAAAAACGGAGCAAAGGCGGTGAGAGCTAGGCGGACCGCCGGAGCTCCAGCAGGTTGATGTGGCATCGGACTCCCGTGGGACCAGAGGCGTCAGCGCCCAGTGTTCCCCAGATGGGCACCCCAACCCAGAGGCATCGGTCGAAGAGAGACCGTCGGCTCGGACGGACAAACGGGATGCCCTCCTGCAGATGAACTGGAACGGTCCACCACTGGAGAGCTGCCCACATCCCTGGGTCACCGCCACTAGCTGGTCCAATGGATCGCAACGTTGGGACCACTGGCTGGCCAGCCCCCACTGAAGGGGGCGCATGTTCCAGCGGGCCCAATGGACCACGCTGGTACCGGCCTCCATGAGACCCAGGAGGCGCAGGAAGTCCCGGGCAGGGCGCAATTGTCCAACCAGAAATGACTGGGCAAAGGAGGAAAGAACCTCGGCCCTGTCCGCCGCGAGCCATGCTCTGGCTCGAAGAGAGTCGAGCTCTGCCCCGATGAAAAGAATCATCTGCTTCGGCTCGAGTTCTGACTTGGCTTTGTTGATGAGGAGGCCGAACTGAGAGCAAACCTGGAGGGCCATATCTCTGGAACGCTCCACCTCCTGTCTGGAGGGGGTTGCTATCAGCCAATTGTCCAGGTAAGGGTAAACCCGGACTCCTCGGCGCCACAGGAATGCTGTCACCACTGCCATGCATTTGGTGAAAACCCTGGGAGCTGGAGATAAGCCGAAGGGCATGGCTTGGAACTCGAGAAGGGATCCCTTCGCTCGAAAGCGAAGGAACCTTTGATGGGACGGACGGATAGGGACGTGAAAGAACGCGTCCTGTAGGTCCAGAGAGCAGAACCACACGCCGTGTTCCAAGGATGGTATTATCTGAGCCAGAGTGACCATCCTGAAGGTTCGAGACCATAGGAACTTGTTTAGATCGTGTAGGTCGAGAATGGAGCGCCAGCCCCCCGTCCGTTTCGGAACCAGGAAGTACCTGGACACGAACCCCGGGTTTGAGGGAGGGTCCGCCACCTCTCTTGTCACCTCCTTCTCGAGGAGGAGAGCGATGTTGGCTCGGCGAGCCGACAGCAAGGCTTCGGACCCCGAGGCCCCCCGAGGTGCGACTGCTCTGAAGGGTGGGGCCTGCTCGAACTCCAGAGGCAGGCCCTTTCCTACCACCTCCAACACCCACCTGTCTGTGGTAATAGCAGACCAGGCGGAAAGGAAGTACCGGAGCCGTCCCCCCACGGGGGGAACCTGGGGTGAGGTGACCAGGTTGGGGGCCACACCCCTCAACCAGTCACTGTGCAGGCCTGGAGGAGAGACTGGCCGAGGGACCACCTGGGCCTTTATCTCCCTGCTTCCTGGAGGAGGAAGCCGCAGGCTTGGGTTTGGGACGCCAAGCGCGAGCCTGCTGGCCCTGTTGCTGGGCCGGACGTGCCGGGGGCGCAGGCGGACGAAAAAGGGCCAGGTTGCGGTCTGCGGCCCTTGTCCCTCTGAGCGGATGAGACAGAGTCCAAGGTGGCATTGGACTTTTCGATCCTCTGGAGGTGGCCTTCCACTCCAGGGCCGAAAAGGTCGGTTCCCAGGAAGGGGACATCCGCCAATTTGTGCTGGGTATCCGCTGTGAAGGTGGATATCCTCAGCCATGCCCGACGGCGCATAGCCACTGCGGCCGCTACTGACCTGGTGCATGAATCACCGATGTCCAAAGCAGTCTGAAGTTGCTGCTTGGCCACTGCCCTGCCCTGGTCCCGCACCTGCTTAACCGTGGTCTGCAGGTCAGCCGGGAGATGAGGGACTACCTCGTCCAGGGAGCCTAACAGGGCGTGAGAAAAATGTGCCATCAGCACGGCCGAGCTGGCCTGACGAAGGCCAAGGGAGGACGCAGCGTAGACTTTTCGCCCGGCATAGTCAAATTTCTTGGACTCCTTGTCGGAGGTTTGTCCACGCCCCAGCGCTTCCGCACACCGAAAACGCTGTCGGTAACTAACCCCTCGGCTGAGGGATGTTCCGAGAAACCGGACAGGGAACCAGTAAGGACCGCATACTTCCTGGCTATCCTGGCCGAAGGCGCAGGGCAGGAAGCAGGGCGCTGCCAGAGCTCCAAGGCCGGGCCCACAATGGCCTCAGCCACAGGGAAGACCTCAGTAGGGGAATCCCCTCGGTCCAATATCTCCGTGAGGGGATACCTGGCCAGCTTGGATACGGGCTCGAGCTGCATCCCGGTGGATTCCGAGATGAGTCTGAGCAAACCCAGGAAGAACGAAGGGCTGTCGTCCAGCGACCGACCTCCGGAGGACTCCAAGTTCACTCACTTGGAGAAAAAGAAGGAATCGCCATCGGACTCAGAAGAGTCCGCAAAGAGCTGCCTTGGGCCTGAGCCACCCTCCACCTGCCGAGGGCGATCGGGAGTAAGGGTGACCGACAGCCTATGGGGCAGACCCTGAGCCGACCGAGAGTTCTTGGTCGGAGACCCAAACAGCGGCTGTGGAGGCGGAGGTTCCACCGGAATCGGTGGGGCAGCTGGTTTTGGCCGAACAACCGGCCTGGGAACAGGCTCCTCGGGTAAAACAGGGGTTGTTTCGCCGCTCCGTGACAGCCACTTATGGCGGGGAAGGCGACGCGCCAGCTTGTTCCGTCCGGTCATGAGGTCCTCGTATCGTCGACGTAACTTGCGTCGAAGCCTCCCCTCATCCGAGGAGGAGGACGAGCGACGGCGCCGCTTACCGCGGTGCCGAGACCGCCTATGACGGCGGGATCGGCTGGACCGCGAAGAAGTCCGAGACCAAGAACCTTGGCTTTTCCGAGGATGGTGCGGGTGGAACCGGCCCCTCCCTCGGCTCGGAGGGAACACCCAAGGGCTCCGGAACCGGAGGCACTGGCAAGCCCATGGGATCCTCAACTCCCACTGGGGGAACCGGGGAGAGGGGATTTTCGGCTTTGCCGGTCGACAACCCGTCCAACGGGTCGAGAAAAATCTCGACTGCGTCGACGGGAGTCTCGGTCAACTGACCTGACGGGGACACCGTGAGACCAGTGGCCGGGTTAACGATCGATCAAGTCGGCTGGCCGACAACTGGGAGAGGACCTTTCCACTCCCAAGAGCGTCGACGAAGAGACTTACCCTTGTCTTTCTTCTTGGACCGAGAAGAAGGTCCAGCAGATGTTGGTCCCTCTCCCCTAGTGGAGAGGGACAGACAAAGCTCCTTAAAGGAAGCTGTGTAAGAGGAACCCAGGAGAGCGGATAAATGCCGCGCCGAGGAAGATGTGGCCCGCCGCCTTCCTCTTCGAGGGCGCATCATCTGCTCGGAAGGATTCGTCGAGCCCGCCGGCCGCGGGAAACCACCGACCGGGCCTCTTTAGACTTTAATGGAGGAAAACGCTTCTCGGGGTGCCCCAGTTGTAAACGGGCAGCACAGTCTTCGAGGACGTAGGCTGAGAAGGTAGAGCACAGGTCGCAAGCCTGCGGGTCGTGCTCAAGGCCTAAACAGTATACACACGTGGAGTGCGGATCCGTCCGAGACATCTTCTGCCCGCAAGGGCACCGCTGAAAACCGGGAGTCGATTTGTCCATCGCAGCCGCGAGGGATAGAAGACTGAAGTCTATAAGCAAAAACCTTTAAATTCGGAAAACCGAAGAATTAGGAACCAGTCTTATATGCTGAGCGTTAAGGAGGGAACCTAAGCTTCCAAGCAGTAAGGAAGATCTGGCGTCATGGGGCAGAGCTGAGAGTTTTACCACCCGGGTGGGTGGGAGGAGCCAGCTTGAAGACCTTCCGGCAAGATTTAAAGCGGCAAGGATACCTGCCAGACAGTGTGGATGAACAACATATCCATGTCCCTATAACCTCATATTCTACGGAGAAGTTGAGCATGCTGAGATCTAGGATGGGTCCGAGATCTCCCATCTTTTTGGACGCTAGGAGGAAGTGGGAGTAAAATCCCCTTCCTATTTACTCTGTTGGAACCCACTCTAAGGCTGATTTTTGCAGTAGAGCTTGGATTTCTTGTAGGATGAAACTGTGCTGTCTGATGGATAATGAGACCTGCCCTGTGGGTTGCTCAGGAGTCTTTCCAGAAACTCTATGGAGTGACCTCTTGCAACGAGTTGAAGAATCCATGCGTCTGTGGTGACAGCCTTCTCCCCACTGTTTCTCCATGGGGAGGTGGGGGGGGAAGAGAAGAGGAGCCCCTAAAATCAGGACGCATAGGAAAGGGGTGCCTTGCCCCAGCTGGCTGCCTTTTGAAACTTAGCCTGTTGGTGTCTGGGCACCAAAACCAGTGGCATATTTGTTCCCATGCCTGCCCTGGTTCTGTTTGTTCTATTTCCGACGAAAATTCTGCTTGGGTTTTTGACCCGAGCGATACATGCAGCCGACATCCTTCAGGGATTTGCACTTTCTTGCAGTTCAGTGATTACCTCTTTGGTGTTGCCCACGAACAGAACTCGACCCCTGAAGGGAGTGTCCAGAAAGGTGCTCTGTACATCCTGTACCAGTCCTGCGAGACAGAGCCAGGTAAGTTGTCTTAGGCAGATAACCACAGCTGTGCAATGCGCCACCAAATCGACCAAGTCATATGTGGCTCGTAAAGCATGGCGGCATGACGACTTAGTCTGATTTTGTCAAGAAGTTTATTCTTGGGCTGTTCGTCGGGAACCTCTTGGATGTCCTTTTCCAGGTCAAACAAAGCTGACTTCTGGAAAGCCACCATGTGTGCTATGTAGTTAAGTGAACGTATGGCAAACGTAGAGGAGGTATAGACCTTGCAGTCATACTGGTCCATCTGTTTCAACTCTTTGTCAGGAGGAGAGGGACTGAGATGTTTGGGCTGGGCCGACCTATTGTGAGCGGCAGTGATGACAGAGTCAGCCGTGGGTTGTGCTGTTGGGTGGGAAACTCCTTCCGGGGGGTGGTAAGTCCTGTTGGCTTTCTTAGAAACCGGAGGGATAGCTGACTGTTGTTGCCAAATCGTGGATGTGAGATCTTCATGAGGTCCCGTCCAGGGTGGAATAGGAAGGGGGTCTGCACTGACCAGGTCCAGATGCTAAGCTACTCTTCTACGCTTAGGGTCCAATTCCTGGGATGCCCAACCACAGGTTTGTAGAATGGACTGGAGAAGTTCCGCAAAAGACGGATCCTCCGGTTGTGATTTTCGCGACTCCTTTGGCTGTGGTTTTATAGGAGTGGGGTTCTGAATGGTCACCCAAATTGGAGTCTCCTTCAGAATCGGAGGACTCTGGCCTGTTTGGCAAAGGAGTGACCTCAGATGGCAAACCACCTGTGTCCCTGTCTGATACTCTGCTAGAAGGGACAGGGCTTCCTAGTGGCACCCTATGGGTCGAGGTAGCCCTGACAACCAGCTGGGGCTGTCCCAACTCTCATAAGAGCTAAGACTTGGCATCTTTCCACCAAACCAGTATTGACTCCTGACACTCCGGGTGAGGAGGTGGTGGGTATCCTGGGTACCCCACAGAATATGAGGGGTAGCTAGGAGGTGGGTACCAGTAAGGGTACTGGTGGTAACCCTGATAAGGGTGAGCCTGACCTGGCGTCGGGTAATGGTGAAACTGTGGTGGGGTGTAGGGATAGTATCCCATTGGGCCAGACAGAGGAGGGGCGAAAGCCCCGGGGAAGGTGGCGGTGCCAAGGGACCACTGGGGTCAGGATCTATCGGCAGGCCTGGGGTCGGAGGCCGGACCCCAGAAGATCCAGGAAGATCCTGGTCTGTATTGTCTGGAACAGGATCTGGCGAAAGACCCCGTGTCGGGGGCCTGAAGGCGCCCGAGGGCAGGACCGAGACTGATGAGGGGGTAAGTCCAGGAGGACCCCCGACAACGGGTCTGCTGGCGAGGCAGGAGTCTCGGGAAGGAGGCCAGACATGAGGGGCTCCTCTAGATCAGACCCACTGGAAATCTGGGGAGAAAGAGGCATCTAGTAATGTCAGTGGGTCTTCAGAGGGAGAACCCCCGTGGGACTTGGGGGAACCTGCGTGCTCGCCCTGCTGGACGTCGGGGACCACAAGGGAGTCTGACGGGAGAGCAGTCACCACGCGAGTGTTGGGGGAAGAGCCGGTGACCAATTTAGAGGAGACGGTCTGGCAGGCGTCAGAGGAGCAGACAGATTTACAGACCACAGTCTGGCTGACAGAAGCCAGGAGGCTAGAGTCAGGCTGAATGACCTGGGCCGGGCAGAGGAGCTGGAGGGCGACTTAGCGGCCGAAGTGACAGGCTCCAAAATAGCTGCCCACCGACTTTGGGGGTGGGTGGTGTGTATGTGTGTGAGAAGGCATCCCTTCTGCCAGGGCAGAAGATGGCCCAGGAGGTGGAGTACTCACTGGGGTAGAGGCCCCACCGGATGTGGCGTTGGCTGTCTGGCGGTTCCCCCCTCGATGGAGAATGGCTCTGCTCTCGGCGCTTATTTTTCTCCGGGGCAGGTGAAGACAATCATTCCCACAGCTCCTGGAGCTCTTTCTCTATCGATGCCAGTCATTTCAATAATTAGGCATCGAAGGTCCTCTGGCGACGGGTGTGCATGGCCTGGCTGAAGGCCTGTCAGAGCAATCTGCGGCCTTGTGCTTAAGGCCCAGGCAGCGGACACAGCAGGAGTTGTCGTCCCCGTGTGGGATCTGCGTGCTGCACTTGGAGCACTTTTTCTTGAGCCGATGTGAAGACATGCAGCGCTGGAGAATGGAAAAAAAACGAATGGTAACTACGTGAAAAAAATGGCGGGTGACTGATGCTGTTCTACCGTGAAGTCAGACGAGTCAGGTCGATGGCAAGAAAGAACTGGTGGGCGGGAGACCACCCCTATTTATAGTCACGCTGATGTCCGTCACCCGACGCTGGGGGCGGTCCCCCGCTGATTGCTAGCTACAAGTTTGCCGTGTGGTCCTGACGCCAGGGGACGCAGTCCTACTTGTGAAGACCTACTGCAGGAAGCCTATTTTTGTTTTTACTTCCAATTTTAATAGACTTCTTTCTGTAGAAGAGTGAGCTGGAAAATACAGGTTACTCACCTGTAACAGGAGTTCTAGGAATGGTATATGTTGTTCATCCACACTATCTGGCAGGTTCCTTGCCGCTTTAAATCTTGCCGGAAGGTCTTCAAGCTAGCTCCTCCCACCCACCCGGGTGGTAAAACTCTCGGCTCCGCCCCATGACGCCAGATCTGGCCCGCTGGAAGCTCAGGTTGTGCGTCAGGCCGGGAGGTCGGGTGGGTTCGTGGATGAACAACATATACCATTCCTAGAACTCCTGTTACAGGTGAGTAACCTGTATTTAGGGACATGGATATGTTGTTCATCCACACTATCTGGCAGACTCCTAGCAGTTCTCCGGAGGAGGGAGGCAAGCGCACACCTATATACTTACTTGGGGAACAAGAGATTGGAGACCGAGGCCCCAAAACCAGCATCCGGCGTGATTCAGGTCGATGTGGTAATGGGTAATGAAGGTGTGCTGACTTCAGGTAGCAGCCCTGCAGATTTCCTGGATAGGGGCGTCCTGGAAGCAGCCACCGATGCAGCAGTATGGCGGGTAGAATGAGCTCTTATCCTCTGGGAGGCTCCATGCCCGCCAACTCATAGCAGAGATTTATGCAGGAGGTGACCCATCTGCTCATCGTCCGCTTGGCTGCAGGTCTGCCAGGAGTGCGGCTTCAGGCGGTGACAAACAGCTGGCGAACCTCTCCCCGAATTTCAGCCGTGCGCTCCTTATAATAAGCGAGCGGCCTTCTAGGGTCCAAAGTATGGAGCCTATATTCGGCCTCCGAGGTGTGACTGGAGTAGAACACCAGCAGAGTCAACACCTGATTAAGGTGAAACTCCGACACCACCTTCGGAAGGAATTTCGGGTGGGGGCGTAGGACAACCTTGTCCCTGTGGAAGACCAGGTAAGGAGACACGATGCTAAGTGCCTGGAGTTCTCCCATCCTTCTGGCTGACGTGGAGCCACCAAGAAGGCGGTCTTCCACGACAGGTGGGGAGACCACACCTGTGCATTGGTTCGAATGGCTTGCCCATGAGCTTTGCCAGTACCAGCAGTAAATCCCACGGAGGTGGGGGTTCTCGCACTGGAGGGGAAATGTGATCAAGGCCTTCAAAGAAGCGCCCGACCACTTTCTCCGGTGCCACTGACTGCTGACCGGCCCGTGCCCGGTAAGCAGAAATGGCTGCCAGGTGCACCTTAAAGGTCGCCGACCTAAGCCTAGATAGGGACTATAGATAGTCCAAAATGCTTGCCACAGGACACAAGAAAGGGTCCAACCCTTTATCCTGACACCAAATGGAGAACCTCTTCCATTTGAAGGCATAGCATTTTCTGGTCGACTCATGCAGGGGCGCCTCCGGCAGCGTTGAGGACCTGCGTCGAAGGCCCAAGGCCTGGAACTCTGGCAGCTCAGGAACCAGGCCGTCAGGTGCAGGGATTGAAGGTCCGGATGGAACACCTTCCCCTGATTGACTGAGAGCAGGTCCGGGCGAGCTGGAAGCTGCCTCGGAGTCCTGGAGCTGAGACTGAGGAGATCTGGGTACCAGAACTGGCGAGGCCAGTCTGGGGCTATCAGAATCACCTGCGCCTTGTCCCTCCTTGCTTTCAGCAGGACCCTGTGAATCAGGGGAACGGGGAAAGGGAGTAAAGAGGCCGGGATCCATGGCTCGAGAAGGCATCCTGCAGCGAGCCCTGCTGAGGGGGCGGGCATGAAACAGCCTCAGCTTCGTGTTCTCCCTGGAGGCAAACAGATCCACCAGAGGTGTGCCCCAGCGGGAGAACAGGTCTTGTACTATCTCCGGCAGGAGAGACCACTCGTGCGATGCAGCCCCTATCCGGCTCAGGGCATCGGCCAGGGTGTTGGAGGCTCCTGCCACATGAATGGCCAGGAGATCCGCCTCCAGGCTGCGCACTAGTGACCAGATGCGGAGAGCTTCCTTGCATAAGAGCATGGAGCGCGTCCCGCCCTGGCGGTTTAGATAGTACATGGTCGTGGTGTTGTCCGTCTGGACCGGACCACTTGACCCCGGAGAAACGGAGCAAAGGCGGTGAGAGCTAGGCGGACCGCACGGAGCTCCAGCAGGTTGATATGGCATCGGTGTTCCCCTAGATGGGCACCCCAACCCATCAAAGAGGCGTCGGTCGTTAGAGAGACCGTTGGCTCGGGGCGGACAAACGGGATACCCTCCTGCAGATGGGACGGAACGGTCCACCACTGGAGAGCGTTCCACATCTCCTGGGTCATCCACACACGCTGGTCCAAAGGATCGCAGCGCTGTGACCACTGGCTGGCCAGTCCCCACTGGAGGGGGACGCATGTGCCAGCGTGCCCAACGGACTACGCTGGTACAGGCCGCCATGAGACCCAGGAGTCGCAAGAAGTCCCGGGCAGGGCGCGATTGCCCAACCAGAAATGATTGGGCAAAGGAGGTAAGAACCTCTGACCTGTCCGCCGGGAGCCGTGCTCTGGCTCGAAGAGAGTTGAGCTCTGCCCCGATGAAAGATATCACCTGCTTCGGCTTGAGTTCCGACTTTGCCTCTTTGACTAGGAGGCCGAGTTGAGAGCAAACCCGGAGGGCCAGATCCCTGGACCGCTCCACCTCCGACCTGGAGGGGGCCGCTATCAGCCAATCATCCAGGTAAGGGTACACCCGGACCCCTCGGCGTCGCAGGAATGCTGTCACCACTGCCATGCACTTGGTGAAGACCCTGGGAGCTGGAGAGAGGCCGAAGGGCATGGCCTGGAACTCGAAAAGGGATCCCTCCGCCCTGAAGCGGAGGAATCTCTGATGAGACGGACGGATAGGGACGTGAAAGAACGCGTCCTGAAAGTCCAGAGAACAAAACCACACGCCGTGTTCTAGAGATGGTATTATCTGAGCCAGAGTGCCCATTCTGAAGGTTCGAGACCTTAGGAACTAGTTCAGGTCGTGTAGGTCGAGAATGGGGCGCCAGCCCCCCGTCTGTTTCGGGACCAGGAAGTACCTGGACACGAACCCTGGTTCTGATGGAGGGTCCTCTATCTCTTTTATCACCCCTTTCTGAAGGAGGAGGGCGATGTCGGCTCGACGAGCCTCCAGAGAGTCTGGGGACCCCGAAGCCCCCCTTGGGGCGACTGCTCTGAAGAGTGGAACCCGCTCGAATTCCAGAGGCAGGCCTCTTCCCACCACCTCCAGAACCCACCTGTCCGTGGTAACAGTGGACCAGGCGGAAAGGAAGTGCCGGAGCCGTCCCCCCACGGGGGGAACCAGGGCGGGTGACGGGATGAGGCGACACCCCTCAGCCCGTCACTGTGCAGGCTTGGAGGAAGGACCGCCGAGGGACCACCAGGGCCTTTCCTCCTTGCTTCCTATTAGAGGAAGCTGACGGCTTGGCTTGGAATACAAGGTCTAGCCTGCTGGCCCTGACGTTGTTGGGCCGGGCGCGCGGGAGCAGAGGGCGAAGGGCTTAGGCTGAGGCTTCACGCCCTTGTCCTTCTGCGTGAGCGAGACCGAGTCCAGGTGGCATTGGACTTTTCGATCCTCTGGAGGTGGCCTTCACTCCAGGGCCAAGAGAGTCAGTTCCGGAAAGGAACATCCGTAGCTTGTGCTGGGTATCCGAGGTGAAAGTGGATATCCTCAGCCACACCACGCCGGCGCATAGCCTGCGGCCGCCACTGACCGGGCACAAGATCTCCAATATCCAGCGCAGTCTGGAGCTGCTGTAGCTACTGCCCTGCCCTGGTCCCGACCTGCTTAACTGTGGTCTGCAGGTCCGCGGGAAGATGAGGACGACCTCATCAGGGAACCCAACAGGGCATGGGAAAAATGTGCCATCAAGGCGGCCGAACTGGCCTGACGAAGGCCGAGGGAGGAGGCAGCATACACTTTCCGCCCCGCATAGTCCAGTTTCTTGGACTCTTTGTCGGGCGGTTTGTCCACGTCCCTGGCATTTCCGGCTCGCCGGAAAACACTGTCCGTGACCAACCCCTCAGCCAAAGGGTGTTCGGAAAAGCCGGACAGAGAGCCTGTAGGGACCGCATACTTCCTGGCCGAAGGTGCAGGACAGGAAGCCGGACGCTGCCACAACTCCATGGCCGGACCAACAATGGCTTCGGACACCGGAAAGGCCTCCGTAGGAGAATCCCCTCGGTCCAGGATCTCAGTGAGGGGATATCTAGCCCGTTTGGACACAGGTTCGAGCTTCATCCCAGTGGATTCTGAGATAAGCCTGAGTAGTCCAAGGAAGGACGAAGGGCTATCGTCCATCGACTGCCCCCCAGAGGATTCCAAGTCTAGGCGCTTGGAAAACAGGGAGGAGTCGTCGTCTGACTCAGACGAGTCATTGAATAGCTGCCTAGAGCCCGCGCCACCCTCCATGTGCCGAGGCTGATCGGGAGTGAGGGTGACCGACAGCCTATGGGGAAGGCCATGAGCCAGCCGCGAACTTTTTGTTGGGGCCCCGACTGTCGGTTGAGGCGGAGGCGGTTCCACCAGTATTGGTCGGGCAGCAGGAGTAGACCGAACCACCGGCCTGGAAACAGGCTCCTCGACACGCGAGGATTGTTTTTGCCGTTCGGTGACAACCATTTATGGCGGAGAGAGGCCTGAGCACGGCTGTTCGCCAAAATTAGTTGTTGCCACAAGTTCCTCATATTTTCGGCGTAACTTCGCGAAGCCTCCTCGTCAGGAGGAGGAAGATGAGGAAGAGCGCGACGCTGGCTATCGCGTGCCGAGACCGCCTGTGTCGACGGGATCGGCTAGACCACAAGATGTCCGAGACCGAGAATCTCGCTAGGCCGAGGTCGGCGCGCGGGAGCCAGTGATCGGCAATCCCCTCGTTCGACGCATAACCACGGCTCCGGAACCAGGGGCACAGATGAGCTGACGGTATCACAGTCCTCGCTGGGGAACCGGGAGGAGGATTTTCGGCTTCTCCAGCCGACAACCCGTCTAACGAGTCGAGTAGAAAATCTCAACCATGTCGTGGAGTCTGGTCACCTGGCCTGGCGGGGCGTGAAGCCAGTGGCGAGCGAAGAATGGGCGAAGTGGGCTAGCCGACGAAGGGAGGAGATCTTTCCGCTCCCAAGAGCGTCGTCGATGGGACTTACCACTTTTTCTTCCGACCGATTAAACGGTCCAGAAGAAGTTGGACCCTCATCTTTGGTGAGGGTCAAAGCAAAGCTCCTTAAAGAAGCGAATAGGAGGACCCGGCGAGAGCAGGGCAGATGCCGCAGCCGAAGATGTAACGGCATGAGCCGCCTCCTCCTCGAGGGCGATCATCTGCTCAAGTTGTTCTGCGGAGCCCGCAGCCGCAGACACCGCCAGTCGAGCCTCCTTGGATTTAACCGGAGAAAATCTCCTTTCGGGGCGCCCAAGTTGGAGACGGGCAGCGCGATCCTCAAGGACGTAGACCGAGAAAGATGAGCACAGTTCGCAGGCCTGCGGGTCGTGCTCCTGGCCTAGGCAGTAAACGCACGTGGAGTGCGGATCCTTCCGAGACATCTTCTGCCCACAGGGGCATCTCCGAAAACCGGGAGTCGATTTGTCCATCGCAGCCGCGAGGGATGAAGACCGTGAAGTTTTTGAAGAAATTTTCAAATCGAAGTTTTTTTAGGCCCAAAGCTTAATCGCAGAGCGTTAAGGAGGGAACCTGAGCTTCCAAGCGGTAAGGAAGATCTGGCGTCATGGGGCGGAGCCGAGAGTTTTACCACCCGGGTGGGTGGGAGGAGCTAGCTTGAAGACCTTCCGGCAAGATTTAAAGCGGCAAGGAACCTGCCAGATAGTGTGGATGAACAACATATCCATGTCCCTAGAAACGTCCGTTTCTGCCGATTTGGAAAATGTTTGAACTGCAGACACAATCACTGGACCACTACATGTCTGTGGTAATGCATACCCTTTTCTGGAAGTAAGATAGAAACATAGACTTTGACGGCAGATAAGGACCACTTGGCCCACCCAGTCTGCCCATTTCCCTACCTACTGGATAAGCTGCAGATTCTAGTTAACCAACAGCCTATTGAAACAACACGAAGTCTTGCTGTATTCTGACTACTGCAGCGATATCCAACCTTTGAACTGTCCCGGAGAGGAAAGAGTTAACTTTCCATGCAAGGCATGGAACGCTGAGCTCAAGCCTGGTTAAGACTGTCTGTTGTTTGAACCCAAACCGCCAGATTCTTTATTCCACCTCACTGAATAGTCGCTCCGGAGATTTATCCTTTGCTCGGTTCAAATTAGTCGGTTAAAGTGTCATTTTTCCCCTCGGTTCAACTGAATTTCTTCTATGTAACCTGTCGGTTCAGTCTCTGTTTGTGGTACCGTGAGTGCTAGATAGGTTTTTGTTATTAGTTTCTGTGTGGAACTTGTAAACGTTGGATCAGGTTTGTGAAAAAAGTTTATTCTGTTTTTTAGAGTGTAGTAACGGTCCTTATCGGTTCTTAAAAAAAAAAAAAAAAAAAAGCAGTTTCATTAAGTTTTTCCACGACCCATGTTTCACACGGTCAGGAACCGATAAGGGTGTCTTGCCTTGCGGACTGCCGAAAAAAGGGTAAGTTTGGTTAGGACTGGCCATGTCTGAGAAACCCAAGAGAAAAACCTGGCCCACTGGGTTTCAACACTGTAGTGTGTGTGGGGAAGCCTTTGCTAAAGCTGACCCCCACCACCTGTGTTATTGTCTGGGGTTTGACCACCTCGATTCAGACTGCCAGATTTGTAAAAATTTTCCCACAGCTACCCTGGAAAAGAGAGTAGGTAGGCTGAGGAGAGGAGGCCAAGAAGTCCGCTGACCCGATGGCCAGCCGGTTCGGTTCCAACCCGAACCAAGGTGCCCTCTGACCAGGCGAAACTTCTTTGGGCAAAGTTGAACCGACTCTGAGGTTGGTTCCGGTTAAAAATAGAAGGATAAGTCAGCGGTTCGGATCCACAAGTTCTTTCTCCGACCGCTGATAAAATAGCAAAAGCGATAAGGATTGTTCAATCGGTAACTTCGGTTCCGACCAAACTGGCACTATCGGTTAGGGGCTCGGTTCGGTCGGTTCCCCCGGTTCCGGATTATAATTTAGAGGATTTTTATGAACCGGAGGAGGGAGAGTATGAGGATAGTGATGGTGATCAAGTCTGGATGTGCCCATTGACCCGGACATCTCCCCAGACAGACCTTCAGGTGCTTCTCCTCCTAGGCTTTCTGAGTCCCCTTCCCACTTTATGTTTTACTAAAAAGTGGCTGAAACCCTCCAGCTTCCTATGGAGGAAGCAGTAGAGGATCAGGAGGAGCCTGATTATGTTGAAATGATGGACATCCCAGAGTCCAGGAGGCTGTCTATTCCTCCATAGTCTTTTGGGAAACAGACAATAAAAATTTTAAGACCTCTAATTCCATACCTCCTGTGGACAGAAGAATGGACAAGAGGTATATCGGTCAGGCTCAGATACGGAGTTCCTTTCCCAGCAATGCAGCCATGTTGGGGTAGTGCAGGCTGCTGCCTGTGATAAGGCAAATATACCCTTGGCTTCACACCACCCAGATAAGGACTCCAGGAGGATTGATGCCATGGCAAAGAAACAGTACATGGCAGCATCTTTGGGACTCAGGCAGGCTACTTATATGGCCTACACAGCTAGATACCAAAAGTCTAGATGAGACACTGTGATGGCTCTAGCTAAACAGGTCCCCGACCAGCTTGCCAAGGAGCTGGAGCAGGTGGCTGCAGATGGTATTAAGGCATCCAAGGTGCAATTTTATGCTGCAGTGGACTCCAATGATGTTTCATCTAGAGTCATGGCTACATCTGTGGCCCTTCGTAGGATGGCTTGGCTCAGATGTACTAGCCTGCCACAGGATACCCAGGCTAAGGCAATGGATTTTCCTGTTATTGGTAATTCTCTGTTTGGGGAGCAGACAAAGAACTACATGAAGAAAATGGATAAGTACAGGACCACCTATAGGAGTGCCCAGGCCAAGGCAAGCCACTCCTCAAAGGCAGCATCCCAGGGGCAGGGGCAGGCCTTTTCATAGGCCTTCCTACCAAGCCCAGGCCTCCTCTTCCGCCTTTGCTCAGAGGGGGTTCTTCAGAGGGAGAGGCAGGCGGGGTACAAGCAGGCCTGCTACCACCCCTGCCTAAAGCCCCTGCCAAACAGGCACCGTGATGGGTTTGCCCGGGCAGATTCTCCACTACCCGTAGAGAGCAGGCTGGCTTACTTTGTCCAGGACTGGATGTCTTTAACATCAGACAAATGGGTCCTGGAAGTAGTAAGCCAGGGACTGGTTCTCAGCTTCAAACAATTTCGCAAGATGAGAACCAGATCCTTTCCACCTGCAAATCCTTCAGAGGCCCTTGCCCTAGAGGCAGAGGTCTCTTCCCTCTTGGCTCTCAGAGCCATAGAAAGGGTTCCACCCCTACACAGGGGAAAGGGATTACACTCCAGGTACTTCCTAACCGCCAAAAAGACAGGAGAATGATGGCCCATTCTGGATCTCAGATATTTAAACAAGCACCTTTTAAAACCAAAGTTCAAAATGGTGACTCTGGGAATAATTCTACCCTTAGGCCAGGGGACTGGCTAGTCTCCCTGGACCTCAAGGATGCCTATTTCCACATTCTCATCAGATACTCCCACAAGTACCTCAGGTTGAGTTGCCCTCAGGCCACTATCAATTCAGAGCAATGCCCTTTGGCCTAACATCAGCTCAAGGGTGTTACAAAATGCATGGCAGTAGTGGTTGCTTTCCTAAGGAGAAAAGATCTCCATCTTTCCATACCTGGACGACTGGCTCATAGTGGGTCAGTCTCCAGACCAAGTCAAGTCACACCTACAGATAACTCAGCAACTGCTCACTTCTCAGGATTCCTTCTAAATCTTTCAAAGTCAGTTCTAGAGCCAGTGTAGCTCCTCACCTTCATAGGCGGAGCTGGATACTAATAGGGCAAGAGCCTTCCTTCCCTGGACAGGGCAAGGACCCTTGTGACACTGGCCTCTTCTATTCACCCTTCAGGTGTCTCAACCAGCAAGGCATTTCTGCAGCTCCTGGGCCACATGGCTGCCTCTGCGGCAGTGGTCCAGGAGCAAGATTTCAGATGAGGGGACATTCAGTTCCACTTAGGAGCCTTCTGGTCCCAGAGAAAGTTCTCTGACCAAGCTAGTCCAGTGACTCGAACCCTGATCCAGGCTTTGCAATGGTGGCAGGATCAGGACAACCTAAGGCAAGGGTTCCCTTTGTCACTCAACCTCATTCTCTAATCCTTACCACAGATGCCTCCTCTTGGGCTGGGGCCCACTTGGGGATCTGACCCCAAGGGTTGTGGTCACCTCAAGAATCTCTGCTTCACATCAATCTCTTAGAACTCAGAGCAGTGTTTCTAGCACTTCAAGTTTTTTCTGAGTCTGTTCAGAACAAACTGGTTCAGATCAGGACACACAATACCACCACAATGTGGTACATCAACAAGCAAGAGGGCACTCTGTCTACGGCCTTGTGCACAGAACAGAAGCAATGAAGTTGTGGTCTCTGGCCTATTCCCTGAATACCTCTCTGACAGCAGTGCACCTCCCAGGGAAGGACAATGTCCTGGCAGATGCTCTCAGCAGGATATCTCAGGGCCATCACGAATGGTCCCTGGATCCCCTAATTTTGAAGGTAATCTTCTCCAGATGGGGCACTCCACAGATGGATCTTTTTGCAGCCCCAGACAATCACCAACTTCTTCTTTTTTGCTGCAGACCCCCAGTGTTGGGCTCAGTCCCCCTGGATGCTCTAGTCCTCAATTGGGAAAGGAAATTCCTGTATGCTTCCCCCCCTTCCCTCTCCTGTTCAAAGTACTAGTCAAAATCAGATATCAGCCCTGCAAAGTGATTCTGATTGCTCCAGACTGGGCCAGACAGCCCTGGTACCCTCTCTTGCTGTCCTTAGCAGTCCACCTTCCCCTGTCTCTTCCCAGGAATTACAACCCGTTAACATGTTCTCAGGGGAAGGTTTGGTATCCGAATCTCAAATCTCTCAATCTCAAGGCCTGGCACTTGAAGAATTAGAGATTGCTGATTTACATCTTTCTCAAGGTGTTCTGGATATTCTAAAGGCTTCTCGAAAGCCTTCCACCAGAAAGACTTACAACTCCAAATGGAAAAGGTTTACTATTTGGGGCTCCGGTAAGCATATTTCTCCAGAGTCTGCTGGGTTGCCTACAGTCCTGGACTATATGGTTCATCTCAATAACTTGGGACTCAGACCAGCTACACTTAAGAGTGCATCTGGCAGCTGTCTCTGCCTTCTTGTCAGCAGACAAGCCCTCCTCCCTTTCAGCTCACCCTGTATTCTGTAAATTCTTCAAGGGTTTGCTGCATACCAATCCTCCCTTCAGGGACCCTGCCCCTGCTTAGGACCTTAATGTTTGCATTGCCCAGCTTATGCAACCCCCTTTTGAGCCCTTGGCCTCAGCACAGCTTAAGTACTTGACTTGGAAAACTGTGTTCTTGGTAGCCATTACTTCTGCCAGACGCATAAGTGAGTTACAGGCCCTGTCAGTGGAGCCTGATTTTATCTCTTTCCATAGAGATAAGGTGGTCCTCAGGACTAACAGGAAGTTTTTGCTAAGGTGGTTTCAGATTTCACCTTAATCAGTCTATGTCTCTTCCTGTTTTCTTCACTGACCATTCCTCCTCTGGGAGAGGAGGCTACACACCCTGGATGTGAAAGAGGGCCTCAGCTACATAGGCGTACCAGGGTCCAGGTTTGACTCCCTCAATTGTTCCTCACTTATGGTGAGGTTGGCGGGAAAACCTGCCACTAAGAGATCTATTGCCAGGTGGATTGTCTCTTGTATACAATTCTGCTATGAAAAATTAGGTAGAAACCCACCCTCAGGCCTGAGGGCTCACTCTACTAGAGGTACAGCTGCTTCCTGGCTGCTGCCAGGGATATTCCTATCTTAGAGATTTGTCAGGCAGCCACCTGGAAAACAGTACATACTTTCACCAAGCATTACTCTCTGGATATCCAGGCTAGGAGTGATGCTCGGTTTGGCACAGCAGTGCTTCAGAGCCTGTTTCCAAAGTAGGTTCTTCCTCCTCCATGGAGGTACTGCTTGTAGTCTGCAGTCAGAATACAGCAAGACTTCATGTTGTTTGAAGAAAAAAATTACTCACCTTAGTAATGTTTCTTCTAATGGAGTCTTGCTGTATTCTGACCTCCTCTCCCCACCTGGGTTTTGGGATGTGGGTGGGCAGGAAAGTGTTGGCACCCTAAAGGTGCCCCTTTTCCACCCTCTTATTTTGGGTGTGTGTTGTGTTTTTTTTTTTTTTTTGGGTTTCTGACTTGAGTCTTTGCCTTGAACCAAAAATCTTTTTATTAAATTTAGTAGCCATGGCTAGTGTGAGTTACAGTTTCCACACAGGACACCCAGTGAGTATAGCTTGTAAAGATCTGGCGGTTTGGGTTCAAACAACAACAGACAGAGTCTTACCCGAGCTCGAGCTCAGCGTTCCATGCCTTGCATGAAAAGTTAACTCTTTCCTCTCCGGGGCAGTTCAAAGCTTGGATTTCACTGCAATAGTCAGAATACAGCAAGACTCCATTAGAAGAAACAACATTACCAAGGTGAGTCATTTTTTCTTTTCTGCCATCCCCTACTACAACTGCCTTGTGACTGTCCCATGCATGTTTGAATTCCCCCCACAGTTTTAGCCCCAACAACCTCTCCAGGAAGGCAGTTCCACACATCCACCACTCTATCCGTGAAAAAAGATTTCCTCGCATTACCCCTGAGCCGTCCCCACTCTATCTTTAAATTGTGTCCCCTTGTTCTTACACATCTCTTTCTGAAAGATGCTACCCTCCTGGACTTTGTTGATTCCTTTGAGGTACTTGAATGTTTCTATCATGTCCCCCGTCCCTCCTTTC
This sequence comes from Neoceratodus forsteri, assembly GCA_016271365.2. Classification (NCBI taxonomy): domain Eukaryota; kingdom Metazoa; phylum Chordata; order Ceratodontiformes; family Ceratodontidae; genus Neoceratodus; species Neoceratodus forsteri. The sequence goes on along the minus strand of CM057451.1, from coordinate 261,359,506 downwards.
ATCAAGGGTATACATATTAAGCTCTCTCAGTCTCTCTTCATATGATTTCTGATGCAGACCCTGCACCATTTTAGTTGCCCTCCTCTGGACTGCTTCCATCCTGTCTATGTCCTTGCATAAATGAGGTCTCCAAAACTGCACACAGTACTCCAGATGGGGTCTCACCAACTGTCTGTATAGAGGGTAACCACTTCCTTTTTCTACTTGTGATGCCTTCCTATGCATCCCAGTATCCCCTGGCTCTCCTTACTGACTTCTCACATTGCTTACCAACCTTTAGATCATCTGATATGACTACCCCAAGTCCCGTTCCATTTTTGTTGTTATTAGTACCTCCTGCTATTGTGTACTCTTCTCCGGGTTTTTTGTTTCCCAGGTGCATTACTTTGCACTGACTCTAAGTTGCCATATATCTGACCATTCCTCCAACCTTGCCAAGTCCCTTCTCATCCTTTCTAGCTCCCCGCTTGTGTATCAACTCTGTTACGGATCTTTTTATCATCTGCAAAGAGGCATACCTTTCCCTTCAGACCCTCTGCAATGTCACCTATAAAGATGTTAAAGAGGACTGGACCCAGTACTGAGCCCTGAGGTACTCCACCAGTGACCCCCCCCCCCTTCTTCGGAATGTGTTCCACTCACTGTTACCTTCCGTGTCCTGTTGTGCAGCCAGTTTGCAACCCAGGCTACCACCCTGGGACCCACTCCCAGTCTGGCTAACTTGACTGTTAATCTTTTGTGCGGGACTGTCAAATGCCTTGCTAAAGTCCATATCCACAGCCCCTTCCATGTCTATTACTTTGGTCACCCAGTCAAAGAAATCTATTAGATTCGTCCGATATGACCTTCCTGCTGTAAATCCATGCTGCTTTGGGTCCTGTGCCCCTCTGGCCTCTAGGTACTCAACAATTCTTTCTTTCAGAAGTGATTCCATCATTTTCTCTACCACTGAGGTCAAACTTACAGGTCTGTAGTTTCCTGCTTCTGCCTTGCTCCCACTTTTGTGAAGGGAATCACATCTGCCCTCCTCCAGTCCTCAGGTACCACCCCATCCTCCCATGATTTGTTAAAAGTGTGGCAGTGGTGTCACTAGGTCCTCCTTGGTTCTTTAGGATTCTGGGTGAATCCCACCAGGCCCCATTGCTTTGTCCACCTCGAGTTTTAGGAGTTCTTTCAGGACTCTCTTCTGTAAATGGACTGGTGTCAACCCACCCACCCAGAATGCTTCTATTGTCTGGTTTAGGTAACTCCTCCTCATCTTTTGTGAATACTGAGCAAAAGTATTCATTCAGTATCTCTGCCTTTTACGGTCTCCCTCTGCCCACCTCCCCTCTCCCTTATTAATCTTCACTATTCCTCCCTTAACCTTTCTATGCTCCCTAATGTACCTATAAAAGGTTTTATCCCCCTTCTTAACTGAATTGGCTATTTTTTCCTCAGTTTGGGCTTCTGATATTCTGACTGCCTTCCCCACTTCTTTATGCTTTAATTGATACAGTTCCCTGTCGTGCTCCTTCTGTGATGCCTTATACTTTCTGAATGCAGCCTTTTTCTCAACCTTCCCTGCCACCTCTTTTGAGAACCATAGTGGTTTTTTACTCCGCTTTGTTTTCTTTATCTGTTTTACACAAAGGCTTGTTGCCTCTATGATGGCAGTTTTGATTTTTCTCCATTGTTCTCCCCCCCTCCTTTTTGGCCATTTGCTAGTGTATTCCTCAGGTATTCACCCATTTTGCCAAAGTCAGCCCTTCTAAAGTCCAGTATGCTTGTTTTTGTATGGCTTGTCTTCATGGTTGTGCTTATTGTGAAGCACACTGTACAGTGGTCACTTGTTCCCAAATGTTTGACTTCTAAATTTGTGATCCTCTCTCCATTTGAGAGTACCAGGTCTAGTATTGCTCCCTCCCGTGTGGGTTCCAACACTAGCTGTCCAAGGCCTGCCCCCTGCAGGGCATCGAGAATGACCCTGCTCTTGGATGTGGCTGCAGTACATGCCATCCAGTTAACATCTGGCATATTCAGGTCCCCCATCAACAGCATCTCCCGTTTTTCAGCCATTCTGAGAATGTCCGCTATCATTTTCTTGTCCATTTCCTCCCCTTGAGATGGGGGTCTGTATACAACCCCTGTGCTGATTGTGATGCCATTCCCTGTTTCCAAGGTGACCCAGAGTGCCTCTTGTCCTCCCCTTTTACTTTTTAGTTCTGTAGCTTTGATCTCTTCCCTTATGTAGAGAGCTACTCCACCTCCTCTTTTCCCCTCCCTGTCCCTTCTGTAGACTGTGTACCCCAGTATGTTGACATCCCAGTCATGGTTCCCCGTGTACCATGTTTCTGTGACTGCCACAATATCCAATTTTTCATCTTCCATCAAGGTTACTAGCTCAGGAACTCACTGCCCTCCATTTAATGTTGGCTTCATCCTTTCCCCCATGCCTGCTCTTTTTGCCCTGGTCTATTTTTCCATTTACCCCTGTCCTGCCCTCTGTTGAGCACTGTACCTCAGTGTTTACCTTACTACCCATCATGTTTTGTGGGGGGAGGCTTGAAATTTCCTGCCTCTTATTAGCACCTCCCCCCATGGCTAGTTTAAAAGCTTGCCAAGGAAGCATTTAAACCTGTCACTTAGGATCTCGGTTCCCTTCACGGACAGATGCAGACCATCGTGCCAGTATAGACCTTCATCTCTCCAGGTGTACCCCCAGTCCACAATGAAGCCAAAGCCCTGTGCTCTGCACCAGTATTGCAACCACACTGGATCACCCTACCGCCCCACCACACCCCCCTCCGGTGCCCATACCCCCCACAGCCCACAGTGGTAGGTGGTATCCCTCTGTCCTAGCTCTACCCATCCTTAACTCCCTACCCATCCCCTGCACTGCCCCCCCGATCCTCGCATCTGCCCAAGCACCCCTACCACTACTGCCGTAGTACTTTTCTCTGACTCATCATCTTATTCCTCCTGCTCTCTGAGAATGTCCACCCCAACCCCGGACCAGGACCTGCTACATCGCCCCCCACTGGTCATGGACTCAGCATTGCCTCCATGAATATCTGCAGTCTCCCAAGGAAGACTGCTGCACTCCAATGTTGGGTCTCTCAACATAAGCCCGACATTCTTGCCATATTGGAGACCTGGCTCTCCCATTTGACTCCAGACTCGGCTGTCTCCCTCCCTGGCTTCACCCTCTTTAGAGAAGATAGTGTGGGTAAGCGTGGCGGCGGATGCACTGTCTACCTAAGCAACTCCCTCCTGGGTCATGTTCTACCCACCCCCAAGCTCGACCACGGGGCATAAGCCTTCACCTTAAAAATTACCTCTGACCCAGGCCGTGGCCCTCTTTACCTCACAACTCCCTACACACCCTCACGTGAATGTCAAGCTATCCGCCTCACTGACTATCTCACTACCCTGCCACTCAAGGCTGAACAGCTCATCCTAAGAAACCTCAACATCAACTGGCTTGGCTCCACTTCAACACAAATTAAGGACAACTTCACAGCCCTTGACCTATCTCCAGTTAGTGACTGACCCACCAGATTTAACCAATCAAGTGGGACCAGCTCCTACTAGACATCGTGCTCTCTAACCGCCCACACAAAGTAAAGGATGTTAATGCTCCTAGCCAATTCCTCCAGTGACCACTCACCTATTCTCTGCTTCTGGTCCTCCCTCACACTCAAACCTGCATACAAAGCTACCCCCGTCGACGCCTTTCACCCCAGAGGATCAAACAAGCTAGCAGCACCTTGCCCAGCTCGACTGGTCCCTGATCTCCCTCGCAACAGATATAGGTATCGCCCTAGCCTTCCTCACCAGTGCCTTCTGCAAGGCCTGTGACATCTTTGCCCCTAACACCAACACCTGTACTAAAGAGACACACTGCTGCCTGGACTTCCCCCTCCCTGAGCCAACAACTGAAGCAGCGTGATAACCTATGGCACACTGCTGTCGAGACCGGCAGGTTAGCACACAGGCAAGCCTGTAATACAGCTCGCAACCAGTGCACCTGGGCCATAAGACAAGCCAAAGCCAACTACTATCAGTCCACCTTGACCTCCTCCTGGGGCACTGCCCAAACCTTCTGGGCTAACATGAAGGAGTTAAACGGGAAGACCCGCTCCCCTCCTCCCTCACAGATGGTTATAAATGGCACAATTAAATACAGACCCATCCTGTGTTGCTGACTGCCTTAACACAACTTTTTCTGATCTAAGTGCAATCCTTCCGGCCCACTTCTTTGACCCCATCCCAGTAACCAACAATCCAGCTATTTCTCGCCCCCTTTTTCTCTTTAGGGCTATCTGCCCCCACGATGCTAAACCGCTCCTCCTAAAAGCCCTCTCCTCCCACAACCCGAACTGTGACTCCCTCGACTACAGGATGCTCCGCCTAACAATGGATGTCATGCTAGGCCCGCTCACGGACCTTCTTAATCGTTCCCTGTGCCTCGGCCAATTCCCGAGTGCATGGAAACAGGCTGAAATCACCCCTATCCATAAAAATGGAGACCGCACAGTACCAGACAACTACAGACCATTCTCCATCTCCCCCCCCCCCAAGGCTCTGGAGAAAATAGTATCCATGCAACTCGTGGATCATCTATCCAACTACAACATACTGTGCCCAGAACAGCATGGCTTCCGCCCTGGTCACAGCACCACCACAGCCCTACTGGAGTTTTCCCACCAAATACACTCGGCACCAGACGCCAGGGAGATTGCTGGGGCAGTGTTCATTGACCTATCCAAGGCCTTCGACACTGAGTCACCCGTTAATGCTCGACACCCTCTGTAAGTTGGGACTCTCATCTGGCCCTCTGGCTTGGTTCTCCAGCTACCTCTGTGATAGATCCCAATGGGTCAAGTTAAATGGTACCCTATCTACTGCACTGCCTGTACGCTTCGGAGTCCCACAAGGCTCCATTCTGGGCCCTACATTGTTCAGTCTCTTCTTAAACATCCTTCCCAGCTCTTGCACAGGCAAACTGCTACTATATGCCAATGATGCAGTCCTAGTCACCTCACACCCCGACTCACTCACTCTCCAGAGCTCCCAACTCTCCTTCAGCCAAGCTGAAAAATGGTTCTCGACCATCGCCTAGTTCTGAACCTCAAGAAAACAAAATCTATGATCTTTGCACACTGACAAAGTAACTCCAAAAATGCTCCCCTTTGCATCTTTCCCAGTACCCTCCATGCCCTTGAGCAGGTATCAACATACAAATACCTGGGCATCACCTTCGACTCGGCTTTCTCCTTCCATGCCCATGTCAGTGCTTTGTCCTCTGCCATGAATGCCCGGACTGGACTCCTCTACCGTCACAAAGACTGCCTCCCCGAGTTCACCCTATGGATGGCTATCTCTTCCTCCATCATGTCATTGGTTGACTAAGGACTCCACACCTATGCAGCCACTGACCCCACTGCCCTCACCAAAGTCCAGACCTCTATCAACAAAGCCTGCAGGCTCCTGACTGGTGCCCCAAGCAGAACTCACACGTGCCAACTCTACTCCACCTCCAACATACTCAATCTTGAAGAACGTCTGCAATATCACACCTGCATACTGGCTAAAAAGGCTCTACTTGGGCTATGTCCCCCAGGGGTCACCGCACCGCTTCTACGAGCCTCCCACCTTGGTCGCCACCCGTAATACTACCAAAGCCACCTTCCAGGTGCCTAGAGCCAGGACCTCACTCGCCCAAAGGTCCTTTCACCACAGAGCACCGTCCTGGTACAACTCCCTCCCCGCACACGTCACAAACACCTCCAAAATTGGCCCGTTCAAAACCGCCCTACGCAAACACCTCATTCGCACTCGGAGCTGTATATGCCTATTATAGGGCTTCCCGTGAGTGCCTTTCAAACAAACCTGCTCCTATAGTATTACGTATAAGACAGTTCTCTCGATTAGCCTGTTTTCAGTCTATACCACACACTGTATCCTGTGTGACCCACTGGGACCCCCAATAACTTACTGTTGTGTGCTCTTCTGCAACTTGCCTATGTTTACTCGCTCTTTGAAATTTCTGTTATGTATGCTGCATGTATCTCACCTGTACTGTTCCCCACTGTCTTGTCTCACAAATATATTGTGCCCCCTCCCTGCGACGAGGTGCCTTTGTAAATGAGTGACTCAAAGGTTTGTAAATCCGATATATGAATTGAATACATTAAATAAATAAATAAACCATTCATTAAACTGCATGGTGTGTAGTACCCTAGCCTCACCCCTGCCATGGACTGGCAGCACCTCTGAGAAGGTAACCATGCTTGCTACCTATCTGAGGCCCCTCCCCAACTCCACAATTTCATCCTGCACTGCACTGATCCCATGCCTAGCTAGGTCATTTGTCCCAAGGTGGACAATGATATCTAGTTCCCCCTCCTGTGATGCTGCTTCTGCAATCTTGAGGATTCGCTTCTTGTCCCTCCAAGCCATGGCACCAGGCAGGCACCTTACTTCCCTCTCCTCTCCCTTCCCCAGGTCTACCCCTCTAACAACTGAGTCCCCTATCAGAAGCTGTTTCCTTCCCCTGTGGTGTCCCCTGCCACCCTTCTGTGGGTCACCCTTGTGGGTGTCCTCAGCATTCTTCTTGGTCTCCACAGAAGGTGCCATCATAGAGGAACCTTGCTCTGCCAGACTGGTATATAATTTGTGTAGAGGTACAACTAAGGGATTGCCTCTGTTCCACCACCCTCACCCTTCCAGAGCCCACTGTGGTCCAACTGCTCCTCATTCTTGGCAATATCTGAGGCAGTGGTTGTGGCACTGGTGCTCTTGGGTGGGGGAGGCCTCTAGTCCTTTCCAGGTCAGCCTGGAGGTGGGCAACCTCCTCCCTCAGAGCGGACAGTTGCCTGCAGATAGGATAGCAACGCAGTTTCCAGAATGTCTCCCAGAAAACTGCTGCCCCACAGCCAGTGCATTGCACCACTCCCCACATGTCCCTCTCCCTTATAATATACAATATGTAATATATATTTTATATTTTTTCCCCTTTTTGTGGTGTGTACTTACCCTTTATGCACTGTCCTGGGTTATTAAGAATATGACAGTTATGTCCCAAGACCTGCTGAGGAAGTGATGTCAGAATCTTGGCTATAAAAGGAAACGCCACACCTGGGGTGGGGTGGGGTGGGAAGGGTGGGTGGTAGTCCAAACCACTGGTGACTGTTAGAAACAATCAAATACACCACTGCTCCACCACCCTGGTGAGTACTGCCCTTTATAGTAGTTCAGCTAACCTCCAGTAACTGATTTGTCAACTATTTAAAAGTAATTTGATGCAAACTGTTACAGAATACTAGTAGACAGTCCAGTTACCCACAAAGGAAAATCAAATATGCAGTTATTTCAACCCTTCTGAAGTTGCTCACAAGATAAGCAGTTTTGAAAACCCCCTTCCTGATTTAAAAATGAAAATAATTAAACACAAAGCAATACCAATGTAAGACTGTAGTGTGCCAGTCTTCTTCCCACTGGCAACAGTTGAAGAGACCCAGACAAAACTGTCAGGGGTTTTGTTTTGGCTAGGGCTTAGGCACTGAAGCTGCAGCATTATGCCTGGACGGCCTTTTCCCCTTCCCCTATATTAACACCTTTGTGATTGCTACTCATAGGGGGCATAAGAGACATAGGCTCTTGGAAAGTATCCCCTGCCTCAGCTTCCCCTTACGCAGGACCTGCATGAGGATAGAGGCCTTTTCCTTCTTACTGTTACTTTTGAAAGTGGTTTTGTATTCATCTCTCTTTTCATGTGGACCTCTGTTTTGTCACCAAATAATGAATTTCCCTCAAAGGAGAAATTTGTGGCCTCGTTTTGAGTACCCTGAAAAAGGATGGTAGTCCTCAGTCAGGGAAACGTTTTAAAGACACTCCATGATCCAAAAACTCTGGCAGCAGTGTCAGTGTACACCGCAGTGTGGAACTGATTTTGTGGTATCCAGGGCTGATCTTGTTGTGGCAAGTAGGTCTTGTCAATTTACAATCTGCTTTTTCTGACAGTGCCAGAATTGTTTTCCAAAGTGCTTTCTGTACTGTGCTATGTGCGCTGAGTAAGCTACCTGCCTGATAAGCAGTGAAACTATAGCATAAACTTTTTTGGCCACAGTATCCAATTGTTTTTTTAGAGTCTTTTTCAGGGGGCGGCGCAGATAAGGTAATGTCTGCTCTCTCTCAAGCAGCAACCTGAACTACTCCATGAGGATCAGGAGGGGTGTACAGTATTCCACTCCCTGCTTGTCCATCTCATACATAGAAACATAAAAGTTGACGGCAGATAAGGACTGCAAGGCCCATCCAGTCTGCCCATTTTTCTACCTTATAAATGTGCCATCGGCCTCTGCTCTGTCAGTGACCTATCTATTCAGTCATTTGTATTGCTCCCTTATGCCTATCCCATGCCTGTTTGAAGCCCTGCACTGTATTCATAGCCACCACTTCTTGTGGTAAGCTATTCCATGCATCTACCACCCTTTCTGTGAAAAAGAATTTCCTCACATTCCCCTTAATCGGCCTCCTCTAATCTCATGCTGTGTCCTCTTGTCCTGCTATTTTTCTTATATTTAAACATGTTAGACTCTTTCACCTTGTTTATGCCCTTAAGGTGTTTAAATGTCTCGATCATATCACCTCTCTCCTCCTTTGCTCAAGGGTATACATATTGAGCTCCGTTAATCTGTCCTCATATGTCTTCTGATGCAGTCCCTGCACCATTTGGATTTGCCCTTCTCTGGACTGCCTCAATTTGGTTAATGTCCTTGTGAAGGTGTGGCCTCCAATACTGCACGCAGTACTCCAGACAGGGCCTAACCAATGTCTTGTACAGAGGGAATTTTACCTCCCTCTTACGACTTGTGATACCCCTACTAATACACCCTAACACCCCCTAGCCTTACCTACTGCTTTAGAGGTCTGTTGGATGATTTTAGGTCATCAGTGATGATGATGCCCAAGTCTCTTTCTTCCTTTGTGACTGCTAGCAACTCCTCCCAGCCTATAAGTGGCTTCAGGGTTTCTCTTCCCTATGTGCATGATTTTGCACTTCTTTGCATTAAATCCAGTTGCCACTCTTCTGACCATTTTGCTAGTTTATCCAGATCTCTTCTCATTCTGCCCACCCCATCTGGATCATCTACTCTGTTGCAGATCTTGGTGTCATCTGCAAACAGACAAGCCTTACCCTCTAGTCCATCTATGAGGTCACTAATGAAGATGTTGAATAGGACTGGCCCAGGACTGATCCCTGAGGTATCCCACTTGTGACTTGCATCTCTTCTGACTGTATACCATTTACCACCACTCTCTGTTTTCTGCCAGTCAACCAGTTTGCCACCCAGTTGACCAACTTCTGACCCACCCCGAGCCTACCTAGCTTATTTATCAATCTTCTATGTGGAACAGTGTCAAAGCTTTGCTGAAGTCAAGGTAGGCTTACATCAACTGCTCCCCCTGGTCCACCACTCTGGTTACCCAGTCAAAGAAATCTATGAGATTAGTTTGACAGGACCTTCCTTTGTAAACCCATGCTGTCTTGGATCCTGTGCCCCTATGGTTCCAGGTGTTGCACTATCCTTTCCTTAAGGTGCCTCCATAATCTTGCCCACTACTGAGGTAAGACTGACTGGTCTGTAGTTCCCCGCCTCCTCCCTGCTACCACTCTTGTGGAGCGGGATCACATGAGCCCTTCTCCAGTCTTCTGGGACCTCTCCTGTGCTCAGGGACTCACTAAACAATTCTGCTAATGGCTCTGCTAGTTCCTCCTTTAGCTCCTTAGGTACCCTGGGATGTATGCCATCAGGTCCCATTGCCTTATCCACCCTCAGCTTAGCAAGCTCTTGTAGGACCCTTTCTTTGTGAGGGAGTAGTTCTACCTCCTCCCCCTGTGTCCATGATGCTGAGCTGTGGGCCCTGCCCTACCTTCTCTTCAGTAAATACTGAGCAAAAGTACTATTTAGTATAGATGCCTTTACAGGGTCCTCCTCCTCACATGCTCCCTTTTCTCCATTAAGCTTAGTAATACCCCCTCTGGACTTTCTCCTTTCACTAATGTATCTATAGAAAGTCTTGTCACCTTTTACTGTTCGTGCTAGTGTTTCCTCAGTTTGGGACTTTGCCTGCCTTACCTGCTTCCCTTAGGGCAGTTTGGTATGCCTCCCTATCTTCATCCCGCTGTGTTCCCTTATATTTCCTGAAGGCCAGCCTTTTGGCTCTGACCTTTTCTGCTACTGTATTTGAGAACCAAAGTGGTTTCCTTCTTCTTTTGCACTTCCTTTTCTGTCTAACACAATGGGATATTGCTTTAAGTATTGTATCCTTAATGCTTGCCCACTTTGCCTGTACCTCCTCACCTGTGTTTCTTTTTGCCAGGGCTAGCTTAACTCTGTTGGCCATCTTATCAAAGTCAGCTCCTCTGAAGTCCCATATTTTTGCCTTGGAATGGGATGATTTAGATGTAGTAGCCAAATTGAACCATACCATGTGATGGTCACTGGCCCCCAGGTGACCTTTCTACCTGAGATCTGTGATCCTTCTTTGTTAGTCAGTACTAGATCTAGGATAGCCCTGTCTCTTGTGGGTTGCTGTACCAGTTGTTTGAGGCCCTCCCCTGCAGGAATCCACTATGAGTCTAGTTCTGGCAGATGTTCCTGCTGGTATTGACCAATCTGTATCTGGCATGTTGAAGTCTCCATTATCAGAACCTCCCCTTTAGCTGTCATGTTTTGTATATCTTCTAACAGTAATGTGTCTATGTCCTCCTCTGGTCTGGGGGCCTGTAGACAACCCCAGTTCTTATGGCTGTCCCATTTCCTGTTTCCAGGGTGACCCACAGTTCTTCTGGCTCCTTATGTGTATTCTGAATTTCTGTAGCTTTGATATTTTCATTAACATACAGGGCCACTCCTCCCCCCCTTTTTGCACAATATTTCAATATTTTTATCTATGGTTGCAGACATGATTTTTGTTATGGCCTTAAGTTGTTCATGTATATAAAATAGCATTCTTCTTGTCTGTAAAATCAGCATACTCTTCATCCTCTCCTGTCTCTACTGGGTGGATGTTGAGGGCATCAACAAATGTCTGTAGAATTCTGACAAATGAGGAAATGGATGAGTTGTCCTCATAATGCATAGGAGGTTAGAAATCTTGCTCAGGTGCACCTTCTCATTTCATGGGGTTACCTTTCTCCATTTGTAACATTCTTCCTCCTCTACCACAGGCTAACAGGTTGGAGCCAGAGCCTGGGGACAGGGATGCAGATATCTTACTAAAACTTCCCATGGCCTGGATCGACTAGTCAAATTGACTTTTTTTAAATTCACGTTTATGCTCCCAACCTGCCAGCAGGCTTTCTGTCTCCACCGGTCTCCAGCCGCCACCTTTGCCCTCCCTGGAATCTCCCAGGCCCTATATCCCCCTCAGAACCCCCACCCCCTCAGCGGAAAGGAGGAGGCCCCCACCACCAAAAAAACATATCCAGAGTGGGCCGAGAACTCTGTGAGGCAGCGGTGCTGGAGTATCTTAGGTCTTCCATGAAGCCGGCGGCGATTTCCTTCTTTCTGCGGTCCCATCCCCTCACGGCATGGAAGCACACATGCATCCGTGCCATGTGATCAGTTTCTGTGAGCTCTGGCATCTACCTCTCATCCTCCATCGGGGCCAAGGAGCGGGACAACATACCACCTTCGAGAGGAGAGCTTGGCTGACGCCTCGATCCTCTCCCTCCCCTGCCGACGGCCCGTACTTGTTCCCAAACATGTCACCAGTGTGGCGTCCAGTGCCTCAACCCTCAGCGCCACCAGGCCGGCTTAAAAGCAACATATTTTTGATATGTTTTCTGATGAGCATTTTATCTGTGTCATCTGCCTACCCCTTTCTCCATTCAGGAAGAGTGGCAGAGACATTCTTTTCTTTAAATTTCTTTATGGCAGATACCGTTTCCAGTGTCTGCTCTGAGGCTCCTTTATTTATATTTTTGCTATTATTGAAGTCAGGGTCCCCTTTCTCGGACACCCAGATGTCTTAATCTTTACCAAGCCTATCTGATGACTGTGCAGCTTTATCTTTTTTCTTGTTACCTTTAACATTAGTTGCTGCTGAAAGTGAGGAGACGGACCCTTCAGATGTGTGCTTTCCACCATCACTGGGAACTCCCTCAAGCCTTTTATGCTATTTTTAGGTGGCACAGAGGCAGGCGGAGAAGGCATGCTTTTTTTTTTTTTTTTAATAAAATTGTAACCCTTTTAATGAAGTTTTTGGGCAGAAAAATGTGACCGGACTTACAATTTATACAGTTATACTGTGGTCACAGACACCTTGAACAAAGCTCATGGCAGTCTGCGCTTGCCAGGAGCTGGAAACAATTTTTTGAAGTTCCACAAAGTTTCTTTGACATACCAATTTGGAGAATCTTATATTACAGAAAAATAACAGATTCTGTCACTGGATTCGGGGTCTTGGTTCTGATCCTTGGGAAGCTCCCCAAGGAGACAAATAAAAAAAGACAAGTTTTTTCTGGGTATCCAACTGGCAGCAGCACATAAGGCAATTACAAAAAGATCATCGAAACATGTCTGCAGAAAAAGGACCTTTTGGGCTATCCAGTCTGCCCTTTACCCCCATTCTACCTGCCCTCCTTGTCCAGAGATCCCTTGCCCCCATGTCAACCCCATGCCCTCTTGAACCCCTCCACAGTTTCTACCCCTACCATGTCCTCCAGCAGACCGTTTCAGGGCTCCACCACCCTATGCGTGAAGTAACGTCCCCTCACATTACCCTTAAACCTTCCTCCTCCTAATCGCAGACTAGAACCCCTAGTTCTAGCACCTACTTTCCTTGTTAATAAGCTCCCCCCTACAATAAATTGACTACCTCTTCCCTAACATAAATAACCACTTTCAATCCTAGCTTAGGGCAACTCACCAGCTATCTTCCACCTATACCTGCTCTAAGGCTACCATCCAGATGCAAAAAAATGGTTTGGTACATGTAATTAAGTCTCACCCACTAAAAACAGCCTCATTCATGTTGTATGTTCTTCATTGTTACAAAGCGGCTAGGATGTTAACCTGGCTCTAACAGGTGGACATAAAGATCCAGGTCATACAACAGAACAAAAGTAACTACTATTGTATGTTACAGCAGACAGAGAAAACTATGGTACTGCTCTGTCTCAAAAAAAAAAGACACAAGAAGCACAAAGAAAAAGTTACTTACCATAGTAACCTTGTTTCTCCCAAGGGATACGCAAATATTCATAACTCTTCTGCAGTATACCTTTAAGGTCAGATCTGCCTGGAGCTAGAATGCTATGCTAATGATGGAATCATTGGCATGCGCCACTTTTCAAATGCTGCCACCTATCAACTGCCTACATTCTAACCCTCAGATTTCATGGATGCCTGTAAAGACAGGGCCCAAAATTTTAAAATATATAAAATTTAACTTCAAAATTCCCCACCCAAACCTCCAACTGGAGGAAATATAAACTTATAAACAATCCCACAAGCTCTTATGTCAGAATCACCTGAAAAGGAGAAAAACGAAAGAACAAGTTCTAATAACAGTATAATGTGGCATGCAAACACTAAGGTACAGCATGGAATAGAGGGGCCACTGGTTCTTAAACAGGGAGGCAGGGTGGGAGAGTTATGAATACTGGAGTATCCCCTGGGAGAAACAAGTTTACTATGGTAAGTAACTTTCTTCTCACCCCAAGAATACTCCAATATTCCTAACTCTTCTGCAGACGAAATGGACTTTTTAGATGCTGGATTTCCCCTTTCCTACATCCCCATAAGTGAGGAAAGGTTGTGTTCTGCCTATGGGGCTTAGTGGCTGTCATGTAGTAGCTCAAAGCTCTTCTGACATCCAGGCTATGCAGCCTACGTTCACCAGAAGAAGAATGGTCAGTGAAGAACACTGGCAAAGTTATAGACTGGTTCAAGTGGAAGTCTGAAACCACTTTGGGAAGGAATTTCCTATTTGTCTGTGAGACTACCTTATCCCTGTGGAAGGAAATGTAGTCCTTTTTAATGCATAAAGCCTGGAAGCTCACCAATTCTTCTAGCTGAAGTAATGGCCACAAGAAATACGGTTTTCCATGTGACATACTTCAAAGGTGCTGAAAACATAGGCTGGGGAGGGGAGGAGACCATGAGTTGAGCAATGCAGATATTGAGGTCCCAAGCTGGCACCGGGTCTCTCACTGATGGAAACACATGAGAAAGGCCCTTGAAGAACCTTTTAAATATGGGATTTGATGCCAAAGAAACAGACCTGCCTGCAGATGCACAGGCCGAGACTGAAGCCAAATTAATCTTTAGAGTAGAAGGCTGTAAGCCTGTGGAATGTAAGGAGACCAGTTAGTCCAGTACCAACGGCACTCCTGTCTGGGTTGGCACTATACTCCTATTAGAGCACGAAATAGAAAACCTCTTCCACTTTGCAGCATAGGTTTTCTTGGTAGAGATTTCCTGTATCCTCTTAAAACATCCATAACTGGTTCAGAAAGATGTAAACAGCATACTCTAGGTCCTCAAGAGCCAAGCTTTGAAACTCAGCGACTTGAGGTTCGGATACAGGAGCCCCCCCTGGTTGGAGGTCAGAAGATTGTGCCTCCGGGGAAGGTGTATTGGTTTGTCCACTAACATGGACAGCAATAGGGAGCACCATGGCTGCCTGGCCCAATCTGGGGCTAACAGAATCATTGTTGCTGGCTGAGATCGGAGTTTCAACAGCACCCTGTATACCAGAGGAAATTTGGGGGGAGGGGGGGGGGAAATGCATACGGGAATTTCCCTGACCAATCCAGAATAAGGGCATCCAAAGGAACCGTGCCCACTACCGGAGGTCTACAACAGAACTGTGGCAAGTGGTGACTCTGATGAGAGGCAAAGAGGTCTATCTCTAGAGTGCCCTACCTCCTGAATAAGGTCTGCACCACTTGTCTGTTCAGAGACCATTCGTGATGGTCCTGGCTGATCCAGCTCAGGGCATCTCCCAGAATGTTGTCTTTGCCTGGCAGATGAATGGCCTGTAGTGAGGAGCCCAGTGAATAAGCTAGGGTCCAAATTCTCATAGCCTCCGTGCAAAGGAGGCTTGGCCGTGTTCCCCCTTGCTTGTTTATGTAGTACATGGTGGTAGTGTTGTCAGTCCTGACTTGCACTACCTTTCCCTGTATCAGTGGTTTTAAAGTTTGCATTGCCAGAAACACTGCCCTGAGCTCTAACAAGTTTATGTGTAAAAGAGTCTCTGCACTTGACCAAGTGCTCTGCTGATGAGCCCCGCCCCCCCCCAGCCCAAGAGGGATGCATCTGTTGTGAGAATCATTGATGGAAGTTCTTTTTGGAAAGGAACCCCTTCTCTGAGGTTGATTTCCTCTTTCCACCACTGAAGAGCTTGGATAAATGTTTT
Source organism: Neoceratodus forsteri (assembly GCA_016271365.2). Classification (NCBI taxonomy): domain Eukaryota; kingdom Metazoa; phylum Chordata; order Ceratodontiformes; family Ceratodontidae; genus Neoceratodus; species Neoceratodus forsteri. The sequence continues at coordinate 261,344,089 of CM057451.1, read as the reverse complement.
TGTTACAGGAACAAGCTTTGACATGGAATCATTTCGTTGGCACCAATGAGCTCTTAAATGAAACTGCATGTCCCTCATCTGAAACCTGGAGCCTAGCACTGTGCCTGTTGCAGCTGCCATGTGGCCCAGAAGTTGAAGAAAATGCCTTGCAGGCCTTGGGAGTATTGAGCCCAAAAGAACCTGCCAACTGCAGGATGCTTTTTACCCTGTCTCTGTGTAGAAAGGCTCTGCCCACTATAGTATTCAATTCTGCTCCTATGAACTGCAGAATTTGAGAAGGAAGAAAAAAACAGACTTTTCTAGATTTAAAAGGAAACCCAGAGATTGCAGAAGCTGCTGAATGAACTGCAGGTGTTCTGCTAACTGTTGTGGTGAATTTCCCACCACCAGCCAGCCGCCTTGATCGGGGAATACTGTGACACCTTGTCTGCGCAGGTGAGCCACTACCACAGCCAGACACTTGGTGAACACCCTTGGAGCTGAAGCGAGACCGAAGGGTAGAGCTGAGAACTGATAATGACCTGACAGGAGTCTGAACCTGAGATACGCAAGCAATAATACCAGACAGGGTGGGTGGTACTGGGCAATACCGGACCACCCAGGGGCATAATGAGGCCCAACACCACAGGCGGAAGGCCTTATAGCCCCTGGAAGGTCCGGTATTGCCCATACTGCCCACCCTGGAGGGTATTATTGAGCTTAGAAAAATGGGCTAACATTCATATTTTCATTTAAGAAATAAAAGGTGCAAAGAGAACAGTGAATTATTTGTATTAATGATAGTAAAGTTGTTTTAAATGTAAAATAGTCCCTCCGCTGGCACATTTGGGAATAAAGGGCACTGCAGTCTATTGCTTCCCACTGAAAAGTTCTTCTCTCCCCTCAGTCCACAGACTGAATTGTTTCACTTTGAAACTAATCTCCCGTGGTCATTTTTGGTTTGTTTGTTTTGATGACTTGCATCCCTACATTATTGCATTAATGCTGGAGTGATTATATGTTCAACTATAAGACGGAAAGCACATCCAGGTAAGTAATTGCATTGTGGAGAATCACTGGTGGGGGTCGCGGGAAAAACACTGCTTCGGGAGGTAGCTATTCTTAAGACGGGACATGCTGCAGCTTCACTGCATCTCGTTGAGTTTTTATTTTTGCTGACAGCACTACGTTGGCACCCCCGAATCAGGAAAAGGGCAGTGCTGTATTGAAATCAGGCAAAAGATGAGAGAACAGGTACATTTTTTATAAAATATTTTAACAACTTTGTTTTCTTTTTATCAGCAGGGGAAAGATGAGAGGATAGTAGAGTGTGAGCCGCTCGGTAAGGAGACCAGGCAGGTGGAGACTCAAGCACGAGAGCAGGGACGGGAGACCGACACCATTAAGTGTGTTTGTACTCTGTGTCGCCAACTGCTAAGAAACTACTGGAGGTTTTTTTTTTTTTTAAATGTTCTTTTGCTGTCTAAATAGGGTCACTATTACATTTGTTAGGTTTCTGTCAGAGGACCGTGTTACCAAGGTTAGAGGTTACCGAGCGGCGTTAGAAGCAGCACTGGTTATTAGTGTGGTGTGATGCAAGACCCACAACTGATTTTTATTTCCAAATATTTTTTTCTTCAGTTATTAAATTAAGTGACTGGCAAGTGTAGTGACTGCTATTTAATGGTGTGTGTGGGGGAGACACATTGACTCGCTAACAAAAAAAAAAAAAAAAAAAAAAAAAATGGTGGCAGTTTGAATTGTGTGCCCAGTGCTTCAACCAATAAGAAAGCAGGCTGGGCACAATGATACTTGGCTGGGCATGATGCAGGTTTGGTCTGGCACTTTATTTGCTGGGCGTCTACTGAAAGTTAATGTACCCCGTCAGGGGTACTACCTAATGAGAGCCCAGCAAATAAAAAGCCCATTTTCTAAGTTCTGTGAGACTCCCTTATGGGGATATGGAAATGGGCATCTTTTAGGTCCAATCAGGGCTCGAAATAACCGGCTGTCCACCTGTCCCAGACAGCCAGTTTTCACACAGGACAGGCATTTTGTTCCAATTGCCTGTCCCTGGGACAGGCAGTAAGCGTTACTGTATGTTATGGGCACTAGGGCCCTGAAGCGCATTAGCTGTCAGCCTGCCTCTCACCGTCCATGAAAATACATGGTAACAGAAGCACCACGCAAGTGTCACATTGTGCATACCATCCCAGTCCAACACAACCCCACCTGATCTGCTCCAGTTCTGCACTGTTTGCACTTTGGTGGACAAATCTGCAGCTGCATATGTAGATCTCACCATCGCACATGCACCGTAGCCAGTCCTTGCTTGCATCCACTTCGTTTCTAGTTGAAACTGTCAGTCCGAGGAAAGGCAACAACAGGAGGTGAGCATGAAGAAAACACACTTTTTTTTCCCCCCCACTAACGGGTTTAGGGAGCAGTTATTTAAAAACATTTTCGGGGCTAACCAAAAGCAGCATGAAAACAGAAGAAAATCAAGAAAGTCCCCATCTGGGCTAAGGAGTATGCACCCACGAGCAGGAATGGTGCCGAGCAGCAGGTACACTCGTCCATGAACAAGTTTGTCATTTAGTGTCATCAGTATCAGTAAAATATTGCAGTGCCTACCTTGTATAACACTGATCGAGTGGAAGTAATTCTCATAGTAAAACGAACACCCTAACATATTTAATTTTATTTATGAACGCTGAAGTCGGGATTTCGGGCATGCGCGTTAATGTCAGCTCTAACATGCATGCCTGGAATCCCGGCTTCAGTTTTCATAAATAAAATAAAATGTGTTAGGCTGCTCGTTTTACCAGGAGAATTACTTCCACTTGATCAGTGTTATACCAGGTAGGCACTGCAATATTTTACTGATACATGACACTACATGAACGAGTTTGTCATTAACGAGTGTACCCGCAGCTTGGCGCCATTCCTGCTCATGGGCACATGCTGCATGGATTTTAATCGGACCACTCTTAGATTAGGAAGAATAATGCATATTCTCGATGTAATTTTAAAATATAATGCCACCTCTGCTTTAAATACTGACAGTGCTTCCTCTAGATGTATTTACTGAGTGCTGACACCATACCATTAGCGTCAGAAACTGTCCCTTGAGAGAATTGATGAAAAGGAAAGGCAAATTAAAAACAAAATTCAGGGTTGTCAACACAACAACTAGCAGCAGACAAGATGTACAGAAATTTAATCTAAACAAAAGGTCAATATAAAAGCCTTTGTCAAGGCTAAAATGGAGGGGAAGGAATTAAAAGACCATTTCTGGGCTGACTGAGGAAACAGGGGTGGGGGTACAGACAACACTTAAGTTAGCAGTCTGCTAGGCAGAATGGGTGTGTGGGGGGGGGGAAGAATCAGTTAAACTGAGGGCACTGGTCTGTGTACTCTGAGGGTGCTAGTTACAATCAGTGGTTTAGGGCACAAATCTGTCCAGTCATCAGATGCCAGTTACAGTACTTAGCCTTGTTAAAGACACATGTTTCCATTCTAGCAGGCACCAGTTTGAAAGCCCTATTCAGAAACGGATATTTAAAATTACTTAAAACATTTACAGGACAGGTACTTTTTCTGTGGGACAGGTACAAGTTGCATACCACCTGTCCCTTGGACAGCCATCCTCAAAAAATTATTTCGAGCCCTGGGTCCAATGATGCCAGCCAATCTCCTTTCCAGAATGCTGGTAGAATTAGAAACAAAGTCACCATTTTGAACTTTGGTTTTGCTAGGAACCCGTCGAGGACCCTGAGATCCAAGGCAGGCCGCAGCTCTCCATTTTTCTTTGGTGTTAGAAAATACCTTAAGTAAAGTCCTTTTCCCCCTTTAATGCAAAAGCACTGGTTCCACTGCTTTTAGTGAAAGAAGACATTTCACCTCTTTTTCCAGCCTTTTGCTTTCCAGGGAGGAAGCTGGTTTGAAAACTGATTTTTTGAACAGGGGAGGACTTGAAACTCAAAGACAGGCCCTGACCTATTATCTCCAGAACCCACTTGCCTGTGGTGATGGTTTTCCAATTCTGGAAAAAATGGGTCAGCCTGCCCCCTACTGGCAAAGGAGAGGCAGCTTGATCGATGAAGTCAGGAGTCCTGCTTAGACTGGTGCTGAGACTGGGCACCATGCTTGGCATCTTTTCTGCCCCTACCACTGAAATACCCTTACTGTGGGTATTGAGGTGCCTGAGGAAGTACCATGGCCTGGTAAAAAGGCCTGGAATGAAACTATCTGCCCTTGCCTCCCCTACTGAAAGGAGTAGAGGGTCTTTACTCTGCAGAATTGCTATGGAAGATGGCTTTATACTCATCCACCTTCTTCATATAGACCTCTGTATGGCTGCCAAATAGGGAATTGCCCTACACAGGAAAATCCAGTGTCTTATTCTGGGTATCCTGCGTGAGGTTTGTGGCCCTCAACCAAGCAAACCTTCTCTGTACGATGGTATTCACCATCCACCTTGCAGCAGTCTCATTACTGTCTGCTGCCATCTGGAACTGGTATTTGGCAGCTTCCAGGTCAAACCCAGCAGTTTCAGCTAGGTCTGCCGAAAGAGCAGAAGGTGCTTTCTCAGCCATGTCCAGGATAGACTGCCAGAGAGCCTTCTGGTACTGGGCTGCAAAGGCCTGATAATTAGCTTGCCTAATGGCCATAAAGGCGGACAGGTAACCTTTCTTGGCCATACTTTTAGTTTTTTGTGAGTTGTTCTCTGGAGGATGGGAAGCCAGAGGGACTTTTGCCTTGTCACAAGCTGTTTGCACAACCCCTTGGTGGTCAGGGTGTGAAAATAACGAGTTCAGCCCCTGTTCTGTCAAGCTGATACTTTTTATCCAACCTTTTGTTCAAAGGAGGAACAGACCTAGGTGCTTGGAGGAGTTTTAAAATATCTCTTTTAAAGAACTTATTTATGGGGAGTGAGTTTTTTCAGTAGGAGTCAGCCCCATCATTTCCAGACATTCAGCCTCCTCCTCCTCCTCTACAGCTTCAGAGGTAGGGATGTCCAAGGCATCTGCAATTTTCCTGATTGAGGAAAAATGAGAAGAATAATTTTCTATAGTCCTGGGAGGGGTGCCAAACTCCTGTTCAGGGCAGACCTCAGGCTCTACAGGCTCATCTTCTTCCTCCTCCTCCTAACGCTCAGGAAAGGAGGGTGGGTTGGAAGGTGCAGGGGTCTGGACAGGGGACTGTGAAACCACAAGCAGCAGACCCTGCAAGGTTTGCATTATTTTTTTTGCTTGTGCAATCTCTGAAGGAGAAGGCACAGTGGCAGGCAACACAGAAGTCCCCTTTTCCACAGGAGGTTCAGTATGCTTTGTTTTCTTTGCTTTTTTAGCTGGAACTGGAGAGCTAGCTGGTTCAAAGGGTCTCTTTTTACCCGTACTGGGGTAGAAACAGTAGAAGTTGTGGTGTCACCCACAAACCCTGAGGGCTTCGGCTGGTCAGAGCCAGAGGGACCCTTCAATGTCTTACTTAATCTCTCCAGACGTTTTTCCAAAGTCTTTTCCAGAAAAGATTTACAAATGTCACAATTAGTTTTCAAATGGTCAAAACCAAGGCAGAAAACACAAAGAGTGCTTATCTGCCTTGGCAAAGACTTCACCACACTCGGAACAGTTTTTAAAACCCGGTTCTCTTTTTAGGTTTTTCTGACATAATGAAGAAAAACCATAAACCAGAAAATGTTTTTAAATTCAAAAAATAATAAATTTATAGGCTGCGGTTGGTTCAGGAACCGATTGGAGAAACCAAGCGGAACCAGGAACAGGTAGAAATAGAACCGGGATTAGCGGTTAGGAACCAAATGTATCGGTTCTAAACAACGATTTTAGGACATAAAATTTACAAAAACTAGTAAATAACCAGGGAAAACCCTGAAACTAACTAAAAGTACCTTGGTTCCTCAGCGGTTATTCTGAACCGTGAGAAACCGAAAAAAAAAACCAAAAAACACAAAACTAGCTAAATAAACTAATGGCTATTAAAATAACACTAAAAGGCAGCACATGAAAATAAATGAAAAATACTTATGTATTTGTTGTTAATAAAGGCTTCTCTGACTAGATGATGAGGAGGAAGAAATCTCCAGGTGTCTGGTCTTGACAGGCGGAGAGAGAAATCGGAGGGTTAGAAATGTAGGCAGTTGATAGGTGGCAGCATTTGAAAAGTGTCTCATGCCAATGATTCCATCATTAGCATAGCATTCTATCTCTGGGCGGATCTGACCTTAAAGGCATACTGCAGAAGAGTTAGGAATATTCCTGGAGTGATAAAGTTTCGTTTATATATCTGTATCTAGTCTTTAGTTCATTTAAAGACTGTTTCGGGAATGGACTCACATTACTTTGGAATGAAGTTATGCCTTCATAGTAGAAGGCTAACACTTTGCAAATAAATTAAACAACAGGTACCAGCTGTAAGAGCCACGTTACTGTACAAAATGTTGGATGGTTGTGTTCATTCTCTTTTTCTGCTCCTACGTTTCTGTACAACTACTGCAATACATAAAACATTTTTTAAATGATTCCCAAAAAAAAAAAAAAGCAATATAATAGCACAATGAAAAAATGGCTCATGTACTGTGGAAACTGTGCCAAAGGTTTAACTGCGGTTCCTGTTAACAAGAACCAATTAAGGTGAAAGGGCACAAGCAGAAACAAAGTGAAAACGCTCTCTACAATCTGTATTAGTTAAGAATACTAAACCAATGCTGCCAAATAACAGGCAGACAGTAAAACCATAGCCAACTGCGATATTTGGTTCCTGGGAATCAATAGGGAACCGTAGAAATTACTGAATAAAAAGCCCTTGCTAATGCAGAGTAATCAAAAAACTAACTCTGATTATTTTATATCATAATTGTAAATATGGGTTCGCACCCAAAGCCTGGATATCAGGAGGGGAGGCCGGCAAGGAGGGAGTATTGAGCATCCTGTAGGATGCCTTCATGCCTGCATGCATATGGGGAGGTAGGAGGGCCGAAAACTGGAAGTTGCCCGACTCGTCCAGGCTGGATGAGGCTCAAAATTTCAGCTCATTTTGTTAGAGCCAAAATTATTAATATGGAAAATTTGAGGTTTAACATTAAACAGGCTACTCAACCCGAACTACGCCCCTATAATAATCTATTGCTTTATATAATTTTGATAATACTGGCTATTGTTTTATATACAAAAACATCTTCCACCTTGAGGAAGGAGTATACCGACACCCCGAAACATTGGTGGGTTCAGGGGGGTGTCTTTCTTAAGTACACATAAATAGATCTTAACTTTAAAAATGTTTTCATAGGCGAGTGGTCCTATGTTCTATACTCTACACAAAATCCTAAGAAGCCCCATTTTCCTTCACATTCTTGGGGTCTGAGCAAAGGGAAAGTAAAGTTATGCAAGAACCTACCGTAACAGTAGATTGAGAGAAGCTCTTGCAGCAGGTAATACCATTAGGACTAAGGCCACCAGGTGTTAGGACCCCACGAAAAAAATTATAGCTAGCAGTCAGTGGTGAGGAACCACCCCCGACATTGGCTCCACCCCAATGCCAGTCGTGGTATGACGTGACAGTCCCCCGGCACCACCTCAGTTCTCCCGCCGGAGACCTGGCTGAAAAAACTGATGGAGAACAGAGGAGCATCTCCTTTACCCAAAGAGAAAATAAAATTTGTCGCTGGGGGCAGGTGGGTGGGAAAGCCACCTGCTGCTAAACCTCCTCTCGAAGATCTACTGTTACGGTAAGTTCTTACGTAACTGTACTGTCTCACTTCGATGGGGAGCTCTTGCAGCAGGTAATACCATTAGGACCGCGTCCCAAGCAGTGCCCAAGAAGAGACCCAGGTCGGAAGGGTGGAGGACAATAGTGCTACGCTGTAGGCAATTAGGAGAGGAGTCCCTGAAGGACCGCTAGGCAGAAGCCTGCTCTCCTCCTGGAAGCAATATCCAGAATGTAGTGCCTAACGAAAGTGTGCACTGTACTCGAAGCAGCAGCCGCACAGAGGTCCGCTGAAGAAACGTTCCGAAGGGAAGCGAAGGACGTCGCTATCCCTCTGGTGAAATGACCCCTAACCAGTCCCGTTAAGGGCTTGTTTTGCTGCTGGCAGCAGAACGTAATGCAGTGCACAAGCCACTTAGTGTTTGCATTGTCACGGGTGCCCCAACCTTTCTGTGGGCAAAGGAGACAAACAACTGGTCTTTCTGGCGGAACTGGTCCTGGCCACATAGTAATGCAGCATTCTATGTATATCTAGAGTATGCAACAAGGCCTTCCCTCTGTCTGAGTACTCTGGGTAATAAACTGGTAGTTGGATGTCCTGACTCAACGTGAACTCACACTACCTTCGGTAGAAACTTGGGGTTTGTACACAGCGCTAACCTGTCCCTGTGAAAAACAAGATAAGACTCTTTACACATCAGAGCCTGCAGCTCGGAAATCCTCTGAACTGAGGTAATGGCAACTAAAAATAACGTCTTCCAAAACAGAAGGCATAGCTCGCAACTAGTGGCTGGCTCAAAGGGGGGCAAGGCGAGCTTTTCCGAAACAAACAGGCGGTCCCAAGGCAGTACTGGGTCTCTCCTTGGGGTCTGATATGCAAAATACCTCTTAGAAAAGTCTTGCAGATGTCCAACTGTGCCAGAGTCTTCCCATTCATTGGTGCATGGTAAGCTGACAATGTGTAGAGGTGCACCTTAATGTATGAGTAGCTAAGGCCCAAGTCCAAAAGGTAGAGAAAATACTCCAGCACAGATTCCACCGGACAACTGAGGGGGTCAAGAGAATGAGGGAACGCCCACAGGCAGAAACACTTTCCCCTTTCATGGCATATGTAGCCCTGGTAGAGGGTTTTCTCGCTGCCACGAGCACCTCTGAGGGATACTCAGAATCTATCCCTAGTTAAGTCCGCAGGAGCCATGCCTGCAGATGCAGGGACTGGAGGGCCGGATGGACCAACGTCCCTTGCTCTTGGGAGAGCGAATGGAGGGGCAACGGAACTGGCGGTTCCGATGCCAGTTGTTGCAACAGCAGGAACCAGATCTGTTGAGGCCAGAAGGGCGCTACCAGTATCATCCGGGCTCCTTCTGCCTGCAGCTTGAGCAGGGAAGGCATACAGAAACCTCCCTGTCCAAGAAAGGGACAATGAGTCTTGCCAAAAAAAATACCAGGCCCTGGATCTAGTGAGCAGTAACTGGGCAGTTTGGTGTTGTGTGGGGACACAAACAGGTCCAGATCTGGCCGACCCCACCTTTCGAAGAGGTTGTCTGTAACTTCTTGCTGTAGTTCACACTCGTGGTTCTGAGACTGAGAACGGCTTAGGCTGTCTGCGAGGATGTTGTGAATCCCTGGAACATGGACTGCCATGAGATCCAGGATGCGATCCGCTGCCCCAGTCCATACCCTCACTGCCTCTCTGCATAGGGGGTAAGAGTGCGTGCCCTCTTGCTTGCTGAGATGGAAGACTACTGGTGTATTATCCAACTGGATCAGAAGAGGCCCTGGAAGGAGTACCATTGGAAGGCCTGAAGGGCGTACAGTACGGCTATCATTTCCAGAATATTTATATGGCGAGACCGTTCCGCTGAATTCCAAGAGCCCCTTGTCTGATGAGACGCAAAATGTGCTCCCCCATCCCAGTCCAGAGGCATCCGTGGTAAGGATCTGCTGTGGTCTGGGTCACTGGAAAGAACTTCTATGGCCAAATGGGCTGGTGTGAACCACCAGGTCAGGGACTGACCGACTGCACCAGAGATCTGGATGGGCTCCTCTAGCTGCCTTGGTTCCATTGTACTCTGAGGTGCCACCGCGGGATCCTCATGTTCAAACGTGTGAGTGGAACTGTGGCTATGGCTGCAGTCATATGACCTAGAAGCTGCAGAACCACCCTCGTTGGGACCAAGTCCGAGTCCATCACCCTGTGAGCGACCCCTCTCAGCCTGGATGCCTGGTCTTCGGGAAGAAATGCTTCCCCCTGGACAGTGTCCAGAACTGCTCCTATGTATTGCAGCCTTTGAGCAGGCCATGGGTGTGACTTTGGCATGTTTAGGGTAATGCCCAGAGTCTGATTTATTTATTTAGCTTTTGTTGACCAGGTAGATGCACTAGACAAGTTTTATGCCTATTTTCAGGTACGACCCAGGAGAGTACAATAAAAATACAGGTTCAAACAGAGTACATAACAAGTAAAGCAATGTACAGAGTCACAAACGAGCCAGGTCAACACAGTCTACAGTAAGTGTGTGTATATTATATTGTGTGTGTGTGTAATATATACATACACACATACACGCACACACACATACACATTTTATATAGATATATATATATATATGTATATACACATACATATACACACACACACTAAATAGACTAAACGTTCTCCTCCAGCATCCTGTTCAATTGGTCTTCTACTGGAATTGTTAAGCCAATCGTCCAGGCAGGGGTAAACAAAGTGACTCCCTCTCCTGAGAGTCGCTGCCACTACTGCCAGGCACTTGGTAACGACCCTTAGTGCTGACAGACCAAATAGCAGCGCCCTGAACTGGCAGTGCTTGCCTTGGAAAGTGAAGCAAAGGTACTTCCTGTGGGATGGCAAGATCTCGATATGCATGTACGCATCCTGCATGTCCCGGCAGCAAAGCCTTTCTCCTTGATGGAGCATGGGAAACAGGCACGCTAATGTCACCATTCTGAACCTTTTGCATATGATGAAAGTGTTCAGCGGACTCAGATCCAGAATGGGATGGAGGTTTCCCCAGTCTTCTTCGGGACAAGGAAGAAATGGGAGTAAAATTCCTTGCCTCTGAGCAAAGGGGACCTCCTGAATGGCTCTCGTCTAACAAGGCCTCTATTTCTGCACGCAGAAGTGCATGGGTGGGCGAGCAGTGGGGGGACTGGTGAATTGTCTGGTGGGAACCAGGTAAATTCTAGGGTAGCCCCTCTCCACTATGTGGAGGACCCACTGATCTGATGTGATATTGGACCATCTGGATTGGTAAAGGGAGAATATCTCCCTCCTACCGCTTCCCCCTGCATTTCCTCCGTTTGGGGGAGGGTCAATAGGAGTCATGCCGTTGAGGGGGCGGTCTGGGGGCCTTGGGATTTTTGGGGCCCTGGGCACCTGAAGGGACTGGGCACCTCTTCTTTTGAAGCCTCCCTTGTGCTGTGTCTGGCATCTTCCCTGCTGTTCCTGATTTTTTTGAAGGGGATGGCGTCGGGTGGCCTGTGGCTCTGACCTGTACAGTCTGTGGATTTCACATATTGCTTTGCCAGAATGCTGCAGTTCCATTGTATGCTTCTTGGTCTCCTGGCCGAACAGGACTAGTCCTTGAAAGGGAGCGTCCAAAACGGCATCTTGTAAATCCTGGTGGAAACCAGAAACTGAGCCAGGCGTGCCTCCACATACAAATACCAGTGGCTGCTACTCTTGCGGCTATGTCTGCGGAGTCACAAGAGCTCCTTAGAACGTGCTTGTTTACGTCCATACCAGACTGTATGACAGCGAGAAGTTCTGCTTTACCCTTCGAATCTGGCTGGGCCTTGGCCAGATCCATTGCCTTTGCCCACAGAGACTTCTGATACGTTACCATGTGGGCAAGAAAGTTTAAGGACCTGACTGTGCAGGTTGCGGAAGAGTACACTTCCCGGCCCATATGGTCCAACTTTTGACTCAAGAGTCTGGGTGGCTGGGCAGGGCACTCGTGTTATGGTTGCTGTGCCCTGCTGTGGGCAGCCGTCAGTACCCTCGAGTCAGTTCTTGGATGTTTGCCCCAGAAAGGCTCCCCTTTAGGTGTTTTATACAGCCTGTCTGCTTTCCGAGGCACTGCAGTCGTAGTGGTCGGATGTTTCCAAGCTGACCTGGTGACATCCTGAAATGTCTCTGCTAATGGGGGAAATGACCAAGGGTTTAGGGTCAGTGGCCCCCAGAAATTGTGCCAAGCGGTGCCTTTTAGGGTCCAATTCTTCGGTGTCCCACTGGTACAGTGCTTGTATGTGCCTCATGATGTCCAAGAAGGATGGGTCATCTGTAGGTGACCTCAGTGAGTCTCCTCTTGGATCTAGCGATGGGAAAGGCAACTCGTTCTCTGAAGAGTAGTTGGATGAAGAATCTCCGGTGTCCTCCCCTGAAGTCTATGGCAGGCGTCCACTAGTGGACAGGATGGACGGATACCTTTTCCTAGCATCTGTCTCATCTTCACCTAGTGCTAGATGCTGTAATGGCGGGAGGGGCTGCTGAGGCGACTGCTACCTGGGCAGTGGCTGGACTGGGGATGGATCCCCGGGGTTTTGGAGAAGATTCCCTTTCATGGAGTTCCACTAGGCGTTAGAAGAGCTCTCCCACCTCAGCCAGTGGAACAACTGGGGGCGTCGGGTTTTGGATGTCAGAGGGGCCAGGCGTCTGACCTTGGGGAGCTTCCGGTGCCGTCTGGTCCTCGGGCACCTACTCTATAAGTGTCGCTGGTGTCAGACCTGATGGGGCCTTGTCTGGCGGAACCAAACCTCCTTGCGGTCTGGTGTCCGGCTCCTTTGGAGGAGGCGGCTAGGCGGCTGGGCGTCCTGTGACCCTGCCTTTGGGGCTTGGTAGTCGGGGCAGACAGCCGATCCTCCTGGGCCGACAGCGTCTGATCCATCTCCAACACAGAGCTGGAGTGGCCAGTAGGAACAGGTTACTCACCTGTAACAGTAGTTCTGGGAGTGGTATATGTTGTTCATCCACACTGTCTGGCATTGTCCCTTTCCCCTTTAAATCTTGCCGGAAGTCTTCAAGCTGGCTCCTCCCACCCACCCGGGTGGTAAATACCTCGGCTCCACCCCATGACGCCAAATCTAGCCCGCTGGAAGCCAGGTTGTGCGCCTAAAGCCGGGAGGTCGGGTAGGCATAGATGAACAACATATACCACCCTAGAACTACTGTTACAGAGGTAAGTAACCTGTTCTTCTAGGAGCGTGGATATGTTGTTCATCCACACTGTCTGGCAGACTCCAAGCAGTTCTCCGGGAGGAGGGAGGCAAGGCGCACACCCCCTACTTAGGGAATAGAGATTGGAGAACCGAGGCCCCAAAACCAGCATCCCGACGTGACTCTAGGTCAATGTGGTAATGGGTAATAAAGGTGCTTGCTGACTTCCAGGTAGCGGCCCGACAGATTTCCTGGATAGGGATGTCCCTGAAGCAGCCACCGGGCAGCAGTATGACGGTAGAATGAGCCCTTAGGCCCTTGGGAGGCTCCTCACTCCACCAATTCATAGCACAGACCTATGCATGATGTGATCCATCTCAATAGTCCAGTTGGCTGCAGGTCTGCCAGAAGCGGCTTCAGCGTAGGTGACAAACAGCTGGCTAACCTCTCCCCGACTTCACTGCCCTCTCCTTATAATAGGAGAGAGCACATCTGAGGTCCAGAGTATGGAGCCTATACTCTCGCGTCCGAGGTGTAATTAGGGTAATATACTGGCAGGGTCAACACCTGGTTAAGGTGAAACTTCACACCACCTTCGGAAGGAATTTCGGTGGAAGCACAGGACAACTTTGTCCCTGTGAAAGACCAGATAGGGGGAGTCCACTGAAAGCGCCTGGAGCTCCCCCGTCCTTCTGGCTGACGTGATAGCCACCAAGAAGGCCGTCTTCCACGACAAGTGCGAAAGTGCAGACTTGTGCATGGGTTCGAATGGCTTGCCCATGAGCTTTGCCAAAACCAGCAAAAGATCCCACGGAGGTGGAGGTTCACGCACCGGAAGGGATATGTGGTCCAGGCCTTTGAAAAAGCGCCCGACCACCTTTTCCTGAGCCAACGCCGGCTGACCCGACCCGCTACCGATAGCCGATGATGGCTGCTAGGTGCACCCTATGGGTCGATGACCGAAGACCCCCTTTGGAGAGGGACCAAAGGTAGTCTAGAATGTTAGCCACCGAGCAGGATAAAGGGTCCAGACCTTTACCCTGACACCAAACGGAAAATCTCTTCCATTTGAAGGCATAACATTTCCTGGTCGATTCTTTTCGAGATGCCTCCACCACGGTGTAGACATCCTCAGAAAGACCCAAAGCCTGGAACTCTAGCCGCTCAGGAACCAGGCTGTGAGGTGCAGGGATTGAAGGTCCGGATGAAGGACCTTCCCCTGGTTCAGAAAAATCAGGTCCGGGCATGTACTGAGCCGCTCCGGGGTCCTGCAGCTGAGGCGGAGGAGATCTGGATACCAGAACTGGCGTGGCCAATCTGGGGCTACCAGGATCACCTTCGCTTTGTCCTGCCTCACCTTGAGTAACACCTGTGGATCAAGGGAAATGGAGGAAAGGCGTCAGAGAGGCCTGGGGTCCACGGCCTCAAGAAGGCATCCCCCTGCAGCGAGCCCTGCTGAGGGGGGCGGGCCTGGAACAGCCTCAGCTTGGTGTTCTCCCTGGAGGCAAACAGGTCCACCAATGGTTTGCCCCAACGAGAGAACAGGTAGTAGGCTACCTCTGGATGGAGAGACCACTCATGGGATGTCTGGCCTAAGCGGCTGAGAGCATCCACCATTTGGTTCGCGACTCCTGCCACATGGATGGCTAGGAGATCCGCCTCCAGCCGGCTGACGAAGGTCCAGATCCGGAGTGCCTCCTTGCATAGCAGACGGGAGTGCGTGCCGCCCTGTTTGTTGAGGTAGTACATGGTCGTGGTATTGTCCGTCTGGACTTGAACCACTTGACCCCGGAGCTGAGGAGCGAAAGCTGACAGAGCCAGTCTGACTGCCTTGAGCTCCAACAGGTTGATGTGGCATCGGGACTCCTCCGGGGTCCAGAGCCCATGAGCTCTGTGGTCCCCCACGTGGGATCCCCAGCCCATGAGAGAGGCATCAGTCGTAAGGACGACCGTCGGCTCGGGGCAGACAAACGGGATCCCTTCCTGCAGATGACTCGGGACGGTCCACCATTGGAGAGCGTCCCACATCCTCTGGGTGACCGTGACCAGCTGGTCGAAAAGACTCTGACGCTGAGACCACTGGGCGGCGAGCTCCCACTGGAGGGGGCGCATGTGCAGTCTGGCCCAGCGGACCACCGACGTGCACGCCGCCATGTAGCCCAGGAGGCGAGGAAGTCCCGGCAGGGCGTGAGTGCCCAACCAAAATGATTGGGCAAAGGAGGAGAGAACCTCTGCCCTGTCCGCCGGGAGCCGTGCTCTGGCTGACGAGTCGAGCTCTGCCCGATGAAGCCCATCACCTGAGAAGGTACGAGTTCCGATTTGGCCTCGTTGATCAGAAGGCCCAAGTGTGAGCAGGTTCGGAGGGTCAGGTCCCTGGACCTCTCCACCACCTGAAGGGAGGATCCAGCCAGGAGCCAATTGTCCAGGTAGGGGTAAATACGAACCCCCTGACACCGAAGATGGGCTGCCACCACTGCAATGCATTTGATGAAGACCCTTGGGGCCGATGACAGGCCGAACGGCATGGCTCTGAACTTGTACAGGGTCCCTTCGACCCTGAAGCGGAGGAACCGCTGATGAGACGGACGGACAGGGACGTGGAAAAAAGCGTCCTGAAGATCTAGTGTGCAAAACCATGTTTCGCCCAGGGATAGTATGATCTGATTTAGAGTTACCATCCGAAGGTGCGGACCCGAGATACCGATTCAGGTCGCAGATCTAGAATGGGGCGCCAACCCCCCCATCCGTTTGGGCACCAGGAAATACCTGGAGACGAAGCCTGGGTCTGAAGGAGGATCCGTCACTCGGGCCACCACCTCTTTGAGGAGGAGTAGCGCAATGTCATCTCGAAGGACAGACTGGGCGACTGAGATCCGCTCCTCTCGTGGGGCACGGGCTCGGCTGGGAGGATACTGCTCGAATTCTAAGGGCAGACCCTGCCCGACCGCTTCTAGGACCCATCTGTCCGTGGTGATACAGGACCAGGCGGAAATGAAGTGGCGGAGCCAGCCCCCCACGGGAGGACCCGAGCTGAAGTGACGGGTACGGGGGAGGACACCCCCGGCCCGTCACTGGGCAGGCTTAGAGGAGGAGGGGGCACCTGGACCAGCGCCTTGGCCTCCTTTGGGGCTGCTGGGGACCTTGCTTGGGCCTAGGGGCCAAGCCTGAGCCTGCTGCTGTTGTTGACCCCCCTGGAAGGGTGGTTGTCTGACCGCAGGGGAAGAATGACGAAAAGGCTTCTTCCTGGCTTCTGCTGGTTCTTACTTGAAGAACCCTTAGCGGATGTAGCATCTAAGGTGGCATTAGATTGCTCGATACGCTGCAGGTGACCTGCCACTCCTGGCCTGAAGAGGTCGGTGCCAAGGAAGGGCACATCAGCTAGCTTGTGCTGAGTATCCACGGGAAAGGAGGATAACCTCAGCCAAGCCCTGCGGCGAGTGGATACCGCTGCAGCTAGTGAACGGGCACAGGAATCACCCACGTCCAGAGCAGTCTGGAGTTGTTGTTTAGCAACAGCTCTGCCCTGGTCCCTGACCTGCTTGACCGTGGTCTGCATGTCAGCTGGGAGGTGGGGGAGAACTCGTCCACCCGACCCCAAGAGGCGTGAGAGAAGTGTGCCATAATCACCGCTGAGCTTGCCTGACTAAGGCCCAAAGATGATGCAGCACAGACCTTCCGGCCGAGTGGTCCATAAGTTTGGACTCTTTGTCTGGAGGGCGGTCAGTATCGGCTGAGCTGCCCATCCGCCCTGAATACTGAGGCAGTCACAAGGCTCACCGAGGGGTGCTCAGTAACCCCGCCAAAGACCCTGTGGGCACCGCTGCATTTTGCGCTGGCGCGGCAGTAGGAGCTGAGCAGGAGGCTGGAGGCTGCCAGAGTTCCAAGGCTGGCCAATAATGGCTTCGCGACTGGAAATGCCTCGTAGGGTATCCTCTTAAGAATATCCGTGGGGATATTCCGCCTTTTCTGGATAGGCTGTAGGGCCATCCCCGCCGATTCGGAAATGGAGCCGGAGGATGCCCTGGAAAGAGGAGGGCCCTTCTTCCAAGCCTGACGCCAGCTCATCGAGAGTGAAGGCCAGTGTTATCGGAATCGAGGAGTCCCGATATGAAGGCTGCCCACCTAAGTCCCCTCGATACGCTTAGGGCGATCAGGGGTGACCGAATTGACAGTCTGTGGGGAGACCCAAGACTGTCGTGCCTCCTTGAGGGAACACCCCCCGAGGGGCAGCTTAGGTGGAGATTCCACCAAAATTGGTGGGGAACCTGAAACCGTTGCGACGGAAGACGCACTGAGCCCCTAAGAGACCGCACCGAGCAATCGGTGTCTGAGGCGGCCAAGAGGCGGAGGCCAAGAGATAGCCGGACCACCGAGGAGCCGGCTTCTGACCCGCTAGCAGGAAATGCTACCACATGAGATCCTCGCAGCGCCGACTTAATTTTCGTCGGGCTCTCCTCGTCCGAGGAGGAAGGGGAACGGTGGCGGCGCCTCTTGCGGGAGTGCTTGTGTCCTTTTTTAGGTCGATCGACCGAAGAGGACTTGCTCCCTGATCGAGACCGATGGTGTCGGCTTTGTCGATCGGGAGAGACTGGGCTCGGTGAAAACCGAGGCTCCGGTTCTTTTCCCTCGATCGGGAGGCCCGCAGGGTGGTCTCCTCATCGGGGAAGGAGAGAATCGGCGTTCTCTCCAAAGAATCATCGTCAGGAGTCGGTGATAACGGCACGATCGGGTCGAGAATAATCTCGGCCGGATCAGCCGACTCCTCGGCTTCTACGCCCGGTACAGACGGAAGGTCTGAAAACCCAGCGCCGAGGAGGCATCTGGACCAAGTCAGACTGGACTGCTCCTGATCCCAGGAGCGCCTTCTTCGACTCGAAGATTTAGGATCCTTTTTCTTCGAACGGGAAGAGTGCGAGCCCGAGGGCGCCTCACCCTTGGTAGGGAGAGACTGGCACAAATCCCGAAAGGATCCTGAGAAGGAAGAGCCCAGGTTGAGCGGCACGAAGAAACCTCAGCTAGCGAGGCTTAGCGGCTTTCTAAAAGCCGCCATGCGCTGGCTGCTGCTCATGATCCCAGAGTTGGAAACCGCCACCTGGCCTTTGGATTTTACGTGGGTTGCGGAGCTCCGGTCACCCAGCTTCAGGTGCCTGACGATCTTCCAGGACGCTGGGGTGGAAGGAAGCGCAATGGAGCACTGCGAGGTATCGTGAATAGAACCGAGGCAGTAAACGCACGAGAGGTGGGGATCGGTGCGCGACATTTTCTGTCTGCAAGGACACCGGCGAAACCCGGGGACGACTTGTCATCCATGTCCGAATCAGAGTCGAAACTCTAACGAAGTTCAGAGCGAGAAGATGCGGTGAAACCGGCAAATGAATCCAGGGCCTCAACACTGCAGAAAGCACGAGGGAACCTGAATCTTCCAGCGGAAAGGAAGATCTGGCGTCATGGGGCGGAGCCGAGGTATTTACCACCCGGGTGGGTGGGAGGAGCCAGCTTGAAGACTTCCGGCAAGATTTAAAGGGGAAAGGGACAATGCCAGACAGTGTGGATGAACATATCCACGCTCCCAGAATTTGCCTTCCTTCGGAGACTGACTACACCCTTTCTTCGGGTGTAGGAAGCATCCGGTACCTAACGGTTTCCTGGCGTCTGGTGGAATTGTCAGACTTTTTGTGTCTCTAGGACGAACCACAGTGCTTACGGGCGCCGGGTTCTGAGGGTTTGCCCGAAGCGGACGCTTGTCCCTCCTGGATCAACCCATGCGAAGGTTTGCGGGATCGGTGGGCCAAGGGAACCTGGGTAGATGAATGCCCTGGGATGAAGACTCCCTACCTTTTGAATGTGAAGAGGCGGTTGTCGTCTTGTGGGTGACCCCCAAAACTGCTGTGGTACCTGGGGGAACCGAATGACCTCCCGCCGGAGGTGGAAGTAGCAGAAGTCCTGTGAGGGGACTTTGGGCGGGATTCCAACCTGGTTCTCTCCTTCCCCCAGTGATGGTGTTTCTCTCCTGATCTTTTCTCCTTTGGGGGAGACTCCCTGGCCAAGGAGGATGAACTATGTCCCGACGGGGCCTTCTGCATGGTGGCCATTTGTTTCTCCAGTAGGTAGGCCTTGAGCGTACTGGCGTGGTGAATTCTAGTTTAATTAATAAACTTTTGGCAGTGCGGGCAGTCGTCAGGCCAGTGGCCTAGACCTAGGCAGTTCAGGCAGGCAGAGTGGCCATCCTTCGCCAGGATCTGCTTCCCGCACGCACACTCCAATTTTCGCTACTGTGTCAATGTAAACATGCACTTCATGGATGAAAAATTTCAAAGGAAAGAACGAACTAAGAAAAAAGTGCGAGGTGCGAAAATACAGCGGTCGACTGCAACAATGGCGGGAAAAGAACTGAGGTGATGCTGGGGGACTGCCCCCTTTACCATGTCTGATGTCGGGGGCGGTCCCACACCACAGACTGCTAGCTATAAATTTTTTTCCGAGGGGTCCTAACACTGGTGGCCTTAGTCCTAATGGTATTAACCTGCTGCAAGAGCTCCCCCTCGAAGTGAGATCACAATCGTCTGTCGCCTTGACAGGTAGACACTTTGGGAGTAAAAGAGGACACTGAGCAGAGAACCACCTTTTCCTTCTGGAACACCAGGTACGGTTCCTTGAGGGACAGCACATGGATCTCCCCACTCTCTTTCGTTGAGCAAATGTCACCCAGAACAGCACCTTTAGACTGAGAAGCCTAAGGGAAACCTCAGCCAACAGTTCAAAGTGGGAATCCATCATGGCTCAACACAAAATTTAGTTCCCAAAAAGAAATTACCTGCGTAATGGAGGATCATGCTTCTGGCACTCTTTAAGGAAGCAGACAATGTCTGGATGAGAACCAAGAGAGTAGGAATCATATCCCCATACAGCAGTGCGCTCATAATGGAACCCTAAGCAAGTCCATGACCATTATTCCAGACCCTACTGGAGGAACTTGAAGACACTGAACAGTGGCGGCAAAGTGTCTGATCCCAAAGGGAGAACACATTGGAATGTGCCCCAGACTACTTTAGGCCTTATTCACAGAAGTTTTCCTAGAGTACATCAGGGTGGGAATCCATTCTTGGGAATATCCAGCCTTCAAGTACTTTCTGCGCTCAGGAGCCAGGCCAACTTTTATCTTTTTTTAATATAGTTTTTCCTCAAGCCCTGACAGGCGGCTGGCTATGGCCCTTTGATTGGAGGGACTCTCTCTGGTCCTGCCGCTCCCGTGCTAGGCGGCATCCCAGTAATCCCCCCGCAGCGTGGCCAGGAGGAGGTTGCCAGCCCTCCCAGAAGCGGGCGGACTATTATAGAGCCTGCCAGGCTTGCTTTTCCTGTTTTCACCCCCCCTGGCTGATGTAAGGCGTCGGCTTCGAGCCTCCCCACCCGCACTGCACTTCGGCCACTGCCACAGGCCAGTCAGGGAGCGGGATGACTACTCCCCCTCGCCCCGAGAGAGGAAAGCAGTCCTCCAGACACTCAATCCTCTCTTCCCCCTGCCGACACTCAGTGGCCCAGGCTCATTCCCGAACTAGGGTCGCTGGCGTGGCACGAGGTGTGGCATCCAGCACCTCAACCTTCAGCGCCACCGGGCCGGCACCAAGCCAAGGTTTGAGACTCTGCGTGCACCACTGGGTCCTGATGAAGTTTTGGAGCAGGACTGAACTGCACTAGGCCAGGTGCATCAACTCAACAGTATCATGTGCCTCTGGGCAATCTTGGCGCAATGAGAATCAAGGCAGCCAGCTCCCTTTTGTAACCTTATCAGAATCTTCAGAATTACTTTTGGGGGGGCCATGGGGTACAACAGTGCGTTTGACCACAGCAGTGTGTCTATTTTCAGGGACTGGCTCTCTCTGAAGCCACTGGGCACCTGGCATTTGCCTAGGTCTAGAAGTGTGGTGCCCCACAGTCAAAATACTGTGTTGAAGATCTCCTGATTGAGCTCCCACTCTTCCAGGTGAAGGATATGACGAGTCATTCAACCTGCATTTCAGAGTCCCTGCATGGTGGTCTGCTGATAGGGACAGAAGTCTTGCTTCTGCCCAGTGAAAAATCTCATATGCCTCGGTGATGATTACATTGCTCCTTGTACCTCGTTTCCTGATGTAGGCCAGTCACTATGTTGTTTGATCGTACATTTGTTTTGGATCTTGTGCATGAAGGAATGAAGTGCTATTAAAACTGCCCTCATCTCTAATATGTTGATTAGCAGCCGCCTGCCCTCTATCAAAGGCCAGGTGCCCTGCACCAAGGTTGTGTAGAGTACTGCACTTGCAACCATCAGAGTGCATACTCCTTTGTATAGGTTGCGATGTTGAGTCCACCAAGCGAGTGAGTCTTACTTCTGGGGTTAAATGGATCACTTTTGTGAACGTCCCCATCTGACGGTTCCACAATAGATATAGCAGGAGCTGTAGAGGACAGAGTGTAGTCTTGCTGTCATGAGGCCTAGCATGTGTATAATGCCTTTGGCCTTTTCTGCTGGTTTTTGTTGGAGTCTCTTGCATGCCTTCTCCAGTGATACGACACTCTGAAGGGCTAGGGCTGCAGTGTCTGCTGCGTCCCAAAGAGGTACCACTAGATGCTGCAATAGCCACCGTGAGCTCTTCTCAAGGCTGAATATCCAACCATTCAGTTGTAGTGTTTTAGTTACTGGTGCCACTTGCCTTTTTGCGTCTCAAGAGGGAGCGTTCCCTGATCAGCCAGTCGTCCAGATTAAGGATGAACATGGAATCCTTACTCCCATAGCTGTGCAACCAGCAAACATCAGTTTTGTGAATACTCCAGGAACAGTCAGTAGATCAAATGGCATGGATATGTACCGATAGTGCATACCTGACACAGAATCCTAGACACTGGTGGTGTGATAGATGTATGGGGATTTGCAGATGGGCATCCTTCAGATACACAGATGCCAGAAAATCCCAACAGATGAACAGCAGCCATCGTGAAGTGTAGTGTTTCCATCTTGAAGTGTGCCACTTTTATCCATTTGTTGAGGCATCTTAAAACCAGTACAGGTCAGAACTCCAGTCTTCTTTGGAACAATGAAGACGATTAAGTATACACCCGATACTGCTTGTGCTACCATGACTGATTAAATGGCTCAAATGTCCATGAGGTGCTGTATTTTGTCCTGCATTCTTTGTTGACTCATGGACAGGTTGGAGACCATTGAAACCTGATGGAGCAGCCTTCGGAAACAGCTCCCAGTATACACAGGTCTGTGGCGGTCTTTGCACACTGATTCACAAATAACAGTACTGTTCCAAGATTGGGAGTGGACTTTGGGAGTCTTATTCCAGTATTACAGATTCTCCTTGTGGTCTTGGGGTGTTGCTACAGTTGACTCTGGACAGTTTCCTCTATAGGGCAGAAAACAGCCCTCGCTGAAAAATTTTACAACCTTCTGTGGGAGAAATCAAGACTTCCCAGATGGCACTGCCTTGCTTCATGAAAGGGATGGTGTTCTGTAGGTTTTTTGTCAGAGAATGAGGATTTGCACCTTTAATCCAAACAGCAGATCTCCTTGGAAGGACATATTAATACTAGGGAAGCCTCTGAGGAGTGGTCAACCGCCCACAGTCAAAGCCAGTGTGCCCTTCTAACCAGTATGGAGTATAGGGATTACTTGGCAGTGACCTACAAGATATCGCAGGATGCATCCACCAAGAAGGCAGTGCCCAAAAAGTCAGTAGGTACATTAAAGCTAAAGCTTCAGATTCTGCAGGCAGATCGCAGGAGAGGTCTGTGAGCCAATGCACCGTGGCTCCAGACATACACCGAAGCCAGGGCCACCCGCTAGACCATGCCTGATGCTTCAAATGACTTTACAATATTCTCCAAGTGGATCTTTGATGGCTGCATCCACCTTTGGACTATTTTTATTTTTCAATTAAACATTTGATAACCGGGAAAGGCACACTGAGCTGAGGCTTGTTTCCAGGTGCGACCCGGGGAGTGGGGGAAGCAGATATACATAACAGATACATTAAATAAATACACAGTTACTAGTGTCCCAGGACTTGATGTCATGGACTTTAAAAAGCCTGGTGAATCTCATGGCCCACACTGCGGTTGGTGCAAGTCTAATCTTGCGCAACAATTTCCTTTACTGTGTCACATACTGGAAGGGCTTTGTCCCTCTTGCTTGTGTTCTTCAGTGATCTAACCTTTTTCTAAGTAGCCTTCTGATGATCCTCCTCCAGGTCCAGCACAATGTAGGTTTATTTAATTTTGCTTTATTATAGTGGAGTTTGTCCCAGAGAAATTCCTGATCAATGAGTAGTGCTTGTGTTCCTTGTCTAAGGAGTGCCATTCCCCACTTTTTAAGTCCAATTCACTATCCTCTTCATCGGAGGATACAGGGGACGGGCTCTTGGTTATGGATCCTGAAGGCGGGGCATGACAAACTGAGCAGACATCTGAGGGGGTCAGGAGAGGCACCTTGGTCAGATGTTTCCTTTTGTCAGCATTCTGAACTAAGGAGGGTCACTACTACAGGTAAATATTTGAAGAAACTATGCCACCTCTCATGGACCCAGTTCTGGTGAAGCAGACAGAGTTCCTTCCTGGGTCAGAGAGGGGGTGGGGGAAGACGACTGTCCATGGGTCAGGGACAAAGATGTGTCCGGAGATCTAAATTGCCTAGACAGAATCTCGGAGGGACCTCCCTGTTCCACATTACCTCTCGAGGTAGGACTGGTATCCGAACCAATGCTCCCTCATGAAAGTGCAGTAAGAGCCTGCCACAGTGGTGCCTAGCATGGAACTTCTTACACCTGGAAGCTTAGACTTGGTGTGTCCTTCACATGGGCGTCCGATGTCTCCATAATGAGAAAGTCCAATATGAGGGACTTGCAATCTGCTGAATATGCTTGATTACCAATGCTAAGCAGAGCAGAGACCTTGTTTGAGAACGCAGTGAAGTTCAGGTTACCCCAACTTGATTAAGTTCTGTTGCACAAGCCACTTGCTTACATGCTGAAGGTTCATGGCTTCTGCAGGAGACAAATATGCAAGCTGTACTCGCAGTCCTGCAGCCTGAGTGAAAGAAAAAAAAAAAAAAAGGACAAAAAACTTTTGTTTTGCAAGCCAATTTGTAATGATACGCTGAATCTCTCTAGACTGCCAAATCCAAATGAGGGTCCCTGCAGTCGAAGAAATGAAGCACGGATGATAAAATATGCCAAATGAAGTAAAAAACGGCTGCCACACTAACAAGTGCGCATGAGCAGCCATATGCAAGACAGCTGCTAATTGGCCAGACTACTGAAGAGACGTCCTAATACGATGCTGCTGCAAGTGCAGTCTTAGACGCAGGAGCCCACCCCTTCAGTCGCACTAAGCTCCATGCAGTGACTTGACACCAGAGGCACTCCTCCCTCCAGCAGGAAAATAAGAAAAAGCCCATCTCCTACCTAGGCTCTCGAGTGAACCGCATGCCTCCTTGCACCAAGGGAGTGGGGCTCTGCACTACGGCCCTAGGCTCCAAACAGACGTCCCCAGCAGCAGCACACAACTGCAGATACAGTCAGGAGACAATCTTGCTGCTGGGCTCTCCATTCAGGTACAAGAAAAACTGATTAGCCAATCAGAAGGCTGTATTCTCCTTCAAGATGGGCAGCAAGTTCAACTGTACCCTGATGTTAGTTTCGCCATGAGACAAAAGCGCAAGAACTTTGATAGAGTGCGGGCCATGCTGTGGGAGACTTATTCCTCATGGCATTATTTTTCCAGCCCGTTTGAGGATTGCCAACCATGGGAAAATGCATTTGTTTGCCGATCCATCTGACGCATTAAAATGGAACCCAGAGCATGCAGCTTCAGTGACTCACGCTGCTGCCCAGGGAGATCGATCATCTGAGGAGGAGGCTACTACCTAATCCAAGTCTGAACTGTCTTCTCCTCTTGTAGCGGGTGAATAATTTCACTTTTCCTAGGCAAGACTGGCACTCTTGATATCAAAAGACTAATCTATGTTACCTTTGACCTGGGACAGTGTGCCGCCAGATCCAGGGTTTTTCAACCCTGTTTGTTATGGACTTTAGTTCTTACTTGTACCCTGTGTTAACTTAGCTGCATTCTATTTTTTCACTGTTATAATTAGTTATATTTGACATTGACATTTAGCTTAAACAGGGTGCGTTGCTATGTTTTTCACTCTGTTAGCCTTTACATGGCGACTGCCATTTTATTACGTTCGGTGCCCATTTATTCAGTTCTTGAATGAATCTTTGAGCTATAAGCTCGTTTAAAGAGGTTCCACGTCAACAGCAAACACAAATAAGCAAAACAATACAGACAGTGGTTACAAAATTACACTGCATTCAGAAATGCTGTTCAACTCTTTTGTAACTAAAATTACAAAATTCAATCACATTAAGCAATAAGTACATTGCGAGGGGTGAACAAAGTGGAAAGGTAGCTTACTACGGAGAGAGAAACTGGTAGTAACAGAAGCTGGGTGCTGAAAGAGTGCTATGTAGATGAGGAAGGTATAAGGGAGAATAGGTGGAGAAAACGGGAGCAGCCATAGGGCCTCGTCATGATTTGCTGGAAGGGGAATTAACTGTGTTTAGCTCCTTTTTTTTTTTTTTTTAAATAAATGTACACTTTCAGTAGCACTGCCTCGTACAAGCTTGCACGTAATGTGCATTATTATAGAATTGCATTGTATATCAACTCCCTTTTATATCAACTCCTGAAGAGGAGTTGTATATCAACTCCTGAAGAGGAGTTTTTTTCAGGACGCTTATTCAAGACTTTGCAAGATACAGAACCATGCCGTTCATGTGCTCATTAAGCAGTTTAGTTTACTCGATTACCGTTTGTCCCCCATGGGCCATCACGAAGCTCAGGATGGCTAGTTCAGTGGGTATTAAGAAGAGTGGCACCCTCAGCGTATGAATGTGTTACGGTAATGTCCTTTGCTTGCAATGTCTGTGTTATATTGGTTAAAACACGTCTTGCTAGACTGCCTAAGAAGTGTGTATAAAAAACATTTGACTCTCCCAACTGACTTCACAGCGCTTTTGTTTGATAGCATAATACTTAACACAATGTCACAAAAAATGACCACACACACACACACACAAAATACAAACCAAAAAAAAACAAACAACAAAAAAAAAAAAACACAATTGTAGGTAGTGTCAGTTGGGAAGAGTCTTGTGAGATAAGCACTGTAATATACAAAATATTTACCTGAACTGTAACAGTAAAGTTAAAAAAAAAAAATCAAATAGAAAACACCAGTAAACATAACTGTTGTAAATTGAAAACGTTAACATAACTGTTACTATACTTTCCAGTCTTTTACTTTAATAAATACTTGCTCTGTAAAACTGATTATGAATAGATCCAGTGACTTATGTCTGTGAGTGTTGCCTCATGTTATCCTTGGGGCACCAGAGCTGCCTCTGCATATGAGCCAGTCTCCAGATATCGTGGGTATAAGAAACCTTGGGGAACTGTAACTGAACAGGAAAAAAAACAAACAAAAAAAAAAAAAAAAACAGGAATTATAAAAGTTTAGTTTAGGGGCCATGTGCTAATGTGCCAATGACCTGGGTTAGGAAAAAAGCTTGGGGAAGCTGGGAGTGTGGTGACCAGGGCTGGAGAGTGCTACCCAGCATAGTGCAAGCCAGCCTGGGGAGGGAGATGGCAATGCAGTGGCTCCCTCAGTGGGCTGGGTAGCCTGCTCCCTTATGAGGGTTGGTGCTCATGTGCCCAGTGTACGCTGCAACATTTGATATCACCAGAGGCAAAGACCGACCTCAGAGCAGAAGATAAAGTAGGAGGTGAACACATTTATTTATTTTTTTTATTTAGTTTTTGTTGACCAGGTAGGTGCACTAGACACAGGAATGACTATTTTCAGACATGACCCAGGAGGTTACAGAAGTAGCAGTACAATGATAAATACAGCACGAGAAGGTAAAACATAATACAAAATAGTCAAAACAAAAAGCATAACATATCAGACAGCAACCAAAAATAGTACAAATAAAGGTAAGTGCAAGGAATAAGTAAGCTAAAAACAGTATGAGAGCCGATAGATTAATACGAATAGTAGATAAAAAGGACAAGAGAGGTGGGGAGGAGAGGTTTAAGTCAGAGTAGGGTAAGGCAGGGTTTAGGACAGGGGAGGTTGAAGGTAATGTCGGGCTAAGGTAAGGAGCAAGTAGTACAGAAAGCTAAATAAATAAAATGGGAAATAGACTAAGAAGGATTAAAACACATGCAAGCAGCAAGTTTAAAATTGGTGTGACCTAAGCTCTTTTTTTAAAGTGGGCATGATTTAGTGTAAGACTGGCAGCTAGGGAAAGCGAGTTCCAAAATTTAGGGGCAGCACAGGAGAAAGCGTAAGTACCCTTGGACGTTTTGCATCTAAGAATGTGCAGTAGGGATTGGTCTACAGATCGTAGTCTGTAGGAGGAGGATTGGGGGAGTAGCAATGAGGCAAGTGATAATGGTGTGTTAGATCTAATGGTGCTATCCAACAATAAGTTAAAAGGGAGAAGCCGTTGGTTAGTGGGGAAATGCCAGTTTAGGTCATTATAGAGCCGGCAATGATGTTTTAGTCATGGGGATGCCGAGGCACAGTGGCAGATATTATATGGTGTGTCCCATCTGTGTAGAGACGCCTTAGATGCATTGACATAAGTTACGACACCACAGGTAAGTGATGGAAGTAAAATACCTCTGGCAATGGCCAACCTAGCAGAGGGAGTTAGTACATGACAAGTCTTGTAAGCAATCCCAATTTTAGTATTCAGATTTGCAGGTGGCTAGTACACGGTCGAAATCAAGGGACCTATCAAGCAGAACCCCAATTTGAAGGAGCTCACTGTCTTCAGTGGTGAGCCATTAATGCAGGATATACTGAGCTGCTTTTGGGCAGTTTTAAGCTTGGCAGCAGAGCCAAAGAGCATAGTCTGAGTTTTACCCACATTAAGTACAAGCTTGTGACTAGCAAGCCAGGATTGGATATAATGGAAAGCAGACAAGAGTTTGTGGTTAATCTCAGATGTATTCTTGGAGCCATAGTACAGGACAAAATCATCTGCGTAAAGAAGAGATTAACAGTAGGGGGATGTCCTGTCCAATGTGATTGATAAAAGTAGAGAAAAGAAGAGGACCCAAGATAGATTCCTTGGGGGACCCCTATATTGATGGTCATTTGATCCGATAAGGTGGAGTTAAATTTCACGACTTGGATTCTGTTTGTTAAATAGCTATTAAACCAGGACACGGTATGTGGCGAGAAACCCAGAGATAGAATATTACCAAGCAGAAGAGGGTGGTCTACAAGATCAAAATCTTTCGTTAGGTCTATGAATACAGCACCTGTCAGAGAGCCAGAATCCATAGCACAGTGTGTCTCACTGGTGAACTTGAGCAGAGCAGTGGTAGTACTGTGCCCTTTACAGAAGCCACGCTGATTATGTGAGAGCAGGTCGTATTTCGTGAGAAAGTCAACAGTTTACGAGGCCACCAACTTTTCAAGTATCCCCCCCCCCCCCCAAAAAAGACAGAGGATAGCTATAGACCAATAATTGGAGATATATCTTTTGTCTCACCTTTTCAAAAAACAGGAGTGATTCTTTCAGCTTTCCATATGTCAGGGACATAACCTTGGCATAGACACTTATTAAATATTCTGGCCAGTGGTGAGGCGATAAATGGGGCAGCCAGTTTGAGAAGTTTAGGCTCCACATGATCTGCACCAACACTAGTGTTGCCAGAGATAGAAGGAGTTTTAGAACCTCAGCCCTAGTTATAGCTTGGAAATAGAAGGGAGGTTGATCAAGCATGAGGTTTGCATGTGTGTGTCTGGGCCTAGGCTGTACAAGGGGGAAGGAGGAAGTGAAATTAGAGAGAGTAGAGAAATGGAGGTTAAAAGAGTTAGCAATTTTTGTTGGATCATTGCAAAGGACACCATTTAAAATCATATCATTAGTTGACTGGGATTGTTTGGTACCCAGGAAAGTCTTCACCATGTGACCAAAATTTTCTTGAGTCCCTTGCAGCATCCAATAGGAGTCCTTTGCAGTACAAGCTCTTTGCTAACCTTATTTGTCTTTTACAAGACTTCCATGGCACCATCGTGAAAGGCCTGCAGCTGCCTAGGACCCTGCACTGTGCATCCTCCACTGTCAGGAAGGTAGGGCCTGGTACCAGTTGGAGTAGTCGCAAAGGGGTACACCTTTAGTTCAGAGGATAGGGCACATTCGTGGTGGAGGACAAAAGGCTTGATATCAGGGGAAGCACCCCCAATACACTTTTTCTACATTGGCAACTTACTGCATACTGAATCAACCCTTTGAAAAATACAGCAAAGTCCTGGTACCAAACAAGCACTGGTCAATGCCGAACGTTTGATGCATTGGAAGATGTCTGCTCCTGCACCATGTTTATGCTCTTGAGGTACTTGAATGTGTCCATCATGTTCCCCCGCTCCCTCCTTTCCTACAGTGAGTACATACTGAGGTCCTTTAAGCTCTCCCTCTATGTTCTGTGTTGCCAGCCATGTACCATCTTGGTTGCCTTTCTGTGGACTGCCTCCGCCCTGTCAATGTCCTTGTGCAGTTGCGGCCTACAGAACTGCACACAGTACTGTAGGTGAGGCCTTACTAATGCATTATACAATGGCATCACCACCTCAAGCCTTCTGCTAGTGATACTCTGCCTATGCACCCCAGCATGGCACTGGCCCTCCTTGCAACATTTGTGCTCTGTTTTGACATCTTTAGGTTATCAGAACTGATAACTTCTAGGTCCCCTTCTTCCTTGGTGATCGTCAGCACCTCCCCCCCCTCCAAATCCTGTAACTCTCTCCAGGTGCATTATTTGCACTTCTTTGCATTGAACATCAGTTGCCACTCCTCGGACCATTTTTCAAGCCTCTCCATGTCCCTGCTCATTTTCTCCACCCTTTCTGGAGTATTCACTCTGTTAACTCAGATGTTGGTGTCATCTGCAAACAGACCTTTCCTTCTAGCCCTTCCACAATGTCTATAATGGCAAGGCAATGTTTATTTAAAAGACGCCCAATCCCAGAGGCTCTGGGCGCCATACAAAATCAAATACATAAACAAACATACATAAATTCATAAATCTCAAGAAAAAAACATTTAAACAGACAATAATGAAGACACTGAACAGGACTGATCCCTGAGGTACCCCGCTGGTCACCACCCTCTCCCCGGATTGGATCCCATTACCACTACCCTTTACCTCCTGTCAGTCAGACAGTTTCTAACCCAGTTTATCAGCTTGTGCCCTGTGGCCAAACTACCCATCTTATCAGCCTTCTATGTTGGTCGGTGTCGAAGGCTTTCCTGAAATCAAGGTAGGGGACGTCCACCGCCCCTCCCTGATTTACTTCCTTACTAAGGCATTAGGGTTTTCAACCCTAATGTCAGCCCCCACTCTGCACAGACTGACAGGCGTTGGGGGGTGTGCCTTTGGATCGTCGGCTGCAACTCTCACGCCATTCCACATCACCCCACCCTGCAGACACAGACAGGCATCGCAGTGTGCCTTGGGGCATTCGGCCCTTACGCTCACCTCATTCCATAAGGAAATAAGCTGAGATGGGTGCAGTATAGGAGAATGGGGGTGAACGTTAGGGCTGAAGACCCCAAGGCCCACCTTGATGCCTGTCACTGGCTGCAGGGTGGGGGTGGAATGACATGAGCATTGCAACCGACGACCCTAAGTCACACCCCCGATGCCTGTCAGTTTCAATGGGTGGGTGTGGGTGTGTGTGAGTGTGTGTGTGTGTGTGTGTGTGTGTGTGTGTGTGTTATAGCTGGAAAACCTAACACCCCGGATGTTTGGAGGTATTTTCGTTCCAAATTTTCAACATGGGCTTTTTGGGACCCCACCTCATGAACAATGGCACTAACATTTTGTTACTCAGTTCCGAAAGATGATTCTGTGCAGCAACGGAGCCATTCGGTGCTATAGGTGGGAAAACACATTTCAGGCAGGATGTGAAAAATAACAGCTATACTGTTCATGAGGTGGTGTGAAAAACTGGCATGGTTGAATATTTGGAGTGAAAATATAAAAATTTGCCAAATTTACGCGCATACATAGTGAAACCAACTCAGTCCCATCTTTGGTCAATTATGGGATAATAAACTACGGTTTGGCGGATCACACAGCCCTTAACAGTATCAATCTAGCCCTCAACAAAGCCTGCTGACTTGTCACAAGCAGTGATAGATTAACCCATACATGCGAACTCTATAAGCAAGCAGACTGGCTGACCTTTGAAGGGAGACTAAAGTACCACATGTGCCTCCAAGCCAGAAAGATCCCAATGAAGCTTGCACCTGCTAGCCTTCACCCCCTCATCCAACCAACCCCTCACAGGAGCACACCTAGGCACCTGGCTAGCACCCCCCCATAGTCCCCCACTGTAGGACTACACTAGGGCAAAGGTCTTTCCATTATCGTGCTCCCCACTGGCTCAATAACCTTCTCTTCCATCTCCCTGGCCCCTAGCCCTGGCCTATTTAAAAATGGCATTAAGAGACTTCTCCTGAACTCGGAGTCATGTGGCTGCTAAAATCAATCCTCCCTAATTCGGTATGCGATTGAGAAATAGCATCTCTCATGACCCAAAACTAGGCCTGGGTAGGCCTACAGAATCGGTAAGCTGTCTCACTTCACCTCGATGACCCAGGGTCCTTTAACAACCCTAGAGATACTAATCAAGCATTGTAAATTCCTGTACGATGTAACCATGTAAAATTGTCTTAATGTGATGTTCAGCTTAGTATAGTATGTTCAAAACTGTCTTAAGTAATGTGTCCATTTTGTATTGACATGGAGACTTTGCAAAAGAGTTTTCGACTCAAAGGACTGTAATTCCGAAACTTCAATAAAATAAAACAAAACAAAAAAATTTCAACGGCTGGACGTTTTTGGATATTTTTGTTCCAAATTTTCAACATGGTCTTTTTGGGACCCCACCTCATGACTGACGCTGTGATTTCATTAATCCATCCTGAAAGTTGATTTCGCACAGCGACCGCGCCACTCTGTGACAGGTGCGAAAACACATTTCGGGCATGATGTGAAAAATGACAGCTGTACTGTTCACAAGGAGGTGTGAAATAATGGCAATGTTGAAAATCTGGAGCGAATATATTAAAAACTGGTGAAGTTACGAGCATGCGTAGAAACTGCGCAACGCACGCTCGTAACTTAGTCATTTTTTGGAACCGTTTCCACATTTGTAACATGGGCTTTTTGGGACCCCATCTCATTAACAGTGGCACTGTTTCACTACTCGGTCCCGAATGGTGATTTTGCACAGCAACAGAGAAATCACCTTTTGGGACAGAGTAACAAAATGACGTTGAGTGTTCATGAGGCGGTGTACCAAGAACGCCATGTTGAAAATTTGGGGCCAAAATTCCTAAAAATGGCTGAGTTATCAACATAAGTTGAACCCCCCCCACTGACTGCCACTTTATGGTGCTTACCTTTGATTCTTCAGTTTGCAGGTCGGCTTTGAAGAGTACAGACGTGTCCCGGTCTGGAAAAGATGACAGCGCCGGCCTCCGGAGGAAGTATGGAGTAGGGGGGGTGCTCAGTGGAAGGGGGATTGGGGAAGACGACGAGGGACTATTTTCTTCTTTGCAAGTTACAAAAAAATAAAAAATACATCAGGGGACGGTTTTCTTTATTTAAATATTTAAAAAAATTATATATTATATTACATACATAAACACATACACACCCACCCACACTTTTGGGCACAGTTAGGTGGGCTCCCAGTGCGACACATGAGTTGGGGGAAAAGGATACATGCTGCAGACAGAGGGTTTGGGCACCCCTGTCAGCAAAGAAAGTGGGCTTGGGGGCATCAGACACCGGGAGTGGGCATCTCAGTGGTGGAAAGATGAAAAAAAATTACTCACCTTAGTAATATTGTTTCTTCCAAGGTGTCCCTTGTCATCAGTAACTGACTGCAGTAAGCTGACCCTGTAGCACTGCCCCGGAGGTGAAGCCATGAATATTCATGAACTGAGCTGGCCAACAGCAAAACTGGAGGGTGTGCTGTCTGCAGTCTGCCCAGAGGGCATCAGAATTTTTTCAAAAGTGGAATGGGAACTTGCCCACTATAGTGTGAACCAACAGGATTTAAAAATTATGCAACGGCAAAGAGAGAAAACTTGGCTCAAAAGGTGAACAAAAACCTCAGGAACAAATGTGGCTACCGAAAGGAGCAGAGTCCTCTGCAGGTAGGTTTCTTGGGGGGATGGTGAGATCTTACTGATGCTAAATGACACCTTGGAAGAAACATTATTATTTAGGTGAGTAATTTTTTCTTCTCACCCCAGGGGTCCTTTGCAGTCAGTTAATGATCCTAGACTGAAAAGCAGTGTAGCTGGGAGGTGGGAACAGAACATATTTAGGGAAGAGGCTCTGCAGCACCACCCTGCCAAATTTGGCATCTAGACTGTATGTTCAGGTAATAGTGCTTGCGAATGTGTGCACAGTCTTCCAAGTGGCTGCTTTACAGACATCAAGTAAGGGAATGTCCCTTGTAGCTGCCACTGTAGCAGCAGTGCCCCCCTGGCAGAATGAGCTCCGAGACCCTCAAAGGACTGTTTGCCAGCCTTGTCATAGCAAAAACAAATACAAGAAACTATTCAACAAGAGATAGTTCTCTTAGAGGCTGGCTTTCCTCTACCTACCCACAGGTGAGGAAAAGCTGGGTAGTGGAGTCCCTAAACTGCTTGGTATGCTCCAAGTAATAGGATATGGCTCTCTCAACATCCAAACTGTGGAGCTTCTGCTCTCCTGGAGTTGATTTCTCAGTGAAGAAAACAGGGAGAGTAACAAACTGGTTAAGGTGGCACTCAGATACCACCTTGGGCAGGAATTTCCTGTTTGTCCCGAGCTCTACCTTGTCCCTGTGAAGGTAATGTAGGAGACTCTGCGCAAAGTGCCTGCAACTCTGAAATTCTCCTGGCAGAGGTGATGGCCACTAGGAAGACAGTCTTCCAAGTGATATATTTCAGATGGGCCGTAGCCATGGCTCAAAAGGTGGCTCCATGAGCTGGGCAATACATAAGTTAAGGTCCCAAGGAGGAACAGGTTCCCTGATTGGAGGCTGAAGGTGGAGAAGACCTTTGAAGAACCTTTTTGAAGACAGGCAAAGAAATGATAGTCTGCTTCTGGCCTATGGACAGATAAGCAGAGACTGCAGCTAGGGGTAGTTTCAGGCATGAGGCCTGAAGCCTGTAAGTGAGCCACATAATCCAGAATATTTGGGGACAGAAGCTTTCAGTGGATTTAAATGCTTTCCCCTGCACCAGAAAGAAAACCATTTCCACTTGGCTACATAAGTTTTCTTAATACTGGGCTTCTTAGCCATTTTCAGGATGCTATGGACTTGTTCTGAATACTGGGATACTGGAAAATAACTCCTTAACAGTTAGGCTTTGAGGTGAGGAGACTAGATGGGGATGTCACCCATCTGACGAAGAGTCAGAAGGGAGTGGGAGAGCAGGAGTCTGACTGGCTCATTGGAGGTCAGGGCTAACAGGAGTGTACCATGACTGCCTTGACCAATCTGGTGCTATCAGTATCATATTTGCAGGTTGGGATTTCAGTTTCAGAAGTACCCTGCGTAACAGGAGGATTTGGGTTGGGAAGGCACAAAGGAATTTCCCTGACCAATCTAGAGTTAGAGTGTCCGGGGGCTACTGCTGGAGGCCTGCAGCAGTACAGAGGAAGCTGGTGATTGAGGTGAGAGGCAAATAGATCTATTTCTGGTGTGTCCAATCTTCTGAAGACTGTAGCAAAGACCTGCTTATTCAGAGTCCATTCGTTGTGTCCTTGGCTGATTTGACAGCGCATCTGCCAAGGTACTGTCCTTGCCTGGAAGGTATATGGCTGATAGGCTGATGTTGAGAGAATAGGCCAGCAACCAGATTCTCATTGCTTCTGTACAAAATTACTGAGGACCTTGTGCCACTCTGCTTGTTGATGTAGAACACTGCAGTGGTGTTGTCCGTTCCGATTTGCACTGAATGGCTCTTTAGGTGTGGGGCGAAGGATTTCAGAGCCAGAAAGACAGCCCCGAGTTCCAGACAGTTGATGTGGCTTGCTGACTTCTTGGAAGTCCAAACGCCACTGACAGAAAAACTGCCTAGGTGAGCTCCCCAAAGCAAGAGGGACACATCTGTGGTGATGACTTTTGTGGGAGGAGGCTGGCGGAAGGGAACTCCCACTGACAGACTGGAAGGGTCTTTCCACCAGTCCAAAGCCTGAAGAAAGGATTTTGTGACTGGAACCAGCTTGGTCAGGGAGTGTTTTGGGGACCAGTGAGCCTGAAGGTGATACTGTATATCCCTTATTTGGAACCAGATTCCTGGACAACGGCAGTCACAGACACCATGTGCCGCAGGAGCTTAGAAAATGCCTGGCAGGCCTGGGCTGATTCAGGATAAAGGAGTTTGCCAGATTCAGAAAGGCTTGAATCCTTTCTGCAGGTAAAAAGGTTCTGCTTTGCCGAGTGTCTAAGTGTGCCCCAATAAAGGTGAGGGTCCGAGTTGGAGACAGGTGGACTTCTCTGTGCTGATGAGGCACCCACCCTCCCCCCAGACTGCAGAGTTGTCTTTGTAAAGGTGAGGGCCTCTTGCACCTGCAAGGGAGACCTGATCACCAGGAGCCAGTCGCCTAGGTATGGGTAAACTGAAATGCCCTACTTTCTGAGGTAAGCTGCCACCACAGCCAGGCACTTGGTGAATACCCTTGGGGCTGAAGAAAGGCCGAAAGGCATAGCTGCAAACTGGTAGTGACCTGATGGCAGTCTGAACTTCAGGAATTTTCTGTTGAGACTGCCTTATTGGAATATGAAAATAGGTGTCCTTTAAGTCTAGGGAAGCTAGCCAGTCCCCTTTCTGAAGCGAATGAATCACTGTTGAGAGTGACCACTTTGAACAAGTGCCTGATCAGATGACCGAGGTCAAGGACAGGTCGCCACTCCCCATTTTTCTTCTTTGCTGGAAGTATCTGGAATAGAGACCTCTGCTCCTCAGAGAGAGGAACTTTCTCTATTGCTTTTGCTGAGAGCAGCTTTTTGACCTCCAGCCCCAGAAGAAGTTTCTCTGTAGGAGACTGGGGTTTTGACAGGAAAGGGCCCTAGAGATGGGAATTTCTTGAACTGAAGGGACAGGCCCTTTTCCACTACCCCCAGGACCCACTTGTCTGAGGTTATGAGGGTTCAAAACTGGAGGTAGTGGGAGAGCCTGCCCCCTACAGGTAGAGGAGAGGCGACCTGGACAATGGAATCAGGGCTTAGTCTGTGAGGCAGTAGTAGGGGCGGAGGTACCCCTTATCTGGCCTCTTCTGTCTCTACCTCTGAAGAAGCCTCTCATTTGAGAGTAGTCTGGCATGGGATAAGGAAAGAAAGATCTAGGGAAGTAACCCCTTATCCCATGCCCCTCTGTTCTCTGCTCTTCTGGTGCTAGCAGGCTTACCTCTGGCTGTATTGCTCTGGTAGGCAGTTTTGTACTCATCTACTTTTTTCATATAGGCCTCAGTTCTGTTACCAAAGAGGGAATTCTGGTCACAGAGAAAATCCATGGCCTTGGACTGGATGTCCTGTGACAGATTAGTCGTCCTGAGCCAGGCGAAGCGTCTAAGGGAAAGGGCCTGGGCCATGACTCTTGAGGCTGCATCATTATCGGCTGTGATATGGAACTGGAACTTGGAAGCTTCCAGGGCAGTCTTTGCCATTTCCAAAATGTCCTGCACCAGTGTGTCTGGCTTGTGCTGAGCAATGGCTGTGGCAGAACTCCAGAGGGTCTTCTAGTATTTGGCTACGTAGGCCATAAAGGAGGAAAGGCACAAAAGAAGAGATACAGAAGTACAGGATTTCTTAGCCATGAAGTCCAGGCACCTAGATTCCTTCTCAGGAGGCTGAGAAGAATGAAAAAATTACTCACCTTAGTAATGTTGTTTCTTCTAATGGAGTCTTGCTATATTATGACATATGCAGTTAGACCAAGCCTTCAAACTGCTCCGGAGGTGAAAGAGTTAACTTTCCATGCCAGGCATGGAATCTTGAGCACGAGCTCGGTTGAGAACTCTGTCTGTTGTTCTTCAAACTCAAACTGTCAGATCTTTACGAGCAAAACTCACTAAGATTCTGTGTGGAAGCTGTAAACCTACACTAGCCAACTGGCTACTAAAATATTAGCACATTTTTGGTCCCAAAACAAAGATTCAAGTCAGGGGATCCAAAAAAAAAAAAAAATGTAAAAACACAACACCCAAACACCCCCCAAAAAAAGGGGGTGAAAAAACAAGGTGGGCATCTACTAAGTGCCAACACTGCACTGCCCACCCACATCCCAAAAGCAGAGGTTCTGAGAGGGACAGGCAGGGGGGAGGTCATAATATAGCAAGACTCCATTAGAAGAAACAACATTACTAAGGTGAGTAATTTTTTCTTCAAACAACATGAAGTCTTGCTATATTATGACATATGCAGACTATACAGCAGTACCTCCATGAAGGAGGGACAGAACCTACTTAGGAAATAGGCTCTGAAGGCACAGCTGTGTGAAACCGAGCATCACTCCTAGCCTGGATGTCCAGGGAGTAATGCTTGGTGAAAGTGTGAACTGTTTTCCAGGTAGCTGCTTGACATTTCTATGATAGGATGTCCCTGGCTGCAGCCAGGGACGCAGCTGTACCTCTGGTAGAGTGAGCCCTCAGGCCTGAGGGGGAACCTTACCCAGTTTTTGATAACAAAATTGGATACAAGAGACAATCCACCTGGCAATGGACCTTTTAGTGGCAGGTTTCCCTTTACCAACCTCACCATAAGTGAGGAACAGTTGGAGGGAGTCAAGCCTGTGACCCTTTGCACGCTCTACGTAGTAACTAAGGGCTCTCTCACATCTGTTGTGCAGCCTCCTCTCGCAGAGGAGGAATGGTCAGTGAAGTACACTGGAAGAGATATAGATTGGTTAAGGTGGAAATCTGAAACCACCTTAGGCAAGAACTTCCTGTTAGTCCTGAGGACCACCTTATCTCTGTGAAAGGAGATAAAATCAGGCTCCACTGACAAAGCTTGTAATTCACTTATGTGTCTGGCAGAAGTGATGGCTACTAGAAACAGTTTTCCAAGTCAAGTACTTAAGTTCTGCTGAAGACAAAGGTTCAAAGGGGGGTTGCATCAGCTGAGCAATGCAAACATTAAGATCCCAGGCGGAAGCAGGGTCCCTGAATGGAGGGTTGGTGTGAAGCAATCCTTTGAAAAACTTGGGAGAATACAGGGTGAGCAGAAAGAGAAGAGGGCTTTCCTGCTGATATAAAAGCAGAGACAGCTGCCAAGTGCACTTTCAGGGTAGCTGGCCTCAGCCCCAAAGTATTTAAGTGGACCATATAATCCAGGACTGTGGGCAAATCAGCAGATTCTGGGAAATATGCTTTAGAGCACCATATGGAAAACCTTTTCCATTTAGAATTATAAGTAGCCCTGGTGGAAGGCTTCCTAGAAGCTTCAAGATATCGAGTACACCTTGAGAAAGGTGTAGGTCAGCAAACTCTAACTCTTCAAGAGCCAGGCCTTGAGCTTGAGGGATTTGAGATTCCGGTACCAAACTCTCCCCTGGGCACAGGTTAACAGATTGTGATTCCTGGGAAGACACAGGGGAAGATGGACTGCTAAGGACAGAAGGAGTGGATACCAGGGCTGTCTGGCCCAATCTGGAGCAATCAGAATCATCTCGCAAGGTTGAGATCTGATTTTGACTAGCACCTTGAACAAGAGAGGGAAGGCATAAAGGAACTTCCCTTCCCAATCGAGGAGAAAGGCATCCAGGGGGACTGAGCCCAACACTGGGGTCCTGCAACAAAAAAGTGGAAGTTGATTGTCTGGGGCTGCAAAAAGATCTATCTGAGGAGTGCCCCATCTGGCAAACACTATCCCCAGTACTAGGGGATCCAGTGACCATTCGTGATGGCCCTGGGAAATCCTGCTGAGAGCATCTGCCAGACATTGTCCTTGCCTGGGAGGTGAACTGCTATGAGGGAAGTGTTCAGGGAATAAGCCAGAGACCACAACTTCATCGGGTGCACAAGGTCAAGACCGAAGTGCCCCTTGTTTGTTGATGTACCACATTGTAGTGGTGTTGTCTGTTCTGACCTGTACCACCTTGTTCTGAACAGATGCAGAAAAACCTGAAGTGCTAGAAAAACAGCTCTGAGTTCCAACAGATTGATGTGGAGCAGAGATTCCTGAGGGGACCATAACCCCTGGGTGGAGAGGTCGCCCATGTGAGCTCCCATCCCAAGAGGGATGCATCTGTAGTAAGGGTCAAGGAGTGGACAGAGGGATGAAAGGCACCCTTGTCTCAGATTGCTCTGATCCTGCCACCACTGAAGGGCCTGGATCAGGGTTGAGTCACCGGGATTAACTTGGATAGGGGATCTTCTTTGAGACCAGAAAGCTCTCAAATGGAACTGAATGTCCCTCATCTGAAATCTTGCTCCTTGCACTACAGCTGTGGAAGCAGCCATGTGTCCTAGGAGCTGCAGGAAATGCCTTGCTGGTCGAGAGACCTGCAGAGTGAAGGACGAGGCCAGGGCCACTAAGGTCCTTACCTTCCAGGGGAAGGAAGGCTCTGACTGCTTTGTGTCCAGTTCGGCCTATAAAGGTGAGTACCTGGACAGGTTCCAAACTGACTTTGGAAGATTGAGAAGAAAGCCCAGAGAGACAAGCAGCTGCTGGGTAACTAGCAGGTGTGATTTGACTTGGTCTGGAGACTGACCCACAATGAGCCAGTCGTCCAGGTAGGGAAAAATGGCAATCTTTGCCTTCTTAGATGAGCAACTGCTACTGACAGACATTTTGTGAACACCCTTGGGGCAGAAGTGAGGCCAAAGGGCATTGCTCTGAACTGATAATGGCCTGAGGGCAGTTTGAATCTGAGGTACTTTCGATGGGAGCTTCTGATGAGAACATGGAAGTAGGCATCCTTGAGGTCCAGGGAAGCTAGCCAGTCCCCTGGCCTTAGGGAGGGTAAAATCATTCCCAGAGTCACCATTTTGAACTTTGGTTTTAAAAGGTGCTTGTTTAGATATCTTAGATCCAGGATAGGCCGCCACTCTGTCTTTTTTGGGGTAAGGAAGTACCTGGAGTACAGACCCTTGCCGTGGTGTGGGGGAGAAACCCTTTCTACAGCTCTGAGAGCCAGGAGGGTTGAGACTTCTGTTTCCAAAGCAAGAGTCTCTAAAGGGTTTGCAGGTGGAAAAGATCTGGCTCTCATCTTTGGAAATTTTTTGAAGCTGAGAACCAGACCCTGGCTCACTACTTCCAGGACCCACCTGTCTGATGTTAAAGACTCCCAGTCCTGGACAAAGTAAGCCAGCCTGCCCCCTACAGGTAATGGAGAGCCAATCCTGGGCATCCCATCAGGGTGCCTGTTTGGCAGGGGCTTTAGGCTGAGGGGTGGGAGCAGGCCTGCTCGTACCCCGTCTGCCTCTCCCT
Source organism: Neoceratodus forsteri (assembly GCA_016271365.2). Classification (NCBI taxonomy): domain Eukaryota; kingdom Metazoa; phylum Chordata; order Ceratodontiformes; family Ceratodontidae; genus Neoceratodus; species Neoceratodus forsteri. The sequence continues at coordinate 261,303,644 of CM057451.1, read as the reverse complement.
CTGAAGAACCCCCTCTGAGCATAGGCTGAAGAGGAGGAGGCCTGGGTCTGGTAAAAGGCCTGTGAAAGGCCTGCCCCTACCCTGGGGCTGCCTCTGAGGAGTGGCTTGCCGCTCCTTGGCTTGTGCACTCCTATAAGTGGTTCTATATTCATCCATTTTCTTTATAATTCTCTGTCTGCTCCCCAAACAGAGAATTTCCCACCACAGGAAAATCCATAGCTTTAGACTGGGTATCCTGTGACAAAGTAGTACACCTGAGCCAGTCCAATCTACTTAAAAGCCACAGATGTAGCCATGACTCTAGAGGATACATCATTAGAATCCACTGCAGCATGGAACTGCACCTTAGATGCCTCAATACTATCAAGAGCCACCTGCTCCAGCTCCTTTGCAAGCTGGCCAGGTACCTGTTTGCTAAGGCCATGACAGTATCCCATCTAGATTTCTGGTATCTCAAACATAAGTCACATAGTTTGCTTGTCTGAGTCCCAAGGATGCTGCCATGTATTGTTTTTTGGCCATGGCACCAATCTTCCTGGAGTCCTTGTCAGGAGGATGTGAAGCCAGGGGAATATTAGCTTTATCACAGGCTGCAGCCTGAACTACCCCAACATGACTGCATTGCTGTGAAAGAAAATCTGTATCAGGACCTGACAAAGTGTACCTCCTGTCCATCTTTTTGTCTACAGGAGGCACAGCATTAGGAGCTTTTAAAATTATTTGTTTCCTAAAAGATTTATGCAAAGGGATGGACAATCTCCTGGACTGTGGGATAGCCATCATCTCTACATAGTCAGGCTCCTCTTGCTCATCCAAAGCCTCCTCTAAGGGAAGCTGGAGGGTCTCAGCAACTTTTTTATGAAACAAAAAATGAGAAGGGGACTCAGAAAGCCTAGGGGGAGATTCACCTAAAGGTCTGTCTGGGGAGATGTCCGGTTCAATGGGGACATCCAGACTTTCAAAGTCACATTCACACTGATCATAATCATCCTCCCCCTCCTCTGGTTCATAAAACTCTTCTATATCATATTCCTGAACTGGTGGAACCAACCGAACCGACCTTTTGCCAGATAGTGGCGGTTCGGAGGGAACCGGGGAGAGTGACTGGACAATCAGGCTTGCCCTGGCTATCTCTGCAGCAGTTGGAGAAGGAATTTTGACTCAAACCTGCTGATTTTTAGTTTTCTTTGCTGGAACTGGCTCTCAGAGCCAGCTGCTTGCCTCAGGAAGTCTCGCCTGGTCAGAGGGCACCGAACCGGCTGGCCATCCGGGTCAGCGGACTTTTGGCCTCTCGCTCCCTGAGCCTGCCCACTCTCTTGTCCAGGGTGGCTTCAGGGAAATTTTTACAAATCTGGCAGTCTGAATTGAGGTGGTCAAACCCCAGACAATAGACACATGTGTGTGGGTCAGCCTTGGCAAAGGCTTCCCCACAGACACTACAGTGTTGAAACCCAGTGGGCCCGGTTTTTCTTTTGGGTTTCTCAGACATGATGCCAGCCTAACCAACAAACTTGCCCTTTTAACGGCAGTGCCAGGCAAGACACCCTTATCGGTTCCCAACCGTGTCACGGGTCATGGAAAAAAACGTAATGAAATCCTTTTTTAGAACCGATAAGAACCGGGAACCGCACTCTAACAAGCCTTAAAAGGCTTTAAAACCAAGTTTAATACAATTCGATCGGTTCAAACCGAACCGATAAAAATTTACAAGTTCCACACAGAAAACCTATCTATTACTTACAATACCATAGACAGAGCTTGAACCGATCGGTTTGCGGTTAAAATAAATAAATCGAGGTTAAATTCAACCAAGAAAAAACGTTTTAAACAGAGGAAATGAACCGAACAGCAGGAGGAATCTCCGGAGCGACTGTTCAGTGAGGCGGAGTAAAGAATCTGACGGTTTCGGTTTGAAACCATCCTAACAGAGTTTATTTAACCGAGCTCGCGCTCTAAGCTCCATGCTCTGCATGGAAGTTAACTCTTTCACCTCCGGAGCAGTTCTAGTGGTGGGACAAACTGCACTTGTCATAATATAGCAAGACTTCATGTTGTTTGAATAACAGCAAACTAAAAACACTTTCCATGATGGAAAGTGCAGTTCGCAACTGGCTCAAAAGGAAGGCAGAGTGAGCTTTTCCAACATGAAAAGAAGGTCCCACGGAGGGGCAGGATCCTGAATGAGAGGCTTCAAATGCAGGATACCCTACAAGAATGTGTGGGATACCTCCAGCCGGGTTAACAGCTTCGCCCTCAATAGGTACATGGTACGCAGAGATGGCGGAAAGGTGCACCTTAAGAGAGGAGTACCCCAGGCCAGAGTCTGAAAGGGAGAGCAGGTACTCCAAAATCAAGATTCACTGGACAGGTGAAGGGATCCAGGTGGTGAGCAGCAGCCCATATGGAGAAGCGCTTCCACTTCAAGGTGTAGGTGGCTCTAGTGGAATGTTTTCTAGCAGCCACCAGGACATCAGCGACCCTGGAAGAAACCCGAAAGTGGGTAATACCCCAGTCTGCAGGAGCCACGCATGTAGATGTAGAGACTGGAGGTCGGGATGGACCAGGGTGCCTTGTTTCTGGGAGACCAAGCCAGTGCACAGGGGCAAGGGTACTGGAGGTTCCACTGTCAGCTGTTACAGCAGGGGAAACCAAATCTGATGTGGCCAGTAGGGAGCCATGAGAATCATTTCTACCCTCTCTGACTGAAGCTTGAGAAGAACCCTCCCCTTCCAGGACAGAGACAATGCGTCGCACCAGGAAACTCCAGGCCCTGGGTCGAGCAAGCAGAAAAGCATCAGTTTTGCGCTGAGTGGGGACGTAAAAAAGGTTCAACTCTGGATAGCCCCACCTGATGAAGAGATCTTTGACCACCGAGGACAGGAGTTCCCACTCGTGAGCCCCTGACCTGGACCGGCTTAGTCTGTCGGCCAGGGCAGTTTGGTCACCTGGAACATGGATGGTTAAGAGCTCCAGGTCATGCTTGACGACCCAGTACCAGACTCTCACTGCTTCCCGACAAAGGGGGTGTGAACGAGAACACCCTTGCTTGTTGATGCAGTATACCATCGACAGCACCAGCAGCAGGTCAGGAAGAATGTGGGTCTGGATGGCCTGCAGAGCACAAAGAACTGTCGGCATCTCCAGCACACTGATGTGGAGATGCTGCTCCACCCTGGACCAGGTCCCCTGGGTCTGACAGTTAGCGAAGTGAGCACCCCATCCTAGACCCGGGGCACCTGTAGTGAGAAGATGCTGCTTAGAAGGGAACCCCTCGCAGGAGACTGGCAGGATTCTGCCACCAGTCCAAGTTCCTCCTCACCAGGTCAGAGACCATCACCGGCTGATCCAGGTCGGTGTGTTGGTCCCACTAGATCCAAAGTGTCCACTGGCAAACCCTCATATGCAGATATGCCCGGGAGGGGGAGAGAACGGGACTGTGGCCATAGCCGCCACCATGTGCCCCAACAGGCAGAGGAACACTCTGGCCAGAATCTCTTGGCTGGAGGAGACTAAACAGGCCTGCTATCATGTGTTCCGCTCTGTCCACTGGCAGAAAGGCTCTGCCCTGGGAAGAGTACAGATCACCCCAATATACCGGAGGCACTGGTATGGAAAGAGACAAGACTTTGGCAGACTGACCTCGATTCACAAGGCCTGGAAAAGCTGGAAGGTGCATTCCAGGGCCTGCAGCAGAAGGTCCCTGGATGGGGCTGTCAGCAGACAGTCGTCCAGGTAAGGCAACACATCAAAGCCCCATCTACCACCGCCAGGCACTTGGTAAAAACCTGTGTTGCCGAGGAAAGGCCAAAGGGGAGGGCCCAGAACGTGGTCCTCCTGCAAGCAGAAATGGAGGAAATGGCAGTGGGCCTGGAAAACTTGGATATGAAGATAGGCATCCTGCATGTCCAGGAAGCAGAGCTAGTCTCCTTGGTGAACGAATAGCAACCCCTGGAGAGTGACCATCCTAAAGCGCTTGTACTCTTATGAACAGGTTCAGGTGACGGAGGTTCAGAATCTGCCTCAGATCCCCCGTTTTCTTGGTGACAAGAAAAAGTGGGAGTAGAACCCCCTTCCTCTTTGAGCTGGAGGGACGGGCTCTATGGCATTTATGTGCAGGAGTGCCGGAATCTCATCCTGATGAAGATGATGTGGGCTGTAGGGTAGTTGGGGGGGGGGGGAGGAGAGAGAGAAGAAGGGGAATTCTAGGGTGTGACTGCACTTGATAAGCTGGAACGGACTTCCGGTGACGTCATGCCCTGGGGAGCAGCTCGATGTCCTAGCTCCGTCTCCACCAAGGCCTTAAATGAACAAAATGCAATAAATAGACCTCAAACCTACTCAATATTAAAATTAAACTTCTTCGGAATGCCAAAGAAAAAAACAGATTTAACAAAACCGCAAATAGAAGGCTCTGTGATGGAAAGAGATAGTTCTGAAAGCGATAGCTCGCAGTTTTCCGAGAGAAGTGAGCGGTCGCGGGGAGGCGGCAAAAAAACACCTCAATCTACCAGACAAATGGACATAGTGCTACAGGAACTGAGATTTCAGAAAAGAAACCCGTTCTACGCTAACAGCCCTCCGGACAGACTTAGGGAAAATGGAAAAGCGACTCGAGAAGGTGGAGGAGCAGGCCACGAACACAGACTCCCGAGCAGACACTGCAGAATGAACTATAGTCCAAATGCACCAAACTCAGAGTGACTTACAGGAGACGGCAGAAGATGTGGAGGCAAGAAACAGACGTAATAACCTGCGGATCAATGGATTTCCAGAGGGAGTGGAAAATGAGGACCCAATCCAATTTATCCAGCAATTCTTTAAAGCCAAACTAGACCTACCAGACTCCCATACCTTAGAGATGGACAGAGTACACCGAACTCTAGGCCCACAGAATAGCAATAGGCCACGGGCTATTCTGGTCAAGTTTCTTAGATATCAAGAAAATGAACTAGTTCTACATAAATCATGGCAACAAGGCGACTTAACTCACTCAGGGCACAGGATCTATGTGGACAATGATTACCCTGTGGCAATAGCAGCAAGACGAAGAGCATATGCCCCGATCCTCAAGAAATTAAAGGAAGCAAAAATTAGATTCCGGATTCCCGACCCCTCGAGACTGGTGGTCCAATACGACGATGGAACTAAAATTTATGAGACAGCAGACGAGGCAGCATCACATCTTAATAAAAGGGGACTTGAAATAACCATTACCCAGAAACAGATAAGAGACTCACCGACAGCAAAACTGGCACAGAGACTATGGAACAAGATTCCTCAGAAAGAAAAAAGAGGGCACCCTAGCGATTCAGCATATCATCGAGGAGATGAAGCAACAAGCCAGACCTCACCCTGAGAATGCTCCACAGCATGAAACAGAGACCGAGTGATTACGTCTTTTCTTCTAATTTAGATGAGATACCCCGCCCACCCCACATTGGTCCACCAGCTTATTGTTAGTATTGGGGATATTTCCCCGATTGACCCACTATCTAAAACAAGACCAAGCTGCTGGGTACTACCTTGGAGATGAGGGCTTTGGTGTTGCGGTTCATGCCCATGAAAGAGTCTGGCTGAATCGCGGTTGGGCTCAATTCCATTAGGTGGCACCTCCCACCCCACCCCCCAACTCAGAATTCGGTGGGAAGTAGGGGTGGGACTGGCACAGCTGGAGGCCTGTCCGACTGGCTCTAGGTTGGGCATAGGATTGACCGGAGGTGCTTTCACGCATGTAGGCCCCATACTCCAACTGGGCCCTCCCGATCACGGTCTTTCTCCTCCCTTGCCAAATAACCACTTATATAGAATATGCATCTCCAAATTAAAAACCCTCATTCGAGGATCCCCCAAACTTGCAATGCTAATTATGTGTACTATATAGCCAGGAGTGTCCGTTACCTCTCCAGAGTGAATTATAAATACAGCTGTCTCGAGCGACATTAGCCACAGAGATAGCTCAAACTCTGGAAAAGAGATTCAGGAGTTGAAAAGGAGTGTTCGACTTTATTGGAAATGAGATGAACTTATTTCTCCTAACCTCTCACTCGTCCTTAACCCCTACCTAAAATCGCACAGGAATAATTACTGAAGAGGTCTGAATAGTTTACTTTTTACTCAACCTTGGTGGAGCAAGGGCTATGATCACCTACCCTTACCCCCCCCTACCTAAACTGAGACGTTTTAACGTCTAGTCTGTCGACAGATAGACACAGCCACATATTGGCAACTTAGAAGATTGGAGGTTTATTAGCCTCAGTCTCATGGAAGCCCACAACAGTTCAGCAGCCCCTGCCCAGTTGGCAAGGAACTGCAACAAGTTTGCTTTCTGGTTAAAGTTTAAAGTTAATCTCCCCCAGTTTGAGGAATGTGTTCCTCACTACTTCCACTACCCCATAAACAGGCAGTCACACTTTTTGTTAAGGGAAATTGAGTACAGAAGAAGTTTAAATGGAAAGTGGGGCCATTTAATGGCCAGTTTTAATTAAGAAAACGAATTGTTATTTTTAATGATTAGAACACCACTTCAGATTTACTCCTTGAATGTTAACGGGCTAGGCAGTCCAGTGAAAAGAACCGGTATGATTTCTAGGTTTAGAAAGCCACAAGCTGAAATTGTATACATGCAAGAGACGCATATGAATGCCCACGAACATAAAAAACTAGTAAGGGGAGGATTCAAACAGGTATTTTCTTCTGCATGCTTCAAGGGGTGAAAAAGAGGGGTCGCCATACTGGTTTCCGCCCAAACCCCATTTCAAAGTACCCACGAATGGGCTGATCCAGAAGGCCGCCTAGTGGTGGTACAAGGCCTCTTGCAAGATGAGGAAATCACCTTGGCCAATGCCCATTTCCCACCAGGTTCCAATATACAAACAATCAGGTATCTCCTGAACAAGATAGTTCAGCTTTCTAAAGGTACTCTCATCCTCGCTGGTGATTTCAATATTGCCCCAAACCCCCATTTAGATACCTCTAAGGGATCTAGAGGCAAACAACCAGCTTCACATAAATTTTTTTAGGAGATTTGTGCATGAAATGGGCTGGATAGATGTATGGCACGCCCTCCACCCTGGGAAACAGAGGATACTCATTTTATTCAGCAGTACATGGGCCCTATTCCAGGCTGGATCAGTGCTGCACACAGAAAGAGAACCTGGGGAAACTGAAGGAGGCAACAATGGGTGATAGTCGGTACAGACCATGCCCCGGTGATTACAAAATGGAACTGGGCCTTGAAAAAAGGAATACAATATGGAGGTTCAATCCATTTTATCTTAAAAATCCTCTCTTTAAAGAATTAATTGAGGAAAGGATAAGTGAAATCCTCCAGGATAACACTGATACTTAAGTTTCCTCCTCAATCCTCTGGGACACCGTGAAAAACGGTGCTCCGAGGCCACCTAATTAAATACACGGCTATGCTAAAAAAAACAAACAGAGTAGCGAAAAACAAACAGTGTTAGAACAGAGTCTCCATTTTCTCCAGATGGTGTATCAACAGGGAGACGATACCTTCCTCCCCCAACTTAAAAAAAAAACAGGCAAGAGTTGGACATCTTAGTGACTCAGAACACTGAGATTGCCCTAACCTCTTTAAGGCAAAAATATGGAGAGACAGGTCCAAGAGTCACACGTCTGTTAGCTTACAGACTCCGCAAACAGAAACACTTCCACTATAGCTATTGCAAGGGACCCAGATACTGGGGTCCGCCGAATGAAAACTAGCCACATATCCCAAGCCTTCTGAGACTACTATAAAAAAAATTATATTCCCCAGACCACCCCTCCGACACCAAGGACACGTCTGCATTTCTTACACCCCTAGCTCTCCCACAGCTAACCAATGATTAACAACAATTGCTGACTTCCCCGATTACCAGTATTGGTTTGACAGCGTCTATTTCCCGAGCCAAAACTATGAAAGCACCTGGCCCGGATAGATATGGGGCTGAATTTTATATAAAAAAAAAATTTACCCAAAAGATCTCCCCGCTCCTATTACTGGTATATAATGGAATACTTGAGGGACAAATTGATCCCCCCCCCAGCTGGTCTTATGCTGTAATGTCCCTGATCCCCAAGCCAGGCAAAGACCCCCAACAATGCTCATCATATCGCCCAATCTCAGTTTTGAATATGGAGTATAACATTTTTATGTCTATTATGGCCAAAAGAATGGATGCGGTCCTGCCTACTTTAATCAATATCTATCAAACCGGATTTGTTAGTGCTAGGTCAACCACAGACAACATAAAGAGAGCATTACACCTGGTCCATGAGATGCAATCGCAACCGGCCCCCTCAGTCCTTCTCAGCCTCGACGCTGAGAAGGCCTCTGGCAGGGTCTCATGGCCCTTTTTGTATTCCACCATGACAAAGATGGGCTTCCCCCTACCTTTTGTTACCCTGATTAAAAACTTGTACAACCACCCTCATGCATGTGTAAAAGTCTCTGAGCATCACCCCCCTACTTTCCCCTGTATAGAGGAACGAGGCAGGGGTGTTCCTTGTCCCCCGGCATATTTGCTCTTTTCACTGAACCTTTGGCACAAGCCATCAGGAACTCCACTCAGATAGAGGGGGTGCAGACTGGCTGGTCGGAACATCATGTCGCTTTGTACGCTGAAGACGTACTGCTCTTTCTTTCTAGTCCAGAGGGATCGGTCCCTGCTGTTTTTAGCATACTAGAACAGTTCGGAGCATGTTCAGGATATAAACTGAACACTAACAAAACCGAAGCACTAACCTTTAATTTTGTCCCCCCGCCATCTTTTATACAAACATATCCTTTCTAGTGGGATTTACCCAAATTAAAGTACTTAGGTATTTACCTTACACATAGCGCAAGGAAAATTAAACCCGGTTCAGTGCCCAACTCCAATCAGACTTAAAGAGATGGAAAGTAATACCATTAAACCTTCTCCAGAGAATTGAGGTTATACGGATGGTGGCTTTACCATGAGCCCTATACTTGTTTCAAAATCTCCCCATTTATATCCCAGCAAAAAACTGCCACAACTGGAACAAGTTAATTAGCAGATTTATCTGGGAGGGAAAGAAGCCCAGAATAAAAATTCTATATTTTGACCCTCCCAAGGAGGGAAAGGGGGGCTGGCCTTACCCAACCTTAAAAATTATCACTGGGCTGCGCACTTATTGTTTATCTTGAAGAGACTGACGAGGGATAGCTCCACTCATCATAGTGTAATTGAAGAAGGATGCTTGACCACCCAGAATCTAACTGGTACCATTATGTACAGTTCTCCCCCTACACTTGCAGGGCAGGAACCCAATAATCCATGGATCTTGCATCAATTGAAAACATGGAGGGTAATTAGAACACATTTTGCCATTACCCCGTATTTGTGGCGGTTAACCCCAATAACTATGCTCGAAGGGTTTCTACCAGCCAGGCTTGACCATACTTTTACCAATTGGGAAAAAATGGGACTTCATAATATCTCACATTTTCTTACGGCAGGGATATTTAGATCCTATCAAGATTTGAGTCGGCTATATGGCCTGAGAAGGCTCGATTTTTATCATTTTTTGCAGGTGAGACACTTTTATTATTCAATCTCGGAGGAACTGCATGGGGATGACTCAACCCCCTCCTTGGTGATCCTCCTTCAAAAGGGTATAATGGAGGGTGGGATCCCCCATACAATCTCTGCTATATGTAAGGCACTGATGGAAACAAGAGGCTTGAATACTGCCGAGATAAACAAAGTGGGCCCGAGAGACTGGAATGGACCTCTCCCAACAGCAGTGGGATAAATGCTGTTTATCAATGTCCAAGCTCACCGTCTCGCACAGTTGGAGACGGTTTGCATGGCAGATATTTACTAGATATTTTCGAACACCAGCTATAACTGCACACTTTACTTCTGCCAACCATGGGGCCTGCTGGCGTTGCTGTGGAGAGCAAATGGCACATCATGCTCATGTATTCTGGCAATGCCCCAGATTACAACAATTCAAAGACTCCTTACAAAGCGAGTTGATGAGTTGTTTACTACACCAATTAACTTAACTGCAGATTTGTTTATTTTACATAATTTTCCAGATGGGTTGACCGATCTTAATTTAAGATATCTGCTGGGGATTGCCCTTTTGGCAGCAAAGAAAGCCTTAACTCGATGCTGGATGTCTTCAAAGATCCCAACAGTAGAGGAATGGAGGGAGCTAGTAACTAATACGTATACAGAGTGGAAAAAATTACATACCACTTGAATGATAAATCCGACCTGTGCACAATGAAATGGTCTAGATGGATTCTATACATAAGCTTAAAGGATCTATCTTTTGTTCCATGAAATTATCAGGGCATAAAGAGGAACTAAACTATATCACCCATTGGGAGAACTACAGACAAGATGGATTGACAAAAGAAGGAAAGAAAAAAAAAAAAAAGAAAGGGGGGAAGAAGGGAAGGAAGAAGAAAAAAAAAAGGAAGGAGGAAAAGGTGAGGGTAACTAAGAGTAGGAATGAAGTGAAACAAATCATAAACCAACATGCCGGAGAAAAGAAATGAAGGGGAAGAGAAAATTCAGATCTGGATATAATGGAATCAATGAGATTTAATTACTCTTAGTATACAAAAGAATTATAATTATTATTTTTTTTTTTTTAATACATAGCAGAATATGCTGTTAATTGATAGACTGCCAGAACACAAGAACATTGTTTATAAATATGTGCTTCTAATTGACTCAATATACATAACTCAATCTTCTCCTTATCCTGTATAACGATACTGTAATAACGAAATGTGACAACTATGCCTGTACCCCACCCCGTTAATATATTTATACAATTTTTAACAGTTAAAAAAAAATTAAAATAAGCTGGAACACCTACTGATCTGAAGTCACTGCTCGCCACCTGTTGAGGTAATGGAGAACTCAAAATCTCGGGGGGGGGGGAGGCAAGGAGTCAGGTGGTGGACCCAGGGGTGGGCAGAGCGGCTGTGGGGTGTGGACCTTGCGCTTTAAGGGGCCTCTCGCCTGCTGGCCCTAAGCGGGCTGGCGAGAGGACCAGACGCTGGGAAGTCCTGGGCTAAAATAGGTAGAGGGAATGCAACGATCCGAGTGCTTTGCCCAACTCCTGGAGGTGGGAGATAACGTCCTGGGCATCTCCACCAAACAAGACAGAACCCCTGAAGGGGGCCATTCAAAATGCTTGCTTGAACATCACGTGCAAAGCCAGACACCCTCAGCCACGAACGGCAGCGAAGGCAGATGCCTGTTGCCGCCCCACACCTGGAGGAATCAGGTCATATGCTGCCATTAAGACATGCTTACCCCACTGGTCTAGTTGCCAAGACTCCTGGTCGGGGGAGGGGTGTACTAAGATGTTTGGGCCTCTTTGTGCAGTCATGGGCTGCATTAATGACCATGGAGTCTACCGTGGGGTGATCCCCAAGAAGGGCTTCCCCACTGGGCGCATGATAAAGGTGATCCACTTTTATTGGGAAAAGCTGGGGTGCTACATCCCATTTTTGAGCATCTCTCCCAAGTACAAAACAATAGGTTACATAGTGTTTGTTATGCAGGTATAGATCATGTGCCATTCAAAATCAGAGGGGGGAAAACAGAATTCACTTAGATTTAAAAAAAAAAAAAAAGTGAGTTGTTAAGTCAAAATGTTGTTAATGTGACGGAGGTTTGACCATCAAATATGTGACAATAAGGAAGATTGTGTGTGTTTCACTCTGTTTTTGACCAGTTATCAAAAAGTCTAAGGCGCCATAGCAAAATTAATTATTTCATTATGATTGTTTTTTGAATTTTAATTATTTCACAAGTCATGGGTGTTTTTGATATTGTTTAAAATATAAAGAAGTTCTAGGGCTTTAGCCTTCTAGTCCTCTTGCCATTTCAGCAGTGGTGGTATCTGAACCTACAAGGTAAGGGCACTAACCCAATAAATTAGTTTGCAGTTCCCACTACTAATTAGAGCTGGATTGGCAACTAGACTACAATCATGCTGTGCCCTAGGACTTGAAGCACATTTTCACATTTAAATTTAAAAGTGTATCTGTTTGTAATTAATTGGTTAATTGACACCTGTGTGAAGCAAATGTATACGAGGAGTATGTTATTTTGCTTTAGATCATGCCTCCTAAGGAAGGGGTTGCATTGCCCCAAAGTGCAGAAGCTAGTCAGAGGTGTATTAAACTTGAAACTTTGAGCACTTTAGCATTTACTTTTTTCATACAAATATTTGTAAGTAATGCATTTTATTTAACTTTTTGTAATAATAAATCTCTCGCTGAATTTTTGAAGTTTGAATGCTGGATTTTTTTTTTGTAAAAAAAGGCAGGGGTGGCAGAAGGGTGGTTCCATGCCACTTTAGTGACATCCTCGTAAGAGTTATTTAAAAGAGGTACTACCAAGGAAAGCGTCTTTCTCCTAAGATATATGGCCATGCGATGGCGCTCTGGGTCAAGCTCCTCTAGTTCCCATCCCATGAGGGACTGGATATGATGCATAATGTCAAGGAAGGAGGGAGTCCTCAGGAGGGGATTTAGGGGCCTCCTTGGCCTGATCCTGTCTCTCAGAGGAACCCCCGGAGGCCTCCCTGAAGAGAAGTAGTCGTCTCCCGTCTGATCACTGTCAGGGATTGGAGTCTGAGGATGATGGTTACATAAATACATAGACAGTGTCGGCAGATAAGGGCCTATGGCCCACCCAGTCTGCCCATTTAAGTTTGTAAGTTCAGTTTATGTTTTCCAGGAAGTCTGTTGCCCCTTACCCCCGACCTCCAGAATTCCTTTATGTCTATCCCATGCATTCTTAAATCCCGTGATTGTTTCAGCCCCCACCACTTCCTCTGGCAGGGTGTTCCACTTGTCCACCACCTCGCTCTGTGAAGAAATCCTTCCTCACGCTTCCTCTGAATCGTCCCTCCCTCCAACTTCATCCCATGCCCTCTAGTCCTGGAACATCTTTTTCGCTTAAAAATAGTGCATTCCTGCACCCTGTTCCTCCCTGTAAGATACTTGTATGTCTCTATCATATCTCCTCTCTCCCTCCTCTCCTCCAGGGAGTACATGCTCAGTGCCTTCAACCTGTCCTCATAGGACTTGTGATGCAATCCATGCACCATCTTTGTTGCCCTCCTCTACCCTGTCTATGTCCTTACGTAGGTAAGGTCTCCAGAACTGCACAGTGTACTCCAGGTGGGGCCTCACTAGTGTCTTGTATAGTGGAATTATGACCTCCCTTTTCCTGCTGGTGATGCCCCTGCCTATGCATCCCAGCATCCTAGTTGCTTTACCTGCTGCCTTGTCACACTGTTTCCCTGCCTTGAGGTCATCAGAGATAACTCCAAGATCCCTTTCCTGCTTGGTGCATGCTATATCCTCACCCCCCAACTGATATATTGTGCCAGGGTTTTTGTGCCCCATATGCATTATCTTGCACTTCCTTGCACTGAATTTCAACTGCAAACCCCTGACCATTCTTCAAGTTTCTGCAGGTCCTTCTCATTCTGTCTACACCTCTGGTGTGTCTACTCTGTTACAGAGCTTTGTGTCATCAGCTAACAGTGAAATTCTGCCTTCTAGGTCCTGCGCAATGTCACTGATGAAGATATTGAATAGTACCGGTCCCAGCACTGATCCCTGTGGTACCCCACTGGTCACTCTTCCCTCTGTGGAGTGACAGCCATTTACCACCACCCTCTGTGTCCTGCTGCCCAGCCAGTTACCTACCCACCGCACTACTGTCCTGCCCACACCCATATTCCCCAGTTTGTGTAATAGTCTTCTATGTGGCACAGTGTCAAAGGCCTTGCTGAAGTCCAGATAGGCCATGTCCACTGCCCTCCCCTGATCCACCTCCCTAGTCACCCAGTCAAAAAATTCAATGAGGTTGGTCTGACATGACCTTCCCCTGGTGAAACCATGCTGCCTTGGGTCCTGTAGTCCATTGACAACCAGATGTTCCACCAATCTCTCCTTCAGTAGTGCTTCCATGATCTTCCCCACTACCGAGGTGAGGCTGACAGGTCTGTAGTTCCCCGCTTCCTCTTTGTTCCCACTTTTGTATAAGGGGACTACATCTGCTATCCTCCAGTCTTTGGGTACCTCCCCTGTTTCTAGTGATCAGCTAAACAGGATAGCAAGAGGTTCAGCCACCACCTCTCTTAGTTCTTTAAGGACCCTGGGGTGCACCCCATCTGGCCCCATTGCTTTATCAACTCTTATTACTTCCAGTTCCTTCAGGACCCTTTCTTGGGTTGTTCACACAATGGCCAGAATGCACCCGCCAGTGCGTCCCCCAGAAGATGCTGTGGTATGAGGAACACTAGGTCCTGCCTGGTCTGTGTCCTAGGGAGAACGAGGGGGAGAAGGCTTTCTAGGTGTGTAATTTTGCATGAAGGGCCACCAGGCATTAAACAGTGTTATAATCCACTGGCAGGGGTGTGTTATAAGGAGGATAAGGATACTGCGGTGGAGGATACAGATAAGTCGGTGGACGAGCTGGCGTCGGATACCGTGGCGGATGTCCACCTGGCGCCAGCTGTGGGTCCTCGAGGACCAGCCAGCATCAGCTGTGGTGCAGGTTGTGGTGACGACAGCCGAGGAGTCATCGGTTGAGGCGCCGGCCTAAGGGGCAAAGGCTGGCGTCGGTCTGGAGAAGGAACTGACGTTGGCCCCAGTGGTAAGAGTGACACCTGTGTGGATGAGGCGAGAGCTTGCCTGGAAGAGCTGGCGCCAGATAAAGGCAACACCTTGGCCGGTCGGGGGGGGGGGAGAGAGGAGAAGGGTAAAGACCCGCCGCGAGAGATTCCAACCCCTGGCCGAGCTGCCTGGCTGAGGACTGGTGGGGCCAAGTCCCTGCATGTCAGGGCTGGGGACGTCCACTGTCTCCAAGAGCAGACGCCTAAAATGGAGACGAGGCGACTGGTGACCACTGGCAGCCCGAACGGAGGAGGGGCTGACGAGTAAGGCGGGTCGACCTCTCACGGGAGGTAGAAACCAGAGGTGATGGCCGGTCTGTGTGGCAATCGCAAGTGAAAGGCTGACAGAGGATGATCCTGGTGTTTGTACCAGTGCTTATGCTTCCCGCTCGACTACTTCTCCTTCTGGGAAGAAGATGCCCCCAGAAGACTGAGCTGGGGAAGCAGAAGAACTTTTGGCCTGAAGCTCCTTCTCCATCGTGACTAATTTCTGCTTTAGTAGGAAGTTTTCTAGGGTCTTCAAGCGGCGTCTCCATGTGGCCTGGCTGAAGTGCTGGCAGGCAGAATGCCCGTGTTTGGCTAGTATCTGCTTGCCGTAGGCAAATTTCTTCAGCCAGTCGGAAGCCGAGGCTGGAGAAGAAAACAAACTTGATGCAAAAAAAAAAAAAAAACCACCAAAAATTCGATGTTAAACACACTGGAAAAAAAATAAATTAATAAAGCGTGGTAAACATGCAAAATGGCGGTCGGCCGAAGCAGGCATCCGTGAAGGTCCGATGTGTGCCGGCCAACGGCCGGAAAGAACTGAGGTAGGTCTGGGGGACCGCCCCTTCACAGGATAGGTGGGGTGGTCCACCGTGATAGACTGCTAGCTAGAAGTTTTCAGTAGAGTCCTGGTGTCTTCAGTCCTACCAGTGTTGCCTGCCGGAAGAGCCCTTCAAAGTAAGATCCACTTTTCCTTTGTGTGTGTGTGTGTGTGTGTGTGTGGTTGGGGGGTAAAGAAATGACTCTCTTGCTCACAAAATACGTATTATTACAACAAAATGCAAGATTTATACCTTCTATGTGCCCTGCTCTGGTGATGAACTTGCCCACAGCTGGCCCAGTTAGACATCCCAGGCCATTTCCATCTTTGGCATGACAGCAAACTGTGCCCTTGGGCCAGTCACTAGTAACTCAGACAGCCTGGCTGCAGTGCGTCTTCCAGGACCACTGGCCAACAGCAGGCAAGTAGTACACCCACTGCATATAATCTACAAAAATATACTACACAGGAGCCACCCGATGGCCCAGCAGAAGCACTATGTGCTGACAACCAGGTTTGGAAGTGCTCGAGCGGCTGGCAGGGGTAGCACAGTGCTGCCACATGGCAGCGCTCCCATCCAGAGAGGGTGGTGTCTGGGCTTCTGCCACTGTAGCCACCCCTGCAGTGGGCCAAAGGAGCCTGTGTTCCTCGCAGGGCGTCCTACGTACACATGAGGGTTTGCCTGCGGCAGGATGCCTAAGGAGGGGCAGGAAGAAAAACAAGGGGGGGGGGAGGAGACTACGTCTCTCTGCCACAGCTTATGATGGCCTTTGGCACTCTTGGGTCCCACACCATGTGGATTCCAAATGACTGGATGGTGAGGGGAGCAGTCTGTACTGGGGCTGATTGGTCAAGGGGCATGAAGTAAGGTGATGGTGGTGGCAGGGGAGCAAAAAGCTTTGTAGAAAGGGGGGGGAACACATACACACAGTTTACCTGCAAAGCACCAATGGCAGCACTCTGGAAGCGCAGATCTGTTTTGAAGTCCTGAGCAATTTCACGAACCAAACGCTGGAAAGGCAGTTTGCGGATCAGAAGCTCAGTGGACTTCTGGTAACGTCTGATTTCACGGAGGGCAACAGTACCTGGCCTGTAGAATACAAAAATATACATTTTTTTTTTTTGTAAGATAAATCTGTCATCCAACCAAAGAAAGAAACTGAACACTCATTTCTGGTTACACCTTCTGATGATTTCATTCACCAACAGTAGGGGAAAAAAAAAAGCTGGAACTGTGAAGGACAGCAAGTTCCATAAGTGATAAGTACAACACTGATCAGAAATACCAATGTTACTAGATGCAAGTCATAATTTACCTTTAACCTTGCACCTCAACTTCATAAATATATGCAATGTGTCCTCATGATATGCGAATGCAAACTGACTGCAAGATCTCACCGATCATTTGCAACAGCATGGACTGGTCAACCTTGCTCCCTGGCCGGGTCTGAACAAACAGGTGACTTTAAAGTCTGGGGGGGTGGAGGGGAAGAAAAGAGAGACACTCTTGCAGCACCACCACAGCCATCTTGTTGCCAAGAATGGAGCAACCCGGAGCGTTCCACCTCTGGGAGGAGACTGTCCATGTGGATGGCTCCGTGCCTCCCTGTAGCCTTGGGTGTGAACAAAGGTCACCAGCATGCCAGAACAATCCCCTACCTTCTCGGTGATACGGAACTGGGTCCTTTCCCCTTTTAAAGGATTAGTACTATACACAGAAAATATTTAACATACTCAGCCCCCTCCCCTGGCACTTATGACAATTTTTTAGTGCTCCCGAGTCACTAGCCAACAGGGTTAAAGAATATAACCCCCGACATTTCAACTGTATGACTGATATGCTTACTGCAAGAAGTCTCCTCCAAGACCAGCCAGCAGGGCTAACTAAAATAAAAAATAACTAGCAATGTAAAAACCCACAAGCATTTGGCTAGTGGGCCACTGCCAGTTTTAAATCTTGCTAAAGATTCCGCCCCATGATAATTACATGTAGTATCAAAGTTTATTTGTTCAACGCTTTAGTCGTTACAATTAAAATAAAACATTCAAGAAAAAAAAAAAACAATTTACAACTTTGAAAAATGAAAATTACATAATTCAATATAAACTGGAATTGTATCTTACACTTTCACAGAATTTCTAGTATGTAACATTGGTTAATACATCAAGGTAGATCCACCCAGCTCATATTCAACTAGAAAATTCATGTACAATGAACAGATAAGAAGGAGATGCTGCAAAGTACAAAAAAAAAAAAAAATTTCCTACGACACTGAAGGGCTCAGGTCTGGGTACCCTAAACGGTGCAGTGTGCCTGAAATAGGTGTGACTATGGGTATAAAAACTAGAGACATCAAGGTCTGAAATGTTGTGATGAACACCCCATGTAATGCCGTGTTCGTCACAGAACTTGTAAGTTCTGTGCAACAAAATGCAAGGCAGAAACTGAGAATTAAAAAACTACTATGTGTCATAAAATGAACAGTAGTAGCAGCAGATTTATTTATGGCTGCCTTCCCTTGAGGCAATAAGCAGGAAAACATCCCTAGTATAACATTATTTGTTAATTCTGCATATCTAGTGTGGTGCGAGAGATCAATGAAGAGAAACGGCACTATACAGGTTGACTTCCAGGTACAAGACTGTATATATCACTGACACATAAAATTTGCTGGCAGATAAAGACCACCTGGTCCACCTAATCTGCCCATTTGTCCCTGCCTATACTGTGACCAAAGACCCTACTCTATCTCAGCCTCCCCCCCCCATCCTTTTCAACGAAGATTTCCTTGTTCCCATCTCCCATGCATGCTTGAAGCCCACCACTGTTTTTCACCCCCACTATCTCCACTGGAAGACTGTTCAGGGCATCCAGCACTCTTTCAGTGAGTTAAGTACTTCCTTATATGTCTCCTAAATTCTCTCCTTCCAGTTTCACTGCAGGTCCCCTTTTCTTATGCATCTTTTCCTCTGAAAAATACTCTCCTCTACTTTTTTCTCTGTCATGTCCCCCTTCCAGGGTGTACATATTAAGGTTCCCTAGTCTCTCTCCTCATAGGGCTTTTGATACAGCCCCTGCACCATTTTAGCTGCCCTCCTCTAGACAGCCTCCAACCTATGTTCTTCCTGAGATGTGGTCTCCGGAACTGGACACAGTACTCCAGGTAGGGTCTCACCAATGTTCTATACAGTGGCAACACCACCTCACTCCTGCTGGTGACACTCCTACCCACATACCACAGCATCCCACTGGCCCTACCCACCGCCCTGTCACACTGCCTCGCTACCCTGAAGTCATCAGATACGATCCCTCTCCTGTTTGATGATCGTCAATACTTCTTCCCCATTTTATACTCGGCCTCTGGATTCCTGTGCCATTGGTGCATGATTTTGCACTTTTTTTTTGCATTGAAATCCAGCTGCCATACTCGTGACCACTCCAAGTCTCTGCACATTCTCTCCACCACAAAGTGTCCACCCTACTGTAGATTTTGGTGTCATCTGCAAAGATCCCAGAATCATTACACAGAATACCAGCAGATAAAACTAAGCAAAGTGAAATAGTGCTACAGACACAAAAACAGCAGGATGCTTTCAAAACATTAACAGTATTTCCACAAGATGTTTTAGTTTTCAGTAAGTGGAGCTCTAAGATATCCATGCTGACTTTTTACAGATTAGATGACCAACTATTGTCAAAATCATTCACCTGAATGGCAGGTGCCATACAGTAAGTGAATGGAGAGTGGCACATCTGCAGGCAGCCAGAAATCCCTGTCTAACCTATTATCGATAGAGGGAGCGCTCCCGACCAGCCACAGCATTCCTTTCCCCTGTGCGTGAGACACTCATTCTGTGAAGAGCATCTCATGCGCACGTGCCCTGGAAACCGGCACATTCTGGGATTTTATTTATTTATTTATTTTAAACACCACTGAGTGCTCCCTCGATCTATAATACATCCCACCGTTGCCACTTGTTGCAGGTAAGAACGGTTTCACTTGTGTTCTGCTCAAGCCAGAACAGCTCAGCTTTGATATTCTCTTGAGCGAAATGCACGTGAAACCGGTCATCCCGTGGGACATACATATATATTATACAGAAATTTTCCTGAAAAGGGAACGTTTTGGTTCCAGTGCACTCAACCTGATATATCAACTACAAGACGATAGTGCATTATGCTTGCCTGCTAGATGTACTGCAGATGTGTGCGCATTCAGGGACTATGCCAGATTCCATATTTTTCACCAATTATGAACAGTTTTGAAGATCTGGTATCTCCTTGTTGGTCGATATAATGCATTGTACCGGTACTGCCCATCTTGATCAGGACTGCCTGAACCAGATGCAGGGAAGAGAAAGACTGCCTTGAACACTGAAGTCCCAGGCATTTACTATTCTTTCCTCCAGATCGTCTCCCTCATCCTGCAAGGGCGGCGAAAGACGCATCTGTTAGGCCCTTTGTCGTTAGATGGCTGGAGAAGGGAATGCCCTCTCCAAGGTTAGTTTTGAAGATCTGGTATCTCCTTGTTAGTCAATATAATGCATTGTACCGGTACTGCCCATCTTGATTGGGACTGTCTGAACCAGATGCAGGGAGAAGAAAGACTGCATTGAACATCAGAGTCCCAGACGTTTACTATTCTTTCCTCTGGATGTTCTCCCTATCCTGGTAGGGAAGCCTTTGTGGCAGATGGTTGGAGGAAAGGAATGCCCTAAGGTTATTTACCTCTTTGCACCAGTCCAAGGCCTGTACCAATTGTCGTGTGATTGGCTATTCCAATGGAGCACTTTTCTGGTCTCATTTGCAACTCTGCTCAAGAGCTAACTGAGGCTGTGGAAACCATGAGGCCCAATATCCCTAGGAATTCGTGAGAATTTATGCAGCCTACCAGGAACTGTTTGCACACTGGCTGAGAGCTTCTGCGCTCTGAATTGGCAGATATGCCCTACCCTGTCCAGTATTAAAAGGTGAACAGTCAGCTCCACAAGTTTAAGTGTGGGGTTGGTCCCAATGTGCACTTTGTGTGCAGAAACAGTTTGGTGTAGTATGGTAGACTGCATCAGACTACTTTTGCTTAGTTCTAGGCAGACATCAGAGCAGTAGGCAGCAAAGGGAGATTCAATAGGCTGCAATGCATGTTAAGACTATATAATCTCTGATCTTTTGTTTACTGGTCCTGCTCTGCTCCCTGGGCTAAGTAGAGTCACAGAGGACTGTATTTAACTTCTGAAGAAAGGCAGATCTAGAAAACATCTGATTGGAGATGATAAAAGCTAACATGCACTGCAACCTTCTGAATCTCCCACTGCTGCCTACTGCTCTGATGTCAGCTGCAGGGGATTCTGGAGTTTGTAGTAACAGAAGGCATCAGCCCAGAACTGAGCAGAACTGTATCGGACTAATCTACTACACTACAGCAAACCAAAATGTTTTTGCACACAAAGTGCACATTGAGACTAGCCCCACACTTGTGTGGGGGACTTTTGTGCTGTGCCTCTTTAAGAGCTGCCCTGTAAATTCCAGTATTTGTCTGGAATCTAAGTGGGACTTTTACAGGCTTAGGAGGCCTCCCAGTGGTTCCTTTACTGTCTGGACAGAACACAAATGCTTCATCCCATTTCCCTCCTTACTAGCCTGTCATCCAAGTAAGGGAACACCACTATTTCCTGCCTTCCTAGATGTCTTGCCACCACAGCTAGATACTCTGTGAACATTCTGGGAGCAGATGTTAGTACAAAAGGTTGCTCTGAATACTGAGCACTGTTCACTTAGAACCCAAGAAATTCAGTGATCTGGTCTTATAGGGATATGAAACTAAAGCATCTTTTAGCTGCAGAACCCCAGCCAATCCCCATGTTACAAGGATGGTGTTACTGTCTGCACTATTACCATTCTGAACTTACAAGAGTTCTACATTATGAGCTCCAAAAATGCTGGCACTTGTTAAGTTTTAAGCAACGATTGTATGGCAACATCAGTTTCAGTTTTATTGTAAAAGACCTGATCGGTCTCGCTACCCACCATCATGGGAGAAACCAACAGAAATACAAACTTAAATACAAATCAGTTATAACACAATAACGAATTAGACAAAACAGACATTCACTGGCATCAAACAAATAGGACTTAAACTATGTTTAAAACCAATGTAAGATTGCAAATTTAAGCGCTCCACAGGCAAAAAATGAAATTCATAAATAAAACAGAAATGTTTAGAGGTTTGGCTTTGCCTGGGATGGATTAGCACAGACTTCTGCCTTACTTTCCTTCCCCTGGTTCTCCACAGGCCCCTCTCAGTAGGATACTCCTACTGCACACAGGACCTGCAGTAAAACCTTCCCATGCCTGCCCATCTATATCATCTGTAAGAGGGACAGGGATGCCTTTTCTTTTTCTGTTAACATTTTTGAAAGTTGATTCCTTGTTTGTCAACTTTTTTCATGTAGGCCTGTCTGATCACTCAACAGGGAAGGACCTACAAAGGGGAAATTCATGACCTGTGTGTACAGAGTCAGACTGGTCGCCCTGATGGAACTCTGAATTGTGCTTTGGCATTCAATTCGGTGGGGTTCACAGGGGAGGTGCGAGGGGCTGAGGGAGTTAGGGTTCAAAACCCACCAGTCACATTTCCTTATTTTTGTTGCTTTAACTGTCCCTATAATTTTTGGCTGGCAGTATAGCCTAGAGGTTAGAGGAACGAGGTGTGAACAAGCTTGATACATCCAGCAGACCAGACCAGAGTTTGATTCTCACAACCTCCACTTGCATACTGTGTGACACTGAGCAAGTCACTTAACTGACCAGTGCTCCCAGGTCGCCCCTGAAAACAAGCACTTGTGTCTAGTGGGCCTTACCCGGTTACCAAAGACTAAAATTAAAAAATAAACTAATAAACCCCAATTTGTGCATTAATAACTGAAAAACAAACAAACAAAAAAAAAAAACAACACTATCTGTTTGGGTTACAATGATTTTTAATCTCAGAGGACAGGAGCTTATTTCTAATAGGCAGCTGTTTATAATGTTCCTATTTTCAGAAATACGTTATTGACAGGGTTAAGTACAGAGTTTAATGTTCGACCCCAACTTCTGCACCTCAATAACTTTGATGGTGTTCGATGAAACAGCCCAAAATTTGTCATGTGTGGTCAGGCTGACAAGAGTCTTTAGATGAGAAAAGTTTTGTGAGGTCATCTAGTTTGGTTTTTGAGATAAGGAATGCCAAAAAAATTGTGTTGGTTTTCCTGTACTTCACGTCCCGTCCCCCCCCGCCGTCATACGCAGCCTAGACTGTGCAGAATTTTTTTCTCATGAAACTTTCAGGGTAGAAGCAGCCTGTACTGCAGTAATGACTTTTGAAGGTTAGTTATAAGGATTTTTTGGATAACTGTCGAGCTCAACAGGTAAAAACACTGATCATGAGTGCTTATTTTCATGATTTACTTGTGAAAAGGGAAAAAAAAAAAAAAAGATTGTGACGACTGTCATATTTTTTTAACTAAATAAAAATAAAAATATTGAAAAAAATGAAAACACAAAAGCAAAACACCAGTACCTAGGTAAACGAGACCTATTTAGCTAGCTTCTGGTGCTGAAAACTGCCCTGGAAATAACGTTGCTGGGCACCCAAAAATCTTGCATGCGCAACTTAGCAAGGGGAGTGGTTCATTTGCATTCTCAGTACGAGAACAGCAGGACTTTCTTGACTTGTTAAGCCGCAGCTGGAGTCATGTTGCCAGCTTCAGTTGCAGCAGTGAACCAGTGATCCCCTGCTCAGTTTGATTGCAATAAGTAGCTGATTGGGGTGCCCACCCTCGGCACCACCACCCCATACTGCTTCTCTTTATCGCCCTCCTCATTACATACATGGTAGCACTGGGGTGCCCACCCCCAGTATTAAAAAGACCCCTGAAATAAAGAAAACAGTCCCTCGCCAATACGATTCTCCCACACACCTCCCAGCCAGCACCCACCACCTCACACACACCCTCCACACTCACCTGAACACACGAGGAACTGTTCACCCACATTCTCAGTATGAGAACAGCAGGACTTTCTTGAAATGTGGAGCCACAGCTGGAGTGATGCTGCCAGTTTCAGTGGTGAGCCAGCGATTCTGCGCACACAATCTCTTTATATCCGTTAATCTAGTGAAATAAGTAGCGGACTAAAGTACCCACCCCCGGTACCGCTTCTTTCTCCCCCTTCCGACTGCAAGCCTCCCCCTTTTTTTATTACATCTTTATTGCTTTTTTCAACTTATTTACATACAAACATACATTTAACAGATCAATGACAGGTGATTTCATGTGTACAGTAATGATTTAGCAGCTATTAACTAAGTTGTTAATTTAGTTGTTACAGAGAGGGAAGGCCAAACCAGAACAGTTAATCCTAATCCCAATCTTCTGCAGTAAACTACAACCAGTGCTAATACTGAACAGAATGCCCAAAACAGCATCAGGGGTTGTAGTCCATGTTGTATCATAAATTTAGATATTCTCTTTTATACTACTTATGTTCAAACGCTCAAACCCCCCCACCCGGGACGTCCCATTTCCGGTTACAATCCAACGCTTTCTGTGGCTCACCACTCCTGAGAGGGGTGAGGTGTCGCCTCCATCCAGTCTCCTTTAAGAAAGGGGGGTGGTCACTCCCAGGGCCCCTCAGTTGCCCATTATGGAATGAAAGTTTCGGCCTTGAGCATATAGTATATTAGCCAGCGGGTACACCTGGCAGTGAAGGTCTCATCTCTTCCATTTAAGTGGTGAGTGATTTGTTCTAACTGATATATCTGTTTGGTTATAAACCACCATTCTTGTATTGTAGGCATTTTGGGAGTCAGCCAGAGTTTAGTTATTGATTTCTTTGCTGCTGTTAGTAGCAGGTGCAGGAGGTATTTAGTATTAGGACCCCTGTATTCCTTGGGGAGTATCAGGAAGAGGTACATTTCTTTTGTTAGTTGAAACTGGGGGTCAAATAGCTCCCTCAGATGTTCCTCCAACTGATAGGGCTGGGCGTTCAGTAATGGGGGGGGGTTGGGGTGGTTTATCTACCAGGAATCCAAATCGCCATTGGCTGGTCCTAATTAAAAAAAAAAAAAAAAAATGCCGTAGCTGTTAAGTATCTATAAATATTTCTGGGCAGGAGGCTGAATCGCCTCTGTATGGACTCAAAAGGTCCAGAGTATCCCCTGTGAGATTATTTGAGATATATATCTTAAACCATATCTTTCCCACTCCTGAAAGCCATGGTCAAGTCTGTTTGTGAGAAAATTATCCAGGTTAGCGATCGGGCAGAGCAATGCTAAAAATGGGGTCAGCTGGTGGGTTTTTCTAATGGTTTGCCATATTCTCCCGCTGTGCCTAACCCATGGGTTTGGGGAGGCTGGGAACACCGGCCCCCCCGGGGCTGTATAAGGACTGGAAATAGCCCCTATCAAGGAGAGGTTTTCTCCATTTGTAGCCAGTGCGGTATGGTTGTCTTATTCTGCCTGGCCATTAAGTGGGTTAGATTAGTGGCAAAGTAGTATAACTGCAGGTCTGGGAGAGACAACCCTCCCTCCCGTCGTGGTAGGGTAAGTACTTTCAGCCGGACCCGGGGTCCCTGCCCTGCCCAAATAAACTGTGAGATAAGGCAGTTCCACGTCCTGAAGGTCCTCAGATATAAAACTGGTAATATTCTGAAATAAATATAGGGCTCTGGGTAGGGTGACCATGCAAATTAAGTATCCTTCTGCTAAGACTCAGGGGCATAGTAGCCCATGAAGTCAAATCTGCCTTTAACTGTGATAGGAAGGGTCCATAGTTGTTTTTATAGGCTGCTTCGCTCGTTTGGGATATAAAGACACCAAAGTATTTTATTTTAGTCAGATTCCACCGACCTGGTACGACGCTTCGGATAAATGCTGAGGGAGTATAATGAAAGGAGAGAATCTCCGTTTTTGCAAGATTCAGCTTATATCCCAGAGACCTGACCGAACATGTTCAGCGCTTGATTTATAATCGGGAGGATCTGTTCAGGATTTAAGAGTTACAATAAAACATTGTCCGCATACAGTGCTATTCGATGTTCTATGTCTCCAATCACAACACCCCTGATGTCCTGGGCCTCTCTTGTGTACTGTGCTAGAGGTTCAATATAGGCCGCAAACAGGAGGTGGGGACAGGGGGGCAACCCTGCCTGGTCCCCCTTTTCAGGCGGAAGTACTCAGAGTGATGACCTCCCACTCTGACACATGCCTGAGGTGATGAACAGACATTCTGTAGGACTGTTATCAGGGGACCGGGGAGGCCTAGTTTCTCCTAGACTTTATACAAGAAGGGCCAGGAGACCCTATCAAATGCTTTTTCATCATCCAGACTAATCATTACCGAAGGGGTGTTCATGGTCTGCATTTTATGCGCGAGATGTAGAGTACGCCTAATATTAATCTGTTGTGAAGCAGCTTCTCACAAAGCCAGTCTGGTCTAGGTCAATCAACTGTGGCATGACTTGGTCTAGGCGTTGAGCTAAAATATGCATAAATAGCTTATAGTCTGCATTCAGGACCGAAACTGGTCTGTAAGAACTGCATAGCTGTGGGTTCTTTCCTGGCTTCGGAATTACCGAAATAATTGCATAGGACCAGGACGGAGGAGGGGGCTCGCCCTCCATGACTGAATTAAATAAGGTGAGAAGTTCGGGGAGGCCTGCTGTTTCATGGCTTTATAGAACTCGCTCCCGTAACCATCCGGACCAGGGGCCTTGAGGATTTTTATGTGAATCACAGCTATAAGCTCATGCTCAGTTACAGGGGAGGTCAGTGCCTCACCCTGGTCTACTGAGAGTCGGGGAAGAGTTATCCCTTGTAGGTAGTCTACAACAGACTGCAGTCCAGGTGCATGCTCAGGAGTATAGAGTGCGGAGTAATATTCAGTTAACGCACTTGTGATGTCATGCAAATTAGTAAGGGGCTGACCACCCGACGGGTGCCTGAGGGTGGTGATCGCAGAAGCTTTCGTCTGCTTCCGCACCTGGTAAGCCAATAGTCTCGTTGATCTGGGCCCCGCTTCATAGTAGCTCTGCCTCAGGAAAATTAGGGCAATCTCAGTTTGTTGTAATACTAAGCGGTCAATCTCCGCCTTTATTTCCTGAAGCTGTGGCAGGACCGAGGAGTCACCCACCTTAAGTGCCATTTGCAAGAAGTGGAGTGTCTCTTCTAACCTAGCCCTGTGCTCCCTAAGTCTTCTATTTAGCACCGTAGTGCGTTGAATAATGTGACCTCTAAGCACCGCTTTTACTGTGTCCCAGTGTATTGCTGGGAGGCTTCATCCGGGGGTTATGCTCATGAATTTCTGTTAGTGTATCTGAGAGAAACTCTCGGAATTGCTCAGAGTGCAAATAATATGGGGTAAGCCTCCATCTGGTATTTTTAATTTTGAAGGCCCATCTCCCACGCAGATATCAGGGGAGCATGGTCAGAGAGGGCGATATCCCTTAACTGGGCATTCGTTAGCCGACCCAGATTTTCAAGCTGTGTGTAAGTCTGGTCTATGCGTGAATATGTCCTGTGGAACGCAGAGTAATAGGAATAATTTCTAGTATGTGGATGTAAATGGCTCCAGACATCGACCCACCCCACCTGTAAACCTTTTAAAAAATGTTTGTGCTGGCGTTCGCTTTGTTGCTGTCGGGTTAGAGGAGTCCAGAGAGGGATCCTGTGCCAGGTTAAAATCTCCTGCAAGTAGGAGGACGCCTTTTGTATTCTGCACAACTCTATTCAGCAGGGCTTTCAGTTGGGAGACAGGAAGCTCAGGGGCATACACATTAGCCAAAGTGACTTCCACTCCATTGAGCATGCCCTGGATCAATACCAGCCTGCCCTCTGGGTCCTCCAGGGTGTGCTCATGCTGAAAAGGAGTCCCCACTGGTACAATTATAGCCACGCCCCGCAGTCTGCCCTGCCCGTAAGAAGAGCTGTACAGAGTACCCCGACAGTTTAGCCAGCTTGAGTTGCTCCGTAGCATTCAAGTGTCTCTCCTGGAGGTAGATTAGGTCAGCTTTACTCTTACGTAGGTACGATAAAACTCGTGAACGCTTAATAGGAGAAGTTAACCCACTGATGTTTTGGGAGAGCAGTTTTACACTGGGGTTAGCCATATTTACCCTTACTGATTTCCGCATTCTTGGGAGGGTGGGGAGGCACCCCATACACACTGTTTTGGTTATCAGTTAATTCCTTTAGTAGTATACCTGTCTTTTGAACCACACAGTGATAAACGCATTGCAAACAACAAACAACATTTAAACACAATACAAATAACCACAAACATAACTTGATCCGTGAAGAGTCCAACTGGGTACTCAGCACAGGGGTTGAAAAACCAGTACTTCCAGGATTGAGAATCTGTTCCAGATTCTGAAGCAAGGAGAGATCCTCACTATGAGGCTTCATCTCCCAATGAGATGCCTCTGGACACATATAGTGCCCATTAAGGGAAAGGGGTAGGTTAGTGGGATGCCCTGCTAGGTCTGTCGAGACCTCCTGTGGTGTGTAATTCCTTGACCGCAGCATTTGTGGTGCTATGCGGTCTTCAATTATTCCTGATCAGTAATCGATGACAGACCTGTGCAGGGGTTGATGAGGGCGAGGGGGATCAGAGAGAGGAGCACCGGGGTGGGGGCAAGGTCCAGTGCTTGGTGAGAGGCTCAGCGTGAGGAAATAGGCCTCAAAGGCCCTCAAAACAATTCGACATCTCCTTCCGAATCCCCGCACCCAGCTGATCAATGGGCCGCCTCCTCCTAATGGACCCACGGATGCCTGCCATAACAACCGGGGGTGTGTGTGTGTGTTCCAGATCACTCTGCGCCAGTAAACGAGGGGAGGGTGAGGGCAGCCCCCCGGTGCCAAGGGTTTGAGGTGACCGGGGACTGTCCTACATCCCAAGAGGCGTGTGTGTGTCCTATGTAGCACCTGGAATAACTCCCATCAGCATAGATAACTACAGGAAAGGGAGCGCTGCACTTCATGCACACACCACGGGATTATGTGTCACGATCCCCCCCGGCGTAGCGAGCTTGGCGTAGTTCCCGCCTCCCCAGTCACCTTGATCTCGCCACAACAGTCCGGTCTCCATCAAACAAGGCCAGGAAGAGTCCCAGGACTAAATTTATATCGCTTGCGGGTGCCTCTGAGGAAGATCATCTAACTCCCCCGCCCATAGATCAAATCAGGCCCATCACCAATCACAAGTCGAAAAGAAGAGAAAAGGGGAAAGGGAATCCCCACCCCGGGGAGCGGGGCGGCTTTGTTGGAGGAGAGGCAGGGCAAGGGCCCACAGTCCAGAGGGCCACCATATCTGGTATAGGAGATGCCAGCCCTCCTCCCACCCAAAAGCACTTTGTGGAGTGGCATCGCTGTATAGTATCCCCCCCAAATCCACAGTCAAAACACTTAAAACTTTGTCCCAGTCCTGAGCCATGCGCTCAGCCATACCCATGAGTCACTTTTGGGGCCATCCTTCAGAACTGTAGCGTCTTCTTGCAGCTTTCGGCCATCTGGTCATATTCCTCAGCTCGACCATCTTCCGATTGTGGGTGCCGGCCTTCAAGGCCTCGACGATATTTTGTATCGCCTCCGCTCCCTGCCGCCGCCTGGCCTCTCTTTGTCCGCTGTTCCACACTTTTTGGGAGAGCTTTGCTGCGATGGAAATCCCTGAAGAAAGTCGCTGTTGCTGGACCACGATCTTCCTGATCCTTAGCTCCTGTAGCGCCCCGGCTGGGTTCTCAAAGGTGACGGGACCCTCCTTAAAGTAGACAGTCAGTTTTGCAGGGTATGGGGTCCTGAATCTGATCCCCTTTGTTTTTAAGGCTCGGAGGATTGGTATATAGGCCTTCCGCCTGGCCATTATCTCTGGTGAGCAATCTTTTTCAAAGTATAGCCTGCCCCCCCCAGTACAAAACTAAGCCCGCTTTCCATGCTGTATGAAAGATGCTCTCTTTATCTTGATAGCACAAGAATCGCACAAGGATCGTCCACAGGCATGGCCTAGGACCCAGGGTGAGATGGTCTCTGTCAATTTCCAAGGATATGGAGCTTGGGAGGGTTAACAATTCACGGAGCATGGTCTGAATGAATTTCTGCATATCTTGACCTTCGGCTCCCTCAGGGACACACGAAATCCGAATGTTATTTTGGCAGTTTCTGCTCTCTGCGTCCTCTGCTCTGTCCTGTAGGACTTTAATGGTGTAATGCAACTGTACTATAGCCTGTTCAGTTTCTGTAACCCTTTGGTCAGTCTCCTGAGCCTGATTTTTGATCAGTTCCTGGCATTTTTCCATTTTATTTACATCTGTGTGGAGCGCTGTTACCGTAGATCGCAACTCTTCGTGAAATTCCCTAAGCTCTGTTAGCAGGTGGGCCATTTGCCTCTGGAGGATGTCGGTGGGGATCTGGCTGTTCGCCAGGGAGCCTGTTGAGACCTGCGAGCCCTCGCTCTCTGACCCATCCTCATGCAATCCTTCAGCATCTGGTAGTCCACCCCCCCCCCAAAGATCGTTCTTTTTAGGCATTTTTGTATCTCCTGCTGTAGTTTTCTATAAAAATTTGGAAGTAAAGCGCAGTTTTAGGAAGTTAAGCGAATCTCGGCAGAGCCTCCTGATTCGAGAGCTCTGCGTTCAAGGGCATGGCCGTCACAGAAATCAAAGCCCCCAATGTTTAATTTTAACTTTGTAAGCGGATGAGGCACCCACCACCAGTACTGCTTCTCTTCACCACCTCCTGCTGCCTGCTCCCCAACAGTTTAAAAAAAAAAGTCCTCGCCAATCTGACCCGCCCCAAAACACCCCACCTTGACCTACCACTCAGCACCCCACACACCCTCAGTCACCTGAACATGTTCCATGACAGAGATCCACTCTCCGATTGAAGACATGTCTTGCTGCTGGAACCAGCGACTGTGATATTAGAAAATATGGCAAGTCTGGTTTAATGTATTTCAACAGAGTTTGAACTTTTATTCATAACTCTGTCATTTGTTAATACTTTTACACCAGATTTTCAACATGGCCTTTTTGGGACCCAACCTTGTGACCAAGGGTGTTGCAATTATTCAAATCTGGCCCAAAAGGCAAGTTTACAGTAGCTTTACAAGATCACCTTTTGGGTAAGATTTGAAAATTTTCACTGCCCTTGTTAATTTTTTTTTTTTTTTTAATTAGTATTTGAGATTTTCAGCTGACAGTTTTTTCTTGCACATGTAGTTCTGTTACAGTCAAAAAACTTTTCAACCACACCCTTTTGTGTTTTATGTGGTTGTCGCATATTATAAATTGCTTATCGTCTGGCATACAAATACCACTGTACTCCTGTTTTAATATTAAATCTTGTTCATTATGTATTAGATACCTTCATCCTCCCTTATGACTTCCATTGCTGTACTCAAAAAAAACAAAAAAAAAACAAAAAAAAAACAAAAAAAAAAAAAAAAAAGGGGTCAGTTTCAGCAGTTACCCTTTGTTATCTTCTCCCCCCTGCAAGAGCAGCACCCCTTCCAGACAGGAAGATTTCTAGAATGTCCATGGGACAAAATCTGGGTCAACTTAAGCCATGTACCAAATCCATGGCTGTCATGTTCTAGTACAGGCTGGCAACCTATTATGTATACCAGCTGTCAATCTTTCCATCTGATGCATTTCCTGTACTATCTTGTACCACTCTGAAATACTCGATATTTTAGTAATCATCCATTTTCTTGTGATAACTTTTTTGGCGGGGAGTAGGTATACAACCAGTAGTGTTTTATACCATTTTGGAGAGTGGTCCAGGAAAATAGACAGGAGGACCATTTCTACTGTCACTTCAAGGGACTCGCCCAAGCACTCCTTCAGTTCTACCTGCAAAAGACACCAATATGGTGTCAGAAAGGGACAAAACCAAAATACATGGCCCAGATCTGCCCTGGAGCATCTACAATTCCTCCAGCATCTACCGTATTCCGGGGGTACGTATTTCATTAAAGTCGCTGGGGATCTAAAGTACCTGTTACGGCACTTCCAAGAATACTCGCGCTGTATTGTGGAGCATGTTATTTTAGTGGCCGCTTTGGCATTATGTAGCCATTTCTCCTGGGTGACCGACAGCTCCAGATCTGTATTCCATCTGTTCAGGATTGTTTGGGTAGAATCTCCCAATCCCTCCCTTGATATTTTATAACATTGTCCAATTAGATGTCCCACTACTCCTCCTGGGAATTTTCCAACAAGATTACCAGCAGAGGCGGTCTGGGGTTTGGCAGACATGGTCTTTCGGGGCTCTGGTTTTGTATGTACATTCTTAATTGAAAAAAAAAAATAAAAAAAATAAAAAAATCCAAAAAAAAAAAAGTCTCCCTGAGGGAGTCCCATTATTGTCTGAATTTCCTCAAATGAGGCAACTTCCGTTTTAGTTAACATTTGATTTATATAGAGTGAAATCCCAACCTGCAGCATTTCTTAAAACGTAGGATCTAGCTCCACTGGGGCAAAATCTTCATCTGCTGCTATCAGCCTCATGTTAAAAAAAATATCCGAGTATGCAGTATGGTATTTTATCTTATTCCAAATTCTCAATACCTCCTTTGTAAATCCAGTGAAGTTCCTTAGTGGAATCGAATTTTGTCAGGCTGCAAAAAGTATGGGGGCAATGTTATGTAGGTCAGAGAGGTGGGGTTCTATGTTTTTCCATGGAGCACTATAAGAGGAAGCCAACCACAGAATTGCTGTTTTCAGAT
This sequence comes from Neoceratodus forsteri, assembly GCA_016271365.2. Taxonomy (NCBI): domain Eukaryota; kingdom Metazoa; phylum Chordata; order Ceratodontiformes; family Ceratodontidae; genus Neoceratodus; species Neoceratodus forsteri. Next base: position 261,271,396 of record CM057451.1, on the reverse strand, counting down.
TGCCCTTGTTTCATGGGTGAGGTCATAAGAAGGGTATGTTGAAAATGTAGGGTCAAAATGCTTATATATATATTAAAAAAAAAAACCACACACAATTATGAGCTTATGCTGCAATTTTTTATGCTCCCTCATAACCAGTAGTTTTCAATATTTAGACCCCAAGTATTAAACAGTCATTTTTTCACACCACCTCATGAATGTCACAGCTGCCAGTTTTCAAATCCTGGCCAATATGTGTTTTCGCATGGCGTTTTGGCAGGGATTTGAACATTTTCACCTACTGGGTTCACAAGGTAAGGTCATAAGGCTATACTGAAATTTGGTGTACAGATGACCAAGTTATAAGTGAATGTTGCAATACTTCAACATCCACATACCTTTGCTTATTTTCAATATTTTAACTGCAAATTTTCAGCACACCCATTCCCCATAAATGTTAGCGGGGTCATTTTCTAAATCCTAGACAAGATGTGCTTTCACATTTCTGGTGCAAATCACATTTCGCCCAATATACTATAAATGTCAAATGTCATGTTTATAAGGGAGTCATAAAATAACTCTTGAAAATTAAATATATAAATATTTCATTTAAAAACTCAGGGTGTAGTGCCAGTCTTGATCCTAGCGGGTAGTACTCTAACCTGTGCCAGAGAGTTGAGGTTGGGGGAGAGCTCGGTGACTTAGCTGGATGGGGCATGGACAAGGGAGGGGATGACACTTACGTGACATTTCCCAGCCAAGAAATAAAGGTGCAGGGTTGCTCCCACGGACCCAGGTACCACAGAGTGAAGGCAACTCTTCTCTTGGCATAGGACCCTGCACCTCTTCACATTTGGGTGGCAGAGGGCCCTGTGCAGTGGCCAAGAGATGGAATAATCTTGCCATGTGTCTGTTTGCTACCAGAGGCCCGAGGGGAGCTAAAATCACTTTGAACAAAGTATATTATATACATACACACTCTCAATACTTGAATGTACCATTTCCCACCCACAAAAAATAGTCAAATATGGCACTCTGTCAGACGATATCAGCAACCACCATCCCGTTTATTGTTATTGGTCAGCAAAAAATAAATCTAAAGTAAAGCCAATTTTTTGTAGTTTCCGTAATCACAAGTATCTAGGTCCACACAGGTTCAACCAAGCACTGCCTGGTCATTCCTGGACACCACTGACAATACTGATGCAGCCCTTAAGACTTTCTTCAATGTTTAATGCAGTATGCTAATCTCGGACTCCTATTAAACAGAGCGAGGGTAATAATCAGAATGGATTACCTCTGAAGTACTGAAAACACTCAGGCACAAGACTGAGATATGGGACATACGTATATGTATATTTAATATATATATAATAAAATAAATATAAAAATTAAAGATTTACGCTTTATCAGGTGAAATCCAAAACCTTCTTCAGGAACAGATGATCCGGACTATAGGCTGCTTAAAAGTGCAATAGACTCCATGGCCATTGCTATTATGAAGTTGTTTATTCTTTGTGTCATGGTGTTTTTCCACAAGACCATAAATTAGCGACCACTTGTCCTGTTAACAAAAGTGGTCCTGTTACCGACCCTGGTATTTACAAGCCCAATTCTTTATATGTTCCTCTGTCAAAAATCTTAAGAATGTTTTTTGATCAGTTAAATGATTTGATGGTGAGCCATGATCATTATAGCATGGTTTGACAGAAACAGTACTAAAAACGACCTTGGTGAGATTCACGGACCGTGTCCATTGGATAACCGATTATGGTGGCTGTGGTGTCTGTGCATCATCCCCTAGTGCCTAAAGCACTGTCATGCCTAAATAACTTAGGCGAGGTGGTTGATTGGTTTGGTGAACATCTGACCAACAGGGCACACAGGAGCACGGCCAAGGACGTATTCTCTGAGTATAAGAATACTGACTGTGGAGTCCCATAGTGTTCCATTCTTGGACCCCTGCTCTTCTGCCTTTTCCTTAACAGTTTACCTTGCATTTGCCCTTCTTCAGAGATGGTATTATATGCAGACAATGCGGTACTGTTTAGGGAGGGGGAGAAGCAGGGGACCCTGAATATGTTGATCCAAAAAGATTCTGATGATCTGCAACACTGGTTTAGGTCGAACAAGAGGATTTTGAATATATATTTAAAAAGAAACAACCAGGCTTTTTGCTAGCCAAGAGGGTAAACTTTAAAATTAAATCTCCTGAAAGTGATTTAATTGAGACAGTCAAGTCAATGAATTTAAATATCTGGGCCCAGACAGTGGACAATTCATTAACATATGGACCACAAATAGTGCTCATACCAATCAATAAACAAACAACATATTGCAAAGTTTCTTAAGACAATTCATCAGAAGACTGGAATGCTTTTTAGGATGAGAAAATATTTGGTTAAGGAAACTAGGAGACTGCTGGCTACTAATCTCATGTTTTTCACAACAGATTATGGGTTTGTCCGTTATTCCTTGGCAGTGGTGGGATTGTTAACCAAAGCCCATTCTTTGTGTAATCTTATTTGTCGGTTTGTAACTGGTGTTCCATTTCAAACTCGCCACTGCACCTTTTAGGAGTACATGGGATGTCTTCTGAAGATCATAAAAAAGGTTACATTTGTTATATTTATGCATAAACGGATGTCTTCCAGGACGCATTTCTAGCCCAACAGGTGGGGGAGCCAACTTGGGAGGGCCGGATATTGGACTTGATCCTAGCAGTGACCAGATTAGGGGTCTGAGGTGAGCAGCCCATCATGGAAGTGACCACGCCACGGTCTGGTTTACTTGTGGGGGGTTGAGAGAGAGAAAGAGAACCACACGAATACGGTGGTAATAGACTTTAGGGGAGCGGACTTAGAGGGCATGGGGAGGATTCTTCAGGGGTATTTGGATAAGTTAAGGCTGGATATGGACACTGGGACCAGGTGGGAGGCCATTAAGAATGGAGTGCAGGAGGCTACCAGGACCTGTGCGAGGGTGAGGCGCAAGCACTGCGGGGCCAGAAAGCTATGTTGGTGGACCCGGGAGGGTCAGGAATCAGTGAGGCAGAAAAAAAAGCTGCCTATGCGCACTTCAAGAGCTTAAGGGAAGAAAGAGAGGGGGAGAATACGAGCAGATTTCCAGGTGGGTCACAAGGGTGGTCAGAGAGGGCGAGAATGGAGCAAAACCTGACCTGGGGTATCGGGGGTGGGGGCACAAAAGAGGGGTTCTTTAGATACATAGGGGAGAAAAGGAAAGTGACAGCACAGATCAGTAGGAGTAGGATTGGGGAGGGATGGGTTCAGGCAGTGAGGGAGCAAGCTGAGATATTAAATGAGCACTCTGCCTCAGTCTTTACCGGGGGAGGAGGAGGGTTCACACTTCTCAGTGGGAGGGATGATGAGACCGCAAATAAGGTAGGTCACTTGGAGTTTGGTGGACCAGAAGAGGCTCGGATGGAGGATGAGTCAAAACTGGAGGGGGAGAGAGAGACAGGTATGACAGGCAAATGGGGGGAGGGCATAATCACAATGGACAGGGTGAGGGTGGCCCTCCGGTCATAAAAGACTGAGAAGGCACTGGGGCCAGATGAGCTGCATCTGAGGGAGCTGGTGGATGTGCTGGCACCTCCACCAGTGGCACTCAACATTTCTCTGCAGACAGGATGGGTGCCTCAGGATTGGAGGGTGGCTCATGTCGTGTCTATCCACAAAGGGGGGGGGGTGCCTAGAAAGGAGATGGTGAACTACAGGCCTGTCAGTCTAACGTCTGTGGTAGGCAAGGTGATGGAATATGTTGGGGGAGAGCTGCAACAGATGGGGCACCTGGACGATAGGCAGTATGCCTTTGTTCCAGGGAGATCGTACCAGACCAACCTTCTTGAATTCTATGATTGGGTGATGAGTGCCCTGGACCGGAATAGGCGGGTGGACGTCCTCTATCTGGACTTCAGCAAGGCGTTCGATTCGGTTCCCCACAATGGCCTGATGACCAAGTTGGGGAAGATTTGGCGGGGAGAAAGACAGTTGCTCAGGTGGATAGAAAACTGGCTCTCGGGGCGAGTACAGAGAGTGGTGGTTGACGGGATGGTCTCTTCCCCCAGAAATGTCACAAGTGGGGTCTCCCAGGGATCGGTCCTAGGGTCACTCCTAGTCAATGCCCTCAGACAGGGAGGCAGTATAGCGCAGTGGTTTAAGGCTCCGAGCAGCAAATCTGGCGACATCCAGCAGACCAGACCTGGGTTTGAATCCCACAGCTTCCACTTGCATACTGTGTGACCCTGAGCAAGTCACTTAACTTCCCAGTGCTCCCAGGTCGAACCTGTAAAAATGCTTTCAGCTTAATGTGCTACTCCTGGTTAAACTTAAAAAAAAAAAAAAAAAAAAACCTTAGGGAGGGGTATTACAAGTAAACAGAGTCTCTTCGCGGGATGACTCAAGCTGGGGCATTGGCGGACAGGAGGAGGGAGATAATTTCCTACAGGGGAACAAATGGATGCCCTGGACAGATGATCGAGGAGGAGGGGGCTGAGGTTTAATGCAGGGAAGTGTAGGGTGTTGCACCTGGGGGCCAGAAACCCGGGCTATGCATATACCCTGGGGGGAGACACACTGCAGGCCTTGTCGGGCGAGAGGGACCTTGATGTGGTGATGGACGTCAAAATGAATAACACTTGATTTGAAGTTAAAAAAAAAACTAGACTTGTCGCAGAGCAGCAGCAAAGGCGAACAGGATGCTGGACTGCATAGCCAGGGGAATTACCTTCAGTAAGAGGGAGGTGATCCTCCCCCATATAATGCCCTGGTCAGGCCACACCTTGAGTACTGTGTGCAATTCTAGAGACCACACCTAAAGAGACATTGCACTGTTGGAGAGAGTTCAGAAGAGGGTGACCCGGATGATCTGGGGCATGGGGAGTAGACCCTATGAGGAGAGGCTGGAGGAGCTCAATCTGTACGCACTGGAGGTGGGATGGGGGGGGGAGAAGAGACATGATAGAGGGTCTTTAAGTATGTAAAGGCGATCAACAAAGGGGGGCTGAGGAGGTGTTCAAGAAGGGGGGGGAGAAACAACCAGGGAGGGGGGAGGTTGTGAGGGAAGTAGGGCACTACTTCACTGAAAGGGTGGTGGAACCATGGAACATGCTGCCCGGGAGCCTGGTAAATGAGGGCACAGTGGAAGATTTCAAGAGGGGGTTGGACAGATACAGGGGGAAACTGAAGCCGGGGGAAAGGAGGGAGGGAAAGAGGTGGACAGCAAATCAAGCACCCAGTAGGGGTGCTGGCTACCGAGCAGTCACGGCAGACCATGAGGCCATTCTGCTGGCTTTTAGTATATTAATATAAGGTGGCCCTGGGTAACTACCCAAAATGCATAACCAGTCTTTTTATGCCTTAAAATAACATCAGAGATACCTGTGCAATGGAATCTCGGTCACAGTCATTTGTTGTTCCTTTTAGGAACATCCAACAAGGCCAGAGTATTGTCATATAATGCAGTCAAACAGTACAATAATCTTCCATCAGCCATTACCAAGGATAACACTCTGTTTCTGCTTTCAGACGTAGCCTTGGTGCTTGGCATAATTTGATGTTTACATATCATTGTAATGACCAACCATGGTATGCGCTGTATTTATATTGTTGGTTTATACTGTTTTTACTACCAATGTTTTATCCATTAAATGTTTAACTTTTTCTGGTCGCCAATGAAAACGGGCATCATTTTGCCTTCTACACTTACCAGTATAATCAATAACACAAGCAACATGGAAGCACAGGGCCCTCTTCCACAGCCCACCAGACGGTCCCATGAATTCTTCACATCTGTCACAGCACAGAAGTGCGGGGTCCACAAGTGCCCCACTTCCGCAGGCAGATGGAGTCTTCACTGGCCCTGTGAGTTTGCATGTGTTCAGCACCTGCATAGAAGGATACGATTCCACTATCTCAAAAAGAAAGAAAATTGCAAAAAAAAAAAAAGGCGTTACTGCACCAGCAAAGGTTCAAGTGAACGACATGAAAGCAGGAACTGTGGCGTTAGGGTTTCCAACCCTAACTCCCCACTACACAAGCAACAAAAAAACATTGGGGTTGTGTGTCTCCACAGTCTTGACAGTGGTGGGGTCTTCCTCGGGATTGTCCGTCCTACTGCCCACCCCGTTCCCTGAGCAAAGTCAGATGTGATCTCCTTTCTTTGTGCAGGGTCCACAGAGCCCTGTGTGAAGAAAGCTACAACAGACTGTATTGGCAACATATGGCAAGACATACTTCTCTACCTTTGAATAGTGTATCCCCTCTGAAGCACTGGCTTGGAGCTGTACCTCGTAATCTGGATAGGAGGTTACAGGTGGGGGGGGGGGAGGAGAGAAGGGGGGAGCATTAGGGTAGACAACCCCCAAGGAAGACCCCACAACTTATCTGCCAAGACTCAAAACCCTGAGGTTTTTCTCCTTTTGCTGCTTGGAAGTTAAGAGTTACAAACCCTGATGCCACATTTCCCTATGTTTATGGTGTTAAGTTGAACTTTAACATGCGCTTTTTTTGGGATATAATATATATATATATATATATATATATATATATATATATATATATATATATATATATATATATATATATATATATATATATACACACACACACACACACACATACGTACATACATACACACACACACACACACACATATATATATTTATTAAAAATACGGTTGAGCCTCTATAGTTAGAATTGAGTAGCATGTTTACTATTAAGCCTTAAATTTTGCACTTTAGTAACTGCAACTGATTAACAGATTTGCATAAAATTGGGCATGCGCGATATCCCGTGGGGTAGATCTGTTGATGTGGCAAGTTTTTTTTCTGGTGGGATGTACGAATTCAGAGTCCCCCCTTTTTGCATTTTTTTCCTCCTTGCTTTGTGGCGAGACGTTGTTGAATTTTAGCCTGATTTTTGTAGGGTAGAAAGAACTTGGCTAGCAGAACAGTGAACATTTGGTGCAATAATATTAATCTGTTGCAAACTTAAGTTTTTATGTTCCCATTATATCCTATGGGAAGTTAGTTTGAGGATACTTGCGAAAAAGGAATTGGTCTCACGAAAAAGGACAGAGTCTCGTGAGAGCATTTCTTTTTTGAGAGACCCCAATTTTTTTTTTTTCCCTCTTTTGGAGGAAAAATCTTCTTTCGCGAGCCACCATCTTGTCTCCCGCCCCCCCCAAATCAATTAAAAAACCCGTGAAATACATACAAATATTATTTTAAAAAACAACCACCAGAGTCTAGCTGAACAGGCCCAATTTAGCTAGATTCTGACCTTCGTGTTTTAAAATAACGGCCAGAAATACCTTTTCTGGTGACCCAAAATCTCATGTGCCCAGCTTAGCTAGAGGAGCTTTCAGCTGTAGCTCTGCAGCCCAGTTTTCCCTGGTGTCTGGTGGAACCCCCTCACTCCCCGATCACTGTCCACACACACACACACACACACACCATTCCCTGGTGTCTAGTGGCCCCTCCACCCCCCCCAATCGCTGTCCCCTGCTCACTTTTATATTTAAATTTATATATTCCGACACCGGGATGCCCAATCCCCATGCTGGCATTTAACCCCCCCTTCCAGCAGTCTGGGACGCTGGAGAGGCCCCCCCCGCCCTGAAATCTTTTATACATGTACCCCTGAAAAAAATGAACAGTCCCTCGCCTTAATTTTTTTTCTTTAACCTGAAAAAATGGTCCTTGTCTCCCCTCCCACTGAGCAACCCACCACCCCGCTCTATATTTATCACTGGAGACGGTCAGCTGCCATATTCTGTGGACTGGGACAGGTCTGCACTCTTCAAAGCCAAACTGCCATCTGAAGAACCAAGGTTAAGTGCTGTATAATGGCTGTCAATGGCGTTTTGAATTATGTTGACATACCTGCAATTTTTAGGTATTTTTAAACCTTTTCGACATGGGCTTTACAGGGCCCCACCTCATGAACACTGGCACTGTATTTAGTAACTCGTTCACAAAAGGTGATTTTGCGGTCGCTGCATGAAATCACCTTTCGGAATTGAGTAAGAAAACAACAGTGCCAGTGTTCTTGAGGTGGGGTCCCAAAAAGTGCACGATGAAAATTTAGTAAGTAAGTAAAATTTTATTTATATTAAGCGCCCTTCCCAAGCTCAGGGCGCTTTACTAATAAAACAAGTGAAATCACATTTCAAACAATAAATCAAACAACCATACAATACACTTACTCATTATGTACCAACAAATGCTAAGGCAAAAAGGAAAGTTTTTAATTGTTTTTTTAAAACTTTCAACAGTTAGGCATTCTCGTATCTGACGAGGTAGAGAATTCCAGAGGGTTGGTGCCATATAGGCAAAAGATCTACCTCCAGACATCTTTGGATGTACCCTGGGAATCTCTAGCAATCCCTCATCAGAGGAGCGAAGAGAACGGGCAGGACAGTAAGGCACCAAGAGCTCTTTCAGGTAGTGGGGTCCCAAATCATGTAGGGCCTTAAAGGTCAATAATGCGACCTTGAAGGTGATCCGCCACTGTACTGGCAGCCAGTGCAAATCACGCAGCACAGGTGTTATATATATGGCTAGATCGTGAAACTCCCATCAACAACCTGGCCGTCGCATTCTGCACAAGCTGCAAGCGGCGGATATCCACCCCCGGCAGCCCTAGATAAAGCGCATTGCAGTAATCAAAACGGCTGGTAACAAAGGCGTGGACCAAAATGGGCAGATTTGACTACGGCCGACGCCTGCATCTTCATAGTCAGGCTTTCGTCAAAAATTACTCCCAGGTTATGTACTTGGCCAGAGGCTAGAAGCTGCCCCCCCCCCCCCAAGATATAAGCCCGAGGGTTTTCCCGTCCAAGCCCCTGTTATCCTCCCTCCAGGGAGATCATTCAATACCCGAACAAGAGCCGTCTCTGTACTGTGCCTCTTCCTGAAGCCGGATTGGAGAGGGTCATATATATTGTGGATGGACAAATGATCCTCCAGTTGCAGAGCGACCACCTTCTCAATAACCTTCCCTACAAAAGGAAGGTTAGAGACTGGTCTATAATTTGCTGGGCAGTCGGGGTCAAGAGAGGGCTTTTTCAAAAGGGGGTATATTACCGCCTCCTTTAAGGGATCCGGAAAGACCTCTCTCAATGACACCACCACTATCCCAGCCAGGACTGGGCCGATAACATCTACACACCCCACCACCAGGTGAGTAGGGCCTGGGTCCAACTTACAATAGGTAGGTTGCAGAGTCTGGATAATCCTCACAATATCTATTACTGCTGGTAGTCTAAAGGTAGACCAGTACAACTGGGCATTAGTACCACCCGATTGATCAGTACAATGCTCAATAGAAAGACACTGGCCGATCTCATCCCTGATGGTGGATACCTTGTCAGTAAAGAATTTCGCAAACTCCTCACACTGTACCTGTGATAATGCTCTACCAGTCTGGATTGCACAGTCTGTCCACAGTCCGGAAGAGCTGGGAAGGTCTATTCCTAGCTGCAGCAATTTCCCTGGACAGGAACTCTGCCTTCTTATGGGAGATTGCTGATTGGCAGAATTTATAATATTCTAACAATTCAAGTCTATCCACCTCCAGTTGAGTTTTCCGCCAACGTCTTTCTAATTTTCGTCCCTTCCTCTTCCACTCACGGACCTCCCCGTCAAACCAGGGAGCCCCTAGGTGAAGAGTACGGGGACGAACATGAATTGAGCTATGGCATCCAGGGCCTCAGTCACAACCCTATTATAGGCCAAGACCAGTGGCCCTGGATCCATACTATCCCTTGGGAAATCCGAGAAGTCCAGCTCCGTCATTAGGCCCTCTGAGGTAATCCCTCAAAGGACGGAACTGTACTAACTCCCTGGGGGCAGGCCTATTTCGGGGGGCCGCAAATCTAAACCTCAGGGCGTGATGGTCAGACCATCCGACTGGCTCCACCTCCACATCAGGTATCTCCATCCCCAGATGGAAAACCAAGTCCAATGTATGCCCCCCCCTCATGGGTTGCAGAGGTAATTACTCGTGACAGGCCCAATGAATCCATTAATTGGAGGAGATTCTGACCAAATGGCGAGAGTTCAGAGTCGACCCAGGCATTGAAATCCCCCAGAATTATCCATCTGGGAGATTCCAATACCATGTCGGCGACGATGTCCGCAACCTCCTTCAGGAACTCCCTCTCATCCCCTGGTGGATGGTAGATAAGAAGGGTCCTGTAGCCTGCACCTGCACCCACTATGCATTCAAAGGAGCTGGTATCACCAACTGGCACCTCCCTGAGATCCAGATCTTGTCTAAAACAGACGGCAACCCCCCCGCCCCTCCGGTCCACTCTCGGGCGGTGAATCACAGAGAACCCAGCCGGAACCGCGGAGTCCAACACAGGACCAGCATTTCCATCTAGCCAGGTCTCGGTGATGCAAGCCAGGTCGACTGAGGAAACAAGATCTGCAATCACTGCAGTCTTGTTCCTAATCGACCTGGCATTGCTTAACACCGCCCGAAAGGGACGGAAATCCAAGGGTGATCCCACTTCCTGCCTGACACACTCCAAGTCAGTGCCCGTTAGTACAAAAATATCTAGAAATGCCAGAGTTATGCACAGTTGTTAAAATTTTTAACATTGCCATTTTTTTTTTTTAATACACCACCTCATGAATAGTACAGCTGTCATTTTTCAAATCCTGCCAAAAATGTTTTTTTTCACACGTGTGGCGCAGAATGGCTTACAGTTGCGCAGAATCACGTCTTCGCAAGGATCTGAAAATGTTCTGTACTGGGTACATGCGGTGAGGTCATAAGAAGGCTATGTTGAAAATTTGGGGTCAAATGAGGATACTGTTATGCTATCTCAATAGAGGGGATGGAAGCATCCCACCGTAACCTAAGGATACTGTTATACTATCTCAATGAAGGGATGAGAGTGCAGGGTCCCCACCGTAAAATAAGGATACTATCTCCCCTAACATCACACCCCTACCCTGCACACAGATGAAAAGGGATCGGGGTGGTGGCATTGTGGTCATCGGCCCTATTGTTCACCCCATTCTCCTATATGGTGCCACCCAGCTTATTTTCTAATGGAACAGGGTGAGCATTGGGGCAGACGACCCCAATGCCACCCCCGATCCCTCTTCGTCTGTACAGTATGGGGGTGTGGTGTTAGGGTTGGAAACCCTACGTCACATTTCCCTACTTTTGTCACTTTAACCCTAACCGATGCATTAATGATTTTTTTTGCAATTTATACACACATATACATTGGGTCTGGCGAGCATCAAACATGGGCAGGTCTACTTTCCTGTTCAGGGGTCCCTCAGTCTGGAAAGCACTGCTCATGCACCTCAGGCTGAAGAACAAGCCAATAAGGCTAGGCCCCGTCAAAAAGTGGATCACTAAAGAAACCATGAAACCCCTAATCTGTTGCCCCGATTACGAAAAGGGACAATATGACCCAGAGACATGGCTTGCTTGGCCACACCATATGGCCCTGAACATACACACTTAGAGCCTACCTTAAGTTGTTCACCCCCAACATGGCACTATACTGTTTATGTCCTAATCCATAACTGCTGCAACATGATCACTAATCTGTAACTGTCGAAGCCAATCCTATTATATCGAGAATGCCTTTGTACTGTACTGTCATATAATGTTTGCCAATATAAAATTGAACTTACTGTACCGCGGATGCTATTGCATTGTCACATATTGTTTGGTAATATGCTGAAACTGCTGATGTTGATGTCACTGTAACCCTGATATTGTACTGCAATGTCCTTGGTAACCTAGATTTCTGCATATAATACCCACTGAAAATGAGCCTACGGTCAATTGGGTTCTGACCATGTTCATTATCATGCGACAATGATTGTGAATAAAAATGTTACTACTACATCCACAGCTAATCCATATTCAGGGCCCCTGGAATTCTGCGGTTACGGAATTTTCCACAGAATTTACATCATGCTCCATAATATATATGGTGCCGAAGAATTCATTGTTTTTTGTAAATTTTAATTCAAATACAGTTTTTCCATGGTGTCAGACTTTCTTTCCCATCTCGTTTATCCTGAAGCCCCTCCTCTGCGCTTAGCATGTGATGTCATCGATAACATCACATCATATTTAGACAACGGCAGGACTGCATTCTGCCGAGAAATGAATAAATCATGCCTCAGAAACTGCTGCCACAGAGCACTAAGGGTCCTGTCCATATTTAACAGCACCTGACAAAAAAAGTGCTGTGAAAACCTGTGTTTTGTTATTACAGCCAGCATTCTGTTACAGTTCTCTTCATGAACTTAGTGATCTGGGGCTAGATATTCATCCAGCCCACAGTGAACTGCGTCCCCAGACCAGATAACGCCAGGAACTGTGGCGCAATAGCCACAGAATGCAAATGACACCACGTGTATTCAAGGTGCTAAGGCCATATGCATGCCCATTTGTATGGGTAGGAAGCAGTGGCAGGTTTGGCAACCATCCTGTGGTCTCCGGCCATGTAATTCCTGGTGTCAACCAGCACCCTCCCATCTCTGTATCGTTTGTCCCCTCTATGATAATGTAGTCCCTGGTGTCTACTGGCACTTCCCCCGTCCTCCAATCCCCCAACTCGATGCCAATATTCTATTCCCTGGTGTCCGGTTGCACCCCCCAGCTTCCCATTCCGGACATGTACATGACATTTCTAAGATGTCCAGAGGCACCCCCAACCCACCTCCAATTCTCCATCCAATAGGCACTGCTCTACATCTGGGGCTAGCAGCACCACTTCCCCTGATCCCCATCCCGTGGTACCCATATGACCTTGGCGTCCAGTGGTACCACTGTCTCCTCCCAATTTCAGTTGCCTCATGGACTGGCATACAAGCGGTGCTTCAGCGCCCCTGCCGCTCTAAGCCAGGCAACCTGCTGCCTTACTGTGATGCCAGGGGAGACGCAGTGAACTTGATACGGCAACCAGCACAGCCCTCCTCACACCTCCCTGGCCAGCCGCCATATAACCTGCAAGGACCATGTGTACAGTACACACTGTCCCAGCAGCTGGCCAAGGAGCTGAGAAAAGGGCTTTGGCAGTTACCCTATCAGGTTCATCACGTGTCCCTGGCATCACTGGTGGTGGGATGTCTGGGTGGTACCCCAAGTGCAGGCAGGGGGCTGCTGAACCCCTGCTGTATGCCAGTCCGTGGGGCGACCAGCATTCCCGGGGTGGTTCACTGGACATCGAGGTCAGATAGGTACTATGGGACAGGGGATGGGGTGTGTGTGGAGCTACTAGTCCCCAAGTAGAGAGAGACAGCTACTGAACGAGGAATCGGAGGGTGGGGCTCACTGGACACTAGTGAAACAGGAGAGGGAATCTGAAGAGGGGGCCAGCAGACACCAGGGCATATGTTTGGTACCCAGGAAAGGACTTTGGGGGGTGCCATTAGACACCAGTGACATCTTACTGTCATCGGGACAGGTGTGCGGGGGGCTACTGGACATCAGGGACTATCGTGTGATCACCAGGGTGGGTGTTGGGGGCGAGAAAGCTACTGGCCATCGGGGACTATATTTTCAGCACCAGGATGGGAGTTCAGGAAGGGGGGGGGGCAGGGTGCCGTCTGCATGTCACAGGATGGACAAACGGCTGCAGTACAGCAATCCAAACACAAGGCTTTGTGCCCAGTTAAGACTAGGTTTACAAAGGTGGTAAATAGTGCCCCTTTAGGTAACATTTACCGCCAACATAAACTGTTGAATTTGCCACTGTGTCCATATGCTGTGGGACGGGACTCCTAATTTGCATGGCAGCAGCGGTATGTTAGCACTTGGGCACTAATGGGGTTAGCCCGCACTACACGGGTCTCTAAATATGGACCCCACTCACAAACCAGGCGCAAAACCTGGTTATCGCAGGCAAACACCCCTTAGCGTCTGCACTAACTTATCTGGCCCCTGGAGCTTTAACTATGTCAGGGTTTGTATACAGTACTCCAAGCATGATTCTAATAGGTTAACAGTTCATACTTGGCATTCTATACACAAACCATGACTTACAACACTCCAAATTATTGGTTCCATGGAGTGAAGAATGTTACACATAAAAAGAAAACAAGTGAAAAGTGAACAGTTTTTCACATCACTGTTTATTCTGGTACAATGATATATAGGTCAGGATCTCTATCCTGAAAATCTGGATCAGAATGCAGAGTTGAACAGTGGGGAAAAATCTGAAGACCCTTTTGACTCACCAATAATGCAAAAATCTGGAAGTTGAAACATGAAACGTTCAGGTTAGTTAAGAATTTGGCTCAAGAATGAGTCTTTGCTAGGTGGTTTAAGAGGAATTTGTAGATTTTAAATTACTAAGAAAATAAGATTCTATTTTCATGCAGCACAGTTCAGAGCTCAAAAAATGTTTCATAATTTTTTTTTTTTGTGAAAGCGCAAGTCCCGTTTTCTACTCAAAAACTGGTTTGTGAGATAAAACTTCATGTTTGTGAGTCTTAGTAATCATGAAATTAGACCAGATGTGCATCAAAACCGAATAAAACTTGGAGCTAAAGTTGAACTAAACTTGTGTTTTCAAAATAATAAGGTGTGAGATTGGGTGTTTCTTTAAGTGTTGACTACTAGAAAAATAAACAATGTTTAAGATGTTTTCATAAAATGTTTTGTTGGGGGAAAAATCACGTGGAAAAAAAATAATGAAACAGATCACATTTTCTTCAATAGCAAACCTGTTTCGTGGGATGCAACTTCTGCTTTTGTAACACTTAAGTCTCAAAACAGGAGAGTACAGAAGGCTTTGCAGGGCCATGCACAATGCAAGCTATAGGCCCAAGCCTGCTACTGGTCTGGACACGTGTGTGATGATGCCACGGCTTCAGGCCCCTTACACAGCCCACTACAGGTCTGGGGCAAAGCATGTGATGATGAAGCCGCTTAAAGTGATACATGCACCGGCATGGAAGCTTGGGGGAGGGGGATTCAGGAGAGAAAGGAGGAGGTGTTACTTCACAGAGGGTGGTGGAGCCATGGAATGCACTGCCTAGGGGGCTGGTGGAGGCAGAGACTGTGGAGGGGTTCAAGAGGGGGTAGGACAGGTACAGGGGAAGGGTTCTTGAAGCAACGTCCTGTGCAGCAGGAATATCCAGGACTGGGAAGGGAGAAGCCAGAGAGGGCGAGGGGTGCAGTAAAGTCAGCCCCCAGGGTGGGGACTGACCAAACGAGCAGACATGAAAGACCGTCAGGCCTATTCTGCTGGCATTTTAGCACGCAGTATGTTAGACTCCCCCCACCCACCCGCAGGCCTGTGTCCTGCAGCCTTGTGTCTCACAACAAAGGAGTTGAAAGGTTCATCACAGGGTGTAACTGCTTGTTTTCCTTGTACTATGCTTTTAATGATGTTAATATGTATGTAACCTAGATTTTGCTTTGGCATTTAATGCAGTGGGTTCATGGGGTGGGCGTAGTTAGGGTTCAGAAAGAAAGAACCCAACATCACATTTCCTTACTTTTGTTATTTTTAATAAACGCTAACCTACGCATTAATACCGTTTTACAGAGAACTTTGTGTAGATGTATGTATGTGTAAAATTATTTATAAAATGGGTCTGAAAAATTCTACATCCTGATTGGCTGAGAGGTGCCTCTAGCTGTGTCCATATCAAGACATACTGTGTCAACCAGCACCTCTTCAGCCAGTCAGGATGCAGCACCTCTGGAAATCCATACATGCCAGAAGAGTTTAACAAAAATATTGAACTGCTGTCCTGGTGATCTATGGTCAGCTCCACCCACCCCCAGCAGCATGGTCTGTTTCCTGATTCAGTGAAACTCCACCCCAGCATCTTTCAAAAAAAATCTAACCTTGTCACTTTTGTTGAGAAGTTTGTGGCAGGTCGCTTATCCACAGCTCTCTGATGAACTGCTGCTATGACTTTGTTCTCCGCTGTTTTCTTTGCTCCCACTCGCTATAGTCTCCCATCTCCACATCACACTTTGTTCCCCGGCCTCCCCGACCAGACCGTGTAACAAAAATGGAAAAAACAGCGACTCTCCTGGGAATCCGACTTTCCAGTCAGTGACCAGAAACTGCCCCCGCTAACTGTGCTGCTCTGAGGTTGAAAAGCTGACCAAGATTAAACGGACATCCCACGTGCTGCGAGAACACAGCTTTAAAATCACAAACGCAGCTCCAGTACTCTATGTGGAAGGACTGCAGTTAGCTGTACCGCTTTCTTATTTTTAAAATACTCATCTTCGCCCCACTGTGAATCCACGACAGGCAGTGCAAAAACCAGAGCTGCTGTCCGCTGGCTAAGCTCACTCTGAGACACGCTGACAGGGAAAGCTGTGTCAGCTAAAGGGACACACTCACTTCCTGTAAAAGCAATCCATACCAAGACAAAAAAAAAAAATACATTAATTAAGCAAAACAACACATACTCTGTGTGCTTATGTGGGGGACTAGCCTCATCTCTCCATTGTTAGCGTATTGCTGCTACTTTGTATGCCCGGAAGCTGTCTTTAGTACAGGTTGATCAGAATGCTAAATACCTGTGTGGAGTACCACCTCTATATCGGGTACAATTTGCTACCATGACCACGCCGCCAGAAAAAAAATAAAAAAATAAATAAATAAAAATACTGATGCGGACAGCTCGTACAACAGTGTAAGGGCAGTGAACAGAGATTCAGAGTGAGGGAGCACCGAAGATTTAAAGCTAAATTAGGGAACTTTTATTTTCAAACATTCCTCGTCATGTAGTAGTTTCCAGTAATAGAAGCAGCAGCAAATGCAGAACTTGTACCAGAGCCTCCTAGATCGGGTTCTGAAGCATCTGTTTGATAGAACTGTGTCGGGAATTTCAATAACGCGAATATCTGCTTTCGGGCAATGCTTTAGTCGGGAATTACAGGGGCGGGATTTCGATCGTCGGGAACAGAGTCAGTGGGAATTAGTACCTAAATCCTTATTAGTGTGTGTCGGGGGTTGCCTTGCAGTGCTGACTCAAGCCAATATAAAACAGCATAGTACAGAAATAGGGAACTATTTTTTTTTTATTTTACCTATAAAACCCTCTTTATCACTATTTTCCACATTTTTTTTTTGATGATTACTTAGGGAACCCATTTATAAGCACAATAAGACACTCCGAGGTGTGGAGTTGCTCGCCTGATAAGTGCACTTCCAGGTGCTAGGGCACTTTCGGCGCGAAAGGCCTTGTGCCTCATAACAACATGCCCCAGGTGCGTTATCAGGCCATAACCCACACCTCGTGTCCTATTGCTGGCATATACATACACACACACACACACGTATAAATATATGGTTTTCTGCAAAACATTTAAAGGATATGGACATTTGTTGAACACCACAGGTGTAATTCATGAGGTCCCCATATCTCTCTTACCTTTTCTTTCTCAGAGTCCCTTTACTTTTTCTTTCCACAGTTTCCTTTTAGCGCTAGGTCACCTTTCCTTCGTGAATTCCCTCTAAATGCTGCAATTTTAACAATATTTTCAACCAAGGCTCTTCTTTAAACATAGGGGAAAGTGCAAGAGTGCTGCAAAAGGATACGGGCTAAACATGAAAGGATCGGGGCACCCTCACGCATAAATGCTTTAAGGGAAACGCACATGCGCATGTTTTCAACCTTCTACAACTCTGCCTCCTCTGAATTGATCGCTTTGAAATTTACAGGATCCAAGCTCTGACTCCGCACATGCCAAATTTCAGGCAAGTCAGTAGGACTGCCACGCTATTAAGTTTCAAGTATATATTTCTAGACACACACGCATGACTAAAATGTTAACGTATTTAGCTAGATTATAACTTTAATGCACTATGACAAAAATTTCTAGTTATATCTACTTCTTGCTATTAAATGCCAGCCGTTTTGAGCTCTCAAAAACCCAGTCCAAATGCAACATTTCCAAACAAATTACCAGGACAGCTAATTGGGTATTAAAAAGCTAGCACAGCATAGCAAACTGCTACACACATTAGAGAATAAGACTAACCATTTTCTGAATTACTTAACACTAGACTGCTGAACACTTTAAACATTTTTCAGGTTTACTTTACAAAATTAAAAATATTTAAGTTCGCTAATCAATCTGCCGTGTGCTACGCACTTTCAGTTAACTGGCGCACACTCACAAGCAAACTACCAATCCATTTTTTCACGTATTTAATGTTCTGTTAAAGGCCGTGGTCTTGATTAGATCAGATCCAGGTTGTGCCTGAAAATAGGCATCTTTATGTCTAGTACACTAACTTGGTGAACAAAAACAAAGTTAAACAAAACCTGGACACCTTAAAGTGACATGTCAGAATAACACTTCTGTTTACATGAACGGTTTGTCTCCCACAATCTGCCGTGACACAAATCTGTTAAGTGTACCACTTAACCAAGCAGCTTTCCTCCCAACAATTAACTGCACCACAAACAGCAGGTTCTACTAGTCAAATGCATTTCCTCCCAACAATTTACTGCACCACAAACATCGGGTTCTACCAGTGAAATGCAAGGACGAAGAGCTTTCAAATAATCAAAATATGAAAATGGAGTGCCCTCTACTGGCCAGTCCCTATAACACACAAGTTCAGAGTTTATTAAAGGAGTAGTCCACCCAAAACTTGCAAAAAATACATGTTGTGCAGTTTTTTAATTTGTCTGTGAAGTTCTAGCATTTCCTTCCCTCTGACTATTAGTTTTTCTTAAATTAGCCTGCTAGCTTTATGACCCCCTTGGGAATCTTCATCTGAGACAGCTTAATTGTATTCTTGTTCCCACAGAGCATCTTGTCTCATGTGACACCGATGTAGCAGAGACCCAAGATTCAGCACACACATGCCAAACAAACTAAATATCTGGGAAGCTTTACAAGCTGCACAAAAATTACCAGTAGCAAAGTTCTTCAGGACAGTAAGATCTTTACGATGAGGGTAGTCACTAAGCCGAATTCTACAGATTTTAAAATACAGCCATCTCTACTGTTGTGAACTGATTGTAAAGCAATGCTTTCTGCTGGATTTATGGTCTCTGCTACATCACTGTCACATGAGACAAGGTGCATTCTAGGACGAAGGAACACAATTAAGCTGTCTCTGATGGAGATCTCCGGGGGTCGTAAAACTTCCCAAAAGCTAGCAGGCTAATTTAGGAAAAACTCTTAATAGCAGACAGAGGAAAGGACACACAACAACTTAACATACAAATCAAACACACTGCACAACATATGTTTTTGCACGTTTTGGTGGACTACCTTTAAGGAAATGCAAGGTTAGGGGATTTGACCCCCGGTCGAAACTGGCACCGCCTGCTAGCCAAATGCTGTTAACTAGCCCTGTGATTGTACTGAGAAGACAACACTTCAGTACATACACTAGCTGGACCAGTGGATTCTCCTAGTCATTAGCCCTGCTGGCTAGTGGCTGCAAAACTTAATTTCGATCCCCCGTGAACCCAACCGAACTGAATGTCAAACCACAACCCAGGTTCCATATCTATACTATAATGTACAGTGATTGGGTTAGGGTTATAAAAGTGCATTCTCGACTTCTCGGATGTGAATCATGTTAAAACACCCTTGTTAAAAATGATTTTTAATTTAAAAATCAAAACGTTTTACTTTGCAAGATTAGAAAATTCCCTTTGTTTATAATGGACTGTGCCAACAGAACTTCAAAATTTTAGAACCATGTGCACAGGACACCCTTTTACGGTCATTAATACCTGGAATGTTTAGAAACAATCCTGACTGGCTAGGAATGATGTCAAGATTTATAATAAATCATCAAGTACGAGGAATACAGTTACATCTCATGATGAACAATGCACTCGTATGTTGTAAGACACAAGGTTGCAGGATGCAGACCTGAAGTAGAGCACTGTGTGTTGCCGATGAAGTCAGCTACAGGCTTGGGGCAGTGTGCACGGCAATGCAGTTTCACTACACGTGAGTGCAATGTTTGTGATGATGCAGCTGCTTTGCAGTGCACACAGACACAGGCCTGTATCCTGTGGCCTCGTGTGTAACCGCTTTCCTTGCACAGTATTATTTATGATGTTAACATGTACGAAACCTGGATCGTGCTTTGGCGTTTAATGTGTTGGGGTTCATGGGGTGGGTGACGTTAGGGTTCAAAACCTCTCAGCAGTGGCTCAGTGGTAGTACTACTGTCCGCCATGTTGGTGAGTTGGGTTCTGAGGCAGACTCAGGGATTGGCTGGGGAGGCATCGAGCATCCATAGGACTGCGGTCCTCTACTGGGAAGGATTCACCGCACCATCGTTGACTGCCACCAGGTGGAGGCCTGGGGGTAGTGCAAGCTGGAGAACGTGAAGGGAGGGACGCTGCTAGCTTGACACGTGTGTGCCTCCACATGGCATGCAGACATCCACATCGCAGCAGGGGTCTGGGGAGAAAACAGGCGGACCAGGTTTTTTTTTTTTTTTGGACTCTGTGGGAAGATACAGCCTCTCTCTGGCTCTGCCAAGGGGGAAGTCTCCAGGTCCACTTAAAGAGTTAGTGTACTGCCTACAACTAATATTAGTTTTTAAAAGCAGTCAACCATTATCTTTTGCATCGGATGTACTTTTTTTTTTTCTCTCTTTAGTTAATTAGAAGATTGTTTACCTGATGTTAGTAGGTGTGCTGTATGGAACAGCATTCTACCTGGCAGCTGACATATCTAGCTCCATGCTCCCCCACTACATCATCAGCACTGTGACAACTGTTGCTTAGGAACAGCCACTCAGCAGCTGCCAGGGTCAGTCACCTGTGATGTCACAGTCAATCAGATCACAATTCTGATGATTTAGTGTGGGGACTAGAGATAGATATGTCAGCTACCACAGGGTTGATTTTTGGTTGGGGGATTAAGACAATTGGCACAGAGTTTTTAATTTTCACCCACCTTTTCTTCTACCTTAGGGACAACCTGCTCACTGTCAGAGGTTTTAAACAGCTGTTTTTCTGAATCTGGGCTCGGCTGAACAATGTAACCCATTGTTTTTTTCATTTGACCCTTACTTTTTATACCCAGTGGAGCAGTGTCCCATATAGATAAATATCTGAAATGAATCCTGCTGCCAGGCTAAGAGCTGTTCCACAGATCCCGCATAGTATTATCACTTAGAAAACTTTCTAATGAGCAAAGGGAAAAAGAAAAATACATCAGAAATAAAATGTTACAACTACAGTAACTACTGCTTAAAATGTGTATCATTTCTCTCTCTTTTTGGTTCCACTAGCTCTTTAGGTCCTCAGGGAAAGTGGCTGATAGTCAGGAGAGACAGGGACAACAGCATATCTGATCAAGTCTGCAGGATAAAAACAGTTTGTGTGTGAGTGTTTTTTTTTGGGGGGCGGGGCGGCTAACATCACATTTCCTCACCTTTATACATTTTACTAATAAACGACTTGTGAATTAAAACAGTTTTTCTTGAAGTGAATTAATTCTAGACACAATAAAATGTTTAATTTAGCTAAATTATAACTTTAACGTAAGGCAACCAGAATTTTTAGTTTAAATAGTGTCCACTGTTTATATTGGCTAACTCCTGAGATGAAATGCACCACTTCAGAACTCCAGAAACCAGGGGTAAATGCAAAATTTCCAAACACATGACCAGAAAGCCGATTAAATCCCAATAAGGTTGCAGTTCTGCTTGAATCAGATACAGGTTGTACCTAAAGAGAGTTGGTGGGCAAAAACAATTTAACTCTGTTTCTTCCACAATCTACTGCGGCACAAATCTGTAAAGTACCACTTAACTCACAACTGATGCCACCACAAACATCAGGATCTACTCAACAGCAAGGACTATGGGCTATTCAATTATGAAAATGGAGTGGCTGCTTATAAGCCAGTTCCAATAAACACATGGCTGCACCCACACTACATCATGCATGGTCATTTTCAAGTAATTGCCTGGATTTATTAATCTAGTAAAATCTTGCAACACTGTGTAATCATTTAGGATCTAGGTTTTAAAACTCCATGTAACCAAGAGGCAATTCCTACCAAAAACACAACTAAAATAAACATAAAAGGCAGGGTATTAACTAGCTGGCACAGGGTAGCAAAATGCTATGCAAAACAGGATGCAATGCTGAATATTTCAGAAATGCATAGCAGTT
This sequence comes from Neoceratodus forsteri, assembly GCA_016271365.2. Classification (NCBI taxonomy): domain Eukaryota; kingdom Metazoa; phylum Chordata; order Ceratodontiformes; family Ceratodontidae; genus Neoceratodus; species Neoceratodus forsteri. The sequence goes on along the minus strand of CM057451.1, from coordinate 261,249,270 downwards.
GAACGACTCCATGTGACGGGAGACTACAATTTTTTTTTTTGCTAACAATCTATGCATTTTCATTAACACCACCAGTGCTCCCAGACCGATTTGGCATTCTTCCTGTAACCCATAGACAATTACCCTATATATTAGTTTACTACAGAAGGGTAATTGCTTTACTTTCCCCTTGTAGCCAATAGAAGTCTATGGGTACAATTTCCCTGTAGATGGATCCAAATCCCTATAAAATACCGGAATCCTGGAGATAAGAGTCCTATAGCTGTTTTAGGAAAGAACGAGTAACTATTTTCGGCTTATTAACTGATGTGCTGCGGACTGATGCATCTGCCCAGATATATGTTCTAATTATGTCGGCAGTCTATGGGTTAAACACCCTGAAAGGAAGTTACCTTACCTTCCCACTTAAAAAAAAAAAAAAAAAAGATACTGCTTCTCGGGCGGAAATATAATGGCGAGTAAAATGCTCAGTCAATGCAGTTTTATCAACAGCGCCGATCACAGTGACGTCAGTTTCTCACTACTGAACTCCCCCGCCAGTTGGCAAAACAAAAAGTTGACGATCTCTGCCCTGTCGGATTCTTTTATGCCAACCAGCTGATGGAGCACAGCAGTTTCCGAATGGTACGCGTCACTTAAAAAGCATGATGGGCGCTATCGGCAGCTGCCCCCTCATCGTTTCATGCTGCAAGCTGTACATGGAAACCCGGACTACAGTATTTCAGGAACCCAGTATACAAGTAAAACAGCAATTGGCAATTCCAAGGCTCACCTGTAACGATGGGGTTTCTTAACCCCTCCGGTGGAGGGCGCGCTCTTGCGGGCCGCCTTAGTTGCGAGCTGCTTCCTGGGCGCTTTGCCTCCGGTGGATTTACGGGCCGTCTGCTTGGTACGGGCCATCTTCCTTCAAACTTCTTTCTAGAACCTGCAGGGATGGAAAGAATGACAGGGCAGGTTCACAGGAACAAATGGCAACCAGCCCACCCCAAACAGAGCCCGTATACCACACATGACAGGTGGACATGGACCACCACACGTTCTTCAGCGACCCCCGATTACAGGGATACTGCAGTACACAACTCGCCGCCACAAGGGAGCCAACACCATGCAGGCTGACAGCGCAGGGTTAATATGAAAATACATCTTACTCCACTAGGCGGCCCACATCAACGGTGTCACCGCTAGCTGCCGTAAAACGGAAAACCCCGCCGACTGCTGACACGGCCCGGGGAAAGACACCCGAAGGAACCCATGAGATAACCAGTTTGTAAGCACTAGTTTAACGAAAACACGTCCATTTACCTCAAAACCCGACTTGGACGAGCAGCCAGCGTTATCCAAAAGATCTATGCAAAATCAAACCCGAATTCCAACATTCAACATGCTTTTAAATCCAATTATTTGTCGCACTTAACTGTTAAACAATATTTGTTTTAAATCCCCCGAATAACTGCCTGCAACGAAATTCGCAACCGCCAGCCTAGGAGGAACAGCCAATCGGCGATGCCCTTGTGATACTGCCGAGTGTGCCCGCACATCCGGAACAAAATGCCACTAAATCCATGAAAGTTCCGAGTGACCGGCCAGCCTGGCTCCCTGTCTGCCTCCGTCGCTGCCCCGGTTTCCTCGCCAGTTGCTCGAGGAGTCTGCCCTTTGCTCGAAAGCGGCTGGCGTTGGTAACCGACATCGCGGAATGACAAGCCCCACAACAACCCCTCCCCCACCAACATACACACACGGGGGAGGGGAGGCAGCCCGGCGCTCCACACCGCTGAAACAAATAAAATAAAAAAAAAATGTAGAAATATATCACTAGAAATCGCACCGAGACCCCCGGCATACATGGACCGAATCCGCAGCATGTGGCCACTGCTCACTCTACATACACACAACATGTTATCTGACTGCAAAGGGAGAGACACGGAAACATGGTCGGTGAACAAGAGAAAAAAGACAAGATGGTGAAGCCTGGCAACAACCGGGGAGTAAAAGGCAGGCGGAGGGGAAAAAGAGGGAAATTCACCTCCAAAATGCACCACTTACCCCCAGTTAAAACCCGACCCCAGTCTGTTCAGCAGGCACTTAAGAGCTTCCTTTCGAGCCCCGTGGTCGTTTTGCCCAGAATTAAGCAGCAAATGAGCGTTTTTTTATCGAGTGAAAAAAAGAGATGGGTTTGGAGAAAAAAAGAGAAACAAGCTCCTTGCTAGGCAAAGAGCGATAAGCGGCTGCCAGAAAGGAAACTCACATTGCCACACTGTTTCTGTTCACAATTTGTCACCGAAAAAGTTTCTTTGCTGGCACCCAACCCACCGAAAATCAATTTGCAAAGTGTCTTCTAACGGGGGGTGACTGACTTAATCGGTTTGGCGGCGGAAGAGGTCTGCATTTTTTTGGAAATAATAACTTACCTTCTCTGCTAGCTCGGCGAGAGCACTAGCTCGTAGCTGTTGGCTGCAAACACAATTGAAAGATGGCTGACAGGGGCCGCCTCTGCTCCAGCCCCTGCCGCGCCGCACTCCCTCCCCCTGCACACTCAGCCAATGGTACACAATGGAGGGAAGGCTCACCTTACAATTCTGTATACAAACATAAGGGCATGCTGCTCACTTTTCGGCAGGAACATGTTTGTTGTTCAACTTAAAAATATGAATGGGGGCTACTGAATTAATTGCTAGTCCGCACGTTTTCTGGTTCTTAGAGAATCCTCTGGCATGCGTTTTGTCGTGCCTCCTTACTAGAAAAAAGCATTTAAGCAGCAGTTTTTATGTAAGCATTAAGACATGTCAGAGTGTGTGTTGGTGGTGGGATAAGGGCAGATCTCAGTTGTGCTGAGACAGAAGGCAACCCCATTACCTTCAACCACTCAAGAAGTGTCCTTATCTCACTGCAAGGCCACACCCTGAAGTGTCTTATTGCAATTATAAAATGGGTCCAACATTTTTTTGCAGGGGTATAAAAAAAGTATCAAACTTAGAGACATTTTTATGACTTTGTTCTAATTGTATTGTATGTTCTGTTTGCCACCCTGGTGGCCCGGGTCACAACTGAAAACTGTCCTCTGGATCAGTTTACTCACCGAGTTATCAATAACATAAATAAAGTAAATAAACAAAAAAAAAAGTTTGTCCACCCCAGCAAAACAGTCCCAGCACTCACATGCTTTCTCAGGTTCAAATATTATGCAGAGCAAAAATACATACATTTTTAATTGGCTGTTAAACACTCTGTTTTCCTCAACCCACCCCATTTACCCCTTCAAACCCCAGGAATTATTCAATATGATTAAACTACAAAACTGCAATCATTGTGTGTCATCTGATTTTATTGTTTGGGTTGATCACAATAGACTGAGCCATCCAGCTCCGGAATACAAATTTGGGTTGAAGTGCATGTTGCTTGTTTTCTTTCCTAAGGGCCCCAACAACAGCTGCAATGCCAGCCTACCCCGGGCAACGCTTCAGACTAGCCTGAATAACAGCTGGGTACCCAGAGTGTGTGTGACTGTGCCAGAGGGACTCTTAGTGCATGCAGGCTTAACCTGACTAAATTAGATCTAAAATCAAATGCTAGATTGCTGCCCCACCCTTGTTCACGTCCCCTGAATAATTCAGATTCTTTTCTTTCTGCATTTAACTTGGCTAGTGTGTACCTTTGTGGAGGGGATACTGTATTGCCATTGAACTGTTGTATTGCAGATCTTGTTTTACAGTGAGTCTCCAGGGCCATTGCAACTGATCCAGCTCTGGTGGTAAGTGTAGCAAGTGTGGGTTCAATATTGTATTGCTATGTCATATGTGATTGTTTATCTGTTGACCTGTGTAAGCCACTAGAGGGGTTAGAGGGGGGGTATTAGTGTCCCAGAGAGCTATACCCATAGCAGTTACGCTACCCTTAAACCAACCTTCCAGGTGGAGGCACCCATTCACCGAGCTCAGTCCCCTCAACCTGCACCTAGTCACGCAGGCAGGGGTAGTAGCCCTTGAGATAGCGCCACCTAGGGGTTACACTAGTGCACTAGGTAGTAAATTGAGCACAATCCGAAAAAAGATCCATGTCCTCCAGACATTTTGATACCCCCAGCAGCTGTAAGTGCCTGGATCTAGCTCCATTTTTCAAGGTGTTCTATATGTAGGCATAATAGCTTATTTTCTTTGACTAATCCAGAAGTCACAATGGAGGATTTCTCCATCATGGCATTCGACGTCGTAACATCCGATTGCAGAGAATCCAGCCTAGTTTTGTTGGTGAGGACTTGCTGGGTAAAAGCATCCAACTTTGTATGTATGTCACCATTTGCTTGTTTAAATTCAGTTTTTAAGTCCTGGATCACCAAGAGTAAGGCCGCTTTGGTGGGTTTGGTTCCGTCAGGTTATTGCTCGGGTGGGATCTGAAAATGGACTTGTTCCAGTTCCCTGATTAACAAAATAAAAATGAAAAGAAAATGAAATAGTGCAGTGGTGCCCCCTTTCTGCGCTCCAGCCTGTGGCTTGCCTGATTTTGAAGAACTGGAGTCCTGTTGCTGCTGTTTGCGAGGGTTTCCCATCCTCGAATGCAATAAGAAAGGTATCCAACTATGGAGCTGCCAATATTCTAGCAAAAGAAAGTAAGAGCAGCCCAGTACAAAGGGAATAAATCCAGAAAGTTTAATTTTTACTTGGTCGTCGAAGTGCAGCAGTATAAAGAGCATCTATTTCAATTGGCCACAAGCTCCGCCCCCTCCACTACCATTTCTATAAAATAAAAACGTTTTCTCTTCCCTCTTGACTCTCCCCATCATCAGTTTCCGCTTGTGTCCCCGTGTTCTTGATCCACTATGTATGGTGCATAGTTCTTCACAGTTTACCTTGTTCATTCATTCCTTTCAGGAACTTGAAGGTTGCTATCATATCTCCCCTCTCTCATCTGGCCTTCAGCAAGTACAAGTTCAATGCCCTGAGCCAATCCTCATAAGATCTGCCCTGCTGGCCCTGAATCATTTTTGGTCACCCAACATTGCACTGTCTCCAGCCTGTCCTTATCTTTTCTTAGATAAAGACTACAGAACTGGGCACAGTATTCCAGGTAGGGCCTCACCAGGGATCTATAGAGAGGTAGTAATACCTCCTTCCTTTTGCTGTCAGTACCCCTTCCTATGCACCCTGTCATCCTGTTTGCCTTACTGTAGGCCTTGTTACACTGGTTTGATTGTTTTAGGGAGTCACCGATGATAACCCCTAGGTCTTTTATACTCAGAGGTCATCCACAGCTTTACCTCTCCCCCAAATCCAGTACATTATCCTCAGGTTCTTGTTCTTCAAGTGCATCACCTTGCACTTTTTGGCACTGAATTTCAACTGCCAAACCTTTGACCACCTCTCTAGCTTTCGCAAGTCTCTCTCTGCATCTCCCTAACCCCCTTCCTCCGTGCCACAGAGTACAGTGTTGTCTCCAAATAGACACATCATGCCCTGGATTCCTTCTCCCAGGTTGCTAATTAACATATTGAAAAAGACTGGACTCAGGACCAATTGTTGTGGCATCCCACTGGTGTCCTCCCTCTCTTTTGATTGGACTCTGTTAACCACAACCCTCTGCTGTCTCCCTTCCAACCAGTATCTCACCCGTCTGTGTTTTTCACTGTACCCAGATCCTGTAGTTTCTTCAGCATCCTTTTGTGAGGTACCGAGCTGAAAGCCTTGCTGAAACCAAAATATAGTAAATACACAGCATGGCCCTTATCCACTACCCTCATTACCCAGTCAAAGAATACTATCAGGTGTGTCTGACAAGACCTTCTTGCCCCAAACCCATGCTGTTTACTATCTTGGAGTCCATTGCTCTCCAAGTAGTTCATGAGGTCCTTTCTGACTAGTGTCTCCATCAGTTTACTCACATTAGAGGTAAGACTGACGGGTCTGTAATTACCTGGTTACTTTTTGTCCCTCCACCCTTTAACATCAAGGAAAGCTGGGAAGGGAGGGTCCGAGAAAACAGGAAATCACCCTTGGCTACACCAATGTTTCTGTCCCCTTACTGTTACAGAAAAATGGAGCTACACTTACAGGTGTCTAGGTATGTGTAATGAATTGTAAAGTATTTTCCAAGCCAGCCCAGTGGCATGGCAGGTTGAGACATCCATACTTCCCTGTTGTCATGCCGGCGACCAGGGTTTGAGAATGGACTCTGGTTGTTCCGGTGGCACGGCCGGGAGAGGGAAGCTTAAGCATCCTTAGGACTGCTCTTTTCCCTTGAGGAAGGGGATCAGTGTTGCGCTGTTTGATTGTCATCTGGTGAAGCCAGGTGGCAGTGCATGCAAGGCCCCAAACTGTGGGAAGAGCCAGCGCTCAGAGTGCTAGAGCAACTCCTCGGAGATGGAACCTGTTTGCATGCTCGCTGCATGTCCACCATGCTTGGGGAGAAAATTAGGAGGGAAAAAGAGAAGGCTGGGCTTCATGAAGCCCTACCTGCCAGCACAGTGGCCTGCCTGGTCTCGTAGGGGATGTCAGAGACTCGGGATGGCTGGGGACTGTGTGACGGGCTGATAAAGGCATCCAGCCTGCCATAGAAGAATAAAAACCTCTATGGGGGGAAAAAAAAAGTATTTTCCAGACCTGGCATGTCTCACTGGCATGCTGGTCCAGCTGCCAAGTGCCCAGCATGCCACTGTAGGTGCCTGGTTTCCAGTACCTGAACTGGCACACCGCCAAAAATGTCTGGCATGCCACCCAGCACCTGGGCATGTCAGTACAAGATCAGGCTCCAACCCTTTTGCTAAATTCAGTAGGGACCATGAAACTGCTTGAGGTGAAATCAAGAAAGTCCCAGAAAATCTGGGAAAGTTGAGTGGTTTGCCCAGAAATATTTTTCAGAGATGCACACATTGGCAAATCCCTCCTACAACTGTACTTATAAATTTGGAAAACTTCTGGACAGGAAAGAGTACTGTATAAGTATGCAATAACAGATGACAAGGGCATGCGGTTATTAGGTAATTACTGCACTACATGGGTTGGAGACATGAAGCTTTAGCAACCACAAGTCATGAAGCTTATTACCGAATTTATAAAATGGCACCAAAATAATAAGAAAATACAAGACTAAATAAATCTTTAAATTAAGAATAAATACATTTTCATCCTTGGTAAATCGGTTCTCACACCAAGCAACTAGATTTGCCCTGTCAAAGAGGTCAGATTGGCTGGCAGGTAATTCACTCTTGTTAAAGTCTCATTGAAAAGTTATTTATTTGAGTTAGCTTTTTGAAGATAACACTTGGTCTATTCTGCTGCCTTTTAAATGTTTTATATTTGTATTTATTGGATGTGTGTTGTTATATTTATTATGTACTTGCACTTTGGCATTCTGAAAAGCACATTATAAATAAATACTGATTTGATCTGATTTAATTGAACCTTTGTTTTGTTTTTCCAACTGTCAAAGTTACTGAGAATTCTGAAGTAGCATAGTTCCAAGACATGCAAGGCACTTTCCAGACCTATGCGGTTACTGGTCAATTACTGCTCAGGTCTTCTGAAGCAGTGTAATTCTAAGACTTGCAAGGCAGTTTCTAGACCAGTGCAGTTATTGTGAAAATCGTGAAACCTGATTGGCTGAGGACCATCTTTGCCAGTGCTGTTATCTCAACACAGTGGCTTAGGGCCATCTTTGCCAGTGCTGTTATCTCAACATAGCAACACTGGATAAAGATCCAGCAGCCTCTTCACACTAAAGTCAACACTAACCACACATCCTTCATTGCCATCACAAACATGGTTGTCACTTTTACTCACTAAAAGCCTTCAACCAGGCACTACAAATAAAACTGTCTTAAAATTATAAAAATAATAAGTGTGTTTGCCCCCATAATCCTCTTCTTAATACACACATGTATAACTTAAAAAAAAAAAGTACTACAGTACTTACTGTTTTAATGTATGGTGTTTCTTTGCTAACCATGAAAAATCCCCCATCTTCACCTCTTACTAGGAAATCTGTGCAGTTTAACCTGCTGTGGATAAAAAAAAGCCCTGGATCCATCTGAGGCCTTCTGTTGTGTGATTGTGGGCTTAAACATTCTGCCAGTAGAACTGACCAGCGATTTGAAGTCTTGTGTTCCATCCATAGTATACATTCCATCTCTTGAATGTAGGAAAGGCAAACTAAACAAGATAGGGAAAAGGGAAGTAATAATATAAACAAGAAGAAAGAAAAGTGAGGAAAGAAAAAATTACTCACCGTAGTAATCTTGTTTCTTCTAAGGGATTCTGCAGTATGATTAAACTAATGCAGTCAGCCTCCTGTGTTGAACTACCCCGGAGATAGTGGAACATATGCAAATGATGGAACACCTAATTGGCTAGTGCCACCATTCAAACTGCTACCCCTAGTCAACTGCTGTGTTCTATAATGCTCAGATTCATTGGAAGCCTAAGGGGTAAGACCCCTTAGCTAAACTGCTCTAATACTAACACTATTAACCCCCCTATAAGATTCCCACAAAAATAAGTCACAGAGAACTGGAAAAGGAGAAACAACCAAGCCTTCTGGTTTTAAAAAGTTCAACTCAACTAGGGTATGAACCCCAACAGTAAGTTAAAGGACAGCTGCAATGCAGAGCCCAACTGATTCTGTAAGGGGAGGCAGGGTGGAAGGTTTAATCATATTGAAGAATACCTTAGAAGAAACAAGATTACTATGGTAAGTAATTTTTTTCTTCAAACCCCAAGAATTTTTCAATATGATTAAACTAATGCAGACTACCAAGTAGTACCTTTGGAGAAGGGTACAGAACTTACCTGGGGAACAGGCTCTGCAGTACTGCTGTGCCAAATCTAGCATCAATTCTGGACAGGGTGTCCAAACAGTAATGTTTTGTAATAGTGTATGCTGTTTTCCATGTGGCTGCTTTGCAGATTTCCAGAAGAGGGGTGTCTCTGGCAGCTGCTATTGAAGCAGCTGTGCCATGCGTGGAATGAGTCCTCAGGCCTACTGGGGGCTGTTTGCCAGCTTTACTGTAACTGAACTGGATACATGCCACTATCCAACACGCAATGGACTTTTTGGAAGCTGGCTTCCCTCTTCCCACATCCCCACAAGTCTGAATAACTGAGTTTTGTCCTGCCTGTGGGCCTTGTTGTGGTCAAGGTAATAACTAAGAGCACTCTTGGCATCCAGGTTGTGAAGCCTGCACTCACCTGAGCTAGAACGATCCATGAAGAAGACTGGCAAGGTGAATGACCGGTTCAAATGGAAATCAGAGACTACCCTTGGAAGGAATGTCCTGTTGGTCCTGAGTTTTACCTTATCCCTGTGAAAGGAGATATAGTTCAGTTCTATGCACAGGGTTTGTAGTTCACTAACTTGCCTGGCTGAAGTAATGGCTACCAGGAAGATAGTTTTCCAAGTCACAAATTTGAGGTGTGCTGCAGCCATAGGCTCAAGTGGAAGTTCAATGAGCTTGGCAATGCAGATGCTGAGATCCCATGATAAGATCAGTTCCCTGTGGGGAGGATGCAGATGAGCCAGTCCCTTAAAGAACTTTATAAAAATGGGGTTGGAGGCCATTGAAGTGTCTTTACCAGCAGAAAGATAGGCTGAAACTGATGCCAGGTGAACCTTAAGGGTAGCGGTCTGGAGGCCTAGTGAGTACAAGTGACTGAGATAGTCCAACAGCACTGATAACCCTGCATGTGAAGGCACCATGTTGTTCCTGTTACACCAAATGGAAAATCTTTTTCATTTGGAAGCACAGATCTTCCTAGTGGATGGTTTCCTTGACACCCTGAGTACACGGAGGATAATTCCAGAGAGATGCAAGCCAGCATGCTCCTGGTTAAAAAAAGTCCTCAAGAGCCATGCTCTGAGCTTGAGGGACCTGAGATTGGGGTACAGGATCCTTACTTGTGAGAAGGTCAGGAGATTGTGCCTCTGGGGAGGTGGATGGGCTGGACCACTGACACGAATAGCAAGAGGGAGTACCACGACTGCCTGGCCCAGTCTGGCACTATCAGGATCATGGTGGCTGGCTGGGACCTGAGCTTGATCAGGACCCTGAGCAGCAGGAGAAATGGAAGAAAGGCATACAGAAACTTTTCCAAACAGTCCAGCACTAAAGCATCCACTGGTACGGTGCCCCTTGTTGGGGGCCTGCAGCAGAATTGTTGGAGCTGGTAATTTACCAGAGAGGCAAAGGGATCTATCTCTGGGGTGCCCCACTTTGTAGAACTTGCCTGTTGAGAGACCACTCGTGGTGGTTCTGGTTAATTCTGCCGAGTGCATCTGTCAAGGTATTGTCCTTTCCTGGAAGATGGAAGGCTGAAAGGGATACCTGTAAGGAGTATGCCACGCTCCAAACTTTCATTGCTTCTCTTGATGTAGTACATGGTTGTGGTTTTGTCTGTCCCGACTTGTACCGCCTTGTTCTTTACTAGAGATGTGAAGGATTGAAGAGCAAGGTGCACTGCCCTGAGCTCCAGCAGGTTTATGTGCAGAAGTGATTCTGCACAGTGTGCTCTTTTAAGTGTGCTTCCCATCCTAGGAGGGATGCATCTGTTGTGAGGACCAGTGTGGGGGACTCTTGCCGGAATGATACCCTTTCTCTGAGATTGTCCCTGTCCTGCCACCATTGCAAGGCTTGAAGTAGGGACTTTGTCACTGGTACAAGCTTTGAGAGTGAGTCCCTTCTCTGAGACCAACGAGCCCTTAAATCGAACTGGATGTCCCACATCTAGAACCTGGACCCCAGTACAGTTCCCGTGGCAGCAGCCATGTGGCCCAGTAGCTGTAGGAAATGTCTTGCTGGCCTGAGTGTTCTGAGGCAGAAAGAGCTTGCTCTCTGTAGGATACTGTCTGCTCTGTCCTGAGGGAGAAATGTCCTTCCCCTCAGAGTGTCCAGTTCTGCTCCTATGAAGTTTAGTAGTTGAACCGGCTGGAGCACCAACTTTTGGACATTTATCAAGAACCCCAGTGACTCCAGGGTGCTCTGAGTGACTGCAAGGGTGTACTTTACCTCTTGTTGTGATTGTCCGATGACTAGCCAGTCATCTAGGTAAGGGAATTCTGTAATGCCTTGCCTTCTCAAATATGCCACTACCACTGCAAGGTACTTTGTGAAAGCTCTGGAAGCAGAGGTTAAACCGAATGGCAGAGCAGCAACTTGATAGTGACCCGAGGGTAGTCTGAAACTGAGGTACTTTCTGTGAGATTCCCTGATGGGAATGTGGAAGTATGCATCCTTGAGGTCCAAGGAAGCTAGCCAGTCTCCTTGCTGGAGTGTGGGAAGAATCATTGCCAGAGTTACTATCTTGAAGTCTGGCTTGGTGAGGTGTTTGTTCAGAAGCCTTAAATCCAAAATGGGTTGCCACTCCCCATTTTTCTTCATAGTCAGGAAGTATCTTGAGTAGAAGCCTTTTCCCCTTTGGGAAAGGGGAACAAGTTCCACTGCTTTTGCCTGCAGAAGGTTGGACACTTCTAATTCCAGAAGTGCCCTTTCTGCTGGAGTAGCTGGACTGAAATGTCTTGCCCTCAGCTTGAGAAATAACTTGAAGCTGAGGGAGAGACCCTGGCTTGCTACTTTCAGAACCCACTTGTCTGTGGTGATCTTCTTCCAAGCCTGGAAACAGTGAGCCAGCCTGACCCCTACTGGTAGTGGGGAGGCAACCCTGATAAGCACGTCAGGGGTTTTGTTTGCTTAGCCTGGGCCCTAGCTGGGGGAGCTGGGTCAGAACCTCTGGCTCCCCTTCTGCTCCTGCCTCTGATGTACCCTCTTTGCTACTGGTAGTCAGGGAGTGCTTGGGCTTGAAAAAACAGTCTAATACAGGCACCTCTACCCCTGCCTCCCCTTCCCTGTGGTCTATATGAACTGCAGACTTTCTCCTTGGTGGCATTACTCTTGTATGTGGATTTGTACTCATCCATCTTCTTCATATAAGCCTTATCCCCAAAACAGTGAGTTGTTCTCACATGGGAAGTCCATGGCATTAGTCTGAGTGTCCTGGGTAAAGTTTGTGGCTCTGAGCCATGCAAACTGCCGCAGGGACACTAAGTGCCATCCATCTGGCTGCAGTGCCATTGGCATCCACAGCCATATGAAACTGTTATTTAGTGGCCTCCAGTCCAAATCTTGCTGTTTCTATAAGGTCAGCAGCCAAACCCTGTGCAGGGGTCGAAATTAAGGTTTTCAGCCACTAGCCAGTAAGGCTAGTGACTGGGAAAATCCACTGGCCCCACAGACATTTCCACTGGCCCAGTTGGTGTACATACTGAAGTGTTACCTTCTCCAGTACAAGCCCGCAGGGCTAGTTAAATGAAAATCGTACTAGCCCGATACAAAATCTACCAGTATTTGGCTAGCGGGCCAGTGCCGGTTTTGACCCCTGCTGTGGAGCTTTGTCAGCAAGAACCAGAACTGAATTCCACAGCGACTCCTGGTACTGGGCAGCATAGGCCATGTAGCTTGCCTGTCTAATGGACAGAGAAGCAGCCAGGTAACCTTTCTTGGCCATACTGTCCATTTTTCTGAAGTCCTTATCCAGAGGATGGGATGAAAGAGGTACCTTGGCTCTGTCACAGGCAGCTGCCTGGGCCACACCTTCATGGTCGGGATGAGAGAAGAGAAACTCTGCCTCAGTCCTGGCCAGTTGGTACTTCTTATCCACCTTATTGTCTACAGGTAAGACAGAGGTAGGAGTCTCCAGAATATTAAAAACCTGCTTCTTCAGAGACCTATTAATCAGAAGCAGCTGGTATTTGGTGGGTGTTAACTGCATCATATCCAAAAATGCAGCCTCTTCCTCATCCTCTACTGTTTCATGAGTGGAGAGGTCAAGGGCAATCACCATCTGCTTTACAAAAGTGTAGTGTGAGAAATAATCCTTGGGCAGTCTGGGAGGAGATCCGAACTCCTGTTCCAGAGACACCTCTGGTTAGAGAGGTTCCCCCAACTCCTCTTTAAAAAAAAACCCCAAAAAACATAGAAGTTGACGGCAGATAAAGACCGTGAGGCCCATCCAGTCTGTCCATTTTTTCTACTTTATAAATGTGCCATAGGCCTGTACTCTGTCAACGGCCTATCTATTCATACTCATCTTTATTGCTCCCTTATGCCTGTCCCATGCCTGTTTGAAGCCCTGCACTGTATTCATATCCACCACTTCCTGAGGTAGGCTGTTCCATGCATCCACCACCTTTTCTGTGAAAAAGAACTTTCTCACATTCCCCCTTAATCGGCCTTCCTGTAATCTCATGCTGTGTCCTCTTGTCCTGCTATTTTTCCTATATTGAAACATGTTATACTTTCACCTTGTTAATGCCCTTAAGATATCTGAATGTTTCCATCATATCACCTCTCTCCTCCTTTGCTCTAGGGTATACATATGAGCTCTGTTAATCTGTCCTCATATGTTTTCTGATGTAGTCCCTGCACCATTTTGGTTGCCTTCTCTAGACTGCCTCCATTTTGTTAATGTCCTTGTGCAGATGTGGCCTCCAGCACTGCACGCAGTACTCCAGATGGGGCTTAACCTGTGTCTTGTAAAGAGGGGATTATTACCTCCCTCTTATGACTTGTGATGCCCCTAATAAGGTACATCATTGCCGCAGCGACTCCCAGATCGCGAAGACCACCACAGTGATAGGAATAGAGCAAAATCCACCTGTCACTGTGGTGGTCTGGCTGGCGATCAGGACTGCCTCGCTGGATGTTTGCCCCCCCCTCAGTCCAACTACAACTCAGAATTAGAATCCTAGAGACCGGGAGGTGTTCAGGGGGCGCAGCCCCCCGATGGAAGCACAGAGGCATCCCCGACACTGCAATGCCGACAGTCGGCACTGCGGCTGTCACTGTTGGGGATGTCTCCATGCCGATTGTCGCTACAGCATGAATAAACCCCCTAATAATACACCACAGCATCCCTCTAGCCTTACCTACTGCTTTAGTGGTCTGCTTAGATGATTTCAGGTCATCTGTGATGATGATGCCCAAGTCTCTTTCTTCCCTTGTGATTGCCAGCAACTCCCCTCCCAACCTATAGGTAGCTTCAGGGCTTCTCTTCCCTATATGCATGATCTTTTCCTCCTTTTCTTCATCAAGGTCCTCATAAGAGGGGCCAGTTCCTGGGAATACGGAACTGATACTGGAACCGATGATGAAACCGGTACTGGAACCAGTGGAGGAACTGGCATTTGCCGCTGCAGGACCATAGTGGAGCCCAGTGGAGTAGTGTTTTGCAAGGCCTAAAAAACTTTAAGGGCCTGTGCAATCTCCTCGGCCGAAGGCATGACCGGTTTGTCAATGGAGAGCACCTTTGCTTTTTCAGCAGGAGGTGTGGTGACATGCTTTTGTTTATGTTTCTTTTTAGTCAGAACTGACTCTGGGGTCAGTTCCCCGGAACATTTGGGTTTAGAGAATTCACCCTTGTCAGACGGTTTTGGTTCTGAACCTTCAGTTTTCTCTTTTTGGTCGACATTCTCTTTTTGAATCATTTGCGGGGGGGGGTTACACTTTCCCATGGCAACAGACCTTGGTGTCCGCGCCAAGGGTGTACCATCCTGGCACACAGGGGTACCATCAGACAATACACAAAAATATTTTAGGAAAACACCTAGTTTCGACTTAGACATATGGCGTCTTAGCTAGCATTGATCACCACAACATCCTGATCTAGACCAGTGCATCCTATTCTAAATCATCAGAAACATTTCATAATCACTGTAAGCATTAGCAGATGTTACAATATACAGGGGGCCCTTAAACAGATTTTCAGCTGCAAAAACGTAATTGGTGCAATTCCACTTTTGGCCACTAGGGGGGGCATGTGCACACCCACTAACATTCACTGAGCCAGCAGTGAACAGGCTTACAGCAGTTTTGGCACCAAAATACATCTCCAGAAGCTAGGCGGTGGCAGCATTTTAAGGGTCCCAATATATACAAAATGGGGAGGGGGGTCCATGCTGGTTTGGCATGTGGCATACAGTACAATCCCAGCAAGGCCATAGCTACTGATACTCCAAGTAAGCCATAGCGTACCAAGTTTAGTAGCGGGGGTAGCAAACAAGCTGGCCAGCCTTGCTCTGCCCTCTCTAGTCCATTGAGTTTACATTCCTTTGTTTGGCTTCGCAGGCTTTTTATTTTCTCTTTCAGCTTTGTTTTTTTTTTGGGGGGGGCAGAGTGGACCGCAGACTTTGAAGCTGAAGGTCTCAATTAAGTCTGTATGGTCTGCCTGCATAGTGATTACTAGCTGCGGCACCTGGTAGGGGGTGTGGCAAGTCTGGGGCTGCAAGTTTAAATGCCAGAGCAAAGTTGGAAACCATACTATTAGTTCAATTGTACTGGGAGCAAGAGAAGCAGTAGAAGAACTGAGGAGCAGCAGATGGAAGAACAGCCTCTGAGCCAGCTAAAAGAATGAAGACTTCATGTGGACTGGCAAGAGAAGTGAATCTGCCTACCTGCGGGGGAGAGAGAAGAAATTTCTGCCATGATCTTGGGCTCGTGGTGCAGTCAGTGGCATTTACTAGTAGGCAGTGATCCCCACACTAGCAGCACAGACAGACAGCAGGTCTAGTGTGGGAATCATCTGACTGGAGTCAGGAAATTTGGACTCAAGTCATGGGGGGGACAGGTGTGAAAAACAGTGAGGGATGAGCAGTAGTGTGGCAGGTTGGTGTACAAATCTGAAATGGGCTACACCCCTGAATCCCAGTGGTGCCTCCATTGTGTAACCGCTAGGTGATGCTATCCCAAGGATTACTACCCCTGCCTGCCTGACTAGGCACAGGTTGAGGGTCCTGAGCTCGGTGAACGGGTGCTTCCACCTGAAGGGTTGGTTTAAGGGTAGCATAGCTGCTGTGGATATAGTCCTCTGGGACACTAATATCCCCCCGACCCCTCTAGCGGCTTACACAGGTCAGCAGGTAAACAATCACATATGACATAGGAATACAATATTGAACCCACACTTGGTACACTTACCACCAGAGCTGGATCAGCTGCAATGGCCCTGGAGACCCCCTGTAAAACAAGATCTGCAATACAACAATTCGATGGCAATACAGTATCCCCTCCACAAAGGTACACACTAGCCAAGTTAAATGTAGAAAGAATAGAATCCGATTTATTCAGGGGACATGAACAAGGGTGGACAGCAATATAGCATTTGATTTTAGATCTGATTTAGTCAGGTTAAGCATGCATGCACTAAGAGTCCCTCTGGCACAGTCACACACACTCTGGGTACCCAGTTGTTATTCAGGATAGTCTGAAATGTTGCCCGGGGTAGGCCAGCATTGCAGCTGTTGTTGGGGCCTTTAGGAAAGAAAACAAGCAACGTGCACTTCAACCCAAATTTGTATTCCGGAGCTGGATAGCTCAGTCTATTGTGATCAACTCAAACAATAAAATCAGATGACACACAATGATTGCAGCTTTGTTGCAGGGAGCTGCCCTGTTGGTTACTCATGTTACCCAGACCAGGAGGCAGGACTGACGAGATGAAGACTTTAGGATGTTGTTCTGGCTGGCCAGAGGAAGCAGGGCCCACATGACGCACCTTGGTGGTCGATCCTGTTCGGTGGTGTTGAGCAGGGAGCCAAATCCCCAGGCGGGTCTTTCATCGCAAGAGTCTCTGTGGTGGGAGTGGCAGTCTAGGCCGAAATGGTGAGGCCTAGACCTGGTGGAAAGTTCGGATTTAAGTCCATAACAATGCTGGAGCAGCTTCCAGCCAGCATAATACTTGAACGTGGGGAACCAATCGTGACCCACACGACACATCCAGCACATTTATAAATAAACAAATATTCAGCCACAGCACGGATGAAGTCCATTTGCAATATTACAGGATCTCTGCACAAATCTTTCATTCTGCCACTCTATTCGGTACCTGACAGGCCGATCGCTTTTGGAGCAAGTCTTCGGTCTACACTCAGGTGAACTTCACGCTTTCTCTCTCAATTCAGAATTCAGGTCTTAAGAACAGATTCGGATATAGTCCAATTCAATTTGCAGGCTTCTTCACACTGGAAGATGGTAGCAGGCAGGCCAGACACAGTCTTCCCGCTGAATCGCCATGCTACCACACAGGAGTAGCTGCTTGAATTGCTCGAGGTATTCACTCTCCAAACTCCAACTCTCGACTGACACACTGCTGCAGGCAGCTCTGGGACTTCCCAGTGATCCAAAAGGTTCGGTTGGTTGATCCATCTGTCTATCACAGAAAGGGCTCCCCCTCCAGGTCCGTTTAGGCACCAGACAGTGAAAACTACAATTCCTACAGAAATTCACTCCCACAAGACATCTGGGGACAGTCTCCATTTTAAGCTCCCCCGAGGTACCGATCGGTCCAAACTGACAGTCCAGAACCAAAATGGTGGCTCTAAGCAGAAAGTCCATGCTGCAAAGGAAGGCAGGTTACGCAAACTTCTATATTATAATTATTGAAGCAGATAATCAGCAAACAATCACAGATCCTAAAAGGGCTCCCTCTGCACATTTAGTGATGGCAGAATGAAGCAGCTGTACCACAGCGCAGGTGGGACTCGAGTCTGAAACCACTCGGCCCCCACCCAGATTAATTATATCCTACGAAAGAGATAGCACTTAAAGAGACAGGTACGGAGGCTAACGGCACTCTCATGCAGGCATATTCAAAACTGTTTTAGACACAGAACACCAGCTTGGCAAGTGGGCATTAGGCAATCCCAGGAAGATATTTTAGGAACCCCCATTTGTAGGTGGGTTACACTAGCACTGTCAGTGTCCCGCTAACCTGGACTTGCAAAGAACAATTCTGATTGTTGCAACTGGAGAACATGTTCACACTGAGGTGTTGAACTCTGCCAGCAAGAAGGGGACTCTTCTTTTCTCTGAAGGGACAGCATTTTACCTTTTTCCAATTTAAGCTTTGCAACTTGGCAATGACGCAAGACATTAGACCCAGTCAGGTTGGGCCTTTAAGAATTGGGAGTGACGCACTCGTTGCATCTCCCTATCAGACTCAAAGTTTTATATTCTGGGAAAACAGTTCTATTTTAGGACCCTGCCAAGGCACAGAAATATCTGAACAATATTAAGGGGGGCTTTGCTGTCTGAGAAGGATCTGTGCCTTTTGACCATGAAGAAGAATGTTGGTATTTTGATTTTTGTATATTTGAAGGGTTATTTTACCCAGTCCCTCGCTTGGTCTTACAGCTACTTGTTCTTCTGTGAAGCTTATATCTGCATTGCTTACTCTTGTCTCTGCTATATGTTTTATATTATTAGTAACCATTTCCTTAGTCCCTCTTTATGTAGTTTATCCCAGTGTGTTAATGGGGAAAGTTTACCTTATTAACGTTGTTGAGAAGTTTGGTCTCTTGCGGGTGGGGGCCAGTTAAAGATAATCACTCTTCTTGTATTATTACCGTTGCTGCTAACATGGAATTTAATGGGTCTGGTATTGTGACCTGAGTGTTTCACTATGCTTCACCATCTCTTTTGAACTTTTTTGAGGCACTCCACGGTCTTGCTGCATTAGCTCATCTGATATGTTTACTGGTCTTTTGACCCATCTGTTATATTTTCAGCAATTCCCCCAATGCTGGAACACTGGATGAGAGGTGTTACATTTCTGTTTATGATATTACTTTATAATTTACTGCCTGTACCTTGAACAATGGTGTATTTCAGCATACTTAATTGTCTTGGAAAATTTAAAATAAAAAGTTAACAAAAAAAAAAAAAGAAGAAATTATAGTGGAGTTGTGGAACAATCTCCCAGCTGATGTAGTGGGCACCAACACTATCAATGGTTTCAAACATGACTGAGACAGACTGAAGGGCTTAGTGGTTGCGAAGGGTGACAGCGGTAGGGCGGTGCTCATGGGGGTGGATGATGTGGATTACAGCCCTGTATGGACAGTAGGTTCCGACCCAGCTTTGTTAAAGTTTATGAGTAGACTGGATGGACCCATGGTCCTTTTCTGCCATCATTGTCTAAGTTTCAGTGTTTTAAAAATTATTTTTTTGATACCATAAACCTGACAGAAACATAGAATTTGACAGCAGATAAGGATGGCTTGACCCACCTACGTTTCCAATTTGTCCCTGCCTATACTGTCACTACAAACCCTACTCGATCTCTGACTCCCTCACCATGATTTCCAGCTAAGATTCCTTTGTGCCTATCCCATGCATGCTTGAAGCCCACCACTTTTTTGCACCCACTACCTGCACTGAAAGACTATTACAGGCATCAACCACTCTTTCAGTGAAGAAGTACTTCCTCACACCTCTCCTAAATGTTCCTCCTTCCAGTTTTGTTGCATCTCTGTGACAGGGTTGGGATAAGACCTAGTCTCATTTCTTATACAGATGGAGTTGAAAGCAATAATCTGTTTTGTTCTGTCCTATTTCTGCCACTTGTCTGTCTCTTGCCTGTGTGATTGCACAATGAAATTTTCCTTGTGGTACCTAGAAATTGGTCACACTGAGGGTCCCACAATTTTTTCCATTTTCTCCCTTCCTTCACTTGCTGTTTGTATTCTTTCTTCCTTTCCTTTCTTCTCTGTGATTAAAAAATACATACACACAGACATATATATTCATTTCAAAAAAACTCCATTTATTCATCCGCTAGGGTTGATATTACAGCGACAAAAGTCTGGAAATTCAGTGTTAGTGTTCCCAACCTTACCACCCCACCCTCTGCACACCAACAGGTGATTGGGTGTGCCTTGGGGGTCACTGGGCCTAACTATCACTCTATTACATGTGAAGGAAGCTGAGATGGTACAGTATAGGAGAATGGGGTGGAGTTAGGACCGATGACCCCAAAACACACCCTGTCACCTGTTGGTGTGTGGAGGGTGGGCGTGGGGTGGTAGGGTTGGGAACCCTAACATCGAATTTCCAGACTTTTGTCACTGTAATATCAACCCTAACTAATGCATCAACTGAGTTTTTTTTGCAATGAATTTCCTTGCTTTTTGAGACAGTGTTATCGTATCCTTAATTGGTTTTGGGAGCACAGGGTCCTGCACTCTCATCAGTCCAGAGTGTGTTGTGGGAGCACAGTGACCTCCAGGCCCTGTGTTCCAATGCATGCCTATTGTAATTGTTCCCAATTTTCATGTGGCCCTGCACTCCTATCTAACCATAAGTGTAGAGGTGCTCTCCTATCTATCCATAAGTGTAGAGACATTGTAATTAACCCTCATCTCCCTGTGAGAGCACAGGGCCCAGGCCATGTGCTCCCATTACTACATAATGGATGGCCCTGTAGTCCCATTATTACATAATGGTATCCATATGTGGGAGCAGGCCCTGTGCTCCCATCTACCCATAAGTGTAGAGACAGAGTGCAGGCCTAGAGACATTCCAAGTAACCCTTGTGATGCAAATGGCACAATATCACAGTAACCATAAGAACACTGGAAAAAATTCCACCGCAGTTGTAATCATGGCCTGGCAAACTGCATAGTTGCTTAGTACACCTAAGCTGCGTTTAGCGAAAAATCTATATCTCGAAACGTTTGAGATATAGCTGCCGAAAGGTGCCACAATCGCCAAAAAAGTTATCCTATGGGAAATTTCTAAACTTTGGAATGTTATAACTATGGAACTGATGAAAATTTTAACACCAAACCAGCAAAAGGCACATCTGTGGGGCAAACCCTTTCTACCCTGCAAATTTCAGTCCAAAAGTCCTAACCATTTATTTGCAGTGAAGTGGCAAAGAAACAACAATTTTTTTGAAAGTAGTGTCACAAATTTGAAAAAATATGAATGGCTAAATAAAACAGACATATTTCCGGCCACTTTAAAAAAGGTTTTTGCCAGGATCGTGTTCCTCAGGCCCCAATTAGGTAAACACAACTCTTGTTGTTTACAAAGGGGCATTATTTTTTCAATTACAGCCTTTTTTTACCAGTTGCTAACTGAAAACAAAATGGCAGCAGCACAACACTACTGAACCCATTTGAGGCAGTAAAAAGTGCTTTCGTAAAAGCAAAAAGTGCTTTCGAGCCATACATAATTTTTTTCCCCCATAGGCTATAATGGGAAACTTTAAAGTTTAATAACTTTTGAACAGATTAATATTTTTTCACCAAACCTTCAAAAGGCACATCAGTGACCCACACCCCATATACCCTAACAATTTCAGACCAGACACCCAAACTGTTTCGGACTTACGGATGAGCAAAGAATTTGCACCTAAATGGTAATTTTCACATTTTTTGACACTCTGCAGCTTTGCAACCACACATCCACCTGGAACAAAACTTCCCACATTAAGAGATCTATGGTACCCGACAGCACATGCAAAATTTCAGGTGAATCGGTCAAACGGTTGCAAAGTTATTAAAGTGCAAAGTTTTGGCCATGCAACCCTAACTATAGTGGCACTACCATGCCACTATTATATATTATAGAGGTACGAGCACGATAGTGCCCCTATAGTTAGGGTTAAGCAGCAGTTTCAAAGTTAAAGGGGAAGTCTCCCATAGTTACACACCAATATTTTCCCAACTTCTTATATGTAACTATTGTGTGCCTCCTCCAGTTGCCAGCAGTCTTATTGCTGTCCAGATCTAGATTATAAATAAAAATATATAGCCCCCAAAAGTTATCAATGTGTTTGTCCTCCATTTTACCATCAATGTTGCTGGAGGATGATGTCATCAGAGCAACAGATAATGGTGCTGCACTAAATGCAGTTCCACCAGTAGACCAAACCCACAATGTCTGGTTCCTCACTTGAGTAATGGAGGATCCCTTTAAGTGTTGTGCATATTCTGAAGTGCAGGTCTAATAGGGACTAACACCATGTGAGTGTGATGCAGCACTGATTTGAGGTATATACAGTATTCATATAAGGAAGTGCCTGTATGTGTTGTGTTATTGTTTCTGTTAGCAAAAACAGTTTACCCAATAAAAGACTCTGGGTACAACAAGAGTTTTAAGTGGTATTATGCAGCTGTTGTATTATGGTATGTGTGTGTTAACATTCTCTGTTTTGATTGACACCAGCAGTGAGAAACAATCTTGCAAATAGGCCCCTTTCCCTTTGTAACTAGGCAGTCAGTGATTGGATGGCTGCAGTAAGGCAAAGAATTCGGCTATGACAAGGAATAGGTTACCAGGAAAGCACAGGCACAAGTACTGGGGGACTCTGGTTCAAATCCTACTAGAGTTCCTTACTCTCTAACCTTTAAGAAGTTCCCCTAACCTCCTTAGAAACTGTAATGGCCCCTCAGGTCCATGACTTTAAAAGTGCCCCAATTCCCATTATAAATCATTAGCAGTGATGTGAGAGCTACAGCACTTCACTTTCAAGGTACTAAGGCTAAGCTGTGGCAGCCCCCCCCGCTTTGTAATGCCAGCATTTGAAGCAGAATGTCCTTCGCAAATCAGATGCTACACCTCAGCTGTTGTAGGTAAAGAAACTAATCAGTCTCCGTTTGTAGTGCTCTGTATTTGCTTAGCTCATTCCTCCCATGCCATATGCATTCTGTGTCTTGGTATTTCCAGTCAGAAACTCAGATTTAAGGAGCATTCGAAATGTAAAACAATACACTTTATAAAGTAAATGATCTAGCTCTCCACTTTCAGGCTGCTGAAAGGGGATGTGTATAAGTCAGTCTTGTGTGATCCGTTGGTAAACTGCCCAGGCTCATCTTGTAACGAATCTTCTCAAGGGTGTTCACCTGGTCCAATACAGAGTGACTGATTGACTGCTTGATTGATTGATTGGTTGGTTGGTTGGTTGATTGACTGATTCAGTCTACTGCTTTCCACAACATGTTACAACTGTCTCACAGAGAGAAATGAGCAGTACAGAGAAACAGCTTTTGTTTCCTGTGAATGAAATACTATTACATGTATTATTTGCTCCACACATACAGTATTAAGGCTACAAGTACTACTACTTGTGTCAGTTGCATGACAGAACTGCCTTAAGCCATTGTAAACTTAAACTAATATCAGGCCAGACAGCATTGATACCCTTATGTTTTGTTCTGCACTGTTGCTGCAGTGACATCAAGGAATGGGAGGGGCAGTATTACAAGTGACTCATTTGCATGTAAATGGAGGCTTGCTTGACATTTTACTACCTTGTGTCAGAGCCTCAAACTCTAGATATGTGTTGCAACAGATGAATTTTTGGTGCAATAATATTACTCTGTTGCAAAGTTATAAGCAAAAGAGGAAAGCTGCACCAAGAATGGGACTGGTGCTGTAACTAAACTTAAGTCCACAAAATCAAAAAAGTAAGCACTCAGTGCAGGACTTTAGTTAACATTTTTTATTTAAAGTGTAACTGCAAGTGCAAAATCAATTGCTGTAAACCATAATTGTTGCAGGTTGGCAAAATAATATCTTACGTTTTGCCTGGTACAACACCAGGCTTCATCAGATGAACTGATGAAGCCTGGTGTACCAGGTGAAATGTAGGATGTTATTTTGCCAGCCTGCAACCATTATTGTTTACAGCAATTGATTTTGCACTTGCAGTCGCACATTAAATAAAAGTCTTTAAATAAAGTCCTGGATTGGGTGCTTACTTTTTTGATTTTGTTGCAAAGTTATTACATTTTTTAGTTCCCCTTTATATCCTATGGGACTTTTCTGAACATTCCAGTCTTTTGGATAGCTGTCATTTTTTGACAAGGATTTGATCTCACGAAAAAGGATTGAGTCTCATGAGAGCATTCCTTTTTCGTGAGAACACAAATCCTATTTATTGAGAAAATATTCCTTTTTCATGAGCCGCCATCTTGTTTTCCATCCCCCCCCCGAAATTAAAAACTCACAAAAATGTTGTGAACGAGATACACCAACACATGTAACTTGTTCATTGGGACTCCCTCAGATGGATTCAGAAGTCCTTTCATTCAGTGCAACCTCTGAGGGTGTTTTATCACCCATTTAGATTCCTTTTTTGTGACCTGATAACTTCCTTTTTCATGAGCCATTCCTTTTTCGCAAACTGGAAGTTAGCGAGTCACGAAAAGGAATCCTTTTTCACCATGCTTGGGTTGCAATATACACTTTTGTTAACAATTTTGTCGACAATGGGGTGCCTAGTCCCCATGTCATTGGTAGAAGCCCTTCCCACCATTATGTGACACTGGGGAGCCCACTCCAATGTCCCAGATAGAAGCTCCCCCACACCCCCTGCCAGTGTGGGACACTGGGGAGCCCACTCCCAGTGTCTCGTGATGCCTCCCCCCACAGCTAGTGTGGGACACTGGGTAGCCCACTTCCAGTGTCCCAAAATATTAATATGTGATTTTTTTTTTTTTTTTTTTTGCCGACACACGTGCGCAATTCCCATGTTGGCACTAGAACCCCATCCCCTCCACTGCCAGTGTGGGCACTGGGTAGCCCACTCCCAGTGTCGCCAGTTTTGTGCACCCCCTCCAGTACTGTGGAACACTGGGGAACCCACCCCAGTGTCCAAAATATTGTTTTGTGTCCCTGTAAAAAGGAAAACAGTCCCCTGAAGTCTTATTTTTTTATCTTGCAAAAAAGGAAATGGTCCCTCGTCGTCTCCCCCATCTAGCTCCCCCACTCTGACCCTCCCATTGAGCAACCCACCCCACCCCTCTTGCCCTATGCTTACCACCTGAAACTGTTGACTCATCTTCTGTGGACTGGGACACATCTGCATTCTTCAAAGCCGAACCACAAACTGAAGAATCAAGGTAAGCGCCATATAATGGCCGTCAATGGCGTTTTGCAGTTGTGTTTTGAACTTATGTTGATATCTTGCCCATTTTTAGGTATATTTGCACCACATTTTCAACATGGGATTTTTGGGACACCACCTCATGAACACTGGTACTGTCATTTTGTTACTCAGTCCCAAAAGGTGATTTTGCAGTCACTGCGCAGAATCACCTTTCAGGAACAATTAACGAAACACCAGTGCCAGTGTTCAGGAGGTAGGGTCCCAAAAAGCCCATGTTGAAAATTTGGTGCAAAAAGTACCAAAAAAAATAAGCACCCGAGTTATGCACGGTCATTGAAATTTTGCCACACACACACACACACACACACACACGTGTAACTTTGGCATTTTTTAATATTTTCACTCCAAATTTTCAACATATCCATTTTTTCACACCACCTCATGAACAGTACAGCTGTCATTTTTCACATCCTGCTCAAAATGTGTTTTTGTACCTGTGGCATGGAAAGGCACAGTTGCTGCATGATATCACCTTTGGGACCAAGCAACAAAATGACAGCACCAGTGTTCATGAGGTGGGGTCCCAAAAAGGCCATGCTGAAAAGTTGGAGTCAAAATTTCAAAAATGTCTGTATTATGGGCATTCATTGCAATATCGCTATGCACGCTTGTAACCTTGGGAAATTTTCAATATTTTCACCCCATATTTTCAATATAGTCTTCTTAGTACCCCACATCATGAATGCCACAGCTGTCATATTTCAAATCCTGGCCAAAATGTGGTTTCACACCTGTGTCATAGAATGGTGTTGAGGTTGCACAGAATTATGCTTTGGTGGGCATTTGAACATTTTCTGTACTTGGTACATGCGGTGAGGTGATAAGAAGTTTATGTTGAACATTTGGGTTGAAAATTAAGATGGCACAGTTATGACTATCTGTTGCAATTTTGCTATGCCTGCTTGTTACTTTAGGCTGGAGGTCCCTGTGTTTCCACAGCTTGATACATATAAGCATCTATGGAGGGATGAGAGCACAAGGTCCAAAGAACCCTGCACTCCTGCAGTCAAATAAAGATACTATTATACTATCTCAAAAAGTAAGGAAATAAATTGCAGAAAACTTTGTTAATGCATCAATTAGGATTAAAGCGATAAAAGTAGGGAAATGTGGCATTAGGGTTTCCAGCCCTAACACCCCACCCCCACCCTGCACAGACAAAGAGGGATTGGGGGGTGACATTGGCATCTTCAGCCCTAACGCTCACCCCATTGTCCAATGCTGTGCTCTCCCAGCTTAATTTCTAATTGAATACTTCGAGGACCTGGCCAACAAACTTTCTTCCCTTCCGTCCAAATTAGCCTTCTCAGAAGTGCTGCCAGTGTGGGGAAAAATGGAAAAAGCACCAAGCAAGTCAGAGAGATTGAAGTAGGTGAATTCAACTCATGGCTGCATGATTGGTGCCAAGACAAGGGATACCACTACATAGGGAACTGGCACAACTTTTGGGAAAGAGCTTTTTTTAAATACGATGGATTGCACCTAAACAGAGAAGGTGTGTGAGTACTTGGACAAAAATTTGAGGTCTATACAGGTAGTTTAAACTAAATAAAAGGGAGTATGATGCAGCTCACACCCCTGCCATCGGTGGGCTGGTCATCACTCCCCAAAATGGCAAATACGTCCATACATCCTCAGAAGAATCAGAGCCAACATCTGTCCGAACCAGCATCCTCCATAATTTCTTGACTGGAAAGAGCAAACTGGAGCAGTCTAGGAAGAAAGTACAACGTTGCACCAAAGAGGATGTACATTCCTTTAAGGCAATGGTTGCAAATACTAGGAGCCTAACCAACAAACTTCCTGAACTCACAGCCATCTTAGAAACAGAAAGGTTGGACTGGGTGGCTGTGACAGAAACATTTACGGAAAACCACGGATGGGATACAGCCATTCCCAGTTACAATCTATTCAGGAAAGACAGGCAGGGCAAAAAAAGGGGGGGCATAGCAATTTACATTCAGGAAGAAATAAAAGTCACAGAAGTAAAAGAGCAACCTGGGGACTTCGAGTCACTGTGGCTAACAGTAGACACGGGCAAGGGAAAACCTTTCAGAATCGGCATTGTGTAGAGGCCCCCAAATCATGGAGATAAAGGAGACAAAGACCTAATAGAGGAAATCCACAGAATGTCTTATAAAGGTGAAGTAATACTGGTGGGGAACTTCAACCTACCAGATAGTAACTGGAGCACACTGACGACAGCAACAACAAGAAGTAGGAACTTCTTATTGTCACTACAAGGCGCGGGACTGTGCCAACTTGTTAAAACCCAACAAAGGGAGATACCATTCTTGAGCTTGTCCTCACAAACTCTGAAAGGATCAAGGACATCGAAGTGGGATGCCATATGGGGAACAGCGACCATCACATGGTGAGCTTTAAGGTAAACATAACACAGGATTCCAGCCACTCAAAGATAATAGTGCTAGGTTTCGGAAAGGCTGACTTCCAAAAAATGAGGACCAACATAAGTAGCCAGTTAATGGAAATAGAGGTTGATGAGGTTGAGGTCATGTGGGGGAGACTCAAGAGAGCAATAAAGACTGCCACAGAACAATGTGCCAGATGGGTCAGCAAAGCTAAAAGAAAAAGAAATCCTCTATGGTTTTCCAAGGAAGTGGCTACCACAGTCAAAAAAAGAAGACGTACAGCATATACCAGGAAACCAAAACTGAGAAAGACTGGGAGTTGTACAAGGAAAAAATGAGAAAGTCTAACAAACAAATTAGAAAGGCAAAAGCCTAGATAGAGGAAAAGATAGCAAAAGGGGCAAAGAGAGGAGACAAATATTTTTTTAGGTACATTAGGGAATGTAGGAAAGCAAAAGGGAGGACAGTAAAAATTGCTACTGAAGAAGGGAAATGTACCAAATATGACCCAGAGAAAGCCAAAATCCTCAACAAAGACTTCTTCTCTGTGTTTACCAAAGAGGACCCAGGGGATGGCCCAGCCCCGTAAAAACACAACACCCCAGGACTGGGGTAGACACAAGTCCCTTTACAGAAGCCAAAATACGGGAGGCGCTAAATAAACTAAAAGCAGACAAAGAATATGTACCCTGTATTAGGCATGTGCATGTTGTCAGGTGTTGCAAAGTGGCACATAAACGGATAAGAAGCCTTGACCTTCTTACTTGTTAGATGCACTATTGTGTTTATGTATCATCTGTATAACCGCCATTGTATTGGTAATGTCACTATTGTGTTTATGTATTGTCTGTATAACCACCATTGCATCGGTAATGTCCTCCATGTCTTCCAGGACCATCTTGTAAACAAGCCTGCTCAAAGGTGTATAGCCTGGTTAAATAAAGTTTGATTGATTGATTGAAAGCCATGGGACCAGATGAGATGCACCCCAGAATACTTAAGGAACTGGGGGCAGAATTAGCAGCCCCTCTGGCATTTCTATTCATGAAATCCTTGAATAGCAGTGTGGTGCAACGAAGACTGGAAAAAGGCAACAGTGGTTCCACTTCACAAATCAGGCAGTTGCGAAGAGGCTAGTAATTACAGACCAGTAAGCCTCACATCTATAGTAGGGAAACTAATGGAGACACTGCTGAAACAGAGGATCATAGCATTCCTCGAAACTAGCGGCCAACAAGACCCTAAACAGCACGATTTCACAGCAGGTAGGTCATGCCAGACAAATCTGCTCAAGTTTTTTGACTACGCTACAAAAATAGTGGACGATGGTGGGGCAGTAGATGTGGTCTACCTAGACTTTAATAAGGCCTTCGACTCGCTTCCACACAGAAGGCTGGTAAAGAAGCTTGACCATACAGGAGTTGGTCCAGAAGTAGTCAGATGGGTACAAAACTGGTTACAAGGCAGAACCCAGAGGGTACAGGTTAATGGAATGCAATCAACGGAAGGCAGTTTGACCAGCGGGATACCCCAGAGCTCAGTGCTGGGGCCTCTTCTCTTCAATGTTTTTATAGCAGGCATCACTGACAGACTGGAAGGGAAGGTGTGTCTGTTTGCAGATGACACCAAGATATGTAACAGGGTGGACATTTCAGAAGGAGTGAGCAAGATGGAAGCTGACCTCAAGAAACTAGAAGAATGGTCTGGAGTGTGGCAGCTGAGATTTAATGCCAAAAAGTGCAAGGTCACGCACTTAGGAAAGAAAAATCCAAGAAAGGAGTATTATCTAGGAGGCAAAAGACTGGCGGCCTCAAACCAGGAAAGAGATCAGGGAATCATAATCGCAGATGACTTAGAAACATAGAATTTGACGGCAGATAAAGACCACTTGGTCCACCCAGTCTGCCCATTTCCCCTACCTAATGGATAAGCTGCAGATCCTAGTTAACCAGCAGCTTACTTTTTCCTACCCCCACCCCCTAGAATTGCCTTATAACTGTCCCACGCATGCGTGAATTCCACCACTGTTTTTGACTCCACAACCTCCTTCGGAAGGCAGTTCCATGTATCCACAACCCTCTCTGTGAAAAAATACTCCTTACATGACCTCTGAGCCGCCCCCATCTTCAAATTGTGCCCTTGTTCTTGCACACCTCATTTTCTGAAAGATGCTACCTTCTTGACTGATTCTTGAGGTACTTGAAAGTTTCTATCATGTTCCCCTCTCCCTCCTTTCCTCGAGGCTATACATATTAAGCTCCTTAAGTCTCTCTTCATATGTCTTCCGGTGCAGACCCCGCACCATTTTAGTTGCCCTCCTCTGGACAGCTTCCATCCTGTCTATGTCTTTGCAGAGATTGGGTCTCCAGAACTGCACACAGTACTCCAGATGGGGTCTCACCAGCTGTCTGTACAGAGGGATAACAACTTCCTGTTTTCTACTGGTGATGCCTCTCCCTATGCATCCCAGTGTGGGTTAATAAGCAGTGTGAGAAGGCAACATTGAAGGCCAACAGAATGCTGGGCTGCACTGGGAGGGGAATCATGAGCAGGAGGAGAAAGATGGTCGTACCACTGTATAGATCACTGGTCAGGCCTCACCTCAGGAAGGACATTGACCAGGTGGAAACAGTACAGAGAAAGGCGATAAAAATGATTCAGGGTCTGCAATACATGTCCTTTGAGAAAAGACTTAGGGAACTGAATATGTACTTCCTGGAGCAGAGAAGAGAGAGAGAGGGGATATGTTTGAAACATTCAAGTACATAAAAGGCATTAACAAAGTAAAGGCACTGGAACTTTTTCACCTCAAGAAGGGCTCCAGGACCAGGGGACATGACCTCAGGCTGCAAGGAGGGAGATTCTCTACCAACACCAGGAAGTTTTTCTTCACAGAAAGAGTGGTGGACACCTGGAACAGCCTGCTCCAAGAGGTTGTGGGGGGATTCAATAATGCATAGGATAGACACAAGGGAGCCCTGACTACAAAGGGCAACTAGAGTATCAAAATAGGTCTAAAACAAATGGGCAGACTAGATTGACCTAGCGATCTCCTTCTGCCGTCAACTTCTATGTTTCTATGTTAACACTATAAGATTTACTGTATGCTGCACTATTTTCTGTATTATGTGTCATTTATGTACCATGACCACTGTAATACTCTTACGGTGCAGCCTCCGACACCAGCCTACATGGAGTCCACACCACCCTAAACAAAGCCTGCAGACTTGTCTTAGATGCTGATTGCCTTATGCACACTTGCGATCTGTACATTAGAACAAAGTGGCTTCCTCTTAAAAAACAGATCCGACTCCACTCTTGCCTCCTGGGGATGAAAGCCCTGCTTGGATTTGCACCACCTTCTTTACAGGCTTTATTCTGCCCTGCCTCTTCTAAATATGTTATGAGAAGTGTTACAAAACATGTGCTTGAGGTGCCATTCAGAAGAACTGCCCTAGGGAGTTGTGCCTTTGCAGTCAGGACACCTACCTGGCTAAACAAGCTCCCTCAAACCATCACATGCCTCACCAGCATTAGTCTCCTCAGATCCAAACTTCGGAATTCCATCATCCCACCTATACACTGCTGCTGCTCTACCTAACCCCTAGGGCATTACCTGTGTACCCTACTAAACTATATCCATACATACTCTGCTGAATCGGCCTCCCCACTCTCTTACCTATTGCCCGCTACACATTCATTGAGATGTTTCTACCTTGGCATCCTCTTGCCTACAACAAGGCTTCTTAGCTGCTATTTGTGAGTACCTAACTGAACTGTTAGCACCTTATTTATACTGCCGGTGTTTTGTTCCTTATGTACTCTGTGCTAAGACTGTACTTTACAATTTGCCTCTGTCTTTGATACTGAATTTCTTGCTTTATATTAGTTTGCTAATGTGTTACTAATATGTTTATGTCAATGCCTGTTAGCTGCATTTGTTATTCCCAACTCATATAATTGTTCCCCCTCCTTTGATTGATGAGGACCCTCTGTAAATGAACTCTTAGCTCAAAGGTTTGTAATTCCGATTCTTTAATAAATAAAATAAATACTCCATAATATGTATTGTACTCAGCGTTATCCTATACACTATGTATCCCCTACGTACTTCTGCTTGATTATGTATCCTTAAAGGGGAAGTCTACCATAGTTTCACACCAATATTTTCCCAGCTTCTTATGTGTAACTGTTGTTTGCCTCCCTCCAGTTGCCAGCAGTCCTATTGCTGTCCAAATCTAGATTATAAATAAAAATATACAGCCCCCAGAAGTTATCAATGCGTTTGTCCTCCATTTTACCATCACTGTTGCTGGAGGTTGATGTCATCAGAGCAACAGATAATGGTGCTGCACTAAATGTAGTTCCACCAGTAAACAAACCCACAATGTTTGGTTCCCCACTTGAGTAATGGGGGAACCCTTTAAGTGTTGTGCACATCCTGAAGTGCAGGTCTAATAGGGACTAGGACCATGTGAGTGTGATGCAGCACTGATTTGAGGTGTATACAGTATTCATATAAGGAAGTGCCTGTATGTGTTGTGTTACTGTTTCCGTTAGCAAAAACAGTTTACCCAATAAATGACTCTGGGTACAACAAGAGTTTTAAGTGGTATTATACAGCTGTTGTATTATGTTGTGTGTGTGTGTTAGCATTCTCTGTTTTGATTGACACCAGCAGTGAGAAACAATATTGCAAATATGCCCCTTTCCCTTTGCAACTAGGCCGTTAGTGATTGGATGGCTGCTGTAAGACAATACAGAATTCAGCTATGACAAGGAATAGGTTACCAGGAAAGCATCAACTGCAGCACATGGAAGAAGGGTAATCTAGTTGTTAAAGCACAGGCACAAGCACTGGGGGACTCTGGTTCAAATCCTACTAGAGCCCCTTAATCTCTAACCCTTAAGAAATTCCCCTAACCTCCTTGGAAACTGTGATGGCCCCTCAGGTCCATGACTTTAAAAGTGCCCCAATTCCCATTGTAAATAATTAGCAGTGATGTGACAGCTACAGCACTTCACTTTCAAGGTACTATGGATAAGCTGTGGCAGCACCCCCCACTTTGTAATGCCAGCATTTGAAGTAGGTTGTCCCTCACAAATCAGATGCTACACCTCAGCTATTGTAGATAAAGAAACTAATCAGTCTCAGTGTTTGTAGTGCTCTGTATTTGCTTAGCTCACTCCTCCCATGTCATATCATTCTGTGTTGGTATGTCCAGTCAGAAACTCAGATTTAAGAAGCATTTGAAATGTAAAACAATACACTTTATAAAGTAAATGATCTAGCTCTCCACTTTCAGGCTGCTGAAAGGGGATGTGTATAATTCAGTCTTTTGTGATCCTTTGGTAAACTGCCCAGGCTCACCTTGTAATAAATCTTCTCAAGGGTGTTCATCTGGTTCAATACAGAGTGACTGCTTGGCTGCTCGATTGATTGATTGGTTGATTGACTAATTCAGTCTACTGCTCTCTACAACATGTTACAATTGTCTCACAGACAGAAATGAGCAGTACAAAGAAATATTCTGTTTCCTGGGAAGGAAATACTATTAGATGTAGTATCTGCTCCACACATACAGTATTAAGGCTACAAGTACTACTCCCTGTGTCAGTTGTATGACAGGGCTGCCTTAAGCCACTGCAAACTTAAACTAATTCAGGCTAGACAACATTGATACCCTTATGTTTTGTTCTGCACTGTTGCTGCAGTGACATCAGGGAATGGGAAGGGCTGTATTACAAGTGACTCATTTGCATATAAATGGAGGCTTGCTTGATATTTCACTACCTTGTGTCAGAGCCTCAAACTCTAGATATGTGTTGCAACAGAAGAAATGGCTGATCTCTTATTGACATATGTACAGTACTTGATGTAATGTATAATAAATACATCAGACATATCCAAATCATAAATATACAGGAGTCTTCTCCTTTAACTGGGTGCTTGTGAAAGCAGGCAATTATTGCTCACATGCCTTTCCAGTGTAAAAAATAAAACCAAACCAAACCAAAACCAATTATTCTGTGTACCCCCAGTTGTCACATCTTTTAGTGTTTGATGGACGAATTGAATGTATTAAGAGTAGTGTCCCCCTCCTGGTAGTTTCATGTATACATCTGTAATATCAAAGGCTAGTGAATGTAACTATATGTTTGCTTTACAGTTTAAAAAAGAGAGAGCAATCTTTTATTTAGGGTGACAGATTGAGATTTTAGAGAGAGGCTCAGAGGAAGGATTCTTATTTGTACTGCCTTTGTGAAGCGCTATCCTATACATCTTTATTTTTTTTTTATTTTATTGTTATTGATAATAAAATGCTACTTGCAAATGTTATAACTTTTCTTGGTCTGCCTATGATTCCTGACTTATGCCTCTATGACAGCGCCCCTATGTTCTTGTGCATCTTTTCTTCTGAAAAATACTCCCCTCCTGTACCTTGCTCAACCCCATGATGTATCTGTAGGTCTTTAACATGTCCCTCTCCTCCAGGGTGTACATATTGGCGTTCCTCAGTCTCTCATTATAGGGCTTCTGATGCAGCCCCTGCATCATTTTGGTTGCCCTCCTCTGGACATCTTCCACCCTATGTCCTTCCTGAGATGTGGTCTCCAGAACTGGACACAATACTCCAGGTGGGGTCTTACTAACAAGTTATATGGTGGCAACACCACCTCCCTCCTTCTGTTGACAATTTATTTATTTATTTAAAAGAGATTTACCAGAAAAGACATACTGAGCTATGAAGCTCGTTTCCAGATGTCTCCTGGGGGAGGGAGCGAAGTATAGGTACAGAAATTCAGAATCAATGAAACATTTGTATGAATGTGCCTATATTTCTTAAATGACTCCAGTTTTATTGTTTTTATAAACTATATGTAGAAATTGAGTAATATCACTGAGCCCTGTGACCACCGGAAGCAGGAAGAGAGTTGTAGTTTGTGGATTGCTGAAACGAACTACAAACTAATATTTATGCATTAGATTTTATATTTAAAATTATTGGGTGACTTCTAGACCTTAGTTAGGTCCTTGACTCCTATTCTAAGGACAAATCTCTTAAATTTAACTATTTTAAACAACGAGTGAAATTAGCTGCACTTCCGGTTCTGCACATAAATACTGCCACTCCGGCGAGCGGAGCGAGAGAAATTCAGAATCAATGAAACATTTGTATGAATGTGCCTATATTTCTTAAATGACTCCAGTTTTATTGTTTTTATAAACTATATGTAGAAATTGAGTAATATCACTGAGCCCTGTGACCACCGGAAGCAGGAAGAGAGTTGTAGTTTGTGGATTGCTGAAACGAACTACAAACTAATATTTATGCATTAGATTTTATATTTAAAATTATTGGGTGACTTCTAGACCTTAGTTAGGTCCTTGACTCCTATTCTAAGGACAAATCTCTTAAATTTAACTATTTTAAACAACGAGTGAAATTAGCTGCACTTCTGGGTTCTGCACATAAATACTGCCACTCCGACGAGCGGAGCGAGAGAAATTCAGAATCAATGAAACATTTGTATGAATGTGCCTATATTTCTTAAATGACTCCAGTTTTATTGTTTTTATAAACTATATGTATAAATTGAGTAATATCACTGAGCCCTGTGACCACCGGAAGCAGGAAGAGAGTTGTAGTTCGTGGATTGCTGAAACGAACTACAAACTAATATTTATGCATTAGATTTTATATTTAAAATTATTGGGTGACTTCTAGACCTTAGTTAGGTCCTTGACTCCTATTCTAAGGACAAATCTCTTAAATTTAACTATTTTAAACAACGAGTGAGATTAGCTGCACTTCCGGGGTTCTGCACATAAATACTGCCACTCCGGCGAGCGGAGCGAGCCGAGAGGAGCGCGTATCGTGCGCAGAGATGCGCGCAGAGACACGCGTATCGTGTGTCTGCTGTGTACACTGGGAACACTGGGAATACTAGGGAACAAATATTGGAGCACGAAGAAAACTAAATTTGGGGGTGGTAAGTAAGAGTACCAACAACATTGAAATGGCCCAAACAAGGCATAAGAAACCGAAAGGCAAAAAAAAACATGTAGGGAATGTTGTATGTATGTAGAGGAGGTGACTAACTCTGAGTTTACTTGTGATAAATGTATTAAAAACTCTGCATTAATTAAAGAGATATTTGAACTTGAAACAAGACTTCAAACATACAAGGACATATCTAAATTGGAGGACTACATAAATGAAGCTGTATGTGATGTTAGTAAAAGGCAATCTTTGGTTTTAAATAAAACTGGGCACCAAGAGTACTCGTCTGATAAAACGGACGCTGAGGGAACATCCATTAACGAAGTAAATGAAGATTATCAGCTCAATACCAATATAGAAATTGAGAATAGATTTGAGTGCCTTTCCAATGATGCACCTGACAAATTGGTTAGGAACAGCATTAAAAAAAGGGGACTAAATAGTACTATAAATAAAACAAAGGAAATAAGTGAGTCCATGAATCAAGATGACATAAAGATGAATAGCGCTAGTTGCTCAGATAGTGCTAAGTCATCTGACAAAATTAAACCAACTGTAAGGGATATCCTTATAATAGGGGACTCAATTATAAAGGGTATTGATACATATGTATGTTCAAATAGAAATGAACACACCACAGTCAGCTCATTATCTGGAGCAAAAGTAAATGATATAGCTGGAATGATGGATGGTCTGTTTGAAAACACAGTTACACCTCTTGTTCTTTTACATGTGGGGGTGAATGATGTGGGTATAACCAACTGGAGCTGTATGGAAAGGATTTAAGCGTATTGTGGACGCAGTTAGAAGGAAAGGTGGTGAAATAATTATTTCAGGGATTATTCCCATGCAGGGAAATAAAGTGTATAAAAAATAATCAGATAAAAATAATTAATATTAAGATCAGATGCTTCTGTGAGCTAGAAGAAATTGGCTTTATGGATAATGAAAGGACATTTAATAGAACAACTATTTTCAGAAAGGATGGCATCCACCTAAACTATGCGGGAATAAGGATATTGGGAAAAAAAGCTCTTGAAGTTACTAACTTTCATTTAAACTGGTTCGGGGGGGTATAGAAAATAAAAAAGAACCAAATGGATGTTTATCCTCCCCTTTAAATCTCTCGGGCTGGAATGCTATTCTCATAAATGCTCGAAGTCTGCTGAATAAATGCGATGAGCTTAACATAATTTTTATACAAGAATAATGTGCATATTGCCCTTATCACGGAAACATGGTGGGATGTAATGGATGCATGGGAAAAAAGAAATCGAGGGGTATAAATTATATTCCTATTGTAGGAAATATAGAAAGGGTGGAGGACTGGCAATTTATATCCATAAAGATATTGTGTCGGAGGAAATCAAATGGGATATGGGGCAGATAGAACTCTTATGGGTTCAGTTATTACCTGTAAATAGACCAAAAATTATGTTGGGCCTGCTTTATAGACCCCCGTCCATGTCATATGAAGACGATAAGGTTATACTGAGTATTCTTAGAAATCTGGACCCCACAAAGAGGATATTACTAACTGGTGATTTTAATCTACCCAATATTGATTAAGTTAAGTACAGGCACATGCCCTCTTGAGAAACAGTACATAGATGCTATGGATCATGGGGACTTGAGCAGCTGGTCCTGGAAAGTACAAGAGGCAATAATATTCTCGATTTAATCTTTACTAATATGGGTGATCTAGTAAATATAGTGGAAAGTAATTCTCTGGGAAACAGCGATCACAACACTGTTTTATTCAAAATTAAGGAAATCCAACTTAGTAAATCTATGGGAACCACCACTAAGTTGAACTGGAAAGCTGATTTCCAAAATATGAAAATGGATATGAGTAATTGGGACTGAGATTAGAATTTGCTAATAAACCTTTACAATCTATGTGGGATTCTCTCAAAATTAAAATACAAAACTTAACAATTAAATATGTACCTACTATCATTAAATACCATAAGGTTAGAACTGTTAAACCTGCCTGGTTAACTATACCAATAAAAAACTAATTAATAAAAAAATAGGTTATATAAGAAGATGAAAGCCTTTACTCAGTTAAATTAAATGCTGAATATAAGGAATGCCTTAAAAAAGTCAAAATAAATATCAGAAAAGCAAAAGCCCAGCATGAGATTAATCTAGCTAATAGAGTCCACGATAACAAAAAAGCCTTTTTTACTTATATTAATAACCGAAGAAAGACCCCTAACAGTATAGGTCCGTTTCTCACTGAAGAGGGACACCCAGCAACCAATCAACAAATGGCTAACATACAGAACAAATATTTTTGTTCAGTATATATACCAAATGATACTAATATGAATAATATTAGTGTGGCTTCTGAACCGGGAACTATAATATTGAACCCAGAGAACATTTACAAACAAATAGTGGGTTTAAATATAAATAAATCCCCTGGTCCTGATGGTATGCATCCTAGAATTTTGAGGGAATTGGCAGACACGTTGGTCCAACCATTAACATGTATATTTCAAACATCAATAAACTTGGGATTAGTACCTCATGATTGGAAAGTAGCAAACATAGTACCCATTTTAAAGAAAGGACCCAGTACCCTACCAGAAAACTTTAGGCCCATCAGTTTGACTTCAATACTGGGAAAACTTATGGAAGGAATAATTAAGGATATACTTATGGTACATATGGAGGGACAAGATATTCAGGATCCCTCTCAGCATGGTTTTGTAAGGAATAGATCCTGTCAGACCAACTTATTATCCTTCTATGAAAAAGTGAACAGGGAATTGGATGCTGGGAATCCTGTGGATGTGGTTTTTCTAGACTTTGCCAAGGCTTTTGATAAATTGCCCCATAAAGAATTACTGTTTTGGAAAAAGTAAAATTGCCCAGTAACATTTGTAGATGGGTTTCAAGTTGGTTGCAGGATAGGAGGCAGAGGGTGGTTATTAATGAGGAATATTCAGATTGGGCCCTGGTTTCGAGTGGAGTACCCCAGGGATCGGTCTTGGGCCCTAGCTTATTCAACTTATATATTGCCTCGTTGGAAATCAATAATAAGAATATCTGGCTATATAAATTTGCTGATGATTGTAGACTGGGTGTAGTTTCTAACAGTGAGGAACAGAGAGAAACTTTTCAGCAATCTCTAGATTTAATTAATAAATGGACAAATCTTAACAAATTGGAATTAAATAAATCTAAATGCAAGGTCATGTACCTGGGTAAGAA
The DNA here is from genome assembly GCA_016271365.2 of Neoceratodus forsteri. Classification (NCBI taxonomy): domain Eukaryota; kingdom Metazoa; phylum Chordata; order Ceratodontiformes; family Ceratodontidae; genus Neoceratodus; species Neoceratodus forsteri. Next base: position 261,210,963 of record CM057451.1, on the reverse strand, counting down.
TAATGAGGAAGCAGTTTATATACTGGACAAAACAAATTTAGGGGTAGTTATTGAGGAAAAGGACCTGGGCATTACAATTACAAATGACCTAAAATTTAGAATACATTGTAGAAATCAACTTAAGAAAGCAATCCGGATCTTTAACTGCATTCTGAAACATATAGCTAGCAGAGAAGCAAAAGTCTTGATTCCTCTGTATGTAGCATTGGTTAGACCCCATTTGGAGTACTGTGCGAGGGTATGGTCCCCCCAAAATAAGGAAGATATACATTCTATTGAGGGAGTACAGAGAAGAATAACTAAACAAATAAGAGGATTAAAAAATTAAAATTATCATGATAGATTGGTTAGTCTGAACCTTTATTCATTGTACTATCGTAGGTTGAGGGAGACCTATGTTTTCTGTACAAAAATATCAAGGACAATGAACTGATTCAGGATTTGGGATTTATATTTAATCAGGGTAGAACCAGCATAAGGAAACATACACAATTACGCCATCAAACTTGGGCGATAACTTTAGAAAAATTGGTTTAGTCTAAGAATAGTTGGAGTATGGAATAATTTATCGACCAAAATTGTTAACAGTCCCACAATGAATGAGTTTAAAAACGGGGTTGATTTGTATTTTGGAGATAGTAAATTCCTTTTTTAAACTATAGTAAAGGATGGCGAGCCTAATAGGGTAGGATTATCTACCCTCGGCCCGTATAAACCTATGAAACCTATGAAACAAGTAGAAGCACAGTAATAACAATTCAACAATACAGTCTGTACAATAATATACATTACCAGTAATAATTCAACAATACACAGTATGTAAAATAATATACATTACCAGTAATAACAATTCAACAATACACAGTGGCCCAGATATTCAGAAGGGTTGCGATGGTGCAACAATGTTGCACCATGCACAACCCACTGATGCACCTCTCAGCGCCGAGTATTCAAAGGGAAAAGTAAATCGCGAATCCCGGCATGCGCCGAGCGCATCAGCAATGTGTGCAACAGGCATGCCCATGCATAACCTGCACAGCCCGATATTCAGCCCGGGATGTGCAGAGCCATGCATGCGCAACCCCTACTTGTGCCTGCACAAAGTTAAGCCAAAAAAAAAAGGAACAAATGATGGCCACCCACAGGTGAGCTGCTGCATTGCAGGGCTCAACACAGCAGCTGCCACCTGTGGGTGGCCACCTGAGTTCCTGCCGCACCTGGCGGCACCCCCCCATGCCCCATCATGGGAATCTGTGTAAATAACCCCCCCTCCAATATCCCTGGTGGGCCGATTGCGGGCATCTGGTTAAATAAACCACCCCGTCCTATATCCCTGGTGGTCCAGTGGACCGCTATGTTCCCGATCACGGGCATTTGTCTACAAAAAAAAGCCTCATCTAATATCCCTGGTGGTCCAGTGGACAGCTATGTGCCCGATCGCAGGCATCGATATAATAAACCCCCCCGTCCAATATCCCTGGTGGTCCAGGGGACCGATCACTGCCCGATCGCGGGCATCTGTGTAAATCACCCCCCCACCAATATCCCTGGTGGTCCAGTGGACCGCACTCTGCCCGATTGCGGGCATCTGTAAAACATAAAAAATGACCTATTACCCTGGTGGTCTAGTGTACCCCTCTCCCCACCCGCCCACTGAGCCCCACTGCCCCGCTCTCCCCAGTCAGCTGGCGGGTGGCAGCACCCCACCTGCCTGCCGCCCCACCGTCTGCCGGTTGACAGCTCGGTACGGCTGCCAAGCCCATTGGTTCTGGCGTGAACCAATGGAGTGTGCAACCATTCCCGTACTACACATTCCAGATATGAGAATGATTCATTTCACATATCTGGACTGTGTAGTAATGGCATCCCTGACACCAGGGATATTGAGCGGGAGTGATTTATACAGATGCCCTCAATCGGCAACGATCGTCCACTGGACCACCAGGGATATTGGACGGGGGGGGTTTATATTATACTGATGCCCGCGATCGGGCACATAGCGGTCCACTGGACCACCAGGGATATTAGATGAGGCTTTTTTTGTAGACAAATGCCCATGATCGGGAACATAGCGGTCCACTGGACCACCAGGGATATAGGACGGGGAGGTTTATTTAACCAGATGCCTGCGATCAGGCAGCACTCAGACCACTGGAACACTAGGGATATTAGATGAGGATTTTATTTTAGACAAATGCCCACGATTGGGCTGCAGGGGCATCGGTCCCTGACGGCTGCTGCCTGGAAGGGCGCCAGGCACAAGTCGCCAGGATCGGCGCATCTGCATGTTATCGGATGCCGGGGCTATAATGACATGCAAATGGCCTTGTGCACCTTGCATAAATTATGGCCCCATTTGCATGTCCCCTTTGAATATCACAGGTGCTGTGCATGGTGCAATGGCACTCGCGCTAGTGCTCCATGCTCCACTCTGGCCACTCTGGCGGCATATTATGCTACTGTGCCATGCACAGTGAGGGTGGTTAGGGTGTGATATTCAAAGCTGCTGAGTCATAGCGCAGCTCCGTTGAATATTGCCCAGGCCACACCCCTGAGCAACCATGTTGAGCTGTGCCCAGGCTTGCGCCACAGCCTGGTGCAGTTTGAATATCTGGGCCAGTATGTACAATAATATACATTACCAGTAATAACAATTCAACAATCCACAGTATGTACAATAATATACATTACCAGTAATAACAATACACAGTATGTACAATCATATACATTACCAGAGCAAATAATGCAGGTTAAACATCAGAAGTGTCAAGTACCCAGCACATACAAGAAGGTAACGTCACAGAATAGGAAAGGGTAGGAGAGAGTGTAAGTTGTGGAGGGTGAGAAAGAGAAGCTGGGTGTGTGTGTGAAAAGGTAAAGTGTTGGTGGAAGTAAAAGAGAGAGGAGAAGAGAACAGATTATGGCGGGTAGGGTGGGGAAATGGAGTTTAGAGGATTAGTAAGGGGTAGAAAGGGTAATTACTGGGGTGGAAGTGAGTGAGAAAGAAGTAAGGGAGTGAGAGGAAAGGGGTAGAGGAAGGGGGATGAGGTGGGGTGGTGAAAAGTATAGAGGTTGGAGTAGATAAGGAGAAGTGTAGGGCAATGGAGCTAAGGACATTTACAGGAGGGGCAGTGTGGCCTTGGAGAAGAGAGGAAAGAGAGCATTTGGAGGTGGCAGAATGAAGTGTTAGTGGAAAGAAGTTCCAAAGATTAGGAAGGAGAAGGAAAAACCAGAGTGGCCAGCTAGGGATTTCCAAGAGGGGAGCAAAAGAGAACAATAACCTGAGTTACGGAGAGAGTATGTTGGGGGGTAGGGGAGAAGAGAGGAGAGACTTGAGGTAAGGAAGGAGCAAGGCCAACCAGAATTTAGAAACAAAGGAGTCACAGTGGATGAAACAGCAGTCGCTCAAGGAAGGGATGGAGAGATCAATGTACAGAGAACAGTGGTGAGTCGGGGGCGGGGACAGGTCAAGGCAAAATGGCAAAAGCAGTGGAAGAGGGGATCCAGTCTGGTCAGGGTGGATTTAGGTGCAGCACCATAGACTAAGTTGCCATAATCAGAAATGGGGAGGATCATTTTAGTGATGATGTCCCAGTGGGCAGATATAGGGATACAGGTTTTGTTCCTATAAAGTGCACCGAGCTGAGGGTGGAGTTTTTTATACATGGCATTCATGTGCTGAGAAAAACCAAGGTGGCAGTCAAGTCAGACACCGAGATACTTAAATGAGGGTACGTCGTCAATTTTCCCCCCATCGAGGGTGAAGTATGTGGAGGAGTGAAGGGAGTCTAGAAAGCCTTTGTCACGTGCCAAAACACAAGAAGACCGTTTCTTAGCATTAATTAGCATAATTGATTAGCCCTGAACCATTTCTGGACTGTGTCAAAATCCAGTTGAAGCCTGGATGTTAATTCTGATGGAGAAGCCGGAGGAAAACAGGACTGTGCCATCTCCATACATGTGAATGGATGCAGAGCAGCAGGCTGAGGGAAGGTCATTGAGGAACATGGAGAAAAGCAAAGGGCCAAGGATGGAACCTTGGAGAACACCAGTGTCTATAGCTAGTGGGGGGGGGGGAGAGTCTGCAGTTCTCACTGATTGAGATCTACCTACAAGGTAGGGGTTGAACCACCTGGTTGCTGAGTCAGATATACCTGCTGATTTTAGTTTGTCCAGAAGAGGGTGGGAAACAGTGTCAAAAGCTTTTTGCAAGATCGACAAAGATGTCGGCAGTGAGGAAGCCTTGTTCCATGCCAGAATGGATGTAATCAGTGGGCCTGAGGAGAGAGGAAGTGGTGGACTGATGTTTGCAAAAGCCAGACTGGAAGGGGGTGAAAAGGAGAAGGAACTGAGGAAAGGGGAGAGTTGAGACAGAACTATGTGTTCTTGAAGTTTGAATAAGGTTGGGAGGAGAGAAAGACGGGCGGAAATTTCCAGGAAAGGAGGAGGAGTCACCTCCTTTTGGAAGGGGAATGACAGTTGCATGCTTCCAGGTATCCGGGACTGAGGCAAGAGAGAGAATGATAGGTTGAGCAGGGAGGAGATGGGCAAGGCAATAGCCAGTGGAGAGAGGTGTAGGAGCTTGGGATCAAGCCCATCAAGGCTCCCACCTTTCTGGAGGGTCGAGAGCCAGGAGGGCTTTACGAGCTGAGGCAGGGGTGACAGGTGAGAAAGAGAAGGGGGAAGAAGGGATGGAGGAAGGAGAAAGAGGGAAGGGGGAGTAGTGGGGAGTGCAGAGAGGAGTTAGAAATCACAGGTAGTGAAATAGGAGTTGAAAGCTGAGGTGACAGAAAGAGGGTCTGAAATGGTGGAGTCACCCACCTTGAGAACAGAGGAGAGGGAGAAGAGGGCATGTATTACTTTCTGGAGCTTGGAGGGGTTGCAAAGATTGTCCTGAAATGTGGAGGAAAAGAACTCAACATTAGCTAATACAAGAGTTCCTCAATGCACACTACTTGTTAAAGTTAGCAGGAGTGCTAGCGGACTTGTAAGACTTCCATGCCAGGTCACGTGCAAGGAGGCATGTCAGAAGTTCAGCCGAGATCCAGGAAAAGTGAGAACCACTGACCCTGGTTTTCCTGAGTGGGGCATGCTGATCCCAGACTAATAAAAATTTTGACTGGAAATATTGTAGGGCTTGATTGATATTGCTAGTACCTCTCTCTGTGCACCCCAGCATCCCACTGGCCCTACCCAGTGCCCTGTCACATTGCCTCGCAGCCTTGAGATCATCAGATATGATTACTCCAAAGTCCAGTTCCCATTTGATGTTTGTCAATACTTCTTCCCCCGTTTTATACTCCACCTCTGGGTTTCTGTGCCCTAGGTGCAGGATTTTGCATGTTTTTGCATTGAAACCAAGTTGCCATACATGTGACCATTCCTCGAGTTTCCTAAGTGTAACCCCCCTGCAAATGGGGGTTCCCAAAAGTCTTCCAGGAGCTTGCTTGAATACTTCAAGCCTGGATGGTGTTCAGTGTCTAAGGTGTTTATCTGTGAGTGTTTTTAGAGCCTCTGGTACTGTCTCTTTAAGAGCTGTCTGCCTGCAGACATAATTAATTTGGATGGGGGTCTGTGTGTTTACCTGCTTGAGTCCCACTCAAGCTGCTGCCAAATCGCTCCATTTCTGCCATCACTAAGTGGGCAGAGTGAGCACTTTTCAAAGATATAACTGTTTGCCAGACATCATTTAGAGTAATAACGAAAATACAGTTTGTCTAACCTGCTTTTCTTTGCAATCAGAACTGTGTTTGCCTAGTCCCCCATTCTAGTTTTGAACTGCTGAACTGGACCAATCAGTGTGTGGGGACCTTTGAAAATGGAGCCTGCTGCTGGCAAATCAGAACTTGGACTCTCATTGTGGAACCAGCCACCTATGTACTGTATGGCCAATGCTTCTGGGAATTGTAGTTTGACTTCACCTTTTTCCACCAACAGGGGAGTTTACTGTGAGTGACAGCAAACCAGCCAACTGACTGGGAGGAACTCAAAGGAAATGCCTGGCTCTGTCAACTGGAAAGATCAGATGAGTTGTGACTGTAAGAGGGAAGGAGCCCGGCTCCTGCGCTGTTGAGTTTTCCACGGAAGCCTCGTGGGGGGCCCCTGAAGTCTGCCTACAACTGTTTGTAGAGTGCCAGTGTGGACTGAATCAGAGTTGTAAGGAGAAAGAAGCACCAGAAGTGAGGAAACCAGGCTCACCCGTGAAGACTGGAGAAATTGCTGAATCACGCTCAGTCTGTCAGGAACAGAATCTGCTGTGTGTTCTCCCAGGTATTGTGCAGTAATTGCGATCGGAATAGAGAAGCAGCCTGCCTGGTATAGTACTTTCCTTTTACATATAAATGTGTGTAGTGCTTTTGGGGAATCGTTTCAAATCCCCTGTACAGTGAATAGAGTGCATGAAGCTGGAAGTAAACCCCAGCTTAATCCAGACTACATCCATTTGCTCTAAACTGCAGTGGGGTCCGGTCATAAGGACCTTGTCCACATGGTCTGCTCCTCCTGGCAATTCAGGACAATCTGCCTTCCATTCAGTTTCAGCATTGAATTTGTGAGTACAAATCAGGGTAGCCCCCTGCCATCATCTAATTGCAAGTGTTCCATCTGATTACTTTTCCTTTCTTTCTTCACGAACTGAGCCTACCGGCTCCGGATTATGAAGTGGGTATTGTGCATGCATTTTCCATCCTCAGGGCCCCAACCAGCTGCACCAAATAGGCTAGCCTCTTACGGTCTGGGTACCCAGTAAGAGTGACATTTGGGACTCTGAAATATGTGCACAGTACTGTGATTATTAATGTGAATGAATCAATTAACCTGATTTCCCCCTGTCCTTGTTACTATCCACTAAATAAATCAGATTTGGTTGTTTAGCAAAGTTACACTGCTTGAAATGTGTGTCTATGTTGAATTACTGTACAGTGGTTATTGTATAACTGCATCTTACTTTACAGGGGGTCCCCAGAGTCAAGCTGATTGAACCAATCCTGGGGGTAAGTGTATATTGCAAGGGTACTGTGATTGATTTGTGTGGGCCACTAGTGGGAAGAAAGGGGGGTTGCAGTGACCCAGAGGGCTGTGACCAAGTCATATCAGACTGTCTTAACCCCGACCTCTGGGTGGAGGCACCCGCCATCGGATCCAGGCCCCTCAACCTGTTAGTGGCAAATCAGGCAGGGGTAGTAGCCCTTGGGATAGCGCCACCTAGGGGTTACATAAGGTCTCTGCAGTTTCTCTCCACCCCTTCTGGAGTGCCAACCCTATTGCAGATTTTGATGTCATCTGCAAAGAGGCATACCTTCAAACCCCAGTAATCCCTCATTATGCTTAACCTTTGCAGTGAGCTTTGCAGGTGAAGCTGCCTCAGTGCATGTGGAATATGTAAATTATGGAACCCAGAATGAAATTCAGACCTCTACCTTGAGGTGGTGCAGTGCTCAACAGCATAACGTCAGATTCTTTTCTCCACCTAAATGAGCAAGTCGTCCCGAAGAGCTCTCCTCAGCAACTTTGCTTAGAGTTATTGTTTTCTGTAGAAACCAAGTTTGTTATTTATTTATTTTAAATCTCTGCCTCTTCTGCATTTCTATTATATAGGTTTCTGTAATTTACATTTTTCTCTGGTTCCTCTGGGTTTAGCGGGAACCAGAGACTCTCATTGTTGTTTCAGTGGTCCTTTTTCTGACCGCACACTTTTGTCCATCAAAAAAAAAAAAAGGGAGAGAGGGTTTGAAGATCGTTTTTATTATATTTATAGTTTGCTTCAGGCTTACTTAGTCACGGTTCCACTGTGTGAGGGAACAGAGACATCTTTTTGTTTTCTTTTCCTCACCCTTCAAAGAAAAAAGGTGCAGGGACATTTCATTAGCGGTCCTTTTTAACTGACAACCAAACAGCATTTTTTCTCTCTCTCTCTCTCTCTCTCTCCCATTGGGGATAGAGTTTTCAGTCTTCTGACTATTCGGCATGTCAAACAAACTTAAGAAGCAAACAGGACCTACAGGTTTTAAAAATTGCACTAAGGCCTGGATATTCAAAAGGGTTGCGCATGGCACAACAGGGATGTGCCATGCACAACCCACCGATGCGCCCCGGAGCGATATTGAATGGGGTGTTGTGATGCATAACCCCTGATGCAATTGAAGCAATAGTAATGTATGCAACGCAAGTGCGGGGGGCAGGCCCATGCATATGTGGCACATCCCGATATTCAGCCTGGGATGTGCGGTGCATATGCTGGCACAAACCCGCCTTGCGCCGCACTGGGGGGGCAAAGATATGCCTGGTTAAACCAGGAACAAGTCCAGGCCACCCACAGGTGAGCTGCCGTATTGCAGGGTGCAATACAGCAGCTGCCAGTCGTGGGTGGCCACCCACCCACCCAGAACACCGACCCAAGCTCCCTGCCCTGGGAGCATTGTGCCCCTCCGCCCCGTCACTCGATCGTGGGCATATGAAAGCATGATCCCTGGCGGTCCAGGGGAAACCCCTCCAGTGCCCGAATGCGGGCATAAGTATATATAATCCCTGGTGGTCCAGTGGAAGGTCCTCCATTGCCGATTGTGGGCATTTGTGTAAAGAACATCCTTAGTAGTCCAGTGGAACGTCCCTCGTCGCCCAATCGCGGGCATATGTGTAATAAACATCCCTGGTGGTCCAGTGGAATCTCCCCATCCCCTTCGATCGTGGGCAGACATAGCAACTGAAGCCCTGGTGGTCCAGTGGCCCCTCCCCACCCACCCACTGAGGTTCCCCGCCGCCCAGCACCCCCCAGTCAGCGGTGCGGTGGCAGCACTACGCCCGCACGCCTCCTGGCCGCCCGCCAACTGACAGCATACAGTATGGTCTGGACACCTATTGGTCTGCCGTGTGGACCAATGGGTGTGCAGCCCATACTGTACTACACAGGCCCGATATGTGAATGAACGCGTAGGACCCATTCCTAGGCTCCCCAATTTATTTAGCAATCTCCTGTGTGGGACGGTGTCGAAGGCCTTGCTGAAATCCAGGTAGGCTATATCCACTGCCCCTCCCTGATCTGCCACCCTGTTTACCCAGACAAATAAATCTATAAGATTCGTCTGACAGGACCTTCCCGCTGAGAATCCATGCTGCCTTGGATCCTGTGCCCTGCTATCCACCAGAAACTTCTCAATCCTCTCCTTAAGTAAGGACTCCATTAGTTTCCCCATTACTGAGGTCAGGCTTACAGACCTGTAATTGCCTGCCTCCTCTCTGCTTCCACTCTTGTGGAGAGGAACCAGATCTGCCCTCCTCCAGTCCTCAGGTACCTCCCCTGTCTCTAGTGATGCATTGAAAAGGTCAGCCAGTGATTCCACCAGCACTTCCCTGAGTTTCTTTAGTACTCTGGGGTGGATCTCATCTGGCCCCATTGCCTTATCTGCTTTTATTTTCCCGAGTTCTTCTATGACTCTTTCCACTGTGAATGGGCAGGTGTCTACCTCTCTCCCTCCCCTGAATACCCCTGTTAATGAGTCTCGGTCCCTCACCCTCCCCTTCTCTGGTGAATACTAAGCAAAAGTACTTGTTCAGAATCTCAGCCTTTTCTAGGTCATTCTCCACCCTTTCTCCTCCTTTCCTTCTTCAGCCTAACGATCCCATTTCTGGTCTTTTTCCTCTCGCTAATGTATCTGAAGATGGTCTTGTCGCCTTTCTTAATAGCCTGGGCTATACCTTCCTCTGTCTGTGTTTTAGCCCTTCTATTTTCCCAGATTCCCTCTGCTTCTCCAGATGCTGTTCTCTGTCCTCATCCTTTTGTGTTTCCTTGTATCTTCTTACGGCTCTTATATTTTCCTTTACTTTCTCAGCCACTACCTTCAAGAACCATAATGGCTTTTTCTTTCTTTTACTCTCTTGCTGTGAATTTTGACACAGTGACCTGTTACTTCTATTATGACTCTCTTGAGTCTAGACCACTGTTTTTCCACATCTTCCCCTGTACCTTCCGCTGCTAGGGATCTTTTGAGATTTCTACTCATCTCCTTAAAGTTAGCCTTCCTGAAATCTAGGACCTTTATCCTTGTATGGCTTGCCTCCTCCACTGTGGTTACCTTAAACCATACTGTCCTGTGGTCACTGGTACCAAGTGGACTGCTCACCTCCACATCTCTGATCCTGTTCTTGGTCAGGACCAAATCCAGTATAGCCTCCTTGCGGGTTGGTTCTGCTATAAACTGTCTTACGTTTGCACCAGTCAGAGCAGTCATGAAGCTCCTGCACCCTACTGTACTTGCAATCTGAGTGCTCCAATCTACCTCAGGCAGGTTGAAGTCACCCATTAGCAGCAGTTCCCCTTTGGCTGCCATTTTGTGGATGGTTTCCACAAGAGCTTCATCTGATTCTTCCCTCTGTGCCGGAGGCCTATAAATCACTCCAGTGTGACTGGCTGTCCTTTTTCCCACCTCCAGGGTGACCCACAGTGCCTCTGCTCCTTCTTGTAACCCTTGAGCCTCTGTTACTTTAATCTCTTCCTTCACATACATAGCTACCCCCCCTCCATCTCTTCTCCCTTCCCTATCCTTCCTAAAAAGTGTGTATCCTGGTATGGCTATATCCCTGTCATGGTTCCCTGTATATCATGTTTCTGTAATAGCTACTATGTCCAGGTTTGCATCTTCCATTAATACCATTAGGTCTGGGATGTTGTTCCCCAGACTGCGGGCATTTGTGCACATTACTTTCCAGCTTGTGTGCCCACCCTCCTTTTCCCTTTTTTTAGGCACTGTGACGTTTTTGGGTCCCGTCTTCTGTCCTCCCCACAATTGTATCCAATTTATTTATCAGGTTTGATAGTGTCCTCGTACTAATTGGATTATCCTTTATTTCAGATATGTTATATGGGGTACCTTTATCCCCCTGACTGCTTTTGCCTCCCCCCTTGGATAGTTTAAATGCTCATGGAGGAAGCATTTGAACTTTTCAGTGAGGATACCTTTGGCCCCCCACTGGATAGATGTAGGCCATCTGGTGAATACAGTCCTTCATCCCTCCAGGGGAGATCCCAGTCCCCAGTGAGGCCATACCCTTCCTCTCTGCACCATTTCTTCAGCCATGTGTTGAATTCCATGGTGCAGATGTCTCGACCCTCTCCCTTGCCATGGACAGGTAGAGCCTCCGAGAAGGTAACAGAGTGCGCTCCTTGCCCAAGACACTGCCCCAGTTCCCTAAATTCCTCCGGCACTTTTCCTACATCTGTCCCCTCACCTGCCAGGTCATTTGTCTCCATGTGGACAATGGCGTCCAACTTCCCCCTCCTTGCCACCACCCTAGCAATCCCTGGAATCCACCTGCCCTCCCTCTGAACTGTGCCACCAGGCAGGCACACCATCACCCTCTCCCCATTGCTGCCCACTCCCAGCTCTATCCCTCTAATGATGGAGTCTCCTAACAGGATTTACTTCCCCCTCCGATGCGTTCTCCTTCCTTTTGCTCTCAGGACTCTGTCATGGATGACCTGCTCATCCCCCTTAGTTTCCACTTCTGGAGATACAGTGCAATTGTCCTGTTCTGCCAAGATGGTGTATGAGTTTTGAAGTGGCACTGGCTGGGGGATGTGCCTCTGTCCCACCTCCCTCACTCTCCCTGAGCCCACTGTAGTCTATCCATCCCGTCTTACTGGCATCCTCTGAGGAAGTGGTGGCAGACGTGGTGGTCCCTCTGTGTGTGTGGGGGGGAAGGTTATCCAGATTGTCGCTAACTCTGCTTGGAGTCCCGCAACCTCCACCCTCAACACAGAGAGGTGCCTGCAGATAGGGCAGCACCACAATGCCCAAAAGGTTCTCCTGAACACCGCTGCCCCGCAACCACTGCATTGCACGACGCCCATCATTTTCCTTAGCCTATTCTTTCTCTTACTTGTCTGCCCCCCCTTTTTTTCTTCCTTCTTATTCCCTGTTTGCTTTACAGCTATGTGTTGTCAATAATTGTTAGTGGTACAATGTATCAAGGTATGTAGATTTACGTCAGGGTATAGTGTGTAGCTGTGTTGTGTACTGAAATATAATGGCTAACAGCATGGGCATGCAGTCAGCTGATACGGTATGATGTCACAGGGTATGGGTATAAAGGAAGTGATGTGCTAGGGGTTGATGGGTGTGGGGAGGGTTGGTTGGGCCCATGTGGACCACCAGAAACAATCAGCTATACCAGCAAAAAAAACCCAGAAACAATCAACTGCACCAGCAAAAAAACCCAAGCAGGTACCTTTCCAGAAGAAGCCAAAAAGCAATCTACTACCAAGTGAAATCAACAATAAGCAGCAAAAGATGCAATACAATCAGCAATGAGCAGTTACTTCCCTGAAATGAAACTGATTCCTTCTCCTTTAGTCTCTTCTAGTCTTCCTTTTTTCGTTTACGTACCTAAAAAAGGTCTCATCCTCTTTAGTTACCCCTTGGGCAATCCTTTCCTTAGTTTATGCCTTTGCGCTCCTCACCACTTTCCCTGTTTTGCTCTGCTTGTCCTAGTACCCCTCCCTATCCTCTTCCCTCTGTGTCTCTTTGTACCTCCTGAATACTAATCTTTTAGTCTTTACATTTTCTGTAGCGTTCTGCATTGTCAATGGGTAGTCAGAACAGATGGGTCATGTGCACCCCTACTGGGGAAATGGCACAGCCCAAGGCTGTTAATAGCATAGAATCTTGGGCACATGAACATTCTGGACAGCAGCAACTCTCCCCAGTCTTTGCTGTGCCATTGAAGGGGAAACAGAGTAGAAAGTTCTCCGAACAAAAAAAATTTCCTTTTGGTGTTTATTCTTCATAGCTGCAATTCTACATAGCAGGTTGGGGCTACCTGGTGACAGGGAGCACCCCTAAATTTAAAATTCATATCTGTTAAGCTGCGGCTTTCAAACTGGCTAGCCTGTCTTTTTTCCCCATTTCCATGCCTGTCTGTGCTTGGATTGGGGACCACGTCTGCCACACTTTCCTAGGGTGTTTAGTTTTAGTGGGTCTCTGATCTCCTCCTGTCATGGTGCCTCAGATAAGGACCCTGTTTTCTTTGGGAGTTATGATTAGCAACTAGCACTTAGGGCATTCCCTGTATTTCTCTATCATCTGTCTTGGAATTGGTCCCCCCCTCCCCAAAAGACAGTTATAAAGTGTCTAGTGTTTTTATTCTGGTTTGCTCACAGTCTGGAGATTTGGGGCTTTTGCTATGGGAGGAATGTTGCTTGCACAGTTGGAACTGAAACAAAAAAAAGGGGAGAAAAAGAAGAAAGAAAGAACAAAGGGGCAAGGGCTTAGAACCCATTTATAGCCTTCCTGCAGGTTGTTTTGGGGGTGGGGCATTTCCCAGAGTGGCTTTTGGTGACTTTTAATGGCTCTTCTGAGCCACGCAGTTCCTACCATGTTTTTCTGAGTCTTGTCTGTTGGCCTCACGTTGTGGTTTTCTGTCAGCTGCTCCAGCCTCAGTGCATCTGTTTTTGTGCTTCTGGGCTTAGGTACACACCTCTCCTGATGTGCTGACGTCACATGCAGCATCGTGACTTCACACATGCGTGCATTCTCATGCACATGGCAGCACTGTTACAAGTGCTAACGTGGCACTGTTTTTTTGTCTTAGCTCAGCACTGTTTGCTGAGCGCGATTTCAGCCTTTTTTGTCTCTATAGGCTGATAGCAAACTTTTTACTTCTGTTTGCCCTCTCTTAAGGGGGTGGTGATCAAGGAGAGGCAGCATAGCATAGTGGCTAAGAGCACTGAGCTGCAAACCTGGAGTACTGGGTTTGAATTCCACAACCACCACTTGCATACTGTTTGACCATGAGCAAGTTAATTAATGTCCCTGTACAGGACGATCAATTAGCTGGTCCCTTGTCTGGCAGCACTCCTTAATTTACAGATATCACAAAAAACAAAGAGAGAGAGAGAGAACTCTAGACAGTTTTCCTTTGTTTTATTCTTTGTCTTGGGCATTTATTGGCATATTATAGTGGCACCACAGCTTTTCGGAGATCGGAGACCCCTCATGTGCAAATGGTGTAAGACCTACAGAAGGGTAATGTGACCCTCTCCACTGGGTTCCTACTGTCCCTATTGTGTTACTCAAGTTAATATGTCTCTTACAGTTCTCCCCAGTTGGAACCCTGAGCGAGGGACAATGCACCTGGTGTACCGGCTAGCAGTAGAAAAATTGAATTACATAAATCTTTGTTGTTGCTGTTAGGTGAGGTTTTGAGTCCTGATATTCCACAGGGCATCCCTTTCCACACACCTGACCCCAAGCTGGGCCCATCAGGTCAGAGGGGGAGTCCACACAGGCATGTCCAGGTGCACCAGTGCAGAACAAGTGTACTATTATGGATCTGCATGCAGACACTGACCTTAACCATACAGAGGGTCTGGAGGAGGATATGGGGATCTTGGGAAAAATCCTGGCCCAAAAAAGTTTCTTGATGATGAGGTGAATGAGCCCTCAGATGATGAGGAGGAAGGGGTGTGGACAGAGCTGACGAGGAGGATTCCTATCCCGCCGCTGTTTGGTATCAAATCCTTGCCCTATCTGATAGCTGAGGCTTGTAGGATGTTGCAGCTGATGGAGTTGCAATCCATGGAGGCATTATATATGAATCATATCCTGCCTGCATCTTCCTCTGCTCCAAAGTGTTTTCCAGATTTTATTCACTGTGGCCAGATTGTTGAACAAGAATGGGCAGGTGCGGACCAGTGGAAATATCTGCTAAAACCCAGGCTATGCTAGTTTCATTTTTTATGAAAATAAACACCCGCAGTGGGAAACCCCCCCTTGGCTGACAAAGCAGTACATAACTCCATAAGGCTCACTACTATCCCAGTTGAAAGGTCTTTGGCCTTTGCAGATATGCACAATGAGTGAATGGATGCTTCCTGCAAAAGAGCCCTCACCTCCAACGGAGAAAACCTTCACACTTCTTATGTCTCCTTTTTTTGTTGCCAGAGCTTTAAACTTGTGGGTTATGATGCTGGGCAGCTTTGTTTCCCCAGATTCTGAGGGGGTGAACATTTTGTATTTGGTATCTATGGCCTCCACCTTCCTAAGGGATGCAGCAGTGGAGAACTTAAGTATGTCAGCTCGCTCTGCTTATTATACTGTATCCACTATGCGAAGGGTATGGCTACGGCATTAGGTCATGGACCAGGCATCCAAGACCTAGTTGCTTAGCTTAGCCTTTGAGGGAGGCTTGTTGTTAGAATTGGGCCTGGATGACATTTTGGGGGATATTCACCACAAAAAGGGCCACTTCTCAGTTTACAAGACAACAGCAGAATGCCAGCTCAACTTTGAAAAGTCAAGGAGGCAGCTGACAGAGACAGTATTGAAGGGGTTTTCATCCCTTTCGGAACTTTGGGAACCAAAGGAGTAAAGGATCCTAATCTGGATTCAAGGGCAGTACTGCCAGATAAGTCTTTGACTGAAAACACAACAGGGGTCCAGGATGAAGAGGTGCACCTCACAGTGAAGGTATGCGGGCCCATCTCTGCCTCCCTTCCCTTGTTGGAAAGCTGCACAATTTTTATACAACATGGGCCCAGATAATGTCAGATGCTTGGGTTCTGGAGATTCTGGCCTTAGGTTATGCAATAGAGTTCTTAACCATTCCCTCAAGGGGACTTTATGTTGCCACCACCTGTACCAAAGGACCCCGTGAAGAGACAGGCAGTGTCACAAACTTTGGATCTCCTAAAACAGATTGGAGCAATTGTTCTGGTGCCCTATGGCAAGCAAGGCCAGGGGTTATTTTGATTTTCTTTGGGATTCCCAAGAAGTCGGGGGGTTTCAGACCTATTCTGGATCTGAAGTGCCTAAACAAGCTTGTTCACCCTGTAACCTTCAAGATGTAGTCTTTATGGTCAATCTTCTGGGCTGTCCAGCCAGGGGATTATCTAGCATCCATAGATATGAGGGATGCACCACATTCCCATCTGGCAGTCTTATGAGAGGTTCCTTAGGTTCATGGTCCTGGGTCAACACTTGCAGTACAGGGCACTCCCCTTTGGGGTGGCTATAGCTCTGAAAGTGTTCTCGAAGATACTCATAGTCTTGGTGGCTCAGCTTTGACAGAAAGGACATCATATCTACCCTTACCTGCATGATTATATTTGACCATATGCCCCGCTGGTGAGGAAATCAGTGAAGAGGACTCTGGAGGTTTTGGAGTCACATGATTGGGTAGTAATTGGGAGAAAAGCTCTCTTGAACCACCACAGACCCTGAGGATGGATGAGGGGAAGGTCTTCCTCTTGGCAGCCAGGAAGGACACCTTGTTAAGAGAGGTTCAGTGGCCAAGGAATCATGTATCAGCTTCCGTTCACAGGCTACGGTGGATTCTGGACCTCAGGAAAGTGACAGTAGAACTGATTCCATGGGCTCACTTTCACATGCAACCCCTCCAGACTGAGTTTCTGTTGGCCTGGGACCCAACCTCTGAGGACTATCAGGCCAGGATCCCAATTTCCCCTCTTCTGTGGCAGTCCCTGATTTGGTGGGTGAGTTCAGAGAATCTGAGCATAGGGACCCCCTTGGAAGTCCCCCTAGAGCTGATTCTGACAACTGATGCCAGCCTGTCTGATTGGGGGGTAATGTTGGACCACATCATTCTCATTCAGGGGACTTGGTCTGTGCAGGATCAGCATCTACACATCAGTGTCCTGGAGATGAGGGCTATGCTCCTTGCTCATTTTCATTTTCAAAATTGGGTACAATCAAAGATGTGGGAGTAAGGCACTCAAGAGGACGGTTTCTTCTGATAGTAACAGAATGGCCCAGAAGGCCATGGTTCTTGGACCTTCTATCCCAATGCCCCATTCTGCATCCAAATCCAGAAGTGATGCAACTCGTAGCCTGGCTCCTGAAAGGAAGATATTCCAGATGCAGGGTTTCTCTAAAAAGGTGATGGACACCCTTCTTTCAGATGAGACGTTAAACCGAGGTCCCATCTGCCTGTTCTGGTGGTAGTTCAGGTGGATGTTAAAGATCCCATGGCACTTCTCGAAAAGAGCAGGGGAATTTCCCCAGTGCAATGGCCAAATTTCCTCCATTCACAAAAAATACCACCAACAGCTTAATCTGGTTCAAGGTCAGTTGGCATTCATCTGTATCCCCCTCCCCCGGGTCGTGCCTGAAAATAGGCAGGATTTGTCTAGTGCACTTACCCGGTCAACAAAAACTAAATAAATAAAATGATCACCAGAAAGACTTTATGTTGGCAGCTTATGCTCGCATATGAAGCAGCTTTTTGGCTTGGGCAAGAGAAAAGTGTCCGGCCCTCTAAAGTCATGGTCCTCCAGATTTTGGGACTTTCTGCAGGAAGGAGTGGAAAAAAGATTTGGCCTTGAGCACCTTGAGAGATCAGGTGTTGGCCCTTGGAGCCTCCTTGGGTTCATCCTTAGGGACTAACAGGGAGGTTATTTGTTTTCTGTGAGCTGTCAGCAGGAGCCAACCTCTGTTCCAATCCACCTGTTCCTCCATGGGTTATGAATCTGGTGTTGAATGCTCTTTGTAATGAACACTTCGAACCACTTTTGTTGGTACTGTTAGATGTGTTATCTGATAAGGTGTGCCTTTTAGTTGCTATGCGTTCAGCCAGAAGGATTGGCAAACCCCAGGCCTTGTCCCACAAAGAACCTTACCTCGTCATGCACAGGATAAGGTTGTTCTGAGAATGGCCCTGTCCTTCATTCTGAAGGTTCTTACATTGCTTCATGTGAACCAGGAAATTTGCCTTCCATCCTTCTGTCTGCAGCCAACTTCCCCCAAAACAGCAAGAGTTGTACAAGTTGGATTTGCGCAGGGCAGTTAGGACATATCCTAGATGGACGGTGGACTTCAGGAATCAGATAGGTTCTTTGTAATTTTCCGAGCAGCCAAAAAAAAAAAAAGTCAAAAATCCTCCAAGGGCACACTGGCAAGGTGGGTGAGGACATGCATTGCCAAGGCCTATGTTGCAGTAAAGAAGAGGGCTCCAGCTCTTATCAAGGCCCATTCCACTTGGGCTATGTCCACCTCCTAGGTGGAGAAAAGTGAAGCATCTTAGAATTGTGCACGGCAGCCACTTGGTTCTCCATCCACATATTCTTCAAGCACTATGGATTGGATGTTCAAAGTTCCACTAATGTGGGTCTTTAGTCACAGAGTTTTGCATGCAGCAGTTGGCAGGTAAATTCTTTTTTTTTTTTTTTTGTTGTTGATGTATGGTGCAATATTCTCCCCCACCCAGTTATTTAATGGGTACTGCTTCTTAGAACCCATCTGTTCTGACTACCTATTGACAATGTGGAGCGCTACATAAAAGGAATTTCTTCATACTTACTGTAATTTCCTTTTCTGTTATCTCCTACATTGTCAATGAGACCCTCCTTCCTGTTGGAGATATTGTCCAGAATGGCAACACTGGGATGTCCACTGTTTTTTCTAACTGTAAGTCTGTCAGGACATCCTTTCTTTGATTTGCCTGCTGCAATTGTACATATATATCTGTATCAGCTGGGACTCTTCTAAAACCTCATGGGGGATAGTCCGTGCGGCCTACCTCCCGGGGTTTGTAGCTGCGGATCGCGGGTGACCAGGTGGGGGCCTGTGAGTCTGCTGCATTGGGGGGGCTTCTCTTGAGATTGAGTTGCATGCCCCAACCCACTGCTGTGCTGGTGCCCTCTTGAGCTGTGTCCCAATTGTTACCTGGATTTGTGGGTCCTGTTTGCTCAAGATTGCTGATCTGGGATATTTTGCTGAAAAACAATATCTGCAAGTGGCATTCGATTCGACTGTTTTTAAATCGAATTGGACTCTTCTTATAGATTACCTGCATTATTTGGAATATTCTCTATTTTGCTCAGAACTTACAGTTGGATCTGGTATTGTGTTACTCCGGATAGTGAGAGTGTCCTTCTTGTGTGTAACCCCTAGATGGCGCTATCCCAGGGGCTACTACCCCTGCCTGATTTTCCACTAACAGGTTGAGGGGCCTGGATCCAATGGCGGGTGCCTCCACCCAGAGGTCAGGGTTTGCAATAGTTAAACTAACTTGGTCACAGCCCTCTGGGACACTGCAACCCCTTTCTTCCCACTAGTGGTCCACACAATATATCAAATTACCTTCACAGTATACACTTACCCCCAGGTCTGGTTCCGCACTGGGACCTCCTGTGAAATGAGATACAGTGCAACAATCACAGTACAGTACTTTAACATAGACAAATACCTCAGGCAGTATAACTTTGCTGAAACAAGCAGCTCTGATTTATTTGGGGATATAACAAGGACAGGGGAAATCAGGTTAATTAGCTTATCACTCTAATAATCTACCTATGGCTCTGTGCACAGGCCTATCCCTATCAGTTACTGTCCCTGGGTACCCGAGCCCCAGTGGCTAGTCCAAACCGTGGCAGCTGGTAGGGGCCCTTTCACACAGAGAAAAAGGAAAATTAAACAGTCAGCAGTACAGTAATTCCATTTGGATTTAATGTGGCAATTCAACAGGGGCGACCCCGAATTAGTACTCACGACCTCCAAAGAAGATATGGTCCTTCAATGTCAGCAGGGCTACTTTTGATCTCAAGAGACTCCTCACACATTTATATGGTAAAAAAAAGCACTATACCAGGCAGGCTGCATCTGTATCCCAATCGCAATTACTGCACAATAACCAGGAGAACACACAGCAGATTCAGTTCCTGACAGACCGATGTAATTCAACAATTTCTTCAGTCTTCTACAGGGTGAGCCTGGTTTCTACTCTTCAGAGATCCTTTGATTCTTTCACAGGACGGATTCAGTCCTAACAAGCAGTTACACAAGTTGTAGACCGGAACTCTGGGCCTTGCACGTTTTTTGACTGAAACTTGCACTGAAGGAGCACAGGGTTTCTTTCCCTCTCTTCAGATCTCAAACTGAAACTCCCAACAGACAAAAACCGGCACTTCCTTTGAGTTCCTCCCAGTTCTTGACTGGATTGGCTGTCACTCACAATAGACTGCTGCTGTTGGTCCAAAAGGCACCAAGTCTAAACTACATCTCCCAGAGTCACTGCCCATACAATCCTCTTGTGGCTGGCTCAGATTATGAGTCCCAAGTTCTGATTCGTCAAGGCATCATTTTAGAGCTAGTTTACCCCACACTGATTGGTCCAGTTCAGCAGTTCAAAACCAGAATGGGAACTAGGCAGACAGTTCTGACTGCAAAGAAAGCAGGTTAGACAAACTGTAATTTTATTATTACTGTAAATGATTTCTGGCAATCAGTTACATCTTTCAGACAGGTTCCTTTGCACTCCTAGTGACTGCAAAATGGGGTGAATTGGCAGCAGCTTGGTGGTACTCAATCAAAGAAACACACAGTCCCCATACAAACTAATTATGTCTGCAAGCAGACAGCTCTTAAAGAGACAGTACCAGAGGCTCTAAAACACTCACTGATAAGTGGCTTAAACGCTAAACACCATTCAGGCTTGGAGCATTCAAGCAAGCTCCTGGAAGTCTTTCGGGAACCCCCATTTGCAGGGGGGTTACACCCTTCCTGGCCTGGGAAAGCTTGACGTCCGCGTCAAGCAAGTACCCCCCCATAAGTTTTAACTGCAACCATATACATTTGCATTAGGCTCACACATGTAATCATCAGTCAATATATCATTTTACCAAGAATACATTTCGAAACATTGCAGTACGTGACTCTTTACACAGTATTACACACACATTGTACCATAACTCAAGTTATTACCTCTGTACATGAAACCTGAAGAGAGGGGGCCTTCCTATCAGTTACCTTGGGGCTGGACGGGGCAAGGGCACCATACTTAGAGGGCAACACAAGTAACTTGAGTTAGCACTGATGCTCAGTTTGGGCAATGAGCTCAGGACACATACACTCTTTATGGACAACATTGAGAGGCAAGTCCACAGGCCTCCCAAGTGAATCATAACTGAGGTGCACCACAGGCTTTACAGCTCGACCAGTCTTTCTAGGGGAACTGTTATAGTCTCTGCACTCTGAGCCTCATTTTCAGCATTGTCCTCACTTGTCAGGGAGTCTCCATGGGGTAGAGGCTAGAACTTGGGGCACTTTCAGCTCCAGGAGTTACAGTTTCTGAGTCCACAACATTTGGCTCGCATGGAGAGCTTTCGGACACTGGCAGTGGACTGTCAGGGCACTCAAAATACTCTTCTTGTTCGGGTGTATCACCAGTCTGCCCCAATCTATCATTTTCCCCTGAAAGCTCAAACAGTTCAACCATGCACAATGATTCCATTTCATCTGATCTGATGCTTTGCACTTCACTTCTGGGAGCATTGGCTCCAGGGATGAAGTTGGGGCTTAGACAGTCCAGAAGGCCCAGCTTTGTCTCCAGTATTGACTAGGGGATTGCCCAAACAATTGACTCAGTTCGTAAGAAGGATAGTATTCAAAGTCACTCTCACTTTCTTCTGATATGGACTGACAGTCATGCTCAACTGGGACTTGTGGAGGAACACTTTAACTTTGCTTCTGTAGGTGCAGACTTTCTTGATCTTTTCTTAGCAGCTCTGT
Organism: Neoceratodus forsteri; assembly: GCA_016271365.2. NCBI lineage: Eukaryota > Metazoa > Chordata > Ceratodontiformes > Ceratodontidae > Neoceratodus > Neoceratodus forsteri. Next base: position 261,189,445 of record CM057451.1, on the reverse strand, counting down.
CACTGGTCCAGAGGGGCATCTTCTGGGGCTCAGACTCAATCAAGATTTGTCCAATGGGCAGTAAATGATTTCTATGCATTGTTTTACATCTTTTGAATTATTCTCAGGCCTTACTTTGTACACTGGCAGATCATCTAGTTTGCCACTACAATGTGAGGAGATGGTGCCATCTGTCAGCAATCTTGTGCTTGCCATGCAGTCCCAGATTTCTTAGCAATACCGATCTCCCTCCTGGAGTTCCTGTGCTTTCACCTTTTATCATACCTTTCTTTGTTGGCCAGATTTCTTTGGCAGCCATGGTTTGAGCCAGTTGGTACGCATGAGTTAGCTGGGCCTTTAACTTTGCACATACTGTAAATAGTTGTCAGCTTGAACCCCATCAGGAGAGACCCCAAACACACATCTACTGGTAGTCGAGCTTCTTCCAAACATCAGGCGGTAGGGGAGAATCCAGTGGCATCACTTTGGTGCAGTTATAAGCATGTACCAGGTGCTAATTTGTTGGCTCCATCTAGGCTTGTCCTTTGGGTGCAGGTGCCTAGCATATCTAGCAAAGTGCGGTTGAAACGTTCAGGCTGTGGGTCCCCTGGGGGTGGTAAGGAGTGGTTCTGGACTTTCGCCTCCCACAGAAAAGCATCTCTTTGATCAGACGACTCTAAAGTCTCTCCCTTGATCAGAATGGATTCTTTGGAGCCCCATAGTGAACAAAAAGTTTTCCACAAGTACTTTGGCCAGTGGATGCTTTCTGGTCTTTGGTGGGAAGCTTGGGCATATCTCCGTGAAATGGTCAGTGACCACCAGCACATTACTGATATTTCTTTGATCTGACTCAAACTCAGAAAATCAATACAGACCAGCTCCATGGGTGCACTGGTGGTGATGTTAACAGGGGGCAGCCCTCTGGGGCAAAGCTTTCCTCTGTAAGCAGCGACTACAAGTTCGAATGTGTTGCTCCACATCAGCCCCATCTTAGGCCAATAGAATCTGGATCTCACCAAGTCAAGTGTTCTGTCTATACCAAGGTGCCCCATGTGGTTGTGCAAGGACCTCAGTACTGAGTCTCGAAGGCAGTGGGCAGCACTAGTTGTTGTTTGTCTACTTGTCCCCTCTGTCTACTGTTTCTCTGTATAACAGTTTATTGATCAGCTTCAACTTAGGACCTTCTTTGTATAACAGTGCAGTTCTCAAACCAGTGGAGCGTAATTTGGACACATCTTTTCCTGCATAGAGGGCTTCTAAAGCTGCTTTGATCATGGGATCATGAGATTGAGCCCGCGAATACTGTCATTGTCCAGCTGAGGCAGTGCACCAATGTCTATTGCAGAAAGTGGCAATAAGCAACAGAGTATGCAATTCTCAGAGGCTCCCAAGCAATCCACCATAGCAGTCCACTGCGTCCGTGGACATTTGTTCCTCCCTGTCAAACTTCGGCAGAGTGCCCGAATATCAGGTTCTGCCAATCGGACCCAATCATTCTGGGAACAGGCCTCGGGAGAGCATCAGCATCTATGTGGTTCAGACCTGCATCGAATTGAGAGCATAGTCATCATGTAGATAATGCAGAAAGCCACCTATGGCCAGTGGCATCCAACTAGCTGAGGTCGCACATAGGTCAAAGGATTATTGTCAGTTTTACTAGTATTTTAGCCCCATACAAGTACTCATGGAATTGGTCAACAATAGCCCACTTAAAGCTAGGAACTCTAACTTATGTACAGGATAGTTCTTTTCGGATGGGGTCAGGCTTCACTGGCAAAGGCCACTGGTCTCAGGCCATTCTCGTGCTCTTGGTGACAACACAGCCCCCAACCCTTGCAAGCTAGCATCAGTGTGCAGGGCGTGAGGTTTTCTTGGATCGGCATAGGCCAGCACTGGAGCATGGGTAAGTTGATATATGATCTCATGAAAAGCAGTCTCACAATCAGAGTCCAGCAGGCCCAAATACTTCACTTGGATGAAAATACACTCTTTCAGTCTTGAGGACTGACTTTTGTATTTTTTGTGGGTTGGGATACCCTTGAGTAAGTTAAGTAAAGGCGGATCACTCTTGAATTAATCCTTGATGAAGCGCCGATAATAACCACAGAATCCAGGAATCTTTGCAGTTCTTTTTTAGATTTTTGGGCTGTGGCCAGGTGGTCAAGGCCTCCAACTTTACTTGGGTGGGTCTCTATTCCTCGGTGGATACTATGTGTCCCATACTTTACTGATGTTTGAAGAATTGACACTTATCAATGGACAGTTTAAGGCCAAAGTCTCCAGTCGGTCCAATACCTTAAATAATCTGCTTTCATGTTCCTCCAGTGAGCTGCCAAACACAATAACATCATCTAGGTATACCAGGCACTCTAGTAGTTCATGTCCCCCCACTGCGCTCCATCAATCGTTGAAAAGTGGCTGGGGCACCTGAAATCGCAAGAGGCATCCTCATGAATTCATAGAACAGCGGACAGATAAAGGCAGTCTTCTCCACGGTCCTCTGGGGCCATCGGGATCTGTTAGTACCCACTGCGGAGATCCAGCACCGAGAACCACTTGCTCCCGTTTAGGCAGTCCAAAGCATCCTGAATGCGGGCATTGTGTACTGATCGAGGATAGTCCGGCGGTTTAGGTGCGATAATCCACACACATCCTTACTGTTCCATTCTTTTTCTCACTACCACAATGGGGGAAGCATAAGGCTTCTGGATTCTTGTATTACCCAGCAGCTAACATCTCTTGCAGATGCGTCTCACATCATCTATGTCAGCAGGTACCTAGGCGTCGAGACCTCTCACGAAATGGTCTTTAAGTCATGCAGCCGGATATTGTGCTCAGCTCCTTGCGCATCCTACATCCCATTCCTTTAAAGAAAACACCTGGTCTCTCTGGGCAAACTGCTCACAGTCCTCACTTTCCATTCAGCTGGCAGCGGGAGTCGCCCGAAATCAAACAAGTCAGGCGTTACTCTGTCATTCTTCCTTGAACTCTTGCTGCTGGGTAGCACTGCAGTGTCTGCACAATGCACATTAGCCAGGATGCAACCTCTGTTTACTCGAATGTCTCTTTCAGACACATTATGAACTTGGACCATTACCCTTCTGGCATAAGCATGGGCTCTAGCGGCAAAATACTAGGCTTGACCAGCAGTCCCTCTGGCAATTTTCCATCGCCTGGTCATCCAACATTAATATTTTATTCTTAACATCCTTTCTGATACGGACCTCTCCCTGTAAGGTACACTGGGCATTTGGCCAGGATCAGAGACTCAGGATCCTTCTTCCATACAATTCCGACCCGGTTCCTCTGGTTCTGTTTTTTCAGCATCTCTCTGTGCCTCATGGCCTTCTTAATTAAAGCCGAACTCTTAAAGCTCTATAGTCTTGACCCCTGTTTTCATAACACAACACAACGCCAGCCTTCGAACATATGAGCATTTGTTTCCAATCAACAAAGGGACACCATCATACAGTCCAGTGAGGGGGACACACACTAAGGCTAGGAGTCTCTACTTGTTCGGCCACTCCAGCCACGGTGAGAAGAGAACAGCCAAATTCGAGATATACGGAATGAGGGGTGAGCCTTCTCCACTTAACCCATACATGCAGTCCTTCTAATGGTTGTAAGGTACGTCCTGACAAATGCTTCTGGATACCAATCTGGAACATAATTGTCACTTGGGGAGCACTGTCTAACACAGCTCTTGTAGACACTCCATTACACCTTTACAGTGGTCTCCAAGTGGAGGGACCCACTATTCTGGACCAGTCTGGAGGCGGTAGTGGGGGCCTGGGCAACTGACCTTGCCACAAAGAGACGTGAATTAGCATTTTGGTGCCCTCACTGGGATCATGTCGTGCACTCTTAACCACTGATTCTTCTCGAAGCTCTCCTTGTAGCCTATATGCAACTTTGTCAGTGTCTTTTGGGGACTGGCGTTTCCTTTTCATGTGCCCATCTTTCCCACAATTATAGCAAAACATACTTTCTGGAGTTTGAGCTGGCCGAGGCGCCACACTGGGAGCCAGGGCGGGGCATTACTAACTGAAACCTGGTGCCATCTCTGTCTGCGGTGATAAGCATTTGGAGACATCTCGTCAGTTTCTCCACTTCCATGGTCAAGGAATTGAGTTTGAGCTGTTATCAGCAGGAGATACAGGTGGGTACCCCCACCCCCATAGCAGATGCAGTCGGATATAGATCAGGGCCCGACGCAGGCGTGGTCTTCATAGCGGGACTGTTTTGAATTCCCGGATCTCTCTCAACAGTTCGCCCCATTGTGGCATATCTTTTTCCTGTCAAGAGCACTCATTGACTGTCAACCTCTGCCCTGAACTTCACTTGATGGGTCACCCTCAGTCACTCTCGGTCGTAGACAGCTGTTGGTGCAGGTACCTCCCGAGGTCGCCTTTTCTCAACTCCCCAATTTCTCTCATTAACTCATCATGGGAGGGTGGGGATTCCAGTCGATTTGCCAGGCGTAACTGCAAGCAACAGCAGTTCTGAGAGAGGGGCAGACTTAAGGATTCTGTCCAGTCTGGTTCGGTCCAGTTCAATCGCTGGCAAACTACCTTTCTGAGGCATTCTTGCAACAATTTTTCCAGCAGAAGACATACACAGAACAACTCCCTTGGTACTGTTGTGCATTTCTTACTCTCCACCATAGGTCTCATCAGAATCTGGGCTCCCCATACACATTCTCCAAGGCCTCAAGATGAGCCTGTGCAGTCGCTTCAGGGTTACTGGCCCGTTTGCTTACGGATGGTAGCCAGGGCGGGACCTCGGGACTCTCACTAACCTCTTTACCTTTTAGCCTTCAGAGCATTGCCATTCTAGCACTTGGGGCAACATGTGGTCTATCAAGGTCTCCCAGTCATCCTCCCTTGGGGGGGTGGGGAGGGTGCCAGAGAAGATCTCAACCTTCGGTAGAGTCGTGACCCCAATGGCAGGTGCAGAAATAGGAGTCTGCATTGGTTCAGCCACCATTATTCACAGGCACTGGAGCAGGAGGGGTGTTGGGGAGGAACACCCCCAGGTGGCAAGAATAGTTTCTTCAAGTCCTCCACAGTTTCCCCTCTCCCAGCAACCATTCAGCAAATTTCTCCTCAAAAGTTTCAGATAGTGGTGGGGGCTGATTCCCCGGGGTCTTTACTGTCCTTAGTTATCACTCTCCAAGCAGTGAGGCTCCTCTGGGGTATGGTCTGTGGCACTTTGGAGCTATCCATGGGATCCTAAACTCTACTAGGGCCCGGGAAAGTGTGGGTGAGCAGATTAGCATGCCGACCACCACCACAGGGGATTTTGTAAACCTTCCACCTTGGAAAGTACTCCTGCACAGTGTCCGTGTTGATACCCAGGGGATGTCCAGGATAAGCATAGCATTTTGGGGGTGATCTCCTCCCCAGTACCACTCCACCAGCGGTGCACAGCCACTTCTGTCGGGTACCCATTTTTTCTTAACAGTGGTTAGTAAATATAGCCACTAGAGGACACACAATCCCAGCGATTGCCTCAAGATGTAACCCTAGATGGCGCTATCCAGGGGCTACTACCCCTCCCTGATTTTCCACTAACAGGTTGAGGGCCTGGATCCAATGGCGGGTGCCTCACCCAGAGGTCAGGGTTGCAATAGTTAAACTAACTTGGTCACAGCCCTGGGACACCGCAACCCCTTCTTTCCCACTAATGGTCACACAATATATCAGAATTACCTTCACAGTATACACTTACCCCCAGGTCTGGTTCCGGCACTGGGACCTCCTGTGAAATGAGATACAGTGCAACAATCACAGTACAGTACTTTAACATAGACAAATACCTCCAGGCAGTATAACTTTGCTGAAACAAGCAGCTCTGATTTATTTGGGGGATATAACAAGGACAGGGGAAATCAGAGTTGATAGCTTATCCTTTCTAATAATCTACCTATGGCTCTGTGCACAGGCCTATCCCTATCAGTTACTGCCCTGGGTGCCGAGCCTAGTGGCTGGTCAAGCAAGTGGCAGCTGGTAGGGGCCCTCACACAGAAAAGGAAAATTAAACAGTCAGCAGTACAGTAATTCCCATTTGGTTTAATGTGGCAATTCAACAGGGAAGCGACCCAATTAGTACTCACGACCTCCAAAGAAGATATGGTCCTTCAATGTCAGCAGGGCTAGCTTTTGATCTCAAGAGACTCCTCACACATTTATATGGTAAAAAAGAAAGCTACCAGGCAGGCTGCACTCATGTGTCCCAATCGCCAATTGCACTGCACCAATAACCAGGAGAACACACAGCAGATTCAGTTCTGACAGACGAGTGTAATTCAACAATTTCTTCAGTCTTCTACAGGGTGAGCCTGGTTTCTACTCTTCAGAGATCCTTTGATTCTTTTCACAGGACAGTTCAGTCCTAACAAGCAGTTACACAAGTTGTGAGACCGGAACTCTGGGCCTTGCACACGTTTTTTGACTGAAACTGTGCACTGAAGAGCACAGGGTTTCTTTCCCCTTCTCTTTCAGATCTCAAACTGAAACTCCCAACAGACAAAAACCGGGCACTTCCTTTGAGTTCCTCCCAGTTCTTGACTGGATTGGCTGTCACTCACAATAGACTGCTGCTGTTGGTCCAAAAAGGCACCGAAGTCTAAACTACATCTCCCAGAGTCACTGCCCATACAATCCTCTTGTGGCTGGCTCAGATTATGAGTCCCAAGTTCTGATTCGTCCAAGGCATCATTTTAGAGCTAGTTTACCCCACACTGATTGGTCCAGTTCAGCAGTTCAAAACCAGAATGAGGAACTAGGCAGACAGTTCTGACTGCAAAGAAAGCAGGTTAGACAAACTGTAATTTTATTATTACTGTAAAATGATTTCTGGCAATCAGTTACATCTTTCAGACAGGTTCCCTTTGCACTCCTAGTGACTGCAAAAATGGGGTGAATTGGCGGCAGCTTGAGTGGTACTCAATCGAAACACACAGTCCCCCATACAAACTAATTATGTCTGCAAGCAGACAGCTCTTAAAGAGACAGTACCAGAGGCTCTAAAAACACTCACTGATAAGTGGCTTAAACGACAAACACCATTCAGGCTTGGAGCATTCAAGCAAGCTCCTGGAAGTCTTTCGGGAACCCCCATTTGCAGAGGGGTTACATGTGGTTTTCCCTGGTGCAACTGGCAACACTGTATCCCGTTTCAGCCTTTGGACTTCTGGTGGTTCCTGGTGTTGACTGTATTTAATTCTGGGCCTGGATTAAAAGAGACTGTGGGCCTCCTCCTTTTTTGTGTATTATTTCGTTTTTCTGCCTGGACGATGGGGTGGTGAGAGGACCCTGCATCCATGTACTTTACTTATTTATTTTTATTTTGTTGAAAGTTATAATTCCTTTCCTGGTCAGCGAAGAAAATTGTAATTTTCCCTCTCACCGTTTGTGAGAGATCGGGGGGGGGGTGGTGTTTATAGTTTTATTTCTCCCTTACTTGGACTGGAAAAATTTAGTTTTGTTTTTTTATTTGCTGTTATATTATTTTAATTTGGTTTAACTGTTTGGCAGTGAGAGTGCCTTTCTATCCTCTTTCCCCAGTGGTTAGAGGACTGGGGGAGGGATAAATTAGTTATTGTTTTTTGTTATATGATGTGTTGGGCTAGGGGGTGAGAGTCCTAAGCTTTAGTTGTTGTTTATTGTCTTGTGGGTTATTTTGCACAAGGGGTTGTCAGGGCTCTAATTTCAGGCTCTGAATTGATGTTAGTTAACCTGGGAGTTTGGGTGGGGTTTTTAAACCGTTTTTTTGTTTTTAGAGGGGTATTATTAGTTTGTTAGTTTTGTTTTAGGTTTTGTTTATTGTATTTTGTAGCTTAGTTTACAGCATGTGTTGGTCTTCAGCCCCCACAGTGGTGCACTACTCATCCTCCTCTCTTTGTGCCCTTCGCCCTTTTTACTCTCCCCCTCTTCAGTTTGAGATCTACCAGCATTGTAGCGCACTGGGTATTGTGCGTAGGAGGGGGAGAAGGGTGTGGGGTTGCGAACAGGGGTAGGATGATCGAGGGGGGTCATCATATTGGGGTGATTAATACCAGAAGGTGCCCTGGGGTGAAATGGAATCTTGATTGTGGTTCTCCATGTCTGGTGCCCATACCCAAGGGCACCACTGATTACAGTGGGCAGATGGCCTATGTGGCCCGCAAGGTTCATCCAGTTCGGGCAGTGTTGTACAATGCCAGGTCCATTAAAAACAAGACTGCAATTATTGCTGATCTTGTTGGTATGGTGGATCTGGCTTGCATTACCGAGACCTAGTTGGATGCTATTTCTGGACCCATTTTGGAGGCTATGACTCCAGCCGGGTACTCGGTGTTACACCGCCTAAGATTGGATCATGGGGGGGAAGGGTTGCAGTCTGTTTCAAGACCAAACTCAGCCTCACGGAGGTACTAGTGGGGAGGGTTGAGTCCTTTGAGTGTATAGCTGTAGCAGGTGTAGGCATTCGAATCACCCTCATTTACCGTCCACCCGGTGATGAGAAGCGATTCCATCAGGAAGTGGTGGACTTCGTTGTTGATATGGCATTCAAGTCACCCAGATTGATGGTTCTGGGTGACTTCAACACCTGGGTTGACGACGAACTCTCACAGTTTGGTCAACACTTCCTCCAGTTAATGACAACGCTGGGCCTTACACAGGTGGTTTCCTCTGCTACACATGAATGTGGACACTCTTTGGACCTAATCTTCCTTCTAGGGGTCGGGGCATCCGATGTGGGGGTGGAACATGTCGGGTGGTCAGGTCGTTACACTGTGGGGTTTAGTTTTTGCTCCCCTTCTAGAAGGCCTGCCCCTACGGAGTTGGTTATGTACCGCCCTTTGTGGGATATACATCCCCAAGGCCTTGTGGCAGTGCTTGACCTCTCGTCCACCGCGTTGGCAAGCAGTGATCCAGAGACCCTTGTGTCGGCCTATAACACAGCCGTTGAGAGGGCTCTGGATTTCATTGTTTCAGTTCGTGTTCGCCCCCTTTCCCTTCACCCCAAGTCCCCTTGGTTTGATGGGACATTGAGGGAGATGCGGAGACAGGGTCGAAGGTTAGAGCATTGCTGGCGAAAGTCCGCCCTCGATGCCGACCACCTTAGCATGATGGATCATTATTTGGTCTATCAATCTGCAATCCCCCGTAAGAAGGCAGAGTTCCTGTCCAGGGAGATTGCGGTTGCTTGGAATTTACCAGCTCAGCTATTTTGAACTGTCGACAGACTGTGCAACCCAGCCTGTCTGCAAGTTCGGAAAGTCTTTTCGCAATTGGAGTGCGATGAGCTTGCTCGGTTCTTCGTAAATAAGGTGGCCGACATTAGGGCTGAGCTGCTACCATCACGCTCTATGGGGGTTGCAGTGAACTGGGGTGAGATCACGGTACCTTGGTTTTCCTGGAGTTCCTTCGGTCAGCTGGGGTTCATTGATGTCATGAGGATCGTCCAGCACATGCATTCTATGTGCTGTAGTTTGGACCGTGGACCAAACTCCCTAATTTTGGGTTGTATTGACATCATTGGTCCAGTCCTTATGCAGATAGTCAGGTGCTCCCTGGAATCTGGTGAGTTTCCAAGCTTCCTGAAAGAGGTGGTGGTAACACCCCTCTTGAAGAAAGCTACTGCAGACCCTGACTGTCTTGAAAACTACAGACCTATCTCTAACCTTCCCTTTGTTGGGAAGGTGATTGAGAAAGTAGTTGCTGCACAACTGGAAGACCATTTGACCATCCATGATGTCTATGAACCCCTCCAGTCTGGTTGTCGTAAAAGACATAGTACCGTGACAGCGCTGGTTCGGGTGCTCAATGATCTCTTGATGGCTAGAGATTGGAAGAGTTGTTCCATTTTGGTTCTCCTAGACCTTTCTTCAGCTTTTGACACCGTAGATCACATGGTGTTGATAGAACACCTAAGGCTGTTTTGTGGAATATCTGGAACCGTCTTAAGATGGTTCACATCATTCCTCACTAGAAGATCAGAAAGAGTTGTGTCCGGGTTTTTTTCCCTCAGATTCAACGGCTTTATCATGTGGGGTGCCTCAGGGTTCAATACTGTCACCCATGTTATTTGCGGTGTATATGCTACCCATCGGAGACATTGTAAGGAGGTATGGGCTGAGGTTTCACTGTTATGCAGATGATACCCAGCTCTACCTTTCTTTTGCCACTGACCAGGAGGGAGCTCTCTCGGTCTTCAATAGCTGTCTAGAAGAAATCCAGGAGTGGATGAATTCTATCTGGCTGAGGTTGAACTCTGATAAGACTGAGGTACTGGTTGTGGACCTGGGTCGACAGATAGCGGGGTCGGGTACTGGTGCGTTTTCCAGAATTTTTCTTGGAGACATTTCTCTCCCGACCTCTGAATGGGTGCGGAACCTGGGGATAGTTCTTGACGACAGGTTGACACTGCATTCGAAGGTGTCAGCAGTCATCAAGACTTCCTTTTACCATCTTAGGAACATCGACAGGATTCAGCATCTTGTTCTGTCTGCTGACCTGCCAACGTTAGTCCATGCCTTTGTGTCCTCATGCTTGGATTATTGCAACTCCCTTTATCTAGGGCTTTCTGGGGTTGAAATCCGTCGCCTGAAGCTAGTGCAGAACGCTGCAGCCCGGCTTTTGACGGGATCTAGTAGATCCTGTCACATTACTCCAGTGCTGCGTGAACTGCACTGGCTGCCAATTCGGTGGTGGATCACCTTTAAAGTCGGATTGCTGACTTTCAAAGTTCTACACGATCTGGGCCCAGTCTATCTGCAAGAACTTCTGGTTCCTTATCGCCCTACTCGATCACTCCGCTCGGCTGACAAGGGGTTGCTAGAGGTTCCAAGGGTGAATTTGAAATCTTCAGCAGCTCGGGCTTTTGCGTATGTTGCCCCCACCCTTTGGAACTCTCTACCCCGTCGGTTGTGGGAGTGCACTTCTGTGGAGGGCTTCAAGAGAGGTTTGAAGACTTTTTTTTATGGGAAACTGCATTTTCAGAACATTGAATGAAATTACTGTTTTGATCCAGCTGTATTTTTTTTAATGATTTTTATTGTTTTGATCTGTTATTTATGTATGGCGCCTTGGCAATTGAAAGGCGCCCTATAAATAAAATTATTATTATTAGTATCTATATATTACAAAAAAGGAGCATTTCCACTTTAATATATTGTTTTTTGGTACATACTGTAGATTAACAGGTTCAATTTTTATGATCAGTAAGGGTGTCTCCCTTGTTGCAGGTGAGTGCTTACACTGTTTGCAGTTTTCTTTCCAGTGTTACCTGTTTTCATTAATTCCTTGGCAGGTCTCTTCTAAATGGCTCAATACCAAAAAGAAGTTCCATTACATTAGAGAAGCAGAGGGTGAGCCTATTTTCTGTCCTCTTCCTCTCCTGATGAGGTAGGAAACTGTTTACTGTATTTTATTTTGGTTAAAGGTATGAATATGTGAATGGCTCATATGTGTTGGTACGTTACAAGATGAACAGTTCAATCCATATGGATCTACTTTCACATTATTAGGGGCACTACAAAGACAAAAGTCACTGGAGAGTTGCTGCTGTCCAGAATTTTCATGTGCCCAAAATTCTATGCTGTTAAGAGCCTTGTGTTGTGCCATTTCCCCTAGTAGGGGTGCACATTACCCATCTGTTCTGACTACCCATTGACAATGTAGGAGCTAACAGAAAAGGAAATTATGGGCTGGCCCTCTGGCGCAGCGATAGTACTACCTACCACTTGTGACACCGATGTCCCGGGTTTGGAAGTGAGCCTGGGTGTCAGAGGGCTGGCTTGGGGGGGCAGGAGGTTTGAGCATCCCATAGACTGCTCTCCTCCTGCTCCGGGGTTGTTTGAACCCTGGTGGAGGCCAGGGATCTGACAGCTGGTGCAAGCAGTTGCTGGAGGTGGGTCAGATGTCAGTGTATGTGCCTCTGATGCCATTGCACATCCCACCTCCTGGGGAGAAAAAGGAAAAACTCCAGCCATGCAGGGTGCCACCTGTCTTGTGCCGAAGGTCCCACGCTGCTGACCTGTGGCACCCTTGGAGCCGTATACCAACATCTGATGGGAGGAAGGGCCCTGTCCGGAACACCCCACCCTGGGGGGCAATCCAGGGCACAACTCTGGATCGGGTAAGTCCTGAGGTGGTGGATTACAGGACTGAGTGTGGGGTAGAGCCGAAGGGGGCCGGTCCCTCAGGAGATAAACAGCAGCAGATTTTAAAAAGAAAAATAAAGGAAATTATGGTAAGTATGAAGAAATTTGTTATTTCAGCCATTTCCCTTGAGAACCATAGCAGTCTCTTTTCTTCTCCTGTTTTTGCTCACTTCTTTTGCATAGAGGCTTGTTGCCTTCACTTTGCCATCCCCTAACTTGGCCCACTGTTTCTCCACCCCATCCAGGCCATCCCTCCCTACTTGGTCATCTCTGAGACATTCACCTATTTTTTTTTTTTATCTGCTGTCCTGAAGTTTAGGACCCTCACCCTTGTGTATGGTATGGTATGGTAAAATTTTATTTATACAGTGATACAGCCATTAGGGCTCCGAAAATCCCTGTTCACAAGGCTTACCTGTTTACATTATGCAAAATTATTACAACTATACATTTATAACAATACAGGTTACAGAAAAGTACAGAACAATACATCAGAGTTTACAAACTCATCAATAACAGGCATATTAGCATTTTTAGATTTACATTAATTTCACCTATTACAACAACAACGAAAACTAAGTTCGTGATTATGTGGTTTGCTTTTGCTGCCGTCCTTATGTTAACCACATTGTATGGTGATCATTGGTTCCCAGGTGGCCTTGACATAATAATAATAATAATAAAATTTATTTGTATGGCACCTTATCAAAAACCAAGGTGCCTCACATTTTAAAACAACAATAATAATAAAATCATAACATATTCAATAAAATCATACAAATATCCATAATTTAGTCTAGAACACATCTAGAACACTGTCCTTGTTAATGACTACCAGGTCAGCATTGCCCCATCACAAGTGGGCTGCTTGACTAGCCTGAGAAATGCCCCCTGCAGGGAGTCTAGGATGTCCTTGTTTCTAGCTGAGACTGCGTCTGGAAGGCTGGAAGGCTCCAATCTACATTTGGCAGATTGAAGTTCCCCACCAGCAGTACCTCCCCTTTTTCTGCCATTGTGCTAATGGCTTCCCCTTGTGCCTTATCCAGTTCCTCCCCCTGTGTTGGGATCTGTAGATCATGCCAGTGCTAATAGTGGCTTTGGCTCCTGTCTCCAGGGTAACCCACAGTACCTCCAACCTCTCCATCCTCCCCAAGTTTTCCTGCATTTCAGCTGCTTTGATACCTTCCCTCACATACAGCACACAGCACCACCCCTCTTCCCTTCCACCCCACCCCACCCTTTCCTTCCTGAACTGAGTATAGTTTGGTATGGCCATACCATAGTTGTGGTGATCTGTGTTCCATGACTCAGTAATGGCCACAGTATCCAGCTCTACCTTTGCCATGATGGCCTCTAGGTTTGGAATCTTAGTTGCAAGACTCCATGTGTTTGCACACATGGCCTTCCACACATTGTTCCCACTCTGCCTGCAACCCCCCTTTTGTCCTACCTCCTTTTACTTAAAGAGCTAGTGGATCCGAAACAGAAAGACAGGAAAATAATACAAATTTTAAGTAGTAGTCAGATATAACTTTTTATTTCTGAAGTATTTTTCTTTTTCATTTTTCCTCATTGGAAAGTCTTCTATGTGATAATATTATTCTGGATTTGTGAAACAGCTCTTAGCCTGGCAGCTGACGTATCTATCCCCCCCCCCAACTATATCATCAGCACTGTGATCTCACTGACAGTAACATCACAGGTGACTGACCTGCAGCCACTGAGTGGCTATTCCTAAACAGCAATGATGTCACAGTCAGTGAGGCCACAATGCTGATGATGTAGTGGGGGACAACAGAGCTATATATGTCAGCTGTCAGGCAGAGTGCTATTCCACACATCACACCTGCTAACATCAGGTACGCAGTCTTCCAAGTAACCAGATGGAAAAGGAAAAAAATACCTCAGATATAAAAGATCCAGATGCAAATGATTTGATACCTTTTATTGGACCGACATAGATGTAACAAAAAGAACAAAGTGCTTTAGCTTTCAGACCAACAAGTACTTTGTCGGAAGCGTACTGACAGTTATTTAGAAAAGCCAATACTTTTAACACCCAGATCAAGCAGAAAAAAAAGCAGAAAATTTCCCCATTGGTTCAAAATACTCATTTAAAAAAACAGAAGAAGATGTCAGGGAAGCTTAATAGTACCATTTCACCTTCAGCTGAGAGGGTCTAAAGGTCAGAGGTGCTTAGTGCAGGAGACGTACAAAGGATTCCACTACATATAAATTAAATTGACTTAGAGATACTTTCAGAATAAGACAACTACTACTTCAGCAGAGGGCTCTTAAATCAAATTATGAGTGTCACAGTGTGTATAAGAATTTAATTACTTTTAAAAGCAACCCCCACCTGGATTAAATACATACTAAAATTGTAAGTTAAAATCAAGCACCACAAGATAGGACTACAAGAAGCATTTATATATGACATACAAAGAGTAACCAGTAAAGTTTTCCTAAAAAGAGCAATAGTTACATACTGTATGGAATGTAAAACTTACTGTAGCTGGACCCATTACCCAACTATACTCTCCAACTAGATATTATGTCCCATAAACTTCAAAAGCCTATAGTGTAGTAATAGGAGTTTATAAATAATAATATAAATAGAAATTGGCAGTATAAGTGTCAAACAAAAAACTACTTGTCAAGGACCACCAAGAAATTAAGACCATGCAGCCCGATATGTACAGCTTTCAACAAATTCTCAGTGTATAATATAACAATGTGATGTACCCAAAATGTCTAAGGAATCTGAAAAAGAAATCATAGGAATTAAATTCTCTCACCCCCCCACACACAGCACACCCCACTCCACACACCCATAGCTGGGAGGGGGTAACTAGTGTTAAGGAGATATGTACACACACACACACACTCCTAATGCACATCAATTCACATCAATCACAGCAATTGTTACCTAAAGGAATTCAACTTGTCATGAAATTTGAAGTAAAACATATCATGTATCTTAATATGTACAGAGTAAAAATGTGACACTGTGTAACCATACTACTATCTGTGCAGTAACAGTCCAAGGATTCTGAATAGAACCACAATGAAATAAAAATGTCACCCTCCCCAGGTTAAGGTAACTAGAAGTAAATGTATAGTATGTATGTAAGACAAGAGTCCTAATATGCCAACATTTCCACAAATCACTATAATATTAGCCCAATGTAATTAGATTTATCAAGAACCCCCATGCAAATGAGATCTCACACCCCAATATGTTCAGATTTCAAAAATGTGATAGTAAATAATAAAACTACCGTATGTACAGTAACAGGCTAGGGAATCTGAATAAGACTGAATGGAATCAACAACACCCCCAAGGAAGGTAAATAGTAAGAAGGAATTAATATTCATTGTGTGTGAACTAAGAGTAATAACACACTGTAACTCCATATATCTGAATAGATACCTACCTCAATGTAATAGCAAACCACACACCTGCCATATTCACATACCCCCAAAAAAACACACACACACACACACGTGCTGAACTCCTATAATATGTCTATCCTATGAAGAAAAGGTCTGTGGATGTTAAGTCCTATAAAGTGCCATGAACCCCAAATCTGTGTTCATCCCATCTGCTACTATACTGAGATGTAAAATAAGTTTGATCTCAAAAGCTCATCTCTGTTGTGTACTTTTGAGATTACCTTTTAAGACCGTTACTGACATATCTGAAATTGAGTGGTCAGGCCGAGAGAAGTGTTGCCACACTGGTTTTTCAGTCATCTTCCATTTAATATTATGTCTGTGCGAGTTCATCCTAGTGCAGAATGGTTGGCTTGTCTCTCCAGCATAACCTGTTTATGTACATCTCTTTCACTGAATGAAATAAACAACATGTTGTGATGCACATGTATAACTCCCATGTACCTTGAATTGTCTGTTTTGTGATGTAACCACACAGTCCGAAATGGAAATGTGCTCACAAGTCTTACAGTTGTGTTAATTGCAGGGTTGTGTACCATTTAGTGTCATGGTATTCTGTTCTGATGAAAGCTTACTCATAATAATTAGGCTGGCTAAGTTTGGTGGTTGTTTAAAAGATAGTAGTGGTAGTTACTTAAAAATACAATTAAGGGTCTCATCCTGACTAAATATTGGATGGAGGTCCTTACTGGATTTACTGGATTGTTTTGGACAAAAAGAAGGCACAACGCCCATCAAGATTTGTCCCCCACACTAGTGGATCATGAATCAAGTGGTGAAGATTTTAGCTATATATCTAATTTCATTTTGAAGTTATCAAAGTTGGCCAAATTAATCAACTCCTGTGGTAGTTAATTCCATTTTTTTGCCGCTCTGATACAGAAGAAGTTGTCCTGTTTGTTGGTATAGGCCCAGTCTACTTCAAGTTGTTGATTATGTAATCTGCTAACAATACATTTCCTTGCTAATGTGAGACCACATTGTTCCATTAGAGAAGGGGATTTTAATAGTTTATAGGTAAGTAAAATGTCACCCCTAAGTCTTCTTAAATGTAGGGAAAGCAAACCTGGTTCAGTAAACATTGTGTTATAGTCCATGGAATTTAGCCTTGGAATCATTTTGGTAATCCTCCTCTGAACCTGCTCTAAGCGATTTATATTGCTTTTTAGATTGGGACTCCAAAAGGGGGGGAGCCGTAATCTAAAAGAGGTCTAATATATGTCCTATATAAGGGCACTGAAACTGTTCAGTTTTACTAATGAAAGTTTTTTTCACCTGTTTAAGAATAATATTTGCTGATCTAACCACTTTATTACAATAATTATTAGATGACAACTTGTTGTTTTCCAGGATTCCTAGAACTCTTTCACAAATTTTAGAAGGAAGCAATTTATTATTCAGATAATACTTGTTTTGAGTATTAGTCCTACCAAAGTGAAACACTGTACATTTGTCAGTATTGAAGGACATTAGATTTGACTCAGCCCAAAGTTCCACATAGTGGAGATCGCCTTCCAGGGTATGGATGTTAGCTGAAGTATCGACTCCTACCGCCAATTTTGGTAGCATCTGCAAATTTAGAAATGTAGTTGTTAGAGCTAGGTGCCATATCACTTATAAAAAGGTTAAATAGTGAAGGCCCAAGCACGTAGCCCTGTGGAATATCACTTGCAACCTGGCTTACTCCAGACAATACTCCACTGATTCTAACTATCTGGGTCCTGTTATGGAGTCAGCTGGAAACCCAGTTTAGCAAGTAGGTGGAGAAGCCAAAGGTACAGAGTTTCTTGCTTAATAATGAGTGAGGCACCTTATCAAATGACCTTGGTATAATCAAAAAGGATCACATCAGATGAAATATTATTGTCCAGGTTGCTGCTTATATTGCCATAAAAAGAAATAAGGTTAGTTGTATAGGAGTGCACAGGCTTAAATCCATGTTGGACGGGGTCCTGAATGCACAGCTGCTGGATTTCCTGTTCAGTTGAGGATTTATTTATTCGTTCCATGAATTTCCCTATAACAGAGGTGATAATTCTGTACATTTGATTTATTTATGAACTGGGATCACAACTGCACTTCGCCAATCATCAGGGATATCATTTTCCGATAATGATTCGTTAAAGATTATTTTAAGTGGAAAAGCCAGTAATTTAGATGATTCTAATATAAACCTTGGGTGACTATTATCTGGCCCGGGACTTGTAGATTTTTTTTAAATTAGCGAAGATATTAATAACTTCCCCTAAATTAATTTGAGGAGTGGGAGAATTATTTTTATAAACTGGATAGCTAGAATTGTTTTTATTAAAGACCGAACAAAAGTAATTGTTGAAATGGTCTGATGTGTCCTGAACAGAATCAATAGTTATCCCATTATGTAGCAGAGGTCCAATTGCTCTAGTATTGCCTTTTTTACTATTTATATAGGAGTAAAGAGATTTTTGATTTTTTGAGTGGGCCAGATTAAATTCAGCTTTAAGTTTGGTATGCATGATTGCTTTTTTTAATGATGAAACAGTATCCTTATATTTAGAGAGGGTCATTTGGTTCTGATTTTTCTTTAATTTTCTAAATAGTCTCTCTTTTGACTTAATGAGTTTATTAATAGATTTATTGTACCAAATAGGAATTTTCCATTTTTTATTATATTTAATTTTGGTTGAAATATGTAGGTCTTCTAGATTATGAATAATATTTTTTAACTCAATCCATTCTTCATTCAAGGTCATATCAGTAAATAATTCCTCCCACTTAACTTTGTTTAGTTTAATAATCGTAATAATACATTTTAATACTCTTACGCAGAAGTTCAAGGTATGGATGATATGTGACTAGTAAAGGCATTCTGTCGGTAGCTGTCCTTTCTTTATACTGAGGTAGTTGTTGTCTTGGCACTTGTGTTGCATGTTCTATTGTCCTGTCAATTTCTTTGGAAGAGTGTCCCTGCTCAATAAAGGTGTTGTTCAACATAACCAAATGTGTATCTCTGTCCTCCTCATTTGAACAGATACGGTGACTTCGAAGTGCTTGACTGTACATGACAAATTATTTTGTGTGGCTTGAGTGATTACTTTTCTTGTGTAAGTATCTCTGTTTGTTTGTTGGCTTCCTGTAAATACATGTATGTAAGGTTCCATCCTTAATAGTGACTGTGGTGTCCAGAAAATTAACACTAGTGATAGACTACTCCAAGCTAAGTTTATGGTAGGGTGAAGGTTATTAAGTTCCTGATGAAAATCTTTAAGTGCATCTGTCCCCTCCATCCAAATGATAAATCATCAGTGTAATGGAAATAAGTGAGTGGTTTGTGGGGACAGTGTCTTAGAAAGTCCTTCTCCAAGTCTGCCACAAAGAGATTAGCATACTGTGGAGCCATCCTGGTGCCCATTGCTGTTCCCATAGTTTGAACATAATGTTTACCATTGAAGCTGAAGTTGTTATGTGTCAAAATGAATTCCATAAGTTTCCCTACCACTTCAGGGTTGGTGTTGTGGTCCAGTCCTTTTTCCTGTATGTATTTAAGGCAGACTGAAATGCCATCTGTGTGTGGAACATTAGTGTAGAGGGATGTTACATCCATCGTCGCTAAAATTGCATCAGATGGTAAGTCCTTATAACCAGAAGATACACGCAAGAAGTGTGTAGTGTCCTGGATATAACTGTCTCTTTCCATAACCAGTGGTTTCAAAATGGTTTCTACAAACCCTGAGATCCCCTCAGTCAGGGTACTGTTGTATTTAGTGGCCGAAAATAAGTACCTTAAACACATTAGGGTCTTGGTAGAAAGAAAAAACATCACACTGAAATCTAGGCCTTCTCTGTTTACTTCTATTCAGCACAGACATAAGTGGAAAATTGTTCTCAACACACACACACATGAAGACTCACAGGCTCACAGGAAGTACATTTCTTAAAGCTGTACTGTCTAACATTTCTTACAGCTGCACTACACATAACAATCCCTCCTGACTTAGCAAGAAAGTACGTAAGTAAATAATTCAGAAGTAATATCAAACTATTAAAGTTATTACTGCAATGTCCCTTTTAGTTAGTCTGTATCATTAGGCTATATCTCTACAAGTCCATTCTCTTTGGTGAACGTCTTACACATCCTGACCAACGTAGTAGGACTAGAGGCTGTTGCTTTGGAATCCGATTAGTGTCAGCCACATTTTGTCTCAGTTGCTGTGGTTCCACTATCTCTTCATGTTCTTGTTCTGGAAGAAATAATGCTGGATAACTACCCTGACTCTGGGTATCCCTTTTTTGTTCTGTCTCAATTCTGGTATGTAATTGGTCCACATGTTTTTTCACTCTCCTCTGGTTAGTCAGTCGAACACTATAGACATTTCCAAACTTTTTTTCAACCACGCCTTCTATCCATCTCTTTGGGCCTGCATACATCCTGACCCACACAAGATCATTGGGTTTGGAGGATCTGGTCTTAGGAAGCATTTCAGTTACTGACTTATAGCCTAGAGGGTGAAGAATGTCCAATTGAGTTCGAATCTGATGTCCAAACAACAATTCTGCTGGGGATATTCCCATGACACAATGTGGTACTGTTTGATACATTGCAGGAAAGTCCAAAAGGGCTATTTGTAGTGCCATCAGTGTAGTAGGATTAGCTTTGTCCATACTCTTTTTAAAAGTCTGAACCAGGCGTTCCGCTTCGTCATTTGAACTTGAATGGTAGGGAGGTGAGAAAATATGGCAGATACCATGTTGCTGGCAAAATGCTTGGAATTTAATGGACGTGAACTGTGGTCCATTATCTGAGGCAATCACTTGCAGAAAACCATGGGTAGCAAAGATAGATTTCAACGCTTTGATGTACTCTCAGTAGTTGTCGAAGACATTTGATGAATTTCTGGCCATTTACTATAAGCATCAGCTAAGAGTAACCACATGGGCGGCCCGGTGGCGCTGAGGATTGAGGTGCTGGACGCCACACCTCACGCTACGCCGGTGACCCGGGTTCGGGAACGGACTCGGGTGGCCGGGGGTCAGCAGGGGAGAGGGAGGATCGAGCATCCCAACGGATGCTCTCCTTCCTCAGGGGTGGGAACCAAGAACGCATCTGCGTTCTGCATCCCCTTCGCAGCCGGTGGAAACACTGACAACTGAAGGGGATGGAGGCGGCTCCGTCATCAGAGCCGGGAGGGGACGTCGATGAAGATGAGTGGTCTGGCAAGCGTCAGCATGCCACCACTCAGGACGTACGTCCTAGCGCTTGATGTCCCAGAGGGGTAGGGGGAAAACCAGGGAAAGAAAATGGAAAAAATACCTCTCGGCAGCCCTAGATGATAGCCTCTCGGATACCATCCGGACCACCAAAGAGGGACAGACCCCACTGTGCAGGAGGAGAGAAGGAGGCACTCTAGGGGCAGATCCCACCTGAGGTGGAATGGGGGATGAGAGGAAGGAAGGAGAGGGCTCCAAGAGTAGAGAAGGAGGAGATAAAAAAGAAATAAAAAAAAAAAAGAGTAACCACATGGAATTTAAATAAGGTCCTGCGAAATCAATATGCAGTCTTTGCCAGGGTTTTTCAGATCATTCCCAAATGGTGAACTGGAGCTCTTGCTGGATTTCCCATTGATATAGCACAACCTTCACATCTTTGCACAACCTGGTATATGTCTCTGTCAATGGAAGGCCACCATATGTGAAGTCTGGCTAGGGATTTCATTTTAGCAATGCCTAGATGGCCCACATGCAAGACAGTCGGCACATTTGAGTGGCAACATTGGGGTACTATGACACGCAATCCCCATAGAAGATACCTCTCAGCAATGGACAGTTGCTGCCTCTTTGTATAATAGGGTTGTAATTGAGCTGAACAAGTAGTGCCTTGTGGCCAACCCTCAAGCATATACTAAGACACTTTTTTCAAAATTGCATCTTGACTAGTCACTTTTGCAATGTCCTTGGTTAGTACTGGAAGCTGATCTAACTGTTGTAGCTCCATTACACACACAACAGTAGAGTCCTCCATATCTTTGAATTGCACTGGAAAACTAGATGGCCCCACCTGGCATACTAATGGCTCCTCTTTAAGTCCCACATCGAACTCCATTTCTCTGGATATTGGTAACCTTGACAAGGCATCCGCATTTCCATGTTGGTCTGTTGGTTGGTATATAACCTCGAAATTATAGGCAGACAAAATTAATGCCGATCACTGAAGTCGGCTATTGGCTGTTTCTGGAATTCCTTTTTCTGGACTGAAAATTATAACTAGTGGCTTGTGAACCGTCATCAGGTGAAACTTGTGACCTAGCAAGTATTGGAGAAATTTCTGGACTTCAAACACAATTGCTAATGCCTCTCTCTGAATTTGGGCATAATTCCTTTCAGCTGCAGTGAGTTTGCTTGAAGCATGGGCTATCGGCTTCTCCATTCCTTCTGGATCTGTATGGAAAAGGACAGCTCCTATACCCACAGGACTAGCATCACAGGCCAATGTGATAGGTAAGTTACAGTCATAATGAGTTAAATTATTCACATTGGTTAGAGAGAGCTTGATGGCTTAAACTGCCTTACTGTGGCCCTCGGTCCACTTCCACAGAGTACCTTTATGTAACAGTTCATTTAGGACAGCACATTTAGTGGCTAAGCCAGGCATGAAATGGTCATAGTAGCGCACCATACCCAAGAATGAGTGCAACTCTGAAACATTCTGTAGTTCAGGCATGTGCACAATGGCTTCCACCTTTTCATCATTCAGACGAATTCTGTCTTTGTCAATAGTGTGACCTAAGTACATGACACTTGGTTGACAAAATTGGCATTTTTCTCTCCTAAGTCTGAATCCACTCTGTTGCAATCTCTCTAAAATCTTTTATAAGTTAAGTAAACGTTCAGCTTCTGTCTTGCCTGTGACAATGATGTCATCAAAATAACAAGCAACACCTGGTATATCACCCACCATTTGCTCAATCACTCTTTTAAAAATAGCTGGTGAGGAACTAAGGCCAAAACATAACCGTTTGTACTTGTACAGTCCTTGGTGTGTATTAATCACTAACAATTTCTGAGAGTCTGTATCCAGTTCCACTTGAAGGTATACATCAGCGAGGTCCATTCTAGAGAACCCCACACCACCATTCAGTCTATGAAAAAGTTCCTAAGGCAAGGGTAAAGGGAATACATCTGTGCTAAGTACTGGATTAAGTGTCACCTTAAAATCTCCACACATTTTATCCTTAACACCTGGTTTAGATACCACCACAATTGGAGTAGCCCAGTCTGAACTTGAAACCTTTTCCAGGACATCTGCTTTTTCCAGTCTGTCCAGTTCTGCCCCAACCACTCGTTTTAAGGCAAAAGGAAGTTTCCACGGTTTACAAAACTTAGGGACTGCATTAGGCTTTGTAACTAGCTTGGCTTTAGCTATTGTGCAACATCCTAGCCCTTTCCACAACTCTGGATACATGTCTAAAATCTCCCCAAGCTTAGGTGGATTACTGTTTTGTGGTACCTGGACAGCAGCAAGTAGGCCAAAATCTGCTGGATCAATATGAATGTTTAGAAGAACCTGAGCATCTCTGCCCCAAATGTTGACACCCTTTTTTGAAACCAGAAAAGTTAAAGGTGTACCAGGAGAATCAGTTCTGTGCACCAAAGTAGTAAATAAGCCCAGTGGCGGAATTGGTTGCCCTTCAAATGCATGCAGCAACTTATTGCAAGGAGACAATGGTGTCTTATCCAGATCAGACCATGTCTGATGGTTGATAAAAGTAACTGGGGAAGCAGAATCTACCATTAAACACAACTGATGCCTCAGTTGTGGCAACTGAAGTAACAAGTAGAAAGAAGGAACATCTTTAGTCTACATTTGTGGTGCAATGTGAACCACTGCACTGTCTGTGCTCTCTAAAATGATCACTGCAGTTCTCCTGCTTCTGCACACCTTAGCAATATGACCCTGACATTTATATGCATGACACTGAACTTCTCTGAATTTGTACTGGTCCTTGCTATGCTGAGAAGACCCACATGATATACAATTGTATTGGTCATGCAGTTTGGGTTGAGTGGTTGCACTTTTCTTTGAAAACAGTGGTTTAGACTTAAGTTTGAGCTGTTTCAATTTGGGGTTTACTGCAGTTACTTGTACCTCATTTTTAGTGTTCATCTTAGCATGTGCTTCATTTTCTGCAGCCTCATACATTTGTGCCAACTGTAAAAGTTCATCAGCAGACTTCTTGACACTTACAAAAAGTAATTGCTGAATACAATATTCATTATTCAACTCTATAACAAACTTATCAGCTAAATTAGATTCAAGATGCTCCCTGCTCCACTCACATGTGAGAGCTAAGCATTTGATCTCAGCCAAATAAGATTGTAATGACTAATCTGGTTTCTGGTGGTAACTGTAGAATTTATAATGTTCAGCCCTTGGGAAAGTTGTTAAACTGTATTGTGCATTCAATTTAGCCTTTAGATGTTGATATGACAAATCCTCAAGCTGGTCTGGTACTCATAGACTGCATAAAAGTTTGAAGGTTTCACTTCTCAAGGAAGTACAAAAAGCAGCTTGAATAAGCATATCCCATAGCTCAACATTTGAAGATTGTATGGCAGGATTAAGTAATAACCACTGATCAAACGTCTGGACCATGTATCCCAGTCCGTTCCTGTAAAAATCTCAAAGCTGGCTGAAGTTTCCATGATATAGCACAGTTCTAAATTGCTTACTTGCCTCCAATGCAGAAAGTCACAAAATGGTGTAATTCAGTGAGCTGGAGCTATGAAAATTTTCACCATCCTTGTCACCAGTTTGTTGTATTTGGTGGCCGAAAATAAGTACCGTAAACACATCAGGGTCTTGGTAGAAAGAAAAAACATCACACTGAAATCTAGACATTCTCTGTTTACTTCTATTCAGCACAGATATGAGGGGAAAACTGCTCTCAGCACACACACAGGAAGACTCACAGGCTCACAGGAAGTACATTTCTTAAAGCTGCACTACACATAACAGGTACCATTACCAGAGACTATGGGTCTTCCTGGATTGCCAGGTTTATGTATTTTAGGCAGCATGTAGAATGTCCCTGGCTTGGGTTCAGCAGGGATGAAGTCAGTTAGTCTTTTTTTGGACATGGTATGGAAAAGTTCTAATTAAGTCCTGTAGTTCTTTTTTATATGTTGTAGTGGGGTCACTCTCCAGTTCTCTTTAGTAAGTATGATCAGTCAGCTGTCTTTTAGCTTCATTAATATAATCCTCTCAGTTTAAGATCACCACTACAGAGCCTTTATCAGCTTTTTTGATGACAATGTTGTGGTTTAATTTCAATGTTCGTATAGCCCTCCGTTCCAGTGGAGAGAGGTTATAACGGGCCTGTTTTTGCCTAGTAAGGATCTGACCACTGACTTGCTGGCGGAAACAATGAATGTAATTGTCTAGTTTTTTGTTACGTCCACTTGGGGGGATAAATTCAGATTTCTTTTTCTTATCCATTAAATTGTTACTGATTGTGATATCATCACTACCGATGATTTCTTCCTTACCATGAAAGAATTCTTTAAGTCTCAATCTGCGGAAGTATTCCTCCAGTTCACCACAAAACTGTATTTTGTCCAGTGATTTTAGTGAGGCCCTTTGAAAGTACATTTAATTCCCCAGTAATCGGTGTGTGGTTGGACAAATTAACAACTGAAAGGTGCCCATCTGTGTGGTGTTGCTGTTCAATCACTTAATTATGTTTTTCATGGTTGTTAGGAAGCATTGTATGTTGAAGGGCATCCAGTTTCCTGTTTTTGATAAACATGGGTTTTCTTAAGGTCCTTTGGTAGTTAATGTGTATCTCTACAAGATGTCTGGAATAGGTTCACCAGACATCCTCTCCAGTGTGGTAACAATTTCAGCGAACTGTTTGTTCAAATATGCTTTCTTAAACCAAGAGGATTATAGTAATGAAGCTAACAGACAGCTAACTGATCATACCTACTACAGAGAACTGGAGAGTGACCCCACTACAACATATAAAACAGAACTACAGGACTTAATTAGAACTTTTCCAAATCATGTCCAAAAAAGACTAACTGGCCTCATCCCTGCTGAACCCAAGCCAGGGGCATTCTACATGCTGTCTAAAATACATAAACCTGGCAATCCGGGAAGACCCATAGTCTCTGGTAATGGTACCCTGACTGAGGGGATCTCAGGGTTTGTAGAAACCATTTTGAAACCACTGGTTATGGATAGATACAGTTATATCCAGGACACTACACACTTCCTGCATGTACTTTCTGGTTATAAGGACTTACCACCTCATGCAATTTTAACGACGATGGATGTAACATCCCTCTATACTAATATTCCACACATGGATGGCATTTAAGCCTGCCTTAAATACATACAGGAGAAAGGACTGGACCAGGACATCAACCCTGAAGTGGTGGGGAAACTTATGGAATTCATTTTGACACATAACAGAGAGACAGGGGGGACATGATTGAGGTCTTCAAGTACCTCAAAGGAATAAATAGGGTAAACATGGAGGAGATCTTTAGACTAAAGCAGGGAGGTATCACCAGAGGGCATGGTTTGAAGTTGGAAGGTGGAAGGGTGAGGGGGGAAAAGAAGAGGAGGTTTTTCACTGAGAGGGTGGTGGACCCTTGGAATGCACTGCCTGGTGAGCTGGTTCAGAGATCCACAGTGGAGGGCTTCAAGGGAGGGTGGGACAGACACAGAAAGTGGATGTATCAGATGATGGCCTGTTCCAGGGGGGTGGGGATGGATGATAGGGGTTTCTGGAACACAAGGGGGGGGAGCGCCTCGGCACCCAACTAGGGATCTGAGGTTCGAGCAGACTCGATAGACCGTAAGGCCTAATCTGCTGGCAACTAGTATGTTAGTATAACAACTTCAGCTTCAATGGTAAACATTATGTTCAAACTATGGGAACAGCAATAGGCACCAGGATGGCTCCACAGTATGCTAACCTCCTTATGGCAGACTTGGAGGAGGACTTCTTAAGGCACTGTCCCCACAAACCACTCACTTATTTCTGTTACATTGATGATTTGTTTATCATTTGGACAGAGGGCACAGGTGCACTTAAAGATTTTCATCAGGAACTTAATAACCTTCACCCTACCATAAAGCTTAGCCTGGAGTATTCTGCCACCAGTGTTAATTTTCTGGACACCACAGTCACCATTAAGGATGGAACCTTACATATATGAATTTACAGGAAACCAACAGACAGAGATACTTATACAAGAAAAGTAATCGCCCAAGCCATACAAAATAATCTGTCATGTACAGTCAAGCACTTCAATGTCACTGTATCTGTTCAAATGAGGAGGACAGAGATACACATTTGGCTATGTTGAAAAACACCTTTATTGAGCAGGGACACTCTTCCAGAGAAATTGACAGGACAATAGAACGTGCAACACAAGTGCCAAGACAACAACTACTTCAGTATAAAGAAAGGACAGCTACCGACAGAATGCCCTTAGTAGTCACATATCTTCCCGACCTTGAACTTCTGCATAAGATTATTAAGGACCTCCATCCAATATTTAGTGAGGATAAGACCCTTAATTGTATTTTTAAGTAACTACCACTACTATATTTTAAACAACCACCAAACTTAGCCAGCCTAATTATTAGGAGTAGGCTTTCGCCAGAACAGAATACCATTACACTAAATGGTACACAACCCTGCAATTAACACAACTGTAAGACTTGAGAGCACATTTCCACTTCGGACTGTGTGGTTACATCACAAAACAGACAATTCAAGGTACATGGGAGTTATACATGTGCATCACAACATGTTTATTTCATTCAATGCAAGAGATGTCCACAAACAAGTTATGTTGGAGAGACAAGCCAACCGCTCCGCACTAGGATGAACTCGCACAGACATAATATTAAGTGGAAGATGACTGAAAAACCAGTGGGGCAACACTTCTCTTGGCCTGACCACTCAATTTCAGATATGTCAGTAATGGTCTTAAAAGAAAATCTCAGAAGTACACAACAGAGACGAACTTTTGAGATCAAACTTATTTTACATCTCAGTAAGGTAGCAGATGGGATGAACACAGATTTGGGGTTCATGGCACATTATAGGACTAAACATCCACAGACCTTTTCTTCTTAGGATAGACATATTATAGGACTTCAGTACGTGTGTGTGTGTGTTGAGGGGTATGTGAAAATGGCAGGTGTGGGGTTTGCTGTTACATTGAGGAAGGCTTCTGTTCAGATACATGGAGTTACAGTGTGGCATTACTCTTAGTTCACACACATAATGAATATTAATTCCTTCTTACTATTTACCTTCCCTGGGGATGGGGTTGATTCCATTGGGTCTTATTCAGATTCCCTAGCCTGTTACTGTTCATACAGTAGTTTTATTATATGCTGTCACATTTTTGAACTCTGAACATATTGGGGTGTGAGATCTCTTTTGAATGGGGGTTCTTGACCGATCTAATTACATTTGGGCTAATGTAGTGATTTGTTGAAATGTAGGCATGTTAGGACTCTTGTCTTACATACATACTGTACATTTACTTCTAGTTACCTTAACCTGGGGAGGGTGAAAGTTTTATTTCATTGTGGTTCTATTCAGAATCCTTGGACTGTTACTGCGCAGATAGTAGTATGGTTACATAATATCACATTTTCACTCTGTACATACTAGGATACATGATCCCTTTTACTTGGAATTTCATGACAAGTTGAATTCCTTTGGATAACAATTGCAGTGATTGATGTGAATGATGGTGCATTAGGAGTGTGTGTGTGTGTGTGTGTGTGTGTGTGTGTGTGTGTGTATCTCCTTAAAACTAGTTATCCCCTCCCCGATATGAGTGTGTGGAGTGGGGTGTGTTGTGGGGGGATAAGAGAATTTAATTCCTATGATTTCTTATTCAGATTTCTTAGACATTTTCAGTACATCAAGGTGTTATATTATACACTGAGAATTTATTGAAAGCTGTAGTACATATCAGGCTGCATGGTCTTAATTTCTTGGTGGTCCTTGACAAATAGTTTTTTGTTTGACACTTATACTGCCAATTTATATTTATACTATTATTTATAAACTCCTATTACTACACTATAGGCTTTTGAAGTTTATGGGACATAGTATCTAGCTGGAGAGTATAGTTGGGTAATGGGTCCAGCTAAGTTTTACATTCCATACAGTGTGTAACTTCTGCTCTTTTTATGAAAACGTTACTGGTTACTCTTTGTATGCCATATATAGATGCTTCTTGTAGTCCTATCTTGGGGTGCTTGTTTTTAACTTACAATGTTAGTATGTCTTTAATCCGGGTGGAGACTGCTTTTCAGTAACTGCATTCTTATACACATTGTGACACTCATAATTTGGTTTAAGAGCCCTCTGCTCAAGTAGTTGTTATCTTATTCTGAAAGTATCTCTAAGTCAATTTAATTTATATGCAGTGGAATCCTTTGTATGTCTTCTGCACTAAGCACCTGTGACCTTTAGACCCTCTCAGCTGAAGGTGAAATGGTACTATTAAGCTTCTCTGACATCTTCTTCTGTTTTTTAAATGAGTATTTTGTACAAATGGGGATTTTTTTCTGCTTTTTTTTCTGCATGATCTGGGTGTTAAAAGTATTGGCTTTTCTAAATAACTATCATTACGCTTCCACAAAGGACTTGTTGGTCTGAAAGCTAAAGCACGTTGTTCTTTTTGTTACATATATGTTGGTCCAATAAAAGGTATCAAATCATTTGCTTCTGGATGTGTTCTTACAAGGACCAATACGGCAAATACTAAATCTGGATTTCAAATATAAAAGGCAATGGTTGACGGCTTTTATTTATTTATTTTTTATTTATTTCAAACACTAGGAGAAAACCTTATGAGCCAAGGCTCTTTTACAAAGGTTCCATGTCAGATTTCAACCCAGAACTGTCTTTTTAGCAAGTAGGCATCTGGTACTTCAGCCTACCCATTAAATTAAGCCAGCCTACTAGTCTATACAGTTCACAGGTGTGCAAGAGATGATGTGCTCCTGTAATTAGCCTTCAGGCTTTGTTTAGTGCTATTGCAACCCTTTTGAGGGTTGTGTCTGCAGCTGCCCCATATATATAGACAACCCATAGTCAATTACGGGTATAATCATACTGCCCACTACAGACTGCAAAGCAACAGTGGGTAGGCAGTGTTTATGTTTATGTAGCATGCCAATATTTGAGTTAACGGTCTTAGCAACCTGTTCCACATGATTAGCTTATGAGATGGCGCTATCTAGAGTGACCTCAAGGTACTTAAAGGTGTAGACCTGTTCAAGCAGGGTGTTTAGGTTATTTAGAATAGAGAATTGGTAAGATCTTAACTTGCTATATGGGTTGGTGAAGGTCATAACATTGGTCTTTTTATAGTTCATTAGTATTTCATGCTTCATGAACCAATCCTCAACACAGGTGAAGTTTAACTGCAGTTGTTCCTGGAGGGTGAGCGGGTCTGTGTTACTTGTGAAGATCACTACATCATCCACATATAATAATACTCTGTGCAATCTAGTGGTAGACAATTGAGAAATAAACTGAAAAGTAGCAAGGCCAGAATAGAACCCTGTGGGACACTGGTGAGAACTTTACGACAGTCCGATAACACCCCATTGATCTTTACCTGTTGCACACAGTTTGTGAGGTAGCTTCGGAACCATACCACGGTACTACTTGAGAGACCATTAATGGACAATTGTTCCAAATGTAGCACATGGTTTACAGTATCAAAAGCTTTGGTCAGGTCAATAAAGGCTGCCCCAACAACCTGACTCTGATCTATAGCCTTGTGGATAAAATTGGTGAATTCAACTAGTGCAGTGGCGGTGCAATGGGCTTTGCGAAACCCATGCTGTTGGGGGTACTGGATCTGATATTTTTCCAGGTATTCTACAACTTGGTCTGAAACTATACACTCCAGTGCCTTAGAAAGAGGTGGAACAATGGAGATGGGGTAGTAGTTTGTGTACAGGATTCTATCCCCACTCTCATGAACGAGGGTGACTACTGCATTTTTCTATCTTTGTGGGAACTGAGCAAATCTTTTACTGAGCCTGTCCTGCCTGAAGAGGGTGTAACCATCTATGGCAATCTTTGAGTCCACAACCTTAGGTGTAAGCCAAGTTTCCACCACAGAAAGAACATCAGGCTTGTGTTGCATAACCCATGTTTGGAAAGCATCAGATTTTGCTAGGAGGCTGCAGATGTTAATCGATGCAATTTTGTGCTCTCTTTGCCTAGGGAAGTGGTGTAATGGTTGTTGTAAGGGTCCAGGGTGGGGATGAATATTGCCAGATAGTAATAGGAGCAGCAAGGTGATTCTTACAATTTGATCCCTTAGTGACTTGAATGGGGCTAGGCACCTTCTGTTAGAGGCTCTTTGTACCTGAACCATACATTGCATTAGGATCGGCTTAGACGGGTGGATCAGATGATAGCAGTTTAATTGACTGGCCCCAGGTAGCCAGTTTTGAAGGTAGTGGTTCTTAAAATAGAAGTCAGATTGAGAGTAGAGATTGCTACTGAATATGTGTAGTTACCTTTATTGATGAGGGCATACTGGTTACTAGATTGCTCTAGGACCTGTAGTATTGTTTGCTGAGCTACCCCGTTGCCTGTTAGGGACAGGGTTGTGTACAGGATTAGTAAGTGCGATAGACCAAACCTTGAAACCATAATTGAAACAGGTGAGACTGGTCAGGGAGGCATGGGAGACAGAAGAATGGAACTAGTGAATGGGCATTTCCTTCCCTTATGGGAGGGGGCAGTGCTAAAGGTAAGGAAGGTAAGAAGAGGACTTTGCAAAGAGGTATAGGGTTTCCTGGATCAGTTATTAATATGGGATAGCAAAAGGGGAAATGGAGCGTGGGGAGGGATGCCACAAGTGGCTACGAAATGTGCCTGTGAGTTAAAGATTTAGGTAGGTTGAAAACCACTTATGATTATGAATACCACAATGGTATAGTGGTTAGGGTTCCTACCTTTAGAGAAAAGGGTCAAGCGTTCAAAACCCAGAGAGGGAAAAGGTGTTTTTTTCCAGCTGGAGGCCCGGTAAAACAGGGGAACTAGGTCTAAATGGATATATATTGGCATCAAAGGTGCTGCATTGTGTAAGTATATAATAGACTATGGGGGACTCAGCAGTGACTCCTAGTGGACATTAGTATAAAGAACAATAGGGAAGGTGTGGAGATAGAATCTGGCCCACCTGGTCACGTGGCACCTATGATGTATAAGATGTGGGCTGAACCAGGGTGGGCAGGGCAGTTGGCACACAGCGCCGATGGGCTAGCACAGTATCACAATGTACCTTAGCTGCTGTAGCTAGCTTGCTCCCTGTCCGTGCATTGTTGAAGCTCCATTTGTGTATGGGAGCAGAGGGATGACAATCCTTAGCTGCTGCAGCTAGCTTGCTCCCTGTCCGTGCATTCTTGAAGCTCCATTTGTGTATGGAAGCAGAGGGATGGCAAGCCTTAGCTGCTGCAGCTAGCTTGCTCCCTGTCCGTGCATTGTTGAAGCTCTATTTGCATATGGGAGCAGAGGGATGGCAAGCCTTAGCCGCTATAGCTAGCTTGCTCCCTGTCCGTGTGTTGAAGCTCCATTTGCATATGGGAGCAGAGGGATGGCAAGCCTTAGCCGCTGTAGCTAGCTTGCTCCCTGTCCGTGTGTTGAAGCTCATTTGCGTATGGGAGCAGAGATGGCAAGCTTTAGCCACTGCAGCTAGCTTGCTCTCTGTCTGTGTGTTGAAGCTCCATTTGCGTATGGGAGCAGAGGGATGGCAAGCCTTAGCCGCTATAGCTAGCTTGCTCCCTGTCCGTGTGTTGAAGCTCCATTTGCATATGGGAGCAGAGGGATGGCAAGCCTTAGCCACTGCAGCTAGTCTTGCTCCCTGTCCGTGCATTGTTGAGGCTCTGTTTGTGTATGGGAGCAGAGGGATGGCAAGCCTTAGCTGCTGCAGCTAGCTTGCTCCCTGTCCGTGCATTGTTGAAGCTCCATTTGTGTATGGGAGCAGAGGGATGGCAACCCTTAGCTGCTACAGCTAGCTTGCTCCCTGTCCGTGCATTGTTGAAGCTCCATTTGTGTATGGGAGCAGAGGAATGACAACCCTTAGCCACTGCAGCTAGCTTGCTCCCTGTCCGTGTGTTGAAGCTCCATTTGCGTATGGGAGCAGAGGGATGGCAAGCCTTAGCCACTGCAGCTAGCTTGCTCCATGTCCATGCATTGTCGAAGCTCTGTTAAAAACTAATATTTGTTTAAGGCAGTACACTAGGGGCCTGATTCTCAAAGACAAAGACTCCGGCATGGCACAAGGTGCACCTTGCACCAAAAGGTATGTCCAGGAATGATTCACAAAGGCAGCCTGCATCAAATGCAGGCTGCCTGCCCCAAACAGGGCTTGCACCTTCCTTGTGCCCAGAAATGAGCTGTGACAAGGTGGAAGGGGCCCTGTGGCAGATACAAGATGCCACATCCTGAAAACGGTAATCACACACTGCACCCTGAGGACAGTTTTATAAGTACCTTTAGACCAGCCAGGGCTGGTCTAAGGGGACTTAGAAATAGTTCCCCTGGGACAGCTGTCCTGTCAGTGGTGCTGCATGTCCCACCTCCCCAACCTCTATATGCCCAGCATGTGCCACATTGCTACTGAACCCCTCTTCCATGTTGTGCCCCCATAGGGCATACAGGGCAGGATCACCTGCCTGATCCCTGATGTGCCCCATATATGCCCCATAACATGTATAGAAATAGTGCCCCCCTGCCCGGATCCCAGTGCCCCCACCAGTACCAAGCACATGCCACCAGCCCTCCCACTGGTGATCCTGTGCCCCCCCACCCTAGCAGGTAGCACCCCATCACATCCCCAGATGGAGCAGGGAAGTGGCACAGCCCTCTGCACATCTCTGCAGCTGGTCCCAACTGAACTGACCATGCAGCGGACTGTGCACAAATGCGCTGTCAAGCGTGTACTCTGTACAGTCTGCTGCACAGTCAGTTCAGTTGGGGACCAGCGCAGGGTGTGGAGGGCTGTGCTATCCTCTGCTCTGTTTGGAGATGTGGAGCGCCACTACCTGGGTGGGGGCACAGGCTCACCAGTGGAGGATGATGGCATGTGCTTGGTACCGGTGGGGCACCAGAACCGGTGGGGCACTACTTACATATGCTATGGGGCACATTGACGAATTGGGTGATCTTGCCCTGTATGCCCTATGGGGGCACAATGTGGATCAGGGCTTTGAGATGTCCAGCTGGTGCTACATGGGGCTTGCAGTGAATCCTCCTGTGCGCCATGTGTTTGCCACATGGGTGGGGTTGCCGCAAGTGTAGAGACTTAGGTGTCAGGACCCCTCCTATACTAGAATCTGGTGCAGGGTCCCTGGCGCACGGGGCTTCGGCACAAACTGCAGTTTGCCACGGCTTGCACCAGACGCAGCCCCCTTTGAGAATCTGGCCCTAGCCCTTTAAGCAATAATGACTGAGAAACCAATCATTTCCGAGGGATTAATGACCAGTTGGGGGAATGGGTGGCCCTTGGCTGTGCCTCGGGTCATCTCCCCCCAGCTGGTTGTTAATCCAAGGAAATTACAATCTTCGAGGTTGTTATTGCGATTATAAGTCGTTGTAATAGCAACTTTCATTTTTGCCATTTTCTTTCAGTTTCAAATAGGTTTTAGCTGTGTAGTGCAAATCATGTGTGTCACACAGTGTCAGCTGGAAGCTGGATTGGTCATTTGTAAGACGTTAATGACTGATCCAGTAGCTAATCAAGAGCCTCACTAGGTTCATGAATAAACATTTAGACTTATAACCTCTCTTTTTGCAACCCTTGTTCCTGTCCCCCTTGTATTCTACCACACTGCTGTTTTCTTTGTCCTGCTCCCTTGGGAATTCTCCTTCCTTCAGAGACAGAATTTGATGGCAGACAAGGACCGCTTGACCTACCTAGTCTGATTATTTTTTCCATCCCTACAATATCACCACAGACCCTAATCAGTCTCTGTCTCTTTCTCTACCCCCCCCCACTTCCTTTTGACTAAGATATCCTTATGCCTATCCCATGCATTCTGGAACCCCACCACTGTATTTGCTTCCACCACTTCTGGTAGAAGGCTATTCCCAGCATCTACCACTCTTTCTGTGAAGAATTGCTTTCTTGCATCTCTCATGAAACTAGCCCCACTCCAGCTTCATAGCATGCCACCTTGTTCTTGAGCATCTTTTTTTCTGAAAACTACTTCCCTTTTGTACCTTATTTACCCCTGCAAGATATTTAAAGGTCATTCATATCCCCCCTTCCAGGGTGTACATACTGAGGTCCTTTAGCCTTTCATCATAGGGCTTTTGGTACAGACCCTGCACCATTTTAGTTGCCCTTCTTGGACTGCCTCCACTCTGTCTATGTCCCTCCAGAGATGTGGTCTCTAGAACTGGACACAGTACTCAAGGTGGGGCCTTACCAGCGCTCCACAAAGGGGCATCACCACTTCCCTGTTTCTGCTCATGATACTCCTCACTATGCACCCCAGCATCCCACTAGCTTCCAAGTGCCTTGTCACACTGCCTGGCTACCTTTATGTTATCTGATATGATTACCCCCAGGTCTCTTTCCTGCTTGGTGGTCATTAATACCACTCCACCCATTTTGTACTCTACCCCCGGGTTTCTGTTCCCTAAGTGCCTTATTTTGCACATTTTTGCATTGAAACTCAGCTCCCATACCCCTGACCGCTCCTCAAGTTTTCTCAGGTCTCTGCTCATCCTTTCCACCCCCTGGAGTGTCCACCCTTTTGCAGATTTTGGTATCCTCCATGAGGATGCAGACCTTCCCTTCCCACTGCTCTGCAATGTCACTTATACAGACATTAAAGAGGACCAGTCCCAGCACTAATCCCTGAGGCACCCTGGTGGTCACCATCCCTTCTTTGGGGTGAACTCCATTTACCTTCACCCTCTGTTGCCCATCTCCTAACCAATTTCTTACCTAGTTTACCACCTTCAAACCCACTCCTAAGTGACCTAGCTTGCTTAGTAGTTTTCTATGTGGAATGGTGTCGAAAGCCTTACTGAAATGTAGGCAGGCCATGACCACTGCTCCACCCTGATCTAATTTCTTGGTCACGCTGTTAAAGAAATCTATTAGATTCATCTGACATGACCCACCCACCGGTGAATCTGTGCTGCCTTGGGTTTTGTAGGCTGCTGGATTCAAGATATTCCACAGACCTTTCATTCAGCAGTGTTTCCATCAACTGTGATCGCTGTACCCACCACTGCGCACTCTATGACAAACTTGGTTGGCTCTCCCCCTCAGCTTTAACTGATCTATCCCTGGGCATAATCATCCATAGAACTCTTCACAATAAGCTACCCCTTACACTAGCCTCTCTCCTAGTGCCATACAACACCCTCTACTCACTCAGATCCTCTGCAAATGACCTGCTGACTATCCCAAGATCCAGGTTCACGTATGGTCCCTTGGCCTTCGCCAGTGCTGCCCCCGAACTTTGGAACAGCTTCCCTCTCCAAGTGCATCAGTTCCATGCCCCCATCCCCTTCAGAAACCAATGCTGCACGTTCCTGATACAGCGTTCCCAATGTACCTGCCCAACCTAATTATTACCCCCCTACTTTATAGGAATGTGTGCCACGTACTCTCCTTGGCCCTTGGTTCTCGAGGGAAAATCTCTCATTATGACATCAACACCTATGTAGGCATCAATTCATTGTTTGTATATAGCTCTACTTTATATGTAAGCCTGTTACATCTGTAACTCTTGTAACTGATCCTGCTGTATATATCGAATACATGTATGCTTTGCTTAGATTAGGAAACCTTCTATAATTGTACCCGCTGCATATATCAAATATCCAGTTTGTACTGTACCAGCTGATGCACTGTGCTCCTGTTCTTTTTTTTCCCTCTGCCTAGCCTTAAATTTTTTTTTATCATTGTTATGTAATGATTGTATCTCCACTTTGCCTTGTAGTCTCCCAAGTTGTGCCTGAAAATAGGCAAATGTTTGCCTAGTGCACCTTACTTGGTCAACAAAAATGAAATAAATAAATCATTTTACCCTTAACGTTATAATCACCTAGTACCCATTTTTCTAGCACCTTTCCCTCCTGCTCCCTCCCCCTCAACTACTCAGTTCTGTATCCCCCTCCACCCATGGCTACCACTCTCCTCTCCTCTACTCTTTTCTTCCCTATCACATTACCCCACCGTCCTTTATTCATTTTCTGCACCGAACCCTGTTCATTTTCTGCAGGTATCCTCCTTTCACCAAACCCCTAAGATCGCCCCCCCCCTTTTCTTTACTTTCCACAGGACTGGCTCCCCCTCTCTCTCCTACCTTTCTTTAGTATTAGAATACCCCTATGCACTTTCCTCTCTGGATTATTGACTATAGTGTTACTTGGCTAAAATGTATTACTGGCTAAAATGCATCTATTGGCAAATATTGTGTTTGTACTGTCCTCATGGCACTTTGACAAATGAATCTGTTTTTGCAAAACACATTCCTGCTTGTTTGTAGCCTGTCTCCCCATTGTATGTATGCCAATTGATTGTAACTGCATTCCTTTGATCTTATTAATTCTGACATGCAACCTCTGTATTTATACTAATGACTGTAACTGCATTCCTTTGATATTATTGTTGTTTCTGACGTGGAACCTCTGTAAATGAGCCTATGGCTCAAAGGTCTCTTCTGAATCAAGAATAAATAAATAAAAATAAACTTTGCCACCAGTGATGTCAGACTGACTGGCCTGTAATTGCCAGCCTCCTCCCTGCTACCACTTTTGTGGAGTGGTACTACATCTGCCCTCCTCCAGTCCTCCAGAATAACTCCTGTTTCCAGTGAGCTGTTAAATAGGACTGTCAGAGGAGCAGCTGGTACCTCACTGAGCTCCATCAACAACCTTGGATGCACTCTATCTAGTCCCATTGCCTTGTCCCCTTAAAGATTTATGAGTCCCTTCAAGACTCTGCTCCAAAAAAGGACTAGTGTCTACCCCCTCCATGGCTCCTGTTACTTATTTGTGGTCCCTCCGCTTCTCTGTCCTCTGTGAACACAGAGTAGGAGTATTTGTTCAGGATGTCTGTCTTTTCCTGGTCGCCCTCTGCACTGTTCCCCCTTCCCTTTTTAACCTTACAATCCCTTCCCTGCTCTTTCTCTTTTTGCTTACATACCTAAGAAATGTATTGTCCCCTTTTGTTACTGCTTGAGCTATTCTCTCTTTAGTTTACACCTTTGTGTTCCTTACTTCTTTCCCTGCTTCCTTTTGTTCCCTGATATTCGTCCCTGTGCTGCTCTCACTGTATCTTTTTACTGTCTGCTCCACTTCCCAAATCCACATGTATGCGGATGACACCATCCTCTACATATCTAGTATTTCACACACTGATGCGGAGGCTTGACTGCAACATGATTTCAGTAAGGTCCAGCAATGGTTCCAGTCTGACCAACTTTTTTTGAACACAAAAAAAGACAGTCTCTATGTTCTTCAGCACTAGATAGAGGCTATCAAAGCTCAAATCCCTCCCACCTTTCACATCCTGGATGGCTCCCCCATCGAAAATGTCTCTACCTTTAAATACCTTGGGGTCTGGTTAGACCACAATTTGGACTTCTCAGTACATGTGAATGTAATCCAAAAGAACCTGCATCCCAAGCTTGGCGCTTTGTACTGAAACAATGATTGCATTCCTCAATCTGCCCGTTGTGCTTTAGTGTAGAAAATTATACTCCCTACCTTTGACTATGCTGACATAGTCTACAATGTCACTCCTAAAACTACCCTGGCTAGACTGGACACCCTTTTCAACTCTTTCTGTTGTTTTGTGCTAGCCTGCCACCCACACACTCACCACGGTGTCCTATATCAAGCCCTATCCCTCCCATCCTTGGCGTCCAGACAGCTGTCCCATACTGCCACTTTCATGGCCAAATTCTGGATTGGTAATCTCCCCTCCTATCTTTCTTCCTCCATTTGCACTGCCCCACAATGCACTTACTGCCTCCATAATACTGACCTATGCTACTTTGCAATTCCCCACCGTTCTACCTCCATTGGCCAATCCGCCTTCTCTTTCCGCTGTCCTAAACTGTGGAATACTCGTCCCTCCCCTATTTGCAATGCCACCTTACATAAATCTCTCTCCTCCCTCTTACATGACTACACAACTCCAACCTGCCCATGCCAAATCCCTCCGTTCCCTCACCTTATGCTATCCCTTCTTCTCCTCCCCTAACTCTTGCCTCAGGTTTGGCTCCCTTAGGCCATGACCCTGCTGGACTGCCAAAATAGCACCCAGTATCTGTTGACTATATTATCATTATGTTGCTTGCACGCCTGTGCAAGAGACATAGTGCCATCATCGGAGATTTCGGAGGTGTGTCACCTCCTCCTCCAATTCAGTCAGTGAGCTGGCAGAGCAGCCCCTGTAAGCCAATGCATTTTGGAGCTGTCTATGACAGCCTCCAAAATGCAGTGACACCTACAATTGAAAAGACTATGCTTCCAGTGAGCAACGATAAGCGCCTAGCTCCCCCACACAGGCGTCGCGCCCTTACGTGCTGTGTAGCCCGCAGGTGCCCAATCCCCGTCGGCTGAGTCGTCCCCAGTAGTTGGTGCACGCTGGAGCCCACTAGCGTGGCAATCAGTCCTTTGGCGATGGGGTGCCCAATCCCCATAGAATGAGATGGCTCCCCATCCTTGTGCCATGCTGGGAGCCCACCCAGCGTGGCAAACATCCCACGGCGTCTTTTTTTTAAACCTATAAAACAAAAAGCGGTCCCACGGCGCTTCTCCCGACTCCCCTCCCACAACCTGCACCCACCCACTGCGCACCCAGCCTCCCCACACCCCCCTCACCCCATACTTACCTCCGGACTCCGGACTGATGATCTTGGTGGACCGGGAACACGTCTGCGTCTTCCAAAGCCGACCGCGAACTGAGGAAATGCCGGTAAGCTGTATAATGGGCTAGATGGGGGGGAGTTCAACTTTGTGCATATCTCAGGCATTTTTGGGAATTTTTGCACCAAATTTTCAACATGGGGTTTTTGGGACCCCTTCTCATGAATGATGTCACTGTCATGGCGTTATTCGGGCCCGAAGGATGATTTTGCGCAGTGACTGCGAAATCACCCGCCAGACCTGGTGCTCACCATGACAGTGACATCGTTCATGAAAGGAATCTAAACCATGTTGGTAATCAAAATTCAAAAATTACTGTTTTCGACGTCGTTCGCGGTTCCTACAGAGGCTCGTAAGTTCACGAAATTTCAATATTTTCCTCCAGATTTTCAACATTACCATTTTACCACACCTTCTTATGGTGAGTACAGCTGTCATTTTCACATCTCACCCAAAATGTGTTTCCGCCTTGTGGCGCCAGAATGGCGCAGTCGGTGTCGCGAAATCAATGTGCAGGACAAACTAAGAAAATCACAGTGACACTGTTCATGAGCAGAGGTCTTAAAATGGCTATGTTGAAAATTTGGTGAAAAAATTCCTAAAATGACTGTTTTTCGGCGTCGTTATGCGGTTAAATCGCAGGCTCGTAAGTTCACAAATTTTCAATATTTTCACTCCAGATTTTCAACATTAACATTTTACCACACCTTCTCATGAGCAGTACAGCTGTCATTTTTCACATCCTGCCCAAAACATATTTCCGCCCATGTAGCGCACAATGGCGCAGTCGGTGTGCGAACTCAGTGTATGGGACACATTAAGAAAATCACAGTGTCACTGTTCATGAGCAGAGATCTTAAAATGGCAATGTTGAAAATTTGGTGAAAGAATTCCTAAAAATGACTGTTTTACGAGTGTGCGTTGCACAGTTCCCACGCATGCTCGTAGGTTTGAGAATTTTCAATATTTCCACTCCAGATTTTCAACATTGCCATTTTACCACACCTCCTTATGAGCAGTACAGCTGTCATTTTTCACATCCTGCCCAAAACATGTTTCCGCCCATGTAGCGCACAATGGCGCAGTTGGTGTGCAAACTCAATGTATGGGACACATTAACAAAATCACAGTGACACTGTTCATGAGCAGAGGTCTAAAATGGCTATGTTAAATTTGGTGAAAAATTTCCTAACAATGACTGTTTTACAAGCGTATGCTTGCAGTTCCTACACACGCTTGTAAGTTCACAAATTTTCAATATTTGCACTCCAATGACTTCCAAATACCTAAACAGCACATCGAAGCTAGCAACATTCGGCATTGACAAATGCTTATTTTTGACTACCCCTGACTGTATGTTTCTACCATGTATTCTTTGCACCCTTGTACTTAATGTTGTATATATTTATGATGTAATTTTGTATAAGTTTGTTGCACTTGTTTTGTGCATTTGGCTGCTCTGTATACTGCATTGGCTGTTATGTATACTGCTTAGTTTTCATTGTTCGTGCCTGTAAACCATTACTGTTTATATATTACTTGTTCTCTTGTTTTCATGTAACCCGGGAGCCACCTCCCAACAGGCTACTACCCCTACCTGCCTACCTAGATGCAGGTTGAGGGGCCTGCGTTCGGGTTTAGCTGTTACCAAGGGCTCTATTTTATCAATACTGCTATTAGTGCAGTGCATCCACCCAGAGAATTCTTTAAGTGGGTTGGATGTTAAGCTAGCACAACCCTCTGGGAAGTTGTTCCTACCCACAGCCCCACCTAGTGACTTTACACATAAATTCCCATAACACACTTTACTTTGCATTCAATTTACAGTACCAACACAATACTTTGCAGTTGTTTGAATTAACCCAGGACTCAGTAATAATATGCTCATGGACCAAGTTAACATTCAAACAACAAACTGATTTACTTAGGGGTATAAACAAGGGGTAGGGGATGCAATTTGAAATTAAATTAGTTAGTACTTTAGGTTTCAGCAGTATTTTGCCATTATATGGCATTTGACATAACACATCCAGACCCTGAACTGTCCAGTTAACCTCAATGGGTACCCAGGATAAGTTATGTTGCAGGCCTGAAACGTTGCCACTGGTTTGCCGGCATTGCAGCTGGTTGGGGCCATTAAAAGAAATATTGATTATTAATTCTTTGACTTTTGAAACATGCACAACACCTTCTACCCCAAAAAATGGTAATCCCCAGGCCTGATGGTCTGCAAAACAATCTGAACAACAGCTTGAAACTGGCAGGCAAATTAGATAGCAAAATACTTTAAATTGGTTGCAGGTGCCGGCCCGGTGGCGCTGAGGGTTGAGGCACTGGACGCCACACCTCGCGCCACGCCGGCGACCCGGGTTCGGGAACGGACTCGGGTTGGCGGGGGTCGGCCGCGGGGTCGGGAGGATTGAGCATCCCAACGGATGCTCTCCTCCCTCAGGGGTGGAATGCCAACCCTGAGAAAGCCAGTGGGAACACTGGCACTTGAGGGGGCTTGTGGCTCCATTCCTGGAGTCCGGGGAGAGGGGACATTGATAGGCACTTGAGAGGGATGTGTGTATGCACATCGCCTCTCTGGACGTTCTTTTGTCCTTGTGCCGGCATCCCAGGGGGCGGGGCTGTGGGGGAACAGAAAAATGGAAAAAAACCTTCGGCGCTCCCAGATGAAGACAGCTCCATCCTAGAGACCACCCAATTCCCAGGACAGACCCCACTGTGCAGGAGAGGAGGGAAGAGAAGCACTCTCAGGGCAGATCCGGAGGCAAGGTGGTCCAGAAAAAGGGTATGAGCAGTCTGAAGGAGGGGAGACCGAAGGCAGGAAGGTGGATAAATAAAGAAAGCAAAAAACAAATTGGTTGCAGGGATAGGCCCTGTTGTTACTCACTGAACCATGGACTTCAGGATCTCGGATAATTTCCAGATTGACTTTCCTTGAGGCAAGATTCAGCTCTTTGACTTGTAGCTGAAGGCTGCAGGATTTCATCCTTTTCGGCAAGGACCAGGATACAGGGACCTGGGCTGGCACGACTCACCCCCACTTTAAGGCATCCCTCCTGAAGGTGGCTGCAACTCAGGATGATCTTTGTCACAGGAGCTGACTTCCTTCTCTGGACTTCTGGCAGCTTTGGTCTCACAGGCAGCAACAGTCTCTCAAGCAATTTATTTGGCATTACCAGCTCAGCTTGGGTACAGTTCTGGCATAGGCTGCTCAGCCTTCCCACTTGCAATCTGCAGTCCTGTGAATGTAAGCTGGCAAGGCAGAAGTTCAGGTCTCCCACTGGCAAATTGGCTGGAGACAATGCTGGTGACCCCAGGCTTGTGAATTAGGCCACAGTCTCTGAGGCAAAACAGCTTCTCACCAAGTCAAGCTCTGACCCCACTTTAAGTCTGGAATTTAGCTCCAGGGAAATTGCTTTTTTTTTCCTTTTCTGGAGAAGTGCAGCTCGGTCTGCAGATTTGGCAGTCCCACACTTACAGCAAGCACTCAGGCCGAGTAAAGGTATAGTAGGGCTCTCCCCAAATTTCCCCAAGCTGCAGGGAGCCTTCTCACTCTGACCACAGACTCCCCAAGACTAACGCATAACTGCCCAGTACTCAGCTCAGTTAAAACAGTCCCCCTTAAATAAGGAGCAAAGTTCCAGTCATAGGATTGGCTGCCCAAGCTGTTCGTCACAGTTTAAGTCTCTTAATTGGTTAAAATGTGGGCATCAATAATTGTACCTCCTTTTTCCCCCAGAAGTCTCTGGTAAGTTCCAAGAGTCCCTTTGTTAAATCATGGCTCCCGACTGGTTGATAGTCTGCAAAGATGGTTGCTAAAATATAAAAGTTCCCAAGCAGTCTATGCAGTTCCCACTTTAAAGTTCTGGTGCAGCCAGATAGAATTCTTTATCCATTTTAAAACCCCACAGTCATGTAGCCCCTTTAGTGCCCTTACAAGTGACCACAATTATTGACATTTATATTTACTATTTTTTCTGCCACTGCCCCTGTAATACAGTGCCCTTAGCAGAAGGCAGCATCTCATTAGTATTCATTAGGGACTCTTTAATATGCATGAGCCCCATAAATGTCCCAACTCTAGTGCTTCTTGGCACTTCCTGATTTATATTACAAGAGGCCTTTCAATGGCCTGGGCCTCTGGTCCCAATTTAAAATAACAAGGGCACCGGGACCACTGGATCATCCTCCGGCAGACCTCAATGGCGGTCAGAAAGATCAAAGTGCCCCACTATGCATGCATGAGTGCCGGCTGCATGGAGGAGATGCCGGCAGCTTGTGACTTAGCTCTCAAGCCTGCACTGGGCTGATCAAAGCACAGGGCTGTTCAGGGGAATCTGGGGCACACATTAAGGACTCAGGCTGTTAAGCCTGGATCCCACACCATTTACTGACCCATGTGTTCATACCATAAGTAACCTTGTTTATTTTCACTGTGATATTGCTGTATTGCATTAACATATAGAAATAGGTATCCATAGTACAAGTATGGGTACTAGGACTATGCTTGCCACTGATATTTGCTGCTGTATATTATGATTACATCATTTTATGGTTTTATACATGTTTTATGTG
This sequence comes from Neoceratodus forsteri, assembly GCA_016271365.2. Classification (NCBI taxonomy): domain Eukaryota; kingdom Metazoa; phylum Chordata; order Ceratodontiformes; family Ceratodontidae; genus Neoceratodus; species Neoceratodus forsteri. The sequence goes on along the minus strand of CM057451.1, from coordinate 261,145,330 downwards.
TATTACACCTGACATGCATGTCTTTCATTTATTGTGTTTACCTAGGTTATGTGTGTTCCTTTTATGTTCTGATATAGTCATATAATCATGTGTAATTTGTGTCTTATACCAAAGTATCATGCCATGTGCATTTCTGCTTATGCTGCATTCATAACATATAGCTGACAATGCATTTTCTTTGCTCTGAGATTCTTACTTAGTTTGCAACTTTATTTCCTATGTAATTGCCCAGGGATCCACCTTGTTTACATGCAATATCCAATGCTGTATGTTTATCATATCTGCAACTGCACCGTTATCAGTCATATATAATTGCTAGCACACCAGCTCCTCGGAGAGAAAGAGACCATACTGGAGGAATGGTGGGAAATTGGCTCCCTTGTGATTGCTTTGTCACATGTCTGACGTGAGTATTTGTAATAAAACTGCTTTTTATTACATATAGGATAGTCAAGTGCATGGTTACCCATACACTACAAGGCTATTCTTCCACCGAGTGGATACAATGCTGACTGTTGACCTCGAGAGCAAAGCTCGAGAGGTCTCCCAAGTTGGCATTGTATCTACAAGGTGAAAGAATAGCCGAATAGTGTTTGGGTAACCACACACTGTTCTTTATAGTGTATGATGCCTGAAAAAAAGACAAAAAGAGACTTACTTTTCCATATTTTCACTCGGTTCTGCCAGGCCCTCGAGTCACAACTGCCACTGCCCAGCACACTCGTGCATCCCTCTCACACAGCAAGGGACGAATCAGGACGTCTACTGTAGCCCCTTGTATTATGACGACCTCACTAACGGAGAACGAAAAGTCGTTCTGCGTTAGTGAGGACGTCACTACTGCAGCAGAACAACTTTTTGCGGTGTATGGATTTCCATACACAACTGCATTCCACCATACACTATATACTGCTTGTGGTATAATCTTTGGATAGCCAATCCAACATACAAGAATCTGATGGTAAGATGGACTTACCGTAGCAATGGCGACCGCGGTAAATGTTGTTGTTTTTGGGCTAACAAAGGTACACTCATTTCCTGTTGGGAACTGAGTTATGGGAATTAATTTTCCCCCTGCAAGTAGCTGCGAGCTACAGCTTGGGACTTTGGTTTAAAATCACGGACCACAGTTCTCCATTTGCTAGAGCACTGGCACTAGGAACTCTGATGTACAGCGTGCTGTCACTCCCCTACTGAGTGGGTCTTAGGCAGCTTTCAACCCTGTACAGGCGGACTGACGCTCTGCATTTGACTGAACTGTAGGCAGCTTTGGGACTCCATGAAGCTGGGCTGCTTGCTTGTAGGTTGTGGGGTCCTTTTACAGGCACCCACATTCGTCAAAGTCATCTGTGTGTCTTCAGATACTGTGGTTCGAAACACAGTTGCTGATCCACAAACAGTTAAAGATTTCTCTGCTTATTGACATGTTTAAAATATGCACAGAGTTGAGAGAAGACATCTTAGCTTACCTCACTGCACATGGTGGGTGGGAAGTGCTTTGATGTAGTTAACTAAAGATGATTTGGATCCAATTATGTTGATTTGATAGCAGTATATTGAACTGAGACAGTCAACTAATAAGCAATACACAATAGGGCTGCTGTTGATGTATCTTTACAAAAGCTGAAAATAGTGATGTCAAGTTTCACTGCAATCTACAAAGAATTTAAGTGTGAGAACTTTTGTCTATACAACTATTCCTTGCTACTCACTTTAGGAAAAGCACTATGTTTATTAGTAGTACGCCATATTTTGTTTTCTGTTCAGTGAATGCATAGTTTATCTTTTGCTAGACTGAAAGCAGCCTAGTCAAGGACGTGCTGTATCATGCAGTTATGATAATGACTAATTGGAGAATGTTCAAAACAGAATAGGCATTACTGTATTATGTAATGAATCTTAAGGTTTAATGGTATGACTTTCATTAACTATTATGGTGTGTTTGATTTTAATACTGTTTTGATAACAGTAATTAATGTTGGCTGTGACGCAAATGTTAAGTCTGTCTTTTAGACTAATTGCGTCAGGCAATCAACCAGAAGGATCGCTAGTCTGATCTTTGATACCCCCTTCTACAGGACTAACCTTGCCCAGAACTCAATCACCTATAGGAGCATGAAGATTTACAACAAACTGCCCCCAGAAATCCAGGCCTGCAGATCCCTCAACTCTTTTAATACCTCCCTCAAAGAGCTCCTCTTCGCATCGTCCACCTGTTGCTGCCTTGACAGGCCTACGCCCCTGCCCACTCACTAATCCCAGCTGCACATCCCTCTGCGTAATCCTGCACTTACCCTCACCTTTTGCTTTCCCCCGCGTGCAATTAACACCGTAAATTAATTACTTGTTTACATAATGTACCATTAGGCTCCTGTGCCTCTGCACTGTAAATACAATGTACAGTATATATTTTGTGTTCCTTGACTCTTCTTGTGCCTCCACTACTGTCAATATGATGTTTATATTATGTATTCCTCTCATCTTTAACCATTTACTTGTACAATGTATATATTACGTATTCCTCTGACCTGTTTCCTTAGCTTCTACCACTGTAAATATGATATACACATTGGGTGGGAAATTCAAAGAAGTTGCACATGGTGCAATAGGGTTGCACCATGTGCAGCCCACCAATGCACCCCGGCACGATATTCAAATGGGCAGGTTGTGCTGCACAACCCCCGATGCACTGGGGTGCACCTGCAATGTGTGCAGTGCAAGATATTCAGCTGGGATTTGCAGCACATATGCAGGCACAACCCTGCCTTGCGCTGCTCAGGGGGATGCAATGTTGTGCCCGTTCAAACAGGGAACAAGTTGGAGACACCCACAGGTGGGCTACTGTATTGCTGGGCACAACACAGCAGCTGCCTGCTGTGGGTGGCCACCCGACCTCCCATAATACTGCCCCCTGCCCAGGGAATGTTGTGCCCCCTGCCCTGTCGCCCGATCGCAGACATCAGTAATGGACCTCCCTGGTGGTCCAGTGGACTGCTATCCCCTGCCCAATTGAGGGCATGTCTTAAAAATATCCCTGGTGGTCCAGTGGACCACTATCCCCTACCTGATCATGGGCATGGAAAGGAATAATCCCCCCATTCACATTTCGGGACTGTGTAGTACTGTATGGTCTGCACACCCATTGGCCCATGCAGTGGACCAATAGGTGTACAGCCCTACAGTACGCTGTCAGTCGGCAGGTGGCCAGGCAGCTTGCAGGTGGGAAGCTGCCACCCGCCATTGACAGGGGGGTGCAGGGTGGTTGGGGACTAAGTGGGCGGGTGGGGAGGGTGGTACCACTAGACCACCAGGGAGTTTGACAAACACCCATGAGCAGGTGAAGGTGATCAGTCTACTGGACCACCAGGGTTCTTGTTAGTACATGCCCGTGACTGGGCAGGGGATAGTGGTTCACTGGACCACCAGTGATTTCATTAATACATGCCCACGATTGGGCAGGAGATAGCAGTCCACTGGACCACCAGGGAGTTGTTATCTATATGCCCGCGATTGGGCGAAGGGGTAGGGTCCACTGGACCACCAGGGTGTTTTTAAACATATGCCCGTGAACTGGAGTTCAGGTGCGGAGCCCACTGAAGGGCAGCAGGGCGTCGGTCCCCAACAGCTGCAGCCTGGCAGGACACCAGGCGCAAGTCACTGGGGATCAGCGCACTGCATGCAAATGGGGCCATAATGACATGCAAATGGCCCCATTTACACCTTGCATACATAATGGCCTCATTTGCATGCTCATGGCTGAATATCGCTGTTGCTGCGCCTAGCACAACCGCACTTGCGCTGGCGCAGCCTCTTGCTCCCTTGCTGCCACTTGCGCTGGCGCAGTGCCACTGTGCTGTGCACAGTGCACGTGCCATTAGTGCCATATTCATAGGTGCTGAGCCATGGTGCAGCACCGTTGAATATCGCCCGGACCATGCCCTGGCTCATCCCAATTGTGCTGCACCAAGGCTTGCACCCCTGCCTGGTGCAGTCTGAATATTCCACCCATTATGTATTCCTCTCACCTGTAACTCTTTACCTGCTATTTTCAACACTGGACATTTGTGAAAATGAGCATTTTTGCTCACATACCTTCCAGTATACAAATAAATTGATTGATTGATTGACTTGGATTTGTTCACTTGAGTTAATTATTTTTAAATTAGAACAATCTTCTTTTGCTTGATAAAGGTTAGCCTTCATCAGCGACGTAGGGTTGAATAATATGCTTTTGAACATGTGGAAATGTGCCATCCTGGATTGTAAATTGTGGTAAGATTTGTAGTTGGGGAAACAATGTGCCAGATTAAGCATGTGCTATATCAAATTGTCACTGTTATCAGTTATCAGAGTCTTTAACTGTGTTTTCTGAAGTTACACTAGTTTTTTTTTTATGTCATTTGTACTGAGGAAAATCTGCTCATAAAATGGCCAACACCTTTGGCTTGTTGTCAAGGGCGTGTCACCAAAATATTTGTGGATAAATATCCACACCACTATTGGGAATAAAGTGTTATGTAACATTTATGCAAAAACCTGTTACAAATAAATTTAATAGTATTTACTGTTGTATGGTCAGGCATCTGCTCCAGCATTGGTTATACAGTATCCTATAATATCTGAGCTGCCTCTTTCATGGGGGGGGGGGCAAAGGCATGAATTATGTATATATATATATCATACCCTCTGCACCTTATCCCATTGCTGTGATCAACGGAAAAATGGTTTGAGAACAGCAACACAGATTACCCACAGCTGGAATCAGGTCCAGCTGTCTACCAAGATTATTTCAACAGTCATTCCTGGACTCTGATGACCAACTTCATTTTAAATGTGATCAATGTTTAAAATGTATTTTCTGCAATGAGCTTAATATGACTGTTGTTTCATTGTGACATTTTTTTTTTTGCTATCATGTTTTTACATATTGTTGCAGCTTATCAAGTATAAGCTGAGTAAACTGCTCCACATCTGTGGATGTTTTGGGGTATTAGGCCCATTTGGGTGACATCTGTCAGACCCACATGGGTGGGGTACCAAGTACCAACCACTAACATGACAAATTAGTTGTTTTCACAAGTTGAAATGTCCCAACAACACCCCCAGGAATGATTATTTCTTTCTTATAGGTTATGTACCACCATTCTCACTCCCAAACAAAAGGGATCATCATCCAGATTAATTACAACATGATAACCACGCACACCTAACACCATAGTGGTGGCCCCTAATCAATCTCACAGAATAAATAGCAGACTGCTAGCAACCAACAACAGATCCATAAGGCTCACCTAGCTAATGGCACACTCCAAGGTAGGTCCTACACCAGAAGGTCACCCACTGGCATCTTGTCTATATGCCAGACCCAAGCACAACACACAGGTTTCTGCAGATATACTGTACTCATACATCCATAGTATTATACATCTCATTCCATTGGTAGCACAGCCATGTTTCCAACTGTTGTTACCCCAACAGAGAAAAAGCCTACCCAATGTACCAAGCATAAACCCAGACCAACTAGTGGTCTGATTGCTTCATCACTCCCAGGTACCCTTGTAAATAATGTGTAAATACACGCATAATATGGCAGAATGTAAATTCTGTTTCAGTACAAACACTTCTAGGTTTCATAGTGTCATGTTACCAGACCCCTTTGCTATAGAACTGATACATACTCAAGACCCAGTATCAGAGCACCACACTACTGACTACCTAGTGGTATTACAACCTCGACAACAGACCTAACAAAAGGGACCTTTTCAAATCCCACAGGTGCAACAAGCACTATGGTATACCCCTGTGTTACATGGTGTAAATGGCGTACTGCCATAGGATAAAGGTTCATAATATCGCACTTTCATTTCATGAGATAGGCCAAACAGCAACACATATGCAGGGAAATTATGTTTTTTTCCCTACTGTCACAATATCTTCTGAGACTTGGAAACAGGGTGTATTCATAGATGACTAAGTGGTATATTCTTATTATTGGACCTCGACCTGCACCTCCAAGTGCATGGCCGATGCCATCACTTGTTTATGTCACACCACACCATAAGTAAAGTCATTGCTAATAACCATACCATTTTCCTTTTCCCTTTCAAAACAACTATATGTGTGTTTTAAAACTAAGTTTTTAACAAAGTTTTACAAGTTTTTAGGTTTCCATTGAGTGGTACTGGTAGGATCTTCAAGCGACACCTGCAACTTTTTTTCACAGCTGATTTTCCAAACTTGGCTGGCACCACATATGAACTGATCATTCTTTTATGGACTGTGCTCTTGGTTGCTCTTTCATGAATTGTGTTCTTTATTGTTCTGTTATGAACTGTCAATATTTGTGCAAAAATGTGCTCTTTTACAAAAAGCTATGCCTGTGTGGGTGTGGCTATTACATTGAAAGAGTCAGTGGACAATCTCATGCAACCCTTGCCAAGGCCTTTGCCAATCCAGCCAAATAGCAGCCAGCTACATGAACATTACCTTTCTTACCGTGCTGGTACACGTCTGCACAGCTCCATGTGCCATGTATGTCCTATGGGTTCTGAACTTTCGACAAATGACATTTCAAATGTAATGACATTGCTTTGTGGTTACCAACATGAACCTTATGGACTGGTTCCTCTTTAAGGACATTGTTATTAGATTCTTCAATCAAGGTCATACACCGCCATCCCATACACTGCCATTATCTGCCTTTTCCACTCTCGAAATGGACTGTTCTTTACGAATGGACAATGACTTTAACACTGTTTTTATAAACATTGTTCTGTGATAATACACATCAACAATTTTTCATATACACATATCCACTGTGGTGTTGACATACCTAGTTTCTGTTTCGTGTTTTATGATCTGACCATCTGTGATTACCCCGAGCCACCTCCTGAATAGGAATACTTTCACAGTCACCCTGACTATCTGTATGCTATACAAATGTAATTAATTTACATTATGAGTTTTTATGTGCTTTGAACAGCAGATATTCAAATCAATGTTTTAAAGCTTGATAGTAATTTATGTCTTGTTTAAACTCATCCACTACTGACCCTTTGCTGTCTGAGGCGTACTTTTAACCAGCATCTTGCACGGTTACAGTTCTTTTACCAGGCTCATGCCTCAGGCTTGTTGATGAAATTAGACATACCATTACTACACCTAATCATCTTCTTTTTGTTGTGTTGCCTTTTGAGCAAGACAACAAGGAGGGGACTGTTATGCTTGGGTCCCACACCATCTACAGACCCATGTGTTCATACCATAAGTAACCGTGTTTGTTTTCACTGTGATATTGCTGTATTGCACTAACATATAGAAATAGGTATCCATAGTACAAGTATGGATACTAGGACTATGCTTGCCACTGATATTTGCTGCTGTATATTATGTTTACATCATTTTATGGTTTTATACATGTTTTATGTTTATTACACCTGACATGCATATCTTTTATTTATTGTGTTTACCTAGGTTATATGTGTTCCTTTTATGTTCTGATATAGTCATATAATCATGTGTAATTTGTGTCTTATACCAAAGTATCATGCCATGTGCGTTTCTGCTTATGCTGCATTCATAACATATAGCTGACAATGCATTTTCTTTGCTCCGAGATTCTTACTTAGTTTGCAACTTTATTTCCTATGTAATTACCCCAGGGAGCCACCTTATTTACATGCCTTATCCAATGCTGTATGTTTATCATATCTGTAACTGCACTGTTATCAGTTATATATAATTGCTTGCACACCAGCTCCTCAGAGAGAAGGAGACCATACTCAAGGAATGGTGGGAAACTGGCTCCCTTGTGATTGTTTTGTCACATGTCTGATGTGAGCATTTGTAATAAAACTGCTTTTTATTACATACTGCTTGTGGTATAATCTTTAGATAGCCAATCCAACATACTAGAATCTAATGGCAAACTGGACTTACCATAGCAGGGCTGTGGCGGTGGAACATTGGGGGAACACCAGGAACACCAGGAGGAGGAATGGGCAGATGGGAGGCATTAAGGTAAGCCCCCCAAATGGGGGGGCGTTACACTCTCCCCTGCTTGAGAAAGCTTGGCGTCCTCGCCAAGACTTTATTAAACTAGTAATCCAAAAACATATTTTTATATACACATTTTACTATATATAACTCTGGTGAGTACAACATTTAACTAGCATTTTACTATATACACATCTGGTCAAAAACATAGGCCCAGATATTTCAGGCAGTTGCACCAATTAAATGCGAGAATCGCCGAGAGAGATGTTCCAGAGAGCGCGCTGCACAGCACAAACCCATTGTGCGAACGCAGTAACTATAAAGCATGCTGGCAAGTGCAGGGTGTTCCTCACGAATATGCGTGCAATGGGATATTCAACCGTGAAGCAATGGCACAAGTCTGGAGCAAACCCAAGATGCGCTGACCAGACTTGTTCCTATAAAAACAGGGCGCAAACACAAAGACAGCAGTTGCGCCAAGGGAGAGAGAGACAGACAGACACAAGAACAAACACAGAGGGAGAGAGACAGAGAGGTGGAGTGGAAGAGGGAGAGGGGGCAGAGAGACAGAGACACACACACACAAAAACAGTGTACCAGGGTGGCAGACAGATAGGCATTGAACAGCCCAGGGGGACACACAGAGAGAGAATGAGTGATGAAGAGTGCACCGTTCCTGATGGAGGTAGTAATGAGGGGTGTGAGGAGGCAGGAGGAACAGCTATGTGGCTGACAAAGGGCCTGTTGGCAGTATGCCCAACACAGGTGGTACCATGCCCGCATCACCTTTGAGAACTATAGCGACACCGAGATCATGGGCTTGTACCACCTGAACAGGGCCATTCTGAGGCAGTTTTGTGAGCTGTGCAGTGAGGAGATGCAGCCATGCCATGCCTGTGGAGACCAAGGTGAATGCTGTCATGTGCCTGCTCACCATGGGCACCTTCCAATGACCAACAGGGACACCACGGGCATCACTCAGTCAGCCATGTCCCACCTCCTCATACAGTTCCTCAATGCTCTGCTGCCATGTGCTTTGGAATTCATACATTTCCCCAGAACACAGGCGGAGTGTACAGCAAACATGCAGGACTTCCACAGTGTGGCACACATGCCCAGTGTGATTGGAGCCACTGACTGCACCCATGTGGGCATCTGTATATGCCACCTGGCCCTGAGAGCATGGCATACATCAACAGGAAGGGGAGCCCGAGCATCAACTGCCAGGTGGTGTGCGATGCCATGGGGTGCATCATCAATGTCTGCACAACACACCCTGGGAGTGCACATGACACATTCATCTGGCACAGCTCTGCGCTGTGCCACAGGTTTGAATGTGGGGACATCCCCACAGGCCACCTTGTGGGTGAGTATGGCATGAGCAAGGGGTGATGTGCATAGCAGACCTGGGGATGGGGGAGGGCAGGGTGTGCATGGTGGTGTGGGTGCCAGGGGCAGGCAAGGGGCACAGTACAGCATAGCATAGGGCTGACCATGTCAATCTCCACACAGGTGACAGCGTGTACCCACTGAGGCCCTGGCTTCTCACCCCCTACCAGTGACCGTTGTCCCCAGCAGAGGAACAGTACAACGAGGTACATCAGCAAGCATCCATTGAGCACTCTTTGGCATGCTGAAGGCATGATTCCATTGCCTAGACAGGTCAGGTGGTGCCCTACAATACAGCCCCTCGAAAACCTGTGGTCTATTCCTGGCCTGCTGCATACTGCACAACATGGTCATTGACCGTGAGATAGCTGTCGAGGCTGATGAGAATGACAGTAGTGGGGACGATGGAGACAATGGGCCAGAGGGGGTGGACAGCTACCCCCTGGGCAGAGCAACCCCCAACTTCTGCAGCAGGCATGACGCCACAGCAACACAGTTGCACAGGAACACTTTGGTGAATGCAGGTAGGTGGTGTGGTACACATGCATGGGCCACACAGACCAACACACCACACATGCAGAGCCATGCATGGTGAGGGACATTTACAGACAGTGGTACTAAGCAGGGGTAGGGGAGACAATGGCACACAACTATACACAGCAACACACAGACATGCTGCACAGGCATGTACACACACACACACACACACACACACACACACACACTCACACACACACACACACACACACACACACACACACCCACACACAGGTGGTGGAACGTGGTGTGGATCAGATGCATGGCACCGCTGCACAGGTGCAACTGGTTCTAGACTGCCGTCATCACACCCACGCCACATGGTCCAGCAACCTGGCATGCACACACAGGCAGCCTGTGGCATGACATGCATTCATGCCACCACAGGTATGACACACAGCCCATGTGCACACAGAGCAGCAGCAGCAGACTGCGTGCAGGGCAGCACACAGCTCAGGGTAGCTGCACAGTACCATGGCCACAGGGACAGCCATGCTGGGGCCAATCAGCAGCTGCAGGCTGCGCATCAGCCATGAGGGGGGTGTCTGACAGCCCCCCCAGGGGTAGAAGCATGGGACCATGACTGTGTCCTCGCGGGGGGTGTGTAGGCAGCTGAACAGGCCAGCCCTGGGCATGCCTGGGATTCCTACATCCAAGCCCGGCATCCACAGTGTTGGGGTCACCTGACGCTGGGTCCATGGGGTGGACAGCACACTATGGGGGGTCCTCTGTGCACAGCCACACCCTGTGGCCACCAGCAATGCAAAGCTATCCGCAATTGCACTGGCAATGCAATCCATAGCCGCAGTCATGGCCTCCTGCATGCGTTGCAGCCCCTCCAGGATCTGTGCAGTGCCCCTGTCCTGCTTCTGGGCTAACTGGTGCACCTCCGCCCACAGTACATGCACCCCAGTGGTGAGCAGCACCTGTTGCTGAATGGAAGCTCACAGCAGCCGGGTGTGCTCAGCCAGATGGTCCACATCCTGTCGCTCCTGGATGGGACGCCGATTGTCAGTGGGTGACCTGCCACACTGTCAAGTCCCCCTCTCTGGTGGATGCTGCACAGTGGGGTCTACAGGGGGAAGGGGTACAGCAGGTGCACCGACAGTGGACCCTGTGTCCGGCTGCCCGGTGGCACCTGCAGCCTGCTGCTGTCACCTGTCCAGCTGCTCTATGTCACCCTTCACCTGTGCGGCCGCACTACCACCTACGCAGGGCACAGCAATGGCACCGCAGACTGCTGCACATGCAGTGCTGGCAGGCAGCTGTGTTGCTGCCAGCATGGCGCTGGGCCCTGAAGCTGGCTGTGATGCCAGCAGGGGCGACTCCCCCACAACGTCACCCATGCTGTCAAGGATCAGTGTGATGTTGCCATCAGAGTCGGACCCCACCCCGATCTGTGTCTCTGTGCACAGGACAACAAGGCTGGCATCCTGCAGGAACACATCCAGGGCCTCATCTGACCCTAGGCCAAGGACACCCACAGACACTGCGGTGCTCAGCCGCAGCCTGTTAGGCCCCCGGATGCTGGTGGACATTGATGGGTCATCCTCAGGGGCCGTGCTGCTGTCCAAAGGGGCCGTGGCCACTGCCAGTGCCCCATCCTCTGCAGGGAGGTGTGTTGGTGCTGCAAGAGAAGGAGGAAGTGTCAAGTGATGCATTGCCCACATGTGCCCCCACGTACGCTGCTGCCATATGGGTCCAGCAGTGTGGCATGCATGTGGGTGCGCACACATGCACATGGCATACAGAACAGTGGCATGCACACCAGCATGCCCGTGTATGCACCCTCCGGGCCAGTACCTGTGTGTGACTGACATACATACCATGCAGTGCTGGGCTGCCATCCATCTGGAAGCCCACTCCAGGCGCACCCTCCACCGAGGTGCAGTGGATGGTGGCCGCCACCAACTCCTCTGTTGGCATCAGTGTGGGTGCATTTGCTGGCCCTCCTCTGGTGGCAGTACAGGATGCTCTGATGGCTGCCACCTTCTCCTTTATGCACCACCTGTCCGTTCCAACCTTCTTGCGACACTTCTACGCTGACTGCTGGTGGCATCCATGCTGGTTGACATAGGCCGCCACCTCCTCCCATCCAGTGGCCCAGTCCTGTGGTGAGCCCGTGGCACCGCTCAACAGGGTCTCCCTGTCGAGGTAGGCCTTGAACAGGGCATCCATCTCTCCCTTAATGAAGTTGGGCCTGCACTTCCATGCAGGCCCATGCTCCTCACCCTCTTCCTGTCCTGACATGTTGCCTCCTGTAAACATGGACAGCACAGTGTGTCAGCGACAGCATAGCCCTGTACTGTCCCACCTTGCAGTGCTGGCATCTCCCTGTCTGTTGCTGTGGCATCCCCCACTTATCTGTCAAGGTTGCAATACCGATCCATGGCCTCTGCTGTTCTGTGGCACTTATGAGGTGCAACACATGCAAATGAGGTTGTATGCAATGGTAATGATATGTTAATGCACCCCACTGCGCCGCACATTGGCTGATGAGCTCATCTGCATAGGGCATCTGAATATCACAGACATGTGCCATGTGCATTGGTGTTGCGCTGGAGCAAGCCCATGGTGCAATATCTGTGCATGCATGGTGTGCATGCCTGCAGTGCGCATGTGCTCTACACATTCAACGTTCCAATTGTGCACCATGCGCGGACTGGGCAATGCATCGGCACTGCGCATGTAGCGTATAGGGTGCTCTGCGCATGTTGTTGCATACTGCCATGCACCCTATTGTACACATGTGCCACGCGTGCGATGGTCATTGACCTCTGACCCATGGGTCACCTATGTGACCCCGTGACCCTGCTGGGCCGCGCATAGTGCGCGTGCCCATCATTGCACAATGGTCCAGCACTGCACATCCTGCCGTGCATGCCTGGGATGCGCTATGGTGTTCGTCAATAGTCTATCGTACATCCTGCACCTGTGGCATCCATGTGTGCATGTCCCCACCATTTTCACTGCCACACCGTGTCAAGACCATGGTGCAAGGGAGCAGTCGCTGTGCACACAGTTGGTCCGACGTGGAGGTGATCAACCTTGTGGCCTGTGTCCAGCCATATGTGGACCAGCTCTTTGGTCAGGTGCCATTGCAGCAGGCCAGGGGCATGTTGTGGCACACCATAGCTGTGGCATTGGAAAAGGAGGACTGGAGTTCCATGGACCGTGGAGCAGTGCAAGCACCGGTATGGTGACCTGCAGAGGAGGGATCCTGACCGGCTCCGGAGGCTGCAGGCACATCAGGTGTGGAGCAGTGCCACAGCCAGGTAGGTGAATGCATGTTACATGTCTGCCCTGGTGCTGTACTGTGGTGGTGGAATCCCTGCCTGACATGCCCTGCAGTGGGGTACACCATTGTCGTGCACATCACTGACTATCATGGCCAGCTGCTGCATGTGTTGCAGCTGTGCTGGTGTGCGGGACACATGATGGGCAGGGGCACACCCTGTGCACAGATGGCTGTGTGTTGGGGGGGATGCTGGTGTGCTCGGGTGCTGGTGTCCACCTTTCTTCTTTCCATTCTGAGGGACAGAGGACCACAGGTGGGTCAGGGCAGAGGCAGACCGCAACCAGGCAGCGCACCCCGATGGGGGACAACTGGCACCAGCTGCACCGCAGGAGGCAGGTAAGCTATGTCATGGTCATTATCACTGTACATGGGGGGTGCCAGTGGGGATTGGGTGCGGCCATGGCTGCCTGTGTTATGTACCATGTGCCATGACAGCTGTGTGTGTCGCATTGTGCATCATGCATGCCACTGTGGCTTGTCTGTTGGACACGTGTGCTGGCTGTTGGTGGGGTGGGCATGCACACGGCTGCCACCATTGTTGCTGCAGTGCTGCTGATGCAATGTGCCATGTGACTGTCACTGTGCAGTCATGTGGCTGTTGTGCAGTTGGGGATCACCTCTTTGCAATGCTGTGGTGTGCCATATTGATGGCTGGCATTGGCCCCCCTCTGCAGGTGTCCGTTCTGCGCGCCCCAGAGGTTTGTGCTCCCACTGACCATTGCACACTGTGGGTGGGCATGGGTACCTGTGCCATTGCACTGATCACCTGTCCTTTCCCTTGCCATAGGTGTCAGGCATCCGGCAGCCAGATGTCCACAGAGGATGCTTTCGGGACTGCTGTGTCAACTCCTCCTCATGGTGTCAAGCATCCTGGAGGTGGTAGTCACCATCAGGCAAATGGTGGCAGTGGACCAGTGAGACAGGAGGCATGGTGGGGTGGTCAGATGGGGCCGCCATTGACTGTTTTGTAGATAGACTCTGTTTTCTCTGTTGCACCTTCCCCTACAGTCCCCCCTCCTGCTGTACAGTCCCTGTTCCCTGTCCCCTTCCCTCGCTGTACCTACCCTATCCATGCCTCCATTTTCTGTACCTCCTTAATCACTATTTTATAAAGTATTTATCACATACATGCCTGTGTCCATGTCTGCTTTGCAGGTGGCATGTGGAGCCATGCTGCAGTGGCCCAGTGTCTGTCCATGGTGTGTGCATGCGGGGGGAACATGTTGTGCTACCATGGTTCCCTGCTGTGTACTGTGGTGTGTCACGTTGTGGTGGGGACCATCCCCCGGTTTGGTGGCTGTGCTTTGGGGTGCCCATGGGGCAGCAGTCAGGGGTGTGTGGCGGGTGTGTGCATGGTGGTGGCACACAGCCAAGGTCATAGTTCCTTGTCATGTCTGCACACTGGGTTGGGGACCTCTGCTTCACATTGGGCACCCCGTCCCATGTGGTCTGCCATGCTGTCTGCATCCTGACCCATTCAGTACCCGGTGTGTGGGCTCCCTGTGTGCCTGTGTGGCATGTGTGTGCTTGGCTCCATGGTCCTGGGGGTGGACTGCCATGGTCACATGGCGGGGGCACAGCCAGCTGGCTGGCTCTGGGGGGCTCCCATGGCAGCCTTGCATTGGCCGTTGTCCACTCCTCTCATCTGCTGTCCATGCCACATTTGTGTTCTGGGGTCCAGTACCTGGATGCCTGTGTGTGCCCTGCTGGTGGGGGTGTCCTGTGGCCACTGTCACTGTGCTTCCCTGGCTGTGTCCCTAGGTCTGCTCTCTGTGCCCTGCCCCCCCCTCTGTTGTTGCACTGCTCTGCACTTCCACGGTTGTGCCAGTGCATCTCTGGTTGCACCATGACGCACCTCTGGTTTGCGCAATGGCACACCTCTGGTTGCACCATGGTGCAAGTGTGCCATATTCAGCCACGTTGTGCTGGTGCTGTTCAGCCTGTGCAACCTCTGAATATGGCACCCATTGTGCCATGGCGCATCAGATTTGTGCTGCACCGGACTTGCAACTGCCTTTGGCGCATTTCTGAATATCTGGCCCATAATATCTATCTACGGAATAGCATGCTATTATATTACATTTTATACACTATCTACATGCTATTATATTACATTTTATACACTATCTACATGCTATTATATTACACTTTATACACTATCTACATTGTCATGACATTCTTGAAAATATATCTGAGAATATACCTTTGTACATATCAACAGTTTGAAATCACATTAGCAGTTTCAAACCCACATTTTTTTAATTTAATCATTTCCCACTTTTTTACCAGTGCATTTCACCTTATTCCCCTCTTTTTACTTTATAGACCCGTTTATATGCTGGGTGGAGGTTTTGATTTGGATGTTAGAAGAAGCAGTGAACACAGTTATTTTTTTGCTAATTTCTTTCTTCTCCTGATGTCGAGCCCTCCTCCAGAGGGAGCCCCCAGCCCCATCTCTCAGTGTCCACCATCCAGCTGGCCCATACCTGCAGGACTTACCCTCCCTGGCTGGGGCGGTGGGTTCCCCCAACCCCACCGGAGACTGGATCTAGTGTGGCCAGCACCGCGGCTAGCCTGGAGCGGAGCATGCGAGGTGCCCTCCATCATTCGCCATGGCATCCGTTTTCCTGGTTTCTTCCCAGGAGATGAGGCATTGAATGATGCCTGTGGCAAAAGAGCACATGCATCTGCATGCGCTCCCTCCTAGCATCTGCCCCATCTCCTCCCCCCCTTCTTACCATGTTGGCGCACTGTCCCCCAGCATCTGCTAAGGACCAGTTAAACACCGACCACTGGCGACCCCCAATCCCTGGAGAAGGAGAGCAGTCTATTGGATGCTTGATCCTTCTCCTCCCCTGCTGACCCCTGGTGGCCTGTACTTGTTCCTGAACATGGGTTGCCAGAGTGGTGTGAGATAAAGCATCCAGTGTCTCAGCCATCAGCACCACTGGGCCATCTTAGTGAACACAATTTTGGGCAAAGAATTGGCTGTGATGCACTCTTCCTTGTGAACAACATTCATGGACAGATTGACAGGTTCTCCAAGAGTATCATATGTGAGCTTCGTTATTGGTTTTACAGATCTTTCTGAGCAATGTGGCAAGGTTGGCACTAGTACTTGCATGTCTCCTTTTTCATTATGTATTTTATGTGTTTTTTCCATTTTCGCCTGCCCCCAGTCCCAGACGCACACGCATGCGTGTGGAGGCACTTGCGCACCATGTTCTGAGATGCCCAGTTCAGTAACACTTAGAGGTGTATTTGCAGGTTCATTACTTGTTTCTTCTGTTTCAGGTACAGTGAGTTCAGTTAACTCCACCATATAGAGGGAATCAGCAATTTCAGAGCTCACACTATGGACATCACTTTCTGGGGGTTCAGGCGCAACTGATATAATGGAATCAGTTGAAACCACTGGATGTTTAGAGGTATTGCTTTGATCAGCAGAAGGAAGTCCCTGGAACAATCTTTCAAGTTCAGAGGATGGGTAATAAGCAACCCCAAACTCACTGGCATTCTCTTCAGAGTAAGCATCATTATCAACTCTGACATGTTGAGCTGGAGTCTCTGGCTGTGGGGCACCAGAAGGCGGATTTAGTAACTTGTTATGAGCAGCAGATCTGGTGACAGGGCCTGTTGGAGCCTCAGATTGAAGCACTGTGTCCAAAACTTTTTGCTCAATTGGCAGAAGGTGAATCCAATGGATTGTCTTTATGGCACAAGGATCTCCTTCTGGGTGCACATTGTATACTGGTAAGACAGGTAACTTGCTAACAACAATATAAGGAATATGACTCCATCGATCAGCTGTTTTAGTTTTTCCTTGGAAGCCTAAATTACGCATCAATACACGGTCTCCTGCTTTAAGTTCTTGGGCCTTAACACGCTGCTTTGTTGGCCAGGGTTTTCTTTGCTGCCATGGTGTTGGCCAGCTGGAATGCATGGTTTAGCTGAGCTTTCAGTATTTTTTACATATTGTAGGTAGTTGTCTGATCGTGCACCATCTGGAGAAACTCCAAAACAGATATCAAGTGGAAGGCGAGCTTCTCTGCCAAACATGAGGTGGTAAGGTGAAAACCCTGTTGCATCATTTTAGTACAATTATAGGTGTGTACAAGGGCACTAATCTGTTGGCACCACCTTGGTTTATCTTTAGGATGCAGGGTACCAAGCATGTCAAGCAAAGTCTGGTTAAACCTCTCTGGTTGCAGATCTCCCTGTGGATGATAGGGGGTAGTTCTGGACTTTCTTACACCCCAGATGGACAATAGCTCTTTAATAAGGGTGACTTTCGAAGTCTTGGTCCAGATCCAAATGTATACTCTGAGGAGCACTGTAGTGGACAAATAACTTTTCCATGAGGACTTTTGCTACAGTGGCAGCCTTTTGGTCTTTTGTTGGATAAGTCTGAGGACACCTTGTAAAATGATCTGTCACTACTAGCATGTTTGCGATGTTTTTCGAATCGGGTTCCAGGCTCAGAAAATTGATGCAGACTAGTTCCAATGGTGCACTTGTAGTTATGTTAACCAAGGGGGCTGCTCTTTGAGGTTGAGCCTATTGCTGAAGACACCTACTGCAAGTCTTAACATACTGGTTGATGTCCAGACCCATTTTAGGCCAGTAGAAATGTGCACAGGCCAGATCCAGAGTCCTTTTGTTACCTAAGTGTCCCATGTTGTCATGCAGGGCCTTTGGTTCAACATGCTTAAATTTTTTAAGGCAACACTAACTGCTTTCTCACAACTTCCCCTTTACTGTTGATCAATTCTCTGTACAGTAACTGCTCACATAGCTTATGCTTATGCCCTTCTCGTAACAGCAAAGCAGTTTTGGGGTCACTGGACCGCATTCTGGAAATGTCTTCTTCCTTTCTTAAGGCAATTAGGACTGGTCTGATCTTGGGATAATAATGCTGTTTTTTTTGGATATCAGCCGGAGTTAGCTGGGGTAAAGTACTTAAGTCCAAAGCTACGAAATTACAGTATGCTAATGGGAGGCATGTGTCAGGAGGTCCCAAGCAATCTGCCAAGCAATTTAGTTTCAGAAGATGGGGTTTCATCACGATCAAACTTGTGGCATAGGGCTTTTACTGACTGTTCAGGAATATGCACCCATTGCTGATTTGAGGCAGGCCTACGTGAAAGAGCATCGGCATCGGTATGGTTTAGGCAGGTCGGTACTTCACTGCATAATCACATGATGATAAAGCTGAAAGCTATCGGTGTCCAGTAGCACCTAATTTGGCTGATGTTTGGACATAGGTTAATGGATTGTTATCTGTCTTAACCAAAATATTTGCACCATATAAGTACTCGTGAAACTATTCCACGATTGCCTACTTGAGAGTGAGGAATTCCAATTTATGTACTGGGTAATTTTTTTTGAAGGTGTCAGACTTTTGCTTGTGAAAGCTACTGGACATAATCCCTCTGTGTACTCTTGGTAAAGTATGGCACCTAGTCCACTCAGGCTAGCATTGGTATGTAATATGCAAGGCTTTGGTGGATCAGCATAAGCGAGTACAGGAGCGTGGGTCAGCTGGTAAATGATTTCTTTGAAAGCAATGTCATAATCAGAAGTTCATTTCTGACCAAATGACTCGTGCAGTCCAAAGTATAATTTTACAGTCTCTTTATCAGCACCTTTCTTGAATTTCTTATGAGTAGGTGGGTACCCTTGAGTTAAGTTTAGCAATGGGCGTACTACCTTGGTGTAGTCTTTGATGAAATGGCGATAATTGCCACAGAATCCAAGAAACCTTTGAAGTTCTTTTAAGTTGTTGGGCTTTGGCTAGTTTGTTAATGCTTCCACTTTGCTGGGGCTGGTTTGTATTACCTCAGCAGACACACTGTGGCCTACATACTTTACAGAACTCTGAAAAAATTTAGATTTGTCTAGTGATAGTTTTAGTCCAAACTCCCCAAGTCTGTCAAGCAAGGGGAAGGGATCAGATCAGTTCCAGTATAGTAGCTTCTTCTTGCCATTTTTACATTGTTTCTTGTGGATTTTACTTGGTAGAAGTTTATTTATTTTCTTTCTTACTACTTCTAAGGGGCTATCAGGGTATTGTTTTGGGCTGTTGGAATTTTGAAACCTGTTTTGGTGGCTATAAGTGGGCTCATTTGTTTGATGTTTCACTGTGTAGCAGGCTGCGTTTGTGGAGGCCTATTTCTTCTGATTTAAAACCTATTTGGTGTGATTTAATTGGGGCAGTTTCTTTGAATTGGAGACCTATATCTTCCAATTTCAAGCCTATTTTGATGTGTTGTTGCTGAAGCTGTTTGAATTGGAGACCTGTTTTGTTTTGGTAGCAAACCTATTTTTGGGGCTTTGAGTAGAATTGTGATTCCTTTTTGCTAGCTTCACTAGCTGCAAAGTTTAGTGCATAGTGGGGGAAGGGTGCTAATGGTCTGACCAGGGGCCTCAGCTACCTGATTGTTTCTGGAAGACTTGGGCTGGTCCCACCCTCTCAGCCCGCCACCCCACCCGCCTCCCAGGTTCATGATTTCCTTTATACCAAGGGTTCTGACATCACTTCCTCAAATGGGCAAAGGACATGCACCTGTCATAGCAGAAGCAGATATCCAGGAAAGGAACAGCAGCGACTGAAGAGGTGACTTCTATCTCAGTGGAAGGGAAGTAACTGCAAATCAAGGAGCTTTCATTCTTACTTCTTCGCATTGCTATTTGCATTGTGGAAAGGAGGAGCAGGAGTTTGAAGAAGGTTGTGCAATAGTTACTTAAAGTCTCTTTTTGGGTGTGGATAGGAAAGTAAAAAGCAGTTGCTCAATCTATCTAAACATGTACAAGAAAGGGGGTAAGGGAAATTAAGAAAAGAACGTTTTGCTCTGATAGAGGGGGAGAGGGGAGACTTGGGGGAGTGTTTGGTATCCTTCATCTGGAAGGGTGGGGGGTCACTGGTGGGCAACAACAGCAATGGGTATGGTGATATGCAGTAGCGGCTCCAGCCACAAATGGTTACCAGGGCACGGCTGGGGCACAACCGATGGCAGCCAGGGCACTGATATATTGTTACTATGGGGGAAGCTCTGCACTATATGGAGCACCAACTGGGGCACAGCATTTTTTTACTGGGGCACATGCCCTGGCGGGCCCTGGTGTAGAGCTGCCACTGGTGGTAGGCTGCAACAACTACGGTGCACCAATCTTTCTAAAAATTGTCTGGAATGTGGGGGGATGTTTAGTGTGCAACCACAAAGAGAAACTTAGAAAGGAGATCGAGGGTCTGCAGGAGGAACTAAGACAGGCAAGGCAGGCTGGGGGTGGGTTTAGCCCAATACTGGAGGAAGGGAGATGAGGGAGGGTGATTTGAGCCTACAGTGGTGAGGAGAGGGTCAGAAGAAGGGAAGCAGAGACAAAGGGGCCCAGGTCAGGAAGAACGATTGCCAGGGAAACCAGGTCAGGAGACAAAAGACAAATGGAAGGAGGAGATAGGGACTTGTGAGGGGAGGAGAAGAAGTGGCAAAAGTCATGGAGTGGAAAGGAGAGAACAGGTCACTATGAAGAGAGAGGGAATGGGCATTTGTGAAGGGTCTTCAGAAAATAGTTTTGCACTGCTAGAGAGGAAGAAGGAGGAGGAGGGAAATGATGCAACTGGAAGAGTAATTGATAAATGCCTGGACCAAACCAGTGCAGGGGGAAGTTCTGCTGGGAGAATTGTAACAGGGGCAAAAGGGGGAAATAATGTGCAGGAGGAAGAAAAGGAGCCAGAAATCAGAGATGGAGATGAATGGAAGCAAGCAGGAAATAAGAGGGGTAGAATCTTAGTGCTGGGGGACTCAATACTAAGAGGAGTCAGGTGGGATAGCAAGGGGGAGAGGCATAGTCACACTTGGGTGGAGGTCATGCCAGGAATGACAGCGGAAAGGGTGGGACAATCTGTTCTGAAATATGCTAGAAGGGGTATGGACAATCTTCATTTAATTATACATATTAGGATGAACAACCTGGCTGACATGACAGTAGGAATAGTCCAGAGGAGGTTTGTGGAACTAGGACAATTATGTGAGGGGGCAGGAAGATCAGTAACCTTTTCAGAGATACTTCCAGTGCCCAAGACAAGTACAACAAGAAAGCTGAGAATAGAGGAATTTAACGGATGGCTAAGAACCTGGTGTTATGCTAAAGGGTATGGGCTGTTGGGGGTGGGGAGGGACCTGGGAGAACAGTAGTCTCTATGCCAAGGACAGACTACACTTGACTGAGGAGGGAAAGAAAGTGTTGAAACAGAGGATGGAGGAGTACATAGAGGAAGTTGGGAATTTAAACTAGGAGCGGGGGTGGCAAGTGGACAAGAGACATGCAGAGACCATAGGTTGGGAAACCATATGAGCTTCCCCCCATAACAGTGACAAAGGACAAATGGCAAGTACTGTTGGTGATGCTAGGAAAGGAGGGCAGGATGGGAGGGGTGGGAAAGGGTGGAAGGTGAGTACCCTTAATGCTAGGAGCCTTGGGAGGAAAACTGCAGTTACAGGTGCTCATGGCAGAGGGAGAGGTGAACATTGCAGCCATCACAGAAACATGGGCCATCCAATACAATGACTGGGACCTGTCTGTACCAGGGTACAGGTTATTTCATAGGGACAGGGTGATTGGGAAAGGAGGGGGAGTGGCACTATATGTGAAGGAATGATTGAAGTGTGTGAGGGAGGAAGGTGAGGAGGGTAGTACGGAGTCACTTTGGATGCAAATCCAGGATTCCAAGACTAGGATTCTCAGAATGGGAGTGGTGTACAGGCTGCCATCTCAGATGGAGGAGATAGACAGAGAACTAGCGGGACAGATCAGGAGGACCTGTAAGAAGGGTAGTGTGGTGATTGTGGGGGACTTCAACATGCCAGGAGTGGACTGGAGTACCCCAACAACCAGGAACAGAAGGGAGCAGGTACTGCTGGATGCATTTCAGGACAGCTTCCTGCTGCAAATGGTCAGTGAACCAACCAGGTTAGGGAATACCCTTAACCTTGTGCTGGCAAATGTGGACTTTGTGAGAGAAGTTACGGTGGAAGAACCGCTGTCAGGGAGTGACTAACACACAGTATGGCTCACATTGGATATGGGCAAGGAAGGAGGGAATCTGCACAAGAGTGCTGGACTCTCAGGAGGGCCAACTTTGGGAGGATGGGGAAGTGGTAAAGGGACCTGGCCAGAATTCAACCTAGTATGGACACTAACCAGAGGTGGGAGCTCATAAAGCTGGGGATAGTGGAGGCAACCAAAACCTGCTGCAAGGCCCAGAGCAAGAAGGCTAGGGCTAAGAAACCGAGCTGGTTGAGCAAGGAGGTCATGAAAAAGGTAAGGAGGAAAAGAGCTGCCTTTAGAAGGTACAAGAAAACAGGGAGGAGGGAGGACAGGGAGGAGTACTTGATGGAATCAAAGGAGGTGACTCGGGCAGTAAGGGGAGCCAAGGCATCTATGGAGCTCAGGCTGGCACAAGGCATTAAGAAGGGGGAGAAGGACTTCTTTAGGTACATCAGGGAGAAAAGAAGCTGTAAGGACTACATAGTAAGGATTAGGAAGGGGGGGTTGGGTGGAAGCAGGGTATATAAGCAGGAAGCACTAAATGAGTACTTGCTCGGTATTTACTAAGGAGAAGAAGGGGTGACATCCAAGGGGGAGGAATGGCAGAAACGGGGGAGGGGTGACAGATGGGGAATCATGGAGGGCAGAGTTCGGAGGGTTTGAAGGCACTGTGGTGGACAAGGCTCCAGGCCCAGATGGCATCCACCCCAGGGTACTGAAGGAGCTGGCAGAGGTCCTTGCGGGACCTTTGGCAGACCTATGTAATGCCTCACTACACTCAGGGTGTGTACCTCAGGACTGGAGAATGGCTCATGCGGTGCTCCTCCACAAGAGTGGGCCCAAGGATGAACCGGGGAACTACAGACCGGTGAGCCTCACATCCATCATGGGTAAGCTAATGGAGACTATCCTGAAGGAGAGGCTGGTGGCCCTCCTAGAGGCCAAAGGACTACAGGACAGCAGACAGCATGGCTTCATACATGGCAGATCCTGCCAAACCAACCTGGTGGAGTTCTACGACTGGGTAACTAGGCAACTGGACAGGGGCCATGCAATGGATGTCCTGTATCTGGACTTCAGTAAAGCATTCGACTTGGTGCCGCATGGAAGGCTGGGAAGTAAGTTAGAAGGCACAGGAGCAGGTGCAAAGCTAGTGAGATGGGTAGGGAACTGGCTTCAGGGAAGGCAACAGAGGGTGGTGGTGGGTGGGGAGCTCTCACACCCAAGTGTAGTGACGAGCAGTGTTCCACAGGGCTCGGTGTTGGGACCAGTGTTGCTTGGGATATTCATTGCAGACATATTATTGGACATCAAGAGGAAGATCAGTCTATTTGCTGATGAAACTAAGGTAGGAGCGGTGGTAGATGATCTAACGGGATGGCAGGGGTTGCAGGATGATCTGGCAAAGCTTGAAACCTGGTCAGACACCTGGCAACTGGGGTTTAATGCCAAAATGTGCAAGGTGCTGCATTTTGGGATGAAGAACCCAAAGAGGAGTTACCAGCTTGGGGGAGTGCAGCTAGCCCAGACAGAGGAGGAGAAGGATCTGGGGGTGCTCATTACAGGGTCAATGAACAACTCGGCACAATGTAGGAAGGCAGCTGCAAAGGCCAACAAAATTCTGGGTTGCATTGCAAGGGGTATATCCTCGAGGAGGAAGGAGGTGATTCTGCCACTGTATAGGTCATTGGTTAGACCGCACCTGGGGTACTGCATGCAGTACTGGCACCCGTATTTGAAGAGGGACATTAAGTTGCTGGAGGAGGTGCAGCGCAGGGTGACAAAGATGATCAAGGGGCTGGGGGATTTATCATACAAGAGGAGGCTGAGGGAATTGAACATGTACTCGCTGGAGGAGAGGAGGGAACGGGGGGGCATGACTGAAACCTTTAAGTACATGAAAGGAATAAACAAGACAGGTACAGAGGGGCTGTTCAAAGTAAGGGAGGGGAGGGACACCAGGGGCCATGATATGAGACTGGAGGGAGGAAGGTTCAGGAGGAAGATGAGGAGACACTTTTTAAAGAGAGGGTAGTAGCTGGGTGGAATGCGTTACCTTCAGAAGTGGTATCCAGTAGAACAGTGGACTGCTTCAAAAGGGGAGGGGACAGGACAAGGGGAGGGTCAATGTGGGGGGAAGATGGAAGGAGGGGCAGCTGCAGAATAAGGGGTGCTAGCTGCACATTCGAGCAGACTTGGAAAACCTCTAGGCCTTTACCTGCTGGCAAATTTCGTATGTTCATATGAACAGGCAAGCCTCATGCTCTTCAAGGGTTTTTCCCAGTACAATATCATTGTCAAGGTATACCAGGCATTCAAGGAGGTTCATGTCTCCCACAACATGCTCCATAAGTCTCTGAAATGTGGGCTGGTGCACCTGAAATTCCCTGTGGCATATGAAGGAATTTGTAGAGTCCTAAGGGATAGGTAAATGCTGTTTTCTCCCTGTCTTCTAGAGCCATTGGAATTTGGTAATATCCACTGCAGAGATAGAGGACAGAAAACCACTTACTCCCACTTAAACAGTTCAATGCATCCTGTATGCGTGGCATAGTATATTGATCAGGGACAGTTCTTTTATTAAGGGTTCTGTAGTCCACACACATCCGGACAGAGCTATTCTTTTTCTGTACTACTACAATCGAAGAGGCATGGGGCTCCCGTGACTCCTGTATTATGTTAGTTGCTAACATCTCTTGCAGGTGATACCTCACATGATCAATGTCGGCAGGAGCTAGGTGTCTGGACCTTTTCATGAAGGATCCCTCATCGTGCAGTCGTATGTGATGTTCAGCCCGTTACATAGCCAACTTACCACTCCTTGAGAGAGAATACTATGGTTCTTTGCTCCAGCTTCTTACTAATTATATTTCTTCAATTAGTTGGTATGAGAGACTCTCCAGAGTTGAACATATCAGGCAAGACTACATTTGGCTCCATTCTGGCACTTGGATGGCTGGACAGCAGTGTCAGCACAGTAGACTTTAGCCAGAGTGCAACCTAGGTTTACCTTGATTTCTCGATCTGTAACATTTTGGAGCTGGACCACCACTCTTTAGGCGTAAGCATGAGCATGGACAGGCACACTGGGCTTGACCAGCAGTCCTTCAGGCAATATTCCTTCTTCTGGGGCATCCAGCATCAGTATCTTGTTGGTCACATCTTTGCGCAGTTGGACTTCTCCACTGACAATGCACTCAGCATTCAGAGAGAGTATGATTGTAGAAGAGTCTTTCTTCCAAACAATCCCCACAGGTTTGTCTTTGTCACTCTCTTTAGGGTGCATTTGCATCACATAGGCTTTCTGGATCATGGCATGAACATGCAGGGCTCTCCCATTCTTCTTTTGCTGCCTCTCCTGACATAGCTGAGCAAGGTGGCCAAACATGTGTGCATTGGTACCAATTAAGACAGGGACACCACTGTACAATCCAGAAAGAGGACATACCAGGGCCAGTGTCTCCACTGGGTCTCCCACACCTGCCACAGAGTATGGAAAAGAAATCCACACCCTCAGATAACCAAGATAGGGATATGATTTATCACTCAACCTCTGTACATGCAGTCCATCGTGGGACAGTATCAGGTGGTCAGATAAATGCTGATCATACCAGTCTTTGAAAATTATTGTAACTTGAGACCCGCTATCTAGGACAGCTTGAACCGGAATTCCATCCACATGCACAATAGTTTCCTAGTAGGACCTACCAAATCTGACCAGTCCAGAGGGGCATTTGTAGGAACTTGAACCAATGACTTTGTCATGAGTGTGTTGTATTGAGACTGGGCCGAGCTCCACTGGCATTTCCTTGCCTTGGGTGCTTTTTTGCAAGCAGCCTATCTCTCACCCTGGCTGGGTCCTCTCGGGATTGGCTCGCCCTCTTTAGGTGACCATCTTTTCCACATTTGAAGCAGAACACACTTTCCCATGGTCATCTCGGCTGTGGCAGTACATGATTAGTTGGCCAATATTCACAGATATGGGGGGTGAGGAATACGTATTTGAAGCTTGAACAGGGGCACTGACAGCAGAGGGTCCTTGTTAGGTCTCCTTCCCTCCTTGCCAAACCTGGGGCTATGCATTATGTCCTATCAATTCTTTTACCATGGCAGACAATTCACTTATTCAAGTCTCTATACCACCATCTATAGGTGGTGCCTGGGCATGCACTCCCACTCCCATGGCAGATATATTCTGCCTGGTACCTTGCTCCTTAATCATTTCTACAGCACTCTGTGGACTTTCTGTTAGTTCTCCCAATTGTTTTAGTAAGTCCTTCAGCTGTTGTGAATCACTTACAGTCTCTTTGGACTCTATCAGCCACACTTTACATCTCTGAGTTTCAACCGGCTGAACATTAACAGTAACAGGCCCCCTTCCAAGGGTAGGAGCTGTAGTTGCCACAAACTCAAGGATCTGGCAATTCCCTTTTTCTGCCTCTCATACTTCCTGCATCAAGAGAATGTAAAGGGTGGATCAGCTTTAGAGTCTTTTAGTCTCAACTTGAGCAATAGGAAACTGGAATACTTGGTGGACCTCAGAATCTGGTCCAACCTGACTCGATTTAGCTCACTTGAGGCTACACCTCCTTTCCTAAACACTCTTTGCAGTGCTTTCTCTAATCTGGTCAAGTAAGTGGACAGTGGTTCCTCTCTTTGCTGCCTAGTGGCTTTGAACCCCCAGATAGGATCTTCACCATCCTCTGGGGTATGAAAAACAGTTTCCAATGGAATCAAGTACTCTTGCATGGGAGCATTGGGGTTGGTAGACCTCGACATTCAAATTGTATCCAATGTGGGCCCTCTGAGGCTTTCCATAATCCTCTTCCTTTTCTTTGCTTCTGTACATTGCCACTCTTGGACTAAGGGGGATGCACAGTCCATCCAACTCTCAAGGTCAACTTTCCCCTGGGGTGTGGGAATAGTACCAGAAAACAGTCTTAGCCTACGGTAAGAGTCAAGGCTTACTGAAGGCACAAGCACTGGTAACAACACAGGTGTAGGTGCAGGCGAGGGTGCCAGTGAGGGAACTGATGGAGGTGCTGGAGGAGGCGCAGGCACTGGTAAAAGGTGTAGGTATCGGTGCTGGGGCTGGTACAGATGCAGGAGCAGATCCCCAGGAAGGGGGACCTGGAGGAGCTTGAAACAGTTTTTTTAAGTCCTCAAGGGTTTGACCCCCGGCCTGTAAGAGTAGCTAACTTTTCTTTGAGTCCTTCAGATTCAGGGGGCCCCTCAGGTGTAGACGTTACACTGTACATGGTAATTACTTTCTAACCCACCCCGGACTCATCAGGGTGAGTAACAGTGGGCACTCTTTCACTGACCACTGGGTTACTATATTTCACTAGGACAGTTAGTGTCTGCACAATCAAATTGGCCTGTCGGCCCTCCACAACAGCTTGACCAAGGCATTTGACTTTGGCGAGGGTCTCCTCAACTGTGCTTTTACTGGTGCCCATGGACATGCCTAGCAACAACAAAGCTTTTGGGGGGTCAGTCTCTTCTGCCACACATCAACCAAGCAGATGGTGTACAGCCATCTTAATAGCAGGAATTTCAACACTGGGGTCAGTAACTCTCTCCATTTTGGTGCCATTTTCCAGGTGGGGGCCAACTGAAATTGTGGTGGTTTGGCCACTAGGGGATATAATCCCAGCGGTGCCTCCAAAGATGTAACCCAGGAGCCACCTTCCAATAGGCTACTATCCCTGCCTGCCTACCTAGATGCAGATTGAGGGGCCTGGGTTCGGGTTTAGCTGTTTCCAAGAACTTTATTTTATCAGTACTGCTATTAGCGCAGTTCCTCCACCCAGAGAATTCTTTAAGTGGGTTAGATGTTAAGCTAGCACAACCCTCTGGGATGTTGTCCCTACCCACAGCCCCGCCTAGTGACTTTACACATAAATTCCCATAACACACTTTACTTTGCATTCAATTTACAATTAAGGGAGCGTGCTAATGATATGCTCGCAGTGACCACATTTCCCAACAGGGTCTGGAACTCTTGCATGTGCCCTGTGCCCCTGCAATGAAATTATTACCAGCAATACCAACACAATGCTTTTCAGTTATTTGAATTAACCCAGCACTCAGTAATAGTATGTTCATGGACCAAGTTAACATTCAAACAACAAACTGATTTATTTAGGGGTATAAACAAGGGGTAAGGGATGCAATTTGAAATTAGATTAGTTATTACTTTAGGTTTCAGCAGAATTTTGTCATTATATAGAATTTGATATAACACATCCAGCCCCTGGACTGTCCAGTTAACCTCACTGGGTACCCAGGATAAGCTACGTTGCAGGCCTGAAGCATTGATGCTAGTCAGCCAGCATTGTGGCTGGTTGGGGCCCTTAAAAGAAATATTGATTATTAATTCTTTGACTTTTGCAACAGGCACAACATTTTATACCCCAAAAAATCGTAATCCCCAGGCCCATGGCCCTGTAAAACAGTCTAAACAGCAGCTTGAAACTTGATAGGCAAATCAGATGGCAAAACACTTTAAACTGTTTGCAGGGACAGGCCCTGTTGTTACTCATTGAACCATGGACTTCAGGATCTTGGATAATTTCCAGGTTGACTTTCCTCGAGGCAAGATTCGGCTCTTTGGCTTGTAGCTGTAGGCTGCAGGACGTCATCCTTTTTGGTAAGGACCAGGATTCAGGGACCCGGCTGGCACGACTCACCCCCTCTTGCCATGTCCGGAGGGTGGAAGCAACCACGATGATCTTCGTCGCAGGAGCCGACTCCCTTCTCTGGTCTGGCAGCTTTGGTCTCAGAGGCAGCAACAGTCTCTTAAGCAATTTATTTGGCATCACCGGCTCAGCTTGGTACAGTTCTGGCATAGGCTGCTCAGCTACCCACATGCAATCTGCAGTCCTGTAAATGTAAGCTGGCAAGGCAGAAGTTCAGGTCTCCCACTGGCAAATTGGCTGGAGACAATTCCAGTGCTCCCAGGCTTGGGAGTTAAGCCACAGTCTCTGAGGCAAAACAGCTTCTCACCAAAATGCAAGTTGGGGATCTTTCAAGCTCTGATCCCACTTTCAGTCTGGAATTTAGCTCCAGGGAAATTGCTTTTTTCTCCTTTTCTGGAGATGTGCAGCTCATTCTGCAGACTTGGCAGTCCCACACTTAAAGCAAGCATTCAGGCTGAGGAAAGGCAAAGCAGGGCTCTCCCCAAATTTCCCTGAGCTGCCAGGTGCCTTCTCACTCTGACCACAGACTCCCCAAGAGTGATGCAGAATTGCCCAGAACTCAACTTAGTTCAAACAGTCCCCCTTAAATAAGGAGCAAAGTTCCAGTCATACAATTGGCAGCCCAAGCTGTTAGTCACAGTTTAAGTCTCTTAATTGGTTAGAATTTGGGTGCCAATAGTTGTACCTCCTTTTCCCCCCAAAGTCTCTGGCAAGTCCCAAGATTCCCTTTATTAAATCCTGGCTCCCGATTTGTTGATAGTCTGCAAAGATGGCTGCTAAAATATAAAAGTTCCCAAGCAGTCTATTCAGTTCCCACTTTAAAGTTCTGGTGTAGCCAGATAGAATACTTTATCCATTTTAAAACCCCACAGTCATGTAGCCCCTTTAGTGCTCTTACAAACGATCACAATTATTCATATTTATATTTAATATTTTTTCTGTTGCTACCCCCGTAATACAGTGCCCCTAGCAGAAGGCAGCATCTCATTAATATTCATTAAGGGCTGTTTAATATGCATGAGCCCCATAAATGTCCCAACCCTAGTGCTTCTTGGCACTTTCCGATTTATATTACAAGAGGCCTCTCAAAGGCCTTATACCGGTCTACGGTCCCAATTTAAAATAACAGGGGCACCGGGACCACTGGATCATCCTCCGGCAGACCGTAATGACGGTCAGAAAGATCAAAGCACCCCGCTGCACATGCGTGAGTGCTGGCTGCATGGAAGAGACGCCGTTGGCTCACATCTTAGCTCTCAAGCCCAAACTGGGCTGCTCAAAGCACAGGGCTGTTCAGGGGAAACTGGGGCACACAATAAGGACTCGGGCTGTTATGCCTGTGTCCTGCACCATCTATTGACCCATGTGTTCATACCACAAGTAACCATGTTTATTTTCACTGTGATATTGCTGTATTGCACTAACATAGAAATAGGTATCCACAGTACAAGCATAGGTACTAAGACTGTGCTTGCCACTGATATTTGCTGCTGTATATTATGTTTACATCATTTTATGGTTTTATACATGTTTTATGTTTATTACACCTGACATGCATATCTTTTATCTATTGTGTTTACCTAGGTTATGTGTGTTCCTTTTATGTTCTAATATAGTCATATAATCATGTGTAATTTGTGTCTTATGTCTTATCCTTGAGTCAGCTCCTGAATAGGAATACTTTCACAGTCACCGTGACTATCTGTATGCTATAAAAATGTAATTCATTTACATTATGAGTTTTTATGTGCTTTGAAAAGCAGATATTCAAATCAATGATTTAAAGCTTGATAATAATGTATATCTTGTTTTAACTCATCCACTACTGACCCTTTGCTGTCTAAGGCATACTTTTAACCAGCATCTTGAATGGCTGCCAGGTTTGCACCTCAGGCTGGTTGACAAAATTAGACATACCATTACTGCACCTAACCATCTTCTTTTTGTTGTGTTGCCCTTTGAGCAAGACAACAAGGAGGGGACTGTTATGCTTGGGTCCCACACCATCTACTGACCCATGTGTTCATACCATAAGTAACCTTGTTTATGTTCACTGTGATATTGCTGTATTGCATTAACATAAAGAAATAGGTATCCATAGTACAAGTATGGGTACTAGGACTATGCTTGCCACTGATATTTGCTGCTGTCTATTATGTTTACATCATTTTATGGTTTCATACATGTTTTAGGTTTATTACACCTGACATGTATGTCTTTTATTTATTGTGTTTACCTAGGTCATGTGTGTTCCTTTTATGTTCTGATATAGTCAAATGATCATGTGTAATTTGTGTCTTATACCAAAGTATCATGCCATGTGCATTTCTGTGATGCTGCATTCACAACATATAGCTGACAATGCATTTTCTTTGCTCCGAGATTCTTATAGTTTGCAACTTTATTTCTTATGTAATTGTCCAAGAGAGACGCCTTAATTACATGCCTTATCCAATGCTGTATGTTTATCATATCTGTAACTGCACTGTTATCAGTATTATATAATTGATTGCACACCTGCTCCTTGGAGAGAAAGAGACCATACTTGAGGAATGGTGGGAAATTGGCTTCCTTGTGATTGCTTTGTCTCATGTCTGATGTGAGTATTTGTAATAAAACTGCTTTTTATTACATACTGCTTGTGGTATAATCTTTAGATAGCCAATCCAACATACAAGAATCTGAGGGTAAGCTGGACTTACCATAATAGGGTTGTGGCAGTGGAACATTGGGGGAACACCAGGAGGAGGAACGGGCAGATTGAAAGCATTAAGGTGAGCCCCCAAATTGGGGGGGCATTAGACTCTCCCCTGCCTGAGAAAGCATGGCATCCTCACCAAGACTGTATTAGACTAGTAACCCAATAACATATTTTTATATACACATTTTGCTATATATTACTCTGGTAAGTACAACATTTAACTAGCATTTTACTATATACACATCTGGCTAGACACATAATATCTATGTACAGTATAGCATGCTATTATATTACATTTTATACACTATCTACATTGTCACAACACTCTTGAAAATATATCTGAGAATATACTTTTGTACATATCAACAGTTTGAAATCACATTAGCAGTTTCAAACTCACATTTTTTAATTGAATCATTAATTACCATTTTTTACCAGTGCATTTCACCTTATTCTCCTTTTTTTAATCTATAGACCCCTTTATATGCTGGGTGGAGGTTTTGATTTGGATGTTAGAGGAAGCAGTGAACACAATTTTTTTTTTGCTAATTTCTTTCTTCTCCTGATGTCGTGACCCTCCTCCAGAGGGAGCCCCCAGCCCCATCTCTCAGTGTCCACCATCCAGCGCTGGCCCATACCTGCAGGACTTACCCTCCCCTGGCTGGGGCCGTGGGGTTCCCCAACCCCTACCGGAGACTGGATCCAGTGTGGCCAGCACCGTGTCTAGCCAGGAGCGGAGCCTGCAAGATGCCCTCCATCATTCACCAAGGCATCCGATTTCTTGGTATCTCCCCAAGAGATGAGGTGTGCAATGATGCCTACGGGGAGAGTGCTCACATGTCCACACACACTCTCTCCTAGCATCTGTCCCATCTCCTCCTCCTTACTACAGTGTCTGAGCACTGTCCCCCAGCCTCCACTAGGGACCAGTCAAATGCTGACCACTGGTGACTCCCTTCCCCGGAGAAGGAGAGCAGTCCATTGGATGCTGAATCCTTCTCCTCCCCTGTTGACCCCTGGTAGCCCATGCTCATTCCCAAACATGGGTCGCCGGCATGGCGCGAGGTAAGGTGTCCAACACCTTAGGCCTCAGTGCCACTGGGCCAGCTCAGTGAACACAATTTTGGGCAAAGAGTTGGCTGTGATGCACACTCCCTTATGAACAACATTCATGGGCAGATTGACAGGTTCTCCAAGAGTATCATACTTGAGCTTCGTTACTGGTTTTACAGACCTTTCTGAGTGATGTGGCAAGGTTGGCACTGGCATTTCTCCTTTTTCATTATGTATTTTATATGTTTTTTTCTATTTTCACCTGCCCCCAGTCCCGGATGCGCACACGTGTGGAGGCATGCGCGCAACATGTCCCGAGATGCTTGGTTCAGTAACACTTTCAAGTGTACTTGCAGGTTCACTACTTGTTTCTTCTGTCAGATATATTGAGTTCAGTTAACTCCACCATATAGAGGGAATCAGCAATTTCAGAGCTCACACTATGGACATCACTTTCTGGGGGTTCAGGTGCAATTGGTAGAATGGAATCAGTTGAAACCATTGGATGATTAGGGGTTTTGCTTTGATGAGTAGAAGGAAGTCCCTGGAGCAATCTTTCAAGTTCAGGGGATGGGTAGTAAACAACACCAAACTCACTGGCATTATCTTCAGAGTCAGCATCATTATCAACTATAACAAGTTGAGCTGGTGGCTCTGGCTGTGGGGCAGCAGAAGGTGGATTCAGTAGCTTGTTACGAGCAGCAGATCTGGTGACAGTGCCTGTTGGAGCCTCAGATTAGGGCACTTTGTCCAAAACTTTTTGCCCAATTGGCAGAAGGTGATTCCTATGGATTGTCTTTATGGCACGAGGATCTCCTTCTGGGTGCACTTTGTATGCTGGTAAGGCAGGTAACTTGCTAACAACAATATAAGGAATATGACTCCATCGATCAGCTATTTTATGTTTTCTTTGGAAGCGTAAATTACGCATCAATACACGGTCTCCTGCTTTAAGTTCTTGGGCCTTAACATGCTTGTCATGGCGAGCTTTGTTGGCCAGGTTTTCTTTGCTGCCATGGTGCTGACCAGCTGGAATGCATGGTTTAGCTGAGCTTTCAGTTTTTTTACATACTGTAGGTAGCTGTCTGATCAGGCACCATCCGGGGAAACTCCAAAACAGATATGAATTGGAAGGTGAGCTTCTCTGCCAAACATGAGGTGATGGGGTGAAAACCCAGTTACATAATTTTTAGTACCATTATAGGTGTGTACAAGGGTACTAATCTGTTTGCACCACCTTGGTTTATCTTTAGGATGTAGGGTACCAAGCATGTCAAGCAAAGTCCAGTTAAACCTCTCTGGTTGCAGATCTCCCTGTGGATGATAGGGGGTAGTTCTGGACTTTCTTACACCCCAGATGGACAATAGCTCTTTAATGAAGTGACTTTCAAAGTCTTGGTCCAGATACGAATATATACTCTGAGGAGCACCGTAGTGGACTAAGAACTTTTCCATGAGGACTTTTACTTCAGTGGCAGCCTTTCGGTCTTTTGTTGGATAAGCCTGAGGATACCTTTTAAAATGATCTGTCACTACTAGCACGTTTGCGATGTTTTTCGAATTGGGCTCCAGGCTCAGGATACTGGTGCACTAGTAGTTATGTTAACCAAGGGGGCTGCTCTTTGAGGTTGAGCCTTTTGCTGAAGACACTTACTGCAAGTCTTAACATACTGGTTGATGTCCAGACCCATTTTAGGCCAATAGAAATGGGCACAGGACAGATCCACAGTGTTTCACTACCTAAGTGTCCCATGCTGTCATGCAGGGCCTTTGGCACAACATGCTTACATTTTTAAAGCAACACTAACTACTTTCTCACAACTTCCCCTTGACTCTTGATCAATTCTCTGTACAGTAACTGATCACATAGCTTACGCTTAGGCCCTTCTCGTAACTGCAAAGCAATTTTGAGGTCACTGGAGTACATTCTGGAAATGTCTTCTCCCTTTCTTAAGACAATTAGAACTGGTCTGAACTTGGGATAATAATGTTGCTCTTTTTGGATATCAGCCGGAGTTAGCTGGGGTAAAGTACTTAAGTCCAAGGCTACGAAATTACAATATGCTAATTGAAGGCATGCGTCAGGAGGTCCCAAGCAATCTGCCAAGCAATTTACAGTTTCAGAAGATGGGGTTTCATCATGATCAAACTTGTGGCATAGGGTTTTACTTACTGTTCAGGAATATGCACCCATTGCTGATTTGAGGCAGGCCTACGTAAAAGAGTATTGGCATCGGTATGGTTTAGGCAGGTCGGTACTCCACTGCATAATCACATGTTGATAAAACTGAAAGCTATTGGTGTCCAGTAGCATCTAATTTGGCTGATGTTTGGACATAGGTTAATGGATTGTTATCTGTCTTAACCAAAATATTTGCACCATGTAAGTACTTGTGAAACTGTTCCACGATTGCCTACTTGAGAGCGAGGAATTCCAATTTATGTACTAGGTAATTTTTTTTGAAGGTGTCAGACTTTTGCTTGCGAAAACTACTGGGCATAATCCCTGTGTGTACTCTTGGCAAAGTATGGCACCTAGTCCACTAAGGCTAGCATTGGTATATAATATGCAAGGCTTTGATGGCTCAGCATAAGTGAGTACAGAAGCATGGGTCATCTGGTAAATGATTTCTTCGAACATTTGTCTAGTGATAGTTTTAATCCAAACTCCTCAAGTCTGCCAAGCTCTTTGAACAGACAAGCTTCATGCTCTTCAAGGGTTTTTTCCCCAAGACAATAACATTGTCACGGTATACCAGGCATTCAAGGAGGTTCATGTCTCCTACAGCAGGCTCCATAAGTCTCTGAAATGTGGCGGGTGCACCTGAAATTCCCCATGGCATAACGAAGGAATTTGTAGACTCCTAAGGGACAGATAAATGCTGTTTTCTCCGTGTCTTCTGGAGCCATTGGAATTTGGTAATATCCACTGCGGAGATCGAGGACAGAAAACCACTTACTCCCACTTAAACAGTTCAACGCATCCTATTGATCAGGGACAGTTCTTTTATTAAGGGTTCTGTAGTCCACACACATCCTGACAGAGCAGTTCTTTTTCTGCACTACTACAATCAGAGAGGCATAGGGGCTCCATGACTCCTGTAATATGTCAGCTGCTAACATCCCTTGCCAGTGACGCCTCACATTGTCGATGTCAGCAGGAGCTAGGCATTTGGACATTTTCTTGAAGGGTCTCTCATCGTGCAGTCGTATGTGATGTTCAGCCCAGTTACACAGCCAACTTATCACTCCTTGAGAGAGAATACTTTGGCTTTTTGAGCCAGCTTTTTAATAATTCTGTTCCTTCAACTAATTGGTATGGGAGACTCTCCAAAGTTGAACATATCAGGCGAGACTTCACATTCGGCTCCATTCTGGCACTTGGATGGCAGGACAGCAGTGTCAGAACAGTAGACTTTAGCCAGAGTGCAACCTAGGTTTACCTTGATTTCTCGATCTGTAACATTTTTGAGCTGGACCATCACTCTTCAGGCGCAAGCATGAGCACGGACAGGCACACCGGGCTTGACCAGCAGTCCTTCAGGCAATATTCCTTCTTCTGGGGCATCCAGCATCAGTATCTTGTTGGTCACATCTTTGCGCAGTTGCACTTCTCCACTGACAATGTACTCAGCATTCAGAAGGAGTATGATAGCAGAAGAGTCTTTCTTCCAAACAATCCCCACAGGTTTGTCTTTGTCACTCTCTTTAGGGTGCATTTGCATCACATAGGCTTTCTGGATCATGGCATGAACATGCAGGGCTCTCCCATTCTTCTTTTGCTGCCTCTCCTGACATAGCTGAGCAAGGTGGCCAAACATGTGTGCATTGGTACCAATTAAGACAGGGACACCACTGTACAATCCAGAAGGAGGACACACCAGGGCTAGTGTCTCCACTAGATCTCCCACACCTGTCACACAGGATGGAAAAGAAATCCACACCCTCAGATAACCAAGATAGGGATATGATTTATCACTCAACCTCTGTACATGCAGTCCATCGAGGGACTGTATCAGGTGGTCAGATAAATGCTGATCATACCAGTCTTTGAAAATTATTGCAACTTGGGACCCGCTATCTAGGAAAGCTTGAACCGGAATTCCATCCACATGCACAATAGTTTCCTAGTAGGACCTACCAAATCTGACCAGTCCAGAGGGGCATTTGCAGGAACTTGAACAAATGACTTTGAAATGAATGTGTTGTGTTGGGACTGGGCCAAGTCCCACTGGCATTTCCTTGTCTTGGGTGCTTTTCTGCAAGCAGCCTATCTCTCACCCTGGCTGGGTCCTCTCGGGATCGGCATGCCCTCTTTAGGTGACCATTTTTTCCACATTTGTAGCAGAACACACCTTCCCTTGGCCATCTCGGCTGTGGCAGTACATGATTAGTCGTCCTGTATTTACGGATGGGGGGTGAATAATACGGTTTTGATGCTTGAGCAGGGGCACTGACAGGAGAGGGTCCTTGTTGGGTCTCCCTCCCTCCCTCCTTGCCAAAACTGGGGCTGTGTATTATGTTCCATCAATTCTTTTACCATGGCAGACAATTCACTTATTCGAGTCTCTATACCACCATCTACAGGTGGTGCCTGGGCATGCACTCCCACTCCCATGGCAAATATATTCTGCCTAGTACCTTGCTCCTTAACCATTTCTACAGCACTCTGTGCACTTTCTGTTAGTTCTTCCAATTGTTTCAGTAAGTCCTTCAGCTGTTGTGAATCATTTACAGTTTCTTTGGACTCTATCAGCCCCACTTTACACCTCTGAGTTTCAACCGGCTGAACATTAACACAGTAACAGACCCCCTTCCAGGGGTAGGAGCTGTAGTTACCACACCAACCCAGGGATCCAGCAGTTCCCTTTTTCTGCTTCTCATACTTCCTGCATCAAGGGAATGTAAGGGGGGGGGGGATCAGCTTTAGAGGCTTTTAGTCTCAACTTGAGCAATAGGAAACTGAAATTCTTGGTGGACCTCAGTATCTGGTCCAACCTGACTTGATTTAGCTCACTTGAGGCTACACCTTCTCTCCTAAACACTCTTTGCAGCACTTTCTCTAATCTGGTCAAGTAAGCAGACAGTGGTTCCCCTCTCTGCTGCCTAGAGGCTTTGAACCACCAGATAGGGTCTTCACCATCCTCTGGGAAATGAAAAACAGTTTTCAATAGAGCCAAGTACGCTTGCGTGGGAGCATCAGGGTTGGTGGACCTCAACGCTTGAATTGTATGCAGTACGGGCTCTCTGAGGCTTTCTATAATCCTCTTTCTTTTCTCCGCTTCTGTACATTGCAACTCTTGGACTGGGGGGATGCATAGTCCATCCAAGTGTCAAGGTCAACTTCCCCCTGGGATGTAGGAATAGTACCAGAAAACATTCTTAGCTTACGGTAAGAGTCAAGGCTTACTGAAGGCACAAGCACTGGTAACAACACAGGTGTAGGTGCAGGCAAGGGTGCCAGTGAGGGAACTGATGGAGGTGCTGGAGGAGGCGCAGGCACTGGTAAAAGGTGTAGGTACCGGCGCTGGGGCCAGTGCAGATCCCCAGGAAGGGGTTCCTGGAGGAACTTGAAACAGTTTTTTTAAGTCCTCAAGGGTTTGACCCCCGGCCTGTAACAGTTTGGATAACTTTTCTTTGAGTCCTTCAGATTCAAGGGTAATTAGTTTCTAACCTACCTCGGACTCATCAGGGTGAATAACACTAGGCACTCTTTCACTGAACTACTTTACTACATTTCTCCAGGACAGTTAGTGTCTGTGCAATCAAATTAGATTGTTGGCCCTCCACAACAGCTTGACCAAGGCATTTGACTTTGGTGAGGGCCTCCTCAATAGTGCTTTTACTGGTGCCCATGGGAATGTCTAGCAACAACAAAGCTTTTTGGGGGTCAGTCTCTTCTGCCGCACACCAACCAAGCTGATGGTGTACAGCCATCTTAATAGCAGGAATTTCAACACTAGGGTCAGTAACTCTCTCCATTTTGGTGCCATTTTCCAGGTGGGGGGCAACTGAAATTTTGGTGGTTTGGCCACTAGGGGGTGATAATCCCAGTGGTGGCTCCAAAGATGTAACCCGGGAACCACCTCCCAGCAGGCTACTACCCCTGCCTGCCTACCTAGATGCAGGTTGAGGGGCCTGGGTTTGGGTTTAGCTGTTACCAGGGGCTCTATTTTAACAATACTGTCATTGGCGCGGTGCCTCCCCAGAGAATTCTTAAGTGGGTTAGATGTTAAGCTAGCAAAACCCTCTGGGAAGTTGTCCCTACCCACATCCCCACCTAGTGACCTTACACATAAATTCCCATAACACACGTTACTTTGCATTCAATCTACAATTAAGGGAGAGTGCTAATAATATGCTCACAGTGAACACACTTACCAACAGGGTCTGGAACTCTTGCATGTACCCTGCGCCCCTGCAGTGAAATTGTTACCAGCAATACCACCACAATGCTTTGCAGTTATTTGAATTAACCCAGCACTCAGTAATAATATGCTCATGGACCAAGTTAACATTCAAACAACAAACTGAGTTATTTAGGGGTATAAACAAGGGGTAGGGGATGCAATTTGAAAGTAAATTAGTTAGTACTTTAGGTTTCAGCAGCATTTTGTCATTATATAGCATCTGCCACAACACATCCACCCCATGGACTGTCCAGTTAGCCTCACTGGGTACCCAGGATAAGCTATGTAGCAGGCATGAAGCATTGCTGAGGGTCGGCCAGCACTGCAGCTGGTTGGGGCCCTTAGAAGAAATACTGATTATTAATTCTTTGACTTTTGCAACAGGCACAACACTTTTTACTCCCCCCTCCCACAAATTGTAATTCCCAGGCCCAATATCCTGCAAAACATTCTAAACAGCAGCTTGAGACTGATAGGCAAATCCGATGGCAAAACACTTTAAACTGGTTGCAGGGACAGGCCCTGTTGTTACTCACTGAACCATGGACTTCAGGATCTCAGATGATTTCCAGGTTGACTTCCCTTGAGGCAAGATTCAGCTCTCTGCCTTGTAGCTGTAGGCTGCAGAACTTCGTCCTTTTCGGCAAGGACCAGGATACAGGGACCCAGGCTGGCACGACTCACTCCCACTTCAAGGCATCCCTCCTGAGGGTAGCCACAACCTGCAATGATCTTCATCGTAGGAGCTGACTCACTTCTCTGGTCTGGCAGCTTTGATCTCACAGGCAGCAACAGTCTCTTAAGCAATTTATTTGGCATAGCTGGCTCAGCTTGGGTACAGTCCTGGGATTGGCCGCTCAGCTTACCTGCTTGCAATCTGCAATTCTGTAAATGTAAGCTGGCAAGGCAGAAGTTCAGGTCTCCAACTGGCAAATTGGCTGGAGACAATGCTGGTGACCCCAGGCTTGGGAATTAGGCCACAGTCTCTGAGGCAAAACAGCTTCTCACCAAGATGCAAGTTGGGGATCTTTCAAGCTCTGATCCCGCTTTCAGTCTGGAATTTAGCTCCAGGGAAATTGCTTCTTTTCCTCCTTTTCTGGAGAAGTGCAGCTCGGTCTGCAGACTTGACAGTCCCACACTTAAAGCAAGTGTTCAGGCCGAGGAAAGGCAAAGCAGACCTCTCGCCAAATTTCCCTGAGCTGCTGGGAGCCTTCTCACTCTGACCACAGACTCCCCACAACTCAACTCAGTTCAAACAGTCCCCCTTGAATAAGGAGCAAAGTTCCAGTCATAGAATTGGCAGCCCAAGCTGTTAGTCACAGTTTAAGTCTCTTAATTGGTTAGAATTTAATTGCCAATAATTGTACCTCCTTTTCCCCCCAAAGTCTCTGGCAAGTCCCAAAAGTCCCATTGTTCTCAAGCCAGAACTGGGCTGAATCAAAGCATGGGGCTGTTGGGAGGAACCTGGGGCCCACAATAAGGACTTGGGCTATAGCAGTGGAACATCGGGGGAACACCGTTAACACCAGGAGGAGGAATGGGCAGATGGGAGGCATTATGTAAGCCCCCAAAATGGGGTGTTACACTTTCCCCTGCCTGAGAAAGCTTGGCATCCTCGACAAGACTATTATTAGACTAGTAGCCCAATAACATATTTTTATATACACATTTTGCTATTTATAGCTCTGGTAGGTACAACATTTAACTAGCATTTTGCTATATACACATCTAGCCATACGCATAATATCTATCTACAGTAT
The DNA here is from genome assembly GCA_016271365.2 of Neoceratodus forsteri. Classification (NCBI taxonomy): domain Eukaryota; kingdom Metazoa; phylum Chordata; order Ceratodontiformes; family Ceratodontidae; genus Neoceratodus; species Neoceratodus forsteri. Next base: position 261,104,438 of record CM057451.1, on the reverse strand, counting down.
AACATGGTATTATATTGCATTTTATACACTATCTACATTGTCATGACATTCTTGAAAATATAGCTTCCCAGCTCTGCTTCGGGCCCCTGAATGGTCAGCATCACTCAGGCTGCCGCCCAAGACCTCCAGCATGGATAGAAGGCCAGAAAGCAGCCGGGACCCCCCTCCACAGGGCTCCCCAACTCCTCTTTGGCCCCCGAACGGTTGGCACCACTCAAGCCACCACCTGAGACCTCCAGCATGGATAGAAGGCCAGAAAGCAGCCTTGACCCTCCTCCACAGGGCTCCCTAGCTCTGATCGGCCCCCAGACGGTCGGCACCACTCAAGCCGCCACCCAAGACCTCCAGCATGGATAGAAGGCCAGAAAGGAATGGCATCTGCCACCAGCCAATCAGAACGTGAGCACCGTTTCCTGGCCCCATTCCGATCTGTCCAAATCTTCTCCCTTTTGATTTCACTGTACCTTCTACTAAAACTTGCTTTTCTGTTTAGCTACAGAGTTAAGCATTATCTAAATGTGCATAAGAGAGTGTAATGCTTGAAGAAACTGTGTTATTTGCCTAAAGTTAAAGTGTTTACAGCCTTTTCTGAAATTTTCTCTCTCAGGAGCCAGACTTTGGTGCCCAAACTAACTGCTCCCTTTGTCCTGCTAATTTTACCCCCGCTGGTCTGTCTGCTCCTTTGTCCAACAGTCAGCATTTAACCTCGCCCTCTCTCTCTCTATTACAGCAGCTGGGACCCCCCTCCATAGGGCTCCCCAGCTCTGCTTCAGCCCCTGGATAGTCAGCACCACTCAGGCCGCTGCCCGAGGCCTCCAGCATGGATAGAAGGCCAGAAAGGTACGGCTCCTGCTGCCAAGTGCAACCCCACCGGCGCTTTGCACTGGCTCCCCGCCCACCCTATCTGGACACTTTACTTTACAGGGTAGGCCGGTCACAAGGTTTTGTGAATTACTAAGTGTTGACTTTCCCATCTGCAACCTCTACCCTACTACCACTAGGGGCTCTGCAATGAATTACTCCTGCTACCAGCTCTCCTAGTCACAGTCAACATGCCTCCTCGCTGTGTTGGTAGCATTCTGCCCAGTCTACAAAAATGACTAGTCTCTGCACCCTGTTACAGCAGCTCATCCTCCTAGCAGTCCTGTGCCACAGCCAAAGAACAAGATGTCACAAGGCCCCCCAACTACCGACATACCCAGGCGCCAACATCCACTATGAACCATGCTGTGTCACCGGGCACTACTTTTCGCTTGTTAAGGGATCCTGGTCCACACACTGGCTCCTGCTACTTCTGCAGGGGTGGCTTACACAGGGGACATATAACCTACCCCCCACCCTCATCCTCTGCACCAAACTCATAGGGCTTTCTGCACCCTGCACATGTTGCAATTGCAGGCAGAACAGAAGCCTTTTCTGTAAAATGTTGTGTGGCTACTGGCTTACAGCCTGCCTATTGCTGTGGCTTAGGGCTGGTGATGTGCACCCAAACCCTGGCCCAGCAAGGCCACCACACCCCCTCCAACCACCCAACTCAAGGAACAATCAAGATAGCCTCAATAAACACCCATAGCCTTCCAAGCAAATTGGATTACCTGCAAACCTGGACCTCACAACATAACCCCAATATTCTGCCGCTGGTTGAAACCTGGCTATCACCTAAGATCCCAGATAGTGCGGTTGCTCTTCCAGGCATCACCATTTTCAGGCTAGACAGGACTACCAAGAGAGGTGGCAGATGCGCGATCTACCATAAGGACTCCATCAAAGGACACGTCCTCCCCCAGGCTGACCTAGAACCTAACACACAGGCACTAGCTATCAAAGCCCTACTCAAGGTGCACAACAAAGTTCTGACTATTATCTCTGCGTACGTTCCCACCAATGAACATAAAAAGGGCTTCAAAGTTATAGTGGATTTCATCCATGGCTTGTTCTCCAACTCTGAGACCATAGTCCTCAGTGACCTCAACGTCAACTGGCTTTCCCCTGATGCAGACCCTTACTGGGACGATATCTCTGCAGCCCACCTCACTCAGCTTGTCTCCGTCCCCACCAGAGTTAATTACAAAACTGGCACAAGCACCCTGCTTGACTGGATACTTTCTAGCAACCCTGAATGACTCACCAATGTGACAGTGTGCCTGGACTCAATTAGTGACCACTCCCCAGTCTCCTGTAGCTGGACTAACAAATTCTTCAAGCCTCCACCCCGCTTCACCTACAGTAGGGTACTAAAGCATGGGCATCTGGAGTCCATGAAACACGATCTAGCCAACACCAACTGGTCACAACTTGATGACACTCCTGATGTCAATACTGCCTTGGAATACTTTATACAGCAGTTCACAAAGGTCTGCGACATGCATGCCCCTCTCAAAAAGCTTAAAGCTTGGGGGTCAGTTAACCCTTGGTTAACATCTGAACTCATAAATAGACTGAAGAATTGTGAACACCTCTGGCACCTAGCTGGAGAATCGGGTAAACCCTCAGCTATACAAGCATACAAGACAGCCAGAAACGCCTGCACTGGGGAAATACGCCTTGCTAAATCCAACCATCACAAGGAATTGCTTGCTGCCTCCTGGGGCAACGGGAAACATTTCTGGAATAATATAAAGGAAGTCATAGTGAAAGATGTAAACACATCTCCTAACCTGATCAACATTCAAGGTATCCCTACCCAGGACCCTCACGTTTTAGCTAATGCCTTCAATGAAGCTTTTTCTGACCTGTCCAGAATACTCCCCCCAGACTTTTTCGAGGACTCACCACACACCAACACCACTACTACGGACTCACACCACCAGCCTGCCCCCCCCTTTTTACTTCAAGAAGCTAACTTCATCGCTAGTCAGAAAATACCTCAACAATTTGCTTGGGAAATCACGACAAAGTGCAGACTCATTGGACCTCAAACTTGTTGCACTCACCGTCGAAGAAGTTCTTCTTCCCATAACAAAGATCCTCAACCTGTCACTCCATCTTTCACAATTTCCACAGGTGTGGAAATCGGCCATCATGACTCCAGTTCTCAAGAATGTGGATAGGGCATCGCTGTCAAATTACAGGCCCATCTCAATTCTCTCCCCGCTCTCCAAAGCACTAGAGCATATAGTGGCTGACCAGTTGGTCGAATACCTCAAAAAATATTTCTTTTAAAGCCCTGAGCAGCATGGCTTCCATAAAGGCCATAGTACTTCCATGGCATTACTGGAACTCACTGGGTTCTTACACCAGTCTCTGGATCAAGGAACCCTAGCTGGAGCAGCCATCATCGACCTCTCAAAGGCCTTTGATACTGTCCACCACTCCCTCCTCCTAAACCAATTAACCTCCATTGGCCTCTGCAGAGTCAACTCTCTGATTCAAAAGCTATCTGGAGCAATGCTCACAAAGGGTGAGAATTAACAATGTCCTCTCTGACCATCTGCCTGTAAAATCAGATGTCCCTCAGGGCTCCATATTAGGTCCTTTCCTTTTCAGTATCTTTCTCAACAATCTCCACGCCACTGCCAACAACAGATGCTCCTCTATGCTGATGATGCAGTAATCTTCTCAACCAGCCCCGACCCAGTGGAACTTGAGGGCACACTGCAAAGTGGCTTTGCGATAGTGGAGGAATGGTTCCACAACCATAAACTAATTCTGAACAGCAATAAAACCAAAGTCATGATGTTCTGCAGCTCTCAGAACAAGCATAAGTCCCATGCACTTAACATCAGTACCCATTCTGAAGCTCAGCTCGAACATACCCAGCACTTTAAATATCTTGGGGTCACCCTCGACAGCTGTCTATCCTATGACCAGCACATCAACGATGTTTCCAGGGCTGTTAACTCCAGGATCAGTCTTCTCCACAGGTACAAGCACTGCCTTACCTCGGACGCCCTTAGACTTGCCATCAACAGCTCCATCCTTTCCATAGTAGACTATGGCTTGGTGATCTATGTCACTGCTTGCCACTCTGCACTCCACAAGATATCAGTTGCCCTGAACAAGGCATGCAGACTGCTCACAGGGGCCGCACGTCTCACCCATACTTGTGACCGCTATGCCCAAACAGGCTGGCTTCAGCTCAGTGGAGAATATGCTACCAAACTTGTCTGCTTGCCAAAAAAACTCTTCTCGGTCTCCTTCCCCCGGCACAGAAAACCTACTCCAACTACACAGCAGCTTGCAATGCACACGAAGCTCTAGCACCCACTTCTTCCATGTTCCTCATCTTCGAACGACACAGGGCCAACTCCTTTGCCTACAGAGCACCCCTCTGGTTTAATGAGCTCAGCTGGGACACATCCGACCTACCTACTCTGGGCCCTTTTAAAAGACTGCTTCGTCAACAACTTTCCGCATCCAGCACCTGTGACTGCAACACATAGTCTCCCCCCCCCCCACGCTAACAGTCTCTGCCCTGCCACCTAGCGGCTCCCTGCACTGACAAGGCCTCTGGCTGCCTCATCCCACTCCCCTCACTCCCTCCCACCCTCCTCACTTTGACAATGTCGCTGACTGCTGCCCCTTTTTTCCCATCTCACTCACATCCCCACCTCGACCCACTACCTCCCTTGCCCCTTTCTAACTTCTATCTGGTTGTTTTTCTCCTATTACATGTTGCCAGCCGTGTTCAGGTTTGCTCTCATTGATTGCTTACTGTGTACTCAAACCTAATGTATTGTAAATATAATTGCCACTATTTTTACTGTCTTGCTTGTATAACCTTTGTAAGTATTGTCTACCCTCCCACTGACATGGAACTTTTGTAAATGAGCTTCTAGCTCAAAGGTGTTTAATCCTAGATTCAATAGATACATAAATAAATAAAATATGAGAATATACCTTTATACATATCAACAGTTTGAAATCACATTAGCAGTTTCAAACCCGCATTTTGTAATTAAATCATCATTTAGCACTTGTTTACCAGTACATTTCACCTTATTCCTGTCTTTTTACCTATAGACCCCTTTCTATGCTGGGTGGAGGTTTTAATTTGGATGTTAGAAGAAGCAGTGAACACAATTTTGGGCAGAGACTTAGCTGTGATGTACACTCCCTTCTGAACAACATTCATGGGCAGATTGACAGGTTCTTCAAGACTATCACAAGTGAGCTTCATTACTGGTTTTACAGACCTTTCTGAGCAACATGGCAAGGTTGACACTGGCACTTGCACTTCTCCTTCAGCATTCAAGGTAGCGACCTCCGGTTCATTGTCCACCAATGAAGCAACTTCTGTAGAAATAGGCACCACTGCACTTTCTTGGTTGTCATTATTAGCTTCAGGCCCTTTGTCTTGAACATCACCATCACTCTTAGTCTCTGAAAGCGCATCCTCATTTGTGAGGGGTATCTCTGCAAAGTCTGAATCATCCACCACACAGCTGACATTTTCAGGAACACCCACACTTTCTTGGGAGTGGAACAGTTCATTTAGCCCACTTGGTTCAGTAACACTTTCAGGTATACTTGCAGGTTCACTACTTGTTTCTTCTGGTTCAGGTACACTGAGTTCAGTTAACTCCACCATATAGAGGGAATCAGCAGTTTCAGAGCTCACACTATGGACATCACTTTCTGGGGATTCAGGTGCAATTGGTAGAATGGAATCAGTTGAAACCACTGGATGTTTAGGGGTATTGCTCTGATCAGCAGAAGGAAGTCCCTGGAACAATCTTTCAAGTTCGGGGGATGGGTAATAAGTAACAGCAAAATCACTGGCATTATCTTCAGAGTCAGCATGATTATCATTCCGCCAGTATCTTATCTAACTCTTTTCTCTGTGCCAGAGGTCTGTAGACCATGCCAGTGTGAATAGCGGCTCCTTTTCCTGTCTCCAGAGTGACCCACAGTACTATGCCCCCTTGTATTCCCTGTATCTCCATTGCTTTTATGCTTTTCCTCACATAAAGCACCACACCCCCTCCTTTTCTTCCCACGCTGTCTTTTCTGAACAGAGTATGGCCTGGTATCACCATGTGCCAGTCTTGGTTTTCACAGAACCATGACTCAGTAATAGTAAAATAGAAATACAGAATTTGATGGCAGATAAGGACTGCTTGGCCCAGCCACTCTGTCCAATTTTCTCTACCTTCAGTATCATCCCAGACCTCACTTGACCTAATATGGCTCTTACTCCCGTCCTCCTTTCCACTAAGACTACCTTATGCCTAGCCCATGCATTCTTGAACCCCAACACTGTCTTCATCCCCATCACTTCCAATAGTAGGCTGTTCCAGGAATGCACCACTCTTTCTGTGAAGAAGTACTTCCTCACATCTCTCCTGAATCCCCCCTCTTTCTTAATAACATATCCCCTTGTTGTTGAGCATCCTTTTTTCTGAAAAATACCTTCCTCCTGTACCTTATTTGCCCCATGAGGTACTTAAAGGTCTCTATCTTATTCCGTCCTCCTTTTTTTCAGGGTGTACATATTGAGTTCCCCTAGTCTCTACTTGTAGGGCTTTTGATGCAGACCCTTCACTATGTTAGTTGCCCTCTTCTGAACAACCTCCACTCGGTCTATATCCTTCTGGAGATGTGGTCTCCAGAACTGGACACAGTATTCTAGGGGGGTGTCTTACTAGTGACCTAGTTAGAGGCAACATCACCTCCTCTCTTTCTGCTGGTGATACCCCTCACTATGCACCCCCATCATCCCACTAGCCCGCCCAACTGCCTTGTTGCACTGCCTTGCCACCTGTAGGTTATCAGACATGATTACTCCGAGGTTTCTCTCCTACTTGGTGATCATCAATAACACTCCATACATTTTGTACTCCACCTCTGGGTTGGCGCGGTGGCATGTTGTCTAAAACAAAAACCGTGAAGCAATCAATGTCACAAGCAAAAGGGCTTGCACTGCAACAATGTTGGGTAAAACACCGACACCACACAAACAGGGCATGCCCTTACAAACAGTGGGATTCCTTGTTTTTTTGTAGGAGGGCTTCGCCCCCTGTGCCCTCTGACATGGGGGGCTTTGCCTCCACACCCTTAGCTGTTATATAACAAACTCTGGGGTGTTGTGTGGACTTACGGGATGAGGGAGAAACTCGGGGGGGATCTTTTTTTAATGCTTCAAAAAGTTGTGGCACAGGGAGACCTGGTGGGAACTGAACCACGGTCCCAGGTCTCCCATTCCACTGTGTGCTGGTGCCTTAGCCAGTCCACCACGGGAGCAGCTCAAACAGGCACCCAGCACACGGTAACTTGATCCCTTTCAAGAAAAGCTTACAGTGATGGGGTAGCAGTAATTTCCTACCGCTGTTAAACCCCGTCACTGTAAATCCATGCGTTCTCTACACAGTGTGGTTAATACCCCACTGTCTTTCTTGCGCAGTATTAACCCGGTGCCCTGAGCCCTAAGTGCATTATTTTGCACTTTCTCACATTGAAACCCATCTGCCATACCCATGATCACTCCTCAAGTTTTCTCAGGTCTCTGCTCACCCTTTCCACATCCCCTCCCACCCTCCGGAGTGTTCACCCTATTGTAGATTTTTGTGTCATTCGCAAAGTGGCAGACCTTCCGCTCCATCCCCCCTGCAATGTCACTTTTATAGACATTAAAGAGAATCGATCCCAGCACTGATCCATGAGGCACCCTGCTTGTCACACTCCCCTCCTCATAATGAACTCTGTTTACCACTACACTCTGTCTCCTACACCCTAACCAATTTCTTACCCAGTTTTACTACCTTTGGACCCATTTGGAAGCTACCCAACTTGCTTACTAGTCTCCTATGTGGAATGGTGTCAAAAGCCTTACTAAAATCTAGGTAGACCAGATCCACTGCTCCCCCCAATCTAATTTCTTGGTCACTCAGTCAAAGAATATATGAGATTCGTTTGACATGACCTTGCCCTTGTAAATTCATGCTGCCTTAGGTCTTGAAACCCATTTAATTCAAGATATTCCACTATTCTTTCCTTCAGCAGTGATTCCATTAACCTTCTCACCACCAATGTCAGGCTGACTGGCCTGTAATTGCCAACATACTCCCTACTATCAGTTTTGTGAAGTGGAACTACATTAGCCCTTCTCCAGTCTTCCAAAACCATTCCTGTTTCCATTGAGCTGTTAAACAGGACTGCCAGAGTTGCAACCAGTACCTCTCTGAGTTCCCTCAGTACTCTTGGATGCATCCCGCCTGGTCCCATTGCTTTGTCTACTTTCAGATTACCATAGCCAGTTCTAGGCACCACTGAACCCTGCAGTTGCTGGGGCCCCTGCTCATGGGGCCCCCAGCCAGATCTACAGTACCACTTAAACTTTTTTTTTAAATAATTTTTCATGTTTAAACAGCAATAAAGAACATCCATGAGCTCTGTGGAGCTTTCTCATGTCGTGTCGTAACAACATGAAATTGTTCACCAAGGCGTGGCCCAACCTATCAGAGGCTGGTGAACAGACATGGATCAGATGGGCAGTTGGGCCCCAAGGACTAACATTGCTACCTCCCACTAAAAACACATATATGTAACTGGTTGCATTGAAAAAAAAATGTTATGGACTTTGGCCAGAGTAAAAGATGTCACCAGGATGGGTTGGGTAAGGGCCCCATGGCTCATCTTGATGGGGTCCCCAAAACTCTAAAGCTAGCCCTGCAGATTAGCGAGTCCCTTCAAGACTCTCTCCTCTGATAAAGGACTAGTGTTCACCTCCCTCCCTCCAGAACTCCTATTACTTTTTATGGCCCCTTCCCTTCTCTTTCCTCTATAAATACTGAACAGAAGTATGTGGGCATTCATTATATTTTCAGAGAGCAGCGTCCTTTATTATATATGGTGGCGAGTGCTGGATTTTTTCTAGTTCTTTGTACATTTTGTATCCTGAGCACCCCTGACCTAGTGCGTTTCCTCTGTTTTTGATTCAGCTGAACAGAAGTATTTGTTCAGGATGACTGCCCTTTCTTGGTCTCCCTCTGCACAGTCACCCTTCCCTTTTTAAGTTTAAAATCCCTCCAATGGTTTTCCTCTTTTCACTTACATACCTAAAAAATGTCTCATCCCCTTTCATTACCGCTTGAACTATTCTCTCTTCAGTTTGTGCCCTTGTGCTCCCTACTGCTTTCTCTGCCTCTCTCTGTCTCCTCTGATACACCTCCCTATCCCCCTCCCTCTACATCTCCTTATACCTTCTGAATGCTACCCTTTTAGCCTTTACCTTTTTGGCTACCTCTTTCGAGAACAACAGTGGTCTCTTTTTCCTCTTTCTTTTGTTCTTTGCTTGTTGCAGAGGTTTGTTGCCGTCAGTATTCCCCTATTTGTCTTCACCCACAGTTCCTCCACCCCCAGGTCATCTCCCTGCCAAGTTATACCTGAGGCATCCACCCATCTTTATAAAATCTACCCTGCTGAAGTCCAGGACCCTTGCCCTTGTGTGGTTCAATTCCGCGTCCGTTCTTATACTGAACCACACTGTACGGTGATAGTTGGTCCCCTCGTGTCCTCCCACCTTGACGTCTGTAACACTGTTCCTGTTAGTACCAGGCCCAGTATTGTCCCATTATGTGTGGGTTCTCGGACTAGTTTTTTTTTTCTTTCTGTTATCTTTTTATGCCCTGATTTTTCCCCACTTTTCTCCCCACCCATCCTCAAACTCACATGCACACATGTGGAGGCACGCACATGCTGTGTTCCGGGCATCCTCCCACTACTTGCCGTGCCCCTTCCGCCTACGCTGCCTTTGGACCTCCACCCAGTGGCAGCAGAACTTCGGGGGTGTGACAACCTCCCCAGGAGAGGAGAGCTGCAGTTGGGCTGCTCAATCCTGCTTCTCCCTCCCCCCATGCCGCTCCCCAATGACCTGAGGTGCGTTCCCGAACCCAGATACATGCGATGTGATGTGAGTAAGTCATAGCGCCTCAGCCCTCTGCACCACAGGGCAGGCCTAAGTTCTCTGACTAGTTGCCCATGGCATACCCCTTGCAGGGAATTTAGGATGTCCCTGCTTCTAGCTGAAGCTGCAGCTGGAAGGCTCCAGTCTCAATCCAGCAGATCGAAATCCCCCATCAATAGCACCTCCCCTTTCTGCCATCTTGTCAGTGGCTTCCCTCAGTACCTCATCTAACTCCTCCTCCTGTGCTGGAGGTCTGGACATCACCCCAGTGCAAATATTGGCTCCATTTTCCTTCTCCAGGGTGACCCACGGTACCTCTGTCAGCCCGTATTCCCTGTATCTCCATTGCTTTTATGCTTTCCCTCACATAAAGCACCATACCCCTTCCTTTCCTTACCAACGAGTGTGTACTGTATACTGTACACACTCAGTAACAGTTCAGTTAGCAGCTGGCCATGGCGGTGTGAGGAGGGTTGTGTCAGACGCTGCCTCAGGTCGAGTTGGGGGGGAAGTGGAATGGTGGTCACAACCTGCTGGGGTGGGGGGGCCACTAGACTACCAGGGAACTGTAGTTTTGTGAGTCAGGATGGCGATCAGAGAACAGGGGAGGAGGAGGGACCACTAGACCACCAGGATGTCCTGTATTTGTATTATACCGGAGGGGATCAGGGCTGGGGAGGGACCACTGGACCTCCAGGGATCTGTTTATTTAATATACTGAGAGGACTGAGGCTAGAGAGGGACCGCTAGATCACCAGGATTTTATTTTACATCATTCTGCAGGGGATAGGCACATGGGAGGGACTGCTAGACCACCAGGGATTCCTTTATTTTTACATGGACGGAGATCAGAGCTTGGGAGGGGAACTGGCACAGCACACTCGGCCAGGTGCTGTCATGCAGATGAGTCCATAATGGGCATGCAAATGACCCCTCAGCACCATGCATGCCCAATGGGCTGATCTGCATGTTTGGGCTGAATATCACCCATGGGGATCGTGGCGTTAACCAGTGTGCACTGCGCTTTACCCCTTGGGCGGTCTTTGGCCCAGTGCTCTGGTAGCATGGCACAAAACCTGGTGACTGTTTTTTTTTTTTTTAACTCTTTTTATCCTCCGACGGCAGGCTGTCCTGATTGTCTGCCACCTTACTGGAGCTCGGGGGTCTTGTAGCACCTTGAGTGCCCCTGCAGATCCCCAGAGCCTGGCCCAGAGGCTTCATCCATGAATGGCCCCCATATTTCCTCCATTTTCTCCCCGTGACCTGTTCCCGAGACCACCGGAAGCAATGTTGCATGCATATGGAGGTTCACATGCGCACCACAGCTCCAGTGCCAGGTCTCTTCTGCCCTCCCTTCGGCCTAGCACCGGCACTTCTTGGAGTGGCACCATCCCTCTGGCCTCCACTAGGAGGCAGCCAAGTACCAAGAGAGTTGAGAACTCCCTCCCGAGGCGGAGAGCTGCCAGACGGCAGCTTAACTCACATCCTCTCCCCCCGTCGACCTCCGACGTACCCTGGCTTTGTTCCCTAACCCAGGTCACCGGGCATGGCGAGAGGTGGCGCCCAGTGCCTCAACTCTTCTGCACCACTGGGCTGGCCCACCTGGTGACTGCTTGCCGTGCGCCATGCAACCATGGCCTCATATTCAGACAGATAGCATGGTCAGTTCGGATTGCGCTGTTTGAATATGGCGTCAGAGCCAGCCAGCCCTGTTTTTCTGCACGGCACACCTGTTTGCATGCACAGCCAGCTGGCTCTGAAAATGGGGCCCTTGGAGTTTATAACACATAGATTTAATTACCTCTTTTGTAGGTGCTCTCTTGCCTGAACACACTGCTTTCTCTGTTTTATGTCTAAGTGACTCATTTGCTAAAAAGTTTGGAGAGCAGTGTTTTGTGATTGTTTAAATGCTTCACAGTTTTACAGCCTGCCTTTAATATACAGGGAGCAGCTTTGCTGACATATCTCCCTCCAAAAAGGGAATGGTGTGAACATAGGAAACACTTTAAATTATAAGCCGGGAAATGGCTTAAGACTCTTACAAAGAACTTTACGATTTGTTTTTATCTTCTGTGTATTTGGCTTGGATATGTTTTTATTACTAGTTTTAGACTGTAGTACTATAGAGTCCACTACACTGCATGGCAAAATATGAAATTTACAGGTTGCATATGTATTATTTGATTTATCTCTGCAAGGGGTTCCTGTTCCAACCTATATATTGAAATGTTAACATTTTTCTGCAACACTACTGATAGAAAGCCTTTCATTTCTGGACAATAATTTGGATACTGCTTGGGTGATTTATTTGGGGTCACAGGCTAAGGATTTACGTGGCAGTATTTTGTAGTGAATATCGGGAGGTTGTCTGGGATGGCCTGAGGGAGCTTATTCTGAAGTGGCTATGCTAATCCCTCTAGGAAGTGGATATCATTAGCCCATAGCGGAGAGGCATACTTGAGTTATGTTTCGGGCCCATTACTGAACTTTGGGTCTGGGCATGAAACAAAATGACCCTATGTGTAACTACAGGCCTAGTTCCTTGACCCTATATTTGAGGCCTAAAGTACATGCTGGCAGAGAATGCCTGACCTAGGGGTCATTTAGAGGGATACAGGGGCAGCATGTGCTGTGGGGTATTCCCATTAGGCCCCTTTAGTGTTGGGCCCAAGCTGGTAGTACAAGTTGGCTCATTTTGGGTGACATGGCAGTGACCTGTTAACCCATATTGGGATAGAGTAGCATTATGCACTAATCTTTGGTTTTTGGTTAGGAGGTCAAATTTTAATGATTTGATATTTCCATTGGCTGGGTACATTGATGGTTCCCTGAATGAGGTATGTATTAGAGTGGTAAGTTGTTCCCCAGGAGAGCATGGGTAGGCCATATCTCGTATAGCACCACAATTCGCCATTTTGGGTCCTTATTGATTTCTTATGGACCAAATAGGGAGGCAAACCAGTCCTCTCAATTTGTATATAGTTCAAGTCAAATTGTGCAATATCTAGGAGTCTAGTTAATGCATTCTATCTGATGCCATCATTTTGGGTCAGGTTAAGCAATGGATGGTTCTGACGCCATATGGTGCTAATGGGTATAATGGGTTAACTCAAGTGAGTAAAATAGATGGAAGGAAATGGGTTAAAGAAATAATTTTTTAACCACCAATACCACCGATGCATAGAACTGAAAACTGATAGGCTAACAGTGACTTATTTATTATTGGATTTATGGAAGATGACTTGCATATGTTATTGGTGAAGACTGAATATCATATGTACTGTGCAAAGTGTGGACTATTGCAGTTTTTTTCCTTAATGTATTTTTAAATTTGTATAATGTTGTAATGGTTTGTTTAACTAATCAACAATAAACTAAATGTCAAGAAAAAAAAAATAATCATGGAACAGAACAGTGATAAATCAGCCTGTTCTTTACTTAGATTTGAATCACTGACTAACGATTCCTACCTCCTGACCGTAACTAATCCTTGGATAAAACAAATGGGTGGTGTCTGGGGAAAAGTGTGCAGGGCTTTAGGGATCGCAGCTACAGTAACTAGATACATGGCTGATATACATGGCTGTGAGGCATTCACCCCACTGAGAATGGACCCAGTTTTTTAGAGGTGGAGATACACGGTCTAAAGACCTTTGCACAATTTATGTGTAATGGAGAGCTTATAGAGGATTGTGCATGAGCAGGTATACACAACAAGGCTGTGCTTGAATCGAGAGGTTTCCTTGGTAACAGGGGACCTTGAGAGCGCAGCTCGAGTAGATCACCAACGTGCTTCAGAAGAAGGTGGCTGCATGACCACATTCTATGTTGTGCTGTAGTAGTGATGTCGCTAGTGCAGCACAACATCCTGACATCACTACTGCAGCACAACAAGGCTGTTCTAGGCATGGGTTTCTATGCTGAACAGCGTTCCACCATATACTATAAAACCTTAAAAGAGATGCAAGTAGAATATCATTTGAGGGGCACTGATTTTTTTCAGTTACCTTTAGGTATCTTCCTTTCTTAAGACTGATAATAAACTGCAAGACTTACAGACAGATCCTCGTCCCTTAACTGAATTAATTGAACAGACGGGATAGGGTCTTCATGTAGAAAAGCTTATATCTAATATGGTCTTCCGTTCTAAACCCTCAACAGGGACTCCTCCCATTTCTAGTCAGACTATCTAGGAAACGGAAGCTAACATCCAGCTGGAAGACAAACAATGGAAACACATACGAAAAGGGGTTTTCCCCTACATCAGCATCTAATTATTGGAGGGAATACTGTTAGAAGATAGTGGGGAGATAGTTTCTGACCCCATCTAGAACCAAATATTTCACAGAATTTGGGCAGGACAGGTGTTGGAGAAAGTGTGGAGCAGAGTGGTCTTCTTATCACATTTTTTTGGAGCTGCCCAGTTATCTGCTCCTTTTGGGATGATGTTACGAGGGTTTATAAACAACTCCTGGAGTTGTCAGCTGTCATAGGAGCCAGACTTAAGGCATATGATTTGGGGACTTCTACCAAAAGGCAGAATGCCCAACCGGAAAAGAAGTTTTGCAGGGATTGTATTAGTAGCAGCGCACAAAGTAATTAGAAAATGGCTTACTCCACAGAGCCCCTCTCTGCAAGATTGGCTAACTCTCATAAAATCAATACACCAGGTAGAACAAAATTACAGCAGAGTTACATTTACAATTAGACAAGTTCCATGGGGTTTGATTACCCTTTATGGATCATGTAGAGGAAATGGAGAGCCAATCAGTTCTTTCACAACAACTAGAGGGTTATTAGGGTAGGGGCCTGAGTAATTCCACCTAAAATGAGGGATGTTGACCTATTCCAGTCACTCTGGACAATACCTTTTAGATGAATATAGGTATTGTCAACCACAGACACAGCACCAGACAAAAAAAGTGTTACTGACAACTGTATTATTTATAGTTTGATTTTATTGTGAGCCATTTTATTTAATAACAAACTATTATTTGCATTGATAATAACATATTGCAGGAATGGCATTACTTTTGAGATAATGCATACTATGTTATGTAGGATAGGTACAACAACTTACTGTATCTGTTTGTCACAGTCAGATAATTAATTTATACTCCTGGAGAGAGATATAGATTACTCTAATAAGATTGAAAATGGAATTCCTGTCTGATAAATATTTTAATACTTGACATGTTGTAATATTGCATTTGTGTGCACTGGATATTGGATTAAATGCAATAAAGAAGTTTAAAAACAATGTACACTTACATTCCCTGAATGTGAATGGTCTCACCAGCCCTGTAAAGAGGGTAAAGATTCTCGCACAAATCAAATGAACAAAACCGGACATAGTCTACATGCAGGAGATGCATCTCTCCAATGCTGAGCATGAGAAACTGGTCAAAAGTACTAGTGGTCTACTTTTCCTTTTATAAGGAGGGTCAGAGGAGGGGGGGTGTGATATTAATCCCCAGACACATTACTTTTGAGGAACAGTCTGTGTGGCCAACCCAGACGAATGACTTGTGTTGGTTACGGGCCTCCTTAATGGTGTAGAAGTAACCCCGAGCATCACCTCTCTGCCTCTGGGGGAAGACACACCTACAGTTAGCAGGCTATTGGACCAAATAGTGAGTCACACGAGTGGTGTCCTGCTTCTGGCGGCAGATTTTAGTATCACACCAGATGCCAAATGGGGTTCTTCAAGTCTATAGCCCACCTGAAAAAAACAACATGTAAGGCATACAAGAGCCAGGATGGGCAGATGTTTGGCATTTCCTTCACCTTGGAAAGAGAAGTTTCTCATGTTATTCCACATCCAGGTAACAAATATTAGAATAGGTAAGTGCTACACATAGACTGAATCTTTATCATTGCTTGTGAACTGCAAAATGGGAGACATATACCTCTCTGACCATGCTCCATTCCAGAAATACTGAAAGGTAGACCAAGAGCAGAAGAACATGAGATGAAGGCTAACTCCCTACTGTCTCAAATCCCAAGAATTCTGGGCGTTCTTTCAAGAGGAAATTCTAAGAGACAGTGTGCTCACTGCTGCATCCCATGCAGTTTGTTGGGATACAGTTAAAATTGTTTTAAGAGGCGAGATAATACAATATACCTCTCGATAAAAAAGGCTGAGACAGGAAAAGCAGCAGCAACAGAAGGACACCCTCCATTTCCTGCAACAAGTACACCAGCAAGGGGACCCCTCGGTACTCCCCTAGATGAAACAGGTGAACGCTGAGCTGGAGGCTCTCTGCTTACAACAAACAGAGATAACACTGGCACTCTTGAGGCAGAAATACTATGAAGTGGGAGCACAGGCTTCCAGACTTCTGGCCTATCAACAGCGACAGCAACATCAAATCTCAACTATCCCTGCAGTTCTACACCCTGTTACTGAGGAGAGATACACCAAGCTAAATGATATTACTAATGCTTTTCAGATCTATTATCAGGGCCTCTATACCACAGAGGACACTGCCCTCTACTAAGGAAGTGGAGGCTTCTCTCTCCCACTTTACCTTCCCCTTCCTTACTCAAGAGCAGGGGGACAGACTACTCACACCCATCATGGAGGAAAAACTAGTGGGGGTGATGAAGGAAGCAAAAACACAGAAAGCCCTGGGACCGGATGGTTACAGTTCTGAGTAGTACAAAGTTACAAAAGAATACACCCTGAATCAGCTGCTTGGAGCTATCAATGAGGTGCTGCAGTGGTGGTGGTGGGGGAGGGGGAAGGGACTCTCCATCATCCTGGTCAAATGTGCTATATTGGTGATCCCAAAGCCAGGGAGAAATCTGCTTCACTGCACCTGCTACTGCCTCGTAGTGGTGCTGAATGCAGATTACAACTTTTTCATGGGAATAATGGCCAGGAGAGTGGACAAATAGGTGCCTGAGGTGACTGGGCAAGACCAGACAGGGTTTGTTCACACCCATGCTACCACAAATAACATCAGATGAACCCTTTATATAGTGCACCACATGGGGAGGTCACAACACCCCTAAGCACTTCTGAGCCTTGAATGCAGAGAAGGCCTTTGACAAGGTTTCCTGGCTTTTCCTGTTCACAGTGCTGAGATGGCTGGGATTCCCGGTCCCCTTCATACTACTTCTGCAGACACTGTATGCTTCACCACAGGCTATGGTGAAGGTGAACAGGCATCGCTTTCCAGAATTTGGCTTGCACAGTGGTACCCAGCAGAGTTGCCCAATGTCACTGCAATTGTTTGCTCTATACATTGAGCCACTGGCACAGACAATCCGAGAGTTGCCATTAATCAGAGGAGTCTGGTTGGGTGGGGAAGAACACCGCATGGCCTTGTTGCAAACGATGTGCTGCATTATCTTTGAGACCTGGAGTGGACCCCTCCCAGAGGTGTTTCAAGTCTCGAGTCCTCTGGTAAAGTATCTGACTACAAGCTTAATAATAACAAGAAAGAGACTGACCTTCAGCTACATTCCATCTTGGCACATAAGAAGACTGTAACAGGGTCCCTGTTCCCTGTAAGGTTTACTCCCTACTAATATATAAAGATGCCCCCCCCCTTTTCTCTCACACTGTTCTGTCCTCTTCATCTTTTCTTCTGTCCTTTTCCTTTTTTTTTCATGTCAGGGTGGCCAACCTGACATATCTCATTGCTTACTTTACTATCCCTTTTCTCAAACCACCCTTACGGTGCAACAGAGAGGGCTGAGTGCAGTGTAAAGCACTCTCCCTAGTAGGAGAGATGTCCAAACATGAGTAGTGCTTTACTTTTAAATAGTGAAAACACTCCTGAGTTCCCTGGAGTGTCCCCAGTTTAGCACTAGTGCCCAGAGCAAAACAGAAGTGTCTAGATAAAGAATAAAACATTCCTGTACAAAGAAAACAGCCCAGAGATGTTGTAACTGGGCTGATAAAAAAAAAAAAAAAAAAAATAGCTAAAGGTTGGAAATGGGCTTAGGAAAGGTCCAAATGAAATGTTTTGCTGATGGCTGCACATTTCAGCCATTGGAGTAATAAAAGGAAATTGCTGCATAGTGGCAGGGGCTGCCAAAGGAGCATAGTAAAGAGCCCTTGCAAGGGTTAAGTAACATGGCAGCATTTTTAAACAAAATGAGGGCTAAAATCGATCTAAGGTTATTACAAAAGAAATTGGTAATTACTGAAATAACGATACAGGTCCCCCAAGCTGGCAAAAGAAGGGATATGAAGAGCGCTCCCTCTAGCTCCCATTCTCTTTGCCAAAACAGAGACGCCTGAAAAACAGAAACAGTAGTGATGCTGTAATTACCTGTGGGGTTCCCTGCAGTTCTTGCTATAGGGCTGGCTGCCCACAAAATGGCTGGTTTTAAAGGTGCAGGCTTTAGTGACATCAGAACAAGGGAGGGACTTGCTTCCAAATGAGTCCTAATTGAGCCTAAAAGAGCTATTATTGATCCCTACCTATAGGTGTTTTTAAACTAAAGTCTATTATCAGGTAAAGGATTATAGGGACTTGGAAAAGCATGAAATAAAATGCATTGATTCTGTAAAATAAAAGAATAAAAGCCTAACTGTTTCCTTGATGTTGGTCACCTGGCCATGATGTCATCAGCAATAAGGCTATAAAAACTCACCACTAGAGGGATTTTTAGAGAGAGGTAGGACAGTGAGCTGCTGGTCTTGTAGGAGGAATGTGTGTTTGTTTTCACATCAGTGAATTGGTTTAAGAAAGTGGTAAAATTAAGAGAGAAGTGACTAGGGAAGAGTTATCTTCAGAGTTTTGTTTATTTTGGTGTGTTGACTAACACCTTGTTTTTTATTTCTGTAAATATTAATTTTATTTGATTTTGAATTAAAAATCATAAACGCATCCGTGCGTTTATTTTATGCATTATACCTCCTGCCTAAGTGTCTGTTATTCCCACACCTTAACAAAGACTTTTCCTTTTTGCTGGGAACTCGAAAAGCTAAAATATCTAGGTATTAATCTAGCCAATTTCCACACCTCTAATTATGATACAGACTATGCCCCTTTCACAGCACAGACTCAACAGGACTTTCAGTGAGGGGGAGTCTCCCACAAAGTCTTGTATAAACTCAGTGACAATGGTCACTTTGCCATGGGCAAATATCCGTCTGAATCTGCCTCAGGCCAATTGGAGGACTTGAAGCCGAGACATATCCCATTACATCTTGGCAGAGCAGTGCCCGAGAGTCAAACAGCATGTTTTGACTCTCCCATGACACTCAGGAGGATTGGCATTGCCAAACTTGAAGCTACATTTCTATGCAGCCCACCTACAGTTTCTTATGTACGTGCACCTGGGAAATGTTGGGAGACATTGGCAGAAACTTAAAAGAGTTAATCCCTCCCCCCCCCCAAAGTGAGTTCATACCTGCAGTGTACAATTGCTGACCCACCCCTCCACCAGGTGGTCACTCATAACCCATGGCTTGGGGAAAAATTGCAGGTCTGGCAAAGATTAGCAACTCTTTCTTATCCCTGCTGTATCCTGTGCCACTTCTGGACAACTTCCCATCACCTCGATTGGACCCTGGTTACCATAACTGGGAATGGTATGGGCTCCAATAACTATACCTATTCTTAGAGGTCCCCACTCTCAAGGCATTTGCAGAACTACAAACACTGTATGACCTGCATCAGACTGAATTTTTTTGGTACCTTCAGGTACAACACTACCTCCATTCCCTTCCATCTGGGGTGCGTGCCCCAGACTACTACCCAGCTATAATAACCTTCTTTATTTTGTTCCTGTGGTCCAGTAACACAGAACACTTAATTATGCAGATATATAGAGCTCTGACATGCTCGGTTGGGGATTGCACACAAGAAATCGCACAACAATGGGTGGAGGAGATAGGTTCTCCTATAACAGCAGAAACCTGGGCAGTGGCCTGTCAGGTGACCTGCCAGGTTACAAGTTCTCATATCTGGAGGGAGTATGCTTGGAAACAACTAATCAGATTCTTCCAGACTCCAGTAATCTTAGCACAGTATTCCATCCAGGGAGACCCTTCCTGCTGAAGATGCTGTGGAGAACACGGGGCGGATCACATTCATGTAATGTGGAGTTGCCCAACTGTAGGCCATTCTTGGCTGCCTGAGAGTCAGATCTGGAGACATGGTACTACAAACCCCAACCCCTGACATCTAATTATATCTGTTGCTGCAGTTCCTTGGTGGTTCTGGGATGTACATACTAAATACCTGCTACATATCCTGATCACAGCAGCTAAGAAAACAAACACCAAACTGTGTTTCACACAACAGCTGCTGGACCTCGCATTGTGAAGAGGCATAGTCTGCCAGACCTACAAAATGGAGAGGATAACCTCAGTCACCACACAGAGCTCATTACTTCATGCTGGAATACATGGCTCCTTCATAAAATGGTAGGGTATCTAAATTTTGTCCCCTGAGCCATAGGGGTGTGCATGGTTTAGTGGAATGGGTGATTGGGCTGAAGGAATGGCTGGGTTTGCAGGTCTGGTAGGACCCACCTCTGGTGACAAAACCCTGCTTATGGGGGCAGGCACCAAACCCACATGCAGAGTTGCTTGTTCTGTCCCTCGCTCAGGTCGCACCCCCACTATCCTTGTCCATCTGGAAGCCTGGTTGATGAGAACTTTAGCAAGTGGACTCTGTATGAAAATGATTTAATATGGGGTGGCTGGGAAGGATTCTTCCTGTGCTGTATCTAAGGGGGGATCCCCCAACTCCCAGGCGAAAATACTTATGGAGAGGTCTGATAACCTTCTGTGTAATGTTGTTGGCTCCTTTAATGTATCATTAACTGCAGTGCTTAACAGCTCTATATCAGATTTTATGGTGGCTGGCTGAGGAGGTGAGATAAGGGCTGTGCTGGTTGCCTTATTGGGCTTTCCAGTGCAAATCCAGACACCCTGGTAAGGGGGAGGGCAGATGGGTGGTGTTCTGTGAATGGGTGGAAGAACACTGGGCCATCAGTGCGCACCATTATGTATGTTGACAGGCATTCAGAGGTGGGGTGAGGGGTATCACTGGACACCAGGGCATTCTGTGTCAGTGTATATGGATGCTCAGAGGATGGGAGGTGGCAGCCACCAAGGATATGGCACCGTACTGGGCACAGGGGTGTTTGGAGGTGAGGGTCACCACTAGACACCAGGGATATATACATTATTTATGTGGGATGGCACATGCCACTAGACACCAGTGATATGTACTACATACATGGGACAGGTGTTCGGGGGTGGAGGGTGTCACTAGACACCAGCGATATGTCCTACTTTCATGAGATGGGTGTTTTGGGGGTGGGGTGCTACTGGACACCAGGGATATGTCACTCTAATGGTGGATGGGTGTTTGGAGTGGGCTAATGCAGGATACGGTGACTGGCACAGACCTTCTCGGCTGGCTGCTATATCAGCTAACATGCCCTGCACTTCTGTAGGTGGACAAAGTCTTCCCTTGGAGCATGGCCCAAAGAGTCCTGCATGTCTGCATCTGTTCATGCAGGTCCAGAAGAGACCTGCGTGAATGAGGGTATGATTCCACTATCTCAAAAAGAAAGGAAATTCTTTACAAACTGCTTTAATGCACCAGTTAGAGTTCGACTTAATGCCATAAAAGTAGGGAAATGTGGCATTAGGGTTCACAGCCCTAACTCCCCCCCCCCCACACACACCCTACCCTCAAGCAGCAAAAGGAAAAAAAAATTTGGGTTTTGTGTCTCCCGAGTCTTGGTGAATCAGTGGTGGGGTCTTCCTTGGTGTTGTCAACCATAATGTATACTTCTTCCCTGAATAATTCAGCTCAGGCATGGAAAAAAGCTACAACAGATTCTGTTGGCAACATGTGGCAAGACAAATGTCTCTACGTTTGAAGAGTATGGCTGAGATATTCAAAGGGGTTGCACATGGCGCAACAGTGTTGTGCCATGTGCTACCCACTAATGTGCCCTGGCATGATATTCAAAAGGGAGTTGTCCTGCGCCAAATCCCGATGCGCCAGGCCACCAGTAATGTATGCGCATGCGCGGGGCGTCGGCGCTATTCGGCACATCCCGATATTCAGCCTGATGTGTGTGTGCATATGCATGCACACACCTGCCTTGCACCACACAGAGGGGTGCAAAATCCACTGAAAAAAAAACAGGAGGAAGGCCTGGCCACCCATAGGTGAGCTGCCATATTGCAGGGTGCAACACGGCAGCCGCCAGCTGTGGGTGGCCACCCGACCTCCCGAGACACAGGCTGGTTGTCACCCCCCCACACCCGATCACAGGCTTTGTAAATGTGTAATATCCCTGATGGTCCAGTGGACCCTACCCCCTCGCCTGATCATGGGCATCATTAAATAAATACAGTCCCTGGTGGCCCAGTGGACCTGCTCCCCAGCCCGATCACGGACTTTGTAAAACAATAATCCCTGGTGGTCCAGTGGACCCACTGCCAAGCCCAATTGTGGGCTTTGTAAAAAAAGAAATCCCTGGTGGTCCAGCGGTACCTGCCTCCCCACCTGCCCACTCAGACCTGCCACCCCACTCCCCCCCGGTCAGCGGTGGGCGGCAGCTCCCCACCCGCAAGCCACCTGGTCACATGCCGACTGACAGCGTACAGTATGGCTGTATGCCCATTAGTGTACGCTGTAAGTCGGCGGGCAGCCAGGCAGCTTGCAGGTGGAGAGCTGCCGCCCACCACTGACCGGAGGGAGAGCGGGGTGGCAGGTCTGAGTGGGCAGGTGGGGAGATAGGTACCACTGGACCACCAGGGATTTCTTCTTTTACAAAGCCCATGATTGGGCTTGGCAGTGGGTCCACTGGACCACCAGGGATTATTTCATTTACAAAGCCCACAATCGGGCTTGGCAGCGGTTCCACTGGATGACCAGGGATTATTATTTTACAAAGCCCACAATCGGGCTGGGGGGTAGGTCCACTGGACCACCAGGGAATAGATTTATTTATTTAAGCCTGCAATTGGGTGGGGGAGCAGGTCCACTGGACCACCAGGGAGTGTACATGTTTTACATTGCCAGCGATCTGGCGTTGGGGCACGTTGCCATCGAGGGGCAGGGGGCATTGGTCCTTGATGGCTGCAGCCTGGCAGGGCGTCAGGTGCAAGTCGCTGGGGATCGGTGCACCTGCATGCAAATGGGGCCCTAATGACATGCAAATGGCTCCATTTGTGCCTTGCATGCATAATGGTCCCATTTGCATACCCGCCACTGAATATCGCGGTTTCCTGCGCCTAAGCGCACAGCTCTTCTTCTCTTCCCCTGCTCCTCTTGCCACTTGTGCTGGTGCAGTGCCACTGCTCCATGCGCAATGTTGGTGGCCACAGTGTCATATTCAATGGTGCTGAGCCATGGCGCAGCACCATTGAATATCACCCAGGCCATGCCCTGGCACATCCCAGTTGCACTCCGCCCAGGCTTGCACCCCTGCCTGGCGCAGTCTGAATATCTAGCCCTACATGACTATCAGGCACTGGCTTGGACCTGTACCTTGTGCTTAGGACAGGACACTACTGGTTGGGGGAGGGTTGAGCATTAGGGTTGACAACCCCAAGGAAGACCCCACCACTGATTCACCAAGGCTCTGGAGACCCAAAACTCTAATGTTTTTTCCTTTTGCTGCTTGGCGGTTGGGGAGTCAGAGCTGAAACCCTAATGCCACATTTTCCTACTTTTGTATCATTAAGTTGAACAATAATTGGTTTATTAATGCAGTTTTATTGCAAGGAATATATTATAGGGGTGCAGTAGTGCCCCATAGTTAGGGTTGCATAGGGTGTTTAATGTTAAACCCCTAACTTTGAACAATAATAGCTTTGCCTCCATTCAAAGGAATTACATGAAAGTTTGCAAGTGTGGTCTGGGGGTGCAAGGTCTCTTGATTTGGCAAGTTTCGTGATGGTCAGCTGTCTGGATTCTGCGGTCTGGATAGTGCAAAAAGTGAAAAAATCTGGGTTTTTGGCTGTTTTATTGCTCGCATCTGCAGATCAGATGGTTTGGATTTTTTTCTGAACTTTTCAAGGTAGAAGGGGTCTGCTCTAGAAAGGTGCATTTGTCTTTTGGTTTGGTGAAAAAATATTAATCTTTTCCCAACTTATAAAGATTTGAAATTTCGGTTCTGAGCATGCTCTGTAGGGTCTTTCATTTATATGTCTGATACGAAATAAACATTTGGACTTAGTTTCTTTCTCACAAAAGAAGATTCCTCTGTCATGAGCCAAATGTTTTCTTTCTTGAGAAATACATCTTCTTTCATATGGTAGCCATTTTTTTTTTAATTGAAAAACCATAAACATTATGCCCTGGAGAAAAAAAAAACACTGGAGTTTGTTTTTTAAAAAAATACACTGAAATATGTTTTTTGGACATCCCTAATATCCTAGGTGGAAGGCTTAGCAAGGGACCCTAATTCCTCTTTCGTGAGCCGAACTTTCTTGAGTCTCACAAAAGAAGAATCTTGATTCACGAAAGAAGTGGGTGGGACTTAAAATTATGCCTTGGAGGAAAACAAACACTGGTGTTTATTTAAAAAAAAAAAAAAACTGAAATATGGTTTGGGGACATCCCTAAAATCCTAGGTGGAAGGCTTAGTGAGTGGTCCAAATTCTTCTTTCATGAGCCAGACTTCTTTTGTGAGTCTCACAAAAGAAGAGGGTGGGACTTAATTTATTTTTCCATAGTTCTTTTGTGAGCTGGTTTCAAGTGGAGCAGTGAACTGCCGATCCCCTGATCTGTCTCTCTTTCTTGCCCTCTCTTTCTCACTCACTGTAGCTATCTATCTGTAATTATGTATGTAAGTATGTATGTATCTATCTACCTACCTATCATCTTAGTTTTTTTAATTACTATTTGTCTATCTATATATTATCTTTGTTTTTTTTAATTACTATTTATTCCCTCCTCCTCCTAGCTCATCCAGCCCTCTCTTGTTCTTCCCCAACATTTACAGGATATTAAAAGCAGACTGGTGTGTTCACCCCGGTACCATTTGCCCATCTCCTCAGATTGCCTGTCCCCCACTTCCTAATATTTATTTTAAAATGTTTATTATTTTAAGCAGACTGGGGTGCCCATCCCCTGTACCACTTCTGTCAACCCCCTTCCCCTCTAGATCACCCGCCCCTTCCCCTTATATGTGTGGCAACACTGGGGTGCCCACCTCAGTGCTGCCGACCAGTAGCCTGACATGGAGTGCCCAATCCCCAGTGTTAGGTAAGATTCCTGAAATAAAGAAAACTGTCCCTCACTGATATTTTTTTTTAGTTTAACTTGAAAAAAAGAAAATGGTCACTTGATGATCTGACTCCCAAGCCCCCATCCACCCCACCCTAACCTCCCACTTAGCGCCACCACCCCACACTCTCTCACTCACCTGAACATTTCCCATGATATAGATACACTCTCTGATCAAGGCACGTCTTGCTGCTGGAACCACTGACTGCAATATGAGAAAATAAGGTAAGTCCTGTTTAATGTAGTTCAATGGGGTTTGAAATTTTATTCATAACTTTGTCATTTTTAAATATTTTTAGACCAAATTTTCAAAATAGCCTTTTCGAGACCCCGTGTCATGAATAAGGTGGTGAAATTATTCAAAAATGTCCCAAAAGGTGATTTCACCATTGCTGCATGAAATCACCTTTTGGGTGGGATTTAAACATTTTCTCCATACTTGTTCTTGAGGTGGGGTGATAAGAAGGCTATGCTGAAAATTTGGGGTAAAAATATTGAAAAACAACAAGGCTATGTGCCTATGTTGAAAAATTTTCAATGCACACTCATAACTTTGATAATTTTCAATATTTTTTTTTTACACCTCTTTTTCCCTCCAGTTCACAGTCTGAAGAGCCTCTCTCAGGCATCCAGCCAGATCCTGCCCAGCCCGAAATCCACCTGTTTGATCCTCCTCTCTCCTCCCCCTTCACCTTGCAGCTGGCGCCCCTGGCTTGAGCTCTCCAGGGTGGGGCCACCTCTCCTCTCCTCTCTGGGCGCACTTACATACACGGACTTCAGCAGTGGGTGTGGGCTCCGGGTGGAGGAACATGAGAGGCCAGACAGGACGGGCCCAGCTGTGGGTATGGGGGCTGGTGCCAGCGCCTACTCCAAGGACTGGGTTTTTCTTTCATTCTGTGGTCTCTCCTCCCCTTGCATGGTGCACGCCTGATGCACTGGTGCATGGCAACCCTGCCTACCATTGGCCACACTGATCACATGCTGCCTGGCATGCTGCAGTGCCCCCTGGTCTGCACCAGGGGCCACTGGCATGCCAGGCCATCCCCTCCCTCCATCCCGGGGAGGAGAGCACCACAAGGGCACTTAATCCTCAACCCTCCCCCACCGACCCCCGGCGCCTGAGCCTGCTCCCAAACCCGGGTCGTCGGCGCAGTGTGAGGTGTGGCGCCCAGCGCCTCAACCCTTAGCGCCACTGGGCCAGCGTAATTTTCTATATTTTTACACCAAATTTTCAACATACCCGTCTTTTCACACCACCCCATGAATGTGACAGCAGTCAATTTTCAAATCCTGGCCAAAATGTGTTTTTCACACTTGCAGTGTGTAATGACATTTCAGCCAGGATTTAAAATTTTTCACCTACTTGGTTCATGAGGTGGGGTGATAAGAACTCTATATTGAAAATGTAGGGTTCAAAATATTAAAAAACAACAAAGTTATAAGTGTATGTTGACATTTTTCTACACTAGCTCATAAAGATGGTAACTTTCAATATTTTGACACCACCATTTCAACATAACCATTTTTTCACACCACCTCATGAACGTGACAGCCATTGTTTTTCAAATCCTGGCCAAAATGTATTTTTGCAGCTGTGGTACAAAGTGATGTTTTGGCAGGGATTTGAACATTTTCACCTACAGAGTTCGTGAGTTGGGGTCATAAGAAGGCTATGTTGAAAATTTGGTGTCAAAATATTGTAAAATGACCAAGTTATGAGTGAACATTAATTTTTTTTTTTTTAATTTTTACTCTTTTTTCCCCTCAGTTCCAGCCAGTCCTCATTCATGCTGGTTCTCCCGGCCCTGTCACCCCAATGTCTCCCAGGGCTTGCCTCTCACCCAGAGTCCCCCACGTTACCCTTCTATTGGTACTTTTTATTAATTCTTTTTCACCCCATTTTTCCTTGAGAGTCCCTGGCAGACATGGCAGTGCATGCACGTGGAGGTGCACATGCACTCCCGGTACTGGCTCAGCCCCTTCTGTCCCACCCCTGGCTATTGTTGGGCCCCCTGTAGCCCAAACTGCCATCCATCCTCCACCAGGTGGCAGCCAAAGGCTGGGGAAACTGCTCATCCCTGCCTGGGAGAGGAGAGTTGCGTTGCAGCAGCTCAGTCCTACTCCTCGTCCTCCCCCCCACTGACCCCCAACAACCAGGGCTCATTCCTGAACCCAGGTCACCAGTGTGGCGTGAGGTGTGGTGTTCAGCACCTCAACCCTCAGCGACCGTGGGTCGGTGCTCCACGTTCCCTTGATCTGCCAGGACTCTACTGTAGTCTGGAGTTCGGGGGTGCCTGAGTCATCACGTGCAGGGCCTGCAGAGGCCCATTGTCATCCAGTGCAGCTGGGACCTTTTTTCAGAATTTACCCTGGGAATGTGGTGTATGCTGATGTCATGGTGTACGCGCTGATGTCTGCCACATCACCCTACTTCTTAGAGCTCAGGCTGTTTCTTAGTGCTCAGGCTGGCTTGTCCCCACCTGTCCCCCTGGAGGAGGAGAGCTGTGCTTGGGACGATTGATCCTCCTCTCCGTCAGCCGACCCTCTGACTTCTGAGGTTGCTTCTGACCTCGGGTCATCAGTGTCACAAGTGGTATCGCTACTGCTGCGCTGGGGGGGCTGGCTTTTTCCTTTGAGCTTCTAAAGCTTGATGGAGTCCACATTTGTACAGGGCCCAAAAAGCCCTGCACATCTGCATCTGTAACTGCATGACTGTGCTTCCACAGCCAGACAGATCTGTTCACAGGACATGCGTAAATAAGGATATGATTCCACTATCTCAAAAAGAAAGTATGTTCATTGCAAAAAACTGCATTAATGCACCAGTTAGGGTTCAACTTAAAGCAATAAAAGTAGGGAAATCAATCAATCAATCAAACTTTATTTAACCAGCCAGTTACATTATTGAGCAAGCTCATTTTCAAGATGGTCCTGAACACATAGGACAAATTTGTTTACAGTAGACAACAATTCATAGTACAGCAGACACTAATACAGGCTGTTATAGGATACAAGTTCAGTATTAGCTGTAGCAGAACATGTAAGGCAAGTGCAAATACAGGCATTGAAAGTGCAGCGTATACAGGTTGAAGTCGGTAGAGTACAAAGGGAGGAGAGGAAGGAAGGACACAGAGGAGGGCAGTGGGAAAAGAGGGTGTCACACACATAATGGAGAGGGAAGAGGGCAGCCTACTTGGAGAAATCCCCCAGAGGAGTTAACTCAGGGAAGAGGGGAGGTAATTGGGGGGGTGGTTACCCTAGAGGGATGCTGGCCGACAGGGGGAATAAGAAGGCCAGGGATATCCAGGAGTTAGGGGACTCAATCAATGTGGCATTAGGATTTCCAGCCCTAACTCCCCAACCCCCCCAAGCAGCAAAAGGACAAGCACACACAAGCAATCCTCGCTACCCCCCAAGCAGGAAAAGGACAAGTCCACAAAAGCAAAAACAGACAGCCATCATCAGGTAAGACAGACAACGTACAACTGTTGCCAGATGACACAAATGCAGTAGCACTGATGTGCTGCTTTTGTGGATTTGTATCTGCAGCTGCATTAGCACAGGCCCCACATGAGCAATGTGCTTACGCAGCCACACCTGTGTATGTGTATGTCGTAGAGTGTTTTCTGCAGACAGAAGGCCCCATGGGACCTGCGCCATAGCAGACAGAAGTACTCATGCACACTGTACAAGGTACACCAATAGATAGCATGATCCGCTACTGCATGGTTTTCTTAGTTTTTTTTTTCAATGCCCCCTCTTCACTCTGAGCTCAATCTCCTTCCAATACCCCCAAGGCTATCACCATCTTCCTTACCTGACCAACTCAAAGTGCCCTCCTCCATGGAGCTGTGCATTAACCCCTAGGTGGGGATGAGGTGAGGGCCAAGTCCCTTGAGCTTCTTGTCTTGTCATCTGACATCTTCAGAGGTCCAGGCAGGGAGATCGGGTGTAGCTGGGGGATCTTCATCATTGGGCCCAGGGTCCTCCTGTTTCCTATGGTTTTTCACCCAGGCCCTTAGGAGCCACAGTGTTGAGGACTGCAAATGCCTACATCACTATGTGATGTCACACGCAGCCAGTGCAGCTGGCCACACTGAGCCCTACCTTCTCTTCCATCCAGGGGCAGTATGGCAATAGTGAACAAGATCCTCCCTCCCCAGGGAAGAAGAGTGTCCTCTGGGATGCTCAATTCCTCCCCCCCCAAGCTGGTTCCTGATGACTTGGGCTCATTCCCAAACCCAGGTCACCTGTGTCACAAATGGTAGCACTACCACTGCACCGGTTGGCCAGCTCACTGCATGGTTTTCTATATGCAGATGAATAACTGAAAACTTGCTAACTCTTGAAAAGTTTCTAGGTCTACTGCTGCAACCATGATACCCACTTTGCTACAGTACTTCTGTCTGCATATCAGCAGACCCTACAGAGGCCCGTCCTTCTGGAGCCAGAAGTCAGTGTCAGTATGTTTTACAGCTGTGGCTGAAGAGATGCAGGCCCCTCAGAAGTACTATTGCAACTTTGGTATGTAAAAACTTGCTAGTCCCTTGAACAATGTCTAGATTACCTGCTGAAACCATGATACCCACATTGCAACAGTACTTCTGTCTGCGTAACGGCAGGGGACTGCCTTTCTGGAGACAAAAATTGGTGTGTATGTCTTACATTTGTGGCTAAGAGGTGCAGGCCCCTTAGGGGCCTGAATTTCTGCAGACAGAAGTACTGTAGGCGTGCGGCAATTCTCCAGAAAGGGCCATACTTTTGGAGTTTAATGTACCCACCCTACACACACCCACATCATACATCATTTGAGAGCTTATTTTATGTATGTTTAGATGAGGTATGATGCAGAGCTGTCAAGTGCAGCCGTAAGCCTGTAGGCGAGGTTAAACAATAGTACCAAAAATGAGAAAGTGTCATTTTTTTGCACAGTTCCAGAAACACTATGACATGACTATGACACCAGTTTTTACTGTTTAAGTTAATTTCAACAGCTATCCAAGCTGCTAATAATCTGGATGTTTGTCTGGCAAGTGAGTCTGATGAACAGCTTTCAAATTAACAAATGGTTTTGTATAATGCCACCTCAGTCCTTCAGTCTGAAATAGCAAAAATGAAACCCTCAGTATATTATCTAAAGCCAGGGGATTGTAGTTTACAAAGGTCAGCCACTTTTGTGCCCCAATTGGTGCAGGAGTTTGTCCTTTGGTTAATAGATAAAGAGGCATATAATTCAGTCAGCAATGAATATCATCCTTCAGAAGACACTCAAAGAAGGTGCCTCGCAATTGCAGAGTGCATAGTATTTAACAGTTCCAAAATTATCACACCACTGTACATAAGCCTTGCTGCACAGCTACGCCATGAGTTTGGGTCTCACAATTTAATTGACATACTACACTTTGATGGATTTTGCATCAATTATGATGAGCTGAGGTGGTTCATGACTAGTGCTGCAAAAACTGAAGTAGAAAGACTCCAAGGAGGTGTGTTTATTGCAAATAGGATTGTACCACTTCATGCTGGTGGAAATCTCATCCATGAAGGAGATGATAATATAGACATCAACGCAGAGACCATTGATGGAAAGAATACCTTCCATTCAATGACTAGAGTTGTATTTCAAGAACAGTCTGCAGAAAGCTTAGCATCACACGAAATATCACAGAAGTGTGAGAAAGAAAAGTCACTTACTCTCCCCGAGCAATCAGTCTATTACGCAGTGTGCAGCATTTGAAACACCTAGAACACATCCAGAACTGACTCGCCATGAAAATGTACTTGAGAAAATAAACTCCTGTCACCTACAAGTGAAAGCTGTCCGAGATCTTACCTAGTATCTTTTAAGACTACTACCTTGTGATGTCCTATCAATACCAAATGACATTGATATTGTTCACACTCAGGTGATTCCATTTTGGACTGGTTACAACCACAAGCTTGCCACAGAGAGCATCTACACAGCAGTTGCATATGCACCTATTGTGGATGCCAAACCAGCTGACATGGCCACAGTCTATACTACAATGCTGAAATGTAAGGAAATGTCAGCAGCTCTAGGCCGGCAGCATGCCATTCAGATCATGGATCAGCAGCTGTATACTGTTGCTCAGCAAGTAAAATGGACTCTCCCAAATGAATTTGGTACCAATATGATTTTCCTGGGTGGTTTTCACACCCTGTGTTGTTTTATTGCATTTAGTGGGAAATTTTGGGGAGATGCAGGATTGCTAGACCTTCTTGCTGATTCTGATGTGCATGCAGCTTGCACTGCAGATCACATGGGTGCTGGTAAACAATTCAACCATGTTCTACGTGGCTTGATTGTAGTATTTGAGGCCCCGAGTGTTCTGAAACTTTCTTCATTTGTTTAATGGCATGAGCAGGGAGAAGGTACTCATGGAGTTCCAGCATTTGTCTGGCAAATGTTGGCTGACACTCAAAAGGTGATTGAGTCTGAAGACATTGAGTCTTTACAACAGGTCATTAAAGAACTTGATGCTGTAACTCAGCATATGTTACCACTACTAGAGGAATTTCAGACATGGGGGTATGCCCAGTCTCCTATATTCAAGTTCTGGGATCATTTTCTTCAGGTTATGCAAATACTACTTCTATATGTCCGTGCAGAGCAAGAGGGTGATTGGAAACTTCACCTACACACATACAGCGTGGCATGCTTCCATATTTCTTTGCTGCAAATAGGCCTAACTATGCCAGGTGGATTCCAATCTATATTCTTGATTTGCTAAATCTCCCTGAAGAAGTACACAGTGCCTTTGACTCTGGGGAATTTGCTGTGTGTCAGACTCCTGGTTCTTTCAATGGAATTTGGAGTGACATGGGAACAGAGAAAACTGTCATCAAAGACTCAAAGGGCAGCAGTGGGATTGTAGGACAGACAAGAAAGAAGTCTGCTCTTGTCAGCTGGACCCTCAACAAGACATGTCCTGAGTGAATATGCAAAAGCTATGAGAGAAAGAAGTGCCTGTCAACAAGTAGTGAAGACAAAGTCCACAAAAAAGTCCTTGTCTCTGCACTCATGATGGATGAAAAGCATGTTACTGCCCTTACCAACCATGTCATCAACAATATGACAAGCCCATTTGACCCGGAATCACATCCAGAGGTACTTATCAACATACTGCATCTACTGGACTGCACATAACATCAGATGTACAAGAATCTCTACTGATAATAACAGATATTGGTGAAGAACAAATGGAGAGATTTGTGAGACGTGCACTTGATTTTGATGGGACATGTAGCTGCTTCAGCCCCATCAAGAAATCTGGCATCAGAACATTTGCTGACATGGCCAAGAAGGCCAAATTCAAGTCTGGTAATGGAGGGAAAATCACAGCAGCTATCAGTCCAGAAATTGATTTCTGCAGAGCCCTGTCCTGAGCAAGATGCAGAGATGATGTTTCAATGTCAACTGTTCTTATTCACCCAATAGAACCTGTGCCTATGTCCATCTTCCTCTTCCATGCTAATGGAACAATGAGAAACTCAGACAAAGCTGAATTATGGCATCAGCTGGAAGCTCAAGCTGAAAGTGTCCATGAGCTATGAGGATGCAACAAAGAAACCTCAGTGTACATCACAGATGCCATGGCTGTCATTCAAATGATGGCTTGAGACAAATTCCACTCATTCAATGAACTGGCTGTTGAGTGCTTGAGGCAGATCATAAAAGGATTTGACAAAACTAATTCTGTAATCAAAGTCTTTGACAGATATGACAACAATAACTCTATGAAAATTGCAGAAAGACAGCGCTGGACGGAATCTAAGGTTGGATGCAAGCAATACTAGGTGACTGGTGGACACCTTGTGCCTCCATGGAAAAAGTTTCTAAATATAGCATCCAACAAGCAGTCACTTGCAAAATTCCTCTGTGAATATATGGTTCAGAATGCACACAAGAGTATAGGAGCACACCCAACACAAACATTCCTTCTTGCTGGAGGCTTTTCCAATGAAGAAGTAGGAAAGTCAGTCACCAGTAGAGGTGTTGAAGATGCCCAAGACTTGTACAGTATGCAAGAGGAAGCAAACACAAGGATACTTCTGCATGCTGTATGTGCCAATATGGCTTCTGGGTCTCTTGGTGTCAAAGGAACCATAGTAATTAGGTCACCTGATACAGATGTTTTGTCCTTGCTGTTCTCTACTTTCCAAAAATGGAACACATAGATAACATGGATAAAAACAGGCACCATTACCAGCACAACTGACAAGCGTTGCTTCATACCTGTGCATCCAATTTGTGATGCACTCACTCCTGACTTCTGCAACATACTTTCTGCTGTACACACATTAACAGGATGTGACTCTGTGTCATCCCTTTTAGGTATTGGGAAAAAAATCTGTGTTTAATGTGGAGCTTACCGCTTCACAGATCTTGCCAAATTGGGAGAAAGTGATGAACAAGCTGCAATTTCTGCAGCAAGGCAGGTAGTAGCAGTGCTGTATTACCAGAACGAGAAAGAAAAGGAGACCCACAGAGACCTGAATTGCTTGTGCCTCAATCTAGTCATCAAACAGGACAAGTCACTAGCCAAACTCCCACCATGTAAAGATAGTTCTGAAGAGCATGTCAAAAGAGCATCTTGGCAAACAAAGATTTGGATGTTTTTGCACATAGGAAACCAGATATTGGATCACCATTGCAACATGGATGGAAAAATGTGGATGATGAACTGCTTCCTGCATTCTTCAAGGGCCCAATGGCATCTGAGCTTCTACAAGAACTTATTTGTGCTTGTACCAGTAGGGGTCACTACTCAATCAACTGTGTCTGTAATCAGAACAATTTTGCCTGCACAGAACTGTGTACATGCCAAGGCAATGAAGACTGTGGTACCCCACACACTCTCGACAGAGATCATGATGATGAACAAGATGATGATAATGATGTTGACTAGAAATGTCACCAGCACTATTACATTTCAATGATACAGTACCTGTACAAATTTATTACTAGATTTCATTTTACCCTTTAGATTGCTGTTGTGATGCTTTGAGGTCCCAAAGAAATCCTATTTTATGTCTTGAAATAATACATAGCGTCATTAAACTAACAGAAACGAATGCAAATATTTTAAAGTGGTCATTCTAACATGTTGAGGGTGTCATTGTTTAGCCCTGTTTCTATGGTAATGGCACCACTTGACAGCTCCACATCATACCTCATCTTAAAGTAGACATAATAAGCTTTCAAATGATGTATGATGTGCGTGTGTGTAAAAAGGGTACATTAAGTCGACCAAATCAGTGGTGTCTGCCGCTCGCCTACTGTTACTATTTTAGTATCATGGATTTTGTGGCTCTGGCACTTCTGCAGCCAAAGACTGGTGTGTATGTCTCTTACACCTGTGGCAGTGAAAATGCAGCCCCATCAAGTGTGTATATTTCTTACAGTGTACATGAGTACCTGAGGCTACAGAAGCGCTGGCCCCTTACAGGCTTGCACTTCTGCAGGCAAACAAACTCTTACAATTTGAGCATCATGGAATTATATCTGTGGCTGCAGGGGTCTGTGGTTTTTTTGCACATAGAAGCAGTGCTACAATTTGAGAATCCTGGATTTTTTTTTATTATTCTTTTGGTAACCAGGTAAGGCCCACTAGACACAAGTGCCTGTTTTCAGGGGTGACCTGGGAGCACTGGGGTAGTTAACTGGTTTGCTCAGAGTTACACAGTATGCAGGTGGAGGTTGTGGGAATAAAACCCAGGTCTGCTGGATGTATCAGGCTCATTCACAGTACCTTACTCTAACCTATAGGTTATACTGTCAGTCCATTTCTGTCTGCAGTGACAAGTGACATAACAGGGAAATATATGGCCCCCTAGAATTTTCACTCTCATGTATGCTTTTCACAAACAACCTGGAAATGATTAAAAAAGTGGTGACTTTTCTCTTAGGAACAAAGGCAAATCCGGCACCAGATATAGAGTGCAAAACAGCTTTAATGAATATAAGACCAACAGCTCAGGCAAACAAGGTTCCTTGACTGGTTTTGCTACATGAGCATCCTCAGGAAGAAATGACATAAACACACACAAGACACAGTTTAAAAAGAAGCTGCTTAAAGTGACAGTACAACATTATGAGATATATATATATATATATATATACTGTACACACAAATCCACTAGTTAAAAATAGGTCTCAAAGTAAGGGAACATTGTTTAACCAGGAGTAGCACACTAAACCGAAGCTTGTTTCCAGATGCAACCTGGGAGCACAAAGAAATTAGGTGACTTGCTCAGGATTACACAGTATGCACCTAGGCGGCTGTGGGATTCAAACCCAGGTCTCCAGATCTGTAGCTCAGAGCCTTAACCCACTGCGTTATACTGCATAGATTATGTAATAATATGACAAACAAGAACAGTCACATATCAGCGCTCAAAAAATAAATCTGTCATTTGATCAACTCAATAATAAAAGCTGCAGGAAGAGCTATGAGGATGCATTTTTGATTCCTCCCAAACATAGGATGAAATCCAAAAAAGCTACCAGGAAACATCAAAAACCACGTATAAGGGAAAACAAACATCATATTAAAGGAAAACTGCACCCTCATATCTTCTAAATGTTATTTGTTTCCATGTCAACAGAGAACTCTTTTCATGTAGCTGTTAAAGATGTTTGCAACTGCTTCGGTTAGTTTTCACACTTCATACTAGGCTCTGTCACTGTCCTGGGAGGGTCCATTTTGTGGTTGTTGAAATCTCATTGTCCCCAAGAATTGCATTAGCATACGAGAACATGATGTCAGATCAACTATTTATATCATGTATCTGTATGCTGAGATAACAAAGACCCTGCAAAAACTCTCTGGAAACTCATAAACTCAATGGAGTTTAAAGGGGAAAAAAACTGCATTACAACTCAGATAGCTTGTAAAACTCACTGAAGGTAAATGTGGTATTTCACACCTTCTAGCAGCCTGTTTATTTTAAAACTACTTAAGCAGACAGGCATACTGGGGAGTTTAAAGGTTGATTATGCATCACGCTCACACATGCTAATGCAGCTCTGAGGGACAATGAGAATTCAACAACCATGAAATGGACCCTCCCAGGACAGTGACAGGGCCTAGTATGAAGTGTGAAAACTAACTGAAGCAGTTGCATACATCTTTAACAGCTACGTGAAAAGAGTTGTCTGTTGACATGAAAACAAATGACATTTAGAAAATATAAGGGTGCAGTTTCCCTCTTATATTATATCTACATAAGAAATCAATAACTACATGTACAAATATATACAGTCCCTAATAAATACAATGTTACAAAGGCACTAACTGGGGTGATACTACAGCAAATACAGTGAAGTGAGGATCATTTGGTCTTCCTATTTTTCTTAATCAATGGCATAATGTCAATCTTCCCATTTATCCCAAGTTCCTTCAAACCCCCCAGGGTATAAATCTAAAAGGCCTCACATTCCAATAGCATGGCATCAATATCACCTCCTCTCAGGCCTAGAGCAGCCAGCTCGAAACCACAGAACTTAAATAAGTGGTTCGAGTGGCACCCATTGGGGATATTGCCATCTGTTTGTACACTCGAGTTAGTGGTGCACTTCATGCACTGTACAGCTAGGGCATTGGAGGAGTCCCCTCCTGGGATGCTTCGAAGATGCTCCCCAATATATGTCTTAAAAAGACTAGTGGTTTTCCTTATGTAAAATGACCCACAAGTACAAGTGGCCAAATACACTATGTTGTCAGTGACACAGCTGAAGAAATCCAGCATGTCGTATGTGCGGTGGGCATTAATGGTGGTAAAGGTATGACTCTTTAAGATAGAATTACAAAATTTACAGTTTCCACAGGAAAAGTCTCATTGTGTGCTTAGGTAACCAAGTACCATCTCTTGTAGGGGCTGGTTTCTGAAGACTGTGAACCAATTTATCCTTTAAATTGGGACCTCTCCTATATGCCATATGTGGGGGTAGAATGGTACCCTCTTTAAGTAAAGGATCAGTCTCTAAAATGTTACAATTCAATTTCACAATATCTTCTATTGCTGAGGATTGTCTACAGTATGTAGTTTCCAAGTTTACTCTCTGCAGGTTCACTTGGTTCTCTCCCTTCTGAACCTCTGTTGCTGCAGGGCAGGGTGCCAAAATTTCCTCCTTATTGGTTTGAAGGACTTGTTCAAATGCTTTATGTACAGTTTGTTGATTATACCCTCCATCTAAAAATCTACTGCACATATCAGTGCCTTGTTTGACAAAATCTTTGTTGTTACTACAATTACATCTAGCATGCAGTAGCTGGGCCCTGGGAATATTGGCGAGGGTGTCAGTTGGATGCACTAAGGAGGGAGTTCCTATCGGTGTCCTTATGGAACAGATTAGTGTCCACCCTTCATTCAAATTTTTTGTAATACACAGGTCCAAAAAAGTGACACTCTGTGTATCACAAGAGACAGCAAATTTTAAATGTGGATTGCTAGATTCAAGATAGTTAACAAACAATGCAAGTTCATCCCGCATGCCACACCAGACCATAAAAATGTCATCTGTAAAACGATGCTAGAGATCTATCCTGTGGTAAAAAAGATTGGTCTTGGCGTCATAGATAGTTGTTGTCTCCCAGTGGCCAAGACAAAGGTTAGCATAGTTGGGGGCAAAAGTAGCCCCCATGGCTGTCCCCTTAGTCTGAATGTAAAAAGTGCCCTGGAACAGAAACTAATTCATTGTTAGCACATATTCTGCACAGTTCAGTAAAAACTGTTTTCTAGCCTCATTCAAATGTTCAACCCCACTCAACCAATGCTCCAGAGCATATAAGCCCCCCAAGGGGGATATTAGTGCATAATGATGTGATGTCCATGGACACCAACAGCCAATCAGGTTCAAGTACCAGATCCCCCACTATACCTAACATGTCAGTAGTGTCCTTAATATAGGACCTAAGGTCCTGTACCAAACTTTTAATATGGGCGTCCACAAATAACAAAAGAGGTTCAGTCAAGGGACCAATTCCCACCACTGTAGGGCGTCCTGGGGGATTTTCCAAACTTTTGTGAATTTTAGGAAGGGTGTATATGCTAGCCCTTATAGGGTGATGGACTGTGAGGTAAGCCATCTCATTCTCATTAATACCACCCTCCATTAAAGAATCATTTGTTTGTTTGTTTTTTTATTCACTTAACTGGTAAGCACACTGGGAAACTAGTTCCTTTTACAGGTACGACCCACATAAAAAAAAAATATATATATATACAATACAAAAGACGTACATATACAATACAAATATAGCAGACCAAAAATGTCTTTGTTAAATTTAGAAACATCTCCAACCTGGATTTAAAAATGCTGGTGGGATCCCTCCTAAGTTTTTTATAGAAGGTGATGTCACTCAGCTGTCTATTGGCCTCCTGAATATACTTCTGTGTTGACATGACCACTACCGCCACACCCTTATCTGCAGGCTTTATCACAATATCAGGGTTCTGTTCCAATTCCCTTAAGGCTTTTGCCTACCCCACTGAGATATTAACAAAGTGGGGCCTGTCCCTTCTCTGGGCTAACTCCTCAAACCCTGCAAGGCAAGCCCTCTCAAAGACACGTACAGTGTCATTCAGTGTAGGATAAAATGTACTCAGTGGGCGAAAGTCAGGGGTAATACTGGGTATAGTCAAATCAGTGGGGTCATCCTGTCCCCCAACTAATGTCAAATTATTGCTTCTACACATCTTTCGTTTTGTAAAAAAATGCTCTAAGATTGAGATTGCTGGTGAACCTCTGGAAATCAATATGTAACGCAAAAGGATTCAGGTCCTGGGTAGGCACAAAGGAAAGGCCCTTCTGTAATAGTCTCATCTGTTCCTCTGTCAGGCAAGTATCAGAGACATTAATGACAATACACTCTGATGAAATTACTTCCCTCTCTTCCCTGCCAGTCTAGTATTGGTGCCTCTTGCCACCCCTTTCTTGTGTACACTTGTCTGGTGCCTTGCCGCAGTTCCCTTGGTAGTGGTTCCTGGAACTGAACCTACCTGATGTCCCATCTCTCTGATTGGTCTGGCATCCCCTCTGCTTCTCCTAAAAAAGGATCCTCATTTGTATCAGAGTCACTGGGGGATGTGTAATATGAAGGTGATTGTTCCCGATTTCTGAGGATGGGATGTGATGTATAAGTGTCTGGCCACTCTCTGGGTTCTCTGTTAGGCTGGTAATGTGGTTGTTGGCGTCCACAACCATGACTCTGCCTCTGATATTGGCGTTTGTTATTATTCTTGTTATTTGGTGTTCTATACCAAGTGAAGATCCTATTGTGCAAATAGTCTTGTATGCCCCATTCAAACTTTTTCAATTTCCTCTGTTTGATAAAGTTCTCTTCCCTTAATATCACTTCCTTCAATTTTTTATGGTTTGTTTCAAAATCAGCATGGTCTTCAAATTTTTCAACCACCTCTTCCTTATTTTTGATATCAGAGATAATGTCAGGTTTTTGTCTCAAATAATTATTCACAACTGCAACCACAAGGCCATCCAAATCAGCCTGTAGACCTTTGTTCCTATCCACGACAAAATCGTTTCTCTCCAGACCATAGCCAGGAGTTCTGGTTACCTTCAGGCCATGTGGAGCTCTACCCACTTTCAGACAGGATTCCGAAGTAACCCTATTCCAGTAATGCCTTCTTCCTCTCATGATAGCTCTCTCTAACTGGATAAATGCAGTGCAGCTGTCCCCTGGTTCAGTTTGGTCTATAGGAACTGGGCCCTCTGTAGCTTCACTGTTCCCTGTAGGTGCTTCTATGAACAAATCCTCCACCGCTGCAGCCACAAAGACTTGTGCGAATAAATTGCCCGCAGTATCCCCCCATAATAATTTATCAAAAGTAGAACTGGTTTGCGGCATACCTTTGTTGGCGGTGAGTCACAACCAAGTGTCTTGGGGGGAATAACTGTACTTGTTGCCCCGGTGCCCCGAGCAGGTCATAAAGTAAATTCCTAACAGAGTGAAGTGTTGAAGGACCACTTTCTACTTTCCAATGACTGTGGTCCCCAACGACAGGAAATCAGAGCTCTGATTACTGTTCCAGGTGTCCTCACTGTTATACATACAGGTCTCAGAATGTGGAAACACCAATTTAAAGTTAATAGACAAATAACTCAAGTCAGTACCTTATGGGACTATTTCCATCGGTGCTGTAAATCTTGGCGTCCTGGCAGAACCGGAACAAACAATCAAGCTGGTGAAATGGACCACTTTACAACAACCGTGGCCCATGACGATAGGAAATTAGAGCTGATTACTGTTCCAGGAGTCCTTGATGTTAGACACATAAGTCTCAGAATGCAGAAACACAGATTTAAAGTTAATAGACAAATTGCTCAATCAGTTCCTTATGGGAATATTTCCATCAGAACACCGTCCCGGCACAACTGGAACAAACAAGCTGAAATGGCTTCACTTAGCAATAAAAATTTGGTAAAGGACACAGAAGTAGATTATTTATTTATTTAAAAGTTTCATCAGGAAAGGCATACTGAGCAGTGTTGTTCATTTCCAGATGCGTCCTGGGGGAGAGGTGGGAGAGGAACAGCAAAAAGATAAGGAAATAACAGCTGACAGCAGTCATGTACAATCGTGTAAAAAAAGAAACAAGAATTTACAACCGATTTCAAGCTCAAATTTTCACCCAGATCCCTGCTTCGTAGAGCCCAGGTTATTTAATG
Source organism: Neoceratodus forsteri (assembly GCA_016271365.2). Lineage (NCBI taxonomy): Eukaryota > Metazoa > Chordata > Ceratodontiformes > Ceratodontidae > Neoceratodus > Neoceratodus forsteri. The sequence continues at coordinate 261,063,655 of CM057451.1, read as the reverse complement.
CAGCCATGTGTATGAAATTTAGTTCAGGATTCTGTGTCAATTCTAAGTCCGTCTCAATAACAACATCGGCAACAGTACCTTTTGATAAATGCCGTGTCGCCGCCTTTGTGGATGAAATGCCAGTGTTATCAACTCTAGAGTTCTTGTCAGTCAGTCGCACCACTGGAATCCTTATCGGAGCAAACCCTGAGGTCCATTGTGCATTAGTGGGTGACCGCACCCAACCCGCAGCCTTTAAGGACTGCTCCACCGACCATCTGTCATTCTTGTCCATCTCCAAGTCAGCCCAAACTTTTGTAGGAATCGTGGGTTTCTTTACTATAGTCTCCGGTTTAGGAGCGGAAAACGAAAAGACTGTAGCCCCCTCCTGAGTAGTTGCAGTAGTCTGGAACACAGCTGGGTTTGGAAGAGGCAAGACATTTTGTTTGCTGTTATGCTCACCCTGGGGTTGACTATTTTGGGCTGTCACTTGACAGCTTCTGCCAGCCTCCTCTTGGACGCCCGAACAACTCAGATCAGTCACAGCAGTACATGTCTTAACACTTTCTTTAATGTTATCTGTCAGTAAAGATAAATCAGGGATATTCTCCATATGCTTTACTTCAGACCGCACTTCTGCAGAAAGATGCAATAGGGTTTTAACCAATTTAAGAGCCCTTCCAGTCATATCTGTCGGTTGAATCACTGCTCCCTCAGTACTTAACAAAACCTCTTCCAGGTGCACCTCTACATCATAAAATGTGTCCAAATCACTCGTCTCCACCGGTGGCAGAGCAGCCATCTCTCCAAGCACCTCCATGTCCTGCTCCATCAGCAGTTAGATGGAGACTGACACAGCTCCTCTCAGTACACTCCCTACCGATGAGAGTAGGGGAATTTCCCCGGTGCCTTGGCCAAATTCCCCCCCATTCACTAAAAATACCACCAACAGCTTAATCTGGTTCAAGATCAGTTAGCATTCATCTGTATCCCCCTCCCCCGGGTTGTGCCTGAAAATAGGCAGAATTTGTCTAGTGCACTTACCCGGTCAACAAAAACTAAATAAATAAAATAAATAAAAGATTCAAGGTACACCTCCCTGTCCTCCTCCTTTGGGTCCACTTATATTTCCTGAAACTCAGTCCTTTAGCCCTGACTTTGTCCCCATCTCCTTAGAGAACCATAGTGGTTTCAAGCATGATGGGATAGACATAGGGGAGTATTAGTAAATGGGCAGGAGGAGGAGGAACACCAGAGACAAGTTGGGGTCTGTGGAGATAGACTAGATAGGAACCATCTGGGCAGACTGCGTGGCACAGGTGGTCCTTTTCTGCTAACAAATTCTGTTTCTATATTTCTAAGACAGCCACCACTTGCAATTTAAAAAAATCTCTTCCACTGAGATTACCTTAGCCTAGGAGGGCCAGTGGTGGGTTCTGGAGCAACAGTGACCCCTGTGGGTGAGCAAGGGAGCTATTCTTATTGCAGGAGTTTGCTGTGTGTGCAAGGCTGTCAGGCACTGCTCAAGCCATGGCATCTCCATGAAGGCTTACAGTAGCTTGAACAGGGTATATCCCTGGTTAGATAACAGGAGTGAGGGTATAACAAAGTAGATTGAAAAAAAGTTACATACAATGTACGAACATAAGAAATTTGCCAGCAGAAAAAAGCCATAATGGTCTACCAATTCTGCTCAACATGTGTAGCACAGTTAATTTCCTGGAGCTGCCACCCTTACCTTACTCCCCCTGGCATCTTCCCCATCCTAATCTTCTTCACCCTGTCCCATCCCCCCTTGAAACTGGCCACCATCTTCGCTGCCACCACCTGCTCCAGCAATTCATTCCACCCCTTCACCACCCTTTCAGTGAAAAAGTGCCTCCTCATTTTCTTCCTGAATCTACCCCCATCAATTTCAGGCTGTGACCCCTTGTTGTACCCTTCTTCGGTAACTTAAAGATGCCCTCAGTACCTGTTTATGCCCTTTAGGTACTTGAATGTCTCAGTCATATCCCCCCTCTTCCTTCTGTCCTCTAGGGAGTACATGTTCAGCTCCCTCAGCCTCTCTTCATATGTTCTTTTTCCATGCCCTTGATCATTTTGGTTGCCCTCAGCTGGACCCCTCCAGTAGTTTGATATCCCTCTTCAGGTAAGGGCACCAGAACTGAACACAGTATTCCAGGTGTGATCTCACCAGTGACCTGTACAGTGGCAGTATAATCTCCTCCCTCCTAGAGGTGATTCCCCTTGTGATGCAGGCCAGCATTTTATTTGCTTTGGCTGCTGCCTTTCGGCACTGTGCTGTGTGTTTCATATCACCCCTGACCATTACCCCCAGGTCCTTTTCCTCCTCTGATACTGCCACTTGTACTCTCCCTAGCCAGTATCCAGCCTTTGGGTTTCTGACTCCCATGTGCATTACCTTACAATTCTTCACATTAAAACCCAGCTGCCAGATGCCTGACCACTTCTCCAGTTTAGCCAGGTCCTCCCTTAAGTCCTGCCTCCCCTTCTCTGTGTCCACCCTCCCACAGAGCTTAATGTCATCAGCAAAAAGGCAGATCTTACTTTTGACTCCCTCTGCAATGTCACCAATAAATATGTTGAACAGCACAGGTCCGAGTCCAATGTGTATACTATGGAGCATATAGTACTCAATCTTTAATTTTTACAAACTGTTATAGAGGTAGGGATGGGAGATGCCTTATGAAACTGCTCCACTCCCTCAATTTTACCTTCCAAAGACACAAGATACTGAAATTTTTTCACTTTTTCTAACTTGAGTTAAGAGGCCTCAGGGGCATCCCACCAAACTGAGGAGGCTGTATCCCCAAGTGGATTAAATTGCAAAAAAATCAGACAAAGCTTTCTTTTTTTTTGTAGACTCTATTTATCACTCTCTCCAGCTAAGCTACTGGGCTAACCTCAGCTGTTTCTGTCCACCCGAAGCTCTGTCAGATCTCACCTGGTGCCCGATGGGTTTCCCGTGAGTCGGTACCTGAGCTTCTCTGGATATGAGTCCCTCAGAGGCAAGGACCACTACTCCCAGGTACTCTATCTTTTAGTGTCTGGTCGAGGACGCTCATGGCAGACCCCCTAAGGAAGCAGTGCTGGCCCAGTATTGGACATGGTGCCGAGGCGCCACACAGCCCACCTTAGCCTACCAGTGAGAAGGGGGGTTTTCTGTGTAGGTTTTCTCCCCACCCCCTATGTCCCATGGAGCATTGGATGTGCAATGGTGACCAGCGCCCACCGAGCTCTGCCCCCTGCCACACAGCTGCGATGCCAGGTCTATGGCTCCTCCTGACAGCTGCCAGAGGGTACTCGAGAGTGACGCAAGGCCCTACTGCCACCCCAAGAAGGGAGAGCTGTCCTCCGGATGCTCAATCCCTTTCCACTCCTGCCATCCCCCGGCAGCCCGAGCTCTTTCCCGAACCCGGGTCACTGGCATGGAATGAAGTAAGGCTTCTAATACCTTAGCCATCAGCACCACCAGGCCAGCTTCAGACAAAGATTTCTGAGTAGAAAAGTGGAAAGATGGCTGAGTCAGCAAAGATGAGTTGACACATCAACTCCCTGCCCTAGCAGAGGTCACAGACCCACTCCTGGGGACCAGGTCAACTGAGCTCACAGTGCCCACCCCTAAGTGCAATCTGTGACAGGGGGGAACAGGAATACTCTCCATCTAGAGTGCTCACTGAGTTCACAACTGAACACCCGCCATAAGGTCGTAGGGCTTCCTTTCTCTAATCTGGGTAAGGATACAGTATAGTCTACAGCCTGTAGCCAGGTGAGAACTCTCCTTGGTTGCTGCACTGGGGGGAGACCTAGGCATTATGAGCTCTTCGGGGTTTGCATTCGTAAACCTGATTGTGTCCTCCCCAGTGGGGTGTGCAGCACCTAGTTACCCCTTTATAGACTCCTCCCGAGACCTGTGTACCTCCCTTACTTAAGGCTCTCAGATATTCCCTTTTTGGATCCTAGACTTTGTAGCCAATGATGACACCTTGTAATTACCAGGTTGGTCTCAGAATTGAATAAACCATTTTACCTTTACGAACACAAAATCACTCACAGCAGTTTTAAAAGCAAAATGCTTTTACTAAATTTAAATGATTATCATATAAACTTTACAAACAAAAGATTTCAGCAAAATCTGATTACAGAATAACAAAGCAAAAGTTGCAATTATACACAAAAACACAGTGTAAAATTTAACTAATTTCTACCTTGTTTGTGGAAAATTCAGAAAGTCCAGAACCATAAGAAGTTGGCAAACGTTTCCGTCCTTCTGTAGTATTCACTGGTTCTTAGTCTGTCTCTGTGTTATGGCAGTCTTGCCTCTTTTGTGGTCAGGAACAAGCGTCCAAATGCAATGCCAAAAGCTCTGAGCTTCTGATGTGAGGGCAGTTTTTTACTCTCTGTTTCAGTCTGCAAAAACCCTTTTTGTTCCAAGCTGGCAGTCTTTTTCCCATGCATTTTTTCAGCTGGGGCCTTATCTTTTAGGCCAGTAGGGGTCTCACTTGCTCTTTCCCCACAATTTGACGCAATTATTATATCTATTTCCCACAACCCAATTTCCTGGCTGCCTTTGATGTCCGACCTCCCCGACAATATAACACCTGTAAGATAATTCACACTAGCCTTCAGGAATAGCTATTTCCTAAATCCTGTTTCCAAAGCATCCTTCTTTGAAGTAAAAATTTTATGACAGGTGATCATTTTCTGGCACATCGTTGTTGAGCAGCCCTTGAAATGTAATTTAGCTTCCTGTCAAGCAACCTCCCCTCAGGTCACAGTGGAATGTCAAATATTTTGCACTATAGTCTCTCTCCCTATGTGACCCTTTCATTAACACTGGCATTCTGATTTCTGGTGACATCACCATAATGGTGGAGGCATAACCGAAGAGCTCCTGAGCCAATCTTCTCAGTCATAGAAACATAGAATTTGATGGCAGATAAGGACCGCTTGGCCCACCTAGTCTGCCCATTTTCCTACCTAACAGATAAGCTGCAGATCCTAGTTAACCAACAGCTTACTTCCTTACAGTCCCTCACAATCCTCGCTCATCCCTTGGTGGATCAACATATTTTAAGCCTCATCACATTCCTAATGTGGCTACTAAACACAATAGAGGTAAAGGAGACAAAACAAATCCTAACTCAGTGAAATTGAAGCAGCTACCTCTGAATGCAGACATTGAGGGATTAGTGACCCCTTCACAACATGACCGAACCTTGTCTGAATCTTCTTTTGACCCAGAATTAGAGGAAGATACCCTACCTCCAAAAACTGAAAAAGCTCCGCAGCAAATATTAAAAGTGGTGCATAAGATTGAGTCCTTTCTGGCAGACTTAACACAGGACATTCAAAGCATTGATAAAAAGGTATCGAGCAATGCCTCCAAGGTGGCGGAGATAGCGGAGGCACAGGAAACTAATGCCTACTTGGTTCTTTACTTGTTAAAAAGAGACTGAGAGATACAAAATAAAATGGAAGACCTAGAGAATAGGTTGCACTGAAACAATTTCAGGGTTCATGGGGTGCCAGAGGGGGCCGAGGAGGGCTTCGCTACATCAGGGAATTTCATACAACACCTCCTAAAATCTGCACTCACCCTGCCACCAGATCTACCTCTACATATCAACCCTGGTCCCGAGGCCTTCATCCTCAACATCCCACCTGAGATCCTGGCTTGTTCAAATGCTCCATTTCTAGAGTAAGGAGACAATACTGCAAGAAGTCTGTCGGATGAGAAATTTAAACCATAAGGACACCAACATCTATTTTGATCATGACTTCTCCCCTGCCTTGCAAGCTGAGAGAGAAAGGGTGAGAAGCATGATCTGAGAGCTTAAGGAGAAGAAAAACTTGAAAGCGCAGCTTAATTTCCCAGCTAAGATCAAGATTTATCTTGAAGACAGTCAGAAGGTTTTTAATTCTTTATTGGATGCTTAAACCCTACTTAAAGAGTGGCAGATATCCCTTCCTGACTTTGAAACAGAGCTCCTAGAATGCAAACTGTCATAGGGAGCTTGGCAAGTTGTGGTGATGGGTCAGAAGCGGTCTTCGCCCGGAGCTTTACCGATGACACTGATTAAAGACATGGCTAAAATCATGAAGAGGACAGACTCTAAGCAACCTGTAGTGTGAACTCCCCAGGGATCTCTGAAGAGGTAAACTAGTGCTCATATTGTGAAAGACTTACCTTCTTTCAGGACCAGACTTAATTTGCCATGCCTTACTTGTAGGAATTTTTCTGGACACTACAGGTACTTTCTTTTCTGATCCACAGTATTCTGTGGGAACGAGACCACTCATGGGGTTACCAGTTTCCCATGCATGAGTGACCTAATTTGGAGGCCTGCTCTATTAAAAATGATATTTAACTGCTTTTAATGAGATCAGTCTGAAATTGGAAGCCTATTGTCAGAACATGAGGTAGGGGGAGTGGTTAGCCAGATGATTCAGATGCTGACAGAGCCTCACTATTAATCAAACAGTGTTTGACTGCAAGGAAGCTGAAACTGTTTGTTTTTTTCCATGATGGGGTCAATCTCTTCTCAATTGGGGACCTTGGAAATTTCCCCTTTTTTGAGTAATACAGTGATCGGTAAAAGACCTGAAGGGGTATTCATTCTAATATTCATTTTGCCTTACTCAAGGTTAATTTGGTCATGTAGCTTACTTTGCTCAGTATACTGTTGGGATTGACTTCTCTGGTCTATAATTTAGAGGAATGTGAAATTTCAACTTGGGGATTGGGGGGAGAGAGGAAGATATGTCTCTGAAATATAGATGGACTGCAGATGGGGGGGCAGGGTTGGCCTGGGGGGATATACCAGGTTGAATCTCACTCTTTGAACTAGGGGAGAGACCCTGTTTCTGGCCTTGTTTACACCAGTGAGGTGATGTAAAATTCAGTGGACACCTATCCTCTTAGGTCCGCCAGAGTGTTGGTAACACTTGCCACTATTTTCATCAGGTGCTATAGAGCATTGTGTTTTCTCCCAGAAAAGAACACCTCCTAGTGGAGTGAGTTACTCTGTCTGAGCACCTAGGGAGTCACATGTGAATTGCTATGACTGTTCAGTTACTAATGAGAAAGTTGTTCACTGTTGCTGAAAATCTACATTTGGTTCTTTGTTTTAAGTTGAGTTATATAAATGTTCAATCTACGAATCAGGTTCCTCATAATAATGCTGCACTTGTGTCACACAAATTAAAGATAGGAGTTCTTACTTTTATGAGTTTTGACTGGCCAGAGACAAATACCTTACCCTTATTGTTCATTATGGATTCCCTGAATATTGTCTCCTATAATGTTAAAGAGATAAATTCCCCAATTAAAAGAACAAAGTTACTTACAGAACTGAATCACCTAAGATGTGATATAGCCTTTTTACAAGAAACCCATCGCACAGAATTAGAACATCTAAAACTAAGGCTGCAATGGGTAGGGGAGGTAATAGCGGCCTCTCACCCCAAAGCTAAAAAAACAGGTACAGCCATTTTAATAAAAAGAAATATCCCTTTAAACATTGAAACTTCAGAAGTTGGAAAGATGGGGCACCATGTAAGAGTTTCTGATAATATTCAAGGGATCCCTGTCCATCTGATTGCTATATATGCTCCTAATACAGGCATTGCTCCTTTTTTACAAGAAGTATTTGCCAAAGTAACAGAACTTTCTCAGGGCCAAATCATATTAGGTGGGGACTTTAATACAACCCCATCCATGCAACTAGATTGTTCCTCAGCCCACTCGTCCACCAGTCTGAAGGCTACGAACATTTTGATCGCTCTTAGCACTGAACTAGGATTAACAGATATTTGGAGGTTACAACACCCTGGAGAGGAGGATTTTTCTTATTTCTCGCCCGCACACCAATCCTATTCTTGTATAGACCTTTTCTATACAGATCAGACTGAATTTTATACAATAAATAAGGCTACAATTAATACTATCACATTATCTGATCACGCTCCCATCTCCATCCAATTATCTCTTTCAAATAGAGACAAACAGTCTATCTGAAGATTAAATGTATCTCTTTTAAACAACAAGCAATTTATGGAATGATTATCAAAAACTTTTTCAGATTTAGCTATATCTAGCCCTCTTCAGACAACATCCCAACTTTTGCTTTGGGATACTATGAAAGTCGTAGTAAGAGGGAAAATTATAGTTTCACCTCAGTCAAAAAAAAGCTAGCCCAGCTGACACATAATCCACTTCGAACGCAATTATCCTTCCTGGAAAATGAACACAAAGCGAATCCTAAACAGCCTGGCCTTTATGCAGAGCTCATTCAGGTTTGGAAAGAGCTTCAGGCCTTTGAAGATAAAAAAGTGGAGGGAATGCTTATACGCAAATCAAAAATACCATGAAGTGTGTATGTGTGTGTGGGGAGGGGGCTCTAGATTACTAGCCTTCAGATTAAGAAAAGCTCAAGCAGAAAGACATATTTCTATTTTGAAAGATAAGCAGATACCAAATAAGATCTGGACCAGGCCGAAAGATATTGCTATGCAATTCAAACAACTCTATGAGAATTTATACAAGGTGGAAGGGAAAAATGAGGAATTTACATCAGACACTAATAGGTTCTTGGCTAATCTCAACCTTCCTATTTTGCCAGAGAAGGCTAGTACTTTTCATGAGGCCCCATAACAGAATTCAAAGTCCATGAAGTGATAAAGCAACTCCCCTCAGGGAAGACGCAGGGTCCTGATGACTTCAGCGCAGAAATATACACAAAGTTAAATAATACCCATTGCCGTATCCTGACCAAAGTATTTAATGCCTGTATAGAGGAAAAGAAATTACCTGACTCTTGGAATGCTGCCTTGATCACTGTTATCCCCAAACCAGGGAAAGATAAGCATAAATGTGAATTGTACAGGCCAATATCCCTGATGAATCAGGATTTTAAAATACTAACAAAAATTATATCTAACTGATTTAAAAAAAATAGATTGCATTATTAGTACACCCCCTGAGCAGACAGGATTTATTCCCCAGAGACATCTCTCGGATAATATCAGAAAACTCTTGAACGTATTGAGATGTAAATCTGCAACTAATACCTTACAACTGCCAATTTTTTTAGACACAGAAAATGTGTTTGATTGCCTCAGCTGGTCTTATCTGTTACAGGTAATGCATCATATGGGTATCGAAGTAATTTTCTGAAGTGGGTGTCCCTTTTCTGTCGAGGGCCTCGGGCTTGGGTCAGGGTTAATGGCACCATTTCAGAGAAACTTGATATTGGAAGGGACACAAGACAAGGATGCCCGCTGTCCCCCCTCCTTTTTGCACTGAGTATGGAACCCCTGGCTTAGGCAGTAAGGGAGGCCTTGGGTATCAAGGGAATAAGGGTGGGACAAGTGCAAGCTAAAATATCACTAAATGCTGATGATACCCTCATATGCTTAGAGGACCCCAAGTGTTCCCTCCCCCTACTGATTAAACTGTTGAATGCATTTGGCTATGTTTCAGGCTTTAAGGTTAACATGGACAAATCAGAAATGCTGAAGGTACGGGGTACAGTCTCACAACAGTGTAAAAATCAGGTACCATTTTGGTGGGTCAGGGACAAAGTTAGATATCTGGGGATACAAATCCCTTGCCACTTATCTAAATTATACCAATATAACTATGATGAGTTAAAAAAAATATGTATTTATATTGACTTGAACAGGTGGCGGAACCAGGCCTTATCTTTCTCAAACCATCTAGAAACAATAAAGATGAATGTATTGCCTAGTTATCTCTTTCTATTTTCTACCCTTCCCCTTCATATTCCTGTGGCACAGTAGAAAGATCTTAAAAAAACTTTCCAGTTTTGTGTGGGCAGGATTGAGGCCCAGGATTAGATGGGCACTATTAAAGAGATAGTGTATAGTGCAGTGGTTTTGCCTTAGTTTGCCACAGAGTGGCTAGACAGATTGTGTGGTGTTTTCTTTGTTTTTTTTTTATTGATTTGGTAACCATCCCCTTTTTCATGTTAAAATGCTGTTCTTGACTGAGTGTTACTGGGGATGGGAGAAGAGTGGTCGTCTTGTGCTTATAGCAGTGATGTTGTGGGACGTTGTGGCTTTCGATACTGTTCCACATAGAATATTGATTATTAAGCTGGGTAGGCTCAGGATGGGTCAGACGTTGGTCAACTGGGTGGCAAACTGGTTGACGGGCAGAAAACAGAATGTGGTGGTAAATGGTATACAGTCAGAAGAGATGCAAGTCACAAGTGGGGTACCTCAGGGATCAGTCCTGGGGCCAGTCCTCTTCAATATCTTCATCAGTGGCATTGCAGATGGACTGGAGGGTAAGGTTTGTCTGTTTGCAGATGACACCAAGATCTGCAACAGAGTAGACGATCCAGATGGGGTGGGCAGAATGAGAAGAGATATGGATAAACTAGCAAAATGGTCAGAAGAGTGGCAACTAGGGTTTAACGCAAAGAAGTGTAAGATCATGTACATAGGGAAGAGAAATCCTGAAGCCACCTATAGGCTAGGAGGGGAGTTGCTGGCAGTCACAAGGGAAGAAAGAGACTTGGGCATCATCATCACTGATGACCTGAAATCATCCAAGCAGACCTCTAAAGCAGTAGGTAAGGCTAGAGGGATGTTGGGGTATTAGTAGGGTATCACAAGTCGAAGAGGGGGTAATAATCCCTCTTTACAAGACACTGGTTAGGCTCCATCTGGAGTACTGCGTGCAGTACTGGAGGCCACACCTTCACAAGGACATTAACCAAATTGAGGCAGTCCAGAGAAAGGCAACCAAAATGGTGCCAGGACTGCATCAGAAAACATATGAGGGCAAATAAAACTGAACTCAATATGTATACTCTAGAGCAAAGGAGGGAGAGAGAGGTAATATGATTGAAACATTCAAACACCTAAGGGCATTAACAAGGCGAAAGAGTCTAACATGTTTCAATGTAAGAAAAATAGCAGGACAAGAGGACACAGCATGAGATAAGAGGGAGGCCGATTGAGGGGTAATGTGAGGAAGTTCTTTTTCACAGAAAGGGTGATGGATGCATGGAATGGCCTACCTCAGGAAGTGGTGGATATGAATACAGTGCAGGGCTTCAAACAGGCATGTGATAGGCATAAGGGAGCAATACAGATGAGTATGAATAGATAGGCCATTGACAGAGCATAGGCCTATGGCACATTCATAAGGTAGAAAACAAAATGGGCAGACTGGATGGGCCTTGAGGTCCTTATCTGCCGTCAACTTCTATGTTTCTATGAGAACTGTCAATCAAGACATGGAGAGTTTTAAAGCGGCTGTAACTATTAACTTGCTAGATGAGCCATCCCTGTTTTGTCAATGTATTTATTTAAATCTCTAATTATGTATTTTGTTTGATTGAGTTCTATGTTGTGTAAGCTAGTATTGACTATTTTGTATTCCTTTTGTGATTTTTTATTAGGATTTCAGAGAGCCAACATAATCCTGTCAAGCGGTTGTGAAGTGTCAAGCCGTTGAGAAGCTGCCGACAAGAGTTTTACAGTTGGAAGGTCTTGCTTCTTTCCAATGAATGAGTCAGTGTCTGTCAGTGTACATATAATTTACAAGCATGTTTTGAGAGAACTATCTGGTGTGGCAATGTTTTTTTTTTTTTAGGGCGGGGGGTCTTCCAATCACAGTGCGATATGTAGGACCTGCCAGTACTGTGGGATTTTTAACAGACTGGCTCTTCATTAGGGTGGCTCTCTTTTGTGCATGTTTGCATTGTGGTAAACTGCTCAGTGATGGTTTATTATCCACCCCCCAACACACTCGCTCCCACATTACACAAATCACACCTTCTCTCATGGTAATGATTCAAACTGTATACAGGATGGGGTCATAAGCCTTGCAGCAGTACAGACATTCTTATGATTCTTATGACTGGTAGTTTGATCTGCTACTGTCTTTATGTCGTTTTGTGCTCCTACATAAGACATATGATTGGTGCTAGAATCGGGGGATTTTGGTTCATATGCATTTTGTGCTTCATCCATGATGCTAGGTATATCAGTAAGGTTATATTCTGCCTGATGTTCTGATTCATTTAGCAGTAATATCATGAATTGGAAGAAATCGCAGTATGTAAATGCATTGTAGATGGGGTACTGTGTTGGTGTCTGTTCTTTGGGGGGAGCGGTGGAGGCGGAGGTGGCACAAGGCAATTGGGAACATGTGCCTTGTCCCACAATCATAGGCTTAGGGTTGTGATATATTCTGAACTGCCTGCAGTGTTATCCCTTGAGGATTCCTGTTTTTTTTTTTTTTGGTCTCTTACTGTGGATAGTTTGTCATTTTGTCACCTTCTCTGCCGAAATGCTGAACGGTGGAAAACTAGAAGAACTGACATTGCAGAGGGACTGGAAGGAAAAGTATGTTTCTTTGCAGATGACACAAAGATCTGCAACAGAGTTGATGCACAAGGTGGGGTGGAAAGGATGAGAAGGGACTTGGCAAGGTTAGAGGAATGGTCAAATGTATGGCAGCTTAGATTCAATGCTAAGAAGTGCAGGTAATGCACCTGGGAAACAAAACCCAGGGAAGAGTACACAGTGGGGAGTGAGATACTAACAACAAAAAATGGAAAGGACCAGGGCTAGTCATATCAGATGACCTAAAGGTGGGCAAGTAATGTGAGGGGGCAGCAAGGAGGGCTGGGGGGGATACTGGGATGCATAGAGAGAGGCATCACCAGTAGAAAACAGCAAGTTGTTATCCCTCTGTACAGACAGCTGGTGAGACCCCATCTGGAGTACTGTGTGCAGTTCTGGAGACCCAATCTCCGCAAAGACATAGACAGGATGGAAGCTGTCCAGAGGAGGGCAACTAAAATGGTGCAGGGTCTGCACCAAAGGCCATACGAAGAGAGACTAAAAGAGCTTAATATGTATACCTTCGAGGAAAGGAGGGAGAGGGGGGACATGATAGAAACTTTCAAGTACCTCAAGAGAATCAACAAAGTCCAATAGGGTAGCATCTTTCAGAAAAAGAGATGTGCAAGAATAAGGGGGCACAATTTGAAAATAGAGGGGGGACAACTCAGGGGCAAAGTGAGGAAGTATTGTTTTCCGGAGAGGGTGGTGGACGTATGAAACAGCCTTCCTGAGGAGGTTGTGGGGTCAAAAATAATGGAGAAATTAAGACATAAGGCAATTCTAGTGGGAAGTAGGAAGAAGTAGGCTGTTGGTAAAACTAGGATCTGCAGCTTATTCAATAGGTAGGGAAATGGGCAGACTGGGTGGGCCAAGTGGTCCTTATCTGTCGTCAAAGTCTATGTTTCTTTGTTTCAGTGTTGACTGGTGGATGCCCTGTGCCTCTATGGAAAAAGTTTCTAAATGTAGCATCCAACAAGCAGTCACTTGCAAAATTCCTATGTGAATATATGGTTTAAAATGCACCTGAGAGTGTAGGAGTACACCCAACACAAACACCCCTTCTTGCTGGAGGCTTTTCAAATGGAGAAGTAGCAAAGTCCATCACCAGTGTTGAAGAAGCCTAAGATCTGCACAGTACTCAAGAGGAAGCAGACACAAGGATGCTTCTGCATGCTGTATGTGCCAATATGGCTTTTGGGTCTCTTGGTGGCAAAGGAACCATAGTAATTAGGTCACCTAAAAAAGATGTTTTTGTCTTTGCTGTTAACTACTTTCCAAAAATGGAACACATAGATAACGTGTGGATAGAGACAGGCACCATTACCAGCACGACTGACAAGCATCGCTTCATATTTGTGATGCATTCACTCCTGACTTCTGCAACATACTTCCTGCTGTACATGCATTTACAGAATGTGTCTCTGTGTCATCCCTATTTGGTACTGGGAAAAATATGTGTTTAATGTTGCCTAAACAAAGGGAGCTTACCGCTTCACAGATCTTGCCAAATTGGGAGAGAGTGATGAATGAAATGCAATTTCTGTAGCAAGGAAGTTAGTAGCAGTGCTGTATGACCAGAGTGAAAAAGAAAAGGAGACCCACAGAGACCTGAATTGTTTGCGCCTCAATCTAGCCATCAAAAAGGACAAGTCACTAGCCGAAACTCCCACCATGTGAAGACAGTTCTGAAGAGCATGTCAAAAGAGCATCTTGGCAAACAAAGATTTGGATGTCTTCGTAAATAGGTAAACCAGATATTGGATCACCATTGCAACATGGATGGAAAAATGTGGATGATGAACTGCTTCCTGCATTCTTCAAGGGCCCAATGGCATCTGAGCTTCTACAAGACCTTATTTGTGCCTGTACCAGTAGGGGTCATTGCACAATCAACTGTGTCTGTAGTCAGAACAATCTTGCCTGCACAGAACTGTGTACATGCCAAGGCAATGAAGACTGTGGTACCCCACACACTCTCGACAGAGATCATGATGATGAACAAGATGATGATAATGATGTTGACTAGAAATGTCACCAGCGCTATTACATTTCAATGATACAGTACCTGTACAAATTTATTACTAGATTTCATTTTACCCTTTAGATTGTTGTTGTGATGCTTTGAGGTCACAAAGAAATCCTATTTTGTGTCTTGAAATAATACATAGCGTCATTAAACTAACAGAAATTAATGCAAATATTTTAAAGTGGTCATTCGAACATGTTGAGGGTGTCATTGTTTAGCCCTGTTTCTATGGTAATGGCACCACTTGACAGCTCCACATCATACCTCATCTTAAACTAGACATAATAAGCTTTCAAATGATGTATGATGTGCGTGTGTGTAAAAAGGGTACATTAAGTCGACCAAATCAGTGGTGTCTGCCGCTCGCCCACTGTTACAATTTTAGTATCATGGATTTTGTGGCTCTGGTGCTTCTGCAGCCAAAGACTGGTGTGTATGTCTCTTACACCTGTGGCAGTGGAAATGCAGCCTCATCAAGTGTGTATATTTCTTACAGTGTACATGAGTGTGTACATTTCTTACAGTGTACATGAGTGTGTATATTTCTTACAGTATACATGAGTACCTGAGGCTACAGAAGTGCTGGCGCCTTACAGGCTTGCACTTCTGCAGGCAAAAGAACTCTTATAATTTGAGTATCATGGAATTATATCTGTGGCTGCAGGGGACTGTGGTTTTTTTGCACAAGAAGCAGTGCTATAATTTGAGAATCCTGGATTTTTTTTTATTATTCTTTTGGTAACCAGGTAAGGCCCCCTAGACACAAGTAATTGTTTTCAGGGGTGACCTGGGAGCACTGGGGTAGTTAAGTGGCTTGCTCAGAGTTACACAGTATGCAGGTGGAGGTAGTGGGAATAAAACCCAGGTCTGCTGGATATATCGGGCTCATTCACAGTTCCTTACTCTAACCTATAGGCTATACTGTCAGTCCATTTCTGTTTGCAGTGACAAGTGACATAACAGGGAAATATATGGCTCCCTAGAATTTTCACTCTCATGTATACTTTTCACAAACAACCTGGAAATGATTAAAAAAGTGGTGACTTTTCTCTTAGGAACAAAGGCAAATCCGGCACCAGAGACAGAGTGCAAAACAGCTTTAATGAATATAAGGCCAACAGCTCAGGCAAACAAGGTTTCTTGACCGGTTTTGCTACATGAGTGTCCTCAGGAAGAAATGAAATAAACACACACAAGACACAGTTTAACAAGCATTTGTCAATGCCGAATATTTGCTTGCTGGCATTGGCATTGGTAGTGTAGGAGTTAGAGAGATGCATAATAGGAATGGCTTAAATCACCATGTACTTACGAGTACAGTTCAGCTACAGTGAAACACTATTTTATTTTAAATAATCTCTACATATCATAAAAGCAACACTGCAAAAATGTTTTCATAATAAATAACAAATACATGGTGATTTAAGACATAGGAAATGCCTGTGTGGAAACAAAATCAGTAGCGTAACTTGACTTCATCTACCAAACTGATTACAAAGTTGAGCAAACTCAAAGTTCAAAAAGGTAAAAAAAAATGACATTATTGGAGCAACTGTTCAAAATCTGAATTTCTAGGTGTTTCACAAAAATAAACTGATAATGCATATGGTGTTATAGACAAATTAAGGAATTCTACACAAACTACTTTATATACAAACACAGTTGTGACTGTCATACAGACTAATTCCTGTACAACCTCTCATAAAATATCATTTAAACACAAGTTTATATCTACATATATTTTTTTTTGTTGCAACATCAAAATGAGGTGATTGGCCAAGGCACCTATTTGTACACGTTTGAGAAATCAGATTATAGTGGTGATTTGATGTCTACATTTGCTATTCAGACCTTTTGTTCTGGAAAGCAAACCCGGTTTTATATATTTATTTTTGTTCCCATTCA
Source organism: Neoceratodus forsteri (assembly GCA_016271365.2). Classification (NCBI taxonomy): domain Eukaryota; kingdom Metazoa; phylum Chordata; order Ceratodontiformes; family Ceratodontidae; genus Neoceratodus; species Neoceratodus forsteri. The sequence continues at coordinate 261,047,337 of CM057451.1, read as the reverse complement.
TCAATTTCAATTTCGCTTAGCATCCTCAGCGACATAAGGCAGCTAGTATTGTATTGGTAGGTTTTGAAATGTTTATTATTCATAAGCTTCTTTAAGAAAATCAACGTAAGGTCAGAACAGAGTCTTTGAAGGGTTGCACGTTTTGCCTGGATCAAGGATATATGTCACTATCCGTGGTCTGTTTTTGTGATAGAAGGGATTATCAAATCACCACCGTGTTATAGTGAAGTGTGTGTGTGTGTGTACACAAAAACATGTACACAACATGTCTTTCCAGCTGCACCCAGCGAGTTCAGTGATATGTTCAGTTCTCTTGGTAGTCTCTGCTATTCAGTCCTTCTCATAAACAGATCATAAGAGTTCAGAATATAGCCCCTGCACCAACCATGGAGTTGTGGTGATGCTGTAGGATGGAGATGGTCTGAAGATGTGAACTCGTATTAGATGCGGGATACCAAGAATAATTTCCTAGGAATGCAGGAGCCGTGGTGTTAGGGGGACTGCTGCTCTGAGACAGGATGGAGTTACAATGAGAAATGGTCGGTTTAAAGCACATACACTCTGATTCAGTCTGTCTAAAACATAGTGTCTTTTAGAGTTACAATATTTTGTAGATGTAGCAGTTTCACAGTTGAACATTTTACTGCACTGCCTTCCATAGGGATAAGAAGTATGCCTGTTTTTTACCCTTGTATTAAAATAAACTAGTAATCTGTATTGCTAACCTCGCTAAATAGTATTTAAATTCTTCAAGTACTAACACTTTTATGCAGTTTATCTGTTCCCATTTAACACTTACATTTGTCAGTTAAAGTGTATTTATTACATGACTCTTTCGTGGCTCTTTACTTCTGGAAAAGTAAATCTCGTCTTCCTAACCTTTTTTGACTCCCATCTATAAAAGCCAGCAGCAGTAGAGAAAGGGGCATGACTCCTTGTGCTGTTTTGGTTGCTCTCAAGGAACTGAGGCAGACAAGATGATTAACAGGCCCTGTACTGGGTGCCTGCAGGGCAGCAGAGACTGAGAACTGAGTAGTTTACAGCATGCAACACGCCTTGCCATGCACGAAAAACAGAGGGGAGAGCTGGGCGTTTGACTGGGCTCAGCCCTGTAGTCACAGTGGACTCAGAATGCATGTCGCAGACATTCTATTTAATTCAACTCTGCCAACAAAACTCTGCTCCAAACCACCCCGGGCAAAGTACTTGGAAACAGTTCTCACCACTTTCAGCTCACACACAACACAGGGCTTTCTGATCACACAGACACAAGGAGGGAGCTCCGAGCTCAAAATGCTGCTGCCGGTCCTGACAACTGGTTCCAAAATCTGCTATGCTGCAAAAAATGAGAGAGGGAAACCATAAATGCCACTCCATCCATTAGGCAACACCAGAGACTTAGAAACTATATAAACATCATAGGAAATTTTATTATGTTTGCGATGTTAAATGTTAGGGGGTGGATTGGACATGACAGGCTCTGGAAATAAGAAACCTAAGAAAAATAACCAGGCAGAGCCAACGGGGCCCATTGGCCAGTAGTGTGTGTGTGTGTGTGTGTGTGTGTGTGTGTGTGTGAGTGGGGGGAGTGTGTGGGGGGGAGGGGGGAGTTTATGAAGGCAGTAGCCGCTGCTCACTGAAGCATAGCTTTGCCTTTCAACTGTACAGCACTGCATTTTCAACTGCTGTCATAGACAGCTGCAGCATTCATTGGCGAACTGTGGCCGCGCCTGCAAACACACTGACTGCATTGGGAGACGGGTGTCACACCTACGGAAAACTCGGATGATGGCACTATGTTTCTTGCACATGTGTGGAAGCAAACAAAAAAAGGAGCTGCTAAAATTGACAGTACAGCATTGTGAGATATATATACCGTACACACAAATCCACTAGTTAAAAATAGGTCTCAAAGTAAGGGAACATTGTTTAACCAGGAGTAGCACACTAAGCCAAAGCTTGTTTCCAGATGCAACCTGGGAGCACAAAAAAATTAAGTGACTTGCTCAGGATTACACAATATGCACCTAGGCGGCTGTGGGATTCAAACCCAGGTCTCCAGATCTGTAGCTCAGAGCCTTAGCCCACTGTGTTATACTGCACAGATTATGTAATAATATGAGAAACAAGAACAGTCACATATCAGTGCTCAAAAAATAAATCTGTCATTTGATCAACTCTATAATAAAAGCTGCAGGAAGAGCTATGAGGATGCATTTTTGATTCCACCCAAACATAGGATGAAATCCAAAAAAGCTACCAGGAAGCATCAAGAACCACCTATAAGAGAAAACAAACATCATATTAAAGGAAAACTGCACTCTCATATCTTCTAAATGTTATTTGTTTCCATGTCAACAAACAACTCTTTTCATGTAGCTGTTAAAGATGTTTGCAACTGCTTCGGTTAGTTTTCACACTTCATGCTAGGCTCTGTCACCGTCCTGGGAGGGTCCATTTTGTGGTTGTTGAAATCTCATTGTCCCTAAGAACTGCATTAGCATATGGGAACATGTCCGATCAACTATTTATATCATGTATCTCTATGCTGAAATAACAAAGACCCTGTAAAAACTCTCTGGAAACTCATAAAATGAATGGAGTTTAAAGGGGAAAAAACCTGCATTACAACTCAGATAGCTTGTAAAAGTCACTGAAGGTAAATGTGGTATTTCACACCTTCTTGCAGCTTGTTTATTTTAAAACTACTTAAGCAGACAGGCATACTGGGGAGTTTAAAGGTTGATTATGCATCACGCTCACATATGCTAATGCAGCTCTGAGGGACAATGAGAATTCAACAACCATGAAATGGACCCTCCCAGGACAGTGACAGGGCCTAGTATGAAGTGTGAAAACTAACTGAAGCAGTTGCATACATCTTTAACAGCTACATGAAAAGAGTTGTCTGTTGACATGAAAACAAATGACATTTAGAAAATATGAGGATGCAGTTTCCCTTTAATATTATATCTACATAAGAAATCAATAACTACATGTACAAATATGTACAGTCCCTAATAAATACAGTGTTACAAAGGCATTAACTGGGGTGATGCTACAGCAACTACAGTGAGGTGGGGATCATCTGGTCTTCCTATTTTTCTTAATCAGTGGCATAATGTCAGTCTTCCCATTTATCCCAGGTTCCTTCAAAACCCCCAGGGTATAAATCCAAAAGGCCTCACATTCCAATAGCATGGCATCAATGTCACCTCCTCTCGGCCCTAGAGCAACCAGCTCGATACCACAGAACTTAAATAAGTGGTTCAAGTGGCCCCCATTGGGGATATTGCCATCTGTTTGTACACTCGAGTTAGTGTTGCACTTCGTGCACTGTACAGCTAGGGCATTGGAGGAGTCCCCTCCTTGGATGCTTCAAAGATGCTCCCCAATATATGTCTTAAAAAGACTAGTGGTTTTCCCTATGTAAAATGACCCAAAAGTACAAGTGGCCAAATACATTACGTTGTCAGTAACACAGCTGAAGAAATCCAGCATGTTGTATGTGCGGTGGGCATTAATGGTGGTAAAGGTATGACTCTTTTAAGATAGAATTACAAAATTTACAGTTTCCACAGGGAAAAGTCTCATTGGGGTGCTTAGGTAACCAAGTACCATCTCTTGTAGGGGCTGGTTTCTGAAGACTGTGAACCAATTTATCCTTTAAATTGGGACCTCTCCTATATGCCATATGTGGCGGTAGAATGGTACCCTCTTTAAGTAAAGGGTCAGTCTCTAACATGTTCCAATTCAATTTCACAATATCTTCTATTGCTGAGGACTGTCTACAGTATGTAGTTACCAAGTTTAGTCTCTGCGGGTTCACTTGGTTCTCTCCCTTCTGAACCTCTGTTGCTGCAGGGTGGGGTGCCAAAATGTCCTCCCTATTGGTTTGAAGGACTTGTTCAAATGCTCTATGTACAGTTTGTTGATTATACCCTCTATCTAAAAACCTACTGCACATATCAGTGCCTTGTTTGACAAAATCTTTGTTGTTACTACAATTACATCTAGCACGCAGTAGCTGGGCTCTGGGAATATTGGCAAGGGTGTCAGTTGGATGCACTAAGGAGGGAGTTCCTATCGGTGTCCTTACGGAACTGATTAGTTTCCACCCACCATCCAAATTTTTTGTAATACACAGGTCCAAAAAAGTGACACTCTGTGTATCACAAGTGACAGTAAATTTCAAATTTGGATTGCTAGATTCAAGATAGTTAACAAACAATGCAAGTTCATCCCGCATGCCATACCAGACCATAAAAATGTCATCTGTAAAACAACGTTAGAGATCTATCCTATGGTAAAAAGGATTGGTCTTGGCGTCATAGATAGTTGTTGTCTCCCAGTGGCCAAGATAAAGGTTAACATAGTTGGGGGTAAAAGTAGCCCCCATGGCTGTCCCCTTAGTCTGAAGGTAAAAAGTGCCCTGGAACAGAAACTAATTCATTGTTAGCATATATTCCGCATAGTTCAGTAAAAAATGTTTTCTAGCCTCATTCAAATGTTCAACCCCATTCAACCAATGCTCCAGAGCACATATGCCCCCCTCATGGGGGATATTAGTGTATAATGACGTGATGTCCATGGACACCAACAGCCAATCAGGTTCAAATGCCAGATCCCCCACTATACCTAACATGTCAGTAGTGTCCTTAATATAGGGCCTAAGGTCCTGTACCAAACCCTTAATATGGGTGTCCACAAATAACAAAAGAGGTTCAGCCAAGGAACCAATTCCCACCACTGTAGGGCGTCCTGGGGGATTTTCCAAACTTTTGTGACTTTTAGGAAGGGTGTATATGCTAGCCCTTATAGGGTGATGGACTGTGAGGTAAGCCATCTCATTATCACTAATACAACCCTCCATTAAAGAATCATTTAGAACCATATCCAACCTGGATTTAAAAATGCTGGTTGGATCCCTCCTAAGTTTTTTTATAGAAGGTGATGTCACTCCACTGTCTATTGACCTCCTGAATATACTTCTGTGTTGACATGACGCAGCCATCACAGAAACATGGGCCACCCAATACAATGACTGGGACCTGTCTGTACCAGGGTACAGGTTATTTCATAGGGACAGGGTGATTGGGAAAGGAGGGAGTGTGGCACTATATGTGAAGGAAGGACTGAAGTGTGAAAGGGAGTAAGGGGAGGAGGGTAGTATGTAGTCACTTTGGATGCAAATCCAGGATTCCAAGAATAGGATTCTTAGAATGGGAGTGGTGTACAAGCCGTCATCTCAGATGGAGGAGTTAGACAGGGTACTAGCGGGACAGATCAGGAGAACCTGCAAGAAGGGTAGTGTGGTGATTGTGGGGGACTTCAACATGCCAAGAGTGGACTGGAGTACCCCAACAACCAGGAATAGAAGGAAGCAGGTACTTCTGGATGCCTTCCAGGACAGCTTCCTGCTGCAAATGGTCAGTGAACCAACCAGGTTAGGGAATACCCTTGACCTTGTGCTGGCAAATGGGGACTTATGAGAGAACTTACAGTGGAGGAACCGCTGTCAGGGAGTGACCACCACTTAGTATGGCTCACATTGGATATGGGCAAGGAAGGAGCGGAATCTGGCACAAGAGTGCTGGACTTCAGGAGGGCCGACTTTGGGAGGATGGGGGAAGTGGTAAAAGGGTACCTGGCTAGAATTCAATCTAGTATGGACACTAACCAGAGATGGGAGCTCATAAAGCTGGGGATAGTGGAGGCAAACAAAACCTGCTGCAAGGCCCAGAGCAAGAAGGCTAGGGCTAAGAAACCGAGCTGGTTGAGCAAGAAGGTCATGGAAAAGATAAGGCGGAAAAGAGCTGCCTTTAGGAAGTACAAGAAAACAGGGAGGGAGAAGGACAGGGAGGATTACTTGACGGAATCGAAGGAGGTGACAAGGGCAGTAAGGGGAGCCAAGGCATCTACGGAAGTCAGGCTGGCACAAGGCATTAAGAAGGAGGAGAAGGACTTTAGGTACATAAGGGAGAAAAGGAGCCGAAGCACTGGCATAGTAAGGATTAAGAAGGAGGGGGTCGGTGGAAGCAGGGTGTTAAGGCAGAAGCACTAAATGAGTACTTCTGCTCAGTATTTACTAAAGAGAAGAGGGGGTGACACCCAAGGGGGGAGAAATGGCAGAAACAGAGGGGAGGGGGTGACAGATGGGGAAATCATGGAGGGCAGGGTTCAGGAGGGTTTGAAGGCACTGAGGGTGGACAAGACGCCAGGCCCAGATGGCATCCACCCCAGGGAACTGAAGGAGCTGGCAGAGGTCCTTGCGGCCTTTGGCAGCCCTATTTAATGCCTCACTACATTCGGGTGTGTACCTCAGGACTGGAGGATGGCTCATGCGGTGCCCCACCACAAGAGTGGCCCCAAGGACGAACCGGGAAACTACAGACCAGTGAGCCTCACATGCATTGTGGGTAAGCTAACGGAGACCATCCTGAAGGAGAGGCTGGTGGCCATCCTAGAGGCCAAAGGACTACAGGACAGCAGACAGCATGGCTTCATATGGGGCAGATCCTGCCAAACCAACCTGGTGGAGTTCTATGACTGGATAACTAGGCAACTGGACAGGGGCCATGCAGTGGATGTCCTGTATCTGGATGTCAGTAAGGCATTCGACTCGGTGCCGCATGGAAGGCTGGGAAGTAAGTTAGTAGGCACAGGGGAAGGAGCAAAGTTGGTGAGATGGGTAGGGAACTGGCTTCAGGGAAGGCAACAGAGGGTGGTGGTGGGTGGGGAGCTCTCACACATCAAGGGTAGTGACAAGCGGTGTCCCACAGGGCTCGGTGTTGGGACCAGTGTTGTTTGGGATATTCATTGCAGACATATCATTGGACACCAAGAGCAAGAGCAGTCTGTTTGCTGATGATACCAAGGTAGGAGCGGTGGTGGATGACGTAGGGGGGATGGCAGGGGTTGCAGGATGATCTGGCAAAGCTTGAAACCTGGTCAGACACCTGGCAACTGGGGTTTAATGCCAAAAAGTGCAAGGTATTGCATTTTGGGATAAAGAACCCAAGGAGGAGTTACCAGTTGAGGGGAGTGCGGCTAGCCCAAACAGAGGAGGAGGAGAAGGATCTGGGGGTGCTCATTACAGGGTCAATGAACAACTCAGCACAATGTAGGAAGGCAGCTGCAAAGGCCAACAAAATGCTGGGTTGCATTGCAAGGGGTATGTCTTCGAGGAGGGAGGAGGTGATTCTGCCACTGTATAGGTCATTAGTTAGACAGCACCTGGAGTACTGCGTGCAGTACTGGCACCCGTATCTGAAGAGGGACATTAAGTTACTGGAGAGGGTGCAGTGCAGGGTGACAAAGATGATCAAGGGGCTGGGGGACTTATCATACGAGAGGAGGCTGAGGGAGTTGAACATGTACTCGTTGGAGGAGAGGAGGGATGGGGGGGACATGATTGAAACCTTTAAGTACATGAAAGAAATAGACAAGACAGGTACAGAGGGGCTGTTCAAAGTAAGGGAGGGGAGGGACACCAAGGGCCATGATATGAGACTGGAAGGAGGAAGGTTCAGGAGGGAGATGAGGAGACACTTTTTTACAGAGAGGGTGGTGGCTGGGTGGAATGCGTTACCTGCAGAAGTGGTATCCAGTAGAACAGTGGACTGCTCAAAAGGGAATGGGACAGAACAAGAGGCAGGGTCAATGAAGGGGAAGGGTGGAAGCGAGGGGCAGCTTCAGAATAGGGGGTGCTAGCTGCACATTCGAGCAGACTTGATAGACCTCTAGGCCTTTATCTGCTGGCAAATTTCGTATGTTCGAATGACCAGTACTACCCCACTCTTATCCATGGGCTTTATCACAATATCAGGGTTCTGTTCCAATTCCCTTAAGGCTTTTGCCTCCTCCACTGAGATATTACATAGATACATAGATACATAGACAGTGTCGGCAGATAAGGGCCTATGGCCCACCCAGTCTGCCCATTTGAGCTTGTAAGTTCAGTTTATGTTTTCCTAGAAGTCTGTTGCCCCTTACACCTGACCTCCAGAATTCCTTAATGTCTATCCCATGCATTCTTAAATCCCGTGATTGTTTCAGCCCCCACCACTTCCTCTGGCAGGGTGTTCCACTAGTCCACCACCCGTTCTGTGAAGAAATTCTTCCTCACGTTTCCTCTGAATCATCCTCCCTCCAACTTCATCCCATGCCCTCTAGTCCTGGAACATCTTTTTCACTAAAAATAGTGTATTCCTGCACCCTGTTCCTCCCTGTCAGATACTTGCATGTCTCTATCATATCCCCTCTCTCCCTCTTCTCCTCCAGGGAGTACATATTCAGTTTCTTCAACCTGTCCTCATAGGACTTGTGATGCAATCCATGTACCATCTTTGTTGCCCTCCTCTGAACCTTCTCTACCCTGTCTGTGTCCTTACATAGGTAAGGTCTCCAGAACTGTACACTGTACTCCAGGTGGGGCCTCACTAGTGTCTTGTATAGTGGAATTATGACCCCCCTTTTCCTGCTGGTGATGCCCCTGCCTATGCATCCCAGCAACCTATTTGCTTTACCTGCTGCCTTGTCACACTGTTTCCCTACCTTGAGGTCATCAGAGATAACCCCAAGATCCATTTCCTTCTTGGTGCATGCTATATCCTCACCCCCCAACTGATATATTGTGCCAGGGTTTTTGTGCCCCATATGCATTATCTTGCACTTCTTTGCATTGAATTTCAACTACCAAACCCCTGACCAGTCTTCAAGTTTCTGCAGGTCCTTTCTCATTCTGTCTACACCCTCTGGTGCGTCTACTGTGTTACAGAGCTTTGTGTCAACAGTGAACAGTGAAATTCTGCCTTCTAGGTCCTGCGCAATGTCACTGATGAAGATGTTGAATAGGACCGGTCCCAGCACTGATCCCTGTGGTACCCCACTGGTCACTCTTCCCTCTGTGGAGTGACAGCCATTTACCACCACCCTCTGTGTCCTGCCGCCCAGCCAGTTACCTACCCACCACACTACTGTCCTGCCCACACCCATATTCCCAGTTTGTGTAATAGTCTTCTATGTGGCACAGTGTCAAAGGCCTTGCTGAAGTCCAGATAGGCCATGTCCACTGCCCTCCCTGATCCACCTCCCAGTCACCCAGTCAAAAATTCAACGAGGTTGGTCTGACATGACCTCCCCGTGAAACCATGCTGCCTTGGGTCCTGTAGTCCACTGGCAACCAGATGTTCCACCAATCTCTCCTTCAGTAGTGCTTCCATGATCTTCCCCACTACCGAGGTGAGGCTGACTGGTCTGTAGTTCCCCGCTTCCTCTTTGTTCCCACTTTTGTATAAGGGGACTACATCTGCTGTCCTCCAATCTTTGGGTACCTCTCCTGTTTTCAGTGATCGGCTAAACAGGATAGCCAGAGGTTCAGCCACCACCTCTCTTAGTTCTTTAAGGACCCTGGGGTGCACCTCATCTGGCCCCATTGCTTTATCAACTCTTATCACTCCCAGTTCCTTCAGGACCCTTTCAAGTGTAAAGGGACTTGTGTCCATTTCTGCACCATTCTCACCCCTTGTACTCCCTTCAGACCCATTACCCTCCTCTTCCTCAGTAAAGACTGAGCAGAAATACCTGTTCAATATGTCAGCTTTACTGTTGTCATCCTCCTCGTGGCCCCCATCCTCTCCCTTCAGTCTCACTATCCCTCCCTTTGCCTTTCTTTTTTCACTTATGTACCTGTAAAAGGTTTTGTCCCCTCTAGCCAATGATATTAACAAAGTGGGGCCTGTCTCTTCTCTGGGCTAACTCCTCAAACCCTGCAAGGCAAGCCCTCTCAAGGACGCGTACAGTGTTATTCAGTGTAGGATAAAATGTACTCGGTGGGCGAAAGTCAGGGGTAATATTGGGTGTAGTCGAATCAGTGGGGTGATCCTGTCCCTCAACTAATGTCAAATTATTGCTTCTACACATCTTTCGTTTTGTAAAAAATGCTCTATGATTGAGATTCCTGATGAACCTCTGGAAATCAATATGTAACACAAAAGGATTCAGGTCCTGGGTAGGCACAAAGGAAAGGCCCTTCTGTAATAGTCTCATCTGTTTCACTGTCAGGCAAGTATCAGTGATATTAATGACAATACACTCTGATGAAATTACTTCCCTCTCTTCACTGCCAGTCTAGTATTGGTGTCTCTTGCCACCCCTTTCTTGTGTACACTTGTCTGGTGCCTTGCCGTAGTTCCCTCGGTAGTGGTTCCTGGAACTTAACATGTCTGATGTCCCGTCTCTCTGATTGGTCTGGCATCCCCTCTGCTCCTCCTAAAAAAGGATCCTCATTTGTTTCAGAGTCACTGGGGGATATGTAATATGAAGGTGATTGTTCCCGATTTCTGAGGATGGGATGTGATGTATAAGTGTCTGGCCACTCTCTGGGTTCTCTGTTAGGCTGGTAATGTGGTTGTTGGCGTCCACGGCCACGACCTCAACCATGCCTCTGATATTAGCGTTTGTTATTATTCTTGTTATTTGATGTTCTATACCAAGTGAAGATCCTGTTGTGCAAATAGTCTTGTATGTCCCATTCAAACTTTTTCAGTTTCCTCTGTTTGATAAAGTTCTCTTCCCTTAATATCACTTTCTTCAATTTTTTATGGTTTCTTTCAAAATCAGCATGGTCTTTAAATTTTTCAACCACCTCTTCCTTATTTTTGATATCAGCGATAATGTCAGGTTGTTGTCTCAAATAATCATTTACAACTGCAACCACAAGGCCATCCAAATCAGCCTATAGACCTTTGTTCCTATCCACGACAAAATCGTTTCTTTTCAGATCATGCCCAGGAGTCCTGGTTACCTTCAGGCCATGTGGAGCTCTCCCGACTTTCAGATAGGATTCCGAAGTAACCCTATTCCAGTAATGCCTTCTTCCTCTCATGATAGCTCTCTCTAACTGGATAAATGCAGTGCAGATGTCCCCTGGTTCAGTTTGGTCTAGGAACTGGGCCCTCTGTAGCTTCACTGTTCCCCGTAGGTGCTTCTATGAACAAATCCTCCACCGCTGCAGCCACAAAGACTTGTGCGAATAAATTGCCCGCAGTATCCCCCCATAATAATTTATCAAAAGTAGAACTGGTTTGCGACATACCTTTGTTGACCCTGTGTCACAACCAAGTGTCTTGGGGGGAATAACTGTACTCATTGCCCTGGTGTCCTGAGCAGGTCATAAAGTAAATTCCCAACAGAGCGAAGTGTTGAAGGACCACTTTCTATTTTCCAATGACTGTGGTCCCCAACGACAGGAAATCAGAGCTCTGATTACTGTTCCAGGTGTCCTCACTGTTATACATACAGGTCTCAGAATGTGGAAACACCAATTTAAAGTTAATAGACAAATAACTCAAGTCAGTACCTTATGGGAATATTTCCATCAGAATTGTAAATCTTGGCGTCCTGGCAGAACCAGAACAAACAATCAAGCTGCTGAAATGGACCACTTTCCAACAACCGTGGCCCCTGACGATAGGAAATTAGAGCTGATTACTGTTTCAGGAGTTCTCGATGTTAGACACACAAGTCTCAGAAAGCAGAAATACAGATTTAAAGTTAATAGACAAATTGCTCAATCAGTTCCTTATGGGAATATTTCCATCAGAACACCGTCCCGGCACAACTGGAACAAATAAGCTGAAATGGCTTCACTTAGCAATAAAAATTTGGTAAAGGACACAGAAGTAGATTATTTATTTATTTAAAAGTTTCACCAGGAAAGGCATACTGAGCAGTGTTGCTCATTTCCAGATGCGTCCTGGGGGACAGGTGGGAGAGGAACAGCAAAAAGATAAGGAAATAACAGCTGACATCAGTCATGTACAATTGTGTAAAAAAAGAAACAAGAATTTACAACCGATTTCAAGCTCAAGTTTTCACCCAGATCCCTGCTTCGTAGAGCCCAGGTTATTTAATGCAGCCATGTGTACGAAATTTAGTGTAGGATTCTGTGTCAATTCTAAGTCCGTCTCGATATCAACGTCGGCAACGGTACCTTTTGATAAATGCCGTGTCGCCGCCTTTGTGGATGAAATGCCAGAGTTATCAACTCTAGAGTTCTTGTCAGTCAGTCGCACCACTGGAATCCTTATTAGAGCAAACCCTGAGGTCCATTGTGCATTAGTGGGTGACCATACCCAACCCGCAGCCTTTAAGGACTGCTCCACTGACCATCTCTCATTCATGTCCATCTCCAAGTCAGCCCAAACTTTTGTAGGAATCGTGGGTTTCTCTACTATAGTCTCCAGTTTAGCAGCTGAAAACGAAAATACCGTAGCCCCCTCCTGAATAGTTGCAGTAGTCTGGAACACAACTGGGTTTGGAAGAGGCAAGACATTTTGTTTGTTGCTATGCTCACCCTGGGGTTGACTATTTTGGGCTGTCACTTGACAACTCCTGCCAGTCTCCTCTTGGATGCCCGAACAACTCAGATCAGTCACAGCAGTACATGTCTTAACACTTTCTTTACTATTATCTGTCAGTAAAGGTAAATCAGGGGTATTCTCCATATGCTTTACTTCAAACCGCACTTCCGCAGAAAGATGCAATAGGGTTTTTACCAATCTAAGAGCTCTTCCACTCATATCTGTCTGTTGAATCACTGCTCCCTCGGTACATAACAAAACCTCTTCCAGGCGCACCTCTGCATCATAAAATGTGTCCAAATCACTCACCTCCACTGGTGGCAGAGCAGCCATCTCTCCGAGTGCCTCCACGTCCTGCTCCATCAGCAGTTAGATGGAGACTGACACAGCTCCTCTCAGCATGCTTCCTACCGATGATAGTAGGGGTATGTTTATTTAAAAACAAAATCATATATACAGTAATTAAATACAAAAAGAAAATACACAAATCTGCAAATTATGAAAACTCAGAGTCCAATTCAGATCTGAAAGAAAAAACTAAGGAAAACTATAAAGAATTCAAAAAAAGTTCCAATATCGTTCCCATATATTTCTCTTCAGGATTTTCCTTTCTCCTTCCTTTAGACGATCAAGATGGGTTATTATCTTCTTGAATAAATCCTCTGAAGTAAGATGTCATTGCCGAAATAAAACCCACATCTGGCCTGCCACACCCAATACAAGATTACAATTGCTATAATGTTCAGGGTGCTCAGATTACATTCCGACCAAGACTCTGAAATAAACCAAAAATAAAGCTCTTTGATCCCATTGACACCAAACTTTATCCCAGAAGTGACGTTTCCACAAAACCAAAACGTGAAATAAAAGGGCAGGAAAATATAGATGAGTCATTGTTTCGTGAGTTCTGTACATGAGTCTAGAAACAATATCTATCCATTACCTGCTTATGCTTTTGATTCCCACATACATTAATTTTACCGTGTAGCACCTAACCATGCAATATCCCACATTGTCACTGGAATACGGGAATCCATAAGACGTTTACCAATCTGTGTTTGTTCTATAGGTGTAAAACCTGGAAATACATCTACCTTAAAATGGGATTCTACTATTTCTGTATACAATTGTTTTCGAGATAATTCTTTAATCATAGTGACCGAAATATTCCATGTTTTTAACGTTGAATACTATTCCCCAATCTGTCGATAAAACATATTTTCTTCTATTTTTGTGTAAAAATTTACCAATACTCCATTCTTGAAAAATGTCTTTAAGTGATATATATACCAAAGGAATCCAAGGTTGGATAGAATCCTTAACCAAAGGTTTTAAATTAGTTGTAAAGAAAAGGGAATAAAAAAACACAATCGGGTAAATCATAGAGACCCCTCCTTGCCGGTAGGTTTGTAATAGAACATTCTGTCTGATCGGATTGAGACGGCTTCCCCAGAAACAAGAAAAAAAGAGATTTAAGAGAGGTACAAAAAAGCATTTGGGTAGCGGAAAAATATGTGTTACATGTAAAAATAAAGGCAGTAGACATGTTTTAATCAAAAAAATACGTTTCTTCTTCCCCAAAAACCACTTATGCCATTTACCTACTTTCTCCCTACCCTTATTCAAAACTATCTCCCAATTATATTTTGCTGTGTCTGGGACTCCAAAATAAACTCCTAATAACTTATGCGGAGAATCTACTACCTTAATTCCCCTAATTGAAGACACATTATCTACAGAAGAGGCCAAATTAAAACGCACACTTTTCTGTAGATTTAAACTCGATCCAATAACTGATAGAAAAACCGGTAATATGTCACTTAATAAACAACCCTCTGTAATATTCGGTACTAAAACACAAAGATTGTCTGCATAACAAATTACTTTAGAATAAATACCAGAAAGACCTGAAAATCCAGGAGATTGATGAAGTAACCGAATAATAGGGTCCAAAGCTATAACAAACAATAAGGGACTTAAAGGACAACCTTGTCGTACTCCTCTACGTATATAACAAGGGGACTCAAGTCTTCCATTAATATACGGCCTAACATAGGCTAAAGAATAACATAAAATAATCCAATTTATAAAAATCTGTGGAAATCCATAACTTTTGAGGGTTAACCAAATAAGTTCTTGGAAAATACTATCAAAGGCCTTAGACAGATCAAAATTAAACAAATAACCTTGTAAAGTCCCTTGTAGACCTTGAGAAAATAATTCTCTAATTAGTAATAAAGCATCATGGATGGATCTACCGGAAATTGAACAATATTGGAATGGTGAAAGCAAAGAGGGCAAATATTTTGAAATCCTATTCCCTAACAACTTAGCAAAAATTTTGTAGTCTGTATTCAACAATGTGATTGGTCTCCAATTCTTCAAATCTTTTCTATCACCTTTTTTATACAGAAACAACATTAATCCTTCGTACATCTGATCTGTCAAACGATCTTCCTGTAAAAAAACATTAAATACAGCTACTAATTGATGTGGTATAAGTTTCCATAAAGATTTATAAATTTCTGCCGATAAACCGTCAGAGCCAGGAGCCACCCTATCCCTAAGACCTAAAATAATGTCCTTTACCTCTTCAAAAGAAAAAGGCTTTATAAGCTCTCTTTTTTGTGATGCCGTTAAGGTAGGTACATTCAATATTTGTAATAACAGCGTCATATCTGTTGAAACAACAGCTGGTGTTTCAAATGTATGTTTTATAAATTTTGTGACACATTCCATAAGTTTTTCTTGCCCTTTAACAACTTGACCTTGATCGTCCAACAATTGATATATTTGTTTGCCACAGAATTTTTCATTAGTAACAGCAAGGGGGTTGAATTGACTCTGAGTCCCAGTAGTTTTAAATTTTTGTTCAAAAAGTATGGATTTTTGTCTGTTGTACTGTACTTTAGTTAAAGCATTTTTAACTTCTTTTATACGAGCAGAATGGTCAGAGCCATATAAATGAGATTCTGTAAATAATGCTAATAGTTCTGCTCGTAGAAGTTTAGAGGTATGATGTCTTTCATCAGCTAAAGATCTGGCGTAGGATTTGAAATATGATATCACATATGATTTAGTATCACTCCACCAGTCTATTATGGAATCATATATAGCAACTACTGTAATACGGTCCATAATTAATTCTGTAAACCCATGAATAAATTCAGGAATTAACAACAAGGATGAGTTAACTCTCCATACCCCAGGGCCTTGTGATAAAACGTCCTCTAATTGGATTTGTATCCTTATTAAATGGTGATCGGAGGTTGCCATCGGTACTGTGATACCTCTTACTATCCCAGTGGTTTGTGAACATAACCAGAAATCAATTCTCAAGTTTAATTTTCCTTTCGTAAAGGTAGGCCGCAGGGACTGGGCTAAAACATCCACTAAATTCAGTTCTGTGATAAGATTGCGTAAAGCATGAGTGTCACAATAGATTTTCTTATTTGAGGGGATTTCCAAACTTGTATTGAAATCTCCACCCCATAAAATAATTCGATTTGTACATAAAAAAGGTTTAATTTGACGCAAAAGCTGAACTCTGGCAGCTTTTTGTTGTGGTGCATAAATATTTATGAGTCTATAGGGTAACTTATACCATATAAGGTCCAATAAAAAAACTCTGCCAGGTACTAAATCCACAATCTTTTGTAAAATAAAGTTAGATGAACTAAAACAAAAACCAACACCAGAACAAAGATCCTGTCCTAATGACCAATATGATGGTCCGAAGCCCCATTCCCTCGAGGCCATTGTTGCTTCTCCTGTTGTATATAGTCTAATATCCTGTAGCAAATAAACATCATAGGCCAAGCTACGTAATGCTGAAAAAGTCGCTGTTCGTTTATACTTTGAACGAATACTATTTACATTAAAACTAGCTAGACGTATAGCAGACATAATCAAAAGAACAAAAAGAACAAAAAAGAACCCTTGTATGAATAACCACCTCATTTCTTTTTCTTCAATCTAGTAGACTTCTTTTTTAAAGTACTCCCAGAACTATCAGTTGTAGGTAATAATGTAGAGGCTGTCATGGGAGGAGGAGTAAGAAATAGATTCCCTAACTCTCCGTCCTCTTCCTCCATAGCCTCACCCCAACTTTGTAAGGGTTCATAAAGGTTGGATACTGGGATAGAAGGTATAGGTATAATGTCTACATGTTTAGTGGAGCGAAGTCGTCGAGCGACTGGTGGGGGGGGGGGGTTGAAGTTTCCCCTAGCTTCACCTCTCCCTTAGAAGTAAGAGATAGAGTTTGTTGTGAAGCCTGGTCTGAATCACTGGGAAAACTAGTTAACCCTCCGATGGAAGGTTGCTCAATGTTTTCAGGAGTGTCAGGAGGGTTAAGGGGTTTAAGAGGCGTAGGGGGCTCAGGAGTCTTGGGGGGGTCAGGAGATTTGAGGGGTTCGGGGAATTCAGGGGTATCTGGGACAGATATATGCTCAGTAATTTTAGGAATTGGTAACCTTTCAGTAGGGGTAGGAAAAGAGAGAGGCTTTTCTTTATTTTTAACAGGTTGCACTGAAACTTGGGGGGGTTCTCAATAGCAGAGGATTTAGCTATGTAAGCATCATGTTCTGCATAGTCCGAGGTATTATGAGCATCACGGACGAACTATAAACACATGTGAAGCATCGCCACATAAATTGCAAGTGGGAGGAACTTTGCAAGCCAACACAGTATGACCTAGCATACCACATGAAGTACATTTCAATTTGTCACAGTCGGAACTTAAATGAGACAATGAGCCACATCTATAACATGATCGTGGTTGCCCTGGATAAAATAGTATACCACGATCTCGACCCAGGTAAAAGCAATTAGGAAGATGTTGAATTCCAGACTCAGTTATTTTAAGTTGCACAGTAAACTTCCACCCTCCGTCCAAAACCCATTATCATCAATCAAAGCATGTGGTGTACCTTTAACTGTGCAACGTTGCTCTAACCAGTATAAGATATCCAAAACATTTACACCTTCATTTCTAAAAAGGACAGTAATAACTTTTGCAGTTGGTCTAGTAATGGGAATTACTACAAAATGCTTCCAAACAGGGTCAAGACGTGCATTATAATAAACAGACCAGAATTTATCTAATAATGCAGCAGTACGAAAAGAAACATCAAAATTAGAATCCCCTGAAGAATGTATTAAAGCATACACTTCTGAAGGTTTAATCCCTAAAGATTTAATTATTAATGTTTTTCCCACAAAGTTCCGGTCAGGAAGGAGATCCATATCCCCTTTATAGTGTATTCGTGCCACAAATCTTTTTCTCATTGGGACATCTGTCTGTTTAAAAAGGGATGCATAACTAACTGTCTTAACTGCAGGAAGAGTATTTGCAGAGTCATGCAAAGTACTAGCAGTAGTCGTTTCTCCTTGCGGGTACTGACCTTTCAGCTGCGTTGTCAGCACAGTAGCCTGAACCAGGTTCGTAGTGTTTTCCAGTTCTGCAGTGGTCTGGGGTAAAAAGTTAGATTCTGCCGACGGCTCGGTTGATCCCCCACGCATAGATTCAGAGGCTAGCAGCGGAAATGACGCGATATTTCGGTCCGTCACAGAAGGATGTTCCCCTGCTGTACTCAGTGCGTCTAAACGGTCCTTCTGCTGTTCCGATCCTCTCCCGGGTAAAGGAAAGTTAGGATCAGGAATCCATGCTGTTGGAGTCTTGATCCATCCTGCTTTTTCCAGCGCCTTCTCCGGAGACGAAGTAGAAAAACGAGCTGAAAAAGGAAAGGAGTCTTCCTCAGGTACGCTGTCTGTCACACTCGCGTTTGTTTCCATCGGGTCTATAATAGCTTGAACATTGCTTTTTTTTACAGTGCCAGAAAAAGTTATTTGACCATTCTCCGGTCGTTTTCTTTTTTTCTCCTCCTCAATCGTTAAAATTTGGTCTCCATCTGACTTTCCTTGATTTTCTTCGGTTACGACTTGAAACATCTCCACCTCAGGTAATTCATTACTTTTTTGTTCTATATCGTTAGAGACTATTGGAGCTTCCTCAAGGATTTTGTCTGACTCTTGCAGTCCGTCGTCCAGCACCTCTGTTCTCTCCATCGGCTGAGGCATACTGAAGCTGGTTCAGATGTCTCATGGGAAGGGTCCGCCACCCATCAGAGTAGGGGAATTTCCCCGGTGCCTTGGCCAAATTCCCCCCCCCCATTCACTAAAAATACCACCAACAGCTTAATCTGGTTCAAGATCAGTTAGCATTCATCTGTATCCCCCTCCCCCGGGTCGTGTCTGAAAATAGGCAGGATTTGTCTAGTGCACTTACCCGGTCAACAAAAACTAAATAAATAAAATAAATAAAAGATTCAAGGTACACCTCCCTGTCCTCCTCCCTTTGGGTCCACTTATATTTCCTGAAACTCAGTCCTTTAGCCCTGACTTTGTCCCCCATCTCCTTAGAGAACCATAGTGGTTTCTAGCATGATGGGATAGACATATGGGAGTATTAGTAAATGGGCAGGGAGGAGGGAGGAACACCAGAGACAAGTTGGGGTCTGTGGAGATAGACCAGATAGGAACCACCTGGGCAGACTGCGTGGCACAGGTGGTCCTTTTCTGCTAACAAATTCTGTTTCTATATTTCTAAGACAGCCACCACTTGCAATTTAACAAAATCTGTTCCACTAAGATTACCTCGGCCTAGGAGGGCCAGTGGTGGGTTCTGGAGCAACAGTGACCCCTGTGGGTGAGCAAGGGAGCTATTCTTATTGCTGGAGTTTGCTGTGTGTGCAAGGCTGTCAGGCACTGCTCACGCCATGGCATCTCCATAAAGGCTTACAGTAGCTTGAACAGGGTATATCCCTGGTTAGATATCAGGAGTGAGGGTATAACAAAGTAGATTGAAAAAAAGCTACATACAATGTACGAACATAAGAAATTTGCCAGCAGAAAAAAGCCGTAATGGTCTACCTATTCTGCTCAAAGTGTGTAGCGCAGTTAATTTTCTGGAGCTGCCACCCTTCCCTTACTCCCCCTGGCATCTTCCCCATCCTAATCTTCTTCTTCACCCTGACCCATCCCCCTTGAAACTGGCCACCATCTTCACTGCCACCGCCTGCTCCAGCAACTCATTCCTCCCCTTCACCACGCTTTCAGTGAAAAAGTGCCCCCTCATTTCCTTCCTGAATCTACCCCCATCAATTTCAGGCTGTGCACCCCTTGTTGTACCCTTCCTCGGTAACTTAAAGATGCCCTCAGTACCTGTTTATGCCCTTTAGGTACTTGAATGTCTCAGTCATATCCCCCCTCTCCCTTCTGTCCTCTAGGGAGCACATGTTCAGCTCCCTCAGCCTCTCTTCATATATTCTTTTCCC
Source organism: Neoceratodus forsteri (assembly GCA_016271365.2). Lineage (NCBI taxonomy): Eukaryota > Metazoa > Chordata > Ceratodontiformes > Ceratodontidae > Neoceratodus > Neoceratodus forsteri. The sequence goes on along the minus strand of CM057451.1, from coordinate 261,027,638 downwards.
CATGCCTTTGATCATTTTGGTTGCCCTCCACTGGACCCCTCCAGTAGTTTGATATCCCTCTTCAGGTAAGGACACCTGAACTGAACACAGTATTCCAGGTGTGATCTCACCAGTGACCTGTACAGTGGCAGTATAATCTCCTCCCTCCTAGAGGTGATTCCCCCTGTGATGCAGACCAGCATTTTATTTGCTCTGGCTGCTGCCTTTCGGCACTGTGCTGTGTGTTTCATATCACCCCTTATCATTACCCCCAGGTCCTTTTCCTCCTCTGATACTGCCACTTGTACTCCCCCAGCCAGTATCTGGCCTTTGGGTTTCTGACTCCCATGTGCATTACCTTACATTTCTTCACATTAAAACCCAGCTGCCAGATGCCTGACCACTTCTCCAGTTTAGCCAGGTCCTCCCTTAAGTCCTGCCTCCCCTTCTCTGTGTCCACCCTCCCACAGAGCTTAATGTCATCAGTAAAAAGGCAGATCTTACTTTTGACTCCCTCTGCAATGTCACAAATAAATATGTTGAACAACACAGGTCTGAGTCCAATGTGTATACTATTGAGCATATAGTACTCAATCTTTAATTTTTACAAACTGTTATAGAGGTAGGGATGGTAGATGCCTTACGAAACTGCTCCACTCCCTCAATTTTACTTTCCAAAGACACAAGATACTGGAAATGTTGTCACTTTTTCTAACTCGAGTTAAGAGGCCTCAGGGGCATCCCACCAAACTGAGGAGGCTGTATCCCCAAATGGATTAAATTGCAAAAAAATCAGACAAAGCTTTTTTTTTCGTAGACTCTATTTATCACTCTCTCCAGCTAAGCTACTGGGCTAACCCCAGCTGTTCCCATCCACCTGAAGCTCTGTCAGACCTCATATGGTGCCCAATGGGATTCCCGTGAGTCAGTACCTGAGCTTCTCCGGATCTGAGTCCCCCAGAGGCAAGGACCACTACTTTCAGGTGCTCTATCTTTTGGTGTCTGGTCGGGGCAGCTCATGGCAGACCCCAGGAGGCAGTGCTGGCCCAGTGGACAGTGGTGCCGGGCGCCACAGCCCACCTTTGCCTACCAGTGAGAAGTGGGGTTTCTGTGGAGTTTTCTCCCTCCACCTACCTCCCATGGAGCATCGGATGTGCAATGGTGACCAGCACCATGAGCTCTGCCCCTGCCATACTGCTGCAAACCAGGTCTATGGCTCCTCCTGACAGCCGCCAGAGGGTGCTCAGTGGCAAAGCCCTACACCCACCCAAGAAGGAGAGCTGTCTCCGGATGCTCAATCTCTTCCACTCCTGCCATCCCCCGGCAGGCCAAGCTCTTTCCCGAAGTCGGGTCACCGGTGTGGAATGAAGTAAGGCTTCTAATACCTTAGTCCTCAGCACCACCAGGCCGGCTTCAGACAAAGCTTTCTGAGTAGAAAAGTGGAAAGATGGCTGAGTCAGCAAAGATGAGTTGACACATCAACTCCCTGCCCTAACAGAGGTCACAAACCCACTCCTGGGGGCCAGGTCAACTGAGCTCACAGTGCCCACCCCTAAGTGTAATCTGTGACAGGGGGGAACAGGAATACTCTCCATCTAGAGTGCTTGCTGAATTCACGACTGAACACCCGCCATAAGGTCCCGGGGCTTCCTTTCTCTAATCAGGGTAAGGATACAGTATAGTCTACAGCCTATAGCCAGGTGAGAACTCTCCTTGGTTGCTGTACTGGGGGGAAGACTGAGGCATTATGAGCTCTTTGGGGTTTGCCTTCGTAAACCTGATTGTGTCCTCCCAATGGGGTGTGCAGCACCTAGTTCCCCCTTTATAGAATCCTCCTGAGACCTGCGTATCTCCCTTACTTAAGGCTCTCAGATATTCCCTTTTTGGGTCCTAGACTTGGTAGCCAATCATGACACCATGTAATTACCAGGTTGGTCTCAGAATTGAATAAACCATTTTACCTTTACGAACACAAAATCACTCACAGGCAGTTTTAAAAGCAAAATGCTTTTACTAAATTGAAATGATTATCATACAAACTTTACAAACAAAAGATTTCAGCAAAATCTGGTTACAGAATAACAAAGCAAACGTTGCAATTATACACAAAAACACAGTGTAAAATTTAACTAATTTCTACCTTGTTTGTGGAAAATTCAGAAAGTCCAGAACCATAAGAAGTTGGCAAAAGTTTCCGTCCTTCTGTAGCATTCACTGATTCTTAGTCTGTCTCTGTGTTGTGGCAGTCTTGCCTCTCTTGTGGTCAGGAACAAGCATCCAAATGCAATGCCAAAAAGCTCTGGGCTTCTGATGTGAGGGGAGTTTTACACCCTCTGTTTCATTCTGCAAAAACCCTTTTTGCTCCCAGCTGGCAGTCTTTTTCCCATGCATTTTTTCAGCTGGGGCCTTATCTTTTAGGCCAGTAGGGGTCTCTCTTGCTCTTTCCCCACAATTTGAGGGAATTATTATATCTATTTCCCACACCCAATTTCTGGCTGCCTTTAATGTCCGACCTCCCCGAATATATAACACCTGTAAGTTCATTCACACTAGCCTTCAAGAATAGCTATTTCCTAAATCCTGTTTCCAAAGCATCCTGCTTTGAAGTAAAAATTTTATGACAGGTGATGGTTTTCTGGCACATCGTTGTTGAGCAGCCCTTGAAATGAAATTTACCTTCCTGTCAAGCAAGCTTCCCCTCAGGTCACAGAGGAATGTCAAACATTTTGCACTGTAGTCTCTCTCCCTATGTGACCCTTTCATTAACACTGGCATTCTGATTTCTGGTGACGTCACCATAATGGTGGAGGCATAACCGATGAGCTCCTGGGCTGATCTTCTCAGCCATAGAAACATAGACACATAGAATTTGATGGCAGATAAGGACTGCTTGGCCCACCTAGTCTGCCCATTTTCCTACCTAACAGATAAGCTGCAGATCCTAGTTAACCAACAGCTTACTTCCTCATAGTCCCTCACGATCCTTTCTCATCCCCTGGTGGATCAACATATTTTAAGCCTCATCGCATTCCTAATGTGGCTACTAAATAAAATAGAGGTAAAGGAGACAAAACAAATCCTAACTCAGTGAAATTGAAGCAGCTAACTCTGAATGCAGACATCGAGGGATTATTGACCCCTTCACAACGTGACCGAACCTTGTCTGAATCTTCTTTTGACCCAGATTTAGAGGAAGATACCCTACCTCCAAAAACTGAAAAAGCTCTGCAGCAAATATTAAAAGTGGTGCACAAGATTGAATCCTCTCTGGCAGACTTAACACAGGACATTCAAAGCATTGATAAAAAGGTATCGAGCAATGCCTCCAAGGTGGCGGAGATAGCGGAGGCACAGGAAACTAATGCCCACTTGGTTCTTTACTTGTTAAAAAGAGGATGAGAGATACAAAATAAAATGGAAGACCTAGAGAATAGGTTGCACTGAAACAATTTCAGGGTTCATGGGGTGCCAGAGGGGGCCGAGGAGGGCTTCGCTACATCAGGGAATTTCATACAACACTTCCTAAAATCTACACTCACCCTGCCACCAGACCTACCTCTACATATCAACCCTGGTCCCGAGGCCTTCATCCTCAACATCCCACCTGAGATCCTAGCTTGTTCAAATGCTCCATTTCCAGAGTAAGGAGGCAATACTGCAAGAAGTCTGCCGGATGAGAAATTTAAACCATAAGGACACCAACATCTTTTTTGAGCATGACTTCTCCCCTGCCTTGCAAGCTGAGAGAGAAAGGGTGAGAAGCATGATCTGAGAGCTTAAGGAGAAGAAAAACTTGAAAGCGCAGCTTAATTTCCCAGCTAAGATCAAGATTTATCTTGAAGACAGTCAGAAGGTTTTTAATTCTTTATTGGATGCTTAAGCCCTACTTAAAGAGTGGCAGATATCCCTTCCTGACTTTGAAACAGAGCTCCTAGAACGCAAACTGTCACAGGGAGCTTGGCAAGTTGTGGTGAGGGGTCAGAAGTGGTCTTTGCCCGGAGCTTTACCGATGACACTGATTAAAGACATGGCTAAAATCATGAAGAGGACAGACTCTAAGCAACCTGTAGTGTCGACTCCCCAGGGATCTCTGATGAGGTAAACTAGTGCTCATATTGTGAAAAACTTACCTTCTTTCGGGACCAGACTTAATGTGCCATGCCTTACTTGTAGGATTTTTTCTGGACACTACAGGTACTTTCTTTTCTGATCCACAGTATTCTGTGGGAACAAGACCACTCATGGGGTTACCAGTTTCCCATGCATGAGTGACCTAATTTGGAGGCCTGCTTTATTAAAAATGATATTTAACTGCTTTTAATGAGATAAGTCTGAAATTGGAAGCCTATTGTCGGAACATGAGGTAGGGGGAGTGGTTAGCCAGATGATTCAGATGCTGACAGAGCCTCACTATTAATCAAACAGTGTTTGACTGCAAGGAAGCTGAAACTGTTTGTCTTTTTCCGTTATGGGGTCAATCTCTTCTCAGTTGGGGACCTTGGAAATGTCCCCTTTTTTGAGTAACACAGTGATCGGTAAAAGACCTGAAGGGGTATTCATTCTAATATTAATTTTGCCTTACTCAAGATTAATTTGGTCATGTAGCTTACTTTGCTCAGTATACTGTTGGGATTGACTTCTCTGGTCTATAATTTAGAGGAGTGTGAAATTTCAATTTGGGGATTGGGGGGAGAGACGAAGATATGTCTCTGAAATATAGATGGACTGCAGATGGGGGGGCAGGGTTGGCCTGGGGGGATATACCAGGTTGAATCTCACTCCTTGAACTAGGGGAGAGATCCTGTTTCTGGCCTTGTTTACACCAGTGAGGTGATGTAAAATTCAGTGGACACCTATCCTCTTAGGTCCGCCACAGTGTTGGTAACACTTGTCACTATTCTCATCAGGTGCTATAGAGCATTGTGTTTTCTCCCAGAAGAGAACACCTCCTAGTGGAGTGAGTTACTCTGTCTGAGCACCTAGGGAGTCACATGTGAATTGCTATGACTGTTCAGTTACTGATGAGAAAGTTGTTCAATGTTGCTGAAAATCTACATTTGGTTCTTTGTTTTAAGTGGAGTTATATAAATGTTCAATCTACAGATCAGGTTCCTCATAATAATGCTGCACTTGTGTCACACAAATTAAAGATAGGAGTTCTTACTTTTATGAGTTTTGACTGGCCAGAGACAAATACCTTACCCTTATTGTTCATTATGGATTCCCTGAATATTGTCTCCTATAATGTTAAAGAGATAAATTCCCCAATTAAAAGAACAAAGTTACTTACAGAACTGAATCACCTAAGATGTGATATAGCCTTTTTACAAGAAACACATCTCACAGAATTAGAACATCTAAAACTAAGGCTGCAATGGGTAGGGGAGGTAATAGCGGCCTCTCACCCCAAAGCTAAAAAAACAGGTACAGCCATTTTAATAAAAAGAAATATCCCTTTAAATATTGAAACTTCAGAAGTTGGAATGATGGGGCACCATGTAAGAGTTTCTGATAATATTCAAGGGATCCCTGTCCATCTGATTGCTATATATGCTCCTAATGCAGGCATTGCTCCTTTTTTACAAGAAGTATTTGCCAAAGTAACAGAACTTTCTCAGGTCCAAATCATATTAGGTGGGGACTTTAATACAGCCCCATCCATGCAACTAGATTGTTCCTCAGCCCACTCGTCCACCAGTCTCAAGGCTACGAACATTTTGATCGCTCTTAGCACTGAACTAGGATTAACAGATATTTGGAGGTTACAACACCCCAGAGAGAAGGATTTTTCTTATTTTTCGCCCGCACACCAATCCTATTCTTGTATAGCCCTTTTCTATACAGATCAGACTGAATTTTATACAATAAATAAGGCTATAATTAATACTATCACATTATCTGATCACGCTCCCATCTCCATCCAATTATCTCTTTCAAATAGAGACAAACAGTCTATCTGGAGATTAAATGTATCTCTTTTAAACAACAAGCAATTTATGGAATGATTATCAAAAACTTTTTCAGATTTAGCTATATCTAGCCCTCTTCAGTCAACTTCCCAACTTTTGCTTTGGGATACTATGAAAGCCGTAGTAAGAGGGAAGATTATAGTTTCACCTCAGTCAAAAATAAGCTAGCCCATCTGACACATAATCCACTTCGAACGAAATTATCCTTCCTGGAAAATGAACACAAAGCGAATCCTAAACAGACTGGCCTTTATGCAGAGCTCAGTCAGGTTTGGAAAGAGCTCCAGGCCTTTGAAGATAAAAGAGTGGAGGGAATGCTACAATATGCAAATCAAAAATACCATGAAGTGTGTATGTGTGTGTGTGGGGGGAAGGGGGCTTCTAGATTACTAGCCTTCAGATTAAGAAAAGCTCAAGCAGAAAGACATATTTCTTTTTTGAAAGATAAGCAGATACCAAATAAGATCTGAACCAGGCCGAAAGATATTGCTATGCAATTCAAACAACTCTACGAGAATTTATACAAGGTGGAAGGGAAAAATGAGGAACTTACATCAGACACTAATAGGTTCTTGGCTAATCTCAACCTTCCTATTTTGCCAGAGAAGGCTAGTACTTTTCATGAGGCCCCCATAACAGAATTCAAAGTCCATGAAGTGATAAAGCAACTCCCCTCAGGGAAGACGCAGGGTCCTGATGACTTCAGCGCAGAAATATACACAAAGTTAAATAATACCCTTTGCCATTTCCTGACCAAAGTGTTTAATGCCTGTATAGAGGAAAATAAATTACCTGACTCTTGGAATGATGCCTTGATCACTGTTATCCCCAAACCAGGGAAAGATAAGCATAAATGTGAATTGTACAGGCCAATATCCCTGATGAATCAGGATTTTAAAATACTAACAAAAATTATATCTAACTGATTTAAAAAAATAGATTGCATTATTAGTACACCCCCTGAGCAGACATGATTTATTCCCCAGAGACATCTCTCGGATAATATCAGAAAACTCTTGAACGTATTGAGATGTAAATCTGCAACTAATACCTTACAACTGCCAATTTTTTTAGACACAGAAAAAGTGTTTGATTGCCTCAGCTGGTCTTATCTGTTACAGGTAATGCATCATATGGATATCGAAGTAATTTTCTGAAGTGGGTGTCCCTTTATTATCAAGGGCCTCGGGCTCGGGTCAGGGTTAATGGCACCATTTCAGAGAAACTTGATATTGGAAGGGACACAAGACAAGGATGCCCGCTGTTCCCCCCTCCTTTTTGCACTGAGTATGGAACCCCTGGCTTAGGCAATAAGGGAGGCCTTGGGTATCATGGGAATAAGGGTGGGACAAGTGCAAGCTAAAATATCACTAAATGCTGATGATACCCTCATATGCTTAGAGGACCCCAAGCGTTCCCTCCCCCCTACTGATTAAACTGTTGAATGCATTTGGCTATGTTTCGGGCTTTAAGGTTAACATGGACAAATCAGAAATACTGAAGGTACGGGTTACAGTCTCACAACAGTGTAAAAATCAGGTACCATTTCGGTGGGTCAGGGACAAAGTTAGATATCTGGGGATACAAATCCCTTGCCACTTATCTAAATTATACCAATATAACTATGATGAGTTAAAAAAAATATATATTTATATTGACTTGAACAGGTGGCGGAACCAGACCTTATCTTTCTCAAACCATCTGGAAACAATAAAGATGAATGTATTGCCCCGTTATCTCTTTCTATTTTCTACCCTTCATATTCCTGTGGCACAGTAGAAAGATCTTAAAAAAAAATTCCAATTTTGTGTGGGCAGGATGGAGGCCCAGGATTAGATGGGCACTATTAAAGAGCTAGTGTATAGCGCAGTGGTTTTGCCTTAGTTTGCCACAGAGTGGCTAGATAGATTGTGTGGTGTTTTTTTTTTTTTTATTGATTTGGTAACTGTCCCCTTTTTCATGTTAAAATGCTGTTCTTGCCTGAGTGTTACTGGGGATGGGAGAAGAGTGGTTGTCTTGTGCTTATAGCAGTGATGTTGTGGGATGTTGTGGCTTTCAATACTGTTCCACATAGAATATTGATTATTAAGCTGAGTAGGCTCGGGATGGGACAGACATTGGTCAACTGGGTGGCAAACTGGTTGACGGGCAGAAAACAGAAAGTGGTGGTAAATGGTATACAGTCAGAAGAGATGCAAGTCACAAGTAGGGTACCTCAGGGGTCAGTCCTGGGGCCAGTCCTCTTCAATATCTTCATCAGTGACATTGCAGATGGACTGGAGGGTAAGGTTTGTCTGTTTGCAGATGACACCAAGATCTGCAACAGAGTAGACGATCCAGATGGGGTGGGCAGAATGAGAAGACATATGGATAAACTAGCAAAATGGTCAGAAGAGTGGCAACTAGGGTTTAACGCAAAGAAGTGCAAGATCATGCACATAGGGAAGAGAAACCCTGAAGCCACCTATAGGCTGGGAGGGGAGTTGCTGGCAGTCACAAGGGAAGAAAGAGACTTGGGCATCATCATCACTGATGACCTGAAATCATCCAAGCAGACCTCTAAAGCAGTAGGTAAGGCTAGAGGAATGTTGGGGTGTATTAGTAGGGGTATCACAAGTCGGAAGAGGGAGGTAATAATCCCTCTTTACAAGACACTGGTTAGGCTCCATCTGGAGTACTGCATGCAGTACTGGAGGCCACACCTTCACAAGGACATTAACCAAATTGAGGCAGTCCAGAGAAGGGCAACCAAAACGGTGCTGGGACTGCATCAGAAAACATATGAGGGCAAATAAAACTGAACTCAATATGTATACTCTAGAGCAAAGGAGGGAGAGAGAGGTAATATGATTGAAACATTCAAACACCTTAAGGGCATTAACAAGGCGAAAGAGTCTAACATGTTTCAATATAAGAAAAATGGAAGGACAAGAGGAAACAGCATGAGATTAGAGGGAGGCCGATTGAGGGGTAATGTGAGGAAGTTCTTTTTCACAGAAAGGGTGGTGGATGCATGGAACGGCCTACCTCAGGAAGTGGTGGATATGAATACAATGCAGGGCTTCAAACAGGCATGGGATAGGCATAAGTTTATTTAGTTTATTTAGTTCAAGAATCGGATTTACAACCTTTGAGTCATGGACTCATTTACAAAGGCACCTCGTCACAAGGGAGGGTAACAACAGCAGTGTGGTACGACAGAGTGAGACAAAACAGGTGCAAATACATACATTATACATTGCCTAAACATGGGTAGCTTCTGGTGGTACAAGACAAAATCATAGGTAGGACCTAGCTGGTCATGCAGGCAAAGGCCTATACATAGTTACCCATAGGTAGATTTCCATGGTATAGAACAAGGTTCATTGGTGGATCCTATCAGGCCAAACAGGCTATGGTCAGAGTAAAAAATAGAGTGAGTGGGCTAACGAGCCTGAGGGGGCAATGACAGGCCCTACCGTAGGCACGTACACTTCCGAGTGCTAAGAAGGTGGTTGCGTAGGGCAGCTTTGTACTGGCCAATTTTAGGAGTACTTGTGATGTGTGTGGGGAGGGAGTTATACCAGGACGGTGCTCTGTAATGGAAGGACCTTTGGGCAAGGGAGGTCCTGGTTCTAGGCACCAAGAAGGTGGCTTTGCTGGTGGTTCGGGTAGCAGCCGAGTGGAAGGCAAGCTGGAGCTGTGCCGAGACACCAGGGGGACACAGTCCAAGAAGAGTCTTTTTTGCTAGTATACCAGTGTGATAATGCAGGCATACTTCCAAATTGAGTAAGTTTGTGGTGGTATAGAGCTGACAGGTGTGGGTTCCACTAGGGCACCAGACAGGAGCCTGCAGGCTTTGTTGATGGAAGTCCGGATTTTGGTGAGGACAGTGGTGCCAGCGGCTGCATAGATGGGGAGACCATAGTCAACTAATGACAGGACAGAGGAAGTGATGGCCAATCGCAGGGCGAAGCCAGGGAGGCAGTCTTTGTGTCGATACAGGAGCCCAATCCGGACATTCATGGCGGCGGATAGGTCATTGACATGGGCATGGAAAGAGAAAGCTGAATCAAAGGTGATGCCCAGGTATTTGTTTGTAGATACCTGCTCAAGAGGATGGTCGGTGATGGGGAGGATGGTGAGGGGGGCATTTTTGGAGCTACTTTGGTGATGCGCAAAGATCATTGCTTTTGTTTTCTTGAGATTCAGGACCAGACGGTGGTCAAGGAACCATTTTTCAGCTTGGCTGAAGGAGAACTGTAGGCTGTTTTGGAGAGTGACTGGGTCGGGGTGCGAGGAGAGTAGGACGGCATCGTCTGCATATAATAGCAGTTTTCCGGTACAAGAGCTGGGAAGGGAGTTCAGGAAGAGACTGAATAATGTGGGGCACAGAATGGAGCCTTGTGGAACTCCCAAATGTACAGACAGAGCTGAGGATAGGCCACCAGTCAGCTTGACGCGTTGGGATCTACCACAGAGGTAGCTGGTGAACCAGCCTAATGGGCCAGCAGACAGCCCCATTTTACAGAGGGTGTCTAGCAAAAGTGGGTGGTTCACAGTGTCGAAGGCCTTGGACAGGTCAATGAACACTGCCCCAGCCAACTCTCTGGAATCTAACGCAGAGTGTAAAATGTGGGAGAATTCCAGTAGAGCTGTGGTGGTGCTGTGACTCTGGCGAAAGCCATGCTGTTCAGGGCACAGGATGTTGTGGCTGGATAGATACACTGTAAGTTGAGCAGATACTATTTTTTCGAGAGCTTTGGAGAGGGGCGGGAGGACGGAGATAGGTCTGTAGTTATTAGGGACAGTACGGTCTCCATTTTTGTGTATAGGGATGACTTCAGCCTGTTTCCAAGCCCTCGGGAATCGGCCGAGACACAGGGATCGGTTGAGGAGGTTAGTGAGGGGGACTAGCATGACATCCAAAGTTTGGCGGAGTATCCAGGAGTTGAGGGGGTCATCACTAGGGTTGCGGGAGGAGAGAGCTTTTAGGAGGATTGGCTTTGCGTCCTGTGGTGAGATAGTCCTAAAGAGGAAGGGGGGGCCAGCAACAGGTGGACTGTTGCAAACCGGTATGGGGTCAAAGAAGTGGGTCGGGAAAACAGAGCTTAGATCAGTGAAGGTTTCGTTAAGGCAGTTGGCGATACAGGAGGGGTCAGCGTCGATAGTGCCATTTATGATCATCTGAGAGGGAGGGGGCGGGGCGACCCGTTTAACTCTTTCCGTTATTCCAGAAGGTGCGGCATGTCCCCAGGTGGATGTCAAGGTAGATTGGTAGTGGCAGGCTTTGGCTTTTCTTATGGCCCAGGTGCACTAGTTACGGCAGCGTTGTAGGCTTTCCTGTCCGCTAGCCTGCCTGTACTGACAGCAATGTGCCATAGGTTATCACGTTGCTTCAGTTGATGGATCAGAGGGGGGGATATCCAGGCAGCCGGGTGCCTCTTAGTACTAGTGCGGGTGACAGGGGCAAAAACATCACAAGCCTTGCAGAAGGCATTGGTGAGAAAAGCAAGGGCAGTGTCTATATCCTTTGTGTGAGAGTTTGTGGATCAATCAAGTTGTGCAAGGTGACGTTTAAGTTTGTGTAGACCCCCAGGGTGAAAGCGGCGACAGTGGGCGCACGGCTTTGAGCGCAGTGCAGGACCAGAGGAAGAGAATTGGTGAGTGGTCACTGAGGGAGTTGGGCAATACATTAAGGTCCTTTATTTTGTGAGGGCGGTTAGAGAGCACAATGTCGAGGAGCATGCTGGTCCCACTAGACTGGTTAAATCTAGTGGGTTGGGTCACCAGTTGGGATAGATCAAGAGCCGTGAGGTTATCTCTAGCTTGTGCTGAGGTAGCACTGAGTCAGTTGATGTTGAGATCTCCCACTATGAGCTGTTCCGATTTGTGTGGCAAGGTATTGAAGTAATCAGTAAGGGAGCGGATAGCATGATTTTGATCTCGTGGGAGTACATAGGCTGTAGTGAGGTACAGAGGACCTCGACCTGGGTACGGGGAGATTTTCAGGGAGCAATACAGATGAGTATGAATAGATAGACCACTGACAGAGCATAGACCGATGGCACATTCATAAGGTAGAAAAAAAAATGGGCAGACTGGATGGGCCTTGCGGTCCTTATCTGCCGTCAACTTCTATGTTTCTATGTTTCTATGAGAACTGTCAATCAAGACATGGAGAGTTTTAAAGTGGCTGTAACTATTAACTTGCTAGATGAGCCATCCCTATTTTGTCAATGTATTTATTTAAATCTCTAGTTATCTATTTTGTTTGATTGAGTTCTATGTTATGTAAGCTAGTATTGACTATTTTGTATTCCTTTTGTGATTTTTTATTAGGATTTCAGAGAGCCAACATAATCCTGTCAAGCGGTTGTGAAGTGTCAAGCTGTTGAGATGCTGCTGACAGAGTTTTACAGTTGGAAGGTCTTGCTTCTTTCCAATGAATGAGTCAGTGTCTGTCAGTGTACATATAATTTACAAGCATGTTTTGAGAGAACTATCTGGTGTGGCAATGTTTTTTTTTTTTGGGTGGGGGGGTCTTCCAATCACAGTGCGATGTGTAGGACCTGCCAGTACTGTGGGATTTGTAACAGACTGGCTCTTCATTAGGGTGGCTCTCTTTTGTGTGTATTTGCATTGTGGTAAACTGCTCAGTGATGGTTTATTATCCACCCCCCCACTCGCTCCCACATTACACAAATCACACTGTCTCTCATGGTAATGATTCAAACTGTATACAGGATGGGGTCATAAGCCTTGCAGCAGTACAGACATTCTTATGATTCTTATGACTGGTAGTTTGATCTGCTACTCTCTTTATGTCGTTTTGTGCTCCTACATAAGACACATGATTGGTGCTAGAATCAGGGGCTTTTGGTTCATATGCATTTTGTGCCTCATCCATGATGCTAGGTATATCAGTAAGGTTATATTCTGCCTGATGTTCTGATTCATTTAGTAGTAATATCATGAATCGGAAGAAATAGCAGTATGTAAATGCATTGTAGATGGGGTACTGTGTTGGTGTCTGTTCTTTGGGGGGGGGGCCGAGGTGGCACAAGGCAATTGAGAACATGTGCCTTGTCCCACAATCATAGGCTTAGGGTTGTGATAGATTCTGAACTGCCTGCAGTGTTATCCCTTGAGGATTCCTGTTTCTTTTTTTTTTTGGTCTCTTACTGTGGATAGTTTGTCATTTTGTCACCTTCTCTGCTGAAATGCTGAACGGTGGAAAACTAGAAGAACGGACTAAAAGTGAGGTAAAACAAATGACCAAAGTTACCAAAAAATAATATGTATGACCCTGACAGCCTGACTTGACAAGGCACACAGCTGTGAGTTTCAAAACTAACTATTTGGTAAAGTAGACAATAAAAAATGAACAGTTTCACAAATGACTTTAGTGCAGCTGTCCTCCAAACTAAGTTAAACACTATTAGTGACACAGCAGAATAGCAAGGAATGGCTGGCAACACGCCTTTCAAGTATGCCACCTAACATCTGTTTCCGCAAACTGAATGTCCCTGACCATTTAAAGCACGTGCCACATTACTCCAAGGATAATTGACGTGGTACCTCGCACCATGTCACTTGGGCACTAATGGATTCTAAATGGCGACAGAGTTTGGGACAAAGTACCAACTTCAACAGCACCATATTAGAGCCAGAAAAGACATTCACTTTCACTTGCAGGACACCACAAAGAGTAAGAACAGTGACCTGGCATACTAGGGGTGTGAACAGTGAAGCTGATTTTATCATTCGTTACACTAGCTCTTTAACTCAGTGTAAGGAAAAAGGGGGAATGGGACTACCAAACTTTCATCAGTATTATAAAGCTGCTCAGCTCCTTACTATAATAAAGATGTTGGCTCCTGAGAAAAGAGGAGGCTGGTACAGTATGGAGGAGGGGACTCATCCTCGGTGCCCTCTTCAGATTCTACCGTGGGTAATTCTCCCTAGGGATATTAAAAAACTTTCTAACCACTGGACCAGACACACATAAGCAGGTTGGCTAGAAGGTCCCCAGTGGTGGGAAACACTGGCACTGGTGCGGCAGTACGTCCCCTTACAATATTTGCCCAATTTTCCAGCCTTGCTAGGTGATTCTTCTTTTTCCTGTTGGGCTCACCGAGGACTGAGAACCCTCACTCAATTTGTGGGGGGTGAGATAATTAAGGATTTTGCAACACTCAGGGAACAATTTCAATTTCAATTTCAACAATTTGCCTCATTCAGATTTTTTTAGATATTTCCAATGTCTCCATTATATCCAGGTGGTGGTGTGGGTCTCTGCTCTGGTACATCCTCCAGCTCCCCCTATGAATTTCATTTATACTAAAAGTCGATTGGGAGACAGCAGAAAATATATATCCTACCTATATAAAGTACATCAGGAGGGAGTAGGGATTCTATCAATACAGACAATAGAGAATAAATAGCAGGAGAAATTGCCCTCTGAAATCCCGGACTCTGATTGGTCCAAGATCTGGAGGGGAATACATAAGACCACCACCTCTCCTGTCTGGAGAGAATTCAGATGGAAGATCAAAACAAGGTTTTTCATCACCCCAGTTATATCCCAACATTACGCTTCCTATTCCTCAGATCTTTGCTGGAGACAATGCGGCCAGAGGGGTTCTCACTATCATATCTTTTGGGCCTGTCCCAAAATACAGGGATACTGGCTGGAGGTGAATCAGGGTATTGCAGCTACTGTATAGCAGATTATATTAGCTTTCCATTTATATTAGCTAAAAGCAAAGAACCGCTAATAGAAACAGACCGCTAATATAATCTGCCATGCTATTTGTACTCCAGCAGTAAGCACTGAGCGCTAATTATATCAGGCACTAATACGTACAACCAGAGCTATTGCGCTAAATATATCAGGCGCTAATAATAACTCCTATACAGTATTTTTCATATACAATCTCCACTTACCTTTGTAACCTTGGTCTTGGGCCTACCACTTTCCACAGTTGCCACTGCAGTAGAAAAATGCTTATTTTTGTGTTTGCTTGCACGCACGCGCAAGAAACACATTGCGTCAGCTTCCTTCACTAGCGGGTTGTGGAGGCGCGGCAGTGTTGTTGCCAATGCAGACAACCCATTTTGGGGCTGGTCTGTGTGGCACAAATAGAGGATCACGCTGTCCATGACAGCACTAATGTAGCTTGCCACTATGCACAAAGAAATTCGCTGCTGCAATCAGGGAGTGCCCCATCATGAAACAATCAGCTGTGTTTGCTTGAGGGGCAGTCACTGACTGCAGCAGTGAATTAGAGCTGCATTGTCTGGTGTCCCATTTCAAACAAACATGGTGGTGGCTTCTCCGTCTCCTCTCACAGTCCCCACGGAAGCCAATGGACAGTCACCACCTCCTCTCACAGTTCCCATTACAGCTGATGGGGGTGCCGAATCCCCCTGTTGGCATGCCCCCTTCCCAGTTAATTTGCTGACAGGGTAGCCCAAGCCCCATTGGCATGATATCCCCCATCTGTTGTGTGCCAAGGGGGTGCCCAATCCTCCTCTGCTCATGCGCCCGCCCCCCCCAACATTCTGTCGACAGGGGTGCCCAATCCCCGTCAGCTACAGACCCCCCCACAAGAAACACTCAGGTTGCACACTTTTTGCCCATCCCAGCATGCCAAAGTACCTGCAAAAGCAGAAAACCTTCCTGCATTGTTTCTTTATTTGTTATGTTTCCTGTAAAAGAAAAACGGTCCCTCGTTGAGTCCGGTGCCCCTTCCCCAACCCGCAGCCACCTTCTGTGCACCCCACCTCCCCACACACCCCTCTCACCCCTCTCACCCCATACTTACCTCCAGAGTCTGGCGTGACTATCTTCGGTGGATCAAGAACATGTCTGCACTCTTTAAAGCCGACCGCGAACTGAAGATATCCCGGTAAGCTGTATAATGGCATAAATGGTTTTTTTTTTCCAACTTATGTGGATATCTTGGTCATTTTTCTGAATTTTTGCACCAAATTTTCAACATGGGGTTCTTATTACCCCATCTCATGAATTCAGTGACTGTCATCTGGTTATTCGGTCCTGAAAGGTGATTTCGCAGTCACTGCATGGAATCACCTTTCAGGACTGATTAATGAAATGACAGTGTCACTGTTCATAAGGTGTGCTCTCAAGAAACCTATGTTTCAAATTTGGTGAAAAAATTCCAAAAAATGACTGTGTTACGAGCGTTCGTTGTGCAGTTTCCAAGCACACTCTTAAGTTTGTGAATTTGTAATATTTTCACTCCAGATTTTCAACATTGGCATTTTTTCACACCTCCTTATGAAAAGTACAGCTGCCATTTTTCACATCCTGGCAGAAATGTGTTTGCACACTTCTGGCGCAGAATAGCGCAGTCGCCGTAGGAAATCAGTGTTCGGGGCAGATTAGGAAAATCACAGTGACACTGTTCATGAGCAGAGGTCCTAAAATGCCTATGTTGAAAATTTGGTGACAGAAGTCCATAAAATGACTGCATTACGAGCATGCATTGCACAGTTTCCATGTACCCTCGTAACTTCACGAATTTGCAATATTTTCACTCCAGATTTTCAACATTGGCATTTTTCCACATCTTTTTTATTTATTTATTGAAATGTTTCACCAGGAGGGCACACTGAACAACAAGTTGCTCATCTCACGGTGCGACCTGGGGGGAGGGGTTACATAGGGTTGTAAAGGATGATCAGTTACAATAGTATGTGGGTAGTACAAACAATACAACATTGTAAGATTGAGCAACTGTTGGAACACAATGTATTGTACAATAAACAATAGTAGAACATTGGGTAAATAACAATACATGTCCAAAATCATACAAAAGAACATATGAATGTACAAAATAGTAATAATACGATAGAACCATTTATAGTGCATGAGTGTACCAGGAGCAGGCTTGAGGTAGTGTACAAGTGCTGTTGGAATAAAAAGGAGGAGGTTAGGTTGTGCACACTGGTGACCCAGGAGGGCAGGTGGAGAAGGGGGGGGGGAGGCAAGATCTGAATATGAGGAGAAGGGGAAACCATTTCCTGATTTTCCCCTTCAGGATGTTGAGAACCCTGCCGGGGGGTCATGGTAGGAAGGCAGAAACTGGGGATAGGTATTAAGGTGGGTTAAAGCAGGAAAAGCTGAAGGAAAGGTAATTGTGTAGGGCAGAGGTAAGGGAGTAGTTGGAGGAGGAGTGTCATATTTCAGGGGGGAGGGAACTCCAGATTTTAGGGAAACGATGGGTGAAACCAGTCTGACTGATGAGGGTGGAGCAGCGAGGGATCATCAAGGTGCCCGGCATCATTTGATCTGAGAGAGTGGGTAGGGGGAGATGGAGTGGAGAGAGAGAGGATAAGAGATAGGAGGGGAGCCCCCCCGAACTAGAATTTGGAGGTTAGTTTGGCACAGTGAGAGATGCATCTGTGAGATAGTGGAAGGAAGGAAGGTTAGAAAGCGATACAGTTCACAGTGGTGGGAGCGGGAAGGGGAGTCAATAGCAAAGCGGTAGAAGGAGTTAAAGAGAGTGTCCAGCTTGGTCAGGGAAGATTTGGGAGCAGCACCATAGACTACGTCACAGTAGTCAAAGATGGGGAATATCATCTTCTGGACAATTCCGCGCCTCACAGTCAGTGGGATGCAACTATGATTCCTGTACAGAGCACCAAGCTTGGGGTGTAGTTTCTTCAGGATAGCATTGATATGCACAGAGAAATTGAGGTGCTAGTCCAGCCAAACTCCCAGATATCTAAATGAGGAGGTGTCCTCCAAGATGGTCCCATCAAGGGTGTGGAAGGTGCGTAGGGCCAGGAGCCTAGAGAGTCTCTGTCTGGTGCCAAAGTGTCAGTGGCTCAGTAGGTAGCACACTCGCCTCTGAGGCTGGGAGATCAGAGAGCTGTGGGTTCAGTTCACACATCTGGCACTTGGGTTAATATCCCAGTACTGACACTGTAGTGCAGCATGAGAGGGGTGCTGCACTTCTGAGGTGCCGTCTTTCAGATGAGATGTTAAACCGAGGTCCCATCTGCCTGGATTGGTGGTAGTTCAGGTGGATGTTAAATATCCCATGGCACTTCTCGAAAGAGTAGGGAATTTCCCAGTGTCCTGGCCAAATTCCCTCATTCACTAAAAATACCACCAACAGCTTAATCTGGTTCAATTTCAGTTGCTTACCATCTGTATCTCCCGTCGTCCCTGAAAAGGGACTTCTAGGCCCAGTGGGCTTACTGGCTCAACAAAATTGAACAAACAAACAAAGGTCATTGAGACTGTCTTCTTGGTGTTTAGAAAAAGCTGGTGAGAAGCAAACCAGAGCTGAACTTGGTTGAAGTCATGCTGTAAGCTGGTTTGCACAGCAGCAGGGTTTTTGCTGGAACTGTACAAAACAGTATCATCAGCGTACATGTGGATGGAAGAGGATGAACAGGCTGTGGGAAGATCATTAAGGAAAATGGAGAAGAGTAGGGGACCAAGCACTGAGCCCTTAGGGACACCAGTGTTAATGGGGAGTGGAGGGGAGATGGAATCAAGGATTCTCACTGCCTGGGTCCTGCCAATGAGGTAGGATTTAAACCAGTTGGTGGCTGACAGGGCAAGGCCAGCTGAGAACAGTGAATCAAGAAGCAGGGGATGGGAAACAGTGTTGAAAGCTTTGGCTAGGTCGACAAAGATGGCCGAGGTGATCAGGCCATCGTCCATCCCTGAAAGGATGGAGTCAGTAAGCCTGAGGAGGGAGGTTGTTGTTGAATGGTTCTTCTGAAAACCAGATTGGAAGGGGGTGAAGAAGGAGGAATCAGAGAGGAAGGGTGATAGCTGAGAGAGAACTAAATGTTCTTGAAGTTTAGCAAGGCTACGAAGGAGGGAAATGGGGCGATAGTTGCCAGGAATGGATGTGTCATCACCCTTGGGGAGAGGAAGGACTACAGCATGTTTCCAGGATGAGGGTACTTGGGCAGAAATAAAGGACAGGTTAAGGATTAGGGAGATAGGATAAGCAACCGCAGGAGCAGAAAGGTAGAGAAGTTTAGGATCGAGCTCATCTGGTGAGGAGCCTTTAGAGGGGTTGAGGGATAGGAGAGCATTAAGAGCTTCATCAGAGGAGATAGTAGAAAAGGAAAATGGGGGTGTGGGAGGTACTGGCTGAGGTGAAGTGCTGAAGTTAGTAGGTGGCAATGGGGAGAGGGAATTTAGAAGAGACGTGGCGCATGAGGTGTAGTAGGCACT
This sequence comes from Neoceratodus forsteri, assembly GCA_016271365.2. Lineage (NCBI taxonomy): Eukaryota > Metazoa > Chordata > Ceratodontiformes > Ceratodontidae > Neoceratodus > Neoceratodus forsteri. The sequence goes on along the minus strand of CM057451.1, from coordinate 261,008,480 downwards.
AAATTCATAGGCCACGGAGCCAGGGTCGGAAACTAGGGAGTTATTTATTTTGAGAATTGGAGGGTGAGGGTGAGAGGGGGAGAGAATAGGGCATGAACTACCCTCCAGAATTTAGATGGAGAGTTAATGTTAGTCAGGAATGAAGAGTTGAAATAATCAGACTTAGCCAGTCTAGTAGCTTTAGTACATGAATTGCGTAGCATTCTGTACTTGGTGTAGTCGTTTGGATGTTTAGTAGATTGGTGTTTTCTCCAGGCCCAATCACGCTCCCTGAAGCAGGTCAGTAGTTCGGGGGTGATCCAGGAGAGGTGAAGCCCTCGGACTCTGGTCCGTCTGAAAGGAGCAAAGGAATTCCAGGTGGCTATGAATTTATCCTTAAAATAGTCAAGTGCTTGGTCGACAGAAATGGCAGTGGAGAGGGGGCCCAGTCGGTGGAAGTGAGTGCAGATCTGATTGGGGTAAGGTCTAAGGATTTAAAGGACCGGAGCTGTATGATTTTAGGGGGAGGTTTGGGCAATGAACCTTATGTACAATGAAGATGGGGTTGTGGTCACTAAGGGCATTGCAGTGGAGACCAGATTTAATGACGCGGTGCGGGTGGGTTGTAAGTGCCCAGTCAAGCAGGGTGTGGTTTTGTGTTTTGGGATCAGGGCATGTGGGCTCAAGTATAAGTTGAGTGAGGTTTAGAGCAGTGATGTCATTGCATAACTTGTTTAACTTGGGAGACAACCAATTTAGATTCACGTCACCCATTATGAAAAGTTCACCAGATAGCAAGAGGGAAGTGATATTGGCTAGGAGTTCAGTCGTGACCGAGGGTTGAATGCTTGGGCAGCAACAGATACCAGCCACAAAGATTGGGATTGAGAAATGAAGGGTAATACAGGTGACAAGGGCTTCATAGGTAGCTGGGATGGAGGTAGATAGTGTGGTAGTAAACTGCAGTGAGGACAGGATATACATGGCCACTCCCCCTCCATGACCCGATCAATCTTGTCTGGAGATGGAATACTCAGGGATATGAATGGCACTGTCAGGGGTGCTTTTTTTGAGCCATGTCTCGGTAATAATTAGGATGTCAGGGGTGTGTGAAATCATAAGAGTTTGTAGGAGGTCGATTTTAGGTAGCAGGCTGCAGATGTTCAGGTGGAGGAGCTTCAACCCGTAAGGGAGGGTTGTAGTAGGAGTGGGGTTTGGAGACATGTTATTTGGGTAAGGAGCCAGGATAGGAGAAGAAATAGGGCCAGGGTTGGGGTGGATGTTCCCTGATGAAAGAAGGAGGAGGGTAAGGATGAAATAGTGAAGTTTAGGACTTTTGTAATTGGAGTAGGAAATATGTGAGGGAGGGAAAGAGTGAGGGAGGGGTGGAGAGGAGGAAATAAGGAAACGAAGAACAGCAAAGTGACTAGGAAAGGAAAACAGAGATGCTGGAGGGTAATAGGAAAAGTGGGGTCTGCTTACAAGGGGAGCTGTAGGGGTGATTGACAGAATGAAGGAGGTATCTGGAAGGGAAGGGAAGGGGAGAGAGAAGTGGCAATAGGTGTAGAGGAGGAGACTGGCATAAGGGTAAGAACCAGGAAGGGTGTGAATAGGAGGGAGAGGGAAAACATTCTGGGTAGGATAGTAGAGGCTTTGTACAGGCTTACAGATTCAGATCACACCACTGAATGTTAGGATGTTGATAATTTGCTTTAGGTATGAATGACCCAGGACTAAAAGTGTTAGAGGAGAGCAGTGGGTAGAGGATTGCAACCTACATGTGTTGTTACCCTCTAGTGGCTTTACAGTATAATTTGCAAATGGAAAAGTAGACAAATCACTGACCTGCCAGTGCAGGTTACACAAATGCTGCTCTGCACTGAACAGCTCACAGAAGTGTGCAACTGAGTGAATTGGCAAGCAAAAAGATTAGGACTTCAGTACATAGCTGTTAAAAGAAGAAACTTCAAAAGGTCAGTGTTTCTCTGCAGTCTTATGCCCTAGTCTAATGATTTCAGCACTGGCTGCAGCGTTGGGCAGGAAACCAATGTCAGCGCTCCAGGCCATCTGGAATCTTTCAGTTCCCACTGGGAGGAAGGCTCAAAAATCCTCTTTCCCTTGTTCTGGGTCCAGGACCAGATGTTACCTTATGGGCCAAGGAGGAGCATGGCAGCAGGCCCCTTCTCGGCCTGTCCTAGGCAGGTGGGTTGCTTGTGGAGGGGACTGCGTCAGCGGTACCAGCCCAGTGGGCTACGATCAGCCTGAGAGAGAGGAACAGAAGAGATGGCAGTTATAAGCCTTGGTGGAGATCAGGGGAGGGGTCAGAGCAAGGAGGGGTGAGAGAAAAAAAATTAACAGTTAAAAGGACTTGGGATGATGGGGAAGGGGCTCTGTTACAGACTCTGGCTAGGTGCTAGCAACAAATTGCAGCACAGAGTTCAAATAAAGGGTGTTAAATGGGGGCATGTATCTGACCTGAAATGTATGGTGCCATGTCCTAGGGGCAGGTCTAGTAGCCAGACAGATTAGAAATGCAGAAAAAGTCTTAAACTTTAAAAGAAAAGTTCAGTAATTACCATCAGCAATCTAATATGCAATGTAACCACTGTACAACTTAAAATTAGTTCTGAAAATCAACTCTACAGTCCATTTAAGGAAACGCTAGTGGCAGAATTGCCATAAATAATCATAAAAAAAAAAAATCAACAAGTCACTGACATGCCAGTGCAGGTTATGCAAATGCTGCTCTGCACTGAACTGCTCGCAGAAGTGTTCAGCTTAGTGAACTGGCAAGCAAACAGATCAGGACTTCAGTACACAGCTGCTAAAAGAAGAAATGTCAAAAGGTCGGTGTTTCTCTGCAGTCTTATGCCCTAGTCCAATGATTTCAGCACTGGCTGCAGCGCTGGGCAGGAAACCAATGTCAGCGCTCCAGGCCATCTGGAACCTTTCAGTTCCCACTGGGAGGAAGGCTCAAAAATCCTCTTTCCCTTGTTCTGGGTCCAGGACCAGATGTTACGTTATGGGCCAAGGAGGAGTGTGGGCAGCAGGCACCTTCTCGGCCTGTCCTAGGCAGGCGGGTTGCTTGTGGAGGGGAACGCGTCAGTGGTATCAGTCCAGTGGGCTTCAATCAGCCTTATGAGCCAAGGAGGAGCGTGGGCAGCAGGCATCTTCTCGTCCTGTCCTAGGCAGGCGGGTTGCTTGTGGAGTGGACCACGTCCGCGACACCAGCCCAGTGGGCTCCGATCAGCCTTATGGGCCAAAGAGGCGTGAGCAGCAGGCGCCTTCTCGGCCTGTCCAAGGCAGGTGGGTTGCTTGTGGAGGGGACCGCGTCAGTGGTACCAGCCCAGTGGGCTCCGATCAGCCTTATGGGCCAAGGAGGAGCGTGGGCAGCAGATGTCTTCTTGGCCTGTCCTAGGCAGGCGGGTTGCTTGTGGAGTGGACCACGTCCGCGACACCAGCCCAGTGGGCTCCGATCAGCCTTATGGGCCAAAGAGGAGCGTGAGCAGCAGGCGCCTTCTCGGCCTGTCCAAGGCAGGTGGGTTGCTTGTGGAGGGGACCGCGTCAGTGGTACCAGCCCAGTGGGCTCCGATCAGCCTTATGGGCTAAGGAGGAGCGTGGGCAGCAGATGTCTTCTTGGCCTGTCCTAGGCAGGTGGGTTGCTTGTGGAGGGGAATGCATCAGCGGTACCAGCCCAGTGGACTCCGATCAGCCTGAGGTTATTCGGTCCCGAAAGGTGATTTCGCAGTCATTGCATGGAATCACCTTTCAGGACTGATTAATGAAATGACAGTGTCACTGTTCATGAGGTGGGCTCTCAAAAAGCCTATGTTGTAAATTTGGTAAACAAATTCCAAAAAATGACTGTGTTACGACAGTGCATTGCGCAGTTTCCATGCACACTCGTAAGTTTGTGAATTTGTGATATTTTCACTCCATATTTTTGACACTGCCATTTTTTCCCACCTCCTTATGAACAGTACAGCTGTCATTTTTCACATCCTGGCCGAAATGTGTTTTCGCACTTCCGGCGCAGAATGGCGCAGTCACTGTGGGAAATCAGTGTTCGGGACAGATTAAGAAAATCACAGTGACACTGTTCATGAGCAGAGGTCCTAAAATGCCGACGTTGAAAATCTGGTGACAAAAGTCTGTAAAATGACTGTGTTACTAGCGTGCATTGGCAGTTTCCACGCACCCTAGTAACGTCACAAATTTGTAATATTTTCACTCCAGATTTTCAAATTTGGCATTTTTCCACATCTCCTTATGAACAGTACAGCTGACATTTTTCACATCTTGGATGAAATGTGTTTTCACATTTCTGGAGCAGAATAGCGCGGTCACTGTGAGAAATCAATGTTCGGGACAGATTAAGAAAATCAGAGTGCCACTGTTTATGAGCAGTGGTCTCAAAATGCCTATGTTTAAAATCTGGTGTAAAAAATCACCCAAATAATTTCATTACAGGTGTGTATTGCGCAGTTTCTACGCACGCTCGTGACTTCACCAATTTTTTGTTATATTTTCACTCCAGATTTTCAGCATTATAATTTTTTACACCTCCTCATGAACAATACATCTGTCATTTTTCACATCCTGTTCAAAATGTGTTTTCACACCTGTGGTGCTAAATGGCGCAGTCGCTGTGCAAAATTACCTTTTGGCTCATGAACTGATAGTATCACTGTTCATGCAGTGCGGTCACAAAAGGCCAATGTTGAAAACTTGGAGTGAAAATACCAAGAAACGCCCAGGGTGTTAGAGTTTCTGACCATAATGCCGTACCCTGTAGGGACTGATAGGCGTCAGGGGTGTAACTTGGGATTGTCGAGAGCAATGCTCATGCCATTCCACCCCCACCCTGCAGCCAATGACAGGCATCGAGGTGTGCCTTGGACTCTTCGGCCCCAAAGTTCACCCCATTCTCCTATACTACACCAATTTCAGTGCATTTCCTTATGGAATGGGGTGTGTGTAAAACCCGAACACCCCAAGGCACACCTTGACACTTGTCGGTGTCTGCAGGGTAGGGTGAGGTGAAATGGCATGATCGTTATGGACGACGTCCCAAAGGCACACCCCAAAGCCTGTCCATCTCTGCAGGGTGGGGGTTGGGTTGGTGTCAGTTCAATACTTCACTGGCATTCCTATTCTGCATCTAACTCCTGCACTTTCAATACTAATGCCAGCAAGCAAACATTCAGTAGTGACAAATGCTTGTATATTCTTATTGCAGCTGCCTTAAAGGTTATAACTCAACACTGGCTTTCTCCTAAAACATTATCAGCCCTGCATTGGCTTCCAGTTGTAGATCTAATTAAGGATTTAGAAGCCGTTATGACTCGGTTGAACCTTAGGGCAGACACATTTAATTCCAGGTGGCTGCCCTACTTTGATTATGTTGAGATTCAGGAGGGTACATCAATATTAGAGCAGCTGCTGACCTCATGAGGGGGTTGGGTGGGTCTCTAATATTTGGCACATGGAGGGGATAACCCTTTTTTGAAACATCTTAGAGTGAATTACTAAATATCACGTGACAAGTGATATTAGTTTTATTAATATTATTAATATTCAAGTGCAGCAACAGTTGTAAGTGTTTGTTTTAGATTTGCTGTACTGTTCACTTTTATTGGTTAAACCCTTGTTATACATTTTTGTTGACAGAGTCGACACAGAAATGAGACAGGCAAGTTGTTTCTCTATTTTTCTCTCTTTATTGATTGGCATCAATTTGTACTGATAGACTTTATTATTAATGATTAATCGGCCTTTGCCATGGATGGATTGGCCTTTGAGATTAGTATCTTCTTAAACCGATGGGACACTTCATTCGTTTTGTTGCCTGGAACTATTTTGTTCTTTTGCCACCCATCTGGAATTTTCCTGCAAGAGATCAATAATTTGAGTGAAGGACTGACTGAAAGACAATATACTCTATGTAGTTATTTAAATGATGAATAAGTTACATAGAAACATAGAAGATGACGGCAGATAAAGACCGCAAGGCCCATCTAGTCTGCCCATTTCTTTTTCTACCTTATAAATGTGCCATCGGCCTTTGCTCTGTCAATGGCCTATTAATTTTGTAATCAGAACAATATGATTATGTGTTGTTACCTGTCTCTAAATGGCTTTAATAAAATTTACAAGTTCAAAAAAAAAAACCCAAAACACTGGCATTCTTGTGGCATTTACACACACACAAAAAATCACATAAAAATATAACAAAAAATGTCTGAAGATATGACAGTAATGGCTAACTCACCATAGTCACCACTAGCTCTAGCACTAGTGATACATGGTCTGAAATCAGGACTGGGTTATTATTCCACCCATTTCCACACTGCAAGAATGGAGGTGAGAGTAAAAGCCTATCCAGGCATGAACAGGAGCAGTGAAGGTAAGCATAAAAGGAATATTCACAATGTTTCAGGTGTACATGGTGCAAGGCGTCAAGTGAACTATGCTCTGTCGCCATGGTCTGCAGGGCCCAAGAACCTCTTTTGTGGGTGAGAGGGGAGATTGTTGAGCAATCTAAAACCCCAACCATTACACAGTTCATATCACCCATATTAGGTAAAAGCTAGGCAAGTGAGTCAACTACAAGGAAACTTGCTGGGAAAACTCAGATGTATGCATGTTAGGTCCATAACGGGAGCCCGAGTGTAACTGCGAGGGCCCACCTGACCCTGTATCAGAGTCTAGCACCCACAGTTGTCATTGGGCACTTTCAACACTTGTCCAGGGAAATCAGGATATACTTTATCCATACAGCTGTGCCCTGGGCCTTTGAGTTAAAACATACTGAGCATAGAGAGCCTCCACACCCGCCAGATGGGCCACCTCCAAAGAGATCATGTGGGTCTCTTGCATCAACAAGAGATTCAAACATAGTTATGCACTTTTTTGCATTTTACTGTGTTTTAAGTCCATTGATATTCCAGGTAAGTAATCGTACAAGTCCTTATCTATAGCCCCCTGGTATGAAGATTTCACTTCACATGAAGTAACTCCTACAATTCCTTCTTACAACAAAAAAACTGACAGTGAAAAATACTGAAACTAAAACAACTAAAAACCATAAGGCAACAAATTCCCAATGAATCCCCCACTCACGAGAAATACTGGAGTAGTACCAGTCAGTTTCCCTGCTACACCCCCTGCCACCCTGTCCCTGGACCAACACCAAACTCTGTCCTTTTTCCCTGACAACCCATGTTGGATAGTAAGCCATCACAAACATTCAGCACTTAGTCTTGAACTACGAAGATGCAAAATATAATGTAGGTTAGCTTTGAACTGCATAATGGCACTGCCATACCCCAAGACTCCCACCTTCACTAGCCCCAGTGTGTGGCATCACCCCCACCCCCAACACGCACACAAGAAAGAAAAGTAAAGCATGATAATGAAAAACTTAAACCATGTCTTGGGTTTGGGTTCATCAACTTAACCTGCTTAAAAATGTTACCTTGGAAGAACTGAGTGAACATTGTAAAGACTGTGAACACAAGTAAATTTGTATAATTGAATGAGCATATAGTTCTCGTTGATTCAGCAGAAGCTACAGAAAAATAAAAAAAGGAAACAGCAGTATATCAATTTATATAATATATTTCCCCTCTGGAAACTAAAAGGGAGTGCCTGACTGCATTGTGTATATTCTAAAATTCTGCAACACTAATTTTCCATATTTTTGTACATTTTCTTTAATATGTTTCTATATTTACAGCCTAATTTTACCTTTTGTTCACAAAACCTATTTTGTTTTTCATATGTAATTTCTGTTTTTTGGAGAGCTTTCTCCCGACCCCTACACTCACATGTCCCTGATGTAGCGCATGCGTGTGGAGGCATGTGCAGGTGCATGCCGTTCAGGATGCCTTTCCCTTTCAGTCGCACCGTTGACTGCCTGTGCCAGCATCGAACCTACATTCGGTGACGGCAGGACTACAGGTGGGTGACCCCACCCCTTACAAGGGAGAGGAGAGCCAACTCTCGATCCTGCTACCACTCTCCCCCCGTGCTAGCATCCCGGCAACCCAAGGTTGTTCCCGAACCCGGGTCACCGGCATAGCGCGAGGTGTAGCATCCAGCGCCTCAACCCTCAGTGCCAGCGGGCTGGCAACAACCTATTTTGTTTTTAAGTCAGCTTTCGACATAACAAAATGGATGCTGTGAAATAGTATTGGAGTCTCTCTAAATGGCATGAGGGCTCTGATCTCATTACATTGTATTTCTGCACTTTTCCTTGCTGTATCTGACTTCCTTGCCAATGTTTCACTGCTGTAGCACTCTAAATGCTGACCTCTGCGACATTCTGCACCAGTAAAAAGTATTTTCTGCATTTTTTCTGCTCTGCAGAGAAAAATAGAACTCTGGTAGAGTGATTGGGTGATGAAGCATCGGTATTACACCACTTGGAGTAAAGTCTTATTTTCAAATGTGCCCTTGGGCAAGAACCCTTTGTAAATAAGCTAACCAGCTGAACTGGAATATCCTGTAAGTGACCTATTTTATAACCAGTGGTTTTGTTTTTATTTTATCATATACAAATGTGTTGTAAGTTGTGTAGATTTTGATTATATAAAAAAAGACAAATACCCTTAACAAATTAAGTTATATCTTTGTTAAACTTACAGTTTCTTAAGTTTTATAATGTAAGAGGTTACAGCTGTCAAAAGTGTATCGATAATGTGTCAGATGAACTAAGGCTAATAGAATACATAGAAATATAGCAAGTCAATTTATTGCATTTAATTACCATACATATTACTTATCTGTTACTAAGCAATAAAGCAAAGCCAGTTATATTACATAGAAACAGATTTTGTTGGCAGAAAAGGATCTTTAGGTCCAGCCAGACTGCCTCTTGTCCCTGCCTATTCCATTGCCACTGACCCTAGTTGGTCATAGTTGCCTCTTCCCGTCCCCCCCCCGTTCCTCTACCTAATATGCCCCTGTGCCTATCCCACGCATGCTTGAAGCTCCCCACAGTTTTTGCCCCCACTACCACCTCTGGCAGGCTGTTCCAGTCATCCACCACTGATGTTTTGTTAAGCACCCTCTAGGGGGTGTAATGTGGTGGGAAGCATAGCCCAGCGCTACATGCCCTTGGAGGATGATTAGCTGAACATCAACATAAACCACGGGAGTGCCTTATTGCTATGATAAAAAAGGGTCTTTTAAAACAGGGTTGTAACCTGTCTGGGATTTGATTACACTCAAAATATGTTTTTACCTAAGATTAACATAGGCCTAATAAAATGTTTACAGCCAATCCAAAATCTCTATTTCACCAACCCTGTTTATAACTTTTATTATGATGTTATATTGTTGCTATCGACTATAATTTTCTTAGGACCACCCGATAGCCCAACAAAAGTGCTATGATCATCTGTGCTGGCATCCCTGGTTCAGAAGCGAACTCACAGAATCTGGTTGGGAGGCTAGAGGGCTAGGATGGCAATTTGCTCAGTAGCCCTTCCAGCCAGGGGAGGTAGGAGCCTATGTTCTGCCACCTTAACAAGCCCTGTTGTCGGCTGAGGGAACTGGTCTGCCACACAGTGTATCATTATGTGAACGGGAGGAGTCGTGCGTGAGGACACATGAGCTGTGCCTGGCGTCAGGAGAGGATGGAAGGAGAAAACCCACAGAAAACTTCATGTCTCCCTGCTACCATGTACAACAGTCACTGGTACTCTCAGGCCCCACACCACGTGGATCCCCACTGGTATCGATGGTGGGGGGGTGGAAGATGGGGCCCCCTGGAGACCACTGGGTCAGTAGCCCAAAGGAAGGAGAAGGTGGCAGCAGAGGAGCAAAAAGCTATATGAACAAAAAATAATAATTTTTTCATCTACTCCCTGTGACATTTTCCTATAATTTCTTGGTACAAGCGTTTTGGAATAATTCTGTGTGAAAAAGACTATAGAAAAATGCACTATGTTATTGGTATGTACTATTGGTGTAGAGGACTGGTTCCAAGATTGGCTACCTTTTTCAGCATCATCAATGCCTTTCTCTGGAAGCGAGGAAACAGATTGCTAGAAGCACAGCATTGCCACATTTTGACTATGTAGATATGATTTTAGAAGTGCTGTGTAGTCTACATTAAGCAAGCTGGATGTTCACTATAACTGTTACCAAGAATTATCGTGCATGCTCCTAGACACACTCATCATTGTTTTCAGAGAACTAGGTTGACTTTCTTCACAAGCAAGATGTGATCTTTATGTTGTGCATTTTTGTTTGGCTTTAACAGCTCTTTGTCTACCTCATCCAGGAGTGGCTGATCACCCTGTCCCCATTCCCCTGAACCGGCCACCGTCTCCCCCAGGACCTACCTCAGTCGGGACTCCTCTCACGAATATCCCCTTGTGGCGGGGCAGGAGGGAGGAGGGCCATCCTTCCCCCCTCAATGCACATATATATCCAGTGTGGACCGGGGCTCAGTCCCGGGTCACGGCGCAGGCTCAGGTAGATCATGAAGGGCTTCATTAAGCCCCCTGATGCTTTTCCATTTATCCTCCCCGCCCCTGCTGTAGGATTCCAGCATGTGCATGGAGGCACTCGTGCAGAACATTCTTTGGCACCTTCCCTTAGTGCTGCCCATGCTGTACTATCACCAGGCCTCCACCTGGTGACAGTCATAGGCCAGGCTGATATCCCTCCCCATGAGAGGAGAGCAGTCTTTCAGACACTTGATCCTCTCTCACCCAGCCAACCCTTGGCAGCCCAAGCTCATTCCTGAACTTGGGTCTTCAGCATAGGAAAAGGTGAAGTGCAAGCAGTGGCTCAGCCCTTTACACCACTGGGCCAACCACATTGTGCATTTTGTGTGTAAACCTGTGCTGCACTATGTTCCAGGCTATATCTCAGATCTGTCTTCTGTAAAGATTTTTCAGTCAAATCTTAGCCCTTCTCAGCTGATTTACTTTGTTGAGCCCCACTTGAACTATGGAAAGTATGCCTTTAGGTAGAAAGGTCCTAACGTATGAAATTCATTGCCTCAGAAATGTTCTCCTCATATTGGTCCTCTCCCTTCTTTTGAAAACCTCAGTGTGTTTTTTTACCCAAGCAGGTTTTCCACAGACATGTTGTTAATCAAATTAGTAAGTGTTTTGAATGTAAAATTCTCAGTGTCCTTCGTATAATTGTGTACATTTTGTGTAAGCTATACAGGACACCATTGAAAATGAGTTACATAGAAACACAGAAACATAGAAGTTGTTGGCAGATAAGGATCACTTGGCCCACCTAGTCTGCCCTAATTTTCCCTACCTGAAGTGCCACTGGAGACCCTACTTAGTGTCCAGCTTACATCCCCCCTTGCTTCTAAGATTCCCTAGTGTCTGTAACCCCTAGGTGGCACTATCCTATGGGCTACTACCCCTGTCTGCTTGACTAGGCACAGGTTGAGGGGCCTGAGCTCTTTGAAAGGGTGCCTCCACCCAGAGTAATGGTTCTGGGGTAGCGTAACTGCTGTTGGTATAGCCCTCTGGGATGCTATAACCCCCAACAACCCCTCTAGTGGCCTAAACCATACAGCAACAAAACATTCACATGTACCATATGTCAGTAACGACTTGCTCACACCCCTTGCACTTACCACCAGGGCTGGATGCTCTGCAGCTGCTCTGGAACCCCCCTGTAAAATAAGACTAATGATGCAACAATGCAATGACAGTACTGTATTCCCACCAAGAAGGTGCACACTAGCCAGGTTTAAACTGTAAAACAACAATCTGATTTATTTAGGGGGATATGAACAGGGGTGGGGCATGAATCTAGCAGATGATTTATAGATCTGATTATTTCAGGCTGAAAATGCATGCACAGTGAGTCCCTTTGACACAGTCACACAACTCTGGGTACCCAGTTTGGAACAGCAGACTAGCCTGAAGCATTGCCCGGGGTAGGCCGGCGTTGCAGCTGATCATTGGGGCTCTGAGGAAAGAAACACTTAGCAGCAGTCAAATCCAGAATTTGTAATCCAGAGCCGGATGGCTCAGGCCATTGTAACAAACCCAAACAAATAATCAGATGACACACAATAATTGCAGCTTTGTTGCAGGGAGCTACCCTGTTTGTACTCACACTACCTAGACCAAGTGATAATCCAATGAAATGAGACCTGTTGCAGATGGCTTGATGAAGCAGGAGGAGAATTCCTCATGGTCCTCGTCGAAATGCTGGTCTTCAGGATGCAGGAGCAATTTAACATTGGCCGAGAACACGCAAACCGAACATCTCAAACTACTCGGCCGTGCAAGCACCTTGAGAACTAAGCACATTTATATGTAAGGCTCTGTCCTCTTCTGGTCCTTCCAGCTAGCTTGCAGGCTGATCCTGATTTCAGCTTGGATGCTGCTCGAATCCCCTGCTGCTGTGACCCCAAAACGTGGGCCAACTGGACACTTAGACCCGCGGACTGATGACTTAAAACTCTAGGCCTGGCAGACCTAGCCTCTGAAAGCTGGCAAGCTCCCCAGAGGCTCACGCTGAGCTCCTGAGAGAATCTCTCAGATCTCCTGAACTGAGCAGTTACCCCGTTTTATATGGGGCTGAGTTCCAGAACTCCAATTGGCTGCCAAAGCTGTCTTAAACAGTCCCCAGATGTTAATTGGCTTCCTTTTTGGGGCCTAGAAATTGTCCCAGTTAATCCCCCATAAGTCTCTGGCATTGTCCCAAGAGCTCCTTTGTTAAATCCTGGCTTCCGATTGGGTAATAGGCACAAAAATGATGGTTGCAGCCTGAGCCTAGGCAGTCTAAATCAGTGTCTTCCACCCATAAAGTTCTGGTACAGCCAGGAGCAACAGTATTTCAATGTGTTTTCCCCACTGTTTTGTAGCCCCAACAGTTTTCTTTTAAATGAGCCCACTCTTAACAAAATATTTGGTAGCCTTAGGGAGTCACTGCTCCTGTAACACACTGCCCCTAGGAAACACTCAACAAGCTTATGAATATTAATGAGGACATCCCTTGCCCTGACCGTTGCCCCTTAGCCTTTGTCTGGCAAACTGTAGGCAGTGACTGATGCGGCTGCCATTTTGTTTATTTAAAAATAGTTTTTTCTCTGTATTTGCGTCCCCGGTGCCTTTTTTTAACTGAACACGGCACCAAAAACTACTGAAGGTGCATTTTTTCGTTTTTTGACTGCAAGGGCAGTCTGATGCGCAGTGCACCTTCACGAACGTGTGAGCGGTGGCTTAACAGACAAGGAGGAGGGGTGGAGCAACAATGGGGAAACATCAAAACTGCCATCACAGAGGCAATAAGCCTTTGTGTGAAGCAAATAAACAAATCAAAACAAAAGAAAAAACCACTATGGTTCTCAAAAGAGGTGGTGGGGAAGGTTAGGGAGAAAAAGATAGCATTCAGGAAGTATAAGGAAACACAGAAAGAAAGGACAGAGAACTGTACCAGTTAAAGCAGAAGGAAGTGTGGAAGGCAGTCAGAATAGCAAAGGCCCAAACCGAGGAAAAGATAGCCAACTCGGTTAAGAAGGGGGATAAAACTTTTCATAGGTACATTAGGGAGCAAAGAAAGAAAGAAAAGGGAAGGATAATGAGGATGAATAAAGGGGAGGGTGGGTGTTCAGAGAGGGACAGTGAAAAAGCAGGGATACTGAACAAATACTTCTGCTCAGTATTCACAAAGGAAAAGGAGGAGGAGGTACCTAATCCAGTCAGTAGAAGCACTCTGGATAGGGGGGGGATCAATATCAGTCCTTTCACAGAAGAAAGGGTTCTGAAAGCACTCCTAAAACTGAAGGTGGACAAAGCAATGGGACCTGATGGGATTCACCCCAGAATTCTAAAAGAACTAAGGGGAGAACTAGTAACACCATTGGCTACCCTTTTTAACAAATCATGGGAGGATGGTGTGGTACCTGAGGACTGAAGGAGGGTGGATGTGATTCCCCTTCACAAAAGTGGGAGAAAGAAAGGCAGGAAACTGCAGAGCTGTCAGTTTGACCTCAGTGGTAGGAAAAATGATGGAATGACTTCTGAAGGAAAGAATTGTTGAGTACCTAGAGGCCAGTGGGGCACAGGATCCAAGGCAGCATGGATTCACAGTGGGAAGGTCATGCCAGACGAATCTAATCGATTTCTTTGACTGGGTGACCAAAGTAGTAGACCAGGGAGGGCTGTAGACATGGCCTACCTAGACTTTAGCAAGGCATTTGATACAGTCCCAAACAAAATAAACAAATTAGCCAGCCTAGGAGTGGGTCCCAGAGTGGTAGCCTGCGTAAAACATTGGCTGGACAACAGGGTAATAGTAAACGGAGTCCACATTGAAGAAAGGGGGGTTACTAGTGGGGTACCAAAGGGTTCAGTACTGGGTCCGGGCCTTTTTAATGTCTTTATAAGTGACATTGCAGAGGGACTGGAAGGAAAAGTATGTCTCTTTGCAGATGACACAAAGATCTGCAACAGGGTTGATACACAAGGTGGGGTGGAAAGGATGAGAACGGACTTGGCAAGGTTGGGGGAATGGTCAAATATATGGCAGCTTAGATTCAATGCAAAGAGGTGCAAAGTAATGCACCTGGGAAACAAAAACCCATGGGATCAGTACACAATGGGGGGTGAGATACTGATAACAACAAAAATGGAAAGGGACCTGGGAGTAGTTATAACAGATTACTTAAAGGTGGGCAAGCAATGTGAGAAGGCAGCAAGGAGGGCTGGGAGATACTGGGATGCATCGGGAGAGGCATCACCAGTCGAAAACAGAAAGTTGTTATCCCTCTGTACAGGCAGTTGGTGAGACCCCATCTGGAGTACTGCGTGCAGCTCTGGAGACCCCATCTCTGCAAAGACATAGACAGGGTGGAGGCAGTCCAGAGGATGGCAACCAAAATGGTGCAGGGTCTGCACCAGAAGACATACGAAGAGAGACTAAAGGAGCTTAATATGTATACCTTCGAGGAAAGGAGGGAGAGGGGGGACATGATAGAAACTTTCAAGTACCTTAAGGGAATCAACAAAGTCCAAGAGGGTAACATCTTTCAGGAAAAGACATGTGCAAGAACAAGGGGGCACAATTTGAAGATAGAGAGGGGGATGGCTCAGAGGTAATGTGAGGAAGTATTTCTTCACAGAGAGGGTTGTAGATGCTTGGAACGGCCTTTCTGAGGAGGTTGTAGAGTCAAAAACAGTGGAGGAATTCAAGAATGCATGGGACAGACATAAGGCAATTCTAGTGGGGGGTAGGAGGAAGTAGGCTGTTGGTTAACTAGGATCTGCAGCTTATCCATTAGGCATGGAAATGGGCAGACTAGGTGGGCCAAGCGGTCCTTATCTGCCACCAAATTCTATGTTTCTATGTTAAAAATGGATTTGCTAGCCCCCAGGGCTCAATTAAACTGGGGGATACTGGGGGACCGGAATTAGCGGCACAGGTGCCGCAGAGGTAGTGGGATGCTAAGGGACAGCGGGAGAAGGCCCGGAGGCACATTTAAGGTAAGCCCCCCCCAAATGGGAGGGTTACACTCTCCCTGCCTTGGAAAGCTTGGCGTCCACGCCAAGTCTAAAGTAGATTGGCAATCATCAACACATTATTAGATATACTCTTACTAATACTCTGTTACAACAGATACAGCAAAACAGCCTCTTTAGGCGTATAACTATGTACAGGTAGCATGTTTTCAGTTTAATTTTGCTTGACATTTGAAACATCTTACACTCTAAGCATTGACATGACATTTTAAACTCACTTGTTATACCTTAGCAGGGTACCCACACTTCTCACATCTGACAGTTTCACATAGTACAGTTGTCATTTATCACATTTTGTCATAGCATTTAACCTTATTCCCACCTTTTTATATCCCTTATTACACTGAGAGGGCATCTTAGCTTGGGTGGAGGCTTTGAACACAGTTTTGGGCAAGGAATTGGATGTGACATAAACTGCTTTGTGCACAACATTCATGGGCAAGTTAGGCTGTCCTGGAGTGTCATACGTGAGCTTTAATATTGGCTTTACAGATCTTTCTGGGCGACGTGACAACTGTGGCACTGGCACTTCTTGTTGTTGAAGCTCACTGTCACTTGTCAGAGATATTTCCACCAAAATCAGAATCATGAAAAACATATCTTTTTGGCTCTTGAATGATACTTTCATTAGCATGAAACAGTTCACTTGGCCCACTTAGTTCATTAGAACTTGCACAGTCACTTGTAGGTTCACTACTTGCTGCATTGGGTTCAAGTTTGACTGATTTCCATTAATTCTACCATACAAAGGCATTCAACCTCTTCAAGGTTCACACTGTGGGTATCACTTCCTGGAAGTTCAGGTACCATTGAAGAATTGGAATCTGTTAACACAGCTGGAGGTTCAGAGTCATCACCATAGTTAATGGAAGGAATTCCTTGGAACACTCTCTCAAGTTCAAAAGATGGGTAGAAAGCAGGACAGAATTCACCTTCTTCATCACTTTCAGCAATTTTAATGCCTGCAGAATTGGAGACATTAGGAACAACAGGCTGGGAAGCAGAAGTTTGCTGATTTTGTTGCTTAGCCGTGGTAGCAGATCTAGTTACCGGGCGCCGAGGGGCTTCAGTCTCTTGACCAGCATTGATTACTATTTGGCCGATAGGTAAGAGTTGGTTCCTGTGAATGGTTTTAACAGCACAAGGGTCCCCCTATGGATGTATCTTACACACTGGCAGATCATGCAGCTTACTGACTACTATGTATGGAATGTGACTCCAGCGGTCTGCCATTTTGTGTTTACCTGGAAGTCCAAAGTTTCTCATTAGTACTCTGTCACCTGGTTGGAACTCTTGGGCCTTAACACGTCTGTCATGGTGAGTTTTGTTAGTCAGGTTTCTCTTTGCTGCCATGGTGTTTGCAAGCTGATATGCATGATCCAACTGAGCTTTTCGATTTTTAACATACTGCAGGTAGTTTTCTGACTGAACACCATCAGGAGACGCTCCGAAGCACACATCCACTGGGAGATGAGCTTCTCTGCCAAACATAAGGTGGTACGGTGAAAAACCAGTAGCATCGTTCATGGTGCAATTATAGGTATGGACAAGTGCACTTATCTGTTGACTCCACTTTGGCTTGTCTTTAGGTTGCAGGGTGCTCAGCATGTCAAGTAGGGTTCTGTTAAACCTCTCTGGTTGCGGATCTCCTTGTGGATGATAAGGGGTTGTTCTGGATTTTCTTACACCCCATAGGGACAACAGTTCTTTGATAAGTTTGCTTTCGAAGTCCCACCCTTGATTCGAATGAATACACTGGGGGGCACCATAATGTACAAAAAACTTTTCAACAAGTACTTTGGCTACAGTTGAAGCCTTTTGATCTTTGATTGGATAGGCCTGTGCATATCTCGTGAAGTGATCTGTGACTACCAGCACATTTGCAATGCCTTTTGAATCTGGCTCCAAACTAAGAAAATCGATACAGACAGGCTCCATTAGTGCACATGTGATAATATTGACCAGAGGGGCTGCTCTCTGTGGTGGAGCTTTGCGCTGAAGACACCTACTGCAGATTTTAACATGTTGCTCGATATCTAAGCCCATTTTAGGCCAGAAGACGCGTGAACGGGCTAGATCAAAAGTTCTTTCACTACCCAGATGTCCCATTTGGTCGTGCAAGGCCTTTAAGACAATGTTTTTGAACTTAGCTGGCAGTACTAGCTTTTTTCTCAAAATTTCACCTTGGCTGTCCGTAAGCTCTCTGTACAATAACTGTTCTTTAAGCTTGAGCTTGGGCCCCTCTCAAGAAGTAAAGCAGTCTTGGGGTCTCTGGACCGGATCTTAGAGATATCTTTTCCTTTTTTTTAAGCATCAACTACTGGTCTGATCACTGGATCATTGTACTGCTCTTTGCGAAGATCAGCTGGAGTTAGCTGTGTAAAGAACTCAAGTCTAAAGCTGCAAAGTTGTAGTAGGCAACTGGTATGCATGTTTCTGGAGGTCCCAAACAATCTGCCAGACAGTTCACAGTTTCAGAGGACAAGGTTTCTTCCTGTTCAGACTTGTGGCATCGTGCTTTCACAGATTGCTCAGGGATATGAACCCACGGTTGATCAGAAGGAGGTCTTCGTGAAAGAGCATCGACATCTATGTGGTTTAGGCCTGGTCGGTACTCCACCGCATAATCACAGGTTGCTAGAGCAGAAATCCATCTGTGTCCAGTAGCATCCACTTCAAAAGTGGTTTGGACATATGTTAATGGATTATTATCGTTTTTTACCAAGCTTTTAGCACCATACAAGTATTTGTGAAATTGGTCAACTATGGCCCACTTGAGAGCAAGAAATTCTAGTTTGTGCACCAGATAGTTTCTCTCTGAGGATGTCAGGCTGCTGCTAGCAAAGGCTACAGGATGCAGTCCTTCCAGATATTCTTTTTTTTTTTTTTAAGTCTTTGGTAACCGGGTAAGGCCCACTAGGCACAAGTGCCTGTTTTCAGGAGCGACCTGGGAGCACTGGGCGGTTAAGTGACTTGCTCAGTGTCACACAGTATGCAAGTGGAGGTTGTGAGAATCAAACTCAGGTCTGGTCTACTGGATGTACCAAGCTCATTCACACCTCGTTCCTCTAACCTGTAGGCTATACTGCCAACCAGATAGAGTACTGCTCCGAGACCACTCAAACTGGCATCTGTATGTAACACATAGGGCTTGTATGGATCAGCATAAGCAAGTATGGGAGCATGAGTCAGTCTGTATATTATTTCATCGCAGGCAGTGTCACAATCGAGAGTCCACCTCTGCCCAAACAGCTCATTTGGTTTGAAATAGGCCTTTTCAGTATCTCTGTCAGTGCCTTTCTTAAACTTTTTTTGAGTAGGCTTTGAGTTAAGTTTAATAGAGGGCGGATCAACTTGGTATAGTCCTTGACAAATCAGTGGTAATAGCCACAGAATCCAAGAAAACTCTGCAGTTGTTTTAAGTTGTTGGGCTTTGGCCAGCTGGTTAATGCCTCCACCTTATTAGAGTCCATCTGTATGCCTTCTGATGACACAATGTGCCCCACGTATTTGACAGAACTTTGGAAGAACTGGCATTTGTCAATGGATAATTTCAGACCGAATTCTCCAAGTCTGTCCAGCACTTTGAATAAGTGAGCCTCATGCTCCTCAAGAGTTTCTCCAAAAACTATGATGTCATCAAGGTAGATGAGACATTCCAAGAGATTATTATCTCCCACTGCACGCTCCATTAGTCTTTGGAATGTTGCTGGTGCACCTGATATGCCTTGAGGCATGCGAAGGAACTCATAGAAGACCAAGGGACAAATGAATGCAGTTTTTTCCCGGTCCTCAGGAGCCATTGGGATTTGATAGTATCCGCCTTGGAGATCAAGGACGGAAAACCATGAACTCCCATTTAGACAGTCATGGGCATCCTGTATACGTGGCATTATATACTGATCAGGCACAGTTCTTTTGTTGAGGGTCCTGTAATCAACACACATGTGAACAGAGTCATTCTTTTTCCACACCACAACGATTGGGGAGGTGTATGGGCTGTGTGACTCTTGTATGATGCCAGCTGCTAACATCTCTTGTAGGTGACGTTGGACATCGTCTATGTTGGCAGGAGCTAGGTGTCTAGATCTGTCTCTCTCTCTCTGAAGGGTTTCTCGTCGTGCAAGTGAATGCGGTGTTCAGCACCCCTGACACATCCAACATCCCATTCCTTGAGGGAGAACACTTTGGTTCTCTGCGCCAGCTCATTGCTGATCCTGGTTCTCCAGCTGTTTGGAAGAAGTGAATCCTCAAAATCAAACATGTCAGGTGATACCTCACATCCTTTTTCAGTTCTGCACTGGGATGGGAGTGCAGCAGTGTTGGCACAACAGACTTTAGCCAGGGTGCATCCTCTGTGTACCGTGACGTCTCGGTCTATAACATTTTGTATTCGTACCACCTCTTGTTGGGTGTAAGCATGAGCCCAGGCTGGAAGCACACTGGGTTTAATCAGCAGTCTTTTGGGTAATTTTCCCTCGTCTGGGGCATCCAGCATCAAAATTTTGCTAGTGACATCTTTCCATAGCCATACTTCACCACTGATACTGCATTCTGCATTGGGAGGTAATGTGATAGTAGCAGGATCCTTTTCCAAACCATCTCCACAGGCTCATCTTGGTCACTTTGCTTGGGGTACATGTGCTTCTCATAGGCCTTTTAGATCAGGGCGTGAACATGCAGGGCTTTTCCGGTCTTTATTTTCTGCCTCTCTTCACATAGCTGGGCCAGGCGCCCAAACATGTGTGCGTTGGTGCCAGTCAGTACGGTGATACCATCATAAAGTCCAGTGGAAGGGCAGACCAAAGCTAGCATCTCCACAGAATCTCCTACACCAGCCATAGAAGTGGGGAAGGAAAGCCACACTTTTAAATAACCAAGATAAGGATATGACGTTTCACTTAATCCCCACACATACAGTCCATTAAGAGGTTGTAATGGGTGGTCAGACAGATGCTGCTCATACCAGTCTTGGAAAATTATTATGACATGAGACCCGCTGTCTAAAACTGCTTGGGCCGGAATCCCATCTATGTATACAGTAGTGTCCATAGAAGGGCCCACCAATTTAGACCAGTCTGGAGGGATTTTAGTAGGAACCTGGATGGACAATTTAACTGCAAAGAAATTGGAATTTGGATTTCCTGAACCTTCACTGTAATCGTTTCTTGCACCCCTCTGCCATTGGTTTGCATTCCGGAGCTCCCCTTGAAGTCAATTCACCACTTTCTCTAAGTCCTTTTGAGACCCACATTCTTTCTTCATATGCCCATCCTTTAAACAGTTGTGACAAATTATAGATTCTTGGGTCCATCTTGGCTGAAACATTGCATTAGGAGCTGGTCTCCATTCACAATTATAGGGTTGGGCAGAGTACACATTTTGGGCTGGAGCTGAAGTACTAACAACAGAAAATTGTAGTTCTGCCTCTACCTGCGGCATTGAAGGTGATGCAATATGTCGCAATAGTTCTTTTATGGTGGCAGTCAATTCACTGATCTCCATCTTGGAGCTGCCCTCAATAGAGGATACCTGAGCGTGCACCCCCACCCCCATAGTAGACATGCTCTGAGAGGGACCAGAGTCTTTGTCTGTGGGAGGAGCCTTCGTAGAGGTACCCACTTTCATTTCTCTGACTTCTCTCAGCAGCTTGTCTCTCAACAGCTTGGCCCATGGCGGAGTGTCCTTAGCAGTCGCTGACTGCTCATCGGGTGCTAGATTCTGCCCTTGAACTTCACTCACCTGATCACCCTCTGTCACCTGGGCTACAGCAGCAGATATGTGAGAGGGCCCCCCCATGTGGCTGCCTTTGCTCAACCCCCGAATTTCTTTCATTAGTTTGTCATAGGAGGGAGGCGAATCCAACCGGATTGCAAGTCGTAACTGAAGCAGCAATAGTTCAGAGAATGGAACAGACTTGAGGATCTGTCCAACCTAGTCTGATCTAACTTGTCTGAGGCCACGCTACCCTTTCTGAGGCATTCCTGTAGCACTTTTTCAAGCCGAGGTACATACACTGATAAGGGCTCCCCTTGGTATTGCTGAGTGTTTCTTACTCGCCACCATAGATCCTCATCTGAATCTGGATGCCCACACACATTTTCCAATGCAGCTAAATAATCCTGTGCAGTTGCTTTGGGATTATTAGCCCACTTGATGTGGATAGTGGCCAGAGCAGGACCTCGGAGGCTTTCACTCAACCTCTTTCTCTTCTCCGCTTCAGAACATTGCCATTCGGGTACTAGGGGGCAACATAGTCTATCCAGTTCTCCCAGTCATCCTCCCTCTGGGGGGTGAGGAGAGTGCCCGAGAATATTCTCAGCCTATGGTAAGAGTCATGACTAACTGCGGGCACAGGTGTGGGTGCAGGAGCCAGTGAAGGGGCAGACATAGGAGCTGGCATGGGCATTGGAGAAGGAACACCCCCAGGCGGCATGAACAACTTTTTAAAGTCCTCAACTGTTTCACCCTCCTTCAGTAGCAATTTGGCAATCTTTTCCTCAAAAGTCTCTGATAAGGGTGGGAGCTTGTTTCCAGAGGGGTCCTCTCTATCCATAGTTATTACCCTCCAGGCAGCTGGGGACCCATCAACAGCAATAGTTTTGGGAAACTGAGTACTGTCCATGGGGTTGCCACACTCCACTAATGCCATTAGAGTTTGGGCAGTCAAGTCAGGATGTCGGCCTAACACTACAGTTTTTCCCAGGCATTCAGTTTTGGACAGTCCCCTTCTATAGTGTCTTTACTAGTACCCAGGGGTATATCTAGTATTAACAAGGCATTGTGGGGGTCAATCTCATGCCCCGTACACCATCCAACCAACTGATGCACAGCCATGTCTTCGGGGTACCCATTAAAGTTCTAGTTGAAATTCTTGGTTTTGGCCACCGGGGTGCTAATCCTAGCAGTGCCTCCAAGATGTAACCCCTAGGAGGTGCTATCCTATGGGTTACTACCCCTGCCTGCATGACTAGGCACAGGTTGAGGTGCCTGAGCTCTTTGAACGGGTGCCTCCACCCGGAGTAATGGTTCTGGGGTAGCGTAACTGCTGTTGGTATAGCCCTCTGCGATGCTATAACCCCCACAACCCCCCTAGTGGCCTAAACCATACAGCAACAAAATATTCACATATACCATATGTCAGTAATGACTTGCTCACACCCTTTGCACTTACCACCAGGGCTGGATCCTCTGCAGCTGCTCTGGGAAACCCCCTGTAAAATAAGACTAATGATGCAACAATGCAATGACAGTACTATATCTCCGCCAAGAAGGTACACTAGCCAGGTTTAAATTGTAAAACAAAAATCTGATTTATTTAGGGGGATATGAACAGGGGTGGGGCATGAATCTAGCAGATGATTTATAGATCTGATTATTTCAGGCTGAAAATTCATGCACAGTGAGTCCCTTTGACACAGTCACTCAACTAGGGATAGGCCGGCGTTGCAGCTGATTGTTGGGGACCTGAGGAAAGAAACACTTAACTTGCACTCAAATCCAGAATTTGTAATCCGGAGCCGGATGGCTCATTCGTTGTCATAAACCCAAACAAATAATCAGATGACACATGATTGCAGCTTTTTTGCAGGGAGCTACCCTGTTTGTACTCACACTACCCAGACCAAGTGATGATCCGACGAAATGAGACCTGTTGCAGATGGCTTGATGAAGCAGGAGGAGAATTCCCTTGTGGCCCTCACCTAAATGCTGGTCTTCAGGATGCAGGAGCAATTTAACACTGGCAGAGAACATGCAAATCTAATGTCTCAAACTACTTGGCCGCGCAAACACCTTGCGAACTAAGCACATTTATATGTAAGACTCTGTCCTCTTCTGGTCCTTCCAGCTAGCTTGCAGGTTGATCCTGATTTCAGCTTGGATGCTGCTCGGATTCCCTGCTGCTGTGACCCCAAATCATGGGTCAACAAGACACTTAGACCCACGGACTGACGACCGAAAAGTCTAGGCCTGGCAGGCCTAACCTCTGAGAGCTGGCAAGCTCCCCAGAGGCTCACACTGAACTCCTGGAAGAATCTCTCAAATCTCCTACACTGAGCAGTTACCCCCTTTTATATGGGGCTAATTTCCAGAACTCCTATTGGCTGCCAAAGCTGTCTTAAACAGTCCCCAAATGTTAATTGGCTTCCTTTATGGCACCTAGAAATTGTCCCAGTTAATCCCCCATAAGTCTCTGACATTGTCCCAAGAGCCCCTTTGTTAAATTGTGTCTTCCGATTGAGTAATAGGCACAAAAATGGTGGCTGTAGTCTAAGTCTAGGCAGTCTAAATCAGTGTCTTCCACCCATAAAGTTCTGGTGCAGCCAGGAGCAACAGTATTTCAATTTGCTTTCCCCACTGTTTTGTAGCCCCAACAGTTTTCTTTTAAATAAGCCCACTCTTAAAAAAATATTTGGTACCCTTAGAAGTCGCTGCTCCTGTAGCACTGCCCCTGGAAACACTCAGCAAGCTTATGAATATTTAGGGCATCCTCGTCTCTGTCTTTTGCCCCTTAGCTCTATTCTGGTAGGCATACCAGACGCTGCCATTTTCTTTTATTTAAAATAGTTTCGTCGGTATTTGCATCCCTTGTGCCTTTTATGAACGGAACACGATGCCGGGAACTACTGAAGGGACATCCTTTTGGCTTTTGACTGCAACGGTGGTCTGATGCACAGTGTGCCTTCACGAACGTGTGAGTGATGGCTTAAAGACATGCCGGCTGCTTGCAAAATGGATTTGCGAGCCCCTAGGATTCAATTAAATGGGGATACTAGGGAACCGGAATTAGCGGCAGAGGAGCTGCGGAGGTAGCAGGATGCCGAGGAACAGCAGGAGAAGGCCCAGAGGCACATTTAAAGTAAGCCCCCAAATGGGGGGGGGGGCATTACATGTCTATCCCATGTATTCTTAAATCCTGTGACCATTTTAGCTGATACCACTTCCACTAGGAAGTTGTTCCAAGTGTTCACCACCCTCTCTGTGAAGAAGTACTTCTGCATGTTATCTCTGAGCCTCCCCTTCCTCCAGCTTCATAGTGCGACCCCTTGTCCTTGAGCATCTTTTTCTTTCGAAAACACTCCCTTCTTGTACCTTGTTTGTTCCTGTGAGGTATTTGAATGTCTCTATCATATTCCCCTATTCCCTCCTGTCTTCTAGGAATTACATATTTACATCCTTAAGCCTTTCTTCATAGGGCTTCTGATGTAGGCCCTGCTCCATTTCGGTTGCCCTCCTTTGTACTGCCTCCACTCTATCTATGTCCTTTCAGAGATACGGCCTCCAGAACTGTACACAGTACTTGAGGCAGGGTCTCACCAGCGATCTATACAGGAGTATTATTATCTCCCTCTTTCTGCTAGTGATACCCCTCCCTATGCATCCAAGCATTCCGCTAGCTTTTCCCACTGCCTTGTCACACTGTTTAGCTACCTTCAGGTCATCAGAAATGATAACCCTCAGGTCTCTTTCCTGTTTTGTGACTGCTAATATCTCCCCCCGAGTTGGTATGATGCCCCTGGATGTTTGTGGCCTAAGTGCATGATTTTAAACTTTTTTACATTGAATCTTAGCTGCCAAACTTGGGACCATTCTTCTAACTTTTTCAGATCCTCCCTAATTCTTTCAACCCACCCCCTCCCCCCGGTGTGTCTACTCTGTTGCAGATTTTTGTGTCATCTGCGAACAGGCATAACGTCCCCACCAGTCCTTCTGAAATGTTGCTGATAAAGACATTGAATTGGACTGGGCCCAATTCTGACCCCTGCGGCACCCTGCTAGTCACCTTGCCCTCCCCAGAATGTACCCCTTTTACCACTACTCTTTGGCTCCTACCACTAAGCCAACTCTCCACCCATTTTACTATTTTAGGACCTACTCCTAGGCTACTCAGTTTGTTTACCGGCCTTCTATGTGGGATGGTGTTGAAGGCCTTGCTGAAATCCAGATAGGCTACATCAACTGCCCTTCCCTGCTTCACTTCCTTTGTTACCCAGTCAAAACACTTGATCAGGTTTGTCTGGCAGGACCTCCCCCCGTGAATCCATGTTGCCTCAGATCTTGTAAACCACTTGTAACAAGGTATTCTCCAGTCCTTTCCTTCAGTAGTGATTCCATTACCTTGCCCACTGCCGAAGCCAGGCTGACCGGCCTGTAATTTCCTGCCTCCTCCCTATTTCCACTTTTGGGGAGCGGGACTACATCAGCCCTCCTCCAGTCCCCTGGTACCTCCTCTGTTTCTAGTGACAGGTTAAACAGGGCTGTCAGAGGTGCAGCCAGCTCCTCCCTGAGCTCCCTCAGCAACCTGAGGTGCACCACGTCTGGACCCATTGCTTTCTCTACTTTCAACCTCGGCAGCTCCCTCAGGACTCTTTCCACTGTGAAAGAGCTAGTGTCCACCTCCCAACCCTTTATACCCCGGTCTTTTAACACAGGCCCATTTCCTAACCCTCCCCCCCCCCGTGAATACTGAACAGAAGTATTTATTCAATATGTATGCGTTTTGGTGGTCCTCTTCTACATAAACCCCCCTTCCCCTTTCAGTCTTACTCCTCCTCCCTTGGACTTCCTCTTTTCACTAATGTATCTAAAAAATTTTTATTCCGCCTTTTTGCTGATTTGGCTATATTTTCCTCTGTTTTTGTGTAACCCCCCTACAAATGGGGGTTCCCGAAAAGTCTTCCTTGAGCTTGCCTAAATGTTCACTGCCAGGCTGGTGTCCTGCGTTTTAGCAGTTGAAATGTGATTGCCAGAGAGTGACAGTATAGTCTCTGTGCACTGTCTCTTTAAGAGCTGCCTGGATTGCAGTCATAAGTAATCTGAGAGGGAGCTCTGTTAAAAGATGTAACTATTTGCTGAAAATCATTTAGAGCGACAATGATAATGTAGTTTGTCTAACCTGCCTTCTTTGCAGCAAGGACTGTTTTGTTTATCCCCACCACTTTGGCCTGGGACTGCCAAATTGGACCAATCAGTACTGGTGGGACCTAAAATGGAGCCGGACTACAGGAGCTGTCTGGAGTCAGAATCTGTAGGAATTGTAGTTTTGGGCTTTTGGCACCTTTTTGCACCTGAAGGGGGAGCTCCTGTTGTGACTGACAGATGAATCAGCCAACCGAACCTTTTGGATCTTGGGGAATTTCCCAGGCTGCTGCAGCTAGTTTCAGTTTTGAGCTGAGAAGTGAAGAAGTAATAGCTCAAGTGATTTTGAGCAGCAGTTCTGTGTAGTTTTGCATGGGAGAGCTGTGAAAGGGCTAAGTTTTGGCCTGCCTGCCTGTCTGTCTGCTGTCCCTGAGAGGGAAAATAGAGTTTATTCGGACTGAATCCGAGTTGAGAGGACTATTTAAGCCACTGGACTGTGACCAGGCTTTAACCTGAAGAAGACAGAAGATTTGCTGAATGCGATCGGCCTGTCAGGATTTTCAGCTGCTTTTGAATCCCCGGTTTGTGCAGAGACTATGCGATCGTGACCGGAGAGCGGTTTGCCTGGTACAGTAGAATTTCCTTACATGTAAATGTGCTGTGTATTGAAAGTGGGTCGTGATTTGGTTCCCCACTGTGTGAACTGTGTTCTGCTTACTGGAAGCTTTATCCAGCTTAATCAGACTGAATCCACGTTCATCTCCATTCGGCCTGGGCCATGCCACGCTGGCCCTGCCAGACTACCCTACTTCACAGAGAAAGCCACCGACGAGAGACCTGCCTGAGGATCAGCCCCCTGCTCCATGCTTGAACAGGAACGACGTCTCGGTGAATCGTGTGGGCCCTGCTTCTCCTGGCACTCCAGATTAACCACTTGCTGTCTCGATTTTCGTCCAGCCTGTGTCCAGTCTTTGGTATCATGAGTAATCATCAGGGTAACTCCCTGCAACAACATCCTAATCTAAAAGTGTGTCATCTGATTGTCTTGTTGTTTTCTTTTCACGAACTGAGCCCTCCGGCTCCGGATTACAAATAGTGTGTGTTGTGCATGTTGTTTTCTTCCATCACAGGGCCCTAACCAGCTGCAACGTTCCTGGCTAGCCCACCATTCTCCATCTGGATACCCAGAGTGTGTGACTGTTTATGGACCCTGAAGTGCATGCATAACTGTTTGATTGATAGAGCCTTTAAGCAAATTAACCTGATTATGCCCTTCCCTTGTTCAAGCCCCTTAAATAAATCAGATCTAACTCTTTTTTGCATTTACCCTGACTGTGGTTCCAGTTTGTGCAAGAGTACTGTACTGCTGTTATTTGCTGTGTATAACCTTGTTTTATAGGGGGTCCCCAGCGCCGGGCCAGAGGAAAGTCCTGGAGGTAAGTGCAAACAGTGTGGGTACTTGTGTGGTGTATCAGGGATATTGTGAAAGTGATTATTGTGTATTGTTCCGGCCACTAGTAAGGAAAGAGGGAGGTTACAGTGTCCTGGAGGGCTGTGCCCAGGTTAGCTTGACCACTACCAACCCTGACCTCTGGGTGGAGGCACCCATTTCAGAACTCAGGCCCCTTAACCTGCTACTAGCCAAGCAGGCAGGGGTAGTAGCCCTTGGGATAGCACCACCTAGGGGTTACATTTGCTTCTGCATTCCTGCCTTCCCTGCCTCCCTTTGTTTCTCCTGGTAGCTCTCCCTATCCTCCTTCTTCAGTGTTCTTTTGTATTTTCTGAAGGCTAGTTTTTTTGCTCTTACTTCTTCTGCTACCTCTCTAGAGAACCACAGTGGTCTCTTTTTTATCCTTACCCTTGCTGACCTGCCTGACACAGAGCTTAGTAGCTCTTTCAATCCCCTCTCTTACTGTAGCCTACTGTCTTGTACTCCTTCTAGTTTCCCTATCCCTGTCAGGGCATCCCTGAGGCATTCTCCCATTTTTTTTAAATCGGCCCTCCTGAAGTCCAGGACCCTCAACCTCGTGCAGCTTGATTCTGGCCCTGCCTGGAGGCAGTATAGCGCAGTGGTCTAAGGCTCTGAGCTGCAAATCTGGTGACATCCAGCAGACCAGACCTGGGTTTGAATCCCACAGCTTCCACTTGCATACTGTGTGACCCTGAGCAAGTCACTTAACTTCCTTGTGCTCCCAGGTCGCACCTGGAAACAAGCTCTAGCTTAGTGTGCCTTTCCTGGTTAAACAATTCCCCCCCCTCTTATGTTAAACCACACTGTCCGGTAATCACTGGTCCCCATGTGATCCCTCACTGTGACGTCAGTAACGCTGTCCTTGTTTGTCAGTACTAGGTTCAGCAATGCCCCCTCACGAGTGGGTTCCTTAACCAGATGCCTGAGGAATGCCCCTGCAGGGAGTTCAGGATGTCCCTACTCCTGGCTGTTGCTGCAGCGGGGAAGCTCCAATCCATGTCTGGCAGATTGAAGTCTCCCATCAGCAACATCTCTCCCTTGTGAGCCATCCTATGGATTGCTTCCAACATTTCCTTGTCCATTTCTCCCCCCGTGATGGAGGTCTGTAGACCATCCCTGTGCAGAGAACTGCCCCTTACCTCTTTTCCAGGGAGTTTCAGCTTAATGATTATTTCCTGTGTAACCCCTAGATGGTGCTATCCCAAGGGCTACTACCCCTGCCTGCTTAACTACTAACAGGTTGAGGGGCTTAGGTCCAATGGCGGGTGCCTCCACTCAGAGGTCAGGGTTTGCAGTAGTTAAACTAACTTGGTCACAGCCCTCTGGGACACTGCAACCCCCCTTTCTTCCCACTAGTGGCCCAGACAATGCATTAGGAATATCTTCACAATGTACACTTACCCCCAGGACTGGCTCTGTCGACTGGACTCTGGGGACCCCTTGTAAAACAAGATGACGCAGTGCAAAAACCACAGTACAATACTTTAACATAAACGAATACCTCAGTCAGTATAATTTTGCTGAAACAAACAGATCTGATTTATTTAAGGAGCTGGAACAAGGAAGGGGGAATCAGGTTAATTAGGTTAAACACATTAATAATCACAGTACTGTGCGCTTATTCAGAAACCCAAATTGTCACTTTCACTGGGTACCCAGGATGGGGGGGGGGGCTAGCCAGGATCGGTGCAGCTGGTTGGGGCCCTGTGATGGAAAAAAAAACACTTGCACAATACCCAATTGTAATCCGGAGCCGGATGGCTCAGTTTGTGAAGAAATAAAACAGCAACAATTAGATGACATACTTGCAATTTGATAAACAGATGGCAGGGAGCTACCCTGCTTGTACTCACAAACTCAATGCTGAAAACTAGATGGAAAGCAGATTGTCCTGGATTGCCAGCAGGAGCAGACCATGTGGACAAGGTCCTTGTGACTGGACCCCACTGCAGTTTATAGCAAATGGATGTAGTCCGAATTAAGCTGGGGTTTACTTCCAGCTTCATGCACTCAATTCACTGTACAGGGAATTTGAAACGTGATGCCCCACAAGCACACAACATTTATATGAAAAGGAAGTACTATACCAGGCAGGCTGCTTCGATCCCGACATCGCTAATTACTGCACGATACCGAGAGAACACACAGCAGCTTCAGTTCCTGACAGACCAAGTGCGATTCAGTAATTTCTCCAGTCTTCTACAGGGTGAGCCTGATTTCTACTCTTCAGATCTCCTTGATTCTCCTCACAGGTGGGATTCAGTCTGAACGGGCGTTTGCATAGGATGCAGACCGAAACTCGGGGCCTTACGCGTGCTTACCGTGTGAAACTATACAGAGCAGAAGCTCATAGCTCCTTCTCTCTTCACTGTCTCAACTCATCTGAACTTTCCAGTAGACAGAGCCGTGCATTTCCTTTGAGTTCCTCCCAGTTCAGTTGGCTGGTTTGGCTGTCACTCACAGTAAACTGCCCCTGTTGGTGGAAAAAGGCACCAAGGTCAAAACTACATTTCCCAGAGTCACTGCCCTTACAGTAGGCTCCAGAGGAGAGTCCAAGTTCTGATTCGCCCAGAGCAGGCTCCATTTTAAAGGATACCCACCATGATTGGTCCAATTTGGCAGTTCAGAACCAGCATGAGGGAGCTACTCTGCACTGTCCCTGCCACAAGAAAGCAGGTTAAAACAAACTGCATTTTCATTATTACTCTAACAGGTTACAAGCAAACAATTGCCTCTTTCAAGAGTGCTCCTTCTGCCCACTTAGCGATGGCAGAAACAGAGCGATTAGGCAGTAGCTCGAGCGGGACTCAAGCAGGGAAACACACAGACCCCCATCCAAATTAATTATGTCTGCAGGCAGACAGCTCTTAAAGAGACAGTACCAGAGGCTCTAAAAGCACTCACAGATAAATGGCTTAAACGCCGAACACCATCCAGGCTTGGAGCATTCAAGCAAGCTCCTGGAAGACTTTTGGGAACCCCCATTTGCAGGGGGGGGTTACACCTGAATAAACTTATTTACTACTACTGTGCTGCTTACATTACATGGTGACCCCTATTACCCACTAATTTACAGTTGTTGAGAAACTTCATTAACTACTTTGATTACATCACGCAGGGGTTAACAGATGATTGACCTGTCAACAACACACCTTTATTCACTGAGTGATGTCACTGCAACAAATAACTATGTATTCATTAGAAACATAGAAACATAGAATTTGACAGCAGATAAGGACCGCTTGACCCACCCAGTCTGCCCATTTCCCTACCTAATGGATAAGCTGCAGATCCTAGTTAACCAGCAGCCTACTTCTTCCTACCCCACCCCCTAGAATTGCCTTGTGACTGTCCCATGCATGCTTGAATTCCACCACTGTTTTTGACTCCACAGCCTCCTCCAGAAGGCCGTTCCATGCATCCATAACCCTCTCTGTGAAAAAATACTTCCTTAAATTACCTCTGAGCCGCCCCTCTATCTTCAAATTGTGCCCCTTGTTCTTGCACACCTCTTTTTTTGAAAGATGCTACCCTCTTGGACTTTGTTGATTCCCTTGAGGTACTTGAAAGTTTCTATCATGTCCCCCTCTCCCTCCTTTCCTCGAGGCTATACATATTAAGCTCCTTAAGTCTCTCTTCATATGTCATCCGGTGCAGACCCTGCACCATTTTAGTTGCCCTCCTCTGGACAGCTTCCATTCTGTCTATGTCTTTGCGGAGATTGGGTCTCCAGAACTGCACGCAGTATTCCAGATGGGGTCTCACCAGCTGTCTGTACAGAGGGATAATAACTTCTTGTTTTCTACTGGGGATGCCCCTCCCTATGCATCTGTTACCCCCTTCGTGATGTAGACATTTAGGTTTATTATAGGGAGGTCTCAGAAGCTATTGAGGAGAAGATCATTTCCAATGACGTTATATGTGAAGGATAAAATGTAATAAATAAGGTTACATAATAAAAACACATACATGAAATTAATCATGATACAAATATAGTGTGTGCATACAAAAACAGTACATAGAAAGGACCACTTCACAAATAATTTTTCAACATTTATAGATTATGGTGTGGCATCATATTTAAAAACATGTAAATTTATATTTCATTCCCTGTAAATAACTCATTCATGTGACTGAAGAAGTATAGTGGCAGTTTTCTCAATAGGGAAGGGAAAGGGGAAATTGTATAACCAGGAAAGGCACAGTAAGCTGAATCTTGTTTCCCAAGCTGAAGCTTTGTGACCTGGGAGCACTAGAAAGTTAAGTGACTTACTCAGTGTCACACAGTATGAAAGTGGGGGCTGTGGAATTCAAACCCAGCTCTCCAGATTTGCAGCCCAGTGCCCTTAACCACTACGCCATACTGACTGCTAATAAAATCCTTTATCTTTATACCACCCTTTCAATTTATGAAAAGAGGGAGGTGGTCCATTTCCTCAAATCAGTTGGAATATCATTCCAAATCAGGGGCTCATTAAATGATGTCACACTTACTGTTCGATGCATGCAATGGCAAAGTAAAGCCAAGCTACAGAAAAAAAAAATTATCCCCCCTTCTGTGGTCACACAGGGCTCGATTCAGAAAGGTAGATGCAGGGCTTGTGCCAAATAATTGGTGCAAACCCCGTAAGAAGGTAGGCAAAGTTAGACCAGAAAAAGCTGGTGTAACTGGCAGCAAGAGGTGCACGGGATTGTGAATCCCGATTGCCAGCCAGGGAATGCCACAAGCCCAATGTGCCATATGTTTGGCGCATCCGGCGCTTGCGGCATTCCCGAGACTCCTCTGAATCAAGCCCACTGTCTTTAACTGCCTGCAAAGACAAAGCCAAAACATAAAAGGAACCCACCTACAGCACAAAGGAACACTGGGCCAACAACAAATTCACATGAACCTATAGTAAAACCCTTACAGAAACAAGTAAATGAATCCCTGAATCATTGTCCGATAAACCTCCAGCCGACCTCCAGCCGACCAAGAGATCCAGGAGGCCGGGAGAAGCAGTGTGAAAGCCGGCACTGCCCTCCAGCTCCAGCCGCAGAAGGGGCGCCCAGGCGCCAGCCAGCGGGCGGTGACCTCCAACCGACCAAGAGATCCAGGAGGCCGGGAGAAGCAGTGTGAAAGCCGGCACTGCCCTCCAGCTCCAGCCGCAGAAGGGGCGCCGAGCCGCCAGCGGGCCGGCGGTGACCTCCAGCCGACCAAGAGATCCAGGAGGCCGGGAGGCAGTGTGAAAGTGCAGGCAAAGCCGCAAAATTTTGCCCGCCCCCCTTCCCCTCTTATTAATTGTATTTATACACTCTTTCCGCCATTTCTCTCATCCACGCCCACATCTAATTCCCTTCTCTATTAACCCTTACCTACCCGCACAATGCTAACTTGTTTCCTTCTGCTCCTTAGCCTCTCATCTCCCCCATTCCATTATGATAATCATATTATACCCCTGTCATGACGAATAAGTTAATGAGTATGTTCTGCTCTCCACTGCCATCCACAATGTACAACCATCTATTCCTTATTCACTTTGAACCACTATTACACTGCAACCCCTGGGGTATCCCACATAAAGCCTCTCTAACAATCCAGCTCTCCCCTAGCCCTTTACATGTATCCTGGATCTATAAAAACCCACTATGCCTGTCCTTCAGACTCCTATGTTATGATAAAAGACACACCTATATAACAGGACCATCTCCCACTACACAGTGTGCATCTAGGACTAAGAGGAAATGCTCTGATCACTCTCTATCCCTATCCCTTGGTGCCCTACTCAAATTAATCTTCTACCTCCTTTTATGCATTGGCACCATTGAGATTAATCCTGGCCCCATTGTCAGTTTATCTTCCCTGCTGAGCTGACTACCATAAAAGGACTAAGCTTCATACACTTCAATGCTTGCAGCCTCCTAAAAAAGTTCATCTTAATACAGGCTTGGGTGGCACATACTCTTCCAGACTTCCTGGTCATCTCGGAATCTTGGCTCAGGCCTACAACAAAAGACAGTGTTGTAAACCTTCCCAATTACCAGCTCTTCAGAGCAGATCGCCCCTTCAGGGGTGGTGGGGTGTAGCCATATACATTAAGGACACCATCTCTGCAACCTGCCTCATCAACACATCTGAGCCAAATGAATTTGAATGTTTATCAATCAAAATTTCCCTTCCTAATTCGTCTCCATTTAAACTGATTGGATGCTATAGGCCCCTCTGCAGGCCTTAAACTGCTTTCTCACCTAGGGTCAATTCTCAACCAAGGCCCTGAAGATACCGTCATCCTTGGTGATTTGAATTTAAACTGGTTGTCTAATGTATCTGCACCTTTGATAACCTTTGTGACACCTATGGATTCACACAGCTGATTAAAGACCCAACTAGGATTAACCGAAGAAATTCCAGCAACAGCTCACTCCTGGATATTATGTTGGTAAACAAGCCTCACTTATACTCACATGCAGGAGTACTGCCAAGTGATGTGAGTGACCATTACCCTATAGCTGGCATAAGATCCACACTCAAACCACCAAATCCTGCAGAATTTATCCTCAAAAGGTCAAAAAAAGAATTTCAATATCTCAGGTTACCTCCATGACCTGAGTACTACAATATATTGGCAAGATTTCTATCTTACAACCTCTGTTGAAACAGCACTCCAGACTTTAAAGGATATTATCACCAATGTTCTCAATATTCATGCACCTATCACCAGTATCAGAACTAAGGTAAAATCCTGCCCTTGGTTCACCTCTGAGCTTTAAAGCAGCCTTGAGAACCAGAGACAAGCTGTGGAAAAAGGCAAGAAAAACAAAGGACACCAGAGATTGGCTAAATTTCAGAAAAGCAAGGAATTCATGTACAAAAAAAATAAGAACTGCCAAAACTGCCTACTATACAGCTGAATTGGATGCCTCCTACAATAACCCATCCAGACTCTGGGGCACAATAAAAGGACTTCTGGGCCAGAATTCTACTCCTGCCTTAACCACCAAATTGCTACTAAATGACACAGAAATTACAGGTAAACAAGAAATCTTAAATACCTTCAATGTTCACTTCACCACTGCTGGCCTAGCATTTGACTCATCACCTGCAAATATCCTGAGATCTTCCTTGAACCTGCAAACTACTGTGGGACAAATGGCCACTTCAACTTTTTCCTTCATCCCAATATCCGTGAAAAGTGGAAGATCTCCTCTCTAATTTAGACACAACTAAAAGTGCAGGTGCAGACTCCCTGGATCCCTATTTCCTGAAAATTGCTTCACATGTCTTATCTGCCCCCCTTACTCATCTCTTCAATCTTTCACTAACTACTGGATCCATTCCATCTACTTGGAAAACAGCTCAAGTAGTTCCATTACTCAAATCTGGTGATACTAGGGATCTCAACAATTACAGACCTATCTCCATCCTACCAGTACTATCTAAGATGCTCGAAAAACTAGTAAACTCTCAGTTAAGGGACTATCTGGATAACAATAACCTTCTAAATTCTGCACAATCTGGATTTAGATCAAAGCATAGCACCATTACTGCCTTAGCCAAGGTAACCAACGATTGGCAGACTAATTTGGACAAAAAATTTTTTACCTGTGCTGTGTTTCTGGATTTGAGTAAAGCCTTTGACACAGTGGATCATGACTTATTACTCACCTCCCTTAACTCATTAGGCCTGGATTCCCTATCACTCAACTGGTTTAAGGATTACCTTTCAGATGGTCGTAACTGGTTAGAAATGGAAATTACCTATCCACCTCAAAACCTCTGCTAAGGGGTGTACCACAAGGCTCTATTCTTGGCCCTATCCTCTTTGCTATTTATATAAACAATATTGATGCCAACCTCACTCAATCTAACATTCATCTGTTTGCTGATGATACTGTATTGTATGTCAGCAATCCCTCACCTTCCAAAGCCTGTGAACTTCTACAATCCGAATTCTCCATTCTGCAGCACAATCTACTTGACAAAAAACTACTTCTAAATGCAAAAAAAACAAAAGCTATAGTTCTTTACCACAAAGAGTTGTACTACCACTACCCCAGCATCCAACACCTACATATATCCACCTTGCTTGGAGAAACTTGAATTTGTTGATAACTTCAAATACCTTGGAGTCTGGATAGATAACAGGCTTGACTATTCTGTCCATATTGAAGAGTTACTTAAAAGCTAAGACAGAGGCTCGGACTATTTTTAGAATAAAACATTACCTAAACAGTGATTCCAAAAAGGTTAATTCAGGCCTCATTCCTATCCCTCATTGATTATGCTGATTTTCTCTACTGCCATTGTTCAAGTCATCTCTTACATAAGCTGGACACCCTGTATCACAGGTCCATAAGATTTATTACTGACCTTCCTCCAACACCCATCATTGCTCCCTTTATATGGCAGTCAACTGGACATCATTGCAACACAGAAGAAATAGGAATGCTGTTATCTGGATATTCAAAGCGTTAACAGGCAAACTACCGACCTATATCACTGATTGCTTTACCCAAATTACAACCAGGCCATACACCTTAAGGATCAGTAATCTCATCACATTAAAGGTCCCCAATGCCTGCACCGTATAGGGAGGGCTGCTTTCAGCTATTCTTAGCAGTTGCATGGAACTCTCCAAAAATCCATGAAGCTAGATAGCCTACTACCTCTGGCATCCTTCAAAAGATTGTTCTCCGCCCTTTTTCCAGAGCTCTGCAATTGCTTTTATAAAGCATAATCCCCTACCTATCTGACCCAACTAAACCTCCCTTTTTCTATCCATTATATTAACTCAATTTCTTTCTTCCGAATCACCTATTATATTCACTTAAAAACTAGTTTAGACCATATAACTTATATTTTAGGACTGCTATACCCTTTGTCCTCTTTTTTTTTTTTTTTCATACAGGCTAAATGGTTCTATTGTTACTTGTATATATGTAAATTGTTGTATATAATCATTTCATGCCATTGTATTGCTATTTATTCTATTCTTGTCTATGTAATAATACTTGTATCCTCATTTGTATGACCACTCAGGTCCATCTTGTAAATGAGCTTTGCTCAATGATGTTCGCCTGAATAAATAAAGATTTTGATTGATTGATTGATTGATTAAACTCTTCAACTCAAACAGCAACTCTGTAATTAAAACATGCCTAATTTTAGCCTACAACTTAAGCAGTTGCTATAAGAGTACTAACATTGGCAGTCCTCAAAGAATAGCTATATTTACTTCAAAAAGAAGAAAATACTGACATGTTTCAAGAGGAACGTAGAACTGCTTCAGACCCAGCTCACTCATAGTACCAGACACTGTTCCCGCAACTGAAGTCAACCATTCAAGCAAGGCCAGCACAGCACAGAAAACCAGGACCGGAGCTAAAATCCAACACCTGGAAAACCTGGACTGGAACTACAGTCATTCAAAACTGATTTAACTAACTGAAATGGTCGATGTAATTTTAAAAAACAAAACTTGTATTTGCACTCAATATTCTGAACATACTTCATCATAACCATGTAATATAACTTATTAGGTAGTGTGTGTGTGTGTGTGTGTGTGTGTGTGTGTGTGCAGTAGTCCCTTCACAAAAGAAAGGGTACTACAAGAGCTCGATAAGCTCAGGGTGGACAAGGCAATGGGTCCTGATGGCATACATCCCAGGGTACTAAAGGAGCTAAGGGTGGAACTAGCAGAGCCATAATCAGAACTGTTTAGTGAGTCTCTGAGCACAGGAGAGGTCACAGAAGACTGGAGAAGGGCTCATGTGATCCCACTCCACAAGAATGGTAGCAGGGAGGAGGCAGGGAACTACAGACCAGTCAGTCTTACCTCAGTAGTGGGCAAGATTATGGAGGCACTCCTTAAAGAAAGGATAGTGCAACACTTGAAATCCATAGGAGCACAGGATCCAAGACAGCATGGGGTTTACAACAGGAAGGTCCTGTCAAACTGATCTCATAGATTTATTTGACTGGTTAACCAGAGTGGTGGACCAAGAGGGACCAGTTGGTGTCACCTACCTTGACTTCAGCAAAGCTTTCAGTGCTGTTCCACACAGAAGATTGATTAATAAGCTGGGTAGGCTTGGGGTGGGCCAGAAGTTGGTCAACTGGGTGGCAAACTGATTGACGGGCAGAAAACAGAGAGTGGTGGTAAACGGTATTCAGTCAGAAGAGATGCAAGTCACAAGTGGGGTACCTCAGGGATCAGTCCTGGGGGCCAGTCCTCTTCAATATCTGCATCAGTGACATTGCAGATGGACTGGAGGGTAAGGTTTGTCTGTTTGCAGATGACACCAAGATCTGCAACAGAGTTAGATGATCCAGATGGGGTGGGCAAAATGAGAAGAGATCTGGGTAAACTGGCAAAATGGTCAGAAGAGTGGCAACTGGGGCTTAACGCAAAGAAGTGCAAGATCATGTACATAGGGAAGAGAAACCCTGAAGCCACCTATAGGTTGGGAGGGGAGTTGCTCCAGTCACAAAGGAAGAAAGAGGCTTGGGCATCATCATCACAGATGACCTGAAATCATCCAAGCAGA
Source organism: Neoceratodus forsteri (assembly GCA_016271365.2). Lineage (NCBI taxonomy): Eukaryota > Metazoa > Chordata > Ceratodontiformes > Ceratodontidae > Neoceratodus > Neoceratodus forsteri. The sequence continues at coordinate 260,970,128 of CM057451.1, read as the reverse complement.
CCACTAAAGCAGAAGGTAAGGCTAGGGGGATGTTGGGGTGTATTAGTAGGGGTATCACAAGTCATAAGAGGGAAGTAATAATCCCTCTTTACAAGACACTGGTTAGGCCCCATCTGGAGTGCTCCGTGCAGTACTAGAGGCCACACCTTCACAAGGACATTAACAAAATGGAGGCAGTCCAGAGAAGGGTAACCAAAATGGTGTAGGGACTGCATCAGAAAACATATGAGGACAGATTAACGGAGCTCAATATGTATACCCTAGAGCAAAGGAGGGAGAGAGGTGATATGATTGAAACATTCAAACACCTTAAGGGCATTAACAAGGTGAAAGAGTCTAACATGTTTCAATATAATAAAAATAGCAGGACAAGAGGACACATCATGAGATTAGAGGGAGGCCGATTAAGGGGTAATGTGAGGAAGTTATTTTTCACAGAAAAGGTAGTGGATGCATGGAACAGCCTACCTCAGGAAATAGTGGATATGACTACAGTGCAGGGCTTCAGACAGGCTTGGGATAGGCATAAGGGAGCAATACAGATGAGTATGAATAGTTAGGCCATTGACAGAGTAAAGGCCTATGGCACATTCATAAGGTAGAAAAAGAAATGGGCAGACTAGATGGGCCTTGCGGTCCTTATCTGCTGTCAACTTCTATGTTTCTATGTGTGTGTGTAGAACTCAGTGGTAATTTCATGTGATTAAGCTGGGGGCAGGCCAAACTACTTGGACTTCAACACTGTCAGAGCGTACCCTAATACCATTCCACCTCTTTCTCTCCTACTACCCCTACCCTACACACTTTCTGCCATCTTCTCACGTGATCCTTCCAAAGGCATTAGCCCAAGTGGATTAAACACCAAACTGCTCTGCCTCTTGGAATGTGCCACTGCTGTACTTCTGTCATCTCTTCTTAACCCTTCCATCTCTACTGGCAGTGAACCAGGAGCCTGAAAGTTTACCAGAGTCCTCCCTCTTCATAAAGGTGGCAACACTGCAGCACCAAGAAACTACAGGCCTGTCTTTCTTGTACCTGTTCTCACTATGCTTCAGCAGAGGGTGGTGCTCTTCCAACTTTCATCCTTGCATAAAAGCATAGAATTTGACGGCAGAAAAAGGCTCTGCAGCTCACCTAGTCTGCCTGCTCTACCTAATTCTCCAGCGCTGGCCCTAGTGGCCATCCTTCTCCCTTGCCTCTCTTCTACCCCTATCACCCCACTATAGCCTTGTGCCTGTCCCACCCTTGCTTGAATCCCCCCGCAGTTTTGGCAGATACCACTTCCTCTGGCAGTTTGTTGCACTTGCCCACCATTCCTTCCATGAAAAAGTGCTTGTGGACATCCTTATTAAATCTTCCCCCAGCCAGTTGTAATGAATACCTCCTTGTGGTTGTGTGCATGCCTAAGATGAACAGTTCTCTGTATGACACATACTTTCTCTCATGTAGGTATTCATATGTCTCCAACATGTCCTCCTCTCCCGCTAGTCTCTAAGGAGCACGTATTAAGGTCCCCCAGTCTTTCCCCATATGTCTTCTCCTCCATCCCCTAGATCATTTTAGTAACCTTTCTCTGTACAGCCTCCACCTTTTCATTGTCCTCCCATAGGTGCAGTCCCTAGAACCTTGCACATCACTCCAAATAGGGTCATACTGGCTGGCAGTATAGCCTAGAGGTTAGAATAACAAACTGTGAATGCACTTGGTACATCCAGCAGACCTGGGTTTGATTCCCACAACCTCCAGTTGCATACTGTGAGAGTCTGACCAAGTCACTTAACCCTCTCAGTGCTCCCGGGTCACACCTGAAAACAGGTACTTGTGTCTAGTGGGCCTTACCCGGTTACAAAAGAATACATACCAGGGATCTGTACAGTGGAAGGATCTCCTTCCTGTTTCTACTGCTGATTTCCTTTCCCATGCAACCCGGAATCCTATTTACCTTCTCCACTGACTTGTTGCACTTCTCTGCAGATGTCTTACTAGCCAGTATCATCACTTCAGATTATTTTCCTCTTCTGTGCTTTCTACTACTATTACTCCACCGGGTATTGCATTTTGGGATTTTTGTTCCTGATTTGAATTACCTTGCATGTTTTCATTTAAGACTCAGTTGATAAATTTTGGACCATCTCTTCAGCCTTCCCAGGTCCTCCCTGAGTGCTCTGATGATGCCTTCTCTTGGTTCACCTCTAACTCCCTCTTTTTGATTCACCACTGGGACCTCTACTCCTCCCTTTCCCTCCAACCTCTCTTGCAGAGACGCTCATCCCACTGTTCCACCTTCATCTCTAAATACTGGCTTGGGACTCATCCACCTTACCTTGCCTCTCTCCTCAATCCTGCCATTCCCTCACCCTACAACTTGCGGATGAACTGTGCCCGCTGCTTTGCCCTCCCACGAGTCCGCACGTCAGCCGGCAATCTTTTCTTCTCTTATAGACTTCCTTCCCTTTGGAACAACATTCCCCCCAATCCACCTTTCTCCCTTCTTTCCCACCTGTAAGTGTTTATTCAGACCAACCCCTACTTCTTCCTGCACTTGTCCTCCTCCCTAAGATTTATTTTTTCTTTTCTTTCTTTTTCTTCTCTTTTCTGCCCCTGTCATGCACCTCCTAACTCTAACTAGAGTCTACATTCTTAGTTTGGTTATCTGGCTCTACCGAGCTGAATCCACTGTGTGTATATATATATATATATATATATATATATATATATATATATATATATAAATATCCTCAGTTTATATAAGTATATATCTGTATGTAAATAGCATTTTATGTATATTGCATTACTCAGTACCTGTATTTTGTTACCCCTCTGTTGTATTTGTACCCTCTTCCCTGGGTTGCACCTGGAAACGAGCAGTTGCTCATGGTGCTTTTCCCAGTTATCAAATTTTAAATAAATAAATAAATCCTCACTGTCCATCCTTTCACAGATCTTCATATCATCCGAGGAAATGGAAATTTTGCCCTGAACTTCCAACCCATTGCCACATATGAAGATGTTAAAGATGACGGGCCCCAGGATGAAGCCTTGAAGTTCCTGTTTTTTAAATTTAGTCTTTTTATTTAATTTATAAATGCAACAATTTTACAGGCAGCAATACATCACTTATTAATACCAGTTGATAATATCACAATACATTACATGTATACTTGTAGCAGTCATATTAGGGGAAAATAAATTAACATCTTATTACTTCAGTATCCAGAGAATCATAATTACTCATTTTAAGTTCAGACTATGATCCATTCAAATCAAATCAGGCATAGCACGGTGAGCCCTCCCCTTTCCCTCCCAGATTTTATTGCTATTAAAATTCAAGGAGCATCACAGATCATATCTCAAGTATCTTTTCAGTGCAAAAAAAGAGCAACATTACATGTTCAGTACATAGCTTAAGGTACAAAATCATCAAAATGATTTAGTTGGTATGATATCCACTTTTGCCATTGTACATCAAATTTTTGAACTTTGTCCATCATCCTAGCCGAGAGTCACTCAAGGGCATACATCTCCCTGGACAAAACAATCCAGGCTTTTTTAGTGGGTGTTTTATTTGTAAACCACAGTCTAATGATAATTTTGTGGGCTGCTGTTATAAATTTTAAAATTTGTTTCAGCAAGTTTTTGTCACTTCACAGACCTTTTGGTTTAATAAAAGTCAGTATAAATGTGGGAGTGAATAAATTAGTGGTGTCATAAATTGCACTCAGCTCCTCGAGGATCTCCTTCCAAAACTTTGATAGCTTAGCACATGACCAAAGGACATGGCTCTGATTTGCTGTATTATCCCCACATTCTCTCCAACATTGTCCCTCCCCTAATTCTCCCATACTAGCCAGCAAGGCTGGTGTGCGGAAGAAATGAGAACGGAGTTTCCACATGTATTCATGCCAGTATGGTGAGAAAAAGATTTTTATAGTTGGTAAAGCAGTCATTCCAGTCCTGCTCACTGATTGATACCTGCAGTTCTTGTTCCCATCTAAACCTGATTGAGTTGGCGAGTCTCCCTGTCTTTCATTTAAGGCCTTATATATCTTAATAATCAGGTGATCCGAGGTCGTTCCTCTGCTATGAGCTGTAACAGTTGTATTATTTGGGTAGGATTTTCACTTAGGGCCGCAAGTGACCGTTCATGTGGCTGAATGTATGATTTAAGATGTAAATAAGAAATAAAATATTTATGGGGCAAGTGATATTCCTTTTGAAGGGAGACAAAGGGAAGGAGACCTGTTCTGCCCGCTAACTGGAAAATGAATAAAATGCCATATCTCTGCCATTGAACTACATAGGGGCCTGAGGGACCTGGTGTCGAATTTGCATTATACTTCAGTGTTCCCAAGAACAATTTTTCAGGGAATGTAAAATAATCATTACTGACCTTAAGCCATATTTTTAAGGGTTCCCTGGTGAACTTCGGATAATTCATTATCCCTTGGCACTTGGGGGGCATCCCAAAAAGGAGCTCCTGAGTGTTGTCTAGGTCTCCCCAGGTTACTTCTTTTATTTTTTTAAAATAGTAATTTTTATTTTATTTTTAAATAAAACAATATTTCCATTTTCAATCACATTCGATATGTAATACATAGATTCATTGGTTACATTCACATAGCAGAGTATTATTTCATAGTTTCGCACCCAAGTCCCATTTTTAGGGCTCAAGGAGCTCATAGTATTAAGGTTACATGTCTCAAGGTTCCAAGTTAGTACCCAGATAATTTTGTTGAAGTGCTTGACCGGGTTTATAGAATCTTCTAATGAGCTTGTCAGTAATAACTTAGTTTGACCTCAAGACGTCCCCTGCAAAACAATCTGGATGGATAATGATAATGGTTTTTGAGTTATGTACATTGCATAAATAATTTGTGATTTTTTATCCCCCATCATAGAATAAACTCTGGATAGTGCTCCAATTGATAAGATATCCACTTCCCCCATCTGTTGTTAAAGCTCTTTCTTCTATTGTTCAATTTGGATGAAATACTTTCCAAGTTGTAGACTTCATATGTGAGGTTTCTCCATGATTCCTTTACCCAGAATGATGTTTGTGAGCCAAAGTTTAGTTATAATGTTTTTTTCTATTAAAATTAGTAATGTCACCATTCAATATTGCATCTAGTTCATTTGTTTGATCTTAGGGGAGGTTGTCATGAGAACAAAGGCTGGGGTAAACCAGTCAGAAACATCAAATATACCATTAAGCTCCTCCAAAACCTCTCCCCAATATGTATAGAGAAATGGGCATGACCAAAATATACGTTCATTTCCTGCTTTGGGGTGACTGCATCCCCTCCAGCAATAGCCCAAATTTACTTCCCCAAACTTGGCTAAAATATCAGGTGTTCTGAAAAAACGAACCCTAGTTTTCCAGGCAAATTCCCTCCAGTAAGTGGTTGATGAGACCCTGGAGTAATAAAAGGTAGATGTTAACAAAGTGTTTGCCTCCAGTTCCGTATTTAACTCTTTAGCCCACCTTATTCGAACCAAATCAAAATCTGGATTTCTCTTTATATGAAGCACCTGATATAGATGACTAACCATATGTTCCTGGGTTCCCCTTTTAGATTATGGATAATCAACTTCATTAGTTCCGATGGGGATTCTGCAATTTTAGTAAGTGAATCCTCAATAGGAAGAATTTTATTTTTAAAGGCCAAGTAAGTATGGAATTCACTTGAAGGTAATTTGTATATGGATTTTAAGTAGGAGAAGAACTATATTCCCAGGGGGCCTACTAACTGAAAAATGAAGTTAATAGAATATGTTTCCCATTTTTGAAGTAGTTGGGTCAGAGTGGGTGAGTAAATATTTGAATTATATGCCAATGCCAAAAGAAATTACATTTCTCAGATGAGGATAGGTTAAACTTAATTACATGAAACCAGTTTTTAAGAAATCCCTCTGAAGTTTTTAAAAATCGTGTCAGGGGGAAGGATCGTGACATATCACCCAGAATATATGAAAAGGGAGGTTCTAGTCCATTTAAGATTATTTCTATATCTTTCCAATATGCGGAGTATGAAGTGTTCATGATCAGAAGGGCTGTACAGGTTTGTGTTGCCCTAGCATAATCCCTCAAATTTGATAGGTTGAGTCCACCCTGTGTCCTAGGAAGTTGTAATAAAGTATATTTCACTCGAGGAGCAGCCCTTCCCCAGATAAACATTGAAATCAGTCAATCCCACAACTGGAAGTAGAAGTCCGAGGGGAAGCCAGGTAAAGCTTGTAAAAAAAAAAAAGAGTATGCGGGTAGAACATTCTATTGTATGGCTTCAACCTGATTGACCATTCCCAAAAATACCTGCATTCATTTAGAAAGGTCTGTAGCAATTTGCTGAGTGATTGGTTCTAGATTTACCAACTCCGGGTGTATCCATTTGGAGGAGATTTTTACTCCTATGTACCTCATTTCCACCCTATGCCACCGGAATGGGAACTTGGTTTTCAATTGTGTCAAGGCTGTGAATGCATAGTTGAGAACCTCTGTTTTAGAGCAGTTTATTTTATATCCTGAAAGTTCCCCAAAAATATGTAATTGCTCCCAGACCACCTGGATGGTGGTTTCCGGTGAAGCAAGGGTCAAAAGGATGTCGTCTGCAAATAGAGTAAGTTTATAAGGTCTGCTCTCAGGGGAATTCCCTCTACTCTGGTTTGTTTCCTAATATTGGCAGCTAGTGGTTCTAAATATAGGGCAAATAGCAGTGGGGATAGAGGGCAACCCTGTCTAGTGCCTCTAGATAGAAGGAATGGGGGGGGAAGTGATCCATCCAATTTAAGATAAGCTATTGGGGAGTGGTACATTGCTTGAATTTTGGAAATAAATTTCTCTGGGAAGGTGAAATGCTTTAATGTAGCCCATAGAAAGGGACACAACACCCTATCAAAAGCTTTCTCGGCGTCAAGCCCAAGAAATACTAAGGGGATTTTTCTTTGAGTAGCATATCCCGAGAGTAATAGGACCCATTGGATCACCTCATGTGCTTGGCGTTTCATTACAAATCCGACTTGGTCCTTGTCTATAAGTTGGGGCAAAAGTGTATCAATCCTGTGGGCCAGGATTGACATGAAGACCTTGTAATCACAGTTCAGTTTTGAAATTGGGCGATATGAGGCCACTAATGTAGGGTCTTTTCCTGGTTTATGAATAGCTGCAATTTCAGCATATCGCCAGGAGGGAAGGGGGAACCCCATCTTGAATTTCTAGCAGGCCGACAGCATCGTGGGTAAGAGTAACTTCTGGGTCTTATAAAATTCATTTGGGTATCCGTCAGGTCCTGGTGCTTTTAGGGTCTTAGTCTGTTTAAGGGTTACTTTAATTTCTTCCTCTGTAATGGGATACAGTAATCTCTCTTCTTGTTGTATTGAGAGATGGGGTAGTGGGGTATTTCGTAGGTAATTAGTCATTTGTTGGGGGGTAGGATGAATATCTTCGGTATATAAAAGTTTATAAAAGTCCGCCATGGTTTGCCTAACAGCTGTAGGATGAGAGAGGAGTAGACCAGTTTTAGGATCTCTAAGTTTAGTAACCATAGCCTGCTGCTTAAAACCCCTAAGACGTCTGGCCAAATTCCTGGCTCCCCTAGGGTCCCCTTCAAAAGATTTCAATTTTAAATATAGTAATTGTTGCTCTATTTTTTGATCTATCAATGTCTGAAATTTCTGTTTAGTAGCCAGCAGCTCAGGTTTAACTGAGGGGCCTCCGTGGAATAATTTTTTTTGTAAGTCAGAGAGAGTCCCTTGTAATTTTTTTTCCAGGACTCTCTAATTCTTTTTTTATTAGTAGACTATCTGATAATTTCACCTCGTAGTACCGTTTTAAGGGTATCCCACTTAATGGTTGAAGGAATCTCAGGGGAGTTATTATCCAATTGTATAATTGGTATGTGTTTTTTTACCATTTGCATGAATTCTGAGTCTTGTAGGTGAATCAAGTTTAGCCTCCAAAAGGCGAGTTTTTTGGGTTTAGCAACATCTATTTTTAAAAAAAGCGGGGCATGATCAGATGGTATGGATGTTCCTAAGTATATATCTTTGATAGACTCAAGATGCTCCACAGAGGTCACAAAATAATCTAATCGAGCAGAAGTATTGGTTTTGGAGGAATAGTGTGTATATGCCCTAATGGAAGGAAAAAAATGTCTCCATATATCCGTGAAGCCCAGTGTGCAGAGGTTTTGTTTTAAATATTTTTGAAGGGCCGAAGCTCGAGATTTGGAGGGATTGGAGGAGTCCAAGGCAATATGCAGGGTTACATTTAAGTCTCCCCCTATTATGCACATACCTTGTGCATATGACAAATACTCCTCAAGAAACTTCCGAGCTACTTGGGGTTTACTTCCAGGAAGGAGATAGACTGAGGCCAGTGTGATCTGTTCCGAATAAAGTTGACCTACAACAATTGTACAATTCCCATCTTTGTCTACTACTTGTTTCTGCAAGCGAAACTGTACCCCATGTGGTATCAGGACTGCTGTGCCTCTCCTTCTTCCAGAGGTATGCAAGGATGCCACCACTGTCTGAAATCCCCAGGCCTTCAATTTAGCATACTCAATTTGGGAGAGATAGGTCTCCTGGAGGAGGATTATTTCAGGAGTGTGCTGTTTAAAAAAGTGCAGCAGGCGTTTTCGCTTTATAGGGTTATGGATGCCATTAACATTGAAAGACGTGATTAATGATGTGCTAGTCATAAATAATATGTGGTAATAACCTTCTCCTTTTTAGAAAACCTCTTGCTCTCTCCTCCCCCATCCCACAGTGAAGTGACATCCTATCTGGGTTCTTAGTATTTTGTAGTATTATATAGGTGGTCCCTTGAAAAGTTCTTTCAATTAACTCTAACTTCAACAAGCATTTGTCAATGCCGAATGTTTGCTTGCTGGCATTGGCAGTGGTAGTGTAGAAGTTACAGAGCTGCGTAATAGGAATGGCAGTGAAGTATTGAACTGAAGCCAACCCCACCACCACCCTACAGAGAGTGACAGGCATTGGGGTGTGCGTTTGGGTCGTCAGGCATAACGGCCACGCCATTTCAGTACGCCCCACCCTGCAGACACTGGCAAGTGTCACGGTGTTCCTTGGGGTCTTTGGTCCTTATGCGCACCCCATTCCATTAGGAAATACAGTGAGATGGGTGTGATATAGGAGAATGGGGTGAACTTTGGGGCCGAAGAGTCCAAGGCATACCTCGATGCTTCTCACTGGCTGCAGGGTGTGGAATGGTATGAGCATTACAGGCAAGAAACCCAAGTCACACCCCTGATGCCTGTCATTCTGTACAGGGTTGGGCATTATGGTTGGAAACCCTAATACCTCAGGCATTCGTTGGTATTTTCACTCCAAATGTTCAACATGTTTTTTTTTTGACCCCACCTCATGAACAGGGGGAATATCAGTTTCTTAGCCAAAAGCTGCTTATGCACAGCGACTATGGCATTTAGCACCACAGGTGCAAAAACATTCCAAACAGGATATAAAAAATGACAGCTGTACTGTTCATGGGGAGGTGTAAAAAATGGCAATGTTGCAAATCTGCAGTGAAAATATTTAAAAAAATGGTGAAGTCACGAGTGTACATAGAAACTGTGCAATGCACACCCGTAATATAATTAGGTTGGGGATTTTTTTACAGCAGATTGTCAACTCAAGCATTTTGGTGCCTCCGATCATGAACAGTGTCACTGTGATTTTCTTTATCTGTCCCGAACAATGATTTCCCACAGCGACCACGCATCTCTGCGCTGAAAGTGTGAAAACACACTTCGGCCATGTTGTGAAAAATGACAGCTGTACTGTAAATAAGGCAGTGTGAAAAAATGCCACTGGTGAAAATCTGGGCTTAAAATATTACAAAGTCATGAATTTACTAGGGTGCGTGGAAACTGCGTAATGCTCACTCGTAACACAGTCATTTTATGGACTTTTGTCACCAAATTTTCAACATAGCCATTTTAAGACCTCTGCTCATGAACAGTGTAACTGTGATTTTCTTAATCTGTCCCAAACATTGCTTTCGCACACCAACAGCACCATTGTGCGCTACATGTGCGAAAACACATTTTGGGCGACATATGAAAAATGGCAGCTGTACTGTTCATAAGGAAGTGTAATAAAACGGCAATGTTGAAAATATTAAATTTGCAAACTTATGAGCATGCATAGGAACTGCGCAACGATGCTCGTGAAATAGCCATTTTTAGGAATGTTTTCACCAAATTTTCAACATAGCCATTTTAAGACCTCTGCTCATGAACAGTGTCACTGTGATTTTCTTAATGTGTCCCATACGTTGATTTCGCACATCGACTGCACCATTGTGCGCTACATGGGTGGAAACACATTTTGGGCAAGATGTGAAAAATGACAGCTGTACTGCTCATAAGGAGGTGTGGTAAAATGGCAATGTTAAAATTCTGGAGTGTAAATATTGAAAATTCGTGAACTTAGCATGAGAACTGCACAACGCATCAGAAACAGTCATTTTTGGAATTTTTTCACCAGATTTTCAACATAGCCATTTTAAGACCTCTGCTCATGAACAGTGTCACTGTGATTTTCTTAATTTGTCCCGTACATTGATTTAGCACACTGACTGCGCCATTGTGCGTTACATGGGTGGAAACATGTTTTGGGTGAGATGTGAAAAATGACAGCTGTACTTTTCATAAGAAGGTGTGGTAAAATGGCAATGTTGAAAATCTGGAGTGAAAATATTGAAAATTCGTGAACTTACGCGAGCGTGCGTAGGAACTGCGCAACGCACGCTTGTAAAACAGTCATTGTTAGGAATTTTTTCACCAAATTTTCAACATAGCCATTTTAAGACCTCTGCTCATGAACAATGTCACTGTGGTTTTCTTAATTTGTCCCGTACATTGGTTTCACACACCGACTACGCCATTGTGCACTACATGGGCAGAAACACATTTTGGGTGAGATTTAAAAAATGACAGCTGTACTACTCATAAGAAGGTGTGGTAAAATGGCAATGTTGAAAATCTGGAGTGAAAATATTGAAAATTCGCGAACTTACGAGTATGCGTAGGAACTGCATAACGCATGCTTGTAAAACAGTCGCTTTTTTGATTATTCCATAAATTTTCAAAATAGGCTTCTTGAGAGCCCACCTTATGAACACTGGCAGTGTCATTTCATTAATCAGTCCCAAAAGGTGATTTCGCGCAGTGACTGCGTAGTGACTGCGAAATCACCCTTCGGGCCCGAATAATGCCATGACAGTGACATCAATCATGAGAAGGGGTCCCAAAAACCCCATGTTGAAAATTTGGTGCAAAAATTCCAGAAAATGTCCGAGATATGCAACAAAGTTGAAAACCCCCTATCTAGCCCATTATACAGCTTACCGGCATTTCCTCAGTTCGCGGTCGGCTTTGAAGAGTGCAGACGTGTTCCCGGTCCACCGAAGATCGTCGCGCCGAGGTCTGGAGGTAAGAATGGGGTGAGTGGGGGGTGTGGGGAGGCAGGGTGCGCAGTGGGTGGGTGCGGTTGTGGGAGGGGCCAGGGAGACTACGTGGGACCGTTTTCTTTACAGGTGTTCTTTTTGTTTACAATGACGACGCTGGACGCTTGCTACGCTGGGTGGGCCTGGCACAAAGATGGTTGGGGCTCAGTCGACGGGATTGGGCACCCCATCGGCCAAAGATCGATTGCCACGCTGGGGTGGGCTCCCAGCGGCACCCAGTACCGGGTGAGGGACAGTGAGCCAACGGGGATTGGGCACCCCATCGGTTGTCATGAGTTGCCACACTGGGGTGGGCACCCAGTGTGGCATTTGGAAGGCTTGAGGTGGCGGGGAGCGCAGCACAGCCGAGCGGGGATTGGGCACCCCGTCGGCTATACAGTGTGCGGTGCGGGGGGCTATGCCTGCGCAGGTTGTGTGTGTGGGGGAGCCATGCATGAGCAGTAGATATCTTATCGCTGCTCACTGAAGCGTAGCTCCCTTTGAACTGTATGCCACTGCATTTTGGAGCTTGTCATAGACAGCTCCAGCATGCATTGGCTTACAGGGGCTGCGCCTGCCAACACACTGACTGAATTGGAAGAGGGGGTGACACACCTCCGAAATCTCGGATGATGGCACTATGTTTCTTGCACATGCGTGCAAGCAAACATAATAATGCTATCTTATGCAGTCCTTTTATGGAACCAATTACTTTCTCTCTAAATGACTCAAACAGTATTGCATATAACCAAATATTTAAACAATCCCTTAAAACATATCTGTGGCTTCAGGCCTTTGATTGATTGATATAGTTGATTTTATTAATTGATATTCTCCTTTTAACTATTGTTTTATTATTGCTTGTTAGTATTTTAAGATGTGTTCATTTATGAATTGTGAGGCACCTTGGTTGTTGATAAGGCACTTAATAAATAAAATGTTATTGTTATTATTTATTACCATTAACCAACATGCCAACAGGGCATTAAAGGATTTGTAGAAACTTAACAACCACGTAATCAGTACCTCTACTAAGGTACTTCTAAAGATTTTAAAAAAGTGTAACTTGAAACCAGTAATAAGTATTTGTATAAAATTCTGAGTAACAGCAAAGTTGTAAAAAAAAAAAAAAGAATTGAGTGCTTCCAAGGTAGGGGAAACCCTATTTTGTTTCCCTATAGATACTGGGGGAGCAAAGGTGTAATTAAGTTCTGACCCAGGATGGGGGTTAACTACAGGACAAACCTTGCCCCGGGCCCTCCGTGGGCTTATAAGGTCCAAAAAAGTAAGAAATTGGAAAAATAAAGTAGGATCAGCAGGAAATTAACAGCCCCAAAAAGCTTGTGACGACGGGCACCTAGAGAATGTGTCATTCCATATTATACCTCCCCCTATAATAGAAATATAAACATGCAAAGCATTGTGAGCCTAATGGAGTTAACAGCAGCCTATTATAAATGATTAGATTGTTTTTCAGCTTTAAAATCCAGTGTTTATTCTGGATGTACATCCAGGACCAGGGATTAAAGTCATACCCCTCAGCAGAATTGTGGAGGAGAGAAAATAAGAACCTCTGTTTGTTTTCAGGCAGATTAAAGTCAGGTTAAAATTCCCAAAAGGCTAGAGGGAAAAAGAAAACAAAAAAGAAAAACAACCATCCTGGCATGAGAGAACATAACAACTCATCTCCAGAGAAAAGCTGTACCCAAGTGCTATAATTTCTTTGCTTGATTTTATGCAGTTAAGTTCTTATATAATAAAGTTCTTAGTCCTTAGTAATATTAAACTTTATATACAGTAGGTCTCAGCTGGTACGTGCTATAAATAAGGTTTTTTTGGGGGGGGGGACTTCAGGAGGAGATAGAGCCTCAGGTCTTGCCTCAACAAATAGCCGCGTGTCTCCCAGATATAGAGGGTCAAACAGCACGGCTTAGAGTATAAGGCAGCTCCAAGGCCCAGGCCAGGAAGATAATAAAACTCCCTACCTCATCACCTCCCACCCCCACCTCAGAGCCTCACCCCATTACCTTGTGTCTTCGGGAGCGCCGAAAAGGTACAGCCTTCTTTTCTCAGGTATTTTTAGAAGTGGAAGCATCTCTACTAAATTTTGCCAGGTGTTGCTTAAGGTCGATTGGGTTAAAGTTACCACCTCCTCTTTCTGAGGTGCACACAGAGGGAGACGCATTTTGCCAACATGGTGGTTGTGAGGCCTGCAATGTATTAGGCTGCACTTTCCCTGGGAAACAGATACCCTTCGCGGTCAGAGCCTCTCGAGCCTCTGCAGCTGTAGAAAATTCAAACTTCCCCTCCGGCATGAAAACCACCAACTTTGCTGGATACGGCATGTTGAACTTGATGCCCTGTGACTTCAGAGTAGGGAGCAATGGGAGATAAGTCCTGTGGAGCTTCATCGTTTGGGGTGAGTAGTCATGATCTATATAGAATCTGGTTTGCCCACAAAATATTTTTTGTTTACGCCATGCGGTTAGTAGAACCTGCTCCTTAACCACGTAGTTGTTAAAACGAGCTATTATTGAATGTGGAGGAGCCATAGAAGATGTCGGTTTGGGCGCTAAAGCCCTGTGTACTCTTTCTAAGTCCAGAGGCAGATCTTCAGGGAGATTGAGAGGTTTTTTAGCAAATTGGAGCCTTCGGTCCCTTCAGGGATACAGTAAATCCGAATATTTTTGCACCACGCCCAATTCTCTGCGTCTTCTTGGCGGGCAACCAACATTTCATTTTGGTCCTGTAATTGTTGAACCAGGTTCTCTAGATCATCAACTCGGTTCTCCGTGGCAGTAATTTGACGTTCAGCATTATCTGCTCGTTGTTCTAATAAGGTAACATCTTTACGAATTTCTGTATAAAGCTGTTTAATATCTGCCCTAAATACACATATCACATGATAAATCATATCTAGCTTTACTTTCTTGGTTTTATTCTTCGGAGTATGGTAGGCCGAGGAGGTAGTTTTTAGATGGTGAAGAGGTAGGCTGTGGAAGTGCAGTGTCCGACTCGGAGGCCTCCGATTCTGATCTGGCGTCATCTTCCCTACCATCGTCTGTTTTCCTGATCCTCACAGGCTCGGATCCCTTGTTTCCCCTCTTATTCATTATTGTTGCTCGTTTTTTCTGCAAGTCTAAGATGATAGAGGGGAAATTGTTAAAGAGGAGTGCAGAGCAAGCTTCTCAGGCAGCCATCAGCTTCGGGGGCCGAACCGGAAGTCCCCAGGTTACTTCTAATTGTTTCCAGTGTGCATCATACTGTTTATTTAGCCAGTGTAGGACTACCCTTAACTGAGCTGCCATCGCATACTTTTTGAGGTCATGAGGTCATGGAGGTTAAGGCTACCCCTCTCTCTCTGGTCAGTTGCAGAACAGAATATCTACTTCTGGGACGCTTTCCGCTCCAAATAAAGCAGGATATCATTCTGTCCCATGCCTGGAAATATGTTTTAGCCAGGGTGAAGGGCAGTGTCTGAAGAAAGAACAATATGCAGGGAAACGCATTCTGCTTAATTGTATCTGAGCCCTAAAGTTCCTCAATCATTACCTCTTTAACATCAGAGAACTTCCTGTTCACCACCACCCTCTGCGTCTTCCTCCTCAGCTAGCTTTCCACCTATGCCGCCATCCTTACTTCTACCACTAAATCCCTCAGTTTCTTGATTGTGAGGTACTGAATCAAAGGCCTTATTGAAGTCCAGGTACAGTATGTCAACTGCCTGTCCGTTGTCGTCCACTTTGGTAACCAGTCAGAGAACTTGATCAGGTTTGTCTTGCATGACCTCCCCTGTGAGAACCTGTGGTGCCTGTTATCCTATAGTCAATTACCTCAAGAAAGTCTGCCAGTCTTTCTCTTAGTATAGCCTCTAGCATTTTCCCCAAAATAGACATCAGGCAGACAGGCCTGTAGTTAATCAGCTTATCCTTCCTGCCACTTTTCTGCAGGGGAAATGCATCAGCAGACAGCTGTCCTGTAGTCCCTGGGGATCACTCTGGAGTTTAGCGAAGAGTTGAAAATGTCGGTCAGAGGTGTTGCTATCACCTCCGCCATTTTGTTAAGAATTCTTGGGTGCATTTCATTCAGCCCCATTGATTAATCTACTCTTAATGCCCTTGCCATGTGAGAGTTGCTGTTAGTGTCCCCACCCTCACTTTTTCGACTTAACTCCATAATACAGCAGTGGATCGTCCTCCTTGGTGAATACCGAACAAAGATATTCATTCAGTACTTCTTCCGTTTCACTCTCCCCTTTCTCCCACCCCTCCCTCTTCCTCAGCTTCACTATACCCTCCTTAACTTAGTGTTTCTTGGATGAAGGCCTTGTCTCCCTGCTTCACACCTTCTGCTGTTCTCAACCTGGCCCTGGCCATTGCATTTTTAACGATCTTGCTGGACTCCCTAGATGCCCTCAGATACATCTCTGTTTTCCCCCCTTTGACTTTCCTTGTACTTTCTAAATACCTTTCTTTTCCCTCTTACCACTTACTTCACCTTTGGCATGAACCACAATGGTTCCCTAGCCTTCCTCCCTTGCTTATCCTTCTAATACAACAAGCCACCACTTCTGTAACCCTTGTCCCTGAATGTTTCCCATTCCCCCTCCACTCCCTCAATCCCCAATAGAAACATAGAAGTTATCGTCAGATGGAGATCATGTGATCCATCAAGTCTGCCCATGGTATCCTACCCCCCCACCCTATTTAGCTGCCTGCTTGAGTACCCCGCAATGTTTGTTCCAAGCTCGCTTGAATTCCTCCACCGTTTTTGCTCCCACCACCCCCTCTAGCAGGCTATTCCATGGTTCAACAATGCGCTCTGTGAAGAAGAACTTCCTTGTATTGCCCCTGAACCTACCTCCCTTAAGGTAAAGGTCATGCCCTCTTGTCCTGTTATAGTCTTTTACCTGAAATAGGTTCTGCACTTCTACCTTGTTTTTGCCTTTAAGGTATTTAAATATCTTTGTCATGTCCCCCCGATTTCTGCACTACACCAAGGAGTACAGTTTGAGTTCATCAAGTCTTGCCTCGTATGGTTTCTGATGTAAGCCCTGCACCATCTTTGTTGCTCTTCTCTGTACCGTCTCCAGCCTATCTATGTCTTTCCTGAGGTGTGGCCTCCAGAACTGGATGCAGTACTCCAGGTGGGGCCTTACCAGGGACTGATACGGGGCATGATCACTTCCCTCCTGCTCGTAATGCCTCTTCCGATACATCCCTGGATACCACTAGCTTTCAGTGTTGCCATCTCTCATTGCCGGCTGACCTTGAGGTTATCTGATATTCTATTCTAATCTGGGTCCTCTTCTTTTCTTGATTTTTATTAATAACATAACGCAAAATGCCTCCTCCTGTTCATCATTAGTGTATGCTGACGACCTTGTCCTTTATACCAGCTCAAAAGATGTTCTTGTTCTCAACCATACTCTATTCGTGGCTTTCCTGAATGTACAATCCTGGATCATCAGTCATAGACTTGTTCTCAATGTTAGAAAAACACAGGCTATGCTTCTCGACTTATCTACCAAACTAAAAAGCAGTCGAGACCGCTTTAGGATCTCCTGTGCTAACGGTACTCCACTGGAGGTGGTAAACTCCTTCAAATACCTGGGGGGTTCTACTTGATGAATCTCTTACTTTCAATCACCATATTACCACCATGTGTAAGTTTGTCAGTACTAAACTAGGGTTAGCCTACAAAATAAGCCTCGGTCTCACCCCTTCCATGAGGTTGGCCATAGCCAGAGGAATCCTACTTCCGCCACTCACATACGGAGCTTTCATCTACAGCAATGCATCTAAAGCTTCCCTACACAGATGGGACACAACCTACAATAATATATGTCGATATGCTTCTGTATCCCCTAGGTTAAAACATCACTTCCTGCTGTATGAAGACCTAAACTGGCCCTCTCCGGTGGTCCACCGGCTCCTTTCTCTTGGGGCTCTTCTGGACAGTATACTAAGATCTAACATGCCTAGCTCCCTCGCCTCTATGCTTGTCCCTCAGTCTACCTCCTACGGCCTCCGATCTGCTCATCTTTCTTTACTTCACATTCCCAGATGTTGAACATTCAAAGGTAAATCAAAGATTTTCCTCCGTAGCACCCAGTTATTGGAACTCACTGTCCCTTGATGTACGCCTGGCCCCTAGTCGTGCCATATTCTGAAATAGGCATCGCTCCCTCCTTACTGGGTGTACCCAGTGCACCTGTTTCAACCCACCCTAGATCATGGCTCTCTGCACTCTGCTGTTCTATGGTTTCCTATAGTAAGTATTTTCCCTATAGTAAGTATTTTCCCTACCTCCACCTGCTTCGCTCCATCTTCTACCCGTTGGTTTCCTTTCCTGTCTCCTCTCTCTCTCTCTCTCTCTCTCCATGCTCTGCCCTGTTGTACTTACTACTCTGCATCCTTGCTCCCTCTCTTCTGGAATATACTGTAGCTTGTGATTGTAAAACATATTCAATACTCTAATCATATCCTTTGGCACGTCTACACTTTTGAATTGTCTAATACTCTAACTGTAATCATGGGCACTTATTGCACTTTTATAATGTCTAATATCCTGCTGTTTCTTTGTCATTGAAATTGCCTAAACTGTTACCTGGATAAAATGTAATTCTCCTTTATTCCTATATGCTGTATTCTGGCATTGTCTTGCCTTCTCATTTGTTGTACTGTTGCCTTTGCTATGTTGTAATCTCCTGGGTCATGTCTGAAAATAGTCACTCTTGTGTCTAGTGTACTCATCCTGTTATCATAAACTAAATAAATAAATACGATCACCCCCAGGTCCCACTCCTCCCCTGTGGCCACCAACTGCTCCCCTCCCATCAAGTACAGTTTCCCTAAGTTATGCTTCCCAGGTGACTGACTTTGCACTTTTTGGCACTGAATTTCAATTGCCAAATTCTGGACCATTCCTCCAGCTTACAGAGATCAGCTTCCATGCTATGTTGCCCCTCTAGTGTGTCCACCCTGTTGTCGATCTTGATATAATCTGCAAACAGGCATACCTTTCCCTTCAGTCCATAAGCAATGTTGCTGATGAATATGTTGAAGAGGATAGGTCCCAAAACTGAGCCCTGCAGGACCCTGCTGGTCACTCTACCCTCCCTTGATAGGGTTCCATTCACTAAAACTCTCTGTGTTCTCCCATTTAACTAGTTTCTGACCCAGTTTGTCACCTTAGGCCTGATTCCCATGTTCTCCAGTTTATTGACTAGTCTTCTGTGCGGCACTGAGTCAAATGCCTTACTGAAGTCCATGTAACTCATATCCACCGCCACACCCTGATCCTCTGCTCGTGTGACCTGATCAAAGAAATCTACCAGGTTTGTCTGGCAGGACCTTCCTGCCATGAAACCGTGTTACTTTGGGTCAAGCTGACCACTTTCCTCCAAAAAAGCAATGATTCTTTCCTTCAGCAGGGACTCCATCAGTTTTCCCACGACTGAGGTGAGACTGATTGGACAGTAGTTGCCCATCTCTTTTTTGCTCCCGCTCTTGTGGAGTGGTACCACTGTTGCCCTCCTCCAGTCCTCAGGAACCTCCCCGCTGTTCAATGACTTGTTGAAGAGCATCATCGGGGGGCTGCCAGTTCCCTCCCGAGTTCCTTAAGTATTCTTGGGTGTAGCCCATCTGGCCCCATAGCTTTACCCACCTTCAACTTGTTGATTTCCTCCAGGATCCTTTCCTCTGTGAAGGGATCTGTGTCTATTCCCCCAACTGGACTATACTTCTTGTCTGTTGTTGTCTGTCACCTTCTGCTTCTTGTGTGAAGACTGAGCAGAAGTACTCATTGAGTGCCTCTGCCTTCTCTTCATCTTGCTCTGTGGACTGCCCATATTTTTTTGTGATTCTAGCAATGCCTCTCTTGGTCTTTCTTTTTCCCCGTATATACCTGTAGAATGCTTTGTCACCCCTTTTTACTCCCTGAGCTATCCTGACTTTTGTCTGGGCCTTTGCATTTCTTATCACCTTACCTGTCTCTTTTAGTTTTTCTTTGTATTTTGTTTTGTCACCCTCACTCCCCAACTCCTTGTACTTTCTGAAGGCTTTGCACTTTTCCCTCACCATGTCCGCCACCTCCTTGGAAAACCGTAGTGGGTTCTTCCTCTTTTTATTCTTACTAACCTGATGGGTACACAATGATGTGACTAAGGTTATTGCATGTTTCAGCCTAGTCCAACACTCCTTTATCTCCTCAATGTTCCCATCTGAGGTGTTACTAAGGTTGTCCTTTAGGCAGGCCTTCATTTTTGAGAAGTCTGCCCTCCTGAAATCCAGGACCTTCAGCTTAGAGTGTGTGGAGACCTCCATCCTGTTTACCCTGAACCACACTATGCGATGGTCACTGTTTCCCAGGTGTTCCCTCACTTTGACACCCTGAACCCTTTTGCTATTAGTGAATACTAGGTCTAAGATTGCATTTCCTCTTGTGGGTGTCCTCACTAGTTGATTTAGGCATGCCCCCTGTAGTGCAACTAGAAATTCTCTGCCTCTTTCTGATGCTGCCATGCAGGACTTCAGTCAACATCTGGCAGATTGGCCGGCCCGCCAGTGCAGCGGTAGAGCTACCGCTTGCGGCGCCAGCGACCCAGGTTCAGGAATGGACTCGGGCAGCTGGAGAGCCGGCTGAGGGGAGGAGGATTGAGCACCCAGGGGCTGCTCTCCTCCTCCGGGTGGGGTGGGATGTGGGTCTCGCTGCAATACCGCCACCTGGGTGACCACGGTGGAGGTGCAGCAAGACAGCACATGGGAGGGAGGACGCCGGTGAGCCAGAGTGCAGCTGCCTCGATGTACGCCACCCTGGCCCCCCTTACGTGCAGACATCCTGTGGGTTGGGATGAAGAAAAGCAGAAAAACCCTGTGCTGGGCTCCTGTAGATGGGACCCGGTTGTCCCGAAATAACCCTTAACCAGGCTCCATAGGTGGGGCTGGTGATGCCTTCCAACACATACTTGAGGTGTGAGAGGGGGACTAAGGGGGGTTCCTCTCCTCCCCGCCCAGGGGGAAAACTGAGGCAGGATGGGGAAAGGCTAACCAGTACTTGGAGGGAGGTACCTGGGGCGGGACTATGGGAATACACAGCCTAGGGATCCCTAACGAAAGGAACCTAGCACAGCGAGAAGGAGGCATAAAGAGAAAGTATAAAAAAAAAAAATCTGGCAGATAGAAGTCCCCCTCCAGCCCCATGCCTCCTCTGTCTGACATCTAGAGGATGGTTTCCAGGACTTCCTTGTCCCTGGCTTCCTCCTGATTAGGGGGCACCGATTGTTATCCATAGGTCCTCGGTCTCCCTTTGTGCTTGCTGAATCTCTGTAGCATTAGTGGAGGTTTTTGTTTTTTCAAGCTGTTTGGTCCTTGTTGCTTCCTCCCTAGAAGGAACTAGAAGGGGGACAGGATCAGATCTACAGTACAGTAGCTTCTTGTTTTACATTGTTTTTCATGGATTCTACTTGGTAGAATGTTTATTTTCTTTCTTACTAATAAGGGGCTAGCAGGGTATTGTTTGGGGCTGTTGGAATTTTGAAACCTGTTTTGGTAGCTAAAAGTGGGCTCATTTGTTTGGTTTACGGTGTGGCAGGCTGCATTTATAGAGGCCTCTTTCTTCTCTTTTAAACATAATTGGTGTAATTTAACTGGTCTGTTTCTTTGAATTGGAGACCTATATCTTCTAATTCCAAACCTATTTTGATGTATTGTTGGTGAAGCTGTTTGAATTGGTGTCCTGTTTCTTTGGGTAGCAAACCTATGTTGGGGGCTTTGAGTAGAATTGATTCATTGTTGCTGGCTTCACTAGCTGCAAAGTTTTGAGTGGGGGAAGGGTGCTAATTGTCTGACTAGAGGCCTCAGCTACCTGATTGTTTCCGGAAGACTTGGATAGGAATATAAAAAGCAGTTGCTCAACATATCTAAACGTGTGCAACAAAGGAGGTAAGGGAAAAAAAGAATGTTTTGCACTGATAGAGGGGGGAGAGTGGGGACTTGGGGAGTGGTTTGGTATCCCGCCTGGAAGGGTGGGGTGCTGGTGGGCAATGACAGCAATGGTAGGGTGGTAGGCTACAACAACTGCGGTGCACCAATCTTTCTAAACATTGCCTGGAGAGTGGAGGATGTTTAGGTGCAACCACACAGAAAAACTTAGAAAGGAGATTGAGGGTCTGCAGGAGGAACTAAGACAGGCAAGGCAGATTGGGGGTGGGTTTAGCCCAATACTGGAGGGAGGAAGAAGGGGAGATGAGGGAGGGCAATTTAAGCCAACAGTGGTGAGGAGAGGCTCAGAAGAAGGGAAGCAGAGACAAAGGGGCCCAGGCCAGGAAGAACGATTGCCGGGGAAACCAGGTCAGGAGACAAAAGTCAAATGGAAGGAGGCAATAGGGACTTGTGAGGGGAGGCGAAGAAGTGGCAAAAGTCGTGGAGTGGAAAGGAGAGAACAGATTACTATGCAGAGAGAGGGAGCGGGCATTTGTGAAGGATCTTCAGAAAATAGTTTTGCACTGCTAGAGAGGAAGAAGGTGGAGGAGGGAAGTGATGAAATTAGAGGAGTAATTGATAAATGCCTGGACCAAACTGGAGCGGGGGGAAGTTCTGCTGGGAGAACTGCAACAGGGGTGAAAGGGCATAATAATGTGCAGGAGGAAGAAGAGGAGCTGGAAATGAGGGAAGGAGGTGAAAGGAAGCAAGCAGGGAGTAAGAGGGGTGGAATCTTAGTGCTGGGGACTCAATACTAAGAGGAGTTAGGTGGGGTAGCAAGGGAGAGGCATAGTTGCATTTGGGTGGAGGCCATGCCAGGAATGACAGCAGAAAGGGTGGGACAGTCTGTTCTGAAATATGCTAGAAGGGTAGGGACAAGCCTCATTTAATTATACATCTTGGGACAAACGACCTGGCTGACAAGACAGTGGATATAGTCCAGAGGAGGTTTGAGGAACTAGCACAATTATGTGAGGGGCAGGAAGATCAGTAACTTTTTCCGAGATATTCCTGTGCCAAAGGCAAGCACAACAAGAAAGCTGAGAATAGAGGAATTTAACAGATGGCTAAGAACCTGGTGTTGTGCTAAAGGGTATGGGCTTTTGGGGTGGGAGGGACTGAGGACAGTAGTCTCTATGCCAAGGACAGACTACACTTGAGTGAGGAGGGAAAGAAAGTGTTGAAACAGAGGATAGAAGAATATATAGAGGAAGTTGGGAGTTTAAACTAGGAGTGGGGGGTGGCAGTTGGGGAAGAGATATGCAGAGACCACAGGTTGGGAAATCATATGAGCTTACCCCCATAACAGTGACAAAGGACAAATGGCAAGTACTATTGGTGATGCTAGGAAAGGAGGGCAGGATGGGAGGAGGGGAAAGGGTGGAAGGTGGTTACCCTTAATGCTAGGAGCCTTGGGAGGAAAACTGCAGAGTTGCAGGTTCTCATGGCAGAGGGAGAGGTGGACATTGCAGCCATCACGGAAACATGGGCCACCCAATATAATGACTGGGACCTGTCTGTACCAGGTACAGGTTATTTCAGGGACAGGGTGACTGGGAAAGGAGGGGTGGTACTATATGTGAAGGAAGGACTGAAGTGTGTAAGGGAGGAAGGGGAGGAGGGTAGTACAGAGTCATTTTGGGTGCAAATCCAGGATTCCAAGAATAGGATTCTTAGAATGGGAGTGGTGTACAGGCCACCATCTCAGACGGAGGAGTTAGACAGGGAACTAGTGGGACAGATCAGGAGGACCTGCGAGAAGGGTAGTGTGGTGATTGTGGGGGACTTCAACATGCCAGGAGTGGACTGGAGCACCCCAACAACCAGGAACAGAAGGGAGCAGGTACTGCTGGATGCCTTCAGGACAGCTTCCTGCTGCAATGGTCAGTGAACCAACCAGGTTAGGGAATACCCTTGACCTTGTGCTGGCAAATGGGGACTGTGTGAGAGAGAACTTACAGTGGAGGAACCGCTGTCAGGAGTGACCACCACTCAGTATGGCTCACATTGGATATGGGCAAGGAAGGAGTGGAATCTGGCACAAGAGTGCTGGACTTCAGGAGGGCCAACTTTGGGAGGATGGGGAAGTGGTAAAAGGGTACCTGGCCAGAATTCAATCTAGTATGGATACTAACCAGAGATGGGAGCTCATAAAGCTAGGATAGGAGGCAACTAAAACCTGCTGCAAAGCCCAGAGCAAGAAGGCTAGGGCTAAGAAACCAAGCTGGTTGAGCAAGGAGGTCATGGAAAGGTAAGGAGAAAGAGCTGCCTTTAGGAAGTACAAGAAAACAGGGAGGGGAAGACAGAGAGAGTACTTGACAGAATCGAAGGAGGTGACAAGGGCAGTAAGGGGAGCCAAAGCATCTACGGAACTCAGGCTGGCACAAGGCATTAAGGAGGGAGAAGGACTTCTTTAAGTATATCAGGGAGAAAAGGAGCTGTAAGGAACACATAGTAAGGATTAGGAAGGAGGGGGGTTGGGTGGAAGCAGGGTACGATAAGGCGGAAGCACTAAATGAGTACTTCTGCTCAGTATTTACTAAAGAGAAAGGGGGTGACACCCAAAATGGGAGAAATGGCAGACGCAGGGGGGAAGTGGTGACAGATGGGGAAATTATGGAGGGCAGAGTTCGAGAGGGTTTGAAGGCACTGAGGGTGGACAAGGCGCCAGGCCCAGATGGCATCCACCCCACAGTACTGAAGGAGCTGGCAGAGGTCCTTGCAGGACCTTTGGCAGACCTATTTAATGCCTCACTACATTCAGGGTGTGTACCTCAGGACTGGAGGATGGCTCATGTGGTGCCCCTCCACAAGAGTGGCCCCAAGGATGAACCAGGAAACTACAGACCAGTGAGCCTCACATCCATCGTGGGTAAGCTAATGGAGACTATCCTGAAGGAGAGGCTGGTGGCCCTCCTAGAGGCCAAAGGACTACAGGACAGCAGACAGCATGGCTTCACACGTGGGTCGATCCTGCCAAACCAACCTGGTTGAGTTCTATGACTGGGTAACTAGGCAACTGGACAGGGACATGCAGTGGATGTCCTGTGTCTGGACTTCAGTAAGGCATTCGACTCAGCCACATGGAAGGCTGGGAAGGAAGTTAGTAGGCACAGGGGCAGGTGCAATGCTGGTGAGATGGGTAGGAAACTGGCTGCAGGGAAGGCAACAGAGGGTGGTGGTGGGTGGGGAGCTCTCACACCCAAGGGCAGTGATGAGCGGTGTCCCACAGGGCTCGATGTTGGGACCAGTGTTGTTTGGGATATTCATTGCAGACATATCATGGGACATCAAGAGCAAGATCAGTCTGTTTGCTGATGATACCAAGGTTGGCGCGGTGGTGGATGACCTAGGGGGATGGCAGGGGTTGCAGGATGATCTGGCAAAGCTTGAAACCTGGTCAGACACCTGGCAACTGGGCTTTAATGCCAAAAAGTGCAAGGTGCTGCATTTTGGGATGAAGAACCCAAGGAGGACTTACCAGCTAGGGGAGTGCAGCTAGCCCAGACAGAGGAGGAGAAGGATCTGGGTGTGCTCATCACAGGGTCAATGAACAACTCGGCACAGTGTAGGAAGGCAGCTGCAAAGGCCAACAAAATGCTGGGTTGTATTGCAAGGGGTATATCCTCGAGGAGGGAGGAGGTGATTCTGCCACTGTATAGGTCATTAGTTAGACCACACCTGGAGTACTGCGTGCAGTACTGGTGTCCGTATCTGAAGAGGGACATTAAGTTACTGGAGGGAGTACAGCGCAGGGCGACAAAGATGATCATGGGTCTGGGGGACTTATCATACGAGAGGAGGTTGAAGGAGTTGAACATGTACTCACTGGAGGAGAGGAGAGACAGGGGGGACATGATTGAAACCTTTAAGTACATGAAAGGAATAAACAAGACAGGTACAGAGGGGCTGTTCAAAGTAAGGGAAGGGAGGGCCACCAGGAGCCATGATATAAGACTGGAGGGAGAAAGGTTCAGGAGGGAGATGAGGAGACACTTTTTTACAGAGAGGGTTGTGGCTGGGTGGAATGCGTTACCTGTAGAAGTGGTATGCAGTAGAACAGTGGACTGCTTCAAACGAGGATGGGACAGGACAAGGGGGAGGGTTAATGAAGGGGAAGGGTGGAAGGGAGGGGCAGCTGCAGAATAAGGGGTGCTAGCTGCACATTCGAGCAGACTTGATAGACCTCTAGGCCTTTATCTGCTGGCAAATTTCATATGTTCATATGTCCCTCCAACTGGTAATGGGGACACATAGGTATTTTACAGGTTTTTCTCCCTTGATCCCCCTGAAATCCCAGCACATGACCATGCAAGCATGTGGAGGCATGCTACGCACTCCATGGCACCAGCTTAGCCCCTTCCATAGCTGTTTTGCCACCCCACCCCCTCTCCACCTATGCTGCCCACCGGACCAACACCCACTTGGAGCAGAACTACGGGGGGGCGCCAACCCATCCTCATCACCCTCGGAGAGAAGAGCTGTCTATCAGCATGCTTGATACTGCTCTGCTCTCCTCTCCCTCCCCCCACACCGGCACCCTGATGACCCGAGGTCATTCTTGAACCCAGGTCTCCAGCATAGCACGAGGTGTGGCATCCAGCACCTCAACCCTCAATGCCACTGGGCTGGCCTCATTGATGGAGTTTTTAACATAAATAGATACCCCTCCTTCCTTTTTCCCAGTCCGATCCCTCCTGAACAAGTTATACCCTGGGATAGTTACCTCTCAATTGTGATTGCCTGTGAATCACGTTTCGGTCACGGCAACCCAATCCAGCCCTGCCTCAGTTATTGTGGCACTTAAGTCTGGCATCTTATTAGCCATACTGCGTGCATTGAGACATAAGGCTGTCCATTCCTTATGTGTTTCTCTATTTGCGATACCTCCCTTTATGTTATAGTTTTTTCCTGTACCCTCCTTGTGGTTGTATGTAGACACTGACAGTGCAGCATGTTTTCCATCTTGTGCGACAACTATTATGAGGTGTTCCATAATCCCAGCCCCCCAGAAAAACAGGGTAGTTAGTGAGGTAAACACCAAGCTACAGAAGTTGATAGGGAGAAAGGCAGGGGTAAATGGAGAAACAGACAAAGGCAGTAAGGACAGGGATGGAGCTAAAAGGGGTAAGGTCATCAAAAAATGGAGGGCAATGAATACCAATGCCCATAGTCTGAGTAACAAACTCCGTGAACTAGTAGCCTTGATGGAAGAGGAAAGCCTGGATATCGTGGCAGTCACAGAAACATGGTACACACAGAACCATGACTGGGATGTCAATATACCAGGGTTACACAGTCTACAGGAGGGACAGAGAGGGTAGAAGAGTAGGCGTAGCTCTCTATGTAAAGGAAGGGCTGAAAGCAATGGAACTAAAGGGTAAACAGGGAGGAGACGATGCACTATGGGTCACCCTGAAGGTGTTGTATACAGACCCCATCTCACAGGGAGGAAATGGACAAGGAAATGATAGAAGGCATCCCTAGGATGGCAGAAAAAGGGGAGATATTGTTGATGGGGGACCTGAATATGCCAGATGTTAACTGGAGCACCTTTGCTGCAGTCACATCCAAGAGCACAGTCATTTTCAATGACCTACAGGAGGCATGCCTCAGACAGCTAGTGTTGGAACCCACTCGGGAGGGAGCAATCTTGGACCTGGTACTCTCAAATGGGGATGGAGAGAGTATCTCAGATTTAGAAGTGGGTAGTCATCTGGGAACAAGTGACCACCAAACAGTGTGGTTCATGATAAACACAGCCGCAGAGTCAAGCCATACAAAAGTGAGGGTACTGGACTTTACGAGGGCTGACTTTGTCAAAATGGGAGAGTGTTTCAGAAAAGCACTAGCAAATGGGCAAGAAGGAGAGGTGGAGGAACAATGGGGAAACATCAAAACTGCCATCACGGAGGCAACAAGCCTTTGTGTGAAGCAAATAAATCAAAACGAAGGAAAAAAACACTATGGTTCTCAAAAGAGGTGGTGGGGAAGGTTAGGGAGAAAAAGATAGCATTCAGGAAGTATTAGGAAACACAGAAGGAGCAGGACAGAGAACTGTACCAGTTAAAGGAGAAGCAAGCGACAAAGGCAGTCAGAATAGCAAAGGCCCAAACCGAGGAAAAGATAGCCAACTTGGTTAAGAAGGGAGATAAAACCTTTTATAGGTACATTAGGGAGTGAAGAAAGACCAAGTGAGGGATAGTGAGGCTTAATAAAGGAAAGGGTGGGTGGGCAGAGGGTGACAGTAAAAAAGCAGGGATACTGAACGAATACTTCTGCTCAGTATCACAAAAGAAGAGGACAGGGAGGTACCTAATCCAATCAATAGAAGCACTCTGGATAGGGGGGTCGATACCACTCCATTCACAGAAGAAACTGTTCTGAAAGAACTCCTAAAACTGAAGGTGGACAAAGCAATGGGCCCTGATGGGATTCACCCCAGAATTCTAAAAGAACTAAGGGGAGAACTAGTGACACCACTGACTACCCTTTTTAACAAATCATAGGAGGATGGTGTGGTACCTAAGGACTGGAGGAGGGCAGATGTGATTCTCCTTCACAAAAGTGGGAGCAAAGCAGAGGCAGAAAACTACAGACCTGTTAATTTGACCTCAGTGGAAGGGAAAATGATGGAATCACCTCTGAAAGAAAGAATTGTTGTTGAGTACCTAGAGGCCAGCGGAACACAGGACCCAAGACAGCATGGATTCACAGCAGGAAGGTCATGTCAGATGAATCTAATAGATTTCTTTGACTGGGTGACCAAAGTAGTAGACCAGGGAGGGGCCGTGGACATGGCCTACCTAGACTTTAGCAAGGCATTTGACACAGTCTCACACAAAAGATTAATAAACAAATTAGCCAGTCTGGGAGTGGGTCCCAGGGTGATAGCCTGGGTAAAAAATTGACTGGACAATAGGACACAGTGGGTAATAGTAAATGGAGTCCACTTCGAAGAAAGGGGGTTACTAGCGGGGTACTGTAGGGTTCAATACTGGGTCTGGTCCTTTTTAATGTCTTTATAAGTGACATTGCAGAGGGACTGGAAAGAAAAGTATGCCTCTTTGCAGACAACACAAATATTTGCAATAGGGTTGATACATGGTGGGGTGGAAAGGATGAGAAAGGACTTTGCAAAGTTGGAGGAATGGTCAAAAGTATGGCAGCTTAGATTCAATGCAAAGAAGTGCAAAGTAATGCACCTTGGAAACAAAAACCCAAGGGAAGAGTACACAATAGGGGGAGGTACTAACAACAACAAAAATGGAAAGGGACCTGGTAGTCATATCAGATGACCTAAAGGTAAGCAAGCAATGTGAGAAAGTAGTAAGGAGGGTTGGGGGAATACTGGGATGTATAGAAAGAGGCATCATCAGTAGAAAACAAGAAGTTGTTATCCCTCTGTACAGACAGTTAGTGAGACCCCATCTGGAGTACTGCGTGCAGTTCTGGAGACCCCATCTCCTCAAGGACATAGACAGGATGGCAGTCCAGAGAAGAGCAATTAAAATGCTACAGGGTCTGCACCAGAAGTCATACGAAGAAAGACTAAAGGAGCTCAATATGTATACCCTTGATGAAAGAAAGGAAGGAGAGGGGGGACATGATAGAAACTTTCAAAAACCTCAAGGGAATCAACAAAGTCCAGGAGGGTAGCATCTTTCAGAAAAAGAGATGTGCAAGAACAAGGGGGCACAATTTGAAGATAGAGGGGGGAACGTCTCACGGGTAACATGAGGAAGTATTTTTTCATGGAGAGGGTGGTGGACATATGGAACAGCCTTCCTGAAGAGGTCGTGGGGTCAAAAACTGTGGGGGAATTCAAGAATGCATGGGACAGACATAAGGCAATTCTGGTGAGGGGTAGGAAGAAGTAGGCTGTTAGTTAAGTAGGATCTACAGCTTATCCAATAGGTAGGCAAATGGGTAGACTGGGTGGGCCAAGCGGTCCTTTTCTGCCATCAAAGTCTATGTTTCTATGTTCTGTAGGTTTGGTGTTGGCTTGTGGGGAGGAGATGGCAGGCTTTATGTATGCTTCTCTTAGAACCACCATCATCGCCCCATCTGTTAGTTTAAATGTCCTGCGTGGACATCAAACTTTTTGCTCAATGCCCTAACCCCCTCCTTGGTCAGGTGGAGGCCGTCAAACTTGAAGAACTCCTTTTCCCAAAAGTTATCCCAGTTTCCGATGAGATGATGCCCTTTGGCATGGCAGCAGTCCCTGAGCCATGCGTTGAGCTCCCCCATCTCCTTTTCTCTGATTTTCTGCCTGTTTTTCCCCTTTTCTCAAACAGGCTGAATCTCTGATGGGGTCCAACACAAGGCTGCCAAAAACAATCAGGCTGCCAGAAACAATCAGCCACACCAAGCTCCTTTGTGCCTCCTGTGGAAAGGACAGAGTTTCAGTTGGATTTGCAGTGGTGTACTTGAGCACCACTACCAAGTTGTGCACCAAAAGAGCTGGGAATGGAGTTCTCCAGCTGGTAATTTTAATGTGGCGCCTTTTGGTTGGAGCTTACTGATTGGTCAGGAGCCCCAGTGATGCAAGACCTCTCTGCTAGTCCCCCACTGCAACATGAAATCCCTGTGGAGAAAACAGTAATTACAACCCTAATCTGCAACCTGAAATCTCTGTGGAGAAAACAGTGATTACAGTCCTAGAAAAGAATAATGAGTACAGCTCTAAATATCAGTGAGATGTAATGCAGGCAGTGGTCGCAAGGTTGTTTGAGGAGAATCTCTGTTGCGGTGTCCTTTTGATCCGCATTTCAGAGAGCCCCTCGATGCCGCATGGAATACCTAGGCAGCTTGTACTGCCAGAGGCAACTGCCGTTAGAGAGCTGTTCACCTGTTGCAGCTGCT
Organism: Neoceratodus forsteri; assembly: GCA_016271365.2. NCBI lineage: Eukaryota > Metazoa > Chordata > Ceratodontiformes > Ceratodontidae > Neoceratodus > Neoceratodus forsteri. The sequence continues at coordinate 260,939,813 of CM057451.1, read as the reverse complement.
ACTTGAGAGCCACCTCCCCCATTGTATGTCTGCTAAAAGTAATAGCCTGGAAGTGGTGGCTTGAGCACCACTACCAAGCTGTGCACCGAAGAAGATGGGAACAGAGGAGCCGTGGGCAGCTATTTAAGTTCTCCCACTGGTAATTTGAATATGGCGCCATTTGGTTGGAACTTCCCGATTGGTCAGGAGCCCCAGTGGCGCAAGACCTCTCCGCTAGTCCTCCTCTGCAACCTGAAATCCCTGTGGAGAAAACAGTAATTACAGCCCTAATCTGCCACCTGAAATCCCTGTGGAATAAACAGTGATTACAGCCCTATAAAAGAACAATAAGTACAGCCCTAAATAGCAGTGATATTCCCCTCATGCTGTCCACTAACAATTCCTGCATCCTGGTGAAATCCAGCTTCCTAAAGCCCTACACTATTTTTGCCCTTCTGTTGGCCTCCAACTGGAACTCCATCCACACAGTACAATGGCCACGTGATCCAAGGAGTTCCCGGGCTGTGATGCTGTAGACCCTGTCACTGTTGATGAGTACTAGGTCCAGCACGGCTCCTTCCCTTGTGGGGGTCTGAACTAATTATATAAAGACAGCTTCCTGGCATGCTTCCACTGGGGGCTGGTTCCTTGCACTTCCCATGACTGGGACCTTCCAGTCCATGCCTGGCATATTAAAATTCCCTACCTCCAGTACCTCACGGACCCTGGGCCTGGGATGGTGGTCTGTACACCACTTCTATTTTGATTTATCATTGCCATAGCTACCTGTGCTTAAAGTGTTTCTAGCCCCTTAGAATCTCCCAGGTTATTTAACTGCATTGTCTCAATACATTCCTTTATATAGAGTGCCACTTCCATACCCTTGCCCTTTACCCTACCCTTCCTAAATAAAGCTAATCCTGGAATAGTCATTTCCCAATCATGATTCTGTGTAGCCTTCATTTCTATGACAGCCAATAAGTCAAGTTTCCTTTCTGTCACTAGCGCGTGCAGCTCTGGGATCTGGTAGTCCAGGCTTTTTTGTACTGTACATATTCCAGTGCATATATAGCTTCATAAGGTTTAAAAGTATGTCTCCCGTGCATAGTCCACTCTTATGAATACATATCATATATGATTAGGAGATTGAGGTATTCTTTAACAACATGTGTTATTAACAATATGCTTTTTTAAAAAATTGATTCTTATAAGTTGTAATGATGTAGCCTAGTCTTGGTACATACGATCTATTTTACATGCATATTTATTATAGGATTTTTTCATGTATTAGCCATGCTATTCTATTTTTTTCCCTCTTCCCACTCCCCCCCATCCCCATGTTGGCATTTTTTGGATGCGCACAGAGGTTCTTTGTCTTTTAAATCTTTTTTTATTTTAATGGGTTCACCACAATATATCCAAGGCACACTGCCTTAAGGGTAGCTGGTCCATTCCACTGGGGTGTCAAACAGACGAGGCATACTGATGAGTCCTGGTAGGACGAAACACGTGTCTATGTCTTCTGTTAGCACCCTTTGCAAACTGTGTGAGAGGCCTTTTGGCACCATGCAATTCTGCTTAAAGTTGGACCAGCATAACATTCTGTGGTGATTTGCATATGCAGCCCATGATGCTTTGCGTTGTGGGGGCATGTGTGATTTTGTTTTTTCTTGAAACTTGGCTTCCCAGCCAAATGCCCTTTGGGGTAACCCTTGCCTCGGTGTTTGTGCACAGAGGTTCTTTGTCTTTTACATATATGTATATCTAGGATTAGATGCTTGACTAGTCACGTGTTTGGTGGAAGTATGGAATAAGATGTATGGGGGGACCACAGTGCTGTTCCGTTTTAGTGTGCATATGTATTGTATCATTGTTTGCACCTTAGGTGATAAAATGGAGTCCTGTATCTTTATTACTCTTAAGTGGCATCTGGGGATCTCCCACCATGCCTTGACAAAAAGCACATAACTGCGTGAAATGCTGGCAGGCGTTTCTTCGTGAGTGCTGCTTCCTTCTAATGTTTGTATAGTGAAATAGTTTAACTTACAGCTAAGTTGTTAGCTCCCTTGTTTTGCCTTGCATGAACCCTCCTCTATTTGCAAACTTTTAGAAAGCATAATTAAAGACATTATTACTCCCATTCTTTATGATATTAATCCGCATCAACATGGGTTTAGGAGTGAAAGGAGTTGTGTTAGCAACCTAACCTGTTTTTATTAGCAAGTTAGTGCACATCTAGATAAAAGAACCCCATTTGACATGATTTATATAGACTTCAGTAAAGCCTTTGATGTGATGCCACATAATGCATTAATCATCAAATTACATGATACTCCAATTAATAAAAACATCATTAACTGGATAGGAAATTGGTTAAACAACCGGTCACAAAGAGTGCCTATTACTTGACATCTGTCCGAGGTTGGAGCAGTTACAAGTGGCATCCCACAGGGGTCTGTGTTAGGCTCTTGTTTATTTCAAATATTTATTTCAGATTTGACCAAAAACTGCGTATCATCTAACATCAAATACGCAGATGATGTGAAAATTGGTGGTCCTTACGATTGTATAGAAAACATTTCTACCCTCCAGCAGGATCTCGATAAGAACTCTTACTGGGTCTGTAAATGGGGTATGAGACTAAATGTCTCTAAGTGCAAAGTTATGCACCTTGGAACCAATAACCCATCAACTATATATACGATGAATGGATCTGCATTACAAACTACAACCAACGAAAAGGACCTTGGCACAGTAATTTCTAACAGCCTTAGCAATAATGTCCAAATCAATGAGACCATCAAAAAAAAAAAAAAAAAAGTAATCTGGTCTATTAGGAGAAACATTAAATCCAGAGACTCAAGGGTCATGCTACCACTATTTCGGTCATACGTTAGGCCACACCTGGAATATGCTTCCCAATTGTGGTCTCCTTACCAAAAATACAAAATTACAGCATTAGAAAAAGTACAAAGAAAATACACAAAACAAATCTCAGGTTTATACAATGTACCTTATCAAATTAGAATGGACCAATTAAAACTCATGTCCCTAAAAACTAGACGTCTCGGGGGAGACCTCCTCTTCATGCATGAGGTCATTCTGGATCCATGCTTATCCACTGAATTGGGTTTCAAGTTTAAAAACAACTCTCATAATACTAGAGGTCACCCACTTCAAATCTCAAGAAAAAGGTTTCTTCATACTAATCGCAAATGTTTCTTTGCACAACGAATTATCAATTTTTATTTATTTATTTAAAAGTTTCACCGGGAGTGGCATACTGAGCTAGAAGCTCATTTCCAGATGTGTCCCGGAGGAAGACGAGGTGGATATTACAATTCATGAAGTTATAGACAGTACAAGAATATAGATACATAATAGCATTGTAGGAAATTTTGTAAGTATTGCAACCAGTCTACAGTTACAGAGTTACTTGACAGATGAAATACAGACAAAAGAAGAATACAGTTGCAAAAAAATAACATTGTAGGAAATTTTGTGAACAATTACAACCAGTATACAAATACAGAGTTTCACTGTACAGCTGTGAGCTGTACTGAGGTTCAAAGTTTTATTTATTTATTTATTGAAAAGTTTCACCAGGAAGGGCATGCTGAACGACAGGTTGTTCATCTCACAGTGTGTCCTGGGGGAAGTGTATACAGAGGGAATGTAGCATACATTCAGTTACATATGTAAATCCAATTGACACAATACAAGTTCAACAGGAAGTGGGAGCACCCAGCAACCAACTGGATACATAAAGTATTGAACACAGTAAGTATACAAAATCCATAGGGAGATTACAACAACATTAAACAACTGGTACAGGATAGGCAGAGAAGAACATTACAGTTAATCAAAACACTGTGAATTGAGCAGTGATTTACATGAGTGCATAAGAGAAGTGCAATAGATTGACAACAAGAGGCGCAGCAGAGTGCAAGCCAAATTTAGTGACAACTTAGCCATGGGCAAGGGAAGATGGGGGTGCAGAGGAAAGTTGGACCTGGTCGGAGGAGGGGAATGACAGCGGGATTATGTTAGTCATAATAATCCATCTACCTGGAACAGACTTTCAGCTGAAGTCATAATTAGCAAAACTAATACTCAGTTTAAACAGCGATTCGATAAGATCATTCTTGACAGGTTTAAGATGGATTATTATGACTAACATAGGTGTCAAATGGGCCACCTGGCCCCCTTGCACCTGAAAAAAAAAAAAACCTGAGCCGGGTCTCCATTCACAATTCCCGCTTTGGAGATTTCATGAGGTATTTGCCCATGAATCTGGAGGGCGAGTGGCAGTAATTACCTCATGAGCTCCCTGAGGTGGCATTATTTCTGATTATACTCAACTTATTCCAACAACAAACAAGGAATTTCTCACTCAACTCTGTTAAAGTTGTCACCCTATTTTATTTAATCAGGTGTCACTATGCCTCTTACTCCTTGGCAATCATTTGTGACCCACTGCACCACTTCGCCTTGGCCATTATAGTGTTAGACTTACTCTAAAATTAGTCAAAGGAACATTGATCTGGCCAGACAAGAAGATCTGGCCTTGATTGCTAACCAAAAATCAAGTAAATGACTGGCAAAACATGAAAGAATACATGAGCTGGAATTCTACTTAACACTGTCACTTAACTCAGAAGATAGAAGGTTAAATAATGCTCTATAGGTCTGAGTTGTATAGTGGCAGATTTCTTAGTGTACAATACAAAAAGAAGTGACTCTCTCATAACTTACTTCATGTGGTTTTGATTTGTCCTTTTTTCAATAATGAATGGAGTGTTTACTTGGCCTGTCGTCTAGCTAATACTTATGAATCAAAAAAAACCCTCCTAAAATGCCGGATGACTTTGAAATCTGAAATTACAATACACAAACTAAGAAGCTTCTTTAGGGAAACAGGAAAAAGAAGGAAAATGATTGCTGGTGATTTTAAGCTATGTATTTAAAATAACGTTAATATGTTGAGCAACAAAGAAATTGAAATTGACCATGTTCGCCTAGTTCACAAAAATACATTTAATACACATATATTAGTTATTTTACAGAACCTTTCTTTTACATGCTTTTTACTAAATGTTCACCCAAAAGTGCAAACCAGTAGGAAAATAAAAATAAAACACCTTTATAAGCTATTAGCTTATATAATGTGCAAATTCCAGTTGTCTAACAATTCAGTACAAGTGCTCTCCCTTCAAAGCATTATCTCCCCCAAAACAAATAGAAGCATTCTGGTATAAATTAATTAATTAAGAATCAAAAGTTGATTAGGGTCATAGACAGTGCAGTAAAGTGATTTGTATTTGAATGTGTTAACATAGTAAGGGCCTGTCCAAATACAGTATGGCCTAGATATTCAAAGAGGTTGCACCTGGCGCAACTGAGTTGCACCAGCGCAACCCTAAAAATGCACCCCGGGGCAATATTCAAAGGAGGGAACTGAGCAGTGCAACTCCCGATGCGCCCCACGGGGCACAAAGATAATGTATGCGGTGCGTCTCCAGGGGGGGTGTGCCCATGCATATGCGACACATTCAGATATTCAGCCCAGGATGTGCAGCGCATATGCCTGCACAACCCTGGGATGTGCCGCATGCCGATGCGCAAAGTTGAGCCTGACAAAAAGGCTCAGATGGTCACCACCCACGGGCGAGCTGCTGTACTGCAAGGTGCAACACAGCAGCTGCCAGCTATGGGTGGCTACCTGCCCACCCAGTACACTGTGCAGAAGCACCCATATTGTCTCTGGTGGTCTAGTGGACCCCCCTTCCTCCCCGTAGCCATGATCGTGTGAAAATCCCCATTCAAACTACCCTGGTGGTCTAGTGGTTCCCCCCTCCCTCCCCGTAGCCCTGTTCAGCCAAAATATAATCATATAAATTCCCTGGTAGTCTAGTGGCACCCCCCTCCATGCCCATAGCTCTGATCACCATAAATAATATAAGAATACTTCTGTGGTAGTCTGGTGGTACCCACCACCTTGCCCATATCCCCAATCACCGGTAACATCAATGTATAAATTTCCCTGGTGGTTCAGTGGCACCCCCCACCCACACAGGACCCCCTGCCCACCCAGTCCCCCATCATTGGTGGGCAGCAGCATACCCACCCACATACCACCGCAGCTGCCCACTGAATGAAAGCTTACAGTAGCAGCTGTAAGCCCATTGGTCCACACTGTGAACCAATGGGCTTGCAGTGCGTACTGTAATAGTAATGCATGTCATTATGGCCCCATTTGCATGATTTGTGCAGGGCAGGCCAGCAAAATGCACATGGTGCCCTGCACAGCATGTAGTCTCTGTACCAGGGACCGCAGTAGTACCCCCACGCCATCCTGTACCACTGTACCCCAATAAAATCCAGTACACACTCCCTGGTGGTCCAGTGGGTCCCCCCACCCTGCCCGACTCCCCGATCGCCCAACATAACATTATGATATGTCCCTGGTAGTCTAGTGGCACCCCCCCCTCCCTCCCTCCTGTAGCCATGATCATGTGAAAATCCCCAATTAAACTACCCTGGTGGTTGAGTGGTACCTCCCCTCCCCTGCCCGTAGCCCCAATCGCTGGTAACATCGATGGTTAAATTTCTCTGGTGGTCCAGTGGCACCCTCACCCACACAGGACCCCTGCCTATCCAGCTCCCCCACCCACCCACATACCACTGTGGCTGCCCGCTGAATGACAGCTTACAGTAGAAGAGAAGCCCATTGGTCCAGACTGTGGACCAATGGGCTTGCAGTGCATACTGAAAGAGTAAGTCACAGAGCTGTGAATGAAAGACTTCATTCAGTGCATACTGTAATAGTAATTTGCAAAGATGTGAATGAAGTCTTTCATTCGCATATTTGTGACTTATTTATTTTATTTTTTATTTATTAAACTCTTGGATTACAAATACCTTTGAGCAAGAACTGCTCATTTACAAAGGTTCCACGTCAGAGGATGGGAGCAACATACATACAAAGGTTGTCAAAGAATATACAGTCTTAACACAAATCAAGGTTGGCAAGTTTTTTTTTTTTTTTCAGAGTTATGGCACACTTTAGAAATAGTATGCATACTAGCAAGCAACTTAAGTAGGCAGCTGGCTGAGGTAACAGTAAGAGATAGAGCGATTAAGACGGAATCGGACTTTAAGCGCATGTTAGGGTAGGAAGGGGAGAGGAGGAAGTAGACAGGCTGAGGGGCCACTGTCAGTGGGATGGTGAGGGGGAGGGTGTCTTGTACCTGGGAAGAAGGGAAGCAGGAAGGGGGTCACATAGAAGGGCAGGGGCCAGAGAGAGTGCTACTCAGGAAGGGGGTGGGTCACTGGATATGAGCAATTAGGTGGTGTTTGGAGCAGACCTTTTAGGAGAAACAGTCACATTGAGTGGTAGAGGTGAGGTAAAGTTGGAGATTCCTTTTAAAGGGTCCAAGTGTAGCAGAGGAAAGTGTTTCTTTGTTGAGGGTATTGAACCATAGTGGAGCCCTATGGGTGAAGGACCGCTGACCCATAGAGGTACGACATCTGGGAACCTGGAAAGTTTGATATTGGGCACTGCGAGTTTGCTGACTGCCACTGAAGGCAGTAAGGAGCGTACCAACACCAGGGGGCATGAATCCAAGGAGAACCTTTTAGGTAAGCAGGCAGGTCTGGTATTGTATTCTGCTGAGTACAGGTAGCCAGCCAGCCTGTGTGTAGAGGTCACAGGTGTGTGTTTGGTGGGCTGCACCCGTTAATAGCCTGCAGGCTTTGTTGAGTGAAGCTGAGATCCTGTGGTGGGCAGTTGTAGAAGTGGAGCCATAGATGGCAAGACCGTAGTCAATGATAGAGGTGACAGAGATGTAGACGGCTAGTTTAAGGGCATCCGCAGACATACAGTGCTTGTGTTTGTGTAACAGACCAATCCGTATATTGGTGGCCTTGGCAACAGTGTCTATATGTTGAGTGTAGGAGAGGGTACTATCCAGCATGATACCAAGGTACTTGAACTCCGGGACATGTTTGAGTGAGTTCCCAGAGCAGTTCTTGATGGTGAGGGACAGAGATTTGTGCCTGCTCTGTGGTTTACAGAAGGTCATGACTTTGGTCTTGCTGTGGTTCAGGACAAGTTTATGAGAGCAGAACCAGTCTTCAACATGGTTGAAGTCAAGCTGTAGCTGGGATTCAAGGACTAAAGTGTCATGGTGGTTAGAAAACAGGACTGCATCATCCGCGTATAGTAATATTTTTTGGCGGCAGACACTACGGTGGCTGTTGAGGAAAAGGGAGAAGAGGAAAGGGCCCAAAATAGACCCCTGAGGGATTCCGAAGAGGGCCGGCTTTTCATCAGATGAGATACCTGCTATCCTCACATGTTGGACCCAATTATCAAGGTAGCTAGCAAACCACAGAAGGGCATCATTGGAGATCCCAATGGAAGACAGTTGGCTGAGTAGCAGAGGGTGATTAACGGTGTCGAAGGCCTTCGTCAGGTCTATAAATACTGCCCCCCCAAGTTTCCTTGGTTGAGCGTGGCATGGATGAAAGTTGTAAATTCCAGCAGGGCAATGGTGGTGCTGTGCTCTTTTCTGAATCCATGCTGTTCTGGGTACTGGACTTCGTACTTATCCAGGAATTCAACGAATTGGTCTGAAACTATACGTTCCAGTGCCTTAGATAGCGGGGTAAGGAGTGAGATAGGTCTGTAGTTGGTGTGGAGCATCCTGTCCCCACTTTTGTGTACCAGTGTGACAGTAGCTTTTTTCCAGAGTGAGGGGAATTAGCCCAATCTAAGTGAGAGATTGAAGATCTTTGTCAGGGGTTCAAAGATTTCATCAAAATCTTGCGCCAGCAGTTTAAGGTCAAGGGAGTCTCCACTGTACCCTTGTTTGTGGATGGCCTTGCGAATATAGTTACTAGTTACTTGTGATGAAACCTCTTTGAAGAAAAACTGTGGAATTGTATGATCATGTAGGGGGGTCACGTGGGAAGTGCTGGAGGAGAGGTCGTTGAAGAAATTAGGAGGAAGGACACCGTCCAGGTTGGTGGATGCATTATTAAAGGAACTGGTGATGGTACCGAGGTCGAGTGTAGGAGTACCATGAATGTTGAGCATAGTGGGTGGTGCCTTAGGATCCTTGCCTGTGAGTTCTTTCAGGTTGTTCCAGAAGTTTTTCCCATCACTCCAGACTTACTCTTTCAGTATGCACTGCAAGCCATTGGTCCACAGTGTGGACCAATGGGCTTACAGCTGCTACTGTAAGCTGTCATTCAGCGGGCAGCCACAGTGGTATGTGGGTGGGTGGGGGAGCTGGTGGGCAAGGGGTCCTGTGTGGGTGGGGGTACCACTGACCACCAGAGAAATTTATACATCGATGTTACCGGTGATTGGGGCTACGGGCAGGGGAAGGGGGTACCACTCAACCACCAGGGTAGTTCGAATGGGGATTTTCACATGATCATGGCTACAGGGAGGGAGGGGAGTGCCACTAGACTAGCAGGGACATATCAAAATTTTATGTTGGGAGATTGGGGAGTCAGGCAGGGTGGGGGGACCCACTGGACCACCAGGGAGTGTGTACTGGATTTTACTGTGGTACAGTGGCACAGGATGGTGTGGGGGTACTACTGCAGTCCCTGGTACAGGGACCACATGCTGTGCAGGGCACTATGTGCATTCTGCTGGCCTGTCCTGCACAGCTCATGCAAATGGGGCCATAATGACATGCAAATGGCCCCTTGTGTGTCTTGCATACATTATGGCGCCATTTACATACTGCTGGCTGAATATGAGGAATTTGCACATGGTGCATTTCCCATTCCTGGTATTCAGACCTGTCTGGGGTTTTGTGCCAGTGCATTGTATTTATGTAGCATGCATTATGTGATATATTCTTAAGAGATGCACCATGGCACATCTCTTTTGACTATATCCCTTAGTTGCATCAGTGCAACTCAGTTGCACTGTGCCACCACATATGCCATTGCCAGGTGCAGTTCTGAATATCTAGACCTATATATTTAATTATTTCAAGTCCCTAGTAATGATAGCCAGTACTTTATGCATATTTTTCAGGGAATTTTCTGACTCCACAGAGATCCATTTAAAGCTTTTAAAGGGAGGCAGTATAGCACAGTGATTTAAGGCTCTAAGCTGCAAATCTGGAGACCTGGGTTTGAATCCCACAGCCTCTACTTGCATACTGTATGACCCTGTGCAAGTCACTTTACTTCTCTGTGCTCCCAGGTCACACCTGTAAACAAGCTTTCAGCTACTCCTGGTTAAACAGTTGGAAAAAAATACCATTGATAAGAAAATGCCCATATTCCTTCTATTAGCATTACTTTACCAATACATAAGTTACTGTCTAATCCTATGTGGAGAGTGAGTGGGCCAGGGTCAGGAGGATGTGAGGGAATAGTAACATGTACAGGCATCAGGACAGTGGCTGTGAGGTGGCAGTATTCCTGGGGATGATGTGGGTAACAGAGAGCTGTCCAGTATGCAGCAGCATGGAACATCTAAGGGCAGAAGTAAGGCAGCTCAGATGGGAGCTGGGGATGCTGGCATGGAGAGTAGGATGAACAAGGCAGGGGAGAGAAAGACAGAGAGGGGATTCCCAGGGAATCAAGGTCAGCAGGCAGGGGATGGTGTAGAGGGGATCACCGAAGGTCCAGGGGTACCCTTACATTGGAGGGCAGGGAAGCCCAGGGAAGGGGAATGGCAAGTGGTAGGAGGAAGGGGTGGACCGTGAGAGATGCAACAAGAGTGGGAACATTCAAAGGGAAGTCTTTAAGGAATAGATTTCACCTACTTTCTGGAAGTAAGATGGCGGAACAGGAGATGGAGAGAGTTAGGGTTAAAGAGATTAGAACAGGAGAAGGGGTAGGACAGTACAAAACAGTCACAGTGGGTGGGGAAGAGAGAACATAGAAAGTGGAGTACTGTAGGAGGTGGGGTAGAGGGAGGGGGAAGGTGACAGGAGGTGGGGAAAGGACAGAGTGTGTGTGTGTGGGTGGCCAGAAAGGTAAGGACAGGGAAGGGAAATGGAAGACAGATGGAGGGATGAGTAGTGGCTGTTGGGGTGTCAGTCAAGCAGAGTTTTGGGAGAATAAGATGAGGTGGTAACCATGATGGAGGGGGAGCAGTTAGGTGGGGAAGAATCTCTTAAGGCAGTCAAAAAAGGAAAAAAAAGGAGGCAGTAATGTGGGGGTGGTAATCCTAGGGGATTACATAATTAAGGGTATTCACAGGGGAAAGAAGGGGGCCCAAATATAGGTAGAAGATGGTTTGCATGACAGGGATGATAGTGGAAAGGGTGTGCCCAAAAATTGGGGAATTAACAAGGAGAGTTAGGGGGAACCATTCATAGTTATACACCTGAGTACCAATGACCTAGTCGGGGAAGGGGGAGAGGGTTAGTACAGGAATGATTCAGGGTGGTAGGAAGGACCTGCAGAAAGGTAGCCAGATTGCTTGCATTCTCAGAGGTGTTGCCGGTACTGAGAGCCAGCATAGTCAGGATGAAAAGGACAGAGGAGTTCAATAACTGGCTATGGGAGTGATGTAAGGAGGAAGGGAATGACTGAAGTGGGGGCTGGGGAGACCTGGTTGGATAAAACACTTTTTGCACCACACAGACTGCACCTTAGTAGTGGAGGGTCAAGGGTCCCCAGGGATAAGCTGGGGGTACCTAAACCAAAAGCTAAATTTAAACTACTGGGGGGAGGGGAGTGGGCCTGCAGGCCTTGAGTCTCTGGGAAGAAGAGGTCAGCAGATCTCCCTTGCCAGTGAGGGAGGACTGGAGGGTCAAGGAGGAGTAAGGGGGTTAGCAGTGGGAGGGCCGGGGCACAGGTAATGGGGAAAAAGAGAAAAGGCAGATGAGAGGGAAAGGAAAGAGGCTCAGACTCTAGGTAGAAGGTGATGTCCCTGAGTGTACAAAAGTCTTGGAAACAAGGTGGATGACCTGCATGCAGTGTTGGCTGAGAGGGGAATGGATATCGTGGTGGTCACGGAGACATGAGCTTGCAAATCACTTGGCTGACCTGTTCAATAGTTCACTGGAGTCGGGTGTGATACCACAGAGCTAGAGAATGGCACATGTAGTGCTCCTCCATAACAGTGGCCCCAAGGACCACTCGGGGAACTACAGACTGATCAATCTGACCTCAAATGTGTGCAAGCTCATGGAGACCATGCTCTAGGAAAGGTTAGTAGAGTATCTGCATTAGAATGGTCTCCAGGTTGAGAAGCAACTCATGTTTATGGGAGGGAGGTTGTGTCAAGCAAATCTGATTGGCTTCTTTGACTGGCTCACTAAAACAGTGGCTAGGGGCCAAGCAGTGGACATCCTTTGCCTGGACTTCAGCAAGGCCTTTGACACTGTATCCCACAAGAGATTGAGCAGGAAGTTGGCAGATCTAGAGGTTGGTGAGAAGTTGATCAGGTGGGTGGAATACTTGCTGAGGAGCAGGACCCAGAGTGTGGTTGTGGCAGGTGAGCTCTCCACCACCAGGGGGTCACCAGTGATGTCCCACAGTGCTTGGTGCTAACACCGGTGTTGTTCAATGTCTTCATCAATGATACTGGGGATGGTATTAAGGGCAAAATGGGCCTATTCATGGATGACACCAAGCTCTGTGGGAGGGTGGACAAAGCAGAAGGGATATAAGACCGGAGTGAAGATCTGAAAAAGCAAGATAGATATTCTAGAATATGGCAGCTTGGCTTCAATGCAAAGAAATGCAAGGTTATGTACACTGTACCCAAATATCTGAGGAATGAGTACAGCCTGGGAGGATCCTGTGTATCTGCATCAGAGGAGGAGGAGAAGGACCTGGGAGTGATGATCACTAGTGTCTGGAAACACTTTATGCAAAGAAGGAAAGCAGCAGCAAAGGCAAATAAAATGGGCTGCATTGTCATGGGGATCAGCAGCAGGTGGGAGGAGGTAATACTGCTCTTGTACAGGTCATTAATGAGGCCGCATCTGGAGTACAGTGTACCGTACTGATGCCCATACCTTAAAAAGGACTTAAACCTGCTGGAGACAGTCAAAATGAGGGCTGTGGTGAGCTACCCAACTGCCAGTCCTTACTTGTAGAGATAATTCTATTATATCTATATATTTTTTTGGATGTAATTCTGTGTATATATACATGCCACAAGAAATGCCAGTTTTTAATACAAAGGCACCTAGGGAGAGAGATTGGATTCATTTTAAAAGGGGTTTGACCTTCCTTTGACCTGAAGGCCAGCTTGCTTGCCAGGAAACTGACATGTTATTGTCAAAGGCTTGGGAATAGCTAATCAAAGGGTATTCCTCTAAGTTAACTAACCAAGGAAAACAGAGGTAATAAAATCAGCTTGTATAGTCATAAACCTTACAGGATCTTCCCTGTAACTTGATTGGAGGAAGCAGGCTAAAAGCCCAGGATGTTTTAGCCAGGATTTGAGCAGCAAATGACCATTATGACAGGATATTGTGAATTTTATCTTACGGGTGTCAATTGTCTACAGGTGACTTCAAAAGGCTTAAACTCTAACTATCATATCCATGTTAATTATATATTTCAGGATTTTGATATTCATGGGATTTTGGAAAAAGCGGAACAGTGACATCTCCTGGCCAGCGGGCCAAGAAGGGTCAGCGTGGCTCAGTTGGTAGCACATCCGCCTCTGGACCAGAAGGTTGTAGGTTCTTGTCCCACACCAGGATTGGACCTACACCTAAAAATGGCTGGCATCTGAGTGCAGTATTGGGGGGTGCTGTACTGCTGGGGTGTGCCATCCTTCGGTTGAGATGTTAAACCGAGGTCCCTTCTGCCCATCCTGGTGTTGTCCTGGTGGGTGTCCAGGTGGAAGTAAAAGAACCCAGGGCATTCCCAGTGTCCTGGCCAACATTCCTCTTTCCATAAACCAGTTCATGCAATTATCCAAGCTGTGTGGGTGATGATGTGCGATATGGTCACCACCACACATTCAGTCACTTCACTACCAGTCTAGCATTGCTTGTAAAGCACTTTGGGATACTGTGTATGAAAAGCACTATATAAATGCTGATTCTTCTTCTTCTTCTTCTTCAAACAGAGTAGTTGCTCTGGGAAAAGAGACCTGTTTCTTTAGACCGGGATAACTGATGACACTGCAAGTTACAGAAGGTATTTAAAGCCCCAGCTCAGGGCATTTGGATATACTTTTCATTTGGCCTCCACCTGACACACACGAAGCCAAACTGCTGAGACTCAGTGGCTGCGCACACACTTTTCATTTGGACTTTGCCTGACACACAAGGAACAAAACTGCTGCCAAGACCAAAGAAACTGAAACTTTCATTTATTGTTCTGGACTTCAAGTTACTACGCATCTCAGGTAGACTTTAACTAACAGTGATAGTTTGTTTTCATGTATATTTTTCCATTTTTTTATTTCTGTATTCTGTGATCAAATTGGTGCTTTTTTTAGTTGTAACTGTATGATTATTATTAAAGTATTTTAGTAAAACATTTGTTTTTATAAAGAAATCCTGCCTGAGTGAGATTTATAATTTATGTGTGAATTGGGGGACAATATTAATAATCTGTGATAAACTGTTATTGCTAAAGGGTTGTCACCATCAGCAGTGAAATTGAACAAGGGGTCTGAAAGGTATCTGGAAAGACAGGGAGAATATGAAAGTCTCCGGGAAGAGTCTGCAGGGATTCTGAACCAGGTTGTTGCATGTCCTGTAGAGAGAAGGCCAAATCAGGAACACACTGCTACCCCCAAAGACAGTGTGACCCCTGGATGTCCCCCCTTTGTGTAATAACCAAGAAGGGTTCATATGTGGCCACAAGACTCAAGCTTGGTATTGTACCCTTATTCAGAGTTAGAAGGATGCCCTGGGTTCTCGTGACAGAGGTGCAGTCGTGACCTCGGTGAACAGTCTAAAACGACAAGAGGAGGGTAGCCCTGTTCCCCCTGTGTCATGGATTGCACTTGGGGTGGGCATTGTGAAATCAGTGGACCTGATCTCCAGGAGTGGGCTCATGACAAGGGCAACTAAAATGATCATGGACCAGCAGGGTAGGACATATGAGGAGAGGCTGGAGGCCCTGAACATGTACATCCTGGAGGAGAGGAGAGAGCAGGGACATAATTGAGACCTTTAAATATTTGAAAGAAATAAATAGGGTGGACAAGGAGGGTCTCTTTAAGTTTAGTGGGAGCCTAACATGGGGGGGGTTAGGAGAGAGGCCATGAGGCACTTCTTCACGGTGGGGTGGTGGCAGGCTGGAATGGGGTTCCTGAAGAGGTGGTTGTATTGAAAATGGTAGGCAGCTTCAAGAGAGGCTGGAATAGAGTTAAGGGGAAAATAAAGGTCAAGAGAGGTGGGGACAGAGGGGAAGAGTGGATGGGGGGGAAGGTCAGTAGGTGATGTAATAGACCCTGCAATAAAAAACAGACTTGCTAGACCTAATGGCCTTACTTTTCTGGCTTCATCATATGTTTATAAATCATTTTCCACACTATTGCTAGATGCTGTTTTGTACTTTAATAGTATATTGGCTTTGAAAAAACCATCAACACTAACCTTGCTCTTTTCACGGATATGCCTCCTGCAGTATGTAAAAGTTCCAAATTACTGTCAGTGCTACAAATTTAATTACTATATTTTCCAACTTTCTCTGCATAGAGATTTATATATTTAAGAACACTACATGAATACATTCCTACTGTTGCTGTATACTGGTCCATCTGCACCGCTGCTGCCCACTCCCTCAGCCAAAGGCAGCAGCAGCTTGGGTGCACACACACTTTGTAAATAGCTTGTGGGGAGGTGCACTGATGTCTCTACTGACATTACAACTAAGTGTATCCGCCCACTTGGTTGTTGCAATAATCAGCTCGGAAAGATACAGCTAGCTCCGAGCTAACTGAGGTTGTAGGCACTGGAGAGGTAGTACATCCGGAGTAACAGTGTCCGCAAAATCAGGAGCTAAATCAAAGCAGACAGCCCCCCCCCTTCCCATGTAGCTATTGTTGCCATTCATTTATTTAATATTTATTTTCCAAATAGGTAGACGGAGGACAAATTAAACTGATAGGCTGGCGACCCATGTTCAGGATCAGCCCAGGTTGTCGGGGGCCGGCCAGGGGGAAGAGGTTTGAGTGTAGATTCAATGCGAAGAAGTGCAAAGTAATGTACCTGCAAAGAAGTGCAAAGTAATGCACCTGGGAAAGAAAAACCCAGGAGAAGAGTACACAATGGCAGGGGAGGTACTAACAACAACAAAAATGGAAAGGGACCTGGGGGTAGTCATATCAGATCACCTAAAGGTGGACAAGCAATGTGAGAAGTCAGTAAGGAGAGCCGGGTGGGGGTACCAGGATGCATAGGGAGAGGCATCACAAGTACAAAAAGGGAAGTGGTTATCCCTCTGTACAGACAGTTGATGAGACCTCATCTGGAGTATTGTGTGCAGTTTTGGAGACCCCATCTTCACAAGGACATAGACAGGATGGAGGCAGTCCAGAGGAGGGCAACTAAAATGGTGCAGGGTCTGCATCAGAAACCATATGAAGAGAGACTGAGAGAACTTAATATGTATACCCTTGACAAAAGGAGGGAGCCGGGGGACATGATAGAAAGTTTCAAGTACCTCAAGGGAATCAACAAAGTCCAGGAGAGTAGCATCTTTCAGACAAAGAGATGTGCAAGAACAAGGGGACACAGTTTAAAGATGGGGGGGGGGGGGGAGGCAGCTCATGGACAATGTGAGGACATTTTTTTCACGGAGAGAGTGGTGGACACATGGAACCGTCTTTGTGGGGAGGTTGTGGGGTCTAAAACAGTGGGGGAATTCAAACATGCATGGGACAGACATAAGGCAATTATAGTGGCGGATGGGAGGAAGTAGGCTGCTAGTTAACTAGGATCTGCAGCTTATCCATTAGGTAGGGAAATGGGCAGACTAGGTGGGCCAAGCGGTCCTTATCTGCCATCAAAGTCTGTGTTTCTATGTCCCATAGGATGCTCTCCTCCTCTGGGGAGGGTGGGACACCTGCTCCGCGTTGCTACTGCCACCAGGATCACCACAGGAGGCAGTGCAGCAGAGACACATAGGGAGGGTGGGCACTTCCTGGCCTGGACTTCTGTACACTTGTGTGCCGCCGTCCACTAGGTCCTAGCCCATGAAGTGCCCACAGGGAAGGGACCAAAGCCACAAATACCTTCCGGACCTGCAGCAGAGTGACACTTTCTCCCCTCCGCAGGCCCCACACCACTCGCTAGGCTCCCAACCACAACCCAGCTGTAATGCTGACCAGGCTTAGGGAACCAGGAAGGCTCCACCACAGGTGGTAATCTGTGGGGTACTGATGTGTTGGAGGTAAGTCCAGGGGATGGCAGGTGATGGGGCTAGGAAAGAACCGATAGGCCGATGACTGCTAGGCTGGGATGCAAAAAGTATAGTAAATAAAAAAAAAAATAAACTGATAGGCAATAACAATAGCACATTCGTTCTTACAATTTTACACTATATATTTAGCTAATGTGTAGCACTAAGTATAAATTCACGTACAAACACACATAAATACCATTTCAAAACCCTTTCTTTCGGTACTGATTATGCAAGATATTATACTAGAACAAAATATTCTTCATAATGCATAGAACTTTGCTTGATTTGCTATATACATTGTGCTTTGCTCATACCATAAATGCAAATAATAAAGACTTATCCTTAACTAAAATTAAAGAACAAGACCAGAAAAGCAAGTAAAGAAATGTGAAGGGGGGATGATAACATATAGAAAAATTGATGGAGTATTGTACATTGTGGGCCAGATATTCAGACTGCGCCCGTAAAGGGTGCAAGTGGTTGCTCCACGCAACTGATTTGCACCGGAGAGCAAAAGTGCCATATTCAAACGAGATGCGCTACCATGCATCCCACCTGAATATGGCAGCAAATGCCTGTGGCACAAATGGGGGCTACCACCAATGCTCCAGTGCATCCCTCTGCCCGATCTGAATACCTGGAATGTGGATGCGTGGCACATCAGAGGATGCGCCGAGCGCAAATTCCAGATATTCAGACTGAAACATGCAAATGGGGCCATTAGCCATGCAGGGCTCATTGGGGCCATTAGCATATCATTATGGCCCCATTTGCATGTCTGGGACAGGGATGCGCCCAGCAGGATGTGCCGGGAGCCCTGCAAGTAGGCCCCGATCATGCCCACGGTGCACACATATGCATATCCCCTGGTAGTTTAGTGGCTCCCCTCCCAACCCCGTTTGGGAATTAAACAATAATCCCCCTCACATCCCCGGTAGTCTAGTGGTACCCCTCCCTTCCCGAACCTTGACCATATAGTGTAGGAATCCACAGTCATCCCTGGTAGTCTAGTGGCACCCGCCCCCCCCCTCACAGCCCCAATCATAACATGATCAATAATACCCATTAGTACCCTGGTAGTCCAGTGGACCCCCACCCACTGAGGCACCCCACCCCAGCCCTGCTCCCCCCATGGCCAAGTAGCGGGCAGCACAACCCACCAGCATACAGCAGTGGCTGCCCACTGACAAAGTTGTCACTGAATGACACCTTACAGTAAGCACTACTGTTCCATTGGTCGACACTGAAATGACACGGGCTTGTGTGAAGGCTGTAAGCTTTCATTCACAGCGCCAACTTTGTGAATGAAAGCTGAGGTACATACTGAAGCCCATTGGTCAACAGTGTGCACCAATGGAATTGCAGTGTTATTGTAAGCTGTCATTCCATGACAGCTCTGTTGGCGGGCAGCCGTGGTGGTGTGTGAGTGGGTTGTGCTGCCCGCCGACTGCCTGGCCATGCTGGGGAAGGGGTGGGGGGGTGCCTCAGTGGAGTCCAGTGTACTAACGGGTATTATCGATCATGTTATGAACGGGATCATGAAGGGGGGATTCCACTAGACTACCAGGGATATGGGTATAGAGTTATTTTGTGACACGCCCAGGGATGGGGGGTAACCCTGGACTACCAGGTGGATGAGGGTTACAATTATTTCACTCACGGACAGGGATGGGGGGGTAACCACCCAAAGGCTGGCAGCTGCTGTGTTGCGCAGTGCAATATGGCAGCCCACCTGTGGGTGGCTATGACTTATGCCTGGTTTTCCAGACATAACTTTGTGCAGCAGATCTCCAAGATGTGCGGGCAGCTGCACCACACATCTCGGCTGAACACTGCGATGTGCCGCATTCGCGGGGGAATGCCCCCTCCAGATGCGCTGCATACATTGTCTTTGAGCTGTGGCACATCCAGGATTGCGCAGTGCATCCCCACCTTTTGAATATGGCCCAGGGGCGCACTTTGGAGATGCACCAGAGCAACTCAGTTGTGCCAGATGCATCCCCTTTGAATATCTGGACCTATGAGTTTTTTTTACATACCTGAGGTGTGTAATACCACATGAACCGCAAGCAAGAATTATGTATGGTTTGATGGTATCACACACCAATGGTGTATAAAAAAATTAAATTAGCAACACTCTATAGTTTATTTTGTATAATTGTTGGTTTTTTGATTGGAAACAATAAAGTATCCGGAAAAGCACTGTGAAAGTTTTAATAGTTTACTTACTTTGCCATTTATTGTATTTAATGATAAACATATTGCTTAAACACAAACACATATACTTGGTGTGAAAAGTCTCTTTGAGAAAAAATTTACATCTACAAACTTTTTTTGGGGGGGGCAACTCATTCTGAAAATGTGCCAAGTACCGAGAAACGCACACTCTAAAGAAATGTAAGTCCATCAACGGATAGTTTCACTCTCTAGTATAGTACTTCCTAAATCTTCCGACAATTGTTTGTTTAAAGGCTTTTTGTAGTGAGATTGGAGACTAAGTAGCACATGACTACAAGAAATGGCAGTCCGTTTATATGGCTTAAATGTGCACAAGGAAAAAGTGTTTACTTGAAATGGGTTTGATTGGCAGTTATGCCATAATAACCAGTCATGTATTATGACCAAAGTTGGTTAGTATAGCTATTGAAAATACTGCCAGTCCAGTTATCAATTGACCTAAGCAGTAAGTATAATGTTTTTCTGTTGTTTCCAAGTTGTATGCTTTCCTTTGTATTTTTGTAAGATTGTCCTTGTATACATTCCCCTTGTCTCTGTTCCTTTGTCATTATTTCAACATATCTATTTTCTCTACTTCTATGAATGCTTCCACTTAGTGTGACTGTCCTTTGGAGGGGGAGGGTTATGATGATACATAGATGTTGATGGCAAATAAGGGCCCATGGCCCACCTAGTCTGCCCATTTGTGCATGTAACTGTGCTTCTTCAAGCTTCCCTAGAACTAGGTTGTCCCCTTCCCCTGACTGCCAGAATCCCCTGATGCCTATCATATGCGTTCTTAAATCCTGTAATTGTTTCTACCCTCACCGCCTCTTCCAGCAGGGCATTCCATTTGTCCACCACCCACTCCATGAAGAAGTACTTCCACACGTGTCCCCTGAACCTCCTTCCCTCCAGTTTCATCCCATGGCCCCTAATCCTGGAGCATCTTTTTCTGTGACAAATTGTGTTTTCCTGCACCTTGTTCCTCCCCGTGAGGTATTTATACGTCTCAGTCATATCCCCGTTCTCCTCTCTTCCAGGGAGTACATATTTAAGTTTTTCAGCCTGTCTTTGTAGGTTTTGTGATGTAATCCTTGCACCATCCTGCTTGCCCTCCTCTGAACTGCCTCCACCCTATGTCCTTACGTAGGTAAGGTCTCTAGAACTGAACACTGTACTCGAGCTGTGGCCTCACTAATGTCTTGTACAGTGGAATTATGACCTCCCTTTTCCTGCTGGTGATACCCCTTCCTATGCATCCCAGCATCCTGTTTGCTTTTCCCATCGCCTTGCTGCACTGACTCCCTACCTTAAGGTCATCATAAATGACAACTCCGAGGTCCCTTTCCTGCTTGGAGCATTCTGTATCCCCCCTCAGCTGATATGCTATTTCTGGGTTTTTGTGCCCCATGTGCATTATTTTTGCATTTCTTTGTGTTAAATGTCAACTGCCACTCCCTTGATCAGTCCTCAAGCTTCTACAGATCTCTGCTCATTCTATCCACACTCTCCATCGTGTCCACCCTGTTGCAGAGCTTTGTGTCATCAGCGAAAAGGCAAACTCTCCTTCTAGGTCTTCTGTAATGTCACTGATAATTTAAAGATGTTGAAGAGGACTGGACCCAGCACTGATCCTGTGGCACCCCACTGATCATCTTTCCCTCTGTGGAGTGACAGTCATTTACCACCACCCTCTGTGTCCTGCTATCCAGCCAGTTCCCCACCCTCCTCACCACTGTCCTACCCACTCCCATGTTCCCCAACCTGTTTAACAGCCTTCTTTGTGGCACACTGTAAAAGGCCTTGCTGAGATCCAGGTAGGCCATGTCCACTGCACCCCCCCCCCCATCTACCTTCCTTGTCACCCAGTCAAAGAATTCAATGAAGTTAGTCTGGCATGACCTCCCCCCACAAAACCATGTTGCCTTGGGTCCTGTAGACCGTTGGCAACCAGGTGTTCTATTATTCTTTCCTTCAATAGTGTTTCCATGATCTTTCCCACTACTGAGGTCAGGCAGGCTGATTGGTCTGTAGTTTCACGCTTCCTCTCTGTTCCTGCTTTTGTAAAGGGGACTACATCAGCTCTTCTCCAGTCTTTGGGTACCTCTCTTGTTTCCAGTGACTGGCTAAACAGGGTTGCCAGGGGTTCAGCCATCACCTTTCTTAACTCCCTCAGCACCCTGGGGTGTACCTCATCTGGACCCATAGCTTTATTGACTTATTCCTTCCAGTTCCTTTACATCTCTTTCCCATGGAAATGGACTTGTATCCATTTCGGTGGCCTTCCTACCTTTTCTACTCTCTTCACACCCATTACCTGCCCCCTCCTCTGTCAAGACTGAGCAGAAGTATCTGTTCAGCATGTCTGATTTGCTGTTGTCTTCCTCCACTCTACTTCCATCCTCCCCTTTCAGCCTCACTATCCCTCCCTTTGCCTTCCTTTTTTCACTGACATACCTGTAAAAGATTTTGTCCCCTTTAACCACTGATTTCACAATGCATTCCTCCGTTTGTGCTTTAGCTTCCCTTACTGCCCTCCCTGTCTCCCTTTGTTTCCCCTGTTACCTCTCCCTGTCCCCTTCTGTCTGTGTCTTTTTGTACTGTATGAATGTGATTTTTTTGGCTTTCACTTTCTCCGCTGCCTCCTTGGAATACCACAATGGTCTCCTCTTCCTTTTCCCTTTTCTAACCTGTTTTACACATAATTGTGTTGTCCTTGTTATCCCTGCTTTGAATACTGCCCACTGTTCCTCCACCCCTACTTTCCTCCCTGTTCCTGCTAGTACCTCTTACAAGCATTTCCCCATTTTTCCAAAATCAACCCTCCTGAAGTCAAGGATTCACGTTTTTGTGTGGCTGGGTTCTGCCCCTTCAGTTATGTCAAACCACACTGACTGGTGGCCACTGTTCCCCAGGTGCTCCCCTACTGTGATTCCAGTCACACTGTCCCCATCTGTGAGCACCAGGTCCAGTATTGCCATCTGCCATACGGGTTCCATGACCAGTTGTTTAAGGAAGGCTCCCTGTAGGGGTGATGGTTGATGCTGCTGCTGGGAGACTTCAGTCTATGTCTGGAATATTGAAGTTGCCAACCAGCACTACCTCCTCCTTGTGCACCATCCTTTGGATAGCCAGCATCATCTCCCTGTCCATCTCCTCCCCCTGGGCGGGAGGTCAGTAAATTACCCCTGTGCGGATGGCTGACCTTTTTCTTCTTTCTAGCACAACCCACAGTGTCTCTCCTCCTCCTTGTTCCCCTTGAATCTCTGTGGCCTTTGTGTTAGTTCAGTTCAGTTTATTTTTTATACTGGAAAGGCATGTGAGCAAAAATTTATCATTTCCACAAACGTCCAGTTTTACATAGAATAAGGAACATAAGTTATACATGATTGATTAGTACAAAAGAAGTTTAGATAATAATTTAAGGGTGTACAGAGTAAGATCAAATAAACATATGTACAGACACAGACACAGTCACAGTAGGCAGTCAATGGACGGACTATAACAATCAGGGCAGGTAGCATTTACTGTACCCACAATGCCTCACTATGCAAATTAGTATACAGGCTATTATATTTCTGTGCTTACTACAGAAATAGGAGACTATATCACTCAGTAAAGAAATCTTGCCAGCTTGTCACTGTATGCACAATGCCATGTTTTGAAAATAAACACATGAGAGTGGGATTTAAGAATACATCGGAAAAACATAAGGAAAATTTGGAGGTCAGGGGTAAGGGGCAACAGACTTCCAGAAAAACGTAAAGGGAACTTGCAAGCTCAAATGGGCAGACTGGGTAGGCCACAGGCCCTTATCTGCAAACAGTGTCTATGTATCCCTGTATGTATCTATGTATCTTATGTTGTTGAAGCCACTACAGAAATACGAGGCTGCACTTTTCAGTAAGGAATTTGAAAAACAGCTTCTCATTGTACCCACGTATTTAATAGCATTAGCATGGCACTAACAGGTGTAATGCTTCACTAATGGGTTATAGTGTGGCCAACAGCCTTTTACCTTGGGTGCTGCTATATTGAAAGGTACACATATCATGTCGCTAGGTGGTTAACATGGTCGCGCTGAATACACCATGATGCCCATGCAAATGAGGTGAAGCTGCAGCATGCAGGGTGTAGTAGTATATTGAAATGGTTTTGGAAGTGCTAAAAGGCTGACGTTGTGTTAAGGCTATTTAATGCTTCCAAAACTCTAGTCTAATCAACATGCACAATGCTTTGTGACCCAGCTAGGGCATTTTTCTCCACTATTTCAACTCCAGGTGTCTGTGTCAGTGCAATGATTGCATGTGCAGATTGACACACTTGTGTGCCGCATTGGCAACCCCCCCACACACACACACACACTTCTGCTGGTGCCGCCAGTACTCCCTCCTGGCCTCTGCCAGGTGGCAGGCAAGTGGCAGGATTCAGGAACCCCACTCCTCGATGGAGGAGAGCTGCCTTGGGGTGCTCAATCCTCCCTCCCTCAGCCAGCACCCAAGTGACCCTGGTCAATTCTTGAACCTGGGTCACTGGTGTGGTAAGTAATAAGGCAGCCAATGCCTAAGCCCACTGTGCCACTGGGCTAGCTAGAAATATGACCCCTCTTAAGAATTATTTCAAATATGGAACTCAGGACAGCCTGAAAGTGCAGTGGTGGCACTATTGCTTGCTCTGCCAGCAAGCTGGATTCATGAGTGGACTTGGGTTGCTTGGGGGCCTTCCAGGGGAGGGAGGATTGAGCATCCCAGGGGCAGCTTTCCTCCCTTGGGGCGGGGGATACTGCATCCCCCTACTAGAGTGCCACCTGGTCGAGACCAGGTGGCGGCACATCAAGGGCATCTATAAGGGGAGAGGGGCAGCTAACAGATACAAGGTATGGATGCCTGTGCATCACTGCATTCTGGCACCCTTGGGGAGAAAACCAGGAGCTGGAAGAAAAAGCCCTGGTCTGCCATTGCATCAGCATCCCCTGCAGGCCCCCATATAATCGACATGGCAGGCCACCCACCACTACTGTGGTCCTGTGCAAGTAGTGGTTAACCATTAAGTCCATGAGAAGGTTAGTGGTGAGGCTGGAGGTGCCATCCTGTGAGCCAAGAAAAGCTTGATTAAAACAAAATCTATGGACTCAGTTCTACATACAAACACATGATACAATGATGAGTTGACATTTACCTGTGAACTATGCAAATCATTTTATGGGCCATTGGGAAGAGCAACACATACAGTATATGACTCCTTGTTGAATACATTTCATGAAAAAATAGCTGTTTATAAGTGTTATATAGAGAGGAGTCACATGATGCAGCTAGCGTGAGAGCCAGCTCTCCTCTCAGTTCTCTGACCAGGTATGAAGCTGCAGATAAATCCAGTGCTTCTTACAATCTGTTTTATTTTCAGTCACTTGGAATCTCTACTAGCACTTCCAGGGCAATTCCTGAGCAAGTTTAAAAATGCAGGCTGCAGGGGAAGGGGAGCATATGGATGTGGCTTTGGAACCAGTGGCACTGTCAATTTTAAGCCCTGAAGAGGCACAAGCCTGAGTCACCACTGGACTCACCACCTAAATCTGCATCAGCAAAATCAGTCTCAGACAAATTAGACAGATGCGCTAATGAACTGGTGACTGTGAAAGCAGCCCTGATGGACATGGTCACGGACTTCAGGGAGTTCAAGCCCACCCTGGAGTCCCTGAACAGGCACGTGAATGATGCTGAGACTAGGATTAGCTTCACTGAGCACAAACAACATCAGGACAACAAGTTGATGGAAGAACTATGGAAAAAAGGGAGCAAGCTAGAGGACTGTATCGAGAAGCAGGGGGAAACAATCTGGTCCTTGAAGGCATACCTGAAAAGGCTCAGAGTCCAAATATGCTTAGCTTTGTTCAAAAACTCCTGCAGATGACAGAAGGACCACCAAAAAAATGGTACAGAATATCTGAGAGAGGGCACACTGGTCCCTTAGACCCCAACCTCCCCCTGGTGAAAGACCCCATACCATCATCCTAGGATGTCTAAACTACCAGAACAAAGTGCATATTCAAACACAAGCTAGAAAACAAACAGCACTGACCTGGAAGAGACATAGGTTTCAAATCTTCAGCATGTGACCCCACCTGTCAGGGTCAAACAAGCTCACCTATATGCAAATCAAAAAAGCCCTTCATGCTGTCCAAATCAAGTTTAAAATGTTGCATCCTGCCTGGCTGGTCATCTCCACAACTCAGGGCAACCACAAATTTGCCAACACTGAGATCACTCAAAAAGAGCTACCAAAGCTATTCCCCACAGCATTCCTCAAGAACAGCAGAACTATCAGCACAACACTGGCAAGAGGGAGACCAGCTGAAATAGTCATATACTGACCGTGAGGTACAAATTTTCATAAAAGGATCTGGGTGTCTAACTGTGTCCCTCACCCCCCAACAGATATATGTGGAACATGTCTGATTTACTGACTGCCCTTGTGAAATAGCATACTTTTGATCTGGGTTGGGAACTGTATGAGCTACAAATACTAGGGCACTTGTCCCAAGCCTTGTGGTGGAGCCAAAATGGCACCTTCCCTCCCAGTTTAACAGTCAACCCAACTTCCCTCTCCTCTCTGAAACTTTCCTCAGTGACACCCCTGGAGTCTTTTTCTTGCCTAAACTGTTGAACTAATGCACAGCTGTAGCTTTTGACAGCTGTCAAAGTAGCTATCAATATACCTGGGTCAACCCTCTAACCTGACACCATCCACTTCTCTTGGACTGGCCAATACAAAGTAGACTGAATGCACCCCTGCAGTATGGTGATCCTGCTCAAATGTACACCAGCTTGCAGGATTGCACACTCACAACATGGCACATTCATGTAGGACTTACCGCACTTGCAGTGCTGCTTGATGGTCGACCCAGTTTATGTACTGTACATAAGGGACTTCATCATATTAAGCCACCTTTTCTGCAATGTTGGACACAGAAGTGACCCATGTAGAAGGTAAGGTGCAGGCAGATTTAAATACTGATCCTACTACAGGACTATGGGCACGATGGCAACCTTTTTCAGAAGTACATACTGACTTCCTCCAAGAGGACACAGGTACTTACCGTCTCATTGGTTACCTTAAACTGTAAGTAAGACATGCACAGCAATGCCTGGAATCAGAGGGGATTTCCAGCAATAAGACTATGGCGGAGGGGGGGGCGCTGCTGAGCAGCTTTCAGGAAGCAGCAGTCTTTCTTAGCTCCCAGGGAACCTTGTTTAAAATAAATATTAAACTTGCAATTCTCACTCTGTACAGTACCCCAGGGTGTGAAATAAATGATAGATGTCCGCTATGGGTAAAAACCGGGAAGCTACAGCCACATCCTTCGATTTTTTTTGCCCCTAAGAAATCGCAGTCACAGTGGGAAGAAAGGCCTGCACTGTCTAGCAATGCCACAGCCTCCAGTGATCCACCTCAAGGGGAAGCATCGCTGACTATCATCCAGGCGACACTCAATTAACTGGTCCAGTTGGTGCAAGACATCGATAAGAAGTTGGACTCTCTGACTCCCCGGGTCTCGGCTTTAGAGACCAGAATGGACCAATGCGAGCAGGTGACCCAGAGGACTGAGGGTGCTATGTTGAGGGTGTGTGATGCCACTTCTAAGCTAATTAAAGAAAATTCTTTGCTCTGTCAATGGCTGGAGGGACTCAAAAACCAGGCCCATGAGAGGAACTTATGGGTAGTGGATCTTACCTAAGCTGCCGAGGGGGAAGACTGCTTTCTGTTCATTAGATCCTTTTTGCTCTCTATTCTGGGCTTATCTGGAGATGACCCACCCATCTCTATGAAGAATGCCTATCGGATTACCCCTAGGTGGCCGTTGGGAGAAGTGAAGGCTCCTAGGATGCTACTAGTGGTTTGCACGGGAGCTGGAGACAGAGACAGAGTGCTGGCTCTGGTACGAAGTAGGTAATCATTCAAATATGAAGAGGATAGTGTGCACATCTTCCCGGATTTACTGTATATTTTAATACAAGGCAGAGGCGCAAGGCTTTTGATGGTGTCAGAGGTCGACTCAGACAGTCGAAAATCTAGCACCAGCTCCTATTCCCAACTCGCTTGAGACTGACCAGACAGAGTAAGGTTTACCAATTTAATGACCCCAAGGATGTGGATAAAGTGCTTGGACTTATTGAAAAAGAACTGGAGGGAGTGGGAGAAGGAGAAGTCTCCTCGGAGGAAGGCTGAAGATTCCTCTGGACTTGTATTGTACTGTGTGTTTTTGCTGGGGCATGGGTAGTGGACTTACATGGTACTGACATTCTGCATATGTTCTTAATATGTTTTTGTCTTCGTTGTCCACTATGGTTTTAAATAATGGCATTGTTCCGACAGCTGAATCTGATTTAGTTTATATTACTGCTTCTTATGCCTTTTCACATGTTTCCACAGGTTCTATGTTGGACATTTGAAGAAATGTATGACCCACGATGCCTACTTTCCTAGGATTTTTTGGGGACTCTCCCCCTTATGAACTGCTGTATGTCCTGTTATTATGGCATTTACTCGGGGTTGGGGAGAATCTTGAATTTTGATCCTTGAGCTGCATACTTTGAACTTTGGCTTATATTTAAAGGTCTTGTTCCCTGGGATACTGTGGAAGTGCTTTACCATTGCCAGGGACACTGCTGGACCTTAGAAGAGAAGGGTCTAGCAATTTATGGTGTCCCTTTTTGATCTTCCATAAGCTGCATGCTCTAGGGACTTTGCGATAATTACTCATCGTGTCATTCCCCCATGTGGTAACTGTTGGGGGGGGGGGGTTGTCATGGATTATCTATGACCATTTTTGATGTATTCTCATTTGTGTTATCCTCCTGTGGGTATAATGTTCTGTAAGTTCTGACTTGCAAGAAATCAATAGATATGTAATGCAAAAAAAATAAAAAAAATAAAATAAGATTATGGACCAGTGGGGGACAGTGGTCAGGCGTGGGGGGGGGTTCCTCCTGCACATGCCAGCCCATACCTCAATGTCTATTAAATTAACATGGTAACATTTACATGGTATTGGGTTTGTACAGAATGAACTATAAGACGGGGGGAAGGATGATCTCGAGTGATGGCTCGCTTGGGGATGGGGGGGACATGGTAACAGCCAAAAGACACAGATGCTGGACGTTTTCATATCCAGGCTAATTGTGGTCACGTTGGAGCTAGAGAGGGTCCTTCCTCATGCTGACCCTTACGGATCGCAGCTGCAAGTTCAACCCTTGCTACCACCATCTACTAGGTGGCATCTGTCAGCTCGATCTCTGACACACCGGTTATCAGTACTGGGCTCAGTACTAGAGTTTTATTTCTTGGTTATAGCGTTGTTAGTGTTTTTAGTGTTTCACAATGTTCATTGTTGTCAGTTTAACTGTATGTTGTTATATGATGGTATTGCAGATACATTTAGTACCTTTCTCACTTGTCGTAGCATCAGACTCAACCACAGAGGGATCCTTCTGGTCACCCTTTAACAAACAGGGGACTATCTCAAGGGCTTTTACAACCCTAAATCAAGTGCCCAGGATTGCCACAGTAGAAAAACCCATTGGGATGTCCAGACTATGCATCACTACTTCCCCTAGTTATGGCAAGTGACAAATATAAGATTACTACCTGGAACATTAAAGGGACACAAACCAAGGAGAAAAGACACCAAATTCTGAGACACCGTAAGTCTTTTATTTATTTAAAATTTGGTAACTGGGAAAGGCACACTGAGCTGATGCTTGTTTCCAGGTGCGACCCGGGGGAGAGGGGAGAAGGATTTACAATGGTCAGAGTAGTACAACATTGAAGCAATCATGGATAGAGTAGAACAATATACAATACTGGCAAATATACATTTAAGTTACATAGTTGAGGCAGCATTTTTCAAGGTGCATAGTACATGTGGACATTTGTAAAACAGTGTTCCCATGGTGTGTAGTACATGTGGACATTTGTAAAACAGTGTTCCCATGGTGCATAGTACATGTGGACATTTGTAAAACAGTGTTCCCATGGTGCATAGTACATGTTGACATTTGTGAAACAGTGTTCCCATGGTGCGTAGTACATGTGGACATTTGTAAAACAGTGTTCCCATGGTGTGTAGTGCAAGTGGACATTTGTGAAACAGTGTTCCGATGGTGCGTAGTACATGTGGACATTTGTAAAACAGTGTTCCTGTGGTGTGTAGCACATCTTACAATTTTAATAAGTGAAAAAGTGACAACTGTGCAGTGGGCAGTAACATTTGTACAAACATGCCATGTATAAATTTGCACTGAGTAAGGACTGGCACATGAGAAGGAAAGTGGAGAAGAAAAGAAAAATAAATGTATGAGAGTAGAGGGGTCTTCAGAGAAGATGCAGGGAAGAAACATGGCAGAGGGGCACAGAGTGCCAGGTGGGAGAGAAAGAAGGAGAGAAAAAGAGGGGGGAGATAGGAGTAGAATGATAGGATCAAGGGGGCCAGATAGGGAGAAGTTGTGGGGGTAGGGGCACCAGTAATTTAACTTGTTATAACAAGTTATACAAAAACAAACAAACAAAACACAAAATCAAACTTTTGCTTTCATTTTCTTCCTTCCTTCTAATTACTCTGACCAGGTTACAAACCCAGCAACTTATCTGGAATGGATATCATTAACTGCAGGTACTGCAGAACACTTTTCAGAAGGGCAGTTTTACAGGATATAGGACACTGTCCTACATGCTGGGCCATTGGAGATCTAAAGGCTCAGCTCCAGGCAGCATGGACAGAGATTGCACGCCTCAAATTGCATATTCAAGAGGAAATATATTATAAGAACTGCCTGCCATTTCCCCAACATCCAACAGAAGCACCTCGACCGCAGAGGGTAGTTGGTCCGGGTGGTTGGCAGGTGGTTAGGAGGGGCAAATCGGGTGCCTCATCACTCGATGCTGTCCAACATATCACCTCCACAAACCATATAAAAACTACAAAACAGGTATCTGCCTCTATCGCTGAAATCAAACAAAGGGGCAGAGGACACTGCAGAGCAGGACACTGCAGCACAGGAGCTAGCACAAGAAAACTTGCCCAAAACAGGAACCAAAACAAAAAAAGGAAAAAGGAAACCCAAAAAACTTCTGATCATAGGAGACTCTATGATTCGGGGAGTTGATACATATCTCCAGCCAGGGGTAATGGTCAGATATCTCCCAGGTACATCCGCGTGGAAAGACACTGACCGCAATGCTAAAATTGTTCAGAAAGCAGGAGAAAATATTGTCGTCCTGGTATACATAGGGACTAACGATCTCACCAGCCGGTCAGTTGTGGAGACCAAGGAACACCTGACCAGGCTGGGTGACAAACTATCATCCATTTCATCCGGCATCTCCTTCTCTGAGATCCAGCCAGTCTGGGAGAGGGGGACAGATGGACTTAAGGTCAGAGAAGGGGAGATATGGGAGCTAAACATGTGGCTCAAGGGCTGGTGCCAGGAAAAAGGACACAGATTTGTAGGGAACTGTCAACAGTTTTGGGAGTGAAAGTTCTTTAAATTTGATGGACTGTATCTGACTCAGGAGGGAGTCAGTGCATTGGGGCAGAAGTTGGACGTCTATGCAGAATATTTAAACTAGCAAATGGGGAGAGGGGTGCAGCACCCCATACGTCGAATGGGAAGAACACCCCTTCCCCGTCAGCTAGTGGTCAAACAGGAGTTCAGCATGTTTGTAGTTCATTTGCATCACCAGGTAAAGAAAAAGGTCCGGCCCCCCATACGACGCACAGGGGAAACGCTGGACCTTGCCCAACAACTAACATACCGAAATCTGGACAATGGAAAATCATGTACACAAATGCTCGCAGTCTGGGAAACAAGATCCCAGACCTGCAGGCAATAATGACAGAGGCTAAACTGGACATAGTAGCTGTCACAAACCCACTCAGCAGGTCAGGCCCTCTACTCCCAAAGTGCCAACCTCTGAGCATAGTCTCGTGAACAGTGTAACAGACAAGATAACCATCTTGTCTGTTTTTGTGAGTTCGGATCAACCTTTGATCTCCAGTTCTGGAGGGATTCAAACTGTTAACCTCTTGTTAGCATACCCAATGCACAGGCTCAGATATATCTGTCTTCGGGAGGCCAGATATCTTTGCCTACGGGCACCCAACCATGTATACAGAGATGAACCCTTCAAAACGTTAATAAAGACCTCAGATTTAATGCTTCTCTTTCCAGTTTGATACCTCCATTCAAGCTTATGTCTATTGTCTGCTATAACCATGGACTTTTCTTACAAAATAAAAAGAAGTCAAAGATAGACCAAGTAAGTTCTAAAAAGAATTTTACTAGAATAGTTAAAAATATGTAAAGCACAAAATATAGAACTCATATCAAAAGACATACAAATCTTTTAAAAAGAAACAAGGTTTAAACAGTGCAAATTCCTACTTCAGTACTTAGTGTCTAAATACTTGCTTAAGTGTTCCCCAAGATGTTTCGTGGTCAGAGTCCAGCTCAGAATGTGTCTGTAAAACAGAATTATTCATTAAACAACTGTATTGGCCAACCCCCTTTTGGTGAGGTCAGCTAGCTCCTCCTCTGTCAGATTATATTTAAAAAATATATATCTTATACAACCACAGGATGTATTTTCAAAGTATTACATTCTGCAATCCTCAGCATAACTCATGTGTGTCAAATGACATCTCTTTGATCCATGCTGCATTCTCCTCACACAGGCTTCATATGAGCATTTACAGCTTCACACACCTGCGTAATAACCTGTTTTTTTTCTTCAACGTCATAAACCTTTTTTATGAATTCCCTCTTAACAAAGTTAACTTAACAACTCTGTAATTAGCTCCTGGTCTGCCATGTAACACATTGTCTCTAAAATCTGTTTGTGTATAGTCTCACATGCTGTCTGAGCATTTCTCTTGGCCTGCATCTGTCAGCTGAAATCTGGGGAGGGGATGAGTGAGGTCATTCCTAGAGCATTTGATTTTTCATCAGAGATAGTCATTAATACATTTTATATAAAAAAAATTATACAGCACTAAGAACTGGCTGTCTACATCACGGTAGCCATTAGTGAGACATGGTTTACCATAACCACACTTGGGGGACTTCAGTACCTGGCTATGTACTGTTCAGAAGAGACTGAGGTCCAAAAAAGGGGGTGGAGTGGCCCTTTCTGTCAATGAAAATATCAAAGCTACAGAAATTCAGAATACACATAAGGAGCCAGAAGAACTGTCGGCACCCTGGAAATAGGAAATGGGACAGCCATACGAACTGAGGTTGTGTACAGGCCTTCAGACCAGGGGGAGGACATAGACATGTTACTGTTAGAAGATATACAAAACATGACAGCTAAAGGGAAGGTTCTGATAATGGGAGATTTCAACATGCCAGGTACAGATTGGTCAATACCAGCAGGGACATCTGCCAGAACTAGACACATGGTGGGTTCCCTGCAGGGGGAGGGCCTCAAACAACTGGTACAACAACCCACAAGAGACATGGCTATCCTAGATCTAGTACTGACCAACAGGGAAAGGATCACAGATCTCCAGGTAGAAAGTCACCTGTGTGCCAGTGACCATCACATGGTATGGTTCAATTTGGCCACTAGAACAAAATCTTCCCATTTCAAGGCAAAAATATGGGACTTCAGAGGAGCTGACTTTGATAAGATGGCCACAGAGTTAAGCTAGCCCTGGCAAAAAGAAACACAGGTGAGGGGATACAGGCAAAGTGGGCAAGCATTAAATATGCAATACTTGAAGCAACATCCCATTGTGTTAGTGAGAAAGGAAAGTGCAAAAGAAGAAGGAAACCACTATGGTTCTCAAACACAGCAGCAGAAAAGGTCAGAGCCAAAAAGCTGGCCTTCAGGAACTATAAGGAAATGCAGCAGGATGAAGATAGGGAGGCATACCAAACTTCCCTAAGGGAAGCAGGGAAGACAGTAAGGCAGGCAAAGGCCCAAACCGAGGAAACACTAGCACGGACAGTAGAAGAAGGTGACAAGACTTTCTATAGATACATTAGTGAAAGGAGAAAGTCCAGAGAGGGTATTGCTAAGATCAAAGGGGATAAGGGGCTTGTGAGGAGGAGGAGGACCATGTAAAAGCATCTATCCTAAATAGATACTTCTGCTCAGTATTTACTGAAGAGAAGGTAAGGGAGGGTCCACAGCTCAGCACCATGGACACAGGGGGAGGGAGGGAGGTGTGAACTAGTCCCTTCACAAAAGAAAGAGTCTTACAAGAGCTCGATAAGCTCATGGTGGACAAGGCAATGGGACCTGATGGCATACATCCCAGGGTACTAAAGGAGCTAAGGGTGGAACTAGCAGAGCAATTATCAGAACTGTTTAGTGAGTCTCTGAGCACAGGAGAGGTCCCAGAAGACTAGAGAAGGGCTCATGTGATCCTGTTCCACAAGACTGGTAGCAGGGAGGAGGCAGGGAACTACAGACCAGTCAGTCTTACCTCAGTAGTGGGCAAGATTATGGAGACACTCCTAAAGAAAAGGATAGTGCAACACCTGGAATCCATAGGAGCACAGGATCCAAGACAGCATGGGTTTACAACAGGAAGGTTCTGTCAAACTAATCTCATAGATTTCTTTGACTGGATAACCAGAGTGGTGGACCAAGGGGGAGCACTTGATGTCGCCTACCTTGACTTCAGCAAAACTTTCAATACTGTTCCACATAGAAGATTGATTAATAAGCTGGGTAGGCTTGGGGTGGGTCAGACGTTGGTCAACTGTGGCAAACTGGTTGACGGGCAGAAAACAGAGAGTGGTGGTAAATGGTATACAGTCAGAAGAGATACAAGTCACAAGTGGGGTACCCCAGGGATCAGTCCTGGGGCCAGTCCTCTTCAATATCTTCATCAGTGACATTGCAGATGGACTGGAGGGTAAGGTTTGTCTGTTTGCAGATGACACCAAGATCTGCAACAGAGTAGATGATCCAGATGAGGTGGTCAGAATGAGAAGAGATCTGGATAAACTAGCAAAATTGTCAGAAGAGTGGCAACTGGGGTTTAATGCAAATAAGTGCAAGATCATGCACATAGGGAAGAGAAACCCTGAAGCCACCTATAGGCTGGGAGGGGGAGTTACTGGCAGTCACAAGGGAAGAAAGAGACTTGGGCGTCATCATCACTGGTGACCTGAAATCATCCAAGCAGACCATTGAAGCAGTAGGTAAGGCTAGAGGGATGTTGGGGTGTATTAGTAGGGGTATCACAAGTCGGAAGAGGGAGGTAATAATCCTTCTTTACAAGACACTGGTTATGCCCCATCTGGAGTACTCTGTGCAGTACTGAAGGCCACACCTTCACAAGGACATTAACCAAATGGAGGCAATCCAGAGAAGGGCAATCAAAATGGTGCAGGGACTGCATCTGAAAACATATGAGGACAGATTAACTGAGCTCAATATGTACACACTAGAGCAAAGGAGGGAGAGAGGTGATATGATTGAAACATTCAAACATCTTAAGGGCATTAACAAGATGAAAGAGTCTGATATGTTTCAATATAAGAAAAGTAGCAGGACAAGAGGACACAGCATGAGATTAGAGGGAGGCCAATTAAGGGGTAATGTGAAGAAGTTCTTTTTTCAAAGAAAGGGTGGTGCATGCATAGAACGGCCTACCTCAGGAAGTGGTGGATATGAATACAGTGAAGGGTGAGTATGAATAGATAGGCCATTGACAGAGCAAAGGCCAATGGCACATTCATAAGGTAGAAAAAGACATGGGCAGACTGGATGGGCCTTGAGGTCCTTATCTGCCGTCAACTTCTATGTTTCTGTATTGCCTTTTTCCAGAAACCCATACAAAAGCAGACCAAAAAAATCTCTGGAGACATGAATGAGTGGGACAAGTTTTCACAGCAGGAGAAAACAGTAAGAGAGCAGATACTGTCATCTTTATACATAGGAATACACCCTTCCAAGTTTTACTGGAAGAGTGATACACTATTGTCAAGGGCATTGGGTAGGAGGGACATAATACTAGGCTTGGTCTATGGACCTAACAAGGAGCATGTCTTTTTTCACATCTTTCCTTGCACAGCTAGCCAAATATACCAACACGCCCATGATCATTGTAGAGAATTTGGAGTATGGTTCAGGATTCATACCTAGATAGATCAGGCACATCTCGCTTGGCCCTAACAACCAGCCAACAAGCCAGCAAGGAATTGCAGGACACTCTAGGACTTGTGGAACCCTAGAGATTATTCATCCTGATCTGAGGGAATATACCTTTACTTCTCTGGTTCTTAAGTCTTCATCATTCCTAGACTACCACCTAATCAACTCAGAATGCATCAGAGAGATCATCAGCTGTGAAATCCTAGCTAGGGTAGTCTCGAATCACTCATCTGTACAACTTACCACTTACAGACAGAGACAAGACATGGCAGGTAAATAACAACCTCTTAAAGGACTCCACCACTCTTTTTTTTTTTATCCAGCAGATTGGTCCCCGTCGCCTCCTCCTGCCAACTGGTGATGGGGACATATAGGTATTTTAAGATTTTCTCTCTTTGCCCCTCCTCCCCGAGACCCCAGCACATGGTCGTGTGAGCGTCTGGAGGCATGCTACACACCCTGTGGTGCCAACTCAGCCCCTTCCACCTCCTATAACATTTGCCCCCCCCTTTGCCTACGCTACTCATCAAACCTCCACCTGGTGGGAGCGGAACTACGGGGAGGTGCCAACCCACCCTTGCCACCCTCAGGAGAGGAGAGCTGCCCTTCGGCGTGCTCGATCCTGCTCCGCCCCCCCATGCCAGCACACTGATGGCCTGAGGTCATTCCTGAACCCGGATCACCAGCATAGCACAAGGTAAGGTGTCCAGCGCCTCAACCCTCAGCGCCACGGGGCCGGCAGGACTCCACCACTCTTAAAAAAATTAAAGAGTGTGTGATCCATTTTTCCAGGACAATCAAGACTCAGTGACCAATCAATCCTCTCTATGGGAGACATTTAAATGCACACATTGGGATGAATTGATTAGGCTAGCCTCTACCAGGAAATGGAAAAGAAAGGAGGAAAGCCTCTTGCAGCTGATTAGGGAAGGGAAACAGCATCTCTCTGCCAACTCCTCGGAAGAGGACTGGCTCCAAATGAACACACACAGGGCTAAGTATGAGGAAACAAAGTGGGAGCAAGCTGAGTACTCGATATTCAGGGCCAAAATGAGGTATGTGGACCAGGGGGAGAAGCAGGATGTCTACTGGCAATGAGGGTTTGGCATCAGGAAATGTACAGGGTAGTTAAAGTGCTCTGCCAGTCTGCACAGGGACCAGCCCTTATGAAACCCAGAGAAATAACTTAAGCAGGCCAGACCACTAGAACAGCGGTAGGCTGACACTTGCAATGCTGGTGACCTGGGTTTGGGAACAAGGCAGAGCCACTGGAGGGCTGGCCATAGGGAGAAGGACTGAGCATCCCATTGGACACTCCACCTCCGGGGAGGGGGGATATCACATCCAGCTGTTCTACGGGCATCTGGATGACCAATGGTGGAGGTGAAGAGGAACAGCGATTGAGACTGGGGACCACTGAAGTATGTCTGCAGATTGGTTGCATTGGGCCTTGCTGGCAACCAATCATACTACGCACTATTGGTGGGCAGATGGGGAGATCAAGGGAAAACAGTCCACAGAGCACTGGGCAGATGATGCACCATTGGCAGCCCACTTCCACACCAGATCCAAGCTATGGTGCTCCTGGAAGAATTCCACACTTTCACCTCTACCTTGCGCAGCCAGTTGTACATGGGGAAGAAATGCTGAAGGTGGACCCAGCCCCAGGGGGTATGCTGGGGGGCAGCACAGTGAAGTATCACAGGTGGGTGGGGGGACCAGGAGGTGCTGCAGCAGGATCTCAGTAGGGAGAGTAGCTTGCATTGAAGGTAGCTAAAGGAGGTCCTAGTCTGTGGCTAGAGGAGGATAAACAAAGTTTAAAAAAATCTCTCAAGCCTTTGGAGAATACTATTAGGCTTTGTATATAGCGGAGCAACCCTGCACATGTGAGTATATACAGCAATTTCATTTCCAGGCCAGCTCCCCAAACTCATTCTAGGACAAGCTTCATGATTAGAAGGGGATATCACAGAAACTGAGGTCTTAAAGGTCATCCAGGATCTGACTCCTGACAAGGGACCTGGCCCAGATGGCTTCTCCCCAAACTTTTATAAAGCTCTGAAGGAAGATCTTGCACCTCGGTTGACTAAGTTTTTTCAAGGAGGCCCACACTTTATGACAGCTTGATCACAGATTACAGGAAGCATACGTCACACTCATACCCAAACCTAATAAAGCCCCAGAATATCTTCCAAACTGTATGCTTATTTCCCTCCTTAATCTTGACATTAAGATAGTAGCAAAGCTATTAGTCATTACGGTCAGAGGAGTATGGTCCTTATTGATAGGCGCAGAACCAGTGGGCTTTATGCAGGGGAGGCTCTCGATGGCTCATTTAAGGAAAGTGGCACAGATCCTCTCTACATCCAGGGACCTGAATGTCCCAGCAGTGCTCATGTCCCTGGACGAGGAAAAGGCCTTTGATAGAATCTCATGGAACTTTCTTTTACACCCCCCCCAAAGAATCTGGCTTCCCAGACGCCTTCCTATATGGACAGAAGTATTATACTCACACTCTGCTAAAACTGGTTGCAATGGAGGGCACTCAGAACAGTTTTCCCTGAAGAAGGGACAAGACAGAGCTGCTCACTTTCTCCATACCTCTTCAACCTTTACCTTGAACCCCTCACCAAAACATTACTAGTCAACAACCAAATTCAGTGCATCCAGGTTGGTACCAAGTCCTATAAAATCCCCACCTATGCAGATGACATACTTTTTACACTTGCAGCAGCCAAAACAATCCATTTCCATAATCCTGGGCACCCTTCACAAATTTGGCACATTGGCTGGTTATCGATTAAACCTATTTAAAACCCAAATCATACCCCTTAACCATACGTATAAAGCAGAAGTCATAAAATGGGGTGGCATGTGTCACCAGATGGAATCAAATATTTGGGGATTATAGCGACATAGAGCCCAAAAACTACATTCACCAAAAATCTAGACACAATATCCAGACAAATCGAACAGGACTTGCAGAAGTGGGCAGCCCTCCTTTTATCTCTATGGACCAGGATCAACGTGATCAAAATGAATGTGGTACCACGAGCATTATACCCAATTAGCATGCTTACTCAAACTGCACCATACCATTGGTTCAGTCTCCTGAAATCCACACTTAAGAAATTTTTATGAAACAGCAAGAGCCCAAGGAGAACTTATAACAAACTGGCTCCCAGTAAACCTAAGGAGGGTCTCCAACTCCTGGACCTGAAACTGTACTACCTTGCATCCAGGACATGCCAATTCCTATGGTGGAGAGAGGTGACTAGGGACCAGTCTGAATCTATACATACCACAGTGGCGGGTCATTTATTTATTTAATTGACAACTGGTAACTAGGAGAGGCACACTGAGCTAGGGCTCATTTCAGGGTCTGACATACACATTAGATCCCTGTTTAACATGGCTCTACAATGCCGGTTCAACAACTAAGTTGTCGACCGCTATCACAGTGATGGATTTATGTTGACCGCAACTTGCAGTAGACATAAATCCGGCTGGAGACCCTGGCTGTTTTTTCATCCCCCTTCCCCCCCTGCCCCCTGCACCCCCGATCTCTAGGATTCTAACTCTGAGTAGGAGTTGGATCAAGGAGTGGGTGCAGGACCAGGAGACAGAGTGCCGGGGTCTTGGGTGGATTATTACAGCGAAAACATCGATGTTGTCAGCATTGACGTTTTCGTTGTAATAGTGTCGCTGTACAGGGGGCATACCGTTTAACACACTCTATAACAGACACCCTGGTAAACTTAAGCACAGCCCCATAGTGAGCTCAGTGCACATATGTTAACAGCTTCGTAATCTCTTAGAGATAAAACCCTTATCTGATCTCTCCAAACCCTTAAGGGGCATCCAAATTTTAAGATACAACACAGAGTAAATGCACAGTCATTACTGAGTGGGACCACTTTCAGCTCAGTGCACCATCTGATAGAAAGTAACACTCTTATCACATTTGACACTCTCAGAAGAAGATGTAAACTGAGAAATACACATCTCTTTCATGTGCTTCAGCTCCAACATTCATTGGCCACATCACTTGGCCCAGACCATGGGCCTTCACTAAGCTAGAGGTGTGGAATGGGCTATCTGGCCTTGCAAAATGAAAACGCACCACTTCCTTACTGTACAAGAAACTGAGTTGGGCCGGGCCCGGTGGCAATGAGGGTTGAGGTGCTGTTTAAACATACCTCGTGCCACGCCGGCGACCCGGGTTCAGGAACAAGCCCGGGTTGTTGGAGGTTGGTGGGGGGGAGGGTGAGGAGTGGGATTGAGCTGCCGTGAGGCGGCTGTCCTCTCCCAGGGAGGGATGAGTGCTTGCCCCCCTGTAGTTCCACTCCCATCTGGTGGAGGCCTGATGGGAAGCATAGGCAGGGGGGGGCGGCAGACGATCGCCAGGGGTGGGGGGAGGACCGAGCCGGTACCTAACGTGCTTGTGGGCCTCCACGTGCATGCACGCACTTGTCTGCCAGGGTCCTGGGTAGGGTGAAAACTGGGAAAAAGCACAAACTACATATGAAAAAAAAACAACTGAGTAGGGCCATCACACCTCTTATGGCAGACCATTGCACCTATAAGCTGAAAGAATTCCTTGAATTAACTGATCAGGATCTCAAGACAAGAATGTGGAAAGACTTGCATAAGTGTCTGAAGGTAGATGGCCTCAAACGGGTGCAATATAAAATGGCTCATAACATGTATTACACTGCCACCAAACTATTCTGCATGAAACACCTGGGCTCTGACCAATGTACTAGATGTCAGTCTCAGACAGGTACTCTTAAGCATATATTATGGGATTGCCCAAGGCCAGACCTTTGTGGGAAGCTATATAGCCTAAGCTAGACCCCCTTCTGGGACTGGATTCAGCTTTTATCCTGCAGATTTGCTTATGAGGGATGCATCTGAACCAGCTGTTGCAGCCTAGAAGAGAACACATTATGTCAATAAAAACGATAGCTAAGAGAGCTATTTTGAGGTACTGGTTAGATGACTCAACTCCCACATACACGGGATGGCACATAGCCATCCTAGATGCCCTAAGACTGGGGAAGATGGTGGCCAGCTTACAAATGTAAGTCCCCCCCTCCCATGTCTAGGGGTATGCCAGATAGTAAGGTGGGGAAGGGCACTGCACATGCACAGACAACACATCCAGAATTAACAGCTTATACATGGGTTCCAGACAAGCAGCCAAGATGACCGTGGGGTGCAGCAAGTCCTCTCCAGTGGTGCAGCATGCAACTGGGTAGTACTCAGGGGTGCTGTGGGGGCAACTGGTTAGTGCAGTTAGATGCCAACAAACTCATTGTCCAGCCAAATGTAAAGAGCAAAACTTGAACTGTTTAAATTAATAATCACACTCCATGGAGCGGTGGGGGTAATCACACACAACGGTGGGCAGTCAGTTCATCCAGAAGGGGCACAGAGCTCCCTGAACAGTGCAGACCCAAGGATCTTCACAGCACAATAGCTGAACTTGGAGGAGCCAGAGCTCCCAGGCTATTCGCAAGAGCAGTACTTTCTACCCTGCATGACGACAGAGCCTCTGCATATTCCAACAGGCTCACTACAGTCTCCCTCTCGACTCTCTGCTTTACAAATGGGTGAGGAACATTAATCCAGGCCTGTGAACATCCCCAATCCCAACTCTCACGGGGATGGCCGACCCCACGGTGTGGCACTCCATGTACCCTCCTGCTGCATTCTTCCCAGGGCAACTGCAGTGAGGGGGTCTTCTGTTGTGGGACACTCCATGTTGGACAAAGGTTTCATGGGGGACTAAGGACAGGCTGCTACCACTGCCCTCCACATGTGGGCTCTCACCACTGCTACACACCCCACCTATGGCAACCAGCAGGACCAACTCTGTGGGCAGACCATTGGCCTACTCCGGTGCCGGGGTTCACGAGGCAGGCCACACCAATTATTGCCAGGCTCGGCTTCCCACCCAAACAACGGCCCCAGAGCCATGGATTGCCTCAAATTCCCTGACCGCTACTTCCTCTGACAACACACTCACCTCTGAGGCTGGGAGATCAGAAGGCTGTGGGTTCTATCCCTACACCAGGCACTTGGGTTAAATCCCAATACTGACACCGTAATGCAGCATGATGGGGTGCTGCACTCCTGAGGTGTTGTCTTTTGGATGAGACGTTAAACTGAGGTCCCAACTGCCTGTTCTGGTGGTGGCTCAGATGGATGTTAAAGATCCCATGGCACTTATTGAAAAGAATAGGGGAAAATTTTATTGAAGAAAAACTGAACAAGTCATACCAAAAATTTAAAATAACAGTAATATACATGTACAAGTACTAACAGAAACAAACTATTCAAGTAAATAAACAATAATTTCAAATATTTAGCAGACACATCATCCAATTTTATCTTTCAAAAAAGGAACCATTAACCATCTAATTTTCCACACAATTTCTGACATACATTGTTGTTCAAACTGACTTTGTTTACTAATTTCAGATTCAATAAGTCTAACAACCATCCCTGGATCCTGGACTATCTGTTGTATTACAAATTTACATCGTGTTTGCCATAAAACAAACTTTATAAAAGAAAGTACTAGGCGAAACATAGAAACTGGTAGGCCTAAATCTACTGTACTAAAACCTCCCACCACTTCAGCGTAAGTAAGGTTTCCCCAATGGGGATGATTCCAGTCCTTTGC
Organism: Neoceratodus forsteri; assembly: GCA_016271365.2. NCBI lineage: Eukaryota > Metazoa > Chordata > Ceratodontiformes > Ceratodontidae > Neoceratodus > Neoceratodus forsteri. The sequence goes on along the minus strand of CM057451.1, from coordinate 260,897,389 downwards.
CAACAATCCTCACATTTCTTGTACAAATGGACAAAGGATCAGAAAATGCATCATGGATTCTTCCTGTTCCACACAACTCTGTCTTGGACACATTCTGTCTTCCCGTTTTTTATGTTTTGCATTTCCCTTAGCACTTAAACGACCATGTGCACTAAGCCAAGTAACATCCCACAATCTAGGCGGGATGCCGGAATCTTTCAAAGTATCCAACAATTTCAGAACGTACTTCATCTCTACTCCCTTAAATTCTACCTGAGATACAGCAATCCCATGTTGTATTGTTCTATACATTATTTTACTCGTTGAGGAGGCCAATATGCCTATTTCCAGTCTCCACTGTTTCAACTTCCACAAAGCAGGTCTAAAAAAAACACATTTAGTTTTAACTTGGGCATTCAAAACTCCCTGTTCTCCCCATGTTTGGTATAAGAGCCGTAACCAATGTTCAGCAAACGGGATCCATAATGCCGTTTAAGGTTTTGACAAATCCAGTAAGTTATTCTGAAAAAATGTCGTGAAAAAAGCACTATAGGGTTTAATAAATTTAACCCACCTTTATCTATTGGCAGATACAAAATATCCCTCTCAATGGGATTCAGCCGACTACCCCATATAATCTGGAATACTAATCCTTACAGGCATGATTCTAACATCCCAGGCAGGGGGTATACTGTACTAATAAATAAAAATAATGGTATAAAATAAGTTTTGACTACCATCACTTTCTTCTTTTTTGTTTGATTCCATGACTTCCAAATGGCTACCTTGGTAGAAGCTAAGTCTAACAGTTTATCCCAATTTAACATACTATTATCTCCATTCCCAAACAGCACCCCTAAATATTTAAATGGGTCACATGAAACTACAATATCATGCCAAGACTGTTTCACTGGGATAGACCTTACCAAAGGATAAATCACACTCTTCCTTTTATTCAAACATGCCTCTGTAGCTTGGGAAATGTTATTAATCAAATGCAATACCTTATCTCCCAACTGTTCATCTGCTACAATTACACAGACATCATCCGCATAAGCTGTAACACGCACCTCTTCCCCCCCCCTTCGGCCGTATGCCTCTGATATTGGTATCTTGCTGTATTAGATGTAACAATGGGTCCAAACAAAACACATACAGCAATAGGTTGAGTGGACACCCCTGACACACCCCCTTAGTGATAGTGATATACGTTCCTAGATGTCCATTTACCATAGGAATTGCTCGAGCATGGTCATATAATACAGTTATCCACTGAAGAAAATTCTCTGGAATGCCATAAGACTTTAAAATCTTAGTAATAAAAAAATGTGGAACTCTATCAACGGTTTTCTCCTGGTCCAATCACATTATATATCCTGTAAGCTGTTCCTCCTTACCCTGCTCTACTAATTCTCTAATCAACAATAGATTATGCTGTATGGAGCGATTCGGGACTGTACATGTTTGGGCTGATGTAATCAGATACGGTGTCAGAGGCAATAGCCTTGAATGTAGTATTTTCATCAAAATTTTATAGTCCGTATTTAATAAACTAAGTGATCTCCAATTATCAAGATTTGCCTTATCACCATGTTTATAAACCATAATTTGTATCACTATACAAAAATGAAAGTCTACATGTAAAGTTAACAATACCCAATTAAAAACTACTACTAGTATTTGAGCCATCAAATCTTTAAATGTGTGATAAAATTCTGCCGGTAGACCATCTATACCAGGGGCAGTACTCTTTCTAAGACATCCAATAGCTTGCTTAATTTCTATTACAGAAATAGGCATTTTAAGTGCCAACAACAAGTCAGGTGGTACATTAGGTATAGCCAGATGTGACAAAAAATCAGTAGATACTCCTGCTACAATTGAAGAGGCAGTGTACATGTCTGCCAAATACTTCGACACTGCGTCTAAAATACCAGGACCATCCTGAACTATTACACCAGTACTTGTTACAACAGAGGTCATAAAACGGGTTTCTATCCTCTGAGAACAGCTTTTAAAGGCATCCCCTAAACCCTTCTTCCCTGGAGAACATATCTTATGTTCATGCAGCATCGCTTTGGCTCTATTATATTGTAGGGCAAATATAGCTCTTTTAACATTCAAGGCTTGTGCAGTTAGAGGAAGGTGGTATAGATTAATACTGGAATATATTTTGTTTAATTGCAACCGTAACTTCAGATATTGTTTATGTTGATCCTGCCGCTCCTTAATAGAGTACATTTGAAAAATTCTCCTTAAACCTGATTTTGAGATTTCCCACCACCTGCTCATATCATTTGCCAACCCAGCTACAGACATTCGTGATCTAATGAATTCTGTAATCTGACCTTGTAGTTTTTCCTCTGTCAGTACTGCTGTATTCAGTTTTCAGTACCCTCTCCCATACGTAAGACCATTAATGGTACCCAAGGAAACCTGTAAAATAACATGGTCCGAAATCTCCAAGGGACTCATCATTGCCGTCTCCACCCCAATATTAGATTTTGTGAAAATAAAGTCTGTCCTGGTTGATAAAGAACCTCGAAAATATGTATTCCCACCCTTTTTATGAACCATTCTATAGGAATCTTGTAGTTGGCCTTGAGACAGTATAGTAAGGAGATAATTTGAGTCACAATAAAGTTTCATTGCCTTTCCACTTCTATCTCCCACATCTACTAACTACACAATTAAAGTCACCCCCCCATATTACTAATTTGGTTGTCAGTAAGAATGGTTTAATTAAACCAAATAATTCCATCCGTCCCTTCTTGGTAAGAGGGGCATACACATTTGTCAACCTATACCCAACACCCCCATATATAAAATCTATCAATAATGCTCTCCCTAACGAAATCTCTACCAGCTTCGAAATTTTAAAGTTATCCCCCTTAAACAATATGCCTACCCCTTCACAGACGTCTGTACTAAAGGAGAAAAAGGACGGTCCCCAATACCACAATTGCTAGGCTAATCTAACTAAAGAAGTAGTGCTTAACCTTGTATCCTGTAAAAGACAGATATCACAACCTATCTCTTTCAAAACAGAAAGTGCTACCAATCTTCTCTTAGCATTTTTTATGCTATTTACACTTATGGTAGCTATCCTCAACTGAGGGATAAAGGTTGTCGACATTTAAAATTAATTTAAGGGATTCAGGGTGGCATCTTAATCCTCGTACTTCTATGCACCCTTGTTTTAACCCTAGGTTCACTGACAACCACATTGCACTTGCCTTGTGACTCACCATCTGTGTCAGAAGAAGGAGGGACTAAGGATGAGGCCTCCGAATCCCCACCTGGTTCTGATTCTTGAGAATGAAGCAATAACAGCTCATATTTATTACCAAATACTATAGTCTCATCTTCCACAATATTCGCCTTAGCAACCTTGGATCTTGGTTTGGTTTGCTTTAAACTCCGTTCTTTCGCCACACTTTGGACAACTCGGGGAGGGGGGCATTTCTAGCATGTTATGGTCCTGAGCTGGGGGCTGTTCCATAGGGACCTGAGGAGTCTGATCTCCTGTTATTTCAGGTTCATCTGTTATAATGGTGGTTAGTTCCTCAGAATTGTCAACCAGCATGGGAGGGGGAGGGGGGTGGTTGGTTAGTGTTGGGTTCAGGAGAGGGTTTCTGGGACTGAGTTTTTCTTTTAGACATTTCTCGTTTCTGAGCCTCTTGAATAATAACATCCTGACTTTTTCAATCCGTGAGATTGTGTGTAGTCCATGGGCAGGATCTGTATGGATGTCCTGATTCAAAACACAAATTGCATTTTAACTCAGCTTGACACTCTGAACTGTGGTGACCAAACTCTAAACAGTGGTTACACCTCAATCTATCACATGCTAAGCCTAAATGAGTTAGGGCCCCACATTTAAAACATGCTTTTGGTTGACCTGGGTAGAAGCAATGTCCTCTTTCACTACCCAAAAATACACTATTTGGCAAATGAACTGGGCCAAGGCTATTATTCCTTAAATGTACTTTAAACAGCCACCCCCCATTCCACGTACATTCCTCATCAAAAATGGGAGAGGGAAAACCTAGCACTTCACATTTTTTCTGTAACCAGTATATTATATCATGTACAGAAACTGATTCATTTCGAAACAATACAGCCACAGTCTTAATGGACGGTTTTGTTAAAGGAAGCACTTTAAAAGGCATCCACAATTCTGTATATTTGAGAGAGTCCAATTTTATCCAGAAACGATCTAAACCCTGTGGAGTGGAAAAACTGATATCATATATTACAGATCCTGAGACATGTATAAGAGCATGTATTTCGTTTGAGAAGAAACCCATTGAACTTTTCAATAATGTTCTCCCCGCATATACATGATCTGGGGCAATGTCTAGGCCCCCCTGATACTCTAATCATACAGCATTCCTCCTTTGTGGGGACTTGAAAAGGATCCTTTCGTGAAAGGATCCTCGCGCAGCTTTCGCCTGTTTAGGAAAATCAGGTAATGGGTCTGTTAACAGCGAAGTCTTTTCAACAATATCTCCCCACTCTGCGTGTGCATGAACCGATCCTTCTGAGTCAGAAGAAGAAGAATCCAAGTGGGCCAATCTGTGTCCTGGTAGTCGACCATGTGCTGCAGGCATCGGTTCATTTTGAATCTCCTGCCATGTACCCGGAGCCTCCAGTTCAGACTGCATGTCTGCAGAAGCAGATTGTTGGGCCGGGTCAGGAACCCAGACGCCTGATTCCCCTTGCTTCCACCCTGCACCCAGCAGTGGACACTCTAGCGAGCAGTAAGGGGAGGATCTTCTTCTGCCCTACCTTTCTGCATGCCAAAATTTGAAATTCATGCTACTTCAGGTACTTTGCAAGAAAGTTTAGGACTACTCACTGAAGTTGGCGGATGCTCTGGTGAAGAAATGGAATAGTCTGTTGTTTCAGGCCGAGACTCAGTTGTCAGTCGTGATGTTCCAAGGATAGTCGCTGTCAAAATGCTGCTCTTTGATGCTAGTACGTCATCATGCTGACTCATACTGCCCTCTGTTCGAATTCCGGCAGCTGCCTCCTTCACCAGCTTGGCCTGAATCATCCGAGCAGCATCTCGCACCAGGACTGCATCCATAATATCACTAGGCACATCAGTAGTATCGAAAATTGCCTCACCTGGCAAGTCTTTTCTCACAGGAGTTTCTTCATTTTGAAGACGCAAAGGCATGTTTTGTTGTAAAATGTTCTCTAACCACACTGCATCTGATCCAAATAGACCTGTAGTTGCACATAGTGTCATTGAGTCAAGTTCTGATATATTTTCCTCCATTTCTATGCAATTCTGTACAACAACGGTTTTCTCCTGAACTGGACCTGAGGGAGGGGAGACCTGCTCTCCTCAGGTACACCAGCAGAATGAGCTTCCATCACATCAGCCTCCATGACAGCAGCACCCCCACTGCAAGAGTAGGGGAATTTTCTATTGGATAAAGCTTCATAAACAAAACAAGGGAAAACACAACAGAAAAATTGTAAAATACAGGAATCAATATATAACATCAGAGTCCAGAAAACAAGAAACCATTCATACCCTTCAAAAGTCCAAAACACCAAAGACAAACCCAAAATTCCAAGAACAAAACCCACTCAGAAAAACCTATAACAACCAGAAGCAAAAAACAGCTATCCCAACAGCCCTTCCCATCCCAGTATATAATGGAAAACAAAAAACAGTTCATAGACTCGTCCAGCGAGAATCCACTGGTCAATCAAAAACCCATAAAAAGGGGAGAGAACCCCAACCTTTCCACCAGTCCTGCATAAGAGCACTAGAAAAGACATGTCTTTCTTTTTTAAATAACATTGTGATTTCAGACTCAGTTTTATTTTGTAAGCCCAGCAAAGATAGATGTTTTTGTTGTAACACAGATTGACATCTAGTTTGCCAAATTACCCATTTAATGAGAGCAAAAATTACTCGAGTTGTCCCTAAATGGAATCCACTCCAAAAAATGTTATCATACTGACCATACACCAAGGTATTATAATTCATAGACCTTAGATGAGGGATATTCCATGAACAGGCCAACATTGCCATAAACCAGAAATATATGGACATTGTAAAAAAAGATGTAACATTGTTTCAATCTCCAATCCACAACCCTCCCTTAGACAAGATCTGTCCTGAATAGATTTGTGAAAATGATTTCCTCTGACATTTAGTCTAGAATGACAGCTAAGCCATACAGAATCCCATACTTTAGGAGGGAGTCTGGTTTCTGTTACTTGGCGAAGGACATCAGCAAGGACTACAGTGTCCGGTAATACCAGACAAGGATATTTAAAACAGATCTCCTGTAACAGCTTATGATACTCCAATTTTCTGGTAGTATGCAAAAGGTCAGAGGTCAAGATATGCCAAAGTTTTAATTTCTTACAGATTTCCAAAAGAAAGGGAGAAAAACCTTGTGGGGTGTTCCGAAATACCCCCCATTGCTGGGTTTCCCACTTCTGCCAAAAATAGCAGCATTTATCTTTAAACAAGGGAACCCAAGGCAACTGACTCAACAATAAAACAGGAACAAAATTTGCATAAAGAAAAACAGTAAAAAGAAAAGTCACAGGATTGAGCATGTTCAAACCACCATCACACACAGGCCAATAGATACTATTTCGCTTTATGGGATTAAGCTGACTCCTCCATAATAACTGAAAAGCCACGCTATATATCCTAACCTCTAATTTGACAGGCAAAGGATACAGATAACTAACATTCAGAAAAACAGACAATAAAAAGTTTTAAACATAAAGACCCTTTTCTTTTTCGTCATAGGAAAACCTTTCCATCTTGCAACTTTCTCCTCTGCTTTGACCAAGGTCGTTTCCCAATTGTAACAGGCCGGGTCAGGAGCTCCAAACCAGCACCTCAGAATTTTAATCGGCAATGCAGATACCCCAACACCCCCTATAGCCTGCAGAGCTACTTCTAAAGTACGAATCCCCACAGCCGTACTCTTCTGTCTGTTGATCCTTGAACCAGAAACAACAGAAAAAGAGTCTACAACCTCCATAGCCCGCTCCCCAGATACTTGATCGGCCACTAGTATAGTAGTGTCATCTACATAAGCCAGGGCAATCGGAAATACACTATCCCCAAAACCCCGAAATGGTGCAATCCCTGTTGCCATGTGTAATGTTCTTAACAAAGGATCTAAAGAAAAAACAAAAAGAAGCAGACTCAGAGGACAGCCTTGTCTGACTCCTCGCTGAATCAGCACAGATCTCCCTAGCCTGCCATTTACCAAAGGCCGAGATGAGGCATGTCTATAAATGATTTGAAGCCATTCTATAAACCCATCTGGAATACCATAATGTTTTAAAACCTGAAACAGGTAGACATGGGGAACCTCATCAAAGACCTTAGCTTGGTCAGGGGAGAGTAAATACCCAGAAGCACTTGACCCATCAAAAGCTTCTCTTAATAATTTGGTAATGTCTCCCATACCCCGACGGGGAATGGCACAAGTCTGACCGGTGAAATCACTTCCTGAGCTACCCAGGACAAACGCTTGCAGAAAACTTTACATAGAATTTTCCAGTCGACATTTAACAAACTAATGGGCCTCAATTCCAAGATCTAATCTATACCCCTTTTTATAAAGAAAAATCAAAATACTGTCTGCCAAAGCTGCAGGAAAAGGAACTAAACCAGATAATATAGCATTATAAACTTTCACCAAATAGGGACTTAAGAGACTAACTGCTTTCTTATAGAGTTCCCCTGTTAAGCCATCCGGACCAGGAGAAGAACTAGATGGTAATCCAGCAATAACCTCCTCCACTTCTTTCTGGGAAATAGGAGAGGTCAATAGGGATTTATCTGATTCCAAAAGATCAGGTGTCTGTAATGTACGTAGAAACGCTTCCATCCCGACAGTAGGGGGAGAGTTGGTACAAAAGGAAGCTTCCACAAACTGATGAACCACTTCCTCAATATCAGTGCTAGAATTTACAGTCTGACCTGTATCAGACCTCAAGGCATCCATATATTCAGAGTCCACCCTTTGCGTACAACATTCATAAGGATCAACTCCTTGCACTTTCCCCTGAGTGCCAAACTTCTGTTCCAAAAACAGAGAATGGGCCCTATCATACTGATACTTACACATCTCAGATTTAATCACAACAATGTCATCCGTGAGATTTTCTCCAGTCTCTACAGCTCGAGAAAGTAGCCTCTGGAGCCTATCCCTGAACTGGAGGTAGGTCAGAAACTTAGAATTTGCTGCCCGTTTTGCCAAAGAGCTACATAAGGTTTTCAAATCTCGTTTCGAGTCTTGCCACCATAAAAGAGAATTATCATATAAATCAAAAACAGAAAACCTGGCCTCCAACTCATTATGAATGAGAGCCCAGGTATCTGTATCCGATAAAAGAGCCGAGTTCAACCTCCAGGCCGGATTCAGTCCAGGTTTGTTTACAGGAGTTACAATAAAAACAGTAATCAGTCTGTGGTCAGAAGTCTCAACTGGAGAAACTGAAAAAGAACGCACAGGGACCCAATGGGAGGCAAACCAGAAGTCAATTCTAGTAGACAAGTGACCCCTAGAGTAAGTATGCTCTCGTAAGCTAGAAAACAGCCACAATCCTAAGCTTGGCCTGTGTATACATTCTGTACAAAAGTTGGAATCAGAATATAACTTTTGTGATCTACTTGTTTTGTCAGATAAAGACAATATACAATTGAAATCACCTCCTAAAAAAACAGATCTTGTGGTATACAAAAAAGGTAGAACTTTCTGCAATAAAGTAACCCATTGGAATTTCGTCTGGTAATTATAAATATTAATAATACGTAATTCATGTGCCCCCAGCCAGGCATCAGGAATACACGCACGGCCAGGAACCAGGTCAATCAGATGAGAAACGTGGAGGTCAGGATTCAAGATTAAAAACCCCAGCCCTGAGCATGGTTCCTCCCCCAATGACCAAAAAGAAGCACCCCTAAACCAGTCAGTAGATGCTCAGTAGGTCTCTCTAGTAGTATGTAACTGGTGTCTTGAAGTAAACAAATATCAAGATGATGACCAGAAATTATAGAAAAAGTGGTGAGTCTTTTTTTGTGGTTCGTTATACTATTGGCGTTTAAGGATCCCAAGAAAAGGTGCCACATCATGTTCAGGTGGGAGAGACATCTGCCATAGTGGAAACCAGAGGTTTAACAGCTTTAGTCCCCAATCTTTTGGATTTATTTTTCTTCTTGCCGCCCCCTTTGGTATCTATGGAGGGAAATTCAGAATCAGTTACAAGTTCCGGCTGAGAGGAAACTAGTGAAGAGGAATCCGAATCATCATCCTCTACATCCCACTGCTTCCTTTTAGCAAGTGGAAGGAACCTGTTGGACATGGGAAGACCAACCTCACCTCCATCCATAGCATCTTTGCCCAATTTTTGGGATACACTGCATGTCATCCATCTATTTTTTTAAAATTCCCAATCCGTGGAGTAGGGAGGAGGCATAGCAGGGTCTTGCCCAGAAGGCCCCTGTAGTTCAACAGAGCAAGGGTGAGACTCTGTATTCTCAGAAGGAATGAGCAATACCGGATCAGCAACCACCTCCGGGACTGTGGTACCTGGGGAAATTACCTGCTGCACTGGGAGCTTGACTGGAATAGAGGGGAGAGAGGGCACATGTTTAGAAGGGGAAGGATCAACAGCAGAAATGGTTACAGAGGGTGAGGAGGGCCGGGGAAGGGGCACTTCAATAGGGTAATCATCCCCTGGTTCCCCTGCCATATTTTCAGTAGAGTCATCCCTCCCAAATTATGAAGCCAGGACAATCCCTGAAAGTGTGGGTGGTGTCTTCACAAGATTACATAACAGGAGTTTGGCAGGCAAATGTGACATGGCCGATCCCTCCACAAAGGGAACATTTCATTTTATCGCAGGCATTGCTCAGATGAGTATAAGCCCCACACCTGAAACATGAATGAGGTTGCCCAGCATAAAAGATAAAACCTCGTTCCCTTCCCAGGTAGAAGCAACTAGGTAGATGCTGAATAATACCTCGAACCTGAGGCAATTTGACCCGAATCCTCCACCTCCCAGTCCAAATATCCTCAGAGTCAATAACAGGGTCTGAAAGACCTAAAACAGAACATTTAGCCCTTAACCAGAACAAAATATCTGATATTGCCACCCCTTCATTCTTGAACAACACAGTCACTGTTCTGTAGGCAGGCTTAGTGAGAGGAATAGCAGCAAAGACCTTCCAGTCAGGGTTGTTACAAACACCTTGGTAACGTTCCCAGAAAAGCTCCAAACCTTCAGCAGTTTTAAAGCTGATATTGAAATTTGGATCACCTGAGGTGTGAATTAAAGCATAAATATCCCGAGCAGAAAAACCCATGCCGTCCTTCAAAAGCGTATGGCCCACATATATTCTGTCAGGATGTAACTCTAAGCCTCCTTTATATTTTAGCCTTACTGCGTTACGCCGTTTAGCAGGTTCAGGAGGAGCATGAAATAATCCTGCATATGTTCTGCTGGATGAGTTCCGATCACATTCAGGATCAGCTCCAGCAGTACTCACAGAAGGACGTGGGGGGGCAGGATGTTCCAGGCCAGGCCCAGGGACAGCAGGCGCTGGTTTCAGGGCAATAGGGTCTTCAGGGTCATGATGCTGCCCAGAAATACTGGGCAAAGGAGAGGTTTCCATAGGGTTTTGTTGCTGAGGTAAAAGAACTGGGGGGTCAGACAACTCTAAAGAAGAGGGAAGTTCCATAGGGTCAGCAAGAGCAGACCCCGGTCGTTGAGGCGACACCCAAGGCTGATTTGGCCCAGCTTTAACCCACCCAGCAGCCTGCAAGGCTTCAGCAACAGTGTGCCCCGTAACCAACAAATTGTTATCAAAGTTAGAACTTTCCCCAGACAATTCAGTACTGCCAGAAACCTCAGCGAGTAATGCAGCACCTGTCACAGAATCTGACAACTCCCGAGGAGCAACTGTTCTAGAAGCAGTGTCCACCCCTGAACTCTCTCCAGCCTGTAAATGTGGAATTAAGGCAGTGTCAGAAGAAACAACAGAAATCTTACTGGCAGGTTCCCAAGATGGTCTGGAGTTGTAGCAGACCCAGCACCAAACTCCATCGTGCATATTCCGAGTGAACTGACAGCTGTTGTAGAAAGTGGAGCTCCAGTAAGCAATGCTCCTGTCTTGAGACAGAGGGATTGGCTGTGACGCTCGCGGCTCTCTTCTGCAGCAAGAAGCACTCGCAAATACTCACAACGGGACCGAAACAAATGACAGCTCGGGAAGTCTGTCTGCAGCAATGGGTCTGTGGAAAAAATAGGAGCCTCAGAGGAAGCCACACAAGCAGGAGAGGTAAACAAACGATCCTCAGCAGGAACAAGAACAGTAACAGTATCCAGACTAGGCAGTTCAGATGCAAGCAACTTAGGAGCAACATCCACATCCATCTTCTCAGAGATGGAAAAAGCCTCACACACAGGAGGAACTGAGGAGGAGGCCAACTCCTCAGCTCCAAGGACCATCTCACCTCCACCAGGATCCATGGGAGCCGCCATCTTGGTCCCACAGGAAAATTGGTCCCCCCTGCTCACAGGAAGCAGAGTAGGGGAATTTCCCTGGTGCCCTGGCCAAATTTCCCCCATTCGCTAAAAATACCACCAACAGCTTAATCTGGTTCAAGATCAGTTGGCACTCATCTGTATCCCCCTCCCCTGGGTCATGCCTGAAAATAGGCAGAATTTGTCTAGTGCACTTACCCAGTCAACAAAAACTAAATAAAATAAAACAATAATAAATAAAATAAGCTGTTTTGCAGGGTGATGGACCAGGGTGGCAATCATCCCACCCCGGTCATGAACCTCGACCCTGTGGCCAAACTGCTGCACCCTTGGCTGACCCCTGACAACCTCTCTTAATGGCGCCAAAACCCAGCTTTTAAACCACCAGCTGAGGTTCCACCTGCCAACAGCCATAACCCCTGCACCAGACAATAAGAATTTAAAGGTCTCTACAGTAAGCTCCCAAAGGGGCTTACAGTCTCCCCACCTTAAACCATTCACCTCATCGAGAAAGGCTAGGCAGCTGTACCACCAGCCTATCCCTGGAACGGATATGCACACTCTCTGCCCAGGGCCGCCAGGGGCAACACTGCCTCACACTGCCACAATGGTGGATACTACGCAATAAACTCTAAGGACCAGGATCCTACAAAACAAACTCAACGCATATACTCTTTCCTACCTGGGGGCATGCTGACCCACCAACCATGCCCAAGGCAGAAGGCCTGGCACATGGAGGCAGTGTCCCATGCCCCCCCCATTTCTTTTACTGAAACAAGCACATGTGCTGCTGTCACCAACCAGCCCAGTACAAACACAGCTGGACAAAACTTTAAACAACGCATGGAACAATACTTTACTTGTTACTTCAGATAGGAGGTACAATACCACTTCAAATTCTACAAAGCATGAGAGCACCAAGCACACAGCATTCTCCCACAGCCGCTCCCTCTCTCACACCACGCACACATCACTTTCACCCCAACCAGGCCTCACGCTTACCAGTCACACCGCTCTAGAATAGAAAGAGGCAAATGCCCACTATGCCAAACAAATTAATAGGCACAAACTATTCTAAGTGTCTGAAAAGTCCAAAAAGTTCAGTCCAAGAGGCAGTCATTACAAGACCACAAATGCTTCATGGCAACCCCAACAGTAAAACAAAGTGCAAAACAAAACATTAAACAGTAACACAGTTAACTTGATTTGGATGACTACTGCAAACCTGAAAACAGAGGTGGGGCTTAGGCATCACACACGATGGGGGAACAGTACAGAAACAGTCCAGACATCACTCTTCCAGTCCTGGCAAGTTGCAAAGGTGGACTAAAGTCCTGACTATTAAGGTTGTTCCGAGGTGAAGTACAGCTATGGGCCAGGCTTTGTAGTCTCCTCACTGAAGGAATCCTCACTGATGATTCCAGTGCAATTGCAGATGACACATCTTTCCTGGCTGCCACATTTTTCAACAACCTCCCAAAGCCAAGAAAGGAAGATTGCAGGGACAGTCACCTCCTTACTGGTCTTCGACAGAGCCTCCGCCATGCTGAAACCTGGAACCCTGTTGTTGCAATCCCAATTCAAAAAGCTGGAAGAAACACTCGACAGTCCTCGTTCTCATAGTCACTCAGTCCACAGCCCAGACAAAATGGTGCTCCCACCAAATGCAGTAGCAGTCCTGAGCTAGCCTTCCACTGCTTCCTCCAGTCATCTGGCAGCTCCACAGAAAAACAAGCACCTGCACACGTGAGGTCTAAGCAGTAGACTGAAAGGCATAAAACAAGTCCCAAAGTGGCCGCTCTGCTACAGTTTCAAAGTCCCTGATCCAAGGTCTGACCACAGTAGCCAAAAGACAGCTTGCCCCACAATCATCACCCCTTGGCTGCACCCCAATTTTGTATCCTGGATGAGCCCCCACATTTCAAGCCCCCTCCCCGTGTCTAGGGGTATGCCAGTTGGTAAGGTGGGGAGGGTGGCACTGTACATGCACAGACAACACATCCAGAATTAGCAGCTTATACCTGGGTTCCAGACGAGCAGCCAAGATCACCGTGAAGTGCAGCAAGCTCCTACATTCCCAGTCCTCTCTGGTGGTGCAGTGGGCAACTGGGTAGTACTCAGGGGTGCTGTGGGGTAAACTGGTTAGTGCAGTTAGATTCCAACAAACTCATTGTTTGGCAAAATGTAAAGAGTAAAACTTGCACTGTTTTAATTAATAGTGTAATCACAATCCGTGGAGCAGTGGGGGTAATCACACAAAACGGAGGGCAGTCAGTACATCCAGAAGGGTCACAGAGCTCCCAGAACAGTGCAGACCCAAGGATCTTCATGGCACAATACTTGAACTTAGAGGAGCCAGAGCTCCCAGGCTGTTGACAACAGCAGCACCTTCTACCCTGCATTACGATGGAGCCTCTGCATATTCCGACAGGCTCACTACAGTCTCCCTCTTGACTATCTGCCCTACAAACATGTGAGGGACATTAATCTGGGCCTGTGAGTATCCCCAATCCCAACTCTCATGGGGATGGCCGACCCCACAGCGTGGTGCTCCACGTACCCTCCTGCTACATTCTCACAGGACAACTGCAGTGAGGGGGAGACCCAAATTTGAGGAGAGATCTTCTGTACCAGGACACTCCACAGTGGACACAGGCTGCATGAGGAGACCAAGGACAGGCTGAAACCACTGCCCTCCACACGAGGGCGCTCACCACCACTACATGCCCCACCTATGGCAACCGGTAAAGAATCAAACCTAGACACCACAGAGAACTTGAGAATAATAACTCAAAATACTTTTATTCCATTAAAAACAGGATCACACACAGCTCTGGGCAGCTCCCCTCGACCGGTTTGTAATAGTAGTAAAATATTTTATTCATACAAATTATATGAATTAGGATTATCTCAATTGAGCTATTGCTTATTTACAATGAGGTCCTAGGAACTGCAAAACAATCAGACAATACAAAGAATATAGAACAATAAATAAATAAGTATATACATTCAATATACATTAAGTACAAATTAAATAAAATCACTCATTCAAGGTTACAGGCAGGTAATGGTATAAAAATGTCCTACAATTTCAGTCAGGGCAACATGTCTGTAGCTAATAACAAACTTCCTAAACCAGGGCTTAATCCCTGTCCAAGGATTTCTACTCTTGTTAATCTTAATGGTTGCTGGTAATTTGTTCAACTCAAGGGGACCCCTGTATAAGACAGATTGCCGGCCAATTTCTAATTTACATTTTGGAATTTCAAAATCTGAGGTGTTTGCTGTTCTTAATGAACTCAGTTTGTCCCGTTTTGTCACCCCTGCAACTATGTAAGGGGGTAAGTTACCCAATCAGCACTTATATATGAAAGCAAGTAGGTGTTCCTGTCTACATTCTGAAAGTCTCAACTATTCCAAGTAATTGTATAAGAAACACTTGTGAGTGGAACAGGGGGCTTTCAAGATGATTCTAGCTAATCTACCATGGCACACCGCCAATCTCTCCAGGTCGCTTTTTTTTACCACTAGCATAGATAAAGTCCCCATAGTTCAGCATGAGAATTATCGTTGAATTAACAACCCTCCCTCTTACCTCAGGGCTCATACAGGATCTGACTCTATACAGGGCTCTAAGCTTTTTCCCTACATTTTTCATTAAATGATGTGAACTCCCCAATTTAGGAGCTCATCGAGCCATAGGTCTAAGTATTTATAAGACTGAACCTGCTGGATCGGGGATCCCTCCAGGGTATCCACCTTCAGTATCAAATTTTCCTGAGCAGTCAAAGATCGACGAAATAATAACAACTGTGTTTTTTTAGAGTTTAAAACGAAACTACTGTCGCTAAGAAAAATCTGCAGCTCATTAAAGGCCTTCTGTAACTTAACTTGAATTTTGTTTACTGTAAAATCTGAGGTATATATAATGGTATCATCAGCATATAAATGAAAAAGAATAGTTGAATCTGAAAAATTTAGCCCATTAACATAGATATTAAACAATAATGGACCTAAAATGGAACCCTGGGGGACCCTCAATCCAACAGGAACAAAGCCCGATGTCCAGTCTCCCATGGAGACCATTTGAGTTCTATCAATTAAATATGAGGTGAGCCAACGTAGACTAGGTCCCATTATCCCCAAAGAGGCTGCCCTGGATAGGAGGACACTGTGATCCAATGAATCAAAAACCTTAGATAAATCAACAAAAATTGCAACTACCAGTGTCCTCTCATCCAAGGCAGCCTGAATATCCCCAGTAACCTTAACCAGGGCCAAGATGGTACTGTATGATTTCTTAAATCCATCCAAAAGACTCTGAGATTCCAGGTGCCCAGCAATCTGAGTGGCTACGATTCTTTCAAAAATCTTTGAAACCTGGGGTAAGAGAGAAATAGGGCGATAGTTGCCAAGCTCTGATTTATTACCCCCAAAGATGGGCACAACTTTCGATTGTTTCCAGGCATTAGGGAATTCTCCTGTATTAAGAGAAAAATTAAATAAGTATGCTAAGGGGTAGGCAACAACTGGGGAAGCAAACTTCAGTAAATTAGAGGGGATGCCATCCAGACCCATGGCCTTAGAGGTGTTTAGTTTTAACAATTTCAACAAGACCTTGTCAGCTGAAATCTCTGAAAAGGAAAAGTTGTTCATTGAGCCACCATCTGTAACCATCTGTACTGTGTCTATCCCCTGTTTATTTTTTAACCCAGTTTTACTAAAGAATTCGTTACATCTGTCTACAACCAGTTGGGACATGGAAATCATCGGACCATCAATAATGAACACATTTGGAACAACGGTTCCCCGACCTTTCAAAAGGAAATTAATTGTCCGCCAAAAATCTTTTGGCTGTTGAGAACATTTAGTATCCAAAAAGTTCATATAGACCTCCTGATGATGCACAGGGTGCAAAACCAATCAAGGGGAGCTGCCCAGAGCTGTGAGTGATCCTATTTTTAATGGAATAAAAGTATTTTGAGTTATTATTCTCCTCGAGTTTCTCTGTGGTGCCTAGGTTTGATTCTCTACTGAGGAACACTTTATCTGGGACACACAGGTGGAGGAGTGCAAGAATTGTGTTGCACTGCCACCTATGGCAACCAGCAGGACCAACTCTGCAGGTAGACCATCTACCCTAGTGCTGGGGCTCATGAGGCAGGCCACACCAATTTCCACCGGGCCCCAACTCCCCACCCCAGTGACTGCCCCACAGCCACGGATTGCCTCAAATTCCCCGACCACTACTTCCTCTGACAAAATAAACTGCTTTGCAGGGCGATGGACTGGAGCGGCAACCACCCCACCCTGGTCCCGAACCTCGGCCCTATGGCTAAACTGCTGCACCCTTGGTCGACTCTCGATGACCTCTCTTAATGGTGCCAAAACCCAGCTTTTAAACCGTCAGCTGAGGCTCCACCTGCCTGCAGGAGGAACCCCCGCACTGGACAATAAGAATTTAAAGGGCCCTATGGTAAGCTCTCAAAGGGGCCTATACATAGTAGAGTTAAAAGCTACAAAAAATCAGATGGGAGACTCTATACACCCTCCTTGTTTTAACAGAATAAATCAGACTCCATATACACTCTTTAATCAGCCTTCTGAATTCTCAACCCTGAACCATATTTTGACAGAAAATCTGCATTTACCAAGTTGGTCAGAGCAGCCAAGGCTGTCTACTATCATTCAGAGCTAGCCTCTGCCTCAAGAAATCCTTCAAAGCTCTGGAAAACATTAAAAGACATGTCTGGACACACACCTGGTAATTCCATTCCAGCAAAAATTAAGTCCGGTGGCAGCGTTATCGCTAACCGATCGGAGATATTGGAAGCCCTCAATAACCATTTTGCAATGGCAGGGCTAGCATTTGATACTTCCCCTGCCAATGACCTCCACACAGCTCAGGGCCCACCAACCCATGAGTCCCCCCCTACCGAGGAGGCCTTCTCCCTCCTGCCTGTCTCTCTAAAAGAGGTAGAAGACCTACTGTTGCAACTGGACACCAGGAAGGGAGCAGGCTCCAACTTCATAGAGCCATACTATCTGAAATGCACCTACCATGTGCTTGCAGTGCCAATCACCCACCTATTCAACATGTCACTCTCCCAGGATAGCCTCCCCCCCAATGGAAAATAGCCCATGTCATCCCTCTATTAAAAGCAGGCAATCCCTACGATCTAAATAATTACAGACCGATCTCCCTCCTCCCCATCCTGTCTAAATTACTAGAAAAAATAGTGTGTGGCCAGCTAGGGGTATACTTAGAATCCAGAAGCCTATTAAACCCAGTTCAGTCTGGATTCAGAGCAAAGCACAGCACCATAACAGCCCTAGCTAAGGTGACCAATGATTGGCTCCTAGACCTTGACAACAAGAAGCATGTCTGTGCCATTTTCTTGGATCTTAGTAAGGCATTCGACACAGTCGATGACAGCCTGCTTCTTTCCTCCCTAAGCACCTTAGGCCTGGACCATAAATCTATGTGCTGGTTTGCAGACTACCTCGGAGAACGGAAACAGCAGGTTAAAGCTGAAGGTGATCTTTCTCCATTAAAACCTATGCTGAGGGTCATACCCCAGGGCTCTATCCTTGGTCTCCTCCTCTTTGCAGTCTACATTAACAACATCAATGACCCCATCAAAAAAGCCAACATCCACTTATTCGCGGATGACACTGTACTGTACTTGAGTCATCCCATGCCGGAAGCAGCCTGTGAAGCCCTCCAAGCTGAATTGAACCTTCTACAATACCAGCTCAGAAACAAAAAGCTTTTGCTCAATGTGAAAAAGACAAAAGCCATGCTCTTCTCCCCCTCCTTGCATGTGGCAATTCCTTCTGGTGGGGGGCTATCCCACAAATTATCACTGTTCTTGGAGAAACACTAGAGTATGTAGCTAAATTCAAATATCCAGGAGTTTGGCTCGATCATAAACTTTCCTTCGCCGACCATCTCGAAGAACTGCAGAAGAAACTAAGGCAAAGATTAGGACTATTCTACAGAATTAACCACCTGCTCACAAAGGAGGCCAAGATTCAACTGGTTCAAGCTACCTTCCTAATCTTTAATAGATTACGTGGACTTGCTCTACAGCCACTGCACTGCCTCTGCACTGGCTAAGTTGGACACCCTCTACCACAGAGCTATCAGGTTCATTACTGGCCTTCCACTTTCCACACACCACTGCTCCCTGTACTCATCGATAGGTTGGACTTCCCTTCACTATAGAAGGAATAGAAACGCCGCCCTATGGGCCTTCAGAGCGGTGACCAACAAGCCCCCCTCATATGTCTCAGATTGTATTCCCCAGAGTGTGTTAGGCACCTACGCTCTAAGGAGCTATTCCCTAATTGCCCTCCAAGTTCCAAGGGTCAACACTCGTTTTGGCAAAGCTGCTCTAAGCTTCTCTTTACCCACATTGTGGAATGGTTTACAAAGGAACTTGAAGCTGAGCTGCCCTGTTAGCCTGAATATCTTCAAGGTGCTCTACGACTGCTACATGAAAGCACCTTGCAAATGTTTTCCTCACCGCTAACCCATTAATTCCGCAACTCCCCCTTTCCATCCTGACGCTCGCCATGTTTCTACCCCTGGCTCTCACTCTTTCCCTATTAACTCTTCCTACTGCACCCGCCCTTCCCTGTCCACTCCAGCCTTGCTAAAGTCCCACCCCATCCATAGTAGTGTCCCAATTACCTACCCCTCCTCCGTCATTATCATAATAAACAAGTACATGACTGCCATCGTCACTTTCTGTGGTTTTAGCCCAATTTTTCCCTCAGTCGTCGGTAATATATCCCTCCTTTTCTTTACCTCTCTAACCTGCCACCCCATACACTGCCTCTTTCCCCTATATGTGTAGTTGCCGGCTGCCTCACTCAAAAGATCTTTGCTTATAACCCCGTATGTCTATGGTTGATTGTACATCTGCTGACTTCTTCAATTGTAAAATAATGCTGTTTTTTTTTATTGATTTCAACCTTGTACTGTACTATATACCCTGTATATACTTTTTCTTCCTTGTATATTATTGCTTTTTGTATACCTGCTTCTGAACTGTACTTTGATGTATTCATGACCAGGTCCACCTTGCAAATGAGCCTTGCTCAATGGTGCCCGCCTGGATAAATAAAGATTTTAATTGATTGATTGATTGATTGATTTACATGCTATGTTCCTCCTCTGAGGATCACCTTGAACATGAATGGCCGAAATGTCAGGCACCATCTAATGGTTCTCAGGTTTTATCCCACATTTAGTTGATCCAACAAAGAGGGTTGTAGTCTGTCATCAGTACAAATTCAGCACCTTACACATAAAACTTCAATGCCTCAGATGTTCCAGTTGTTCCAGTCTACCATATACAGTATCAGCATAATTATTCACAGATTCCAGTAATGGTGTACCAACAAAGCAACTTTCAGTGTCTTTTCATCTCATCTTTTTAGAAGATTAGCATGATACATCTTGGAGGGATTTTTCTTATCTAGGGTCTCAGCCTCATATTTACTGCACCCAGCTGTCTGGCCACTTTATATGGTTCTTGCCTCTTCATTAGCAGTTTGTTGTCTGTGGTAGGTAACAGTAACAGAACCTTATCACCTGGATCAAAAACCTTTTCTTGTACATCCTCGTCATAAGACATCTTTTGATGTTTTGGGGCTTCTTCACGGTTAATTTGGACAGTGTAAATTTATTTTTCCAGTTTCCTTCTCAGGGAACACATACAGAATGTAATGGACTCCTTTAGAGTGGGTTGTTTCCCATGTTTCTTTTCTTACATCTAGTGGTCCTCTAGGCTGTTGTCTATACAGCATTTCAAAAGGAGAAAAGCCTGTGGAAGTGTGTGGTATTTCTTTGTAAGCCAAAAGGAGGTATGGCAAGAAATAGTCTCATTCTTTTCCTTCTTCTTTCAAAAAATTGCCTTAATATGTGTGTAACCCCCCAACAAATTGGGGTTTACTATAATGTCTTCCTGGGCTTCCTAATACCCACTGTCAGGCTGGTGCCCTGTCTGCAGTAGTCCTATTTGACTGCGTGAGAGTGCCCTAGTGAGCCTTCGCACCTGTCTCTTCAAGAGCTTAGCTAAGCTGTGTTTAGAAATTAGTCTGGGCTGGGTCCGAGTATTTAAGGCATGCAACTGGCCAGACAGTCTGTCATTTTGTTCCATTCTGCAGTCGCTACTTGCGCCGCAGAGGGAGCCCTCGTAGGAATTGTAATTATTTACTGTTTAATTGCTGTTATAGTAGAGATAGAGAAGTTTGTCTAACCTGCTTTGTTTGTAGCTTGAATATTTGGATGGGAGACACCATGTTGGGTTCTGGACTTACAGCATTTGGATCAATCGAACTACTTGGGATCTAAAATGGAGACTGTCCCCAGGGGTCTTGTGGGAAGGAATTCTGTAGTTTTTGTAGTTTTAACTGTTGATGCCTAAACTGGCCTGGAGGGGAAGCACATACTGTGACTGACAGTTCCCTCAGCCAACCGAACCCTTTGGATTACAGAGCAAATAGTCAGAACTGCCTGAAGCAGTGGATCAGTTAGAGTTGGAGGTTGAAGAGTGAACAGCTCGAGCTTTTGTGCAGCTGCTCCCAGAAGGAGGCTAGGGGAATTGGCGGGAAGGCTCTGCTGGCCTGCCTGCCATGTTCTCCTGCCAGTGAACTGCCTTCTGCAGAAATTGGATTTGGTTCCGATGTCCACGTTTGGAATCTGCAGCAGAAGACAGAAGAAGTTTGTTATTGTGACTTGGGAATTAGACTGAAGACTTGCTCCAGAAACGATCGGCCTGCGTGATGACAGAATTTGCCTTGGATTGAAAGGTTTGTGCAGTGAAGCTGTAATTTGCAACCGGACCGTGTCTGAACTGTGATATAGAGAAATCATTGATTTAAATGTGCTGAATGTGTTTTGTAGGTTGCGATTTGGTTCCCCATGGCAGAATATTTTACACCAGCTGGAGGCTTCACCAGCAGACAGTCACAAACTTTTGCAAAACTGTTCATCCTGCCTGGACTCTGCCACCTCAGCCTAGGCCACTACTCCTGATTCAGAGACTATCTTGGTGGAAGACCCGCTTGGGGATTCGGCCCGCTGCTCAACACTATTGAACATGTAGCGACCACCAGAAGGTGAGTCATGTTGGCCCTGCTTCCCCTGGCCTTCCAGATCAACACCATGAGGTCTTCATCTCGCCTGTCCTGCATCCAGGTTCTGGTAGCGTGAGTACAAACCAGGGTAGCATCCTGCAACAACAGCAGCAATCACTGTGTTACCATCTAATTGTTTCTTTTCTGGGTTAATTCAACGGACTGAGCCATCAGGCTTGGATTACAAATAATTGGGTGGTGTGCATGCTAACTGTTTTCTTTCCTAAGGGCCCCAACAACAGCTGCAATGCCAGTCACTCTGGGCAACGCTTCAGGCTAGCCTGCATGACATACTGAGTACCCAAAGTTGTTGAACTGTTTGAAAGGGACTTACAGTGCATGATGATCAAACCTGATTTAGTTTAGATTGATAATCATTCTGTTAGATTCATGCCCCTCCCTTGTTCACTTCCTCTAAATAAATCTGATTGTTTGTTTTCACATTTAACCTGGCTAGTGTGCATATTATTAGGTGGGTTACAGTGAAAATATTATATTGTTGCATTGCTAATCTTATTTTCCAGGGCAGTTGCAACAGATCCAGCCCTGGTGGTAAGTGAAAGGGGCGTGAGCATATTATTACTGCTATCTAGTGAATGTCAATGTACCATTGTGTTACTGTTTAGGTCACTAGAAGGGTTGGTGGGTGGTTATAGCGTCCCAGAGGGCTATACCAGAGCAGTTAAGCTACCCCAATACCATTCCTCCAGGTGGAGGCACCCATTTACAGAACTCAGGCCCCTCATCCTGTGTAGTGCCATACAGGCAGGGGTAGTAGCCCTTAGAATAGCGCTGCCTAGGGGTTACATGTGTTTTAGGGTTTGATTAAAATGCTTGACAAAACCAACTGTTTGGATATGAGAAGGGGTTGTTCTTATGGTGAAAATATCCTTCACCTTTCTAGAAACATGGGACATTTAATGCGGAAACCAGGAGACAGCCCTCATTGAGGGTGGGACTGGGTCACCAACAGGCCTCCGCTGTCCCCAATCTTGGGCCCTGGTTGGGGACTACACCTCCTGAGACCTTCACTGGAGGCAGCCAGTACTAAACAAATGACCTTGCTACCATTCCAGGGCCTGCAAGCCCCTACAACCAGTCACACCAGAGAAAATGCCTACTTACATGCTTTTTCAATCTGTAGCTTCAGTAACACAGTAGGACTCTATTTTGTTTTTTTGTTTTGTTTTCTGTAGCACTCCACATTGTCAATGGATAATCATTACAAATGGGTATAGTGCAACCCTACCAGTGGAATGATACAGCCCAAGATTTAGAATGTTGGGCACTTGAGGATTCCCTGCACTAACAGCAATTCCCCAGTTGTGCTGTGCCATTCGGAGGGGACAGAGCTATTTTCTCTTCTTTGAAGAATTTCAAGTTTCAAGATTCAAGATTTCAGTTGGGGCTGCAATTCTGCTCTGCAGGTTAGGGCTACCCATTTTTAAGGAGCACCCCTAAATTTAAATCGTGCATGTTAAACTGCAGCTTTATAGTTGAATAACCTGCCTTTTTTTCTCACTCCCTGTGTGGACTGGGAGCCACTTATGCATTGCTAGGGTGTTTTCTGTGGTTTCCTGTTGGAATCCTTTGACAATGAAAAAAAGGTGCCTCAGGTAGGTACAAATTTCATTTCTTGGGTGTGTAGGGGCTCTGAGGGGTCACTCGTCTTTAGCATCGAATCATTGCCTCCCCACCCCAGCTTGAGGTTTTTTAGGGTGTTCATTGATGTCAGCCACAAAATTTGGCTTTGCCAACTTGTGAGGTGTTTTTTTGTATTTTCTCACCTCAACATCGTTCTTTACAGTTGCACAGCCGCCATTTGAACTGGGCACGAGCTCCTTCATCATTACAGCTTCCTACCAGTAGGCGGGGGAACGTAGCATGTTGCGCATGCTCACACATGTAAGCTCATGCCGCCATGAGCCTAGAGGGCGAGCACACTTTCAGTTACAGCTTTTCAAGCTGCTGGAGTGGTTTTTTACAGTTGGCTGGCAATTTATGTTTTTTTCACAATACAATTTATAAAGCTGTGTTTTTTTTCTTATCAGTTTCCAGTTGTGGAGCAACTATCTTAAAGACAATTTAAAATCAAGGTTTTTCTGTCACATTTTTATTTTCTGTTTTGGCTCCATGGCTTTCAGGAGATCACACATTATGAAACGATGTAAGACCTGCAGGCCGGACCACCGGCACAGCAGTAGCACTACTGCTTGCGACTCAGCGACCCAGGTTCAGGAACGAGCCTAGAAGCTGGAGGGCCAGCCGGGGAAGGGAAGCTGAGCATCCGCAGTACTGCTTGTCTCCCCTGGGGAGGGGAAGGGGATGGTCCAGTGCTGGACCAATCTCTAGCGGAGGCTGGGGGCACGGTAGCATGGTGCCACTGTACTGGGGAGGAGCATGGTCAACATCAGCACATGCTTTGATGTCACTGCACGACCACGTCTCCATGGGGAAAAAAGCAGAACATAGCCCCGTGTCTGCTCCAGGAGATGGGTTCTGGTGTTACAGCGGGGGGCCAATGGGCTGCCCGATGCATTGGATGTTGGCTGGAGGGGTTGAGGCATCCCCTCCTACCCCATCCGGGGGGTTATCCGAGGCTGGGGTGAGCCCCCATCACACCACCGAGTTCACCATTGGAGCCCCGAGGAGGAAGCGGACACAGAGACAGAGAAGGGGGCTTAAAACAGCAAGTAAAAAAAAAGATCTGCAGAAGGGTGATGAGGCCCTCTCCCATGAGTACATATTGCCCAGCATAGTATTTCTCTCATGATTCCCCCCCAAGCTGGTCCTCCGAGTTGGGGGGGGCACCTGGTCCGTTGCGTGGTAGTGGCGAAGCAGAATTGTGTAAAAATCTCTGGTTGCTCCTCGGTCAGCTTTTGAGCCCCGATGTCCCACATGACATCCCAGTAGATACACCCGACCCCAAACCAGGCCCCTCAGGTCGGGGGGGGGCTCGGCCACACAGACACGTCGAGGTGTGATGCAGCAGGAGTAGGCTGTGGAATCAGATATGCAGGCAGATCCCGACCCTGTCCCATTGCAAGGCCAGGATGATAATTACAGGGATCTTGGGGAAACGCCTAGCCTTAGAAAACTACTTTCAGACAAGGGGGACATCCTCTCTGAGGAGGAGGAGGAGGAGGAGGAGGAGGAGATACAGGAAGGAGAGTGGATGGAACCCAAGACCAGGATACCGATTCCACCCCTCTTTGATAATAAGTCCTTGTCCTTTTTGATAGTTGAGGCATGTAGATCTTTACAGCTCAAGGAGGAGCAGTCCATGGAGCCACTGAAGGTGAATATAATTTTGTCAGCATCCTCCTCTGCTCCAGAATGTTTCCCAGGTTTTCTCCACTGTGACCAAATTATTGAACAGGAATGGGCAGGTGTGGTTGAGAGAAAAATATCCCCAAACCAAGAACTAGGAATTATCCTTTTTTAGAGGAATGGTCATGTAAGTGGGAAACCCCCTCTCTGGCAGACAAGGCTGTTTATAATTCTATAAAACACACTACTATTCTGATGGAGGGGGCTCTGGCACTATCAGATTCACATGACTAGCAGACAGATACCTCCTGTAGGAGGGCTTTTGCCACTTCAGGTACAAACATTCCTACCTCCTATACTTGATTTATTGTTGCCAGAGCCTTGAACCTCTGGGTCACTATGCTGACTGACTACATCCCTCCTGATTTGGAGTGTGTGAGTATTTTTCAGTTGGAGGCCATGGCATCCTCTTTCCTTGGGGATTCCACAGTGGACAATTTACGCTTATCAGCCTGCTCGGCCTACCACACTCGTCAGGCACGAGGTCTGTGTGGCTCAGACATTGGTCTGCTGATCAGTCTTCAAAGACAAAACTGTTTAGTCTTCCTTTTGAAGGAAGTTTATTGTTTGGTTCTGGTCTGGATTCTATCCTGCAGGATGTGCAGGATAATAAAGACCACCTCCCAGTGTCAAAACAGCAACGCAAGGCTGCAGCTCCTCAACAAGGCCAGGGTGATGGTTGGTGCAGACAGTCCCAGAGAGGTATTTGTCCCTTTCAGAACTTCTGTACCCAAAGAAACAGAGGTGCCTATTCAGGTAACAGAGGATACGGCAGCAGAGGCTCTTTTCCTGGGTGCCACGGAGGAGGACCAGCACAAAGGCCTGGTACCTCACAATGATGGTACACGGGCCTATCCCTGCCCCCTTCCCCTTGGTGGAAGACTTCAGGAATTTCTTGCAAGATGGGTCCAAACAACGTTAGACACCTGGGTTCTGGAAATCCTTCACCTAGGCTATGCCATAGAATTCTCAATGGTTTCTTCAAGGGGACATTTTCTGCCATCCCGTTTCAAAGCAAGTGGCAAAATGCCAGGTGGTGTCAGACACTCTGAACCATCTCATTCAAATCAGGGCCACAGTTCTGGTTCCCCCAAATGAGCAAGGTCAAAGGTCCTACTCCCTCTACTTTGTAGTTCCCAAGAAGTCAGGAGGGTTCAGGCCCATTTTGAATCTGAAGCATCTGAACTAGGCTGTGCACCACAAAATGTTCAAGATGGAGTCTCTGAGGACAATAATCCAGAGTCTTCAACCAGGGGATTTCATAGCCTCAATAGATCTGTGGATGCTTATCTTCACATCCTCATCCGTCAGTCTCACCAGAGGTACCTCAGGTTCTCGATTCTGGGCCAACACTTCCAGCACAGGACTCTACCATTTAGCCTTGCAACAGCCCCATGAGTTTTCTTGAAGGTATTGATTGTCCTGTTGGCTCAACTACGACAGGAGGGTCATCATGTCTACCCTTATCTGGACAACCTGCTCATTCGAGCACTGACAATGCTTCTTGTGAAGAGATTGGTATCCAGGACCCTGAAGATCCTGGAATCACATGGCTGGATGGTGAACTGGGAGAAGAGGTCCTTAGAGCCATCACAGTCCTTGGAGCACTTGGGGTCAATCTTCGAAATGAAGGTAGGGAGGGTGTTCTATCACCCTCCTGGGAGGAGATGTTGCTGTCGGAAGTACAGTGGCTCTGGCTTCAGTCCTCAGCATCGGCGCACACTCTGCTGTGGATTCTGGGCCTCATGATGGCAGCAATAAATTTGGTTCCCTGGACCCACTTCCACATGCGGTCTCTTCAGACGGGGCTGCTGACAGCCTGGGACCCATCTTCAAAGGACTATCAAGCCAGGATCCTCCTCACCCATCAGCTTCGTCATTCTGAGTTGGTGGCTGAATGTGCAGAATTTCAACAAGGGGGTTCCAGTGGAACTCCCGCCGGAGGTGATTCTCACAATGGATGCAGGTCTACACGGGTGGGGGGGGGGTCAGTCCTGGACCAACTTCCCACTCAGGAGATTTGGTCACTATAAGAACAGCATCTCCACATAAATGTCCTGGAGATGCAGGCAGTTCACCTAGCTCTGCTTCATTTTCAGTCCAGACTGAGGAACACCGCAGTAAAGGTGCGGTCGAACAACGCCGTCACAGTGGCTTACATAAACAACCAAGGAGGCACAAAAGGTAGGGCAATGCTTTGGGAGGCCTCCAACCTACTGAGCTGGGCAGAGGAGAATCTTCTCTCTCTTTCAGCAGTACATCTGGTGGAGGAACTGAATGTTCAGGCGGACTTGCTAAGTCGCGAAGCTGTTCACCCTGGAGATTGGCAGTTGAACCAGGAGGTGTTCGCACTACTAAGCGATCGGTTCGGGCAACCACAGATAGAACTGTTTGCTTCAAGCCACAATGCTCAGATCCACAGGTTCTTCAGTTGGTATCGGTGTCCTTACGCAGAGGCAGTGGATGCCCTAACTCAGGTGTGGTCCTTCTGCAGAGCGTATGCTTTTTCTTCACTGCCTCTCCTCCTGAAAGTCTTAAGGAAAATAAGACACTCAAGCGGAAACTTTCTTGATAGCCCCAGAGTGGCCAAGAAGACCGTGGTTCTCAGATCTATTGAACCTAGCCTAGCAAGCTTCCTTCCACCTTCCGGTATGATGGGACCTTCTGCTGCAAGGACTCATTCTCCACCTGAACCCAGGTGCAATGCAACTTGCGGCCTGGCTCCTGAAAGGAGGAGACTCTTAAGACTAGTTTTTTCCCCGAGGATAGTTGAAACCTTGCTGGTGGCAAGAAAAACCTCTACCTTGGCTGCTTACACCCGAGTCTGGACTATATTTTCTTCTTGGGCCAGAGAGAAAGGAATTAAGCCTTCGAAGGCCTCCATTGCTCAGATCCTGGAATTCCTTCAGGATGGCGCTGATAAGGGTCTGGCATTGAGTATGCTGAGGGGGCAGGTTTCCACTCTCAAAGCTTCCTTGGGGTTCTCCCTAGGAACAAATAGAGAGGTTGCTTGTTTTTTGCATGTGGTTGGCAGGAGTCAACCGCTGTTTTGATCCCCGGTTCCCTGTGAGATCTTAACTTGGTTCTGAATGCTCTCTGTGTTGAGCCTTTTGAACCATTGCCATCCATGCCACTGGATGTTTTGTCCTATAAAGTCTGTTTTTTAGTGGCCAGGAGAGTGGGCAAACTCCAGGCCTTGTCTCATAAGGACCTTTACCTTATCATGCATAAGGACTAAGTGGTGATTAGGACTGTTCCATCCTTCATCCCAAAAGTGCCCATGGCTTTTCATGTGAACCAAGAGATTTGCCTTTCATCCTTCTGTCCACAACCTTCTCACCCCAAGGAGAAGGAGTTACGTAAACTGGACCTGAGGTGGGCAGTTAGGATCTATCTTAAATGTATGTCTGAATTTCGTAAATCAGATAGGCTGTTTGTGCTTTTTGGGGCAGCCAAGAAAGGGCAAAAGGCCTCTAAACTCACCCTAACTAGGTGGGTATGGACCTGTGTTACTAAAGCCTACATAGCGAGAAAGAAGAGGCCTCTGGCTATTATCAAGGTCCACTCCATCAGGGCACTGACAAATTCCTGGGCGGAGAGAGGTGAGGCCAGTTTCAGAACTATGCAAAGCAGCTACATGGTCTTCAGTCCACTCATTTACGAAACATTATAAATTGGATGTTCAGAGTTCTGCTGATGCAGCTTTTGGTTGCAGAGTGTTGCAGGCAGCAATTTGCAAATGATTCTGAAGCATCTGGCACGTGGGATAATCTTCTCTCCCTCCCGTTTTTCTCTCTGTGTACTGCTTCTTAGAACCCATTTGTAATAATTACCCACTGACAATGTGGAGTGCTACAGAAAGAAGAAATTAACTTCCTTCTTACCGTAATTTCCTTTTCTGTTAGCTCCAACATTGTTAATGGGACCCTCCCAGGAGCACGTCTCCGGAGGGAGAATCTTATCCTGCATGCTAGGAGAGAGGTCTGTTTTTTCGTAAAATCTCCTACATGTGCCTCTCTCTCTTTTCTGCTGCATTGTACTCCGATATGTATAATTATATGCTGATTTATCAATTACGCTGATTTTATATGCTGATTTATCAATTATCTGCGACTGCAGGTTAATAGATTTCATTAATTAACTAAGGTGTGTTTACTGTTGGCAGTTTAGTTCTCTACCTACCAAAAATAAAAAGGACAAAGAGCATATGTCTCATTATATACTAGTTTCAGTTCACAGATGAATGACTCCTGTGAGACATGTGGCACCTGTGAAGCACCTTGCAACTACAACAAGATCCAAATACTTCACAAGTCCTTTTAGGTCCATGGAAAACATCCCTTTTCCGAATATTGGATAGGAAGGTAAGGCAGTTTTTTTATTATTGTAGATATATGATTGTTTTTTGATTGTAACTGTATGTAGCTCTCGTGGCACTACTATGTAGTAACTGGGGAACTGCCATCAGTGCAGGGAATCCTCAGGTGCCCAACATTCTAAACCTTGGGCTGTGCCATTCCCCTGGTAGGGGTGCACTATACCCATTGTAATGATTACCCCTTGACGGTATCCAGAGAGGATAGTGACTGAATATGGGCCACCATCAAAACGGCGACTCATATTCTGAGCTTTCCCCATGGGCTACCCTGCAAGGGTAGCGACCCTACATGAAACCAAGCATAGGGAAGGGTGACCAGAAGGGAGGGATTGCGAGGAGAAGAGGAGGGATGGGGAAGGGGTTTTAAGGGACTGGTGTGCCTGCTGCCACCGAGCTAGCTGTGTGGTGTGGTGGTGGGGTGGCTAGCTCTGGTGCAGCAGGTACTGAGTTCGGGGCTGGGCCAGGAGCATGGAAATGTTGACGCTGCCTGCAGCTGCGAGACTTAATTTTTTACCAGAATCCAGATTTTGCCCCCTCCCCGACATGCAGCCCCCTGGACTTGAGAATCTTAATTCAGAGGGTGCGGGGGGGGGGCACAGCCCCCCAAAAACACTTTTTTAGTCTTCTGGATGTTGGGTCGCCTGGATGTGTATATCACCAATTTGCTTTTCGATGATATATACTCGCCATAATTGCGATCGCTATTTTGCAATCGCTATTATGATATGGAACCACCACTGACAATGCTGGAGCTAACAGAAAAAGGAAATTACAGTAAAATATGAAGTTAATTTCTTCTTTTTAACTTATATTTTATTAATTTGCATAAAATAATGCATTTCAGTTCGTGGTATGCCGCCACCACAGCGACACCCGCACAGAGAACCCCCTAGAGCGAAACCTCCACTGCACCTAAATCAGCAGTGACAGGGGTTTTGCTTCAAGTAACTTTAGGGCAACGGGGGCAAATATGTAACTCCACTGTCTGTGCGATGTGGAGTTAGACATATATAGTAAGGGGGTGCAGGGGGCACAGCCCCCCTGCATTGTCCATTGTGATGTTGGCGGTTGGTTTGGGGTCGCATCGTGGTCAGGGGTGTTGATGGGTTTCCGGCGCTGTAGCGGGCATCGCGGTCAGCGTTGTCTCGCCGGCATTGGTTCAAAACAAGCAGACAGATAACAGCAGTAAAGAAAAACAACATTCTTACAGCAAGTATACATCCTGCCCTTGTAACATGTTACCTCACTGAGGAGAAACTGAAGTTTTTCATAAAATATATCCATAGAGTACCGTGTCACCATGGGCGGAGACTGATACACATTAACATTTTACCACATCATATAACTTTGCATAAGGTTTAAAGTCTCCTTGAACCTATACCAAAAAAAAAAGGCTCTATGATGCCGGTTCAACAAATATTTTATCGACTGATGTTACAGCGATGGATTTATGTCAACTGTCATTGTGGCCGGCATAAATCCATCAAAGAACACTTTGTTTTCTTCGGGGGTGAAGCCCCCCAAACCCCGCATGCAGGGGGCTCTGTCCCACACATCCCCCGTACTTAATATAATCAACTCCGAGACAGAGTTGATTTGGGGTGGGTGTACAAGACCCTGAGAAAGCTGTGTTGAGGTCCCGTGGTGACAATACAGCAACCTATCGCTGTGTCACTGCACTGTCATTTGCAGTAAAGGTGTCGCCGTTCGATCGGCACACCCCTCCGAAAAAAAACTAATTAGGTTACTAGTTAGTCCACACAGGGAGAGGAAATGGACAAGGAAATGATAGAAGGCATCCTCAGAATGGCAGAAAAAGGAGAGATATTGTTGATGGGGGACCTGAATATGCCAGATGTTAATTGGAGCACATTTGCTGCAGCCACATCCAAGAGTGGGGTCATTTTTGATGCCCTTCAAGGGGCATGCCTCAGACAGCTAGTGTTGGAACCCACTCAGGAGGGAGCAGTCTTAGACCTGGTACTCTCAAACAGGGATGGAGAAAGGATCACAGATTTAGTAGTGGGTAGCCATCTGGAAACAAACGACAACCAAACAGTGCGATTCAAAATAAACACAGCTGTAGAGTCAAGCCAACTGGACTTTAGGAGGGCTGACTTTGACAAGATGGGTGAGTGCCTAAGGAATGCACTAGCAAATTGACAGGAAGGAGTGGTGGAAGAACCATGGGGAAAATTCAAAACTGCCATCACAGAGGCAACAAGCCTTTGTGTGAAGCAAATAAACAAAACAAAGTAAACAACCACTATGGTTCTCAAAAGAGGTGGCGGGGAAGGTTAGGGAGGAAAAGATAGCATTCAGGAAGTATAAGGAATCACAGAATGAGCAGGACAGATAACTGTATCAGTTAAAGCAGAAGGAAGTGGGAAAGGCAATCAGAATAGCGAAGGCCCAAACTGAGGAAAAGATAGCCAAATCAGTTAAGAAGGGGGATAAAACTTTTTGTAGGTACATCAGGGAGTGAAGAAAGACCTAGGGAAACATAGAAACATAGACTTTGATGGCAGATAAGGACCGCTTGGCCCATCTAGTCTGCCCATTTCCCTACCTACAGGATAGGTCGTAGATCCTAGTTAACCAACAGCCTATTTCTTCCTACCCCCCACAAGAATTGCCTTATGTCTGTCCCACGCATTCTTGAATTCTCCCACAGTTTTAGACCCCACAACCTCCCTCAGGAAGGCTGTTCCATGCATCCACTACCCTCTCTGTGAAATAATACTCTCACATTGCCCCTGAAACCGCCCTCCTTCTATCTTTTAAATTGTGTCCCTTGTTCTTGCACGTCTCTTTTTCTGAAAGATGCTACTCTCTTGGACTTTGTTGATTCCACTGAGGTACTTAAAGTTTCTATCATGTCCCCTCTCCCTTCTTTCCTCAAGGGTATACATATTAAGCTCCTTTAGTCTCTCCTCATACGGCTTCTCTTGCAGACCCTGCACCATTTTAGTTGCCCTCCTCTGGACTGCCTCTATCTTGTCTATGTCCTTGCGCAGATGGGGTCTCCAGAACTGGACACAGTACTCCACATGGGGTCTCACCAACTGTCTGTACAGAGGGATAACAACTTCCTGTTTTCTGCTGCTGATGCCTCTCCCTATACATCCCAGTATACCCCCAGCCCTCCCTACTGCCTTCTCAAATTGCTTGCTAACCTTAAGGTCATCTGATATGATTACCCCCAGGTCTCTTTCCATTTTTGTTGTTGTTACTACCTCCCACCCATTGTGTATTCTTCCCCTGGGTTCTTGTTTCCCAGGTGCATTATTTTGCACTTCTTTGCATTGAATCCTAGCTGCCATACTTCTGACCATTCCTCCAACCTTGCCAAGTCCCTTCTCATCCTTTCCATGCCTCCTTGTGTAGCAACCCTGTTGCAGATCTTTGTGTCATCTGCAAAAGGCATACTTTTCCTTCCAGTCCCTCTGCAATGTCACTGATGAAGACATTAAAAGGACTGGACCCAATACTGAACCTCATGTACCCCACTAGTAACCCTCTTCTTCAGAGGGACTCCATTTACAATTACCTTCTGTGTCCTGTTGTGCAGCCAATGTTTGCCCAGGCTACCACCCTGGGACCCACTCCCAGGCTGGTTAATTTGACTATTACTCTTGTGTGGGACTGTGCCAAATGCCTTGCTAAAGTCTAGGTAGGCCATGTCCACAGCCCCTCCCTGGTCTACTACTTTGGTCACCCAGTCAAAGAAATCTATTAGATTCGTCTGACATGACCTTCCCGCTGTGAACCCATGCTGCCTTGGGTCCTGTGCTCCACTGGCCTCTAGGTACTCAACTATTCTTTCCTTCAGAAGTGACTCCATCACTTTCCCTATCACAGAGGTCAGACTGACAGGTCTGTAGTTTCCTGCCTCTGTCTTGGTCCCACTTTTGTGAAAGGGAATCACATCCGCCTTCCTCCAGTCCTCGGGTACCACACCATCCTCCCATGATTTATTAAAAAGAGTAGCCAGTGGTTTCACTAGTTCCTCCCTTAATTCTTTTAGAATTCTGGGGTGAATTCCATCAGGACCCATTGCTTTGTCCACCTTCAGTTTTTGGGAGTTCTTGCAGAACCCTTTCTTCTGTGAAAGGACTGGGATCGACCCCTATCAAGAGTGCTTCCATTAATTGGATTAGGCACTTCCCTCCTCTTTTGTGAATACTGAGCAGAAATATTCATTCAGTATCCCTGCTTTTTCACTGTCCCCCTCTACCCACCCACCATTCATTCTATTCAGCCTCACTATCCCTCCCTTTGTCTTTCTACGCTCACTGATGTACCTGTAAAAGGTTTTATCCCCCTTCTTAACTGAGTTGGCTATCTTTTCCTCAGTTTGGGCCTTTGCTATTCTGACTTCCCTCCCTGCTTCCTTCTGCCTTAACTGGTACAGCTCTCTGTCCTGCTCCTTCTGTGTTTCCTTATACTTCCAGAATGCTATATTTTTCTTCCTGACTTTCACAGCCACCTCTTTTGAGAACCATAGTGGCTTTTTCTTTCATTTTGATTTGTTTATTTGCTTCACACAAAGGCTTGTTGCCTCTGTGATGGCAGTTTTGATGATTCCCCATTGTTGCTCCACACCTCCTTCTAGCCTGTTTGCTAGTGCTTTTCTGAGGCACTCTCCCATCTTGCCAAAGTCAGCCCTCCTAAAGTCCAGTACCCTCACTTTTGTATGGCTTGACTCTGTAGCTGAGTTTAACGTGAGCCACACTGTTTGATGGTCACTTGTCCCCAGATGGCAACCCACTTCTAGATCTGAGATCCTCTCACTGCCCCCATTTGAGAGTATGAGGTCTAAGATTGCTCCCTCATGAGTGGGTTCTGAAACTAGCTGTCTGAGGCCTGCCACCTGTAGGGCATCAAGAATGGCCCTGCTCTTGGATGTGGCTGCAGCAAATGTGCTCCAGTTAACATCTGGCATATTCAGGTCTCCCATCAACAGTATCTCCCCTTTCTCTGCCATTCTAAGAATGCCTTCTATCATATCCTTGTCCATTCCCCCCCCTGACATGGGGGTCTGTACACAACCCCTGTGAGGATTGTGGTGCCCTTTCCAGTCTCCAAGGTGACCCACAGTGCCTCCTCTCCTCCCTGTTTACTCTTTTGTTCAGTTGCTTTTATCCCTTCCTTTGCATAGAGAGCTACTCTTCCCCTCTTCTCCCCTGCCTGTCTCTCCTGTAGGTTATGTACCCTGGTATGTTAACATCCCAGTCATGGATCTCTGTGTACCATGTTTCTGTGACTGCTACGATATCCAGGCATCCCTCTTCCATCAAGGCCACCAGCTCAGGGAGCTTGTTGCCCAGACTATGGGCATTGGTACTCATTACCCTCCATTTCCTGATGGCCTTACTCCCTTTTGCCCCATCCCTGTCCTTCTTGCCTTTGTCACTTTCTCCATTTACCCCAGCCCTTCTCCCTATCGACACCTCTATGTTGGTGTTTGCCTTACTACCGTGATTATTTGGGGGCTAGGATTTCCTGCTCCTTTCCAGTGCCTCCTTGGCTAGTTTAAATGCTTGCCAATGAAGCATTTAAACCTATCACCTAGGATCCTGGTTCCCCTCCCAGACAGATGCAGCCCATCATGCCAGTATAGGCTTGCATCACTCCAGGTGAACCCCCAGTCCCCAATGAAGCCAAATCCCTGAGCTCCACACCAGTTTTTCAAACACTGATTAAATCCCATGGTCGGAACACCTAGCCTCTCTATGCCATAGATGGGCAGCACCTGAGAAGGTTACCGGGCAAAGCATTGACTAAGACCCTCCCATTCCACAAACTCTTCCTGCACTTCTCTAATCCCTTTCTTAGCCGGGTCATTTGTCCCTAGGTGGACAATGACATCCAGCTCCCTCCTCTGTGCAGCTGCTCTGGCAGTCCTGAGGATTCGCTCCCTGTCCCTCCAAGCCCTGGTGCCAGGCAGGCACCTTACCTCCCTCTCCCCTTCCTCCCCCAGTTCTACCTTCCTAACAATGGAGTCCCCCACCAGGAGTTGTTTCCTTCCCCTGTAGGGTCCCCTGCCACCCTCCTGTGGGTCTCCTCTGTGGAGGTTCCCAGCATCCTCCTTGGTCTCCACTGCGGGTGCCTCCATAGGGGAACCACACTTTGCCAGAATGGCATAGGAATTGTGGAGAGGTACAACTGGAGGGATGCACCTCTGTTCCACCACCCTCACCCTCCCTGAGCCCACTGTGGTCCAACCGCCTCTTTCTTGGCAACCTCTGAGGCAACGGCAGTGGCACTGGTGGTCCCTGGATGGAAGAGGAGGTCCCACAAATCCTGGCCAACTCAGCCTGGAGATGAGCAACCTCTCCTCAGCCCAGAGAGGTGCCTGCAGATGGGACACACCGCATCCTCCAGAACGCCTCCCAGAAGACTGCTGCCCACAGCCACTGCACTGCACCACTCCAATCATGTTTTATTTCTGGCCCCTTAACTGTTTGCAATCCTTACTCTTTCCTCTGTTTTTTTTTTCTGTCTCTCCTTACTTTCTGCCTGTGTTGCCTTTAAGCTCCTGATTGTCCTGTTCTGAGACAAGAATATCCTATATTTCTCAGTAGACCACTTACTTGCTCAGAGGCAGACCTCCAGCAGCTAGAGGGGGCCAGAGAGCTACTCTTGCCCTTCTAGGATAGTGGGTCTTTGGTGGTTCTGTGATCACTCACTTCCTGCTCCCAAACAGGAAGTTCCTGTTGTCAGTCAAATCCTGTGCCTATAAAAATAGAACTAGCTTGGGGGGGGGGGTGGAGGTGAGAGAAGGAGGGCAATATAGTCCCAGTAGAGAAGTTCAGTCACACAGCAATCCTTTCTCCTGGTGACTTCTGCCAAGCTATTAGCAGAATCTTTCTAAGGCAGTCTTTAAATGTAGCTTCCTTCTAGCTAAGCCACTCCCCCTACTTACTAGATCTTTCTACAAGTAATTTAAACCTCACAGCTATTAAGTCCTTTCAATCACCTGAGATTTACAGCTAGATAACTGTTCAGATACCCATTCAGTTCAGTTAACCCAGACAAACACACACTTTTTTTTTGTTTTGTTTGTTAGTTTTTTTTTTTTACCCTAAATTAAAGGTCCAAGTACAAAAGGTCTTCTTCTATAGTCCCAGCAGAGAAGTCCAGTCACACAGAAGTCCTTTCTCCTGGTGTCTTCTGCCAGGAGGGTTAGTGAGGCTTAATAAAGGGGAAGGGAGGTGGGCAGAGGGTGACAGGGCAAAGGCAGAGATACTGAATGAATACTTTTACTCAGTATTCACAAAAGAAGGGGGGGTACCTAAACCAAACAATAGAAGAACTCTGG
The DNA here is from genome assembly GCA_016271365.2 of Neoceratodus forsteri. NCBI lineage: Eukaryota > Metazoa > Chordata > Ceratodontiformes > Ceratodontidae > Neoceratodus > Neoceratodus forsteri. The sequence continues at coordinate 260,860,682 of CM057451.1, read as the reverse complement.
ACAGGGGTTCTGAAAGAACTCCTAAAACTCAAGGTGGACAAAGCAATGGGGCCTGAAGGGATTCACCCCAGAATTCTAAAAGAACTAAGTGGAGACCTAGTGACACCACTGACTACCCTTTTTAAAAAAATCATGGCAGGATGGTGTGGTGCCTGAAGACTGGAGGAGGGTGGATGTAATTCCCCTTCACAAAAGTGGGAGCAAGGCAGAGGCAGGAAACTACAGACCTGTTAGTTTGACCTCAGTGGTAGGGAAAATGATGGAATCACTTCTGAAGGAAAGAACTGTTGAGTACCTAGAGGTCAGTGGGGCACAGGACCCAAGACAGCATGGATTCACAATGGGAAGGTCATGTCAGACAAATCTAATAGATTTCTTTTACTGGGTGACCAAAGTAGTAGACCAGGGAAGGGCTGTGGATATGGCCTACCTATACTTTAGCAAGGCATTTGACACAGTCCCACACAAAAGATTAATAAACAAATTAGCCAGCCTGGGAGTGGATCCCAGGGTGGTAACCTGGGTAACAAATTGACTGGACAACAGGATGCAGAGGGTAATAGTGAACGGAGTACACTCTGAAGAAAGGGGGGTTACTAGTAGTGTACCGCAGGGTTCAGTACTGGGACCAGTCCTCTTTAATGTCTTTATAGGAGATATTGAGGAGGGGCTAAAAGGAAAAGTATGCCCCTTTGCAGAAGATCTGCAACAGGGTTGATATACAAGGGGGGGTGGAAAGGATGAGAAGGGACTTGGCAAGATTGGAGGAATGGTCAAAAGTATGGCAGCTTAGATTCAATGCAAAGAAGTGCTAAGTAATGCACCTGGGAAACAAAAACCCAGGGGAAGAGTACACAGTGGGGGAGGGGGGTTATTAACAACAACAAAAATGGAAAGGGACCTGGGGGTAGTCATATCAGACAACCTCAAGGTAGGCAAGCAATGCGAGAAGGCAGTAAGGAGGGCTGCGGGGATACTGGGATACATAGGGAGAGGCATCACCAGTAGAAAACAGGAAGTTGTCATCCCTCTGTAAAGACAGTTGGTGAGACCCCATCTGGAGTACTGTGTGCAGTTCTGGAGATCCCATCTCTGCAAGGACATAGACAGGATGGACGCAGTCCAGAGGAGGGCAACTATAAAATGGTGCAGGGTCTGCAACAGAAGCCATACGAAGAGAGATGGATGGAGCTTAATATATATACCTTTGAGGAAAGGGGGGGAGGACATGATAGAAACTTTCAAGTACCCCAGGAGAATCAATAAAGTCCAAGAGGGGAGCATCTTTCAGAAAAAGAGATGTGCAAGAACAAGGAGGCACAATTTGAAGATAGAGGGGGGACGGCCCAAGGGCAACGTGAGGAAGTATTTTTTCATGGAGAGGGTGGTGGATGCATGGAACTGCCTTTCTGAAGAGATTGTGGGGTCAAAAACAGTGGGGGAATTCAAGAATGCATGGGACAGACATAAGGCAATTATAGTGGGGGGGTAGGAGGAAGTAGGCTGTTGGTTAACTAGGATATGTAGCTTATCCAATAGGTAGGGAAATGGGCAGACTGGGTGGACCAAGCAGTCCTTATCTGCCGTCAAAATCTATGTTTCTGTGTTTCTATGTAACTGCCAAACAGCTTGATTACAGAAAGATAACATTTTGACATACTGTATATACCTCTGCCTTCTTAAATACACTTTCATATCAAAATTGTAAGTTTAATTAATAACAGCTCCCTAAAACCAACCCAATGGGGCTATGATCCATTGCTTCAGTTGCACATTAACAGCAAACAAACTGAAAAATCTTATATATACTGGTTACTATGAGTCTGTGTGCAGTCTCATTATTATTATTAAAATTAAATGATTGTACCTCGTGGTGGCAGGGCTAAAGGATAATGTCTTCCTATGGAAAAACAGAATTAAATTACATTCAAACTACATTACCCTGCAACACTATACACATAGTATGGTATCTTTCTGAAATTACACACACTTTAACTCTGCAGCCAGCCAAACACTAGGAAAATCCTGAATCTCTCTCTAATGATCACAAAATTCCCCTGACTCTGGAAAGCTGTGGCGGTCACTCCAGTCTTTAAAAGTGGGGACAGGACTAGTCACTCCAACTATCGACCAGTTTCTATACTCCCCCCACTCGCGAAAGCACTTGAAGGAAGAGTTTGTGACCAATTTGTCGACTACTTAGACAAATACCAGCTACAGTGCCCCCAGCAGCATGGGTTCAGGAAATGACACAGCACAACAACTGCACTGGTGGAGTTCACTGGCTATATTCATGATGCACTAGATCGGAGACTCCTGGTGGGGGCAACCTACATAGACCTCACCAAGGCCTTCGACACAGTCAGTCATAAGCTACTACAAACCAGTTGACCTACACTGGGTCATCTCTAGAATCAGTGGGTTGGTTCCAGAGCTACCTCACTGGGAGGGAGCAACAAGTTAAAATCCTAGATGTCCTATCTGAACACCGGCATGTCAGCACAGGGGTCCCCCAAGGCTTAGTCTTGGGCCCCTTACTTTTTAGCCTGTTTCTAAACCACCTCCCAATGGCATGCCAAGACAGGGTCCTATTGTACGCTGATGATGCAATGCTTTACACCAGTCATGCAGACCCCATTACCCTGGAAAAACAAATGCAGTTAAACTTAACACACGTAGAGACCTGGTTTCTTAGCTCCAAGCTCTCACTAAACTACAAGAAGACAAAAACAATGCTGTTCGCCTCCTCCCACAACAGGCACAGGTCTCATCAACTAAAAATACTGAACAACCAAAACACTGCATTAGAAATGGTACAAAGTTTTAAATACCCTGGTGTTACGCTAGACTGCTCCCTCACTTTCTCAGAACACACAGACCAAGTAGCTCAAACTGCAAACACCAAAATGAGACAGCTTTATAGGCATAAGCACTGCCTAACTGACAGGGCCCTAAAATCCGCTGTGAACAGCTCTGTCCTATTAGTAATCGATTACGGGTTGGTATTCTATAGTGTAGCAACAGACACAGCACTAAAAAGAATCAAGTTAGCCCTAAACAAAGCCTGTAGGCATATCTTAGGAACACAACCCCTTACCCATACCTGCGACCTCCATTCTTGCGCAGGGTGGCTCAACCTTCATTACAGGATTCAGTACCAGGTTTGTCTACTTGCAATGAAGACTACTCTTGGCCTAAAACCCGGTGGGGTTCAGGATCTTCTTCGCCCATCCACTTACCCCAGGCAAACCAGAGGAGCCAATAGTAAGCCATTCAAAGTCCCCTTCCACTGCACCTCTCAAGGGCAATGGCCTTTTGAGTACCGGGCATCCAACTGGCTAAACTCGCTCCATGCTTACTTAATAGCAGAACCCGAACTCGGCCCCTTCAAATCAAAACTGCGCTTGCACCTTGCTGCTACCAATAGATGTGACTGTAGCCTCTAAGTTACGCCTGTTTTTATTCCTCTGGCACTTTTGCACAACCTCAGCACTTGCATCTACCACCATCCCACTGCCCCTTGTCTCCCTCTGCTTTGCCTCCATCTCTACGTCTTCACCGCTCTATCTCACCTCCCTACCCAGTTTCTTCATCCCCTATACACCTTCCTCTACCATATCCACCCAATTTACCCATCTCTATCCCACAAGCCACTTAACAAGGCCCTGAATGCTGTTTCTTATATCACCTATCGCCCTCTTGCTCATGTTTAATCCCTTATCTCCCCCCTGTCCCCCTCCCGCGGGTAACACTCCTGTTGCCCTGTGCCTTTGCTACCTTCAAGTGTTTTGCCCCCTTTTTTGCCCCCACAACACCTCCCCACTTGCAATGTATTGTATGTTATCCTAAGTATGACTTAATTGTATGTAATTTTATTGTTTTTGTTAAAAATTGTCCTACTCTCTATGTTCCTACTGTAGTTTTAACATCTTGACGTGGAACCTCTGTAAACAAGCTTTTAGCTCAAAGGAGTATTAAACCGAGATACAATAAATAAACTAAATAAAAGAGTGCAAAAAAGCTTCATGGGGGTAGGAGGGAGGCAGCTCTAACAAATGCGTTACTAGGATGCCATTCTAAAACATTCAAACCGGAGTTCAATAACCATAGAAAATGAACAGCTGACGTGCACTTAAAGTCCATCTATACCCCAGTAGGTGCTACTGTAAAAGTCAAGTAATAGAAATCACTGCCATTCCCTCTCAACATTCCCCCATTAAAATAAGAAGCTCAGTCTCTTACTCTTCAAGGTTCATCCTCAGATTCTGTCTCCCCTTGCCTCGTGGCAAACAATCTCTCCAGTTTTTGAAGATGTTTTGAGGCATTGGCTGAGTCTGAAAACTGGTAAACTGCTGCCATAAATACCTTTTAGGCTTGACGGCATTAGCATGACGTGATGTACCCTGAACTGCCTGAGCCTCCCCCTTACACCATCGAAATCCTTCTTCCTTTGCCGAGTCGCAAAGCTCAAGTCTGGGAAGATATGTACCACTGCCCCCTGCCAGTCCAGTAATCCCTTTTGCTTGGCAGCTTTGAGTACCATGTCCCTTTTGAGAGTTGATCCAAGCTCTACCAACACAGTTCATGTTCTTTGTGCATTGGCAGCCACATTGTTTTTAGAGCCAAGTGGGGTGATACAATAAACCCGTTGAATAATAGGGCTAAACCCCATGCCTCAAATCTCTGGCAACCAAGTATGGAAAAAGTCCCTTGATGAATCTCAATCTGAGTTCTCCGGGAGACCAATTACGCGTATATTAGAAACAGATATGTTTTCCTGATTTTCAAGCCGCCGCAGCAGAAAATTTTCTTTAGTCAAGTTCCTAGCTGTAGTGATGGCTCGTTCTGCTTGTCCTGCTGCCGCCTTCACTTCTTACCTGATTACCTCAATCTTTGTGTTGATCAGTTGGTATTTTGAAGTAACCTTCTCCAACTTTTTATCCATGGCTTGGATGTCTTTTAGTAATGCCACATTCGACGGCTGGTTGGATTCAGGATCTGAGGCAGAGGTGGCTGATTCTTTAGCTGGTACCTGCTTCCTCTCTTTCGGGTGTGCTCCCTCACTGCTCTGGGCACCCTTGTTTCGACCCATATTTCAGGCTGTTCTGTTGGGATTTTTGCAATCTTGATGTGAAAATATTTCAGATGTGATTCTTTATACAATCAGGACATTTGTTTTGCAGTCAAGATGCGCAAAAATACCAAAATATTGGCAATTAGTAGAGTTTCCTCTGAGAGCTCTTTCAAGCTGCTGCTGCTCACCTGGTGGCTGACTCCGCCCCCCCCACCTGGGCTCTATTTTGTTCAGGTTCTCCCATATCAGTCCCAGCCGCGCAATGGGAAGTCCATTGAATGGTCTCCATGGCATCCAGAACTTAAGTCGGTTATGCCTATTTTAGGAACCCCTGCCCGATGCCCCTACTCCATTAGGATCCAAACTGACCAGGCCCAGCATAAAGCATGGTAACTGAGTCTCTCCCAGCCAAAATCCATGGGAACTCCCCAGGCAAGGCACCACACCGAACACTACCTCTAGAAGGCAATATAGCATAGTGGTTAAGAGCACTGAGCTGCAAATCTAGAGAACTGGGTTTGAATCCCAGAATCACTTTTATACTGTGTGACCATAAGCATGTCACTTAACTTTCCAGTGCACCCAGAACACACCTGGAAACAAGCCTTGGCTTATTGTGTCTATCCTGGCCAAAAATTGTAAAAAAACAGAACAAAACAAAAATCTTCTTCAATGGCATGAGGGCTAGAGGGTACCTGTGGTGCCACAAACCTGGGACTCTGCCCCATCGGCTCAGCAGGTCTCTTCAGCATTCCTAACAGCATGGAATTCTGGCCACTTGCTGGCTCCTCTGTCTGTGAAATGGAAGAACAATATATGCAGGATAACTTACTCATTTTAGAACACTGAACTTAATACCTTACAACTTCAGGTAAACTTGTTTGACTAGGTTAAGTCTTCTTCCTCTCAGTTTCTTAAGCAGTTTTTACCATCTTATCAGAGTTCAGAGTGTCAGGAGAGACCTTCCCACAGCCTTGGTGTACTACAGAACAGTATACAGGGAGCATGCAAAACATTTCTACTTTCTGTCTTTCTTGACTGAAAATGTTAACCCTTTACTTACTGGGTCAGGCTTGGGGAACACTGGTAACTTAACACATATTTTAATAGGCTTCTTATATCTGCAACAGTCCTTTTTCTAAAAAAAAAAAAAAAAAAGGTAAGAAAATTATGGGGCCTCTAGTGGCTCATAGGAATGTAATATTTGTTAGCAGATACGGACTGCTTCCCCCGCCTAGTCTGCCCATTTTCTTCTGCCTACACTGTCACCACAGACCCTATCTGATCTCTGGCTTCCTTTTTCACCCCTGCTTCCCTACCAAAATTCCCTTGTGCTTATCTCATGCATGTCTGAACCACACCACTCTTTTCCCTCACCACCTCTGCTGGAAGATTGTTCCAGGCATCCTCCACTCTTTCAGTGAAGAAGTACTTCCTTACAGCCCTCCTAAATGTTCCCCCTTCCAACTTCGCTGCATGCCCCCTTGTTCTTGTGCACATTCTTCTCTGAAAAATACTCCTCTCCTGTTACTTATTCACCCCCATGAGTTATTTATAGGTGTCTATCATGTCCCCCTCTCCTTCCTCTCTTCCAGGGTATGCACACTGAGATCCCCCAGCCTCTCCTCGTAGGGCTTCTGAAGTAGCCTCTGCACCATTTTAGTTGCCTTCCTCTGGACAGCCTCTACCCTATATCCTTCGTGAGATGTGGTCTCCAGAACTGGACACAGTACTCCAGGTAGGGTCTCACCAGTTATCGACACCACCTCCCTCCTTCTGCTGGTGATAACCCTTCCTATGCATCCAAGCATCCCGCTGGCCCTAACTACTGCCTTGTTGAACTGCCTCACTGCCTCACTGCCTTGAGGTCATCCAGAAGAAGCCAGAAGGGGAAGGAAGGAAACATATTCAATTCAGTGCTTTAGAGTAACTGGTAATTGCTATTTTTCTTTTAAACTTAGATTGTGGGCTTTTAGTGACACTATACTTTCTTTGTTGTCTTTACTTATAATTATTTTTGGGCTGTTGAAAATTTAAAACATAGTGGTGGTGTAATTCTGTGCTGTCTTTAATTGCTGCAAATTTTCACCCCCCCTCCCCTTCCCCCAACTCTTAATTATATGCCCTGTTAAATCTGATTGACAGGAGCTAAACACAGGGTAGGTAAGGGGTGTGAAGTAGGAGGGGCATAAGGGGAAAGAAGCCCACCCTCAGCACGACAAGTGTTTTGACTCATTTATTTATTGGTTTCTTTTTCTTTAAAAAAAAAAAAATATCTGAGGATCAGTGGCAGGATTTTTAGTACAGTAAATTAATAATTGACGGTCAATTGACCGTAGCGTACATACCCCCCAAGAACCAATCCCAGGCCCTGGGCCCACTAATTGACTACCTCACCTCCCTACCCAACTCGTCGGACCAAATCTTGGTGGGCGACTTGAATATAAACTGGCTCTGCCCCTTGTCCTCCTCCCACCGTGGAGGCTTTCGATTCAATTGACCTAACTCAACTGGTCACACAGCCTACTAGAAAAACCCTGGGGGACAAGCACCCTCCTGGATGTGGTCCTCCCAACAGGCCAATCCGCATCCACAACATCCAAATCCTCCCTGACTGCCTCAGTGACCACTCCCTGTGCTTTTCAACTGGGAAACCCTCGGCCCTCATCCCCGGTCAAAATCACCTCTCGGAGGCGGCTTAGGCCTGGGGGACTCATAGGCCTTAAGCGCTTCCTTGCCCACACTGATTGGTCCCCTCTGACGAGGGCAACCAACATTGACTTGGCCCTGGCCTTCTCCTTTGCTCCCATATCTGCTAGGAGGTCCAAAGTGAAACATGCCCCTTGGATCACCCCTACCCTACTGTGGCAACTTAAGCAACGTGACAATCTTTGGCACCTTGCTGTTGCTACTGGCCGTTCAGCTGACAGGCAGTCCTATGCTGCCGCCCGCAACCAGTGCACCTGGGCCATCCGCAAAGCAAAGGCGGAATACTACCAAGCCTCTCACTCCTCCTGGGGAACCCAGGTGCTTCTGGGACATCAAGCAACTGAATGGTCACTCCCAGTCCCCCTCCTTCTCTTCTTAACATCAATGGTACCGTCTCCTCTGACCCTGCCCTCATTGTCACCCACCTCAATAACTCCTTTACCGACCTTAGCTCAGTACTTCCTGTAACTTTTCAGTCCACCTCCTCCATCTGTACCACCACCCATTGCCCGCCCTCTTTCCACCTGCGTCATGTCACCATGCAAGAAGCTAGGCCTTACTTGCTAAAAGCCCTAAAAGGTAACACCATCGGTTATGACTCACTTGATCCCTGCCTTTTACGTCAGGTCCTGGATCAGGTCCTCTCACCTATTACGTGCATTTTCAACAAATCACTCTGTCTCAGACAATTCCCCCTCTGCCTGGAAGATTGCCACAGTTACCCCTGTCCATAAAGGTGGTGACAGGACTCTTCCGGGTAACTACCGACCCATCTCAATCCTCTCCCCTCTCTAAGGCAAGTAGAGAAAATTGTAGCCCCAAGTCTCTGATCACCTCTGTAAGTGGTTAATGTTCTCTGCCCTGAACAACACGGGTTCAGAGCAGGTCATAGTACCAATACAGCACTCCTGGAATTTTCCAACTTCCTCCATGCCTCCTTGGACTCTGGTGCCCTGGCTGGTGCTATATTCATTGACCTGTCTAAAGCATTCGATACCGTTTCGCATCCTCTTTTGCTCTCCACCCTAGACCTAGTAGGCTTTGCCTCAGGACCTGTTTCCTGGTGCACCAGCTATCTCTCCGCCCACTCCCAATGTGTGAAAGTCAACGGTACTCTCTCTGAAACATGCCCCATTTGCTCTGGGGTGCCGCAGGGCTCAATTCTTGGACCCCTACTATTCTCACTCTTTCTTAACTCCCTACCCAGCAGTTGTACGGGTAAGATGCTTCTCTATGCTGATGATGCTGTTCTCGTTGCCTCCCACAATGACCCCATGCTGCTACAGAACTCCCTCCAACTAGTCTTTGACTCTGCAGCTACCTGGTTCACTGAGCACCGACTTGTTATCAACCTTAAGAAAACAAAAACGATGCTCTTCTCCCACCCCCAAAATAAGTACAGCAAGTTTCCCTTAGCTGTCCACTCCACACCAATCTCGCCATTGACCAGGTGCAGTCCTATAAATATCTTGGTATAATCTTTGACCCTGCACTTTCATTCCATGGACATATATCTGCCCTAAATTCTGTCGCCAACTCACGGCTAGGCATTCTTTCTTCAACAAAATTGCCTCCCTCCTGATGCCCTCCGCCTGGCTGTCACCTCCTCTGTCATGTCTCTCATTGACTATGGCCTTCGGTCTATGGCTCCAGCAGACTGCCCTCAACAAGGTTCGCCTCACAGTTAATAAGGCCTGCAGACTTATCACTGGTGCTCCCAGACTCACTCACACATGTGAGCTGTACACCCTGGCTGCACCCTACTCAGACCTGGAAGAAGCGACTCATGTATCAGACATGCCAGATCACCTTTAAAGCCCTCGTGGCTGGCCTATCCCCATAGGCCTATCCAACTCCATTCGCTGCACTGCACCGACTCCTGATCACACGCACCTGGCCAAGAGCTACCCTAGTTATTCCGAGAGCCAGGACCTCTCAAGGTCAGAGGGTATTCCCCTACCATGCGCCCCACTGGTATAACTCCCTCCCTGCCAGTGTCTCAAACTCACTAACCTTAGCTTGCTTTAAGCCCAGGCTCAGAAACTTCCTGCTTAGCTCTCACAAATGCAACTGCCGCTAGCCTAGTGTAAAAAAAAAAATATATACTCTGTTTGACAATGCTCACTGAGCGGCTCCCCCCTTCCTTTCCTACTAATTCCTCCTCCCTATCTCCTCCTTCTACCCCCACCAGCTGTCCCCCGACCATAAGTTTTGCACCTTTTGTTATCTTTTGCTTCGTTGGAGATTGTATTCTATTGTAACAAAATTGTAATTGAACTGTAACTTTTTTGTTTGTAAGTACTGTGTCCCTTGTACTACTGTTCTGATGTCCTCTTTGTGACGAGGTACCTTTGTAAATGAGCCTCTGGCTCAAAGGTTTCTAAACTGATGTTTAACTAAATAAATAAATAAATAAATAAAAAGGGAACTAGGGAGCTTCAGTAGCAGACAAGTAGTGGAATTGCAGTATAATGTGGGGAGTGGTGCAATGCAGTGGCTGTGGGGCAGCCATATTCAGGCAGACCTTCTGGACACTGAGGTGCTGCCCTATCTGCACGCATCTCTCTGGACTGCGGGATGAGGTAGCCAGACTCGGAGCGGAAGTAAACTGGGTCAGGAGTACCATCACCCCTATCCAGGGACCACCCAGTCCAATGCAACTGCCTCAAAGGATGCTGAGAACGAGGAGCACTTGGATGACAGTGGGCTCAGGAAGGGTTAGAGCAGTCAGGCAGAGGCACATACCAGGTCCTATTCCACTCAAGAACTCATATGCCACACTGGCAAATGAGGACAACCAAATAGAGGTACCCAGAGAAGTGGAAGGAAAGGATGTGGAGGTTAGCCAAGGAGGTGACCTCTCGAGGGAAAGCGTGGACCCCAGAGGAGGAGGAAGTGAATCCTGGTGGGGACTCCATCATAAGAGGATCCAGCTAGGAACACAGGAGGGGAGGACAGGGAGGAGGTGCCTACCAGGTGCCACATGGAGGGATGGAAGGAAGATCCTGGGGATCACTGGGAAGGCAAGACGGAGGGTGAGCTGGATGTCATTATCCACCTAGGTACTAATGACCTGGCAAATGGGGAGCCAAAGGAAGTTCAGGAAGAGTTTAGAAAACTGGGAGGATCTCACAAGTAGCTACTTCTGTCACTTTATCAGAAGTACTACCTGTGAGAGCAAGAGAGAGCATAGGAGTGCATGCACCAGGAACTTTAACTCATGGTTGAAGAACTGGTGCTGTGAGGAAGGGTTTGATTCATTGGTGACTGGGGACCCACCTGGAGGGATGGAGGTTTGTTCAAGCCTGACGGCCTGCATCCATCCTGGAGGGAATCCAAGACTCAATGATAAGTTTAAATGCTACATTGATGAGCATTTAAACTAGCAAAGGGGGTGGCAGGCCAGCAAGGCGAGGGTACCTACTTGCTCACCCCACAGCTAGCAGTGGAACCAGTGAACCAGAGGAGTGGCTATCTCTGCAAAGCAGTGTGCAAAAGATGGAGATTAGTGCCCAAGAGGTGGATAAGCAGAAAAGGGGCAAAATTCAGCAGAAGGGCAGACAGCAAGGAGAACCAGGGATAAATGACAACCAAGGAAGGGGCTGGAGTAGAACAGTGAAACAGTCTAGGGAGGTCAAATCATGGAAAGCCATGTGTGCAAATGCCAGGAGCCTTAGCAACAAGATGGAAGATCTGGAGGCTGTCATGGTACAGTCAGACTGGACATTGTGGCCATCACTGAAACCTGGTGTAATGATAACCATGACTGGGAGATGGCCATACCTGCTACAACATATTCAGAAGAGACAGAGCAGGCAGGAAGGAGGAGGAGGCACTGTATGTGAAAATGACATAAGGGCCACAGAGATCCAGGAGGAACAAAATGGGGAGAGATACTGTGGTTAGTTGGAAAGGAAAATGGGGACAGCCATCCACACAGGTGTGGTCTATAGACCACCAGCCCAGGAGGAAGAAACAGATAGGAGTTGATGCTAGCCATCCAAAGGATGGCAGACAAGGGTGAGGTAGTACTGGTTGGAGACTTCAATATTCCAGACGTGGACTGGAGCATCCCAGCAGCAGCATCAACTAGGAGCAGATTTATCCTGGACTCCTTCAGGGTGCCTTCCTCAAGCAACTGGTCATGGAACCAACTCGGCAGAAGGCAATACTGGACCTTGTGCTCACAAAAGGGACAGTGTGATGGGGTAACAGTGGGGAGCACCTGGGAAACAGTGACCACCAGTCATTGTGGTTTGAAATCACAGAAAGAGCAGAACCAAACACACAAAAACACGATCCTGGATTTTAGGGGGCAGACTTTGGGAAGATGGGGAGATACTTGAAAGAGGCATTAAGGGAATGGGACAGGAATCAGGGGTTGAGGAACAGTGGGCAGTATTTAAAATGGGGATTACAAGAACAACAGAATTATGCATTAAGCAGGTTAGCAAGAGGAAAAGGAAGAGGAGACCATTATGGTTTTCCAAAGAGGTAGCAAAGAAAGTGAAAGCCAAAAAGATTACATTCAGGCAATACAAAAAGACACAGGTAGAAGGGGATAGGGAGAAGTACCAGGAGAAGCAAAGGGAGGCAGGGAGGTCAGTAAGGGAAGCCAAAGCTCAGACAGAAGAACACATTGCAAAATCAGTGGGTAGAGGGGACAAAACCTTTACAGGTACATAAGTGAAAAAGAAAGACAAAGGGAGGGATAGTGAGACTGAAGGGGAGGATGGGGGGCGTGGAGGATGACAACAGTAAAGCTGACATATTGAACAGGTATTTCTGCTCAGTCTTTACTGAGGAAGAGGAGGGTAATGGGTCTGAAGGGAGTACAAGGGGTGAGAATGGTGCAGAAATGGACACAAGTCCTTTTACACGAGAAAGGGTCCTAAAGGAACTGGAAGTAATAAGAGTTGATAAAGCAATGGGGCCAGATGGGGTGCACCCCAGGGTCCTTAAAGAACTAAGAGAGGTGGTGGCTGAACCTCTGGCTATCCTGTTTAGCCGATCACTGGAAACAGGGGAGGTACCCAAAGACTGGAGGACAGCAGATGTAGTCCCCTTATACAAAAGTGGGAACAAAGAGGAAGCAGGGAACTACAGACCAGTCAGCCTCACCCGGTAGTGGGGAAGATCATGGAAGCACTACTGAAGGAGAGATTGTGGAACATCTGGTTGTCAATGGACTACAGGACCCAAGGCAGCATGGTTTCACCAGGGGAGGTCATGTCAGACCAAACTCGTTGAATTTTTGACTGGGTGACTAGGGAGGTGGATCAGGGAGGGCAGTGGACATGGCCTATCTGGACTTCAGCAAGGCCTTTGACACTGTGCCACATAGAAGACTATTACACAAACTGGGGAATATGGGTGTGGGCAGGACAGTAGTGTGGTGGGTAGGTAACTGGCTGGGTGGCAGGACACAGAGGGTGGTGAAATGGCTGTCACTCCACAGAGGGAAGAGTGACCAGGTACCACAGGGATCAGTGCTGGGACCGGTCCTATTCAACATCTTCATCAGTGACATTGCGCAGGACCTAGAAGGCAGAATTTCACTGTTCACTGATGACACAAAGCTCTGTAACAGAGTAGACACACCAGAGGATGTAGACAGAATGAGAAGCGACCTACAGAAACTTGAAGAATGGTCAGGGGTTTGGCAGTTGAAATTCAATGCAAAGAAGTACAAGATAATGCATATGGGGCACAAAAACCCTGGCACAATATACCAGTTGGGGGTGAGGATATAGCATGCACCAAGCGCAGAAAGGGATCTTGGGGTTGTCATCTCTGATGACCTCAGGTAGGGAAACAGTGTGACAAAGCAGCAGGTAAAGCAAATAGGATGCTGGGATGTATAGGCAGGCATCACCAGCAGGAAAAGGGAGGTCATAATTCCGCTATACAAGACACTAGTGAGGCCCCACCTGAGTACAGTGTACAGTTCTGGAGACCATACCTATGTAAGGACATAGACAGGTAGAGAAGGTTCAGAGGAGGGCAACAAAGATGGTGCATGGATTGCATCACAAGTCCTATGAAGACAGGTTGAAGGAACTGAACATGTACTCCTGGAGGAGAGGAGGGAGAGAGGGATATGATAGACATACAAGTATCTTACAGGGAGGAACAGGGTGCAGGAAAACACTATTTTTAAGTGAAAAGATGTTCCAGGACTAGAGGGCATGGGATGAAGTTGGAGGAGGACGATTCAGAGGAAACATAGAAAGAATTTCTTCACAGAACGGGTGGTGGACAAGTGAACACCCTGCCAGAGGAAGTGGTGGGGGCTGAAACAATCATGGGATTTAAGAATGCATGGGATAGACATAAAGGAATTCTGGAGGTCAGGGGTAAGGGGCAACAGACTTCTAGGAAAACAAACTGAACTTACAAGCTCAAATGGGCAGACTGGGTGGGCCATAGGCCCTTATCTACCGACACTGTCTATGTATCTATGTATCCAATATGAGTATGCCAAGGTTCCTTTCCTGTTTTGTGACCATCAATACCTCTTCCCCCAATTTATACTCTGACTCTGGGTTTCTGTGCCCTAGGTGCATGATTTTGCACTTTTATGCATTGAAAACCAGTTGCCATACCCTTGAGTACTCCTCGAGTTTCTGTTTTTTTTTAACTCAGCTTTATTTCATTCAACAGTGAGTCTTAGAAACATAGAAACATAGAAGTTGACGGCAGATAAGGACCGCAAGGCCCATCCAGTCTGCCCATTTTTTTTTCTACCTTATAAATGTGCCATCGGCCTTTGCTCTGTCAGTGGCCTATCTATTCATAGTCATTTGTATTGCTCCCTTATGCCTATCCCATGCCTGTTTGAAGCCCTGCACTGTATTCATAGCCACCACTTCTTGTGGTAAGCCATTCCATGCATACACCACCCTTTCTGTGAAAAAGAATTTCCTCACATTCCCCCTTAATCGGCCTCCCTCTAATCTCATGCTGTGTCCTCTTGTCCTGCTATTTTTCTTATATTTAAACATGTTAGACTCTTTCACCTTGTTTATGCCCTTAAGGTGTTTGAATGCCTCGATCATATCACCTCTGTCCCTCCTTTGCTCAAGGGTATACATGTTGAGCTCCGTTAATCTGTCCTCATATGTCTTCTGATGCAGTCCCTGCACCATCTTGGTTGCCCTTCTCTGGACTGCCTCAATTTGGTTAATGTCCTTGTGAAGGTGTGGCTCCAATACTGACGCAGTACTCCAGATGGGGCCTAACCAGTGTCTTGTACAGAGGGATTATTACCTCCTCTTATGACTTGTGATACCCCTACTAATACACCCTAACACCCCCTAGCCTTACCTACTGCTTTAGAGGTCTGCTTGATGATTTTAGGTCATCAGTGATGATGATGCCCAAGTCTCTTTCTTCCTTTGTGACTGCTAGCAACTCCTCCCAGCCTATAGGTGGCTTCAGGGTTTCTTCCCTATGTGCATGATTTTGCACTTCTTTGCATTAAATCCCAGTTGCCACTCTTCTGACCATTCTGCTAGTTTATCCAGATCTCTTCATTCTGCCCACCCCATCTGGATCATCTACTCTGTTGCAGATCTTGGTGTCATCTGCAAACAGACAAGCCTTACCCTCTAGTCCATCTGCAAGGTCACTAATGAAGATGTTGAAGAGGACTGGCCCAGGACTGATCCCTGAGGTACCCCACTTGTGACTTGCATCTCTTCTGACTGTATACCATTTACCACCACTCTCTGTTTTCTGCCCACAACCAGTTTGCCACCCAGTTGACCAACTTCTGACCCACCCCAGCCTACCCAGCTTATTTATCAATCTTCTATGTGGAACAGTGTCAAAAGCTTTGCTGAAGTCAAGGTAGGCGACATCAACTGCTCCCCTTGGTCCACCACTCTGGTTACCCAGTCAAAGAAATTTATGAGATTAGTTTGACAGGACCTTCCTTTGTAAACCCATGCTGTCTTGGATCCTGTGCCCTATGGATTCCAGGTGTTGCACTATCCTTTCTTTAAGGAGTGCCTCCATAATCTTGCCCACTACTGAGGTAAGACTGACTGGTCTGTAGTTCCCCGCCTCCTCCCTGCTACCACTCTTGTGGGCGGATCACATGAGCCCTTCTCCAGTCTTCTGGGACCTCTCCTGTGCTCAGAGACTCACTAAACAATTCTGCTAATGGCTCTGCTAGTTCCTCCTTTAGCTCCTTAAGTACTCTGGGATGTATGCCATCAGGTCCCATTGCCTTATCCACCCTGAGCTCTTGTAGGACCCTTTCTTTTGTGAAGGGAGTAGTGCTCACCTCCCTCCCCCCTGTGTCCATGATGCTGAGCTGTGGGCCCTGCCCTACCTTCTCTTCAGTAAATACTGAGCAAAAGTATCTATTTAGAATATATGCCTTTACAGGGTCCTCCTCCTCACATGCTCCCTTTTCTCCATTAAGCTTAGCACACCCCTCTGGACTTTCTCCTTTCACTAATGTATCTATAGAAAGTCTTGTCACCTTCTTTACTGTTCGTGCTAGTGTTTCCTCAGTTTGGGACTTTGCCTGCCTTACTGCCTTACCTGCTTCCCTTAGGGCAGTTTGGTATGCCTCCCTATCTTCATCCCGCTGTGTTCCTTATATTTCTTGAAGGCCAGCCTTTTGGCTCTGACCTTTTCTGCTACTGTATTTGAGAACCAAAGTGGTTTCCTTCTTCTTTGCACTTCCTTTTCTGTCTAACACAATGGGATGTTGCTTCAATATTGCATCCTTAATGCTTGCCCACTTTGCCTGTACCCTCACCTGTGTTTCTTTTTGCCAGGGCTAGCTTAACTCTGTTGGCCATCTTATCAAAGTCAGCTCCTCTGAAGTCCCATATTTTTGCCTTGGAATGGGATGATTTGATGTAGTAGCCAAATTGAACCATACCATGTGATGGTCACTGGCCTCAGGTGACCTTCTACCTGGAGATCTGTGATCCCTTCTTTGTTAGTCAGTACTAGATCTAGGATAGCCCTGTCTCTTGTGGGTTGCTGTACCAGTTGTTTGAGGCCCTCCTGCAGGGAATCCACTATGAGTCTAGTTCTGGCAGATGTTCCTGCTGGTATTGACCAATCTGTATCTGGCATGTTGAAGTCTCCCATTATCAGAACCTCCTCTTTAGCTGTCATGTTTTGTATATCTTCTAACAGTAATGTGTCTATGTCCTCCTCTGGTCTGGGGCCTGTAGACAACCCAGTTCTTATGGTTGTCCCATTTCCTGTTTCCAGGGTGACCCACAGTTCTTCTGGCTCCTTATGTGTATTCTGAATTTCTGTAGCTTTGATATTTTCATTAACATACAGAGCCACCTGCCCCCCCTTTTGCACCTCGGTCCTTTCTGAACAATACATAGCCAGGTACTGAAGTCTCCAAGTGTGGTTACTGGTAAACCATGTCTCACTAATTGCTACTATGTCCAGTTTAGCCTCTGACATTATTGCCTGCAGGTCTGGGATCTTATTTCCCAGGCTGTGAGCATTTGTGTACATGATTTTCCATTGGCCAGATTTTGTGTGTTAGTTGTTGGGTGAAGTTTGGCATTACCCCTGTGCATTGTATGGGGAGACAAACCTTTTTTCTTACCTGGTGATGCAAATGAATGGCAAACATGCTGAATTCCTGTTTGACCACTAGCTGAGGGGGGAGGGGTGTTCTTCCCATTCGACGTATGGGGTGCTGCACCTCTCCCACTTGCTAGTTTAAATATTCTGCAAAGACGCCAAACTTCTGCCCCAATGCACTGACTCTCTTTAGTCAGATGCAGTCCATCAAATTTAAAGAACATTCGCTCCCAGAACTGTTGCCAGTTCCTACAAATCAGTGTCCTTTTCCTGGCACCAGTCCTTGAGCCACGTGTTTAGCTCCCCCATCTCCCCTCTCTGACCTTCCGCCCATCTGCTCCCTCTCCCAGACTGGCAGGATCTCAGAGAAGGAGATGCGGATGAAATAGATGATAGTTTGTCACCCAGCCTAGTCAGGTGTTCCTTGGTCTCCACAACTGACTGGCTGGAGATCATTAGTCCTTATGTGTACTAGGACATCAATGTTTTCTCCTGCTTTGTGAACAATTTAGCAATGCGGTCAGTGTCTCTCCATGCTGATGTACCTGGGAGACATCTGACCATCACCCTGGCTGGAGATGGGTATCAACTCCTAATCATGGAGTCTCCTATGATCAGAAGTTTTTGGATTTCCTTGTGCTTGTTTTGTTTTGGTTCCTGATTTGGGTGAGTTTTGTTGTGCTAGCTCCTGTGCCGTAGTGTCCTACTCTGCAGTGTCTTCTGCCTCTTTATTTGATTTCAGATAGAGGCAGATACCTGTTTGTAGTGTTTATATGGTTTTGGAGGTAATGTGTTGGAGAGCAGAGAGTGATGGGGCACCTGATTTGCTCCTCCTAACCACCTGCCAACCTCCTGGACCAACTACCCTCTGTGGTCGAGGTTTTTCTGTTGGATGCTGGTGAAATGGTGGGTGGTTCTTATAATGTATTTCCTCTTCAATATGAAATTTGAGGCGTGCAATCTCTGCCCATGCTGCCCGGAGCTGAGCCCTAAGATCTCCAAAGGCCCAGCATGTAGGACAGTGTCCTAAATCCTGTAAGACTGTCCTTCTGAAAATTGTTCCAGGGTACCTGCAGTTAATGAAATCCATTCCAAATAAGTTGCTGGGTTTGTAACCTAGTCAGAGTAATTAGAAGGAAAAAAAAAAAGAAAAAAAATGCAAGTAATGGTTTAATTGTGCTTTGCTTAACTTGTTATAACAAGCTAAATTACTAGTGCCCCTGTAAATGAGATCACCTTGTGGAGGCCCCACTGATCCGCCCCTTCCTGCTCTGCCACAGGAAATGTCACAACTGTGGTACCCTATAAAAGGAGTGTAGCTGGGTGGTTGGGGATGGAGGGGTGGCTGGGCCCTTCCCTGCCAAAAAGAAGAACCACGGACAAAGAACAAGGAGGTAAGAGCAGAAACAATCAGTCAACAACAAATGCAGTAACCCTGAAAGCTTATCCTAATGTTAGATAAAACTGTAAAACCTGTAAAGCACCACCTGTAATAATTTCAGAGAAGATATACGCTGTAAGAAACACTTTGCTCCAGAGAAAAATAAAGCAGTAACAGAAGATATACCTTGCAAAAGACAATTTGAATCAGAAGATTACAAGAGTAATCTGTTAGCACACACCTGTAGGCACACCTTGTAATAATGCAGAAGAAGGTATACCAGCAACAACAATTTGAATCAGAGAAAAAATAAAGCAATGAAATGTTAGCAACAAACAGTAGCAATCCCTGTGAGTAAAAATAAAACACCACCACACAGTAAATCTGCTTAGCCAAACTAAGTCTTAATCCTTTTCCTTGCTCTGGTAAGTTTCTCACTCTGCCTTTCAAGCAGTCTTAGAAGGAAAGAGCTCAGGTGAAGCTAGGTACCTTGGCCAGCAAACCAAGTCTTCTACTCCAAGATCTCAACTAACCTGACTTTTTAACCCTTCTTTCTGTTGGAAATTACTGACAGTTTGCCAGCTCCACCCCCACATACACACCTAATCCTTTGGAAGAGCTGTGGGAGGAAAAGCAATTAGCTCCTTCAATGTGAGAAGGAGACTGAAACACCTCTGTGACAACAAACCTTTTCAACAAACAAGAATAAAATAAAACACAGTGTCAAACAGTAATTTTGCTTAGCCCAATGATAAAAAAGTCACAAAAATGTAAGCTCCACCTGTAATACAGTAATTTCAGAGAAGATATACCCTGTAAGAAACACTTTGCTCCAGAGAAAAATAAAGCAGTAACAGAAGATATACCTTGCAAAAGACAATTTGAATCAGAAGATTACAGGAGTAATCTGTTAGCACACACCTGTAGGCACACCTTGTAATAATGCAGAAGAAGGTATACCAGCAACAACAATTTGATTCAGAGAAAAAATAAAGCAATGAAATGTTAGCAACAAACAGTAGCAATCCCTGTGAGTAAAAAATAAAAACACCATCACACAGTAAATCTGCTTAGCCAAACTAAGTCTTAATCCTTTTCCCTTGCTCTGGTAAGTTTCTCTAATCTGCCTTTCAAGCAGTCTTAGGAGGAAAGAGCTCAGGTGAAGCTAGGTGCCTTGGCCAGCAAACCAAGTCTTCTAGGTAACTGGCTGGGTGGCAGGACACAGAGGGTGGTGGTAAATGGCTGTCACTCCACAGAGGGAAGAGTGACCAGTGGGGTACCACAGGGATCAGTGCTGGGACCGGTCCTATTCAACATCTTCATCAGTGACATTGCGAGGACCTAGAAGGCAGAATTTCACTGTTCACTGATGACACAAAGCTCTGTAACAGAGTAGACACCAGAGGATGTAGACAGAATGAGAAGCGACCTACAGAAACTTGAAGAATGGTCAGGGTTTGGCAGTTGAAATTCAATGCAAAGAAGTACAAGATAATGCATGGGGCACAAAAACCCTGGCACAATATACCAGTTGGGGGTGAGGATATAGCATGCACCAAGCAGGAAAGGATCTTGGGTTGTCATCTCTGATGACCTCAAGGTAGGGAAACAGTGTGACAAAGCAGCAGGTAAAGCAAATAGGATGCTGGGATGTATAGGCAGGAGCATCACCAGCAGGAAAAGGGAGGTCATAATTCCGCTATACAAGACACTAGTGAGGCCCCACCTGGAGTACAGTGTACAGTTCTGGAGACCATACCTATGTAAGGACATAGACAGGGTAGAGAAGGTTCAGAGGAGGGCAACAAAGATGGTGCGTGGATTGCATCACAAGTCCTATGAAGACAGGTTGAAGGAACTGAACATGTACTCCCTGGAGGAGAGGAGGGAGAGAGGGGATATGATAGAGACATACAAGTATCTTACAGGGAGGAACAGGTGCAGG